>CM039673.1:381979334-383298994 GCA_022496015.1 Hordeum marinum | reverse complement strand
CGGTTCTCTATTAAAAGGAGGCCTTACTATCCCTTAGTTTCCTTATGGACCCCGCTGCCAAGGGATGGTAGGACAAAAGATGTCATGCAAGTTCTATTCCATTAGCTCGTATGACTATATATGGAATACATGCCTACATTACATTGACGATCTGGAGCTAGTTGTATGTCACCCTAGGTTATAACTGTTATATGATGAATATCATCCAAAAATACATCGATCCAGTGCCTATGAGTTTTCCAAATATTGTTCTTGCTAAGTTATTATCCATGTTGTCAATTTTACACTTGCTACAAAACTATTGCTATCATTGTTACCGCTACTGTTACTGTTACCACTTCTATCAAACTACCATATTATTGTGCTACTGATCACTTTGCTGTAGATATTTATCTCCGGGTGCTATTGAATTGAAAAATCAACTGCTAATACTCTCAAATAATCTTTGGATCTCCTTGTATTGAATCTATAAATTTGGGTTGAATACTCAACCCTCGAAAACTGTGTGACCCCCTATACTTGTGGGTTATCAGTTTGCAAGGAAGGTGCCACCAAAGTTGTGCATTGTGTATTTAAACATCACACCCTTTATTCCTACATATATTTGGCAACTTCCAGCTGGTTGTTGTCTTATGGCCCCTTTCTGAAAGCACATATTCGCCCTTGGTGGTTTTGATAATTCATGACAACATACATTGTCTCTTGGACTAATATTTCCACCTGGTTTATTTTAGGTATGGTCCACAGAGAGTGTTGACAAAAGGGTGTGAGGAGATTCCCCAAGAAGAAGGAGAATAGGAAGGAATAGCATTGGCCAAGTTAGAAGCATGAAGACACTACATTTTACTTTGTGAGAAATCACTTTAAGTCCATAGGAAAGCATATACTATTAAAAGTGGGTGAGGCTATAATGGTGAATGAAATGCTCAAACTGATCAAGTGTTAGTCACCAAATACACCCACAAGGTCTCCCACAAATATTCTGTCCTAGAACCTACCACTCAAAAGTGGTGCCACCAACAATTCCATATCGGCTACACCAAATTAAACCCTAGACAGAAACCCTAGCCAAAACCCACTTCTCGGTACTACCAACTTTCACTTCGGTGCAATGGAGTTTCAGTGACCAACCTTCTGTTACCTCATTCACAAGAATCGGAATTTCCGCGAATTGTGAATCGATTTCACTGAGTTTTGTAACTGCCCTCTATGACTCATATCGGTACCACCGAGAATTCTATATCGGTCTCACCGAAATGCCAAAGTTGGCACATTTTGCACTAGTCGGTACAACCGAGTTTTCACTTCGGTGAAACCGAGTTGGGCAATAATGTTGTAACGGTTGGATTTTGGAGATGCCTATATTTATACCCATCCACCACATCCCACTCGCAAGAGAAGCACTCAGAACTGACCCACACTTCCCATATCCAAATTTTTGAGAGAGAACCACGTATCCTTGTTTTGAGTTCAATATCATCCACTCCAACCATATGGGTCTTGATTTCTAGCCTCCCCAAGTTGCTTTGCACCCAATCAATCTCTTCTACCTAAGACAAATCTATGAAAGAGTGATTGAGTGTTTAGGAGACTATCATTTGAAACACAAGAGCAATGAGTTCATCGTTACTGTCGAGCCTATTACCTTTTGGAGAGTGGTGCCTCCTAGATTGGTTAGGTGTCGCTTGGGAGCCTCGTACTTCGTGCTGTGGAGTGGAACCAAAAAGTTTGTAAGGGCAAGGAGATCGCTCACTTCGTGAACATCTACCCTGAGTAAGGCTAGTCCTCCTTGGATGTAGGCCATCGTGGTATAGACAAGGTTGCTTCTTCATGGAACCTTTCGTGGGTGGAGCCCTCTATGGACTCTTGAAGCCGCTACCCTCCATGGGTTGAAGTATTCATAAACGTGGATGTACGATAGTGCCACCTATCGAAACCATGGGAAAAATCTCCATGTCTACAATTGTGTTTGATCTTCCGATCTCTATTGTATTACATATGCTTGTTATACTTTCCGCTGACATACTTGTTGACTAGCATGTGTAGGGCACATTGGACTTGTTATAATTGCTAAAATTTGCCAACAAATTAACTTGGGAAAAGGTTAGCTTTTAATTCTTGCAAGTAGTCTATTCAACTCCCGCCCCTCTCTAGACATCACTTCTATCGATTCCTCAATTGGTGTCAGAGACATGGTCTCTACAGCTTTGGTTTCATCATCATTGGAGGAAGAAGGATGTGTCTAGTTTGGGAGTATTAGTTGTAGAGTGCATGTTCTCGATGGGGAGTACTATAGTTAATGGAAATATGATATGCTTGAGCTATTCAATGAATTCCATTCGAACAAGTATGTTAAGAGCACCTTTGTACCTCCCATTCGATCCCTTTCATCCCACATACGAAGAGGAAATTGATATTTGTTGGCATCCTTACATCCCACATACTTGTTGACTAGCAATCTTAGAACTGTTAATATCATTATCAAAGGATTGCCTAGATTTGTGTTTGATCAAATGAAGAATTTCGAATGTGCTTATACTTTGTGGAATGATTTGCAGAAATGATATCTAAATAATTCATTGAGTAATATTGAAGAAATTCTTCATAGAGATATTGCCTTTCATATAATGAAGCCTAGTGATACTAACATTGATAAATGCTTGTTTGAGCTTCGTGACCATATGCATGCTAAAGGAGAGGTCACTATCATCAATAACATCATCGTTGAAGCCATTCACATTCGTAAACTTGAACATTGTCATTATCACAATTCTAATGAATCTCTTGTCTCCTATGACGAGGATTTCCCACTTGATGATGACAATGTGGAACACGACTACTATGAGGAAGATGAGTTGTTCGACATCGAGTGTGAGAAGACTATGAAGAGTCTAAGTCTCATGGAAAACTTCAAAGACTACATGTCCGGAAGAAAGGAATGGATGCACCGATCACATGACCGGAAATAGAGAGATGTTTCAAGAGTTCACAACCAACCCATGGGCCGCGAAGGTATGTGACTTTTGGAGACAAATCCAAGAGTAAGGTACTTCGTCTCGGTATGGTGGCTATATATCATGATAGCTCTATCCAAAATGTCATGCTTGTTGAATCCCTTGGCGACAATCTTCTTTCCATATCTAGACTTGTCGACTTCAGTTTTAATGTGCTATTTACCAAAGTAGGTTGCCAAGTGTTTCATCAAGACAATCATAGCATGGTTTTTACTGGTTTCCGTAGAGGTGATCTATACATCATTGATTTCACTAAAAGATCCAAACCTTTTACTTGTCTTATTGCAAAATATTCTAAAGATTGGCTTTGGCAAAGAAGACTAGGACATATTGGTATGCGTAACCTATACAAGATCATCAAAGGTGATCCTATACTTGGTGTTAAAGATGTTATCTTTGACCAAGATAGACTTTGTAGTGCTTGTAAAGCCGAAAAGCATGTAGGTGGAAGTCATCCCATAAAGAATATCATGACTACTAGGAGATCACTTGAGTTGCTTCATATGGATCTTTTTGGTCCCAATGCTTATAAGAGCCTCGGTGGAAATTCCTTTGTTCTAGTTATAGTTGATGATTTTTCCAGATTTACATGGGTATTATTCCTTGATGATAAGTCGCGGGTGCAAAAGATCTTCAAGAACTTTGCTCGCAAAGCTAAAAATCAGTTTGAGGTGAAGATCAAGAAAGTTTGGAGCTACAATGGATCGGAGTTCAAGAACGCCAATGTGGACACCTTTCTTGACGAAGAAGAAATTCTACATGAGTTCTCGGCTACGTACATTCCTAAACAAATTGGAGTTGTTGAGAGGAACAACCAGACTCTTATTTAGATGGCAAGAACGATGCTCGACGAGTAGAAGACACCAAGACACTTTTGGGCGAAAGCCGTGGAAACAACATGTCATGCCACGAACCGACTCTATCTTCACAAGCTTCTTGGCAAAACGGTATATGAGCTAATAACTGGTAACAAGCCTCAAGTTGGATACTTTTGGGTATTCAACTCGTAGTGCTACATTCTTGATAAGCATCGTCGTTCTAAATTTGCTCCTAAATCTCATGAAGGTTTCCTACTCGGTTACGGGTCAAACTCTCACACTTATCGTGTCTACAACAACTTCACTCAAAAAGTTGAAGAGACGGTATATGTGAAGTTTGATGAATCTAATGGTTCGTAAGTCGATCTATTTCCAAATGATGTAGGAGATAAGGAACCTTCGGAAGCTATCCAAGATTTGTCCATTGGCAAGATTCCTCCCATGGAGGTGAAGGAAAGCACTTCATCAACCCAAGTGGAAGCTCCCACTTTGCGTCAACACAAATCTCAACACGACATGGAAGCATCCACAAGAGGAACACGACAAAATGAGGAGCATCATGATGATCCACCTCAACCACCTTCGCCACCACCTCTAGTAGATGACACCTTCAACAACAATGAAGAAGAAAATGATGATGAGGAAGCTCCACCAACCAACAAAAAGCTACCTCGAGTACGAGCAAGAGTGAACGAGAATCATTCCTTAGAGCATATCTTCGCTGATATTCAAACTGGGAGAATCACTGTCTCTAAAACCTGCTTAGCTAACTTTTGTGATAACTACTCATTCATCTCTAGTATTGGCCCTATGAAGGCAGAAGCAGATCTCCTAGACCTGAATTGGGTGAATGCTATGCATGACGATCTTCACAACTTCTATAGGAACAAAGTGTGGACACTTGTGGAGAATGACAAAGACGAGAAAAACATCATCGGAACCAAATGAGTGTTTCGGAACAAGCAAGATGAAGGCGTTCAAGTCGTTCGCGACGAGGCATCCCCCATGGCACAAGGATACACGCAAGTCGAAGGTATGGTCTACGGTGAGACCTATGCCCCCATTGCTAGAATTGAAGCTATTCGTGTATTAATTGCTTATGCGAATCACCATGAAATCACACTTTACCAAATGGATATTAAAAGTACAAGTCTAAATGGGGAGATTGAGTAACAGGTCTATGTTAAGCACCCCCCTGGTTTTCGGAATCCTAAGAAACGCAACCATGTTTAGAAGCTTTGTAAAGCTATTTATGGAGTTAAGCAAGCCCCTCGTTCTTGGTACAAATGTCTAACAAAGTTTCTTCTTGAATAGGGTTTTGAAACTGGTAAAACTGACGCAACCTTATTCACTAAGCAAGTTAATGGTTAATTATTTGTGTGCCAAATTTATGTGGATGATATTATCCTTGGATCTAGTAACCAACAATTTAGTGAGAAATTCGGAAGGTTGATGTCAAAGAAGTATGAGATGTCCATGATTTGTGAGCTGAAATTTTTCCTTTGTTTGCAAATCAAGATAACAAGAGAAGGAACTTTCATATCTCAAACGAAGTACACCAAGGACTTGATCAAAAAGTTCAACATGCAAGAGTGTAAAGGTATGAAAACTCCTATGCCTACTAGTGGACATGTTGATCTTACCAAGGAGGACAAACAAGTTGATCAAAAGGTTTATCGATCAAGGATCGGTTAATTGCTATATGTATGTGCCTCCCATCCCGATATCATGCTTAGTGTGTGCATGTGTGTTGGATATCAAGCTTCTCCTAAAGAGTGTCATCTCAAGGCCGTGAAAAGAATTTTGAGATACTTGATACATACACCAAGCTTTGGCATTTGGTATCCCAAGGGATATTCTTTTAACCTTGTTGGCTATTCCAACTCAAACTATGCCGGAGACAAAGTTGACAGAAAATCCATCTCGGGTAAATGTCAATTTCTTGGTAGATCTCTTGTTTCTTGGTCTTCCAAGCAACAAAACTCGATATCTCTATCTACCGCCGAAGCGGAATACATTCTAGTCGGATCATGTTGTGCTCAATTGCTATGGATGACTCAAACTCTTAAGAATTATGGCATACATGTGAAACATGTACCATTGTTATGTGACAATGAGAGTGCGATCAAAATTGCTTATAATCCCGTGCAACACTCTCGAACCAAGCATATTCAAGTTCGACATTATTTCATTCGTGATCATGGTGCCAAAGGAGATATCAATCTCAAGCATGTTCGTACTAACAAACAATTGGCTTATATCTTTACAAAACCACTTGATGAAAAAGTGTTTTGTCACTTGAGGAGTGAGTGGAACATCATTGATGCTTCAAACTTGATCTAGACTCACTCGGTTGCATGCACGGGAAAGAGCTTACATGACTATCCCATGATGCACTTGATATGATACTATCTTGAATCTTGGAAATATATACTCCCTTGTATTGCAACTAAACTTTTGTAGGTACTTGGAAGATCTATACTCCACAAGATTGCAATGAACTCATATCATAAGCAATCTTGTCATGACCAAGTATCCACAACCCTTCTTTGATGATGAAAGAAAGAAGACAACAAACCATATCCTTGACATATATTCTTTCACAATTGGTATCATGTCATTTTCCTCCTTGCATGACTAACCCATGTAGGTGAAAAGAGAACCAATACAATCAAGGATTTCTGCCAACTCAAGATGACCTTCATCAACACCGATCATCCACAAGAAGCTCTCCTACATGCTACGTCATCAACATCACTCAAAGGTATGTTATCATATCCTTGAAATAGCTTTACACCAAGACATGAGTTAAAGCAATTCAAGTGATATGAAAATATTAAAATGCTTAAATGAAAAACGTTATCCCCATTTTGAGATTAACGATGAGTATGACCTATGATCAAGTTTTATTTTGAAAATTCATTGCAAATTTTCTCGAATCTTTTGAGACTTTCTGAAAAATGCTCTTGAGAAATGTTGCCAAGTTTCTGTTTAGCCCTCGGAACCTCCGACTCAAATGACTTGGTATCACCGACTCAGCACATAGGCTGTAGATCCACATTTCGGTTCCACCGACTTATTTACCTCACAGCCAACGATTCTGTTATCTTCAATTCTCTTTGTCAAATATAGCAAATATCTATTTCTTCAAGGATCCTTTTATATATATTAAAAAAAATTGAAGGGGGAGAAACTTTGTTCAAGGATCCCTATGTCAAAGGGGGAGAAATTTTCAAGCATTTTTTCAAAAAATAAAAAGGGGGAGAAAAAGCCTTCAATGACCCCTTAGTCTCAAGTGCACTCTATGATCCTTATTTCTATGATCCCTACCTTTCAATGACCCTAGTTCTCTAGGAACCTCTCTCATTCAATGATCCTTTTCTCTGACCCTGTGTACGGACCTATTTGGCAATTAATGCCAAAGGGGGAGAAATACCAAAGCTTCAATGCAAAGGGGGGTATATACAATTAAGGGGGAGATACATCAAAGCTTATGGTTGTATACAAGGAGAGAATACAAAAGTCCGTGCCTCTCCATAGGGGGAGATAGCGTGATCACACAAAGTGGAGAGACACTATTTAAGGGGGGGTATATCAAATCTTATTATATCATTTAAAGAGAAACAAAGTATGTTAGACTTGTCTCACCCTACCTACTCCCAATATCTACATGCTAAGAATCAGGGGGAGAGGAAGAACTATAATTTTATGCTCAGGGAGAAAGTTCTAAATGATCTTGGAGACATATCAATCTTAAGGTACAATATCTTCTATATGTTCTCCACATATTGGTACTGTTGAGTACTATTGCATTTGGGTTTGTAGAATAGTCTTGTGTTTCATAACATTGTTTTCTCAAGTGTGTTTCTACTATTAGAGTGCTCAAGAACCCAAGGTAAGCATATGCATCACATCTTTGATCAAGATGATCTCTTGCCTTTTGCACATATTGTTTGCAAGAGTGAAGTATTAAACAAGGATAAATCTCATTCATATATATTTGACGCATATAGCCAGGATACACATGACTTATCATATCCCTTCTACTATACGTGTGTCCATGCATACCAAGGCAACTATCCTTTAAAGGGGTTGGACACATTTAGGGGGAGCATATACTAGTCATGTGTCTCTCAAAGTCTTCATTATATCTTTGCATATCTTAATTTGAAGCTTTGTTTGTATGTTGTCATCAGTTGCCAAAAAAGGGGAGATTGAAAGCACATATGATCCCTTGGTGGTTTTGTAATTCATGACAACATACATTGTCTCTTGGACTAATATTTCTACCTAGTTTGTTTCAGGTATAGTCCACACAGAGTGTTAGCAAAAGGGTGTGAGGAGATTCCACAAGAAGAAAGAGAAGAGGAAGGAATAGCATTGACCAAGTTACAATCATCAAGACTCCACATTTTACTTTTTGAGAAATCACTTTGAGTCCATAGGAAAGCAAATACTATTAAAATGGGGTGAGGTTATGATGGTGAATGAAATGCTCAAAATGATCAAGTGTTAGTCACCAAAAACACCCACAAGCTCTCCCACAAATATTTTATCCTAGAACCTACCACTCAAAATTGGTGCCGCCAACAATTCCATATCGGCGACACCAAGTCAAAACCCTAGACCAAAACCCTAGACAAAACCCACTTCTCGGTACTACCAACTTTCACTTTGGTTGAACCAAGTTCCAGTGACCAACCTTCGGTTGTCTCATTCACAAGAATCGAAATTTCCGAGAATTGTGAATCGGTCTCATCAAGTTGTGTAACTGCTCTCGTCCATTCATATTGATACCACCAAGAATTCTATATCGGTCTCACCGAAACGCCAAAGTTGCCATATTTTGCACTAGTCGGTACAACCGAGTTTTCAGTTCGGTTTCAACGAGTTGGGCAATAATGTTGTAATGGTTGGATTTTTGGATATACCTATATATACCCCTATAGCACATCCCACTCGCAAGAGAAGCACTCAAAACAGACCCAAGATTTCTGAGAGAGAACCACCTATCCTTGTGTTGAGGTCAAGATCATCCACTCCAACCATATGGATCTTGATTTCTAGCCTCCCCAAGGCTCTTTCCACCCAACCAATATCTTATACCCAAGCCAGATTTGTGAGAGAGTGATTGAGTGTTGAGGAGACTATCATTTGAAACACAATAGCAAGGAGTTCATCATTACTACAGAGCCTATTACCTTTTGGAGGGTGGTGCCTCCTGGATTGGTTAGGTGTCGCTTGGGAGCCTCCAACTTCGTGTTGTGGAGTTGAACCAAGAAGTTGGTAAGGGCAAGGAGATCACCCACTTCGTGAAGATCTACCCCGAGTAAGGCTATTCCTCTATGGACATAGGCCATCATGGTATAGACAAGGTTGCTTCTTCGTGGAACCCTTCGTGGGTGGAGCCCTCCATGGACTCTCGCAACCGTTCCCATTTATGGGTTGAATTCTCCATAAACGTGGATGTACGGTAGCGCCACCTATCGGAACCACGGGAAAAATCTTCGTGTCTACAATTGTGTTTGATCTTCCGATCTCTACTCTCTTACATATGCTTGTTATCCTTTTCGCTGCCATACTTGCTGACTAGGGTGTCTAGGGTGCATTGGACTTGTTATAATTGCTAAAATCGGCCAACCAATTAACTTGGGAAAAGGCTAGGTTTTAATTCTTTTAAGTAGTCTACTCAGCCCCCCCATCTAGACACCTCTTCTATTGATCCCTCACCCTCACCTAATTTGCCACGACGCGCCTACCAGTGGGCCCACGGGGTCAAAGTTGTACATTGGGAATTTGAAACTCACAAACCACCCTTTTCGCTCATATCTATTTGGGATACATACTGGTGTGATTGTCTTCTTACCCTCTCTCACGTTTTTTTCCTGCCAAATGGTGATATATATGAAGACTCGGGTGACATGCAACAGACATGGGTGCATTGGCTTAACTGTGTGTGATGATCGTGCCGCGTAAAATCACGACCACTTCGCAAGCGCGGGCAAGGGTCGAGGTACAAGATATTTAGGATGAATTCCACATCTGTGTTTGAAAATTAGGACAAACCATGTGCGATAGACTAGCTAGTTAGAAATCTAAAAACAAACAACCTGCCTTGAGTGATGCAAAAATCGGCGGTTCCGCGGCTTTTCCTTATTATCATAAACAATTATTCTTTTTGGATCGTGTATGTGGTTGGTTGCTCGTTCCCTGATTCAATTCCTTTATGCAAATTTTAGTAGTTGCAGTATCTGAACTGTCCTCCTATTCCTCCACTATCGACCATATAGTAAAATTGCAATAGTCGAGGCATTCGAACTGTCACCGTCCCTCATCCACCACCATCTCCACCCACCGTTACTAAAATTTTCAGTAGACGTGGCGTATCCTCAAACACCACCCTGCCCCCCTCCACAGTCCACCCCCTCTCCCCATCTCGAGCCCTAGCTCACTGCCATCGCCAACGCCTACCGTTCTGCTCGTGCGTCCTACCTTAGAAAACAAAGTTCAGGTTACCAAGCCATCCTAATACCGTCGCCTCCTTGAGTTTTTAGATGAGGACTCCGATGTCCCTCCCCACCAGATCCACATCCACATCCCTAAACCTGACCACATATCCTGGGGAGCCCGACGAGCGTACAACCAAAAGAGGCTTATCATGGCCTCTCCGGTGGACAATGTCAAGGTGGGCGTCGTTCGTCTCGACCTGTCGATCCCGAAGCAATACCTCGCAGCAGAAGCCCGTGAGGATATTGATTACGTTGCCATGCCGAAGGCTTCACATTAGTGGGCTCACGGGTTACTGTATCTCAAGAAAGCTGGCTACGACCTCAATCTCATCGACAAAGACGGCTTCACGCAAGCCATGTCACAGGTTAAGTAGTCCATCCCCAACCCCTCTGGTTTAATCGGCATCGATCTCTTCACAGTCCCTACCGCTGATCTCTTCTGCCAGGTGGTCAAGGACATGTGATCCTTGTACATCATCAAGCCCATTTTTTCATTTCTGAATGACACATTCTATGGCAACGTCTTGGGGTCCTCAACTGCCAAGTCAGGTCTCATCAACCACGACCACGAGAAGGCCACCCATAAAGACTCTTCCAAGGTGACATCAGGGAGCGCAGCATGGGTATGTGCTTTTCCAAGTGGAAGGATCCCGTCCATGACAAGTGAGGCAATATCCTATCAGCAAATCTTACTTTTTCTAGCTAGCCAACCCGTACCCTTTGCTGTAGTAGCTTTTGCCATGTGGTGTTTTAATTGTGGCGTGTTTAATTATTTTAGTTATGCAAAATGTAATGTTCAATAGGGCCATGTGATATTTAAGTATGAATTGTCCACATCAGTTTCACAAATGGCTATATTTGGTTGTTTATAGTGAGTAGGTGCATTGTTTATCTGTATTTGGCTGTTAGGTTGGTTGTAGTGAGCATTTGTCTAGTTATCAAGCAGCTGCCTTGTTTATTTGTATTTGGTTGTTATGTTGGTTGAAGTGAGCATTTGTCGAATTATCAAGTAGATGCCTTATTTATCTGTATTTGGTTCTTATGTTGGTTATAGTGAGCATTTATCCAGTTTTCAAGCAGATGTCTTGTTTATCTGTATTTGCTTGTTACGTTAGTTGTAGTGAGCATTTGTCCAATTATCAAATAGATGCTTTGTTTGTCTCTATTTGGTTCTTATGATGGTTGTAGTGAGCATTTGTCTAGTTTCCAAGTAGATGTCTTGTTTATCCGTATTTGCTTGTTGTGTTGGTTGAAGTGAGCATTCGTCCAGTTTTCAAGCATATGCCCTGTTTATTTGTATTTTCTTATTAGGTTGGTTGCAATGAGCCTCTCTCCAGTTTTCAATGGCTTTATTTGGTTGTTATATCGATCATATAGGCCTTGTTTATTTCAGTTATTCACAATGTGATGTTCATTATGTGCAAGTCAGAATTGTGCAGTTCAATTTCATCAATCCCAGTTTGAACGGCTATATTTGGTTCCTGTTATGCCTGGTGTAGTTAACACATGCCCTTTGTTGCACTTTTACAAATTTATCCAGTATGATGTTTAGGCATGAGCTACGTTCTATTCATTGTAAATAATACCAGTTTGAATTATGATATTTGGTGGCTGTTAAGTCTGTTATAGTTAACATTCCTTTCCAATTTTATTTGCTTTAATAGCATGCTGAAACCAAGACGTTCAAGCTATCATTTGGAGATGATGTTGTTTACCATGGCTATATTTGTTTGATGTTAAGCTTGATATACTTATCATGTCTTTCCATGTACTTATGCAGGACAACAATGTGAGTGGCCATCATTTTCCACCGAGGTTAGTTTCATCCCTTAGCTTGTACCCCTCCCCTCCCCACCGCCCCCGTCGTTCCGTAATGTAGTGCATATAGATCCACACCTAGACACTTTTTTAGTTTCTAATATTGACTTGTTTGTTGTAGGTACATATGTCCTTGGCAAAGATCCATGTACCGACCCTTTTTGCGTATGGGGCAATGAGATATTTATGAACCAGCGTCAAGTGAGGAAACTAATAGGGATTATAAGAAAAAAGATACGAACGATGGCAATTAAATTATTTGTTTATGCTCTATCCAACAGAAACGTGAGTTGTGGGATGGTAACTATGAACTCTGTAGCCTTCTCTTTTTACTGCCCATAATGAGTTGTTAGCTAAAAATGTTTGAATCCTTTTCATTTGTAGTGGTTCCCAAAGCAGTTTAAACAAGATTAACCTCGCAAAGTACATGAGTGGTGTACATGCAATGAAGGTTAAAGTATTTCATTGAGACTACAATGAGCATCGAGAAGTCCTAATGAAGATAATGAAGGATGGGCGAGCGTCCATCACAAGGGGTTGCCCTAGAGTCATGCACGCATTACGCATGGAGGAGGACACAATATGGACATTCCACCTCACCTTCTCCAGCAACTAGAATGTCTTTCGCCTCTCTCTTTATAGTCTTTAGTACAATCGTGGTTCATCATTCTTTCCTTGGTTCTTTTATAGTTCTTTAATATATGTACCTGTGCATCAAATTATGCATTCGTCCTTGAACCTATATTTGTAATAAACATGGTTTGATATGAAATAAGTGATTTCCTACTTTAAAAATCAAAACCTATGAATTTTAAATGCATGGATTAAATTAGGGATAAATTAGGTTCTGCAGGCCAGTATATTGCACACGGTATGTGAAAGCAAAATGTTTGCGGTAAACGTCAAGATCAGAAACGTTTCTCAGATCCACTATGTATGGGATGAAGCTCTACTAAACACACAATCAGCCAAGGAAAAACTTGTCAAATTAACAACAACAATGCACACGGTTCCTTCTTATTAAATGTTTGTGGAAGTCACCTTAGCACACACGCTTCGCAATACTGGATTGTTAATGATGTCGTGCGCATCATAAACAATTGCTCATAGAAGAATGTGTGTGATATGACTTCATCTGACGCAGGTGGATGAACCGTGTGGGATATATTCAAGCTTCACATATAGTTTTATAGGGAGAACTCTATGCACTCTTACATCGATTCGCATACAGTCAAGGAAAACTAAATGTGTGTGATTGTCTGCTTATTATACACGTTCCATAATCGTGAACTGTTTGTGATGTGATACGTCTCCAACGTATCTATATTTTTTCTTGTTCCATGTTGTTATATCATCATTCTTGGATGTTTTACAATCATTTTACCACAACTTTATATTATTTTTGGGACTAACCTATTAACCCAGAGCCCAGTGCCAGTTTTTGTTTTTTCCCTTGTTTTTGAGTTTTACAGAAAGGAATATCAAAGGGAGTCCAAATGGAATAAAAACTTACGGTGATTTTTTATGGACCAGAAGACACCCACGGAGCTTGGAGATGAAGTCAAAAGATTCTTGAGGAGGCCACAAGCCTCAGGAGCGCGGTCACCCCATGGGCGCGCCCACTAGGCTTTTGGGTCCCTCGGGAGTCCACCGACCTGCCTCTCAGCTCTATAAATCCTCAAATATTCCAAAAAAAACCATGGCAGAACCTAGATCGGGAGTTTCGTTGCCGCAAACATCCAGAGCCACAAAAAACCAATCGGGAGACCGTTCCGACACCCCTTCGGAGAGGGAAACCGTCACCGGAGGCCATCTTCATCATCCCGATGATCTCCATGACGAGGAGGGAGTAGTTCACCCTCGGGGATGAGGGTATGTACATGTAGCTATGTGTTTGATCTCTCTCTCTCTCTCTCTCTTGTATTCTTGAGATGGCATGATCTTGATGTACCATGAGCTTTATTGATATAGATTGAATCATATGGAGTTTTCCCCTCTGTATCTTGTTGTGATGAATTGAGCTTTCCCTCTGAAGTTTTCTTATCAGATTGAGTCTTTAAGGATTTGAGAATAGTTGATGTATGTTTTGCGATGGGATATCCGTGGTGACAATGGTATGTTCTATTGATCCACTTGATGTATGTTTTGGTGATCAACTTGCGGGTTCCGTGACCTTGGGAATCTATGCATAGGGGTTGGCACACGTTTTTGTCTTGACTTTTCGGTAGAAACTTTGGGGCACTCTTTGAAGTTCTTTGTGTTGGATTGAACATAACGAATCTGAAATTAAGTGATGTATATCATATAATCAAGCCCATGGGTACTTGTGGTGACATTGGAGTATCTAGATGACATTAGGGTTTTGGTTGATGTGTATCTTAAGGTGTTATATTAGTACGAACTCTAGGGATGTTCGTGACACTTATAGGGATAGCTCATAAGATTGATCGGAAAAGATAACTTTGAGGTGGTTTCGTACCGTATAATATTTAATTCATTAGTTCTCCACTATTTGTGACTTTGGGGTGAACTCTTTGCCGCATGAGAGGTATTTACATATGATTCAACTATGTTAGTATTGTTGAGAGAAATTGCACTAGTGAAAGTATGGACCCTAGGCTTTGTTTCCAAGAATTTATACAACGTTTTTCTCGCTGTTTACCATTTGTTACCTTGCTGTTTTTATATTTTCATATTACATAAACCTATATCTACCATCCATATTGCACTTGTATCACCATCTCTTCGCCGAACTAATGCACCTATACAATTTACCATTGTATTGGGTGTGTTAAGGACATAAGAGACTCTTTCTTATTTGATTGCAGGGTTGTTTGAGAGAGACCATCTTCATCCTACACCTCCCATGGATTGATAAACCTTAGTTCATCCACTTGAGGGAAAATTGCTACTGTCCTAAAAAATTCTGCGCTTGCAGGCCCAACACGAGTCTACAAGAAGAAGGTTGTGTAGTAGACATCAAGCTCTTTTCTGGCGTCGTTGCTGGGGAGGTGAGTGCTTTTTTTTACTAGTTTGGTTTTATAAAATAAAACTACAAAAAATGGAATTGAGTTTACCTCATATGCTTCATCTTTATAATGTGTTTCGTGAAAATGATGGAAAGGGAATTTGTGCTCAAGTGTAAGAAGAAGAAGTTATTAAAATGTTTGGCACTAAATATTTGAGTGAGGAGCATGATAGTGATATTGTTAGTATGAATTTTGTGAATATTCATGATGCTAATGATATGCAAAACCACAAGCTTGGGGATGCTATTTTTGATGAAGATGATATGTTTAGCACCCCATGTTTTGATGAGCAAAACTGTTGTGATTATGAAATGCCTCCTATCTATGATGATTATTGTGATGACACGTATGATATAAAGAGTAATGGTAACTGTCGTGGTTTTATCACGGCAGATGTTCGAGGACTTCGATTCGAGGCCATCGCTAAGGTGATGGACTCAAAGAGGTTGGTTGGGACGAAGGACACGAGTTTACCCAGGTTCGGCCCCTCAAGAAGAGGTAAAAGCCTACGTCCTGCTTGTGTTGTATTGATTGGAGTATCGATTACAAGGGAGAGGATTCGCTTGACCTAGTTCTTGATTAGGTGGTTGATTTCTATCTAAGTCGCCCCGGGTCTCGCCCTTATATAGGAGGCCAAGACCACGGGTTACACAAGTCTCATACCGACTCTTACAACGTGTCCGAATCTATCTCTATGTCGTCTTGCCTTCCTGAGCAAGCCGTTTCTGGGCGGCTTATCCTCCCGGATCTTCATGCCTTCCTTGTCTGGACCTCGCCTTGGCCCATCTGGGTGAGCCGCCATATGTCTAGGCTTATGTATCGAGGCCCATCCTTGGTTTGTCCCCTAAGCCGCCAGGTATGACCCGGCCCCACCTGGGCGAGTCTCACCACGGGGTTACATCCCCAACATTAGGCCCCAGGTTGATTTGAGCTTGCTCATTTGAACCTTCCATCTCACTTGACAGCGAGTCTCTCTCATCATCACTTGAAAGTAAGAGATATAACCCACCATGATATCATACCGTATATATCAAAAAGATTCCCTGACAGCCATAACAGATCTTTCCAGTTATTAAACTGATGGCCCGAAAATCGAGGCTTTCGTGTCGGTCAATCAACTTCTGTCGCCTTGATTCTCGCGCCTGTTTCCACTTTTTGCCTCTTAAATAGGACAATGAAGGGTGGCTTTCACTTCTTCCTTCACTCGCGTCTCTTCTTCTTCCTCGCGACGCCGTCGCTCCAGAGCCTCCTTGCTCCGGTGAAACTTCCATGCCATCGTCACCTCAGGCCGCTGCATCAAACTGAATGGAGCAGAGTACCGCCCGCGCCCGTCGCATCATCTCTAGTAAGTTCTCCTCCACCCCTAGATTTGTAGCTTTCGGTAGGGCGTCCATGGCGTTCTTCCGCTCGCTAGAAACGCGAGTTCTTCGCATGCCAGATAAAATGTAGATCTATGATCTTGATAATGTCCCTTTTTCCACTACGGTAGATCGTTGGAAGTCAATAATAGCACAACACAGATCCGTAGTTGCCCCCTGTGCTATCTTCAAATGCTGCTAGTTCATCTGTTCGTCGCTAGGTTTAGAATAAACCCGCCTTTTCTCTGTTTTGTAGATCCATAATTATATAGATAGCCTATGAAACCTGTTTTCCACACTTAGTAACTTTTGGTTTGTTTCCTTGCAAACTTAACTCGCCATTGAACTTCCGACTGTCGCCCAAACTGCTCAGGCGACTTAGCCTTAGAGAACTTAGATTTCATCAGCTGTCCATAGTCATCTGTTACCTTCTAACTCGCCATACATTGTTACCTTGCGCAGCTTTAAGACGCCACCATGCCTCGTGCGTCCAATTTTTGTAATTGGGTCGGCTCTGCTGGTACCGAAGGGTTTTTTGAAGGATTTCATAGACACATGGTCCTTATCAGCCAAACATGTCATCCATTGGCGGGTTCCAGGCAATGAAACGAGACCCATTCCTTAAGAAGGCGAAGTATTTGTTTTCGCGAATCACCTTGTACGCGGTTTCAGCCCGCCCGGCTCAAAATTCTTCCGAGACGTCCTTCATTTCTTTAAGCTGTGCCCTGAAGATATCGCCCCAAACTCCATCTCAAACATGTGCAACTTCCAAATCCTATGTGAAGTTTACTTACAAGAAGAGCCATACGTTGGTATTTTTTGTGAGTTTTTTTACGCAAACCGCCAGACGGAGGTAAAAGCTGGCACAAGCTTAGAGCTTGGCAGAATCTCAATTCAGAGAAGACAGGACGTGACCTTTCCGGTTGTTCAGATGCCAAGTGATCCCAAGGACTAGAATAAAACCCGATTTTACTGCAAAGACACCTCTCCAGAGGGAGAACATTCCTTGCCAGTTTATCGTCCGACCCGGCTTAAGACTACAACCGAACTCCCTGACCGGCTATCAGCCGCTGAACGAGCGAAGTATGCTCCGGATCATGCAAAAACTAAGGCCCTTATGGCTAATGGTATGACAGGGATGGATCCGGCCTGCTGCTGGATTTCTTGGAGAGTCATGCCTCTGAGCCGGCGAAGCCTCCTCATGTGCGAGTATATGGGTGATGCTAATAACCCCTCTGCTTTAACCCTACCACGTTGTCAGAAGATAACATCATGGCCGCCGTTAAAAGCCTTGTTCATAAATCTCAAGGATCTTGCCGTGCCACCGGGTTAGCACGTTTCTGCGCCACAAACCTGGCCCCAAACGTAAGGGCGGCTCTCGATCTCCTTACTTCCGCTTTAGCTATCTGTATATGCTTTGTAATCTTTTGACCTCTTTCGACAGCTTTTACTTTTAGGCCAATTCCAGCTTCTAGAAAAAGAAATACGTTCCTCCTCCAAAGAAGTCAAAGGAGAAAACCGATGGCCGAAAGAAGAAAACCGCACCTCAAGAATAACCGGAATCTGACGACTCAGAGGTAGAACTTGACTCTCTTGGCCATCTCTTCATGCACTTTATTGACAATAATAATTCTTAGGACGAAACAAAGACAAGCCACGCCAACGTTCCTGAGGTAACTTATGTTTCATCTGACTCAGAACATCTTGCACCACAGAAGATATGTTGGGTCGTCTCAAAGGTCCCACTTTCTCATCCTCTTGCTTACTTAGACCCCCACTTTTCTTTGAAAAAGCAACAACAGCTCTCCCGACTCCAGACCCGGAGCACCGGCTCTAACGACCTCATGGCCAGGTTATCTCATTCTCCGGTTCAAAGGAAACGGCCAGCTGAGGTATTTGTTTCACTTGGCTTAAGTTTGTCAACTTTGCCTTTATGATTTGATCCTATGCTATATTGCCTTAACTGTTTTCAGGAATCATCCCCTTCCTCGGGCGACTCTACAACTACTGCTCTTCCGCCTCTGAAGATCAACCCAGAGTACGTGCCTTTCATGCTTACATTCCATCCTTTGTTAGCCGTAAAGTTTATACTACGACCTTCTGTCTTTTCTAGGACTCAAGCGAAACGAAGGAAGACCGGTGGGTCTACCCCTTCTCCCAAGGCTCGAGAGCCGGAGCCTGCCAATACAGACTCTCTTGCAGCGCACGCTGATCCTTCTCCAGCCTCCAAGGATGCGCCTGAAGAAGCTCATCTTTCTGCCGAGCCGGTGGCCCATTACATGATTCCTGAGAGTCATCCGAGGACCAACTCGAAGCCGCCGAGCCCTTCAATAGCTGTTGACGATTCGGTTACTCCGAACGTCACCATTATTGGTGCCGGCTTCCACACTCCTCAACCTCATGTGTTGACAAAGCACACTGAGAAGCTTGCAGTCGCTGAGAAGCTGGACTTTGAACTCCCCGCACTGGAGAAGTTAACCGCTGATGAGCTGCACGCTGGTTACCTGAATCGCCTCTCCACCAGCCGGAACATGGAACTCAAGCTTGTCAGCTTGATGAAGAAAAAATATGAGCTGGTTTAGTATTTACCAATGGTAAACCGGGTCTTTGAATCTTGTTAGAAATAGAAAATACTTAGCCTGTAGCCCCCAAAGGCCGGCTTAACTTGATGAAAGATGAGCCGGAACTTTGGTATAAGTAGATCAGAGAGCCAGTTGTAGTCCCCTAGGGCCGGCTTAACTTGATGAAAGATGAGTCGGAACTTTGGTATAAATAGATCAGAGAGCCATTTGTAGTCCCCTAGGACCGGCTTAACTTTGATGAAAGATGAGCCGGAACTTCCTTGTAGGTAAAGCAAAGAGCCATGTGTAGCCCCCAAGGGCCGGCTTAACTTTGATGAAGATGATCCGAAACTTCCTTGTAGGTAAAGCAAAGAGCCATGTGTAGCCCCCAAGGGGCGACTTAACTTTGATGAAGATGAGCTGGCTTCCTTGTACCCTTGGACAACAAATAGACATTAGCCCCCCAAGTGTCGAGCATATTGCTTGCAATCTGCTTGAGACTTGCATTATATTGTCTAAATCTTCATCATCTGATAATATACCATCCTGGCGACTTAGCCCTCATTTTGCGTTTTATATGTTAAAGGAAGCTTTAAACGAGGACGAGTTTGAATTGACTGGGTTAAGGAGCAGTCTGGCCACCCAGCAAGTTGCCCGAGGCGAGGCAAACGACAAGTGCCGGCTCACCATCGAAGAACTTGCTAAAGTTAAGGCTGACTTCACCGCCTTCAAGAAATCTGCTGAGATGGAACAGACTGCCCTGGCCCAACGGAGCAACTGTATTGGTGAGCTCTCTGCATAATCAAGGTAGTGCTCTATAAAGATAGTATTCCCTCAACTATGAAGGGAGTCATAGAGTTGATGTCCACCCTGCCTAAACAAATCCAGGAGCTCAAAAAATCAGCCGCCAGAAATGGAGCCGTCGTAGCCATAAGCCAGGCTTTAGCTTTCGCCCCAAAGCTGACTCTCGAAGACATGATGTACGGGTTTCCATCAAATAAGGATGACGGCTCAGAGTTCACGAAGGCTGACTATGCTCATTGCACGAAGGCTTCTAGAGTCCTCGCATCAGTGTTAGCAGAAGAAGTGGACCTGTCAACATACCAGGTGGGTTACAACGCCGAGCAGAAGAGAGTACGTGGCCCAACCTTTGAGGCCAAGGACTTAACGCCTGCATGCCGTAAGCACCTTTTTGCTTCTGATCTTGACTCGTCCCCCCTCTTTGAAGAGGCAAGCTTTGTGGCTTTAATCAACTACAACTGGGACGTGGACAATCTCCAGATCATGGAGGTCGAAGATCCGCTGCAGGGTGACCCGCCATCCAGCTGATGAACTTGGTAACGCCGTGGATAATCTGGCCTTGTGACCCGCCATAGGGTGGTGTAAAAAACTTTTGAGTCATTACTTTTGGGCTCTGTGGAGAGCATTGTAATAGGCTCGTAGTAAACTTTGTCTTTCCTGAACTATGCCATCATGCACATATGGAATCGTCCGGTTTTAACATATTACATCTGCCTTTGTGCTTTCAACTCATACCAGATGTCGTGGCGGCTCTTGGTAGATAACCAACCTGCGAGCATATAATACTTTCCACATTGTTAGGAGGGTGGCTTAGAATAGTGCAACCCAAAGATGCGAGGTTAAAGCTCATGTGCCGGTTCTGCTGGGTTGACTCACTAATTAAAACTCTTTAGAAGTACAGGGTCTCTATCGAGATTGGCCGTTAATTTCTTTGAGCGGCTCAGGGTCTCTAAGCGAGATTAACTGACAGGAAGTGTATCATCCCAGAAGAGACATGGCAGGGCATGAGTACCCTGTTAGCCCATAAACTGCCACTCACGTGGCATAAATCCGTCATTTTAACCTTAGACAGTGCAGGGTCTTTAAAACATTAACTGTCTAAGAGTATGAACAGGCCACATAGCGGAGAGTCAGCAGTAGATGAGAGAGTTTATCCTTGCTTTACGTAAGCCGTCCCTCACGTGACAAGAGCCGCCGTTTTAACCTTAATCAGTACATGATGTCTACTGAGATTGGCAGTCAATTTCTTTGAGCCGGCTCAGGGTCTCCAGGCAAGATTAACTGGTAAGAGTTCGGCGGGTCACCTAGCGGAGCAACATCAGCTTACAGGCAGGTTTAACCCTATTGGCTTAAGAGCCGATCAAGAGGGTATGTAAGCTAAACCCAGTGGGTTGGAAGCCCCCAAATGATCTTTGTTGACGGAGTCAACTGTTTGTCTTAAGAGCCGATCGACAGGGTCTGATAAGCTAAACCCGGCGGGTTAGAAGCCCCCTGGACGATCATGTTGACGGAGTCAACTATTTGGCTTAAGTGCCGACCGACAGGGTCTGATATGCTAAACCCAGCGGGTTAGAAGCCCCCTAGACGATCATGTTGACGGAGTCAACTATTTGGCTTAAGAGCAGATCAATAGGGTCTGATAAGCTAAACCTGGTGGGTTAGAAGCCCCCTAATTGACCTTTTTTGCAAATACTGAGATATGCAAAACGGCAGAGGCCCCGGCTTGTAGATATGTACAACGATGGTGTACAATGTCAAGTCTTGACAACTGTGACAGCCCAAGTGCTGTCCCTACCTTTATTGGCTTGTAATCTATTGTATGAATCTCGGGTCATGAGCTTAATGAATGATTTGCACCTTGTTATCCATGTGTTGTCTTGCATTCATGCATCATGCATCATAGCATTCATCATGCCATGCTTGTTCTTCATGTGACCTTGTATGGTATGGTTGGTTGTGAGTGTGGCTTGTGTTGTGATGTTGTTGGATCATGGGCGCTAACCTCCTTCTCTCCCCCTCTTTTGCTTTTCAACAAAAATCCCAACTAAAGCCCTTTAGCTCCCATGGTATTTTTATAAACAGAATTAACTTTCTTTTAAATTGCTTAAAAATGGTCAAGAGGTAGCCCTACATATATTATTAATTTAGAGTTTGGTTCTTTGAATGTTTGGGGTTTGTATGCTTTTTTGTTTTAAATAACAGGAGTTGTTATTTTTTAAAAGTATTAAAATTACTTGTCCTAAAAATCTTCTTAATATTTTTATTAAATAGTGCATATCATTTTCTTTGTAAAAGTATTTTTTTTGCACCAAAAATCCTTTTATTTTACTCTAGGGATTTTATCTTGTGTTGCTGTGTTTTGAAAATGTTTAAAACTTCTCGGTTATTTGTTTTCGAGAGAGAGAGCTAGGTGGGCCTTGTCTCTCCCGCAGCCCAGCCCTCTCGAGTAGACGGTCACCTTCCCTCTCCTCCTTCTCCGTCCGTGAGTGCAGGGAGAGAGCCGCTCCGCCGTCACCTTTTCCGTCGCCCATCGCCGTCAGCCCGTGACTATTTAGCCCCCCCCTCGGCGTGCGTTCCCCCTTAGCTAGGTCTCCTCTCTTCCCCGCCGCCGCCGCAGCTCCCATCTCCCCCTCCTTGTTCCTCCTCCCTCTCTTTTTCCTCCCTGCCAGGTAAGGAAATTTCAAAGAGTTCAGAAGTGCGCCGGTCGTCTTCGCCGCCATTGCCGCATTTCCGGTGGGTCTCGTCCACGGTGGTGATGGCGTGGAGCTTGGGGATCCTCCCCCCGTTCCATTCCAGCCGCTAGGAGGTGAGGAGCGCCTCCCCGCGGTGGCAATTGGCGTCGCCGCCGTCCGCAAGGAGCGGGTCATCGCCGGCTGCTTCCTCTTCGTCATCGCTGCATCCCCGACCCCTCCGTTGTCTTCGTATCAACCGGCTCGTCGTCGCCTTCCCTCGGTGAGCCGCATGATGCCTCCTATCACCATAGCTAGTGTGCCATCACCGTAGCTGCCCGTCGTCGCCGTCGCAAGGCAGAGCCTTAGGGCTTGCCTCCGTCCTCCTCGTCGCAAGGCGAGTAGGGGATTGGACCCCCGTAGCGTTCCATAGGCCCCGCAGTAGCTTCTCCTTGCCAGATTTGCCGTGTGCTCTCCGGAATTGCGCCGCCGTTGCTCTGTCGCCGTGTGTGTGCAGAGGTTCAGTTTCGTCAGAGATTCGTAGCGTGTGTGTGTGTGTATGAGAGGCAGAGCCCCTCCTTTGTTAGCATCAGCGTCCGTAGCAGAGTGGTGTGGGTTCGGGGGAGATGACCAAGTGGTCATGGGTTCGAGCCCGAAGCCTTCCCCTTTTTATTTTGTTTTTTTCTTTTGTATTTCTTTTGTTTTTCTTTCTTTGCTATAGGTATGTATGTGTGTGTTCTTGTGTGCCTAGTGCACTTGTGAGTGTTGTGTGTGTATGTGCCATATGCTTATGCATACATGGTGCATGTGAGTGTGTGTGTGGATGAACACCCCCTCATGGGTGGTATGTTCATGGGGGTATTTGTGCTCATATGCCCTGGGCATATATAGAGCATGTGTGTGCTTGCCATGTAGTGTGTGTGTATGGTTGATGTGTGTGTGGGGGGGGGGGACTAGTGGGTTTCCCCACTTGATATACCCCTTTGTTGTATATATATGCATGTTTGTGATTGTTAGCTCTTTTCCATCTCTAACTAAGCTACCAATCTGGTTATGTCCATTTATGCTCATGTTCAAGTTAGAGTTATGTATCACTTATGAGAATAGGTGGTAGTTTTGCTATCTTATTTATGCCTTGTTGTTTCTCATGAACATATGAGAATGACACATGTTTTTGGGGTAGAAAGAGCCAATGAATCCATTGGTGCTTTCAGATTTCACTTTTGAGAAAGTTCATAAAACTGTCATTTTCAGCTATGATGCTACTTTGTCATTTTTGCATGATTTAATCCATGCTCGCTTTGGGGCATGTGCCAACTAGGAAGTGCTAGTGTTTTGTATCTATTATGCCATGGTATTTTTTGTTTAACCTGATAATCACCCATATAAGTGGGAAACAGGCTGCAAAGTAGCCAACTTAATGTTTCTGTTTCAGCATGCTAAAAATTGCTAAGTCTAAGAATCTGCTGTTATTTTTATGCCATGAAGAGTGGGTGACATCTAGTTGTATCTTGAGAATTTGCTCATACTCGGTGCTAGTAATTTGGAGTAGATGTTGTCTACTACCATCCTGTTAATTTTCATGCCAAGATGTGCTTTCTAACATATTCAACTACTGCTGTTAACTTGCTACTTTATTAACTCAGATTCCAGAAAACTGTAATTTTCACAAAGTCCCAGAAAACTGTTTCATCATGTCAACTTGATAGCTTCATGCTTATTTATGTGTGCCTCCTATGCAGATTGTGTAGTTGGATAAGTTTATGTATATGTTATGTAGTATTTGTCAATATCTTGTTTGTGGATGTAGGATTCCTGTAGCTCAAGTTGTGGGCTGTGTAAGTTGCTATGCTGCAGTTTGTGGCAGTTTGTTTGTTTTAGTGTTTTGTGACTTGTGGGAGCTATACTCCATGGAATTGATTGATCTTTGAGTCTATTATGGTTGGATTTTCATTGCCTAACCAGTGTCTAACTTGGAATGACAAGAATTAGCCCATGGCTTGCTTGTCTTGTGTTTTTCCCTTCGTACCTTGTCATGAGCGTACCGTGAGAACCGTAACTCCGTTTCTTGCGTTCTTTATATGCATTTATATCGATTTTGCATGATGCATACATATTTGCTATGTTCATGCATGTTTAAATAACTTAACATCAGGTTCTGTCCAGATTCATTAATAAACAAACTGTGCATGTGAAACATGACTAGTTTTGGATTGCCATGTCAAATCCTTATAAATGAATCATGCATCATCTTTGTTGTGCATTGCACCATTGTTGGATGTTTATTGTTGCTATTTCTCTTGGGTAGACGTGAGTGTTGATACTGAGTATGAGGACCCAGGAGAGTACCACTACGAGGATCCCGCTACTTGTTTCGCTGAAGAACCAACATGCAAGATGATCGTACCCGGATCCCGATACTAATTTTGCTTGCTAGTTTCTTGCTATTATCGTTAAAATTGCGCTACTTACCACTTGATATCAGCCTCCTAATTGCCATGACAGCCTCTAACCCCCCACATCCTAGAAAACCTTTGATTGGCTAAGTTATCGCTGGTCAGCCGCTCTTATAGCGTTCTTAGTTGCAGGTGCAGGTTGCTCCATGTGATAACATGGTTTTTGATATCACAATATTATCAGTTATTTAATTGAAATGCACATATATATCTTGGTATTGGTGGAAGGCTTGGCCTTTTGCTAAGTGTTTTGTTCTGTTGTTACCGCCATAGTTCTTGTTACCGGTGTTATGGTTTCCATATTTTGCGCTCCTAATATGCTCGGGGTTGTTATGGGGGCCCCCTTGTTTATTCGGTTGAGATTAAAACTTATCTGGCAGGACCCAACTTTGGTACTACATTTGCTTAACAACTTAATAAACTTGCATAGGGCTTTGCAACCCTGTCGATAATTAATCAACCCCCGAGCCAGTGCTCCTCATGAGTGTTGGTCCAAACGTGCGGGGCCAACCCGGGCAACTCGGGAGATTTCTATTTGGCCACTGTATGTTGCGCTCATCCGGTCGTGTCCTGAGAATGAGATATGTGGCTCTTATCAGGTTCGTCGACATGTCGGGAGGTCTTGCTGGATTTGTTTTACCTTTATCGAGTGTCTTGCGTGTGGACTCCGACTTTCTTCGGGTTTTCTCGAGGTGTTGGAATTCCTTTGGAATTACCTATGATGACCACGAGATCCGTGGTCAAGGCTATTCCCGCGGAGTGTGGTTAATTTGTGATGGACTAGTTGTAGCACCCCTGCAGGGTTAAATGTTTTCGAGAAGCCGTGCCCGTGATTATGTGGAAACTTGGATATTTGTTTAACACCCAGTTATAGTAAACTTGAAGTAAACTCTAATAAAATACACCAACTGTGTGAGTAACCATGATCGTCTCTGCTCATGAACATGATCCGAGAGAGAACACGGTGGGGTTATGATTGACGTAAGTAAGTGTTCAGGATCTCATAGAGATCATACTAGATTTGATCGTTCATCATAGGCCACTCATATTTATTTTTCATGTTACGTAATTTAGCCACCATAAATGCTTAGTGCTGCTGCAAACTAAACCCATACCCCATCCCAACCTTTAAGCTTGAATAGTCTCGATACCCGGGCTCTTGATTGATGAGTCCTTGTGGCTCACAGATTACTACAACCATCTAGGTACATGTACAGATGAGTACATGCAGGACGATCTTACCCAGCCCAAGTGGGAATATGATGAGGAAAGAGGCAGGATGTACGTGACTTACCCGGATGAGTAGAGGACCATGGTCGTGATCTTTGGGATAGCGAGATAGTTTCATTTGCATCTGTTTTATCGTTTGATTTCGTTCGTAGTCGGACCCTGTCTTGATCTTGATGATTTGAACTCTGTGTGGAATTGTAATTTAGCATGTGGCGAGTGTAAGCCAACTTGTATACTCATCTCTTCTGTAATGTATGATGCAATGATTCTATACTTGCGAACGGCAAGATGCGCCTCTATTCCTTGCGAGGCCCTCATGTCTTAAAATGCATAGGCGCACATCTTGGGCGTGACAAGTTGGTATTGAGAGCCATACGACCATAGGAGCCTTTGCTTGATCGAATTTGGCCGAGTCGAGTCTAGAAAACTATTTTGAGTCTAGTTATATCAGAGAGTAGGATTCTTCTTACTCCTCTTCTATGCTCTGGTGAGGTATTCTACTTAGGAATTTTGATTCTACTCCTCTTCTCACTCAAATTTTTTAGGATCACGTGGGTATTTGGGAGTCTATATGATACCGATGTGACAGGGTTCTGTCTTGGTGCCTCCTGTCTGACTTGATTTCTTCTGGGGAGTCAAGCTCCAGGGAATGTTGACACATCGCTATCATTCAGCTTCCTTGATATCTCAGGACGGAGAGTGTTCGAAATTACTTCAATACTTGTCGTGGTGAGATAAGGCTCGAGTCAACCAGTACTGGGAGGCGTCCGGGATACCACCATGGTTAGTATCGTTGTGAGTTCGAGGATTCGAGTTAGATGAATTTGCGAGAGCCTCTGGTTATGTGTTCAAGGATGGATACAGTTGGGGTGTAGGATTGTTATTTGTGTGAGATATTTCCTCCTTGTATCCCCCACACCGGATTGCATAACCAGAAAGTTTTCGGAAGTTCTTAGCTGGGAAATCTTGTAGTTATCTAGGATCATCTTCTCCAGATGTATGTGGGCATATACATTTGTTCTGAGCGCTTAGCTCAATAATTTTGTGTTATTGCAAGTGTCTTCTAATTTCGACGATGTTATCATAAACCGAAGAAGCATTCTTACTCTTTTTTCAGTAGGAAGGCTGTGTTGTTATTTGTTCAATTTATTTCAAGCATTTGATTCAGCTTTGATTCATCCTTTCAATGAGGTGCTGATGCGTTTTGTCCATCTTCAGGATGGCTCCACCAACTCGCAACAATCCGGGTCATGGTGAGGAGCAGACCGATGTTCCACCACCAGCACCCCCGCCACCGTCACCTCCACCTCCTCCTCCAGAAGCTTGGTAAGCTGTGATGGACGCAACCAATGTGAACACTCAGATGTTGCTCAGATTTTTGCAAGAAAGGGAGCAGGGTCAGCAAGGTTTTCAAGGGAATTTTCAGAATCAGCCTCAGTTTGCGACACTCAATCAGTTCCTTGCCAACCAGCCCAAGTCTTTCACCTGTTGTGAGCAGCCTTTTGATGCTGATGATTGGCTTCGCGATATGAGTAAGCATTTCAAGTGCAACAATGTCAGGCCAGAGGACTTTGTTAGATTTGCATCGTTCTAGCTCAAGGGTCAAGCAGCTGATTGGTGGCAGTAGTACAAGGATTCCAGGGGCGATCGTGTTGTTACTTGGGACAATTTTCGTCGTGATTTTAGGGCTCATTACATTCTGACAAGCTTTGTCGAGGAGATGCGTGAGAAGTTTAGGAACCTGAAGCAGGGAAGCAAGTCTGTCTACCAGTACAACGTCGAGTTCCAAAATCTAGCCCGCTATGCTAAGCAAGATATTCCAGATGACAAGGCTATGATCTATCAGTTCAAAGGTGGTCTCAAGGATGAGCTTCTTCCAGGCCTAGTTCTTCAAGAGCCTCGTGAGTTTGATCAGTTCTATAACATGGCTTTGAAGGTCGAGGCAACTCAGCTCAAGTTGGAGAACTCAAAGAAGCGTTCAAGGGATTCATATTCTTCTTCTTCCAGCTCTCAGATGGTTCCCAAGCAGCAGAAGTATTGGGTGCCAAATCCTCCTCCATTTCGTCCTCCTCGGCAGCAGAAGCAGTTTGGTGGTCGTAGTTCTTCCCACACACCCAACCTAGGATTTCAGTAGAGACCCCAGGCGTCCAAGGCAGTTCTTGTTCCTCCTCCAGGCAATGTTCGTCCACTTTCTGAGGTGACTTGTCACAAGTGTGGCCAGAAGGATCACTATGCAAACAAGTGCAACCAGCGGTGTCTTCCGCCTCCTCCTGTCAAGCCTCCAGACAATGCTATGATGAAGCATAATCCCAAGACCGCAAGAGTGAATATGGTGAATGCAGCTGATGCAAAGCAGTCCAATGATGTGATTATGGGTAATCTCTCAGTTAATTCTATTCTTGCAAAAGTGTTATTTGATTCTGGTGCATCGCATTGTTTCATGTCTCGCCCTTTCTTTGTCAAGAATGAGTTTGATTATCAAGATTTGCCTAAGTCCTTGTCTGTGGTGTCACCCGGTAAGATGTTGAATTCCAATCGCATTGTTTCGGATGTTCCTATCAAGATGGGCAATTATTCTTTTCTGGCTTCTCCAATTGTTCTCGGCAATTCCGATATTGATCTCATTTTGGGCATGGACTTCCTGGCTATGAATAAAGCTCATATTGATTGTAAAGCAAAAGAAGTCAAGCTAACTCATCCTTCATAAGACGTGATTATTTTTGCGGCTCACGATGACACAATCCGTCTCTTTTCTCTTAATGAGAAGGGTGAAATCTCGATGATTTCTCAAATTCCGGTGGTTTTTGAGTATGAAGATGTCTTTCCAGAATAATTGCCCGGAATGCCTTCGCACCGGCCAGTCGAGTTCGTGATTGATATCGAGCCCGAAACTAAACCGGTCTGCAAGTGCCTATATGAACTTGGCCCCGAAGAGCTGAAAGAGTTGAAGAAGTAGCTAGATGAGCAAGAACGTCTGGGTCTGATCAGACCAAGTTCTTCTCCATGGGGTTGTGGTGTTTTGTTTGTAAAGAAGAAAGATGGTACGGATCGTCTTTGTGTTGACTACCGTCCATTGAACAAGAAGACAATCAGAAATAAATACCCACTTCCCAACATCAATGAGTTGTTTGAACAACTGAAAGGTGCCAAGGTTTTATCGAAGCTTGATATTCGCATGGGTTATCATCAGATTCGCATTCGCGAAGAAGACATTCCTAAGACCGCTCTTAGGACGAGTTTTGGCTCTTATGAGTACACCGTCATGTCGTTTGGTCTTGCGAATGCTCCTCCAACCTTCTCAAGAATGATGAATTTCATTTTCTCTCCTTTCAAGAATGAGTTCGTCTTGGTCTATCTGGATGATATCATTGTGTTCTCAGAGACAGAAGAAGAGCATGCAGAGCATCTCCGCCTTGTGCTTGGCAAGTTAAGAGAGCATCGATTCTATGCCAACTTTTGCAAGTGTGAGTTTTGGCTCAATGAAGTGGTGTACCTTGGGCATGTGATCTCTGCCGAGGGAATTAAAGTGCACCCTGAGAAAGTTGAGGCAATCTTGAAGTGGGAACCTGCTCAGAATGTGAAGCAGCTTCAGAGTTTCCTCGGGCTTGCTAGTTATTGCAAAAGATTCGTGGAGAACTTCTCTCAAATTGCTAAGCCTCTGTCCAATCTCCTCAAGAAGAGTGTCAAGTATGTTTGGTCTCCTGAGTGTGATGTGGCATTCAATACGCTCAAGCAGAGACTGACTTTAGCTCTAGTTCTTGTTCCTCCTGAGCAGTCAAAGCCATTCCAAGTTTTTTGTGATGCTTCTCTTCAAGGTCTTGGTGGTGTTCTCATGCAAGACAAGAAGATTGTTGCTTATACCTCACGCCAGTTGAAGCCTATCGAGAAGAACTACCCCACTCATGATCTTGAGTTAGCGGCAGTTGTGCATGCTCTAATGACTTGGAGGCATTTGTTGTTGGGTAGACCAGTTGAGGTGTACACCGATCACAAGAGCTTGAAGTACATTTTCACTCAGCCCAATCTCAATCTTAGACAGTCTTGTTTGGTGGAAATGCTTGAGGACTTCAATCCAAGCATTGAGTATACTCCTGGGAAAGCAAATTTCATTGCAGACGCGCTCACCCATAAGGCGTACTGCAATAGTCTCATCTTGAATCCTCTTCAACCCGAGCTTTGTGAAGCCTTCCGCAAGCTCAACCTTCAAATGATTCCGCAAGGATTTCTTGCAAATCTTCAAGTTTCTCCGACTCTGGAAGATCAGGTTCTCCAAGCGCAGCTTCTTGACGCTATGGTGAAGAAAGTGAAGAAAGGTGTGGCCACGAGCATTCCGAAGTATAAGTGCTTTCGCGTTGATGACAAAGATACCTTGTTCTTTGAGGACAGTCTTGTGGTTCCAAAAGGTGATCTCAGGAAGGTTATCATGGACGAAGCACACAATTCTCTTCTATCCATCCATCCAAGCAGTTCCAAGATGTATCAGGATCTCAAGCAAACCTTCTGGTGGACTCGGATGAAACGTGAAATTGCTCAGTTCGTGAACGAGTGTGATGTTTATCACAGAGTGAAGGCGGAGCATCAATGTCCAGCAGGTCCTTTTCAGCCTTTGCCTATCCCAGAGTGGAAATTCGATCATGTGGAGATGGATTTCGTCACTGGGTTTCCCAAGTCCAAGAGAGGCAACGATGCCATCTTTGTGGTTATCGACAAGCTGTCAAAAGTTGCTCATTTCCTGCCAGTCAAAGAATCTATCTCGGCAGCTCAGCTTGCAGAGTTGTATATGTCAAGGATAGTGTCTTTGCATGGAATTCCTCAGCTCATCTCTTCTGACCGTGGAAGCTTCTTTACTTCAAATTTTGGGAGTCCTTCCAGACTTCTATGGGTACCAAGATCCGTTTTAGCACTGCGTTCCATCCGCAGACAAGTGGTCAAGTTGAGAGAGTCAATCAGATCCTTGAAGCTATGCTTAGAGCCTGTATGATTTCGTCCGACATGAAGTGGGAAGACTGCCTTCCATATGCTGAATTCTCATACAACAATAGCTTTCAAGCTAGCTCAGGCAAGGCCCCTTGCGAGATTCTCTACGGCAGAAATTTTCGTACCCCGCTTAACTGGTCTGAAACCGGTGAGCGTCTGATATTGGGCAATGACATGATCACTGAAGCAGAAGAAATGTGCCATGTCATTCGTGAGAACCTCAAAGAAGCTCAGTCCCGACAGAAGAGTTATTACGATAACAAACATCGGGATGTTTCCTTCCAAGTGGATGATCTAGTCTATCTCAAAGTCTCTCCCATGAAGGGCACTCAGCAGTTTGGAATTAAAGGGAAGCTAGCTCCTCGTTTTGTTGGTCCTTTCAAAGTTGTTGTCAAGAGAGGTGGTCTTGCATATCAACTAGAGCTTCCTCCAAATTTCGCAAATGCGCATGATGTCTTCCATGTTTCTCAGCTCCGGAAATGCTTCAAGACTCCTGAGCGAACCATTGACCTCCAAGACATCGATCTCCAAGAAGACCTCTCTTATCTTGAGCATCCAGTTGCAATTCTTGAAGAAACTGAGCATAGTACTCGCAACAAGTCTATCAAATTCCTCAAGGAGAAGTGGTCTCATCATTCCGACAAAGAAGCTACTTGGGAACGTGAGGACCTTCTCCGTTCCGAATTTCCAGACTTTTTTCGTTCCTAGATATCGGGTCGAGATCCTCTTGTAGTGTGGGAGAGTTGTGACAGCCCAAGTGCTGTTCCTACCTTTATTGGCATGTAATCTATTGTATGATCCTTGGGTCATGAGCTTAATGAATGATTTTCACCTTGTCATCCATGTGTTGTCTTGCATTCATGCATCATGCATCATAGCATTCATCATGCCATGCTTGTTTTTCATGTGACCTTGTATGGTATGGTTGGTTTTGAGTGTGGCTTCTGTTGTGATGTGGTTGGATCATGGGTGCTAACCTCCTTCTCTACCCCTCTTTTGCTTTTCAACAAAAACCCCAACTAAAGCCCTTTAGCTCCCATGGTATTTTTATAAACAAAATTAACTTGGTTTTAAATTGCTTAAAAATGTTCAAGTGGTAGCCCTACATATATTATTAATTTAGAGTTTGGTTCTTTGAATGTTTGGGGTTTGTATGCTTTTGTGTTCTAAATAACAGGAGCTGTTATTTTTTTTAAGTATTAAAATTACTTGTCCTAAAAATCTTCTTAATATTTTTATTAAATAGTGCATATTATTTTCTTTGTAAAAGTCTTTTTGTTTGCACCAAAAATCCTTTTATTTTACTCTGGGATTTTATCTTGTGTTGCTGTGTTTTGAAAAGGTTTAAAACTTCTCTGTTATTTGTTTTTGAGAGAGAGAGCCAGGTGGGCCTTGTCTCTCCCGCGGTCTAGCCCGCTCGAGGAGACGATCTCCTGCCCCATCCTTCTTCTCCGTTAGTGATTGCAGGCAGAGAGCTGCTCCGCCGTCGCCTTTTCCGTCGCCCGTCGCTGTCAGCTCGTGGCTATTTAGTCCCCCACTTGGTGTGCGTGCCTCCTCAGCTAGGTTTCCTCTCTTCCCCGCCGCCGCCGCAGCTCCCATATCCCCCTCCTTCTTCCTCCTCCATCTCTTCTTCCTCCCTTCCAGGTAAGGAAATTTTAGATAGTTCAGAGAGTGCGCCGGTCATCTTCGCCACTGTCGCCGTGTCTCCGGTGGGTGTCATCCCCGGTGGTGATGGCATGGAGCTCGGGGATCCTCCCCGCGCACCATTCCCGCCGCTAGGAGGTGAGGAGCACCTCCGTGCAGTGGCAATTGGCATCGCCGCCGTCCGCAAGGAGTGAGTCATCGCCGGCTCCTCCCTCTTTGTCATCACCGCGTCCTCGACCCCTCCATTGCCTTCGTATCGTCCGGCTCGTCGTCGCCTTCCCTTGGTGAGCCGCGTGATGCCTCCTGTCGCCATAGCTAGGGCGCCGTCGCCGTAGCTGCCTGTCGCCGCCGACCGCAAGGCAGAGCCTTGGGGCTTGCGTCCGTCCTCCTCGTCGCAAGGCAAGCAGGGGATTGGACCCCGTAGTGTTCCGTAGGCCCCGTAGTAGCTTCTCCTCGCCGGATTTGCCGTGTGCTCGCCGGAATTGCGCTGCTGTTGCTTTGTCGCCGTGTGTGTACAGAGGTTCAGTTTCGTCAGAGATTCGTAGAGCGTGTGTGTATATGAGAGGCAGAGCCCCTCCTCTGTTAGCATCAGCGCCCGTAGTAGAGTGGTGCGGGTTCGGGGGAGATGACCAGGTGGTCATTAGTTCGAGCCCGAAGCCTCCCCCTTTTTATTTTGTTTTTCTCTTTTGTATTTCTTTTGTTTTTCTTTCTTTGCTATAGGTATGTATGTATGTGTTCTTGTGTGCCTAGTGCACTTGTGAGTGTTGTGTGTGTATGTGCCATATGCTTATGCATACATGGTGCATGTGAGTGTGTGTGTGGATGAACACCCCCTCATGGGTGGTATGTTCATGGGGGTATTTGTGCTCATATGCCTTGGGCATATATAGAGCAGGTGTGTGCTTGCCATGTAGTGTGTGTATAGGGTGTATGTGTGTGGGGGGGGGACTAGTGGGTTTCCCCACTTGATATACCCCTTTGTTTTATATATATGCATGTTTGTGATTGTTAGCTCTTTTCCATCTCTAACTAAGCTACCAATCTGGTCATGTCCATTTATGCTCATGTTCAAGTTAGAGTTATGTATCACTTATGAGAATAGGTGGTAGTTTTGCTATCTTATTTGTGTCATGTTGTTTCACATGAACATATGAGAATGAGACATGATTTTGGGGTGGAAAGAGCCAATGAATCCATTTGTGCTTTCAGATTTCACTTTTGAGCAAGTTCATAAAACTGTCATTTTCAGTTGTGATGCTACTTTGTCATTTTTGCATGATTTAATCCATGCTCGCTTTGGGGCATGTGCTAACTAGGAAGTGTTAGTGTTTTGTATCTATTATGCCATGATATTTTTGTTTAACCTGAGAATCAACCATATAAGTGAGAAACATGCTGCAAAGTAGCCAACTTAATGTTTCTGTTTCAGCATGCTAAAAATTGCTAAGTCTGAGAATCTGCTGTTATTTTTATGCCAAGAAGAATGGGTGACATCTAGTTGTATGTTGAGAATTTGCTCATGCTCAGTGCTAGTAATTTGGATTATATGTTGTCTACTACTATACTGGTAATTTTCATGCCAAGAGGTTCTCTCTAACATATTTAACTACTGCTCTCAACTTGCTACTTTATTAACTCAGATTCCAGAAAACTGAAATTTTCATTAAGTCCCAGAAAACTGTTTCATCATGTGAACTTGACAGCTTCATGCTTATTTATGTGTGACTCCTATGCAGATTGTGTAGTTGGATAAGTTGATGTATATGTTATGTAGTTTCTGTCAATATCTTGTTTGTGGCTGTAGGTTTCCTGTAGCTCAAGTTGTGGGCTGTGTAAGTTGCTATGTTGCTGTTTGTGGCAGTTTGTTTCTTTTAGTGTTTTGTGACTTGTGGGAGCTATACTCCATGGAATTGATTGATCTTTGAGTCTATTGTGGTTGGTTTTTCATTTCCTAACCAGTGGCTACCTTGGAATGCCAAGAACTAGCCCATGGCTTGGTTGTCTTGTGTTTTTGCCTTCGTACCTTGTCGTGAGCGTACCGTGAGAACCGTAACTCCGCTTCTTGCGTTATTTATATGTATTTCTATCGATTTTGCATGATGCATCCATATTTGCCATGATCATGCATGTTTAAATAACTTCACATCAGGTTCTGTATAGATTCATTAACAAACAAACTCTACATGTGAAACATGTCTAGTTTTGGATTGCCATGTTAAATCCTTATAAATGAATCATGCATCATCTTGGTTGTGCATTGCACCTTGGTTGAATGTTTATTTTTGATTTTTCTCTTGGGTAGATGCGAGTGTTGATACTGAGTACGAGGACCCAGGAGAGTACCACTACGAGGATCCCGTTAGTTGTTTCACTGAAGAACCAACAGGCAAGATGATCGTACCCGGATACCGATACTATTTTCGCTTGCTAGTTTATCACTCTTATCATTAAAATTGCGCTACGTATCACTTGAATTCAGCCTCCTAATTGCCATGACATCCTCTAACACTCGACATCCTAGCAAACCTTTGATTGGCTAAGTTAGCGCTACTCAGCCCCTCTTATAGCGTTCTTAGTTGTAGGTGCAGGTTGCTCCATGTGATAACATGGTTTTTGATATCACAATATTATCATTTATTTAATTTAAATGCACATATATATCTTTGTATTGGTGGAAGGTTTGGCCTTTTGCTAAGTGTTTTGTTTCCCTGTTACCACCATAGTTCTTGTTACCGGTGTTATGGTTTCCATATTTTGCGCTCCTAATATGTTCGGGGTTGTTATGGAGACCCCCTTGTTTATTCGGTTGAGATTAAAACTTGTTTGGCAAGTCCCAACTTTGGTACTACATTTGCTTAACAACTTAATAAACTAGCATAGGGTTTTGCAACCCCGTGGATAATTAATCAACCCCCGGGCCAGTGCTCCTCATGAGTGTTGGTCCAAACTAGAGTCGTGTCCTGAGAACGAGATACGCGGATCTTATCAGGTTCGTCGACACATCGGGAGGTCTTGCTGGATTTGTTTTACCTTTATCGAGTGTCTTGCGTATGAACTCTGACTTTCTTCGGGTTTTCTCGAGGTGTTGGAATTCCTTTGGAATTACCTATGATGACCACGAGATCCGTGGTCGAGGATATTCCCGCGGAGTGTGGTTAATTTGTGATGGACTAGTTGGGGCACCCTTGTAGGGTTAAATCTTTTCGAGAAGCCGTGCCCACGGTTATGTGGCCACTTGGATATTTGCTTAACACCCGGTTATAGTAAACTTGAAGTAAACTCTAATAAAATACACCAACTGTGTGAGTAACCATGATCGTCTCTGCTCATGAACATGATCCGAGAGAGAACACGGTGGGGTTATGATTGACGTAAATGTTCAGGATCTCATACAAATCATACTAGATTCGATCGGTCATCATAGGCCACTCATATTTATTTTTCATGTTACGTAAGTTAGCCACCATAAATGCTTAGTGCTGCTGCAAACTAAACACATACCCCATCCCAACATTTAAGCTTGAATAGTCTCAATACCCGGGCACTTGATAGCTGAGTCCTTGTGGCTCACAAATTACTACAACTCTCCAGGTACAGGTACAGATGAGTACGTGCAAGATGATCTTACCCAGCCCAAGTGGGAATATGATAAGGATAGAGGCAGGATGTACGTGACTTACCCGGATGAGTAGAGGACCATGGCCGTGATCTTTGGGATAGCGAGATAGTTTCATTTGCATATGTTTTATCGTTTGATTTCGTCTGTAGTTAGACCCTGTCTTCATCTTGATGATTTGAACTCTGTGTGGATTTGTAATTTAGCATGTGGCGAGTGTAAGACAACCTTTATACTCATCTCTTCTGTAATGTATGATGCAATGATTCTATACTTGCGAACGATAAGATGCGCCTCTATACCTTGCGAGGCCCTCCTGTCTTAAAATGGATAGGCGCGCATCTTGGGCGCGACAACAACTTAAGTATAATAAGGCCGTACATGAGCTATGTTCCATGGCCGACGGGTCTCCTGCCTAGAAGTGCTTGAGTCATCTTGGATGTCAATGAGATAGTAAGACCCGTTGTTGAGATTTTTGCTGACGAGGAAAGGTCCTTCCCATGGAGGGGACAACTTGTGTGCATCTATCTAATCTTGAATCAAACGCAACACCAAGTCGCCTTCTTGAAACGTCCGGCTCTTGACTTTGCGGCTATGATAGCGATGCAGGTCTTGCTGATAAATCACGGATCGAGCCGCCGCCAGATCGTGTTCTTCCTCCAAGGCATCCAACGCATCTTGACACGCCGTTTCATTGTACTACTCAACGTAAGCCGCCACTCGTGGAGAGTCATGACGGATATCGCTTGGCAACATGGCTTCTGCACCATAAACCATGAAGAAAGGTGTATAACCTGTTGATCTGTCAGGAGTGGTTCTGATGCTCCACAAGACGGATGGCAACTCCTCCACCCAACAACCTGGCGTTCGCTACAAAGGAACCATAAGCCAGGGCTTGATAGCTCTCAATATTTCCTGGTTAGCACGATCTGCCTGACTATTTGACTGTGGATGAGCAACCGTAGAAACATCAAGTCGGATTTGTTCACTTTCACAAAACGCTCGCATAGCCCTCTTGGATAGGTTCGTACCATTATCTATGATTATGCTTTGAGGATAACCAAAACGATAGATCAACTTTTTAATAAACTGAACAGCCATAGCTGCGTCACACTTGCTGACCGGCTCAGCTTCTACCCACTTAGTAAATTTGTTAACCGCCACCAAGAGGTGGGTCTTTTTGTCTTTGGATCTCTTGAAAGGCCCGACCATATGAAGCCCCCAGACCGCAAAACGCCAAGTAATTGGAATCAAGTGTAGCTCTTGAGCCAGAACATGAGCACGCCGGCCAAACTTTTGACATCCATCGCACTTACGAACCAAGTCTTCGGCATCCTTATGAGCCGTCAGCCAGAAGAAACCATGTCGAAAGGCCTTGGCCATCAGAGATATTGAGCCAGCGTGATGACCACAATCACCAGCATGAATTTCATTCAAGATTTCCTTGACCTCTTCAGGTGAAACGCAACGTTGATACACGCCAGTGACACTACACTTATGTAACTCACTGTTGACTATTGTGATAGACTTAGACCGCCGGGTGATCTGTCTGGCGAGATGTTCGTCATCAGGTAACTCGCCACGAGTCAAGTACGCCAAATAAGGCACATTCCAGTTAGGAATAGCATGTAGAGCCGCCACCAGCTATCCCTCCGGGCCAGGGATAGCCAAGTCTTCCTTTGAAGGTAACTTAAATGACGGGTGATGTAGTACGTCTAGGAAAACATTAGGCGGCACCGGCTTACGTTGAGATCCCAGGCTTGACAGGGCGTCAGCCACATCGTTCCTGTGACGATCAATATGATCCGCCTAATAACCATTGAAATGACCAGCAATGACATCCACCGCTTGACGATAAGCCGCCATCCGTGGGTCCTTGGAGTCCCAAGTGCCGGAAAGTTGCTGGCCTATGAGATCTGAGTCGCCGAAGCATCTAAACCGGCTCAGGTTCATCTCCTCAGCCACCCTGAGGCCATGACGAAGAGCTTCATACTCAGCTGCATTGTTAGTACAAGGAAACACCAACCTTAGCACATAACAGAACTTATCACCTTTTGGGGAAGTTAAGACAACCCCTGCCCCTGATCCTTCCAGCTGCCTGGATCCATCAAAGTGGATTGTCCAATATGTATTATCTGGCTTTTCCTTGGGCGCCTGACACTCAGTCCAGTGGTTTATGAAATCCACCAAGGCTTGTGAATTGACCGCTATGCGAGGCATGTATTTCGAATTGAGAGGTTCAAGCTCCAATGCCCACTTAGCAATCCTGCCAGTGGCTTCTCTGTTTTGAATGATGTCTCCCAATGGGGCAAAGCTAACCACTGTAATCTGATGCCCTAGGAAGTAATGCTTTAGCTTACGATTAGCCATGAACACCCCGTACACCAGCTTCTGCCAATGTGGATACCTCTGCATGGATTCCGTCAGGTCCTCACTGATATAGTAAACCAGCCTTTGAACCGGATATTCCTTCCCTGGCTCCTTACGCTGGACAACGATTGTGGTGTTCACTGCCCTATTATTAGCCGCCACGTATAAGATCAAGGGTTCTTTCTCAACCGGAGCGGCTAAGACCGTCGGCTCAGTACGTTGTTTCTTGAGCGCCTCAAATGCTTCACCTGCCATCGTGCTCTAGACAAAGTTGTCCGTCTTCTTCATCATCTGGTATAAAGGGATGGTCTTCTCACCAAGGCAGCTTATAAACCGGCTTAACGCAGCAATTTGTTCCGCCAGGCGCTGAACATCATTGATGCATCTCAGCTCAGATAGGGAGGTGATAGCTTTGATTTTATCCGGGTTAGAAGCAATGCCATGCTCAAAGACTAGAAATCCTAAGAGCTTGCCTGCCAGAATGCCAAAGACACACTTAGCCATGTTAAGCATCATCTTGTAGACCCGTAAGTTGTAGAAAGTCTCCTTTAGATTGTCCACCAGAGTCTCCTTCTTCCTTGACTTGATCACAATATCATCCACATATGAATGAACGTTGCGCCCAATTTGGCTGTGAAGGCAGTTCTGCACACAACGCTAGTAAGTCGCCTGGGCACTCTTGAGCCCAAAAGGCATAGACACATAGCAGAAAGCACCAAAAGGGGTGATGAAATCCGTCTTCTCTTGGTCCTTGACTGCCATCTTGATCTGATGATAACCAGAGTAAGCATCCAGGAAGCATAAGTTCTCACAACCTGCCGTCGCATCGATTATCTGGTCAATATGAGGTAGAGCAAACGGGTCAGCTGGACAAGCTTTGTTAAGATCCGTGTAGTGCACACACATACGCCACATGCCGTTCTTCTTGAGTACTAACACCGGGTTAGCAAGCCATTCTGGGTGAAAAACCTCGACAATGAAACCCGCCGCTAGAAGCCGGGATACCTCTTCCCAATGGCCTTGCGTCTCTCTTCGTTAAACCGCCGTAGAAACCGCTTGACTGGTTTAAACTTAGGATCCACATTAAGGTGGTGCTCAGCAAACTCTCTCGGTACACCCGGCATTTCAGAAGGCTTCCACGCGAAGATATCCCAATTCTCATGAATGAATTTGATGAGCGCACTTTCCTATTTGGGATCCATATTGGCCCCGATAGTGAACTGCTGAGATGAGTTGCCTGGAGCGAAGTCCACCAATTTGGTATCATCCGCCGAAAATTTGAGGGGCGGCCCAGACTTTGTGGTGGGCTTTTTGAGCGGAGTCATGTCCTCTAGGTCAATGTTTTCCTTGTAAAACTTGAGCTCGGCCTCAGCACAACTGGATTCTGCATAAGTTGCGTCTCCTTCCTCACACTCAACAGTCATTTTCCGATCACCATGAACAGTAATCGTCCCGTTCAACCCGGGCATCTTGAGCTGTAAGTTAACATAACAAGGCCTAGCCATGAACTTGGCATAAGCCGGTCGCCCAAACAAAGCATAATAGGGGCTCTTGATTTTTACTACCTCAAACCACAAGGATTCTACCCTGTAGTTGTGTTCGTCACCAAAGGCGACTTCCAGAGAGATCTTACCCACTGGGTAAGCTGACTTGCCAGGCACCACACCATGAAACACTGTCGAGGAAGGCCTAAGATCTTTATCAAGCAACTTCATCCGTCGAAAGGTGTCATAGTACAGGATATTGATGCTGCTTCCACCATCCATAAGTACTTTAGTAAACACATATCCACCCACTTGGGGGCAACCACTAGAGCCAGCCGCCCTGGGTCATCAACACGCGGCGGGTGATCCTCCCTGCTCCAAGTTATGTCGTACTCAGACCACTTCAGGTATTGTGGTAAAGCCGGTGTGATCGCATTGACCGCCCGCTTGCGCAACTTCTGACCTCGCCTGTCAAGGCTAGTCGTAGAAACATGATATTGACCCGAGTTGAGCTGTTTTGGATAACTCTGATATCTAGATTGGTTATTCTGTTGCTGATTGTTGCCACTAGAGTGCTGATGATGTGCTCCTTGGTTGCCCTAGCCCTGATGGCTGGATCCTGAGCTGCCGGACCCAAACTCGGCTCCTGGCCCACCTGGTCCTGAGTTGCCGGGCGGGCCACCATCGTTGTTATAGTGTCGCAAGCTGTAGTGCTTGAGCTTTTGCATAATGTGGCAATTACCCCACGTGTGACGCGCCATTCTGTCGGGCCGATTGTGCTCCGAACAAGGTTTATTGAGCATTTCTTCCAAATTGAAAGGATTTTTACCCTTATTGAAAGGTGGTCTGAACTTCCCATTGCCCTTAGCACAATTGTTACCGGTGCTGGTGTTGGCCACCTAGTCTGATCTGTTGTTTGGGTTCTTACTCTTGCCTTGGTTACCATTGCCTGCCGCACCCTTGCCATGGCTATTCTTCTTACTCTGACTAGGCTTCTCCTCATTAGAGCCCAGATTCTTTGTATTATCAGAGTTGGCGTACTTCATGAGAGCCGCCATGAGCTCCCCCATGTCTTGACACGTGCGCTTGAGCCGGCCAAGCTTCTGCTTCAAAGGCGTAAAGTGGCAATTATTTTCCAGAATCAAAATTGCTTGAGCCGCCATGATCTGCTCAGATGAGTGGATGATAGTCGAAACCCGCCGGACCCAATGATGAGCCAACTCATTCTCCTGCTGTACACAGTGATCCAAATCCACAATCGTCATGGGCTATCACGGCCAAGATGTGATCCTATCCTTATTTTGGCACGAGGGCCTCGACAGGGATAGAAGTGCATCCCGTCGTGTTGAAAGAATGGATATCATTACAAGTACATGTACAGAAGAGATGAGTATATGGAATTGGCTTACACTCGCCACAAGCTACATCAATATCACATCAATGCAACAACGTGTTCCAACATCATACAGAAGAGCAGGGTCCGACTACGGATGAAAACAAATGACAAAATGACATCCATCCTTGCTATCCCAGGCTGTCGCCTAGAACCCATCCTAGATTGATGATGATGAAGAAGAAGGAGAACTCCAAATCAAACAAGCATCACGCTCATGTCAAAACATCGCATTATCTGCACCTCCAACTATTGTTGTAGTAATTTGTGAGCCACAGGGACTCGGCAATCTCATTTCCAAGGGTATCATGACTATTAAAGCTTAATGGGTGAGGTATGGTTAAGTGGTGAGGCTGGAGCAAGCGACTAAGCATTTGTTTGAGTGGCTAACTTACCAATACAGAAAATAAAGTATGGCGGTCTACGCATATCGAACGTGAACTAGTAGTGATCACTAACTGATCCTGAACACCTACTTACATCAAACATAACCCCATCGTGTTCTCTCTCGGATAAGGACTCACGAGAAGAGACAGTCACGGTTATGCACACGGTTGGTGTATTTGATTTCAGTTTACTTCAAGTTTACTATGACCGGGTGGTAAACAAAATATCCAAGTTTGCCACATAACCGCGGGCACGGCTTTCCGAAAGATTTAATCCTGCAGGGGTGCTCCAACTCATCCATCACAAATCAATCACACGCCGCGGGAATAACCTCGACCACGGATCTCGTGAAAATCCTAGGAAATTCCAAAGGAAATTCGACACCTCAAGATAACCCGAAGAAGATCAGAGTTCCTCACGCAAGACATTCGAGAAAGGTAAAACAAATCCAGCAAGGCCACTCGACGTGTCGACGAACCCGATAAGAGCTGCATATCTTGTTCTCAGGACACGACGGATTGTCCAAACTTCCAGTAGGCCAGTCGCAGAGTTGCCCCTGGTAGCCACTGGCGGTTGATAGGTTGGACCAACACTCATGAGGAGCACTGGACCGGGGGTTGATTAATTATCCACGGCATCCGGAAAGTCCCTATGCAAGTTCATTAGTTATTAGGAAAATGTAGTACCAAAGTTGGGCCCTACCAGACAAGTTTTATCCTAAAACGAAAATCAAGGGGGTCCCCATAACAACCCCGAGCATGTTAGGAGCGCTCAATTATGGAACATAACACGGGTTCACAAGTAACTAGGGCAGCAAGAGTGGAACAAAACACCGAGAAAAAGGCCAAGCCTTCCACCCTTTACCAAGTATATATGTGCATTAAATTAAATAGCAATAATATTGTGATAACAAAAGAATGTCCATGTTGTCACATGGAAGCAATTGCACCTGCATCTAGAAATGCTATAAGAAGGGCTGAGCAAGCAGTAACATAGCCAAACAAAGGTTTGCTGGGAAGGTGGAGGGTTAGAGGCTTTCATGGCAATGGTGGGAGGCTTGTCAAACAAGTGGTAGGTAGCAAGACATAGCGATAGAAAACGAGACATCTAGCATGGCAATGATAGTAATGGTATCCAGGGAAATGTGTCATCTTGCCCGAGATCCCGCTCGGAAGAAGATCGAGTCTATGAAGAAGACGAGCCAACGTAGTCGAACGAATCCTCACACTCCGAATTCTTTCGGAACTCTATCGAGAAGAAGCAATCCGGAAACAACAATCAACACAAGATACACTACAACATATGCATGACACGATGTGCAAACAAATATGATGCATGTCCGGTTTAAATATGCAAGGCATGACAATTCACGTCAAACAACTACAACACATTAAAGTGAAGCTCAATATGCAACGAGTTGCACATTGACGAAACTCCACATTCAAATTATTTAGTTCACTCCCATATAGGTACTCATCAAATTAAATGTTGTTATACATGGAAATAGGTGAAGCATGAACAACTATATCATCTAGGCATTTTAAATGAGGCCGGAAGCAATATATATCATTTTTGAAATGACCTCAAATGCATATTATGAATTTGGTCCAGATCTGTCCTAACACAATTTTAGAGTTGTTAAACATGGAAATAAAGTGTGGCATCAGATTCTACACGTTCTTCTAGTCAAGTTACATATATAAAACATTTTAAACGAAGCTACAGTTATTGAGTTATGAAATAAATCATTTTAACATGGCATTGACGCAAATTAATGCAAACAGAAAATTTAAATATTTTTATCAGATGTGAAAGTTGGATATTATTAATCTACACGAAATTCTAGTCAAGTTTCATACGTAAAGTTTTTCCATATGATGCACGAATGAAAAGTTATTAAATGCATGAGTTTAGGGGTTTTTCTGCAAAACTGCAATTCACTGGATATTAGACAAAATCGCACGCAGGAAAAAACACCTATGGGCCGAATCTGCAATAGGCTACTTCACGGAGGTGGGCGCAAGATAGTACAGAGCGCAACGGGCGGGGCTTAGCGGGGCTCACCAGAGGGCCATGGGCCGGCTGGAGGGGCAGCTGGGCCAGAGGGAGGCTGGATCTAGGCCGACGGAGGGGCGAGGCCCACGCGACCGAAGCGTGCGGTCAACGCAAGTGCTCGTCCTCCTGCTCACGCCCGAGTAGAGGGTGGCGGCAACGCTAGGGCTCCGGTGGGAGGCAGGAGATGACGGCGAGGAGGCCGAGAACGGGGTGGGGACGACTGGATCTGGTGCTTCCCTCGCCGGATCTGGCGGGAGAGGTGGCGGATGGCGAGCTGCGGGGCCATGGCGGCGGGGACCTGTGGGAAGAGAGACACTCGGGGTGAGCTCGGGCAGGGAAGAGGAAGGAGAGAAATAGAGAAGATGGAGGAAGCAGAGGAGGTCCGGCGACCCTGGTCGGAGTTCGACGAGACTGGCGGTGCTCCGGCGACGGAAGGACGAACAATGGGGGACGTCCGACGAGTGGAGGGCATCGGGCGCGACGGGGCTCGGGAGGAGCTGCGGGCACGGGCGCTTGCTCATGCGCCTGCGGGGAGCGGCGGCGAAGCTTCGGGCCCGGGGAGGGCCCAGATGGGCTTCGGCGCGCCTGGCGGCGCTGGGAGGAGGGAGGCTGTGGCTGAGGGTGGTGGGAGGTTGGTTTGGCATAGGAAACGAGGAGGATTAGGGTTTAGGTCCCAATTAGGAAGGGGAGGGGTCTATTTATAGTTTTAGGGGCTAGGGTTGATGGTTTTCAGAGCCGATTTCGGCCATGCAATCGTAATCAGACGGCCGGATCGGGGCAAGGGTGGTGGCTGTGTGTGGAGTGGGCTAAGAGGAGATGAGAGGGAGGTTTGCGGCCCGTGACACGAAGTTTGAAAACACCGAAAAAAACGTCCGAGGAATAACTGATGACCGCACTGCTACGACTGACCGATGGGTTATAAAACGACCTCGGAATGTGACGAAATTTGGTAGGCGGTCCACCTACAATATAATAAGACCGCATGCCAACTTTCAACCCAATCCAAGAATATTTTAAAGGCACTTTTCAAAACAATATTTTCCAATGCCGCGGGCGCGTGCGTGTGTGGTTGGGCTCGAAACAGGCAACGGCAAGAACGGAGAGAACCGGCAACTACGAACGGATGCAGGTTTTCGTAAATGGGTGACGATGCTATGCAGATGATGCGAATTATGCAATGACGAATGCGACAACCAGACAAAACACAGACGAGAATGGAAATAAAAGGGGAATCTTCTGGAGCGTCGGTCCCGACTGTTACATGGGCTGCTTGCACGTTCCTTGAAAGTTTTTGATGAACTTCGCTTTTAACTCAGCCCAAGAATTAATGGTATTGGGTGTCAAACCCTTTAACCACATGCGAGCCCGCCCTTCTAGCATCATGATAAAATACTTCGTGCACACCGCGTCATTGACGTCCAACATCTGCATGGCCAGCTCATAGCTTTCAATCCAAGCCTCCGGGGGTAGGTTAGTGGTGTTATTTGGGACCTTGCGAGGGCCTTTGAAATCTTTCGGCAGACGCTCGTTCCGCAGAGCCCTCACCAAGCATGGTACTCCCACGGCCCTGGTGTACATTCCCGCTCCAATTGAGATGGAAGGCGTAGGCTCTTGATGAGCCACCGTTGCCACCGCCTCTCGCTGTGCTCTCGCCCGATCTACGAGCGCCTGAGCATCCAAAGCCGCCTGGTCATCTCACGGCGGGCCCCGGTGCCGGTCACTGCTAGAAACCGCCGGTGACTCATAGCGTCGGCTGAAGCTGCGGCTGGGGATGGGGGTTGAATGCATGCGACTCCGGGTGTAAGTATACTTCTCTTGCTGGGCCATCGCCGTTTGTAGATATCCAATAGCGTTCCGCACCTCTTCTGCGAAAGGCGTCTCGTCAAGAATAGGGATCGTTCCAAGCCGGGTTGCCGCTGCCACCATGTTCTTCGCCGGGTTTGAGTAGTGACCCGCCGGCGTTGGAAAAGCCATTGGTGAGGTCCGGTTCCGTTGGGGCGGGTTAAGCTGCTGCCGAGCCGCCGGCCGACTTCTACGTGCTTCCATCGTCCGACCCATTCCTGGCGTGTTAAAACGATTTCTGGCCTCATATTGTTCTGGCAGGCGGGAATGATGCCTCATCCGCCGCACCGCGGCTGCCGACTACTATTCTAGCCAAAGGCAGAAAGCATCCGCCTTAAGGCGCTCTGCCTCCGCGTCCATCTGATCCTTTAACGCGCCGATCCCCTGTTGGACTTCCACCATCTGGTCCTTTAGTATTGTGATCTCTAGGTTCCGGGCGGCTTTATTCTCAGGCATGACTTCAGGCACCATCAGGGTTGTGAGCTCGTTCATCAGATCTAGAAGACCTTGAGCCGGCGGCGGGTCAGCCCCCAGGTCGGCTGCCCCGGTGGCTGCACTGCTTGGGTTTGGATCTGTTCCTGCCATGAACACAGCCGCATGAGTCGGCAACCCATGATCGTTCGGCTCAGAACGCTCCGACTTGGGGTAAAGCTCGTCGTAGCCCCCGAGCCTGCCATCGTGAAGTTGGTAGATTGATTCTGCCTCTCCGCTTGAAGATCCATCCTCTGAATAGATGAGAGTCTCCTGAGACATAGAAGCCTCAAGATCCATACCTTGAGTGAAGCCAACGAAGACATGCTTCCTTCCCGGATCAGCACGGGCGGGTTGCACGCATCGGGCAGGTTGCGCGCGCTGATCCGGCTTGATGACATTGGCGCAAACGTCCGGCCTGGGTGTACATCCGCCGAATTTGCCGATGAAGACGTGGATTCTGCCGAAGGGAACCCGGAACCCATACTCGATAGAGTCGGCCTCGGGACCCCAGCCGGCGTCGTTGATGTAGAGCCGTCCGCGATGACTTTTGTTCATCCTTCCGATCACGTATCCCTCGATCCCTAGAAGAGAGCCCTTTGAGAACTCAACACCACCAAGCGCTAGCCCCATGGTAGGCGCCAACTGTCGTGGTTTTATCACGGCAGATGTCCGAGGACTTAGATTCGAGGCCATCGCTAAGGTGATGGACTCAAAGGGGTTGCTTGGGATGAAGGACACGAGTTTACCCAGGTTGGGCCCCTCAAGAATATGTAAAAGCCTACGTCCTTCTTGTGTTGTATTTATTGGAGAATCTATTACAAGGGAGTGGATTTGCTTGACCTAGTTCTCGATTAGTTGGTTGGTTTCTCTCTAAGTTGCCCTGGGTCTCGCCCTTATATAGGAGGTCAAGACCACGGGTTACACAAGTCTCATACAGACTTTTACAACGTGTCTGACTCTATCTCTATGTCGTCTTGCCTTCCTAAGCAAGCCGTTTCCGAGCGGCTTATCCTCTCGGGTCTTCATGCCTTCCTTGTCTAGGCCTCTCCTTAGCCCATTTGGGTGAGCCGCCATACACATAGGCTTATGTCTCAAGGCCCATCCTTGGTCTGGCCCTTGAGCCGCCAGGTATGACCCGGCCCCACCTGGGCGGGTCTCACCACAGGGTTACATCCCCAACAATAACCATGAAACTTTTCATCATGATTTTGATATTCAAAGTGGTTATGTCAATCAAGTATGTCATGAGAGTTATTTTGTTTAGCTTGCTCCCACTACTTTGAATGAGAAGAAAATTGCCTATGTGGAGAGTGACAAATTTTCTATGCTTATGCATCATCAAAATAATGATCTATGTGCTGGTTATATTGTGGAATTTCTTCATGATGCTACTGAAAATTATTATGAGGGAGGAACATATGCTTGTAGGAATTGCAATAATGTCAAGTTTCCTCTCTATGTGTTCAAAGTTTTGAAGTTATGCTTGTTTTGCCTTCCTATGCTAGATGATTCTTGTTCCCAAACATTGTTTGCTCAAAAAATCCCTATGCATAGGAAGTGGGTTAGACTTAAATGTGATTATCATGAGATTCATGATGCTCTTTTGCATGTTTCAATTACTATTCCTATGCGAGCATCATTGAAATCATGATGCCTAGCTAAAAGACATTAAAGAAAAGCGCTTGTTAGGAGACAACCCAACACTTTTACCTTCTGTTTTTATGTCTTCACATGATTAAGCTACTGTAGTAATCTTATTTTGTGACCTTTATTTCAATAAAGTGCCAAGTAAAGCCTTTTGGATAGTGTGGTTACTTGCTTGTTTGATTCTGTGCAAAAACAAAAAGTTCTGCATCCAGTATGTGAATTATCTGATTGTACTGGAGCGTCAAACAATTATTGAATTTTTACAAAAAGTTTATACGAAAATTTATTGAGTTTTCCTAATTTTTCAGAATTTTTAGAGTCAGGGAAGTATGGTGATCATTCAGATCTTTACAGACTGTTCTGTTTTTCACAGATTCTGTTTTGCATGCATAGTTTGCTTGTTTCAAGTGTTCCTATAGCTTATATTGAGTAATATAAATTGTGGGAATGATATAATATAGTTGTTATCATGTGTCAACATTTATGAATCTTGTCTTGACAGTACCGAAGTGAATGATCTTTATTTATTACACTAACATTTCTCACAAAGTTCTGTTAAGTTTTGTGTGATTGATGTTTTCAAGTTTTGAGTGAGACACCGATATGAGAAGAATAAGGAGTGACAAGAACCTAATATTGGGTATGCCCAAGGAACCCCCAAGGTAATATCCAAGGAAGAATAAAGCACTTAAGCATGGGGATGCCCCAGAAGGCATTCCCTATTTCGTCTTCAACATTATCGGTATATCTTACTTGGAGCTATATTTTTATTCATCACATAATATAAGTTTTTCTTGGAGAATCATTTTATTTTGTTGTTATATGTTAGTTTTTATTTATAATCTTATTTTTCAACAAAAAGTTCCAAGAATTTCCTTAGGATGCTTGCATTGCATGTTTTGATGTGCGTGGTGTAAACAAAAACAGAAACTTTGGCTATAGTGTTGAATTTTCATATTTTATTGGAACGTGGAAATTTTCTGAAATTTTTACACAGTGATTTCATATAAATTTTTACACAGTGATTTCATAAATTTTCATAATTTATTTAGTTACATAAGTATACTGTTTTCACAAATTGCTACAGACTATTCTGTTTATACCGATTGTTTTCATAGTTTCGTTATCTACTTATCGTATAGTTTCCATAGCCTATATTGGTAGATATAAATTGTGGAAACGATGGTATACAGTGCCTAATTTTTTAAAATTAGTATGCAACTTGTCTTGGCACTATATAAAGAGTTTATTTATTATTATTTGTACTAACCTATCTCACGAGTTCTTTTCGAGTTTTGTGTTGATGAAGTTTTTGAGAATAGGTGAAACCATGATATGAGAGGATTTGAACGAGATACAAAAGCTCAATATTGGGGATAACCAAGGAACCCCAAGTAAATATTTCAATAAGTCTCAAGCATATAAGCTTGGGGATGCTACACATCCCACCTCTCTTCATCAACAATTATCGGTTAGCCTATGTTGAGCCTAAATTTTTATTCTTTCACATGATGCGTGGTATTCTTGGAGTGCTATTTTTTCCTTTGATTTCTTTTTGAATAAAATACTCAGATCTGGAAAAAATTATTGAGGGAGGGAGAGTATTCACATAGCTACTTAATTGTTTGACTACTCATTAATCTCCACTTATATCTTTTGAGAGTAGCTTGTCATTTGCTAATGTGCTTCATTTAAATTTGTTTGAGCTTGCCAAAAAGCAATGGCAATACATTAAACTAGTCCCAAAGTGATAGATATCCAAGGAGGATATAAAAAAACTTTCGTGAAGATCATGGGACAAATTAAACTTGATTCTTTGCAAATAGTTTTGAAACATGATGAGTGTAATATGTGAGTCATGTTAGTGAGTAATTATGCTTAATAAGAATATTGGTGTTAAGGTTTGTGATTCCCTATGCATGCATGAAAGTCAATAGTTATGCAATGAAGTTACATCCTACTTATGATGTATCATTTGGTGTTAGTTATGACTCAATGCTCACTTATGTGATTTTTCGTTCCTTGGTTTGGTTGCTTCCCAATCTATTTGCTAGCCTTCATTTGTACTAAGTAGAAATACTACTTGTGCATCCAAAATCCTTAAACCAAGTTTTGCCTTATGTGCGGTATTTCCATGCTGCTCCAAGCAAATTTGTATGTGCCATCTCTAAATCTTCAAAATAAATTTTCTCTTTTGTGTGCCCATACCGCTCATGAAATGTCGGGGAGTATCCAATATTTTTCCATGCTAGGTGTGTTATTCTCATGATATGTGTTGATTCACTATCATTCATGAGAAAGTGGCTGGTATTCGGGATGCCCAGTCCCAAGCTCAAAAATCAAATCAAAATATAATGAAACAAAACTCCCCCTAGGAATGTTTTTGGTATGGACGGTACCCGTGGATTAGGCTCACCGTGGAGTGTGATTGATTTGTGGAGGGGCGGTAAAAACTTTACTATTCTGTTTGGGAATCGCCTATAATGTATCTAACATGGAAAGTATTGTGAGCTACTTTGTTGTTTTCGTTGACAGGAAAAGCATGCCACTCAAAATATTATTCTCTCTATATAAACCTTGAGCTCTAGCACCTCTACAAATCCCTACTTCCCTCTGCGAAGGGCCTATCTATTTACTTTATGTAATTTTTATTTTTTCTTTCAGTCTCCATCTTCTCTTATAAGATCCAACTAGGGGGCACTATGATCGTACTTGAGCATTGGGCATAGCTAAAATTTGAGTGTGTTTCATCAATGGATCAATAATTGAGCATGATGGACTAGGGATAACTTTCTTTAGTGTTGATATTTTGAAAGACATGGTTGCTTGTTGACATGCTTGAGTATTGAAGTTATTATGTTAAAACTAGACTATTGCTTTGAATCACTTACAAGTCCAAATATCCATGTTATACATATAAGAAAAGAATATGATGAACACGTTAGGCAGCATTCCACATCAAAAATTCTGTTTTAATCATTTACCTACTTGAGGACAAGCAGGAATTAAGCTTAGGGATGTTGATATGTCTCCAACATATCTATAATTTTTGCTTTTTCCATGCTGTTATATCATCATTCTTGGATGTTTAACAATAATTTTATGATAACTTTATATTATTTTTGGGACTAACCTATTAACCCGGGGCCCAGTGCCAGTTTCTGTTTTTTTCCTTGTTTTTGAGTTTTACAGAAAAGTAATATCAAACGGAGTCCAAATGTAATGAAAATTAACGGTGATTTTGATGGACTAGAAGACACCCACAGAGCTTGGAGATGAAGCCATAAGATTCCCGAGGAGGCCACAAGCCTTACGGGAGCGACCACCCCTTGGCGCGCCCACCGGGCTTGTGGGCCCCACGGGAGTCCACTGACCTCCCTCTCAGATCTATAAATCCTCAAATATTCCAAAAACCCCAACGCAGAACCTAGATCGGGAGTTCCGCCGCCGCAAACCTCCAGAGCCACGAAAAAACAATCGGGAGCCCGTTTCGGCACCCTGCTGGAGGGGGAAACCATCACCGGAGGCCATCTTCATCATCCCGACGCTCTCCATGACGAGGAGGGAGTAGTTCACCCTCAGGGCTGAGGGTATGTACATGTAGCTATGTGTTTGATCTCTCTCTCTCACTCTCTCTCGTGTTCTTGAGATGGCACGATCTTGATGTACCGCGAGCTTTATTGATATAGATTGAATCATATGGAGTTTCCCCCTCTCTATCTTGTTGTGTTGAATTGAGTTTTCCCTTTGAAGTTTTCATATCAGATTGAGTCTTTAAGGATTCAAGAACACTTGATGTATGTCTTGCGATGGAATATCCATGGTGACAATGGGATGTTCCATTGATCCACTTGATGTATGGTATGGTGATTAACTTGCAGGTTCCGTGACCTCGGGAATCTATGCATAGGGGTTGGCACACGTTTTTGTCTTGACTTTTCGGTAGAAACTTTGGGGCACTCTTTGAAGTTCTTTGTGTTGGATTGAACATGACGAATGTGAAATTATGTGATGCATATCGTATAATCAAGACCATGGGTACTTGTGGTGCCATTGGAGTATCTAGGTGACATTAGGGTTTTGGTTGATGTGTGTCTTAAGGTCTTATTTTAGTACGAACTCTAGGGCTGTTCGTGACACTTATAGAGATAGCTCAAAAGATTGATCGGAAAAGATAACTTTGAGGTGGTTTCGTACCGTACAATAATTTCTTCATTAGTTATCCACTATTTGTGACTTTGGAGTGAACTCTTTGTCACATGAGAGGTATTTACATATGATTCAACTATGTTAGTATTGTTGAGAGAAATTGCATTAGTGAAAGTATGGACCCTAGGCCTTGTTTCCAAGCATTTATACAACATTTTACTCGCAGTTTACCATTTGTTACCTTTCTGTTTTTATATTTTCAGATTACAAAAACCTCTATCTACCATCCATATTGCACTTGTATCACCATCTCGTCGCCGAACTAGTGCACCTATACAATTTACCATTGTATTTTCTGTGTTGGTGACACAAGAGACTCTTTGTTATTTGGTTGCAGGATTATTTGAGAGAGACCATCTTGATCCTACACCTCCCACGGACTGATAAACCTTAGGTCATCCACTTGAGGGAAAATTGCTACTGTCCTACAAAACTCTGTGCTTGGAGGCCCAACACGAGTCTACAAGAATAAGGTTGTGTAGTAGACATCATGATGGAGCACGCATCTTAAAAGTAGCACCACAGAGTACCGACTATGATGGTAATGCAAGCACAAATGAGTAGCAAGGATGGAGTGTTTGGGATATTCGACCTATCACAAACAGTTGTTTGAAGACTCGCGTTTGGGATAGATGTCGGCATTGCATACGCTTAGTTATGCAAAACATATGCATTGTTGCTCCCTATCCCCAACGGTTTCTGGGTAAGGTGGGAAGGACCCCCCCTGTCGTACGCACATGCAAGGCGACGGTTTAAAATGTCATCGTGGAAAGGGGTTAAAATCGTTTGTATAGAATCTCGATGTACAAGTGTATATGAATACAAATTTTCTCAAGTGTTCTGCCATCCCCCTCGAGTGCATGCCGACCATTTTCCAGACCATGACATGCCTCGCATGCCCCATCACAGACTTCCCCCACAAGTATCCAGGCTTGTCACTCTCCATATGTAAGCTTTCTACTTCCACACTCTAGCACATCATTGACAAGATAGAGCAGAAGTTGTGGCATGATGGGCCTCCTTGCTCTCCCATGTCGAAAGATTGGCAAGCCCTCGCCACGTACTTTGCGCTATGCCAATACACGTCCTCATCACCATGGACATCAACCCACACATGAGAGAAAATGAACCACCTCATCCGCAACTTCCTATGGTATGGGACAAAGCAAGTGAGTTGTGGCCACTGTCTCATTAGTTGGGGCAAGTTGTGGTAGGATCGAAAGTAGGTCTAGAGGGGGGTGATTAGACTACTTGACCAAATAAAAACCTAACCTTTTCCTGAGTTAATTGGTTGGGAGATTTATATCTATTGTAGCAAGTCAAGTTCACCCTACACATGCATGTCTATGAGTATTGCAGTGGAAACTAAAGACAAGCATATGTAAGAGGATACAGATAAGAAGATCAACCGCAATTTGGAGACACGAAGATTTTTCCCGTGGTTCCGATAGGTGGCTCTATCATACATCCACGTTTATGGAGACTTCAACCCACGGAGGGTAACAGTCGTGGGTGTCCACGGAGGGCTCCACCGGCGAAGGGTCCACAAAATAGCAATCTTGTCTATTCCATGATAGCCTAAGTCCATGAAGGACTAGCCTTACTCGAGGTAGATCTTCACGAAATAGGCGATCTCCTTTCCCTTCCCAAATTCTTGGTTCAAATCCGCAGTCACGAAGAAGGGGGATCCCAGTCAACACCTAACCAATCTAGGAGGCACCACCCTCCAAAAGGTAATAGATGTGCTAGTATGACGAACTCCTTGTTCTTGTGCTTCAAAATATAGTCTCCTCAATACTCAATCACTCTCTCACAGATTTGGCTTAGGTAGAATAAATTGATTGGATGGGAAGCATATTGTGGAGGCTAGAAATCAAGATCCATATTGTTGGTGTGGATGATCTTGACCTCAACACAAGGGTAGGTGGTTCTTTCTCGACAAATTAAATATGGCAAGTGGGTGTGTGTTATGAGTGATTCTCTTATGAGTGGGATGTGGTGGAGCGGTATATATATGCATCTTCAAAAATCCAACCGTTACAATATTATTGCCTAACTCCGTGAAACCGGAGTTAAAACTTGGTTGCACCGACTCGTGCAAAATGTGGCAACTTTGGCCTTTTCGGTGAGACCCATATATAAATCTCGGTGGTACCAATATGAGTGGCTTAGGAAGTTTCCAAATCTCATGTCACCAATTCCTCAAACTCAATGGGACCGACTTTAAGAAACTGGTTAATAGAAAGTTGGTCACTGATTTCGGTTGCACCGAATGAAAACTTGGTAGTACCGAGATGCTAGGGTTGGGTTGGGTTTCTGTCTAGGGTAAAACTCGGTGCATCTGAATGAGAAATATTGGTGTCACCGAATTTTGACTTTTGGCTTTGGATAGAGGGTTTTCATGGGAAAGTGGGCAAGAATTTTTGGTCGCTAACTCTAAGCACTTGAGCAACCAGATAATCATAAATACCACATCCCCTTTTAATAGTATTGGATTTCCTATGGACTCAAAAGTAATTTGGTCACAAGATGTAAAATATAGAGTCTTGTAGCTTGAAGCTTGGCAAACCTATTCGTTCCTTTCCTTGGGGAGGTTCCCCACATAATCCATTAGCCAACCCATCATTGAACTTTTCCTGAGATACACTTGGTGGAAAGATTAGTCCAATAAAATACATGTTGTTATTAATAACCGAAACCACCTAGGGAGAAGGTGTTCTTTCAATCTCCCTGTTTTTGGTAATTGATGACAACATATAGATCAAAGATTTGATGAGAGATATAATCAATGAATATCATCGTTGCTTTGAGAGGTATGCGATAAGCAAGAGCTCCCTCTAAATTTGTGCATTATTTTACATTGCGTTTGAATGCAAATGCACAATTGATTAGGATCATGGGTCACTCTTCCATGGCACGTACAACTTGGTGGCGCACAAAAATAATATGAGTGAATTACATAAGCACATCACACCAAACATTAAGTGAATGATCATCATATAAGTATCACAAATATATCAAGGTAGTAGCATCACATCAAGTGAATATGATCAAACACCGACAAAAGTTTTCAACCAAATGTTTTGAAATGCGGAGATGGATCAAAATGCAACACTCTCTCTCTCGCTCTCGAAGCCCTATGATCTATAACATCTCCCCCTTTGGCAACAAGTTACCAAAAAGTTCAAAGCTATAGAACTAATCGTTGCTCTAGGCATGGTCTCCCCATGATACGATCAAGCTGCTCCTATGGTTGTCGAAGGAGTCGAGATAAGAGCATCCGCCAAAGCTTCAGCTGAAGTCCTCTGAGGTGGCGGAGTAGACACTAGAGGTGCAAACGGAACTGATGTGCAGCAGGTGCTCATGAAGAAGGCCTTTTCTCTAGAGCTGGCGCAATAGGAGTTGTGGCCTAAGTCTGGAACTGGGTGCTGGTCTTGAGAGGTGGACTGTCATCATCATCATCATCATCATCTGAAGAATGAGGAATGGGAACTGCTGTTGGGGAACATTGCAAGGGAAACAAAAAAATTCCTACGCACACGCAAGATCTATCCATGGTGATGAGCATCTACGAGAGGGAGAGTGGATCTACATACCCTTGTAGATCGCTAAGCGAGAAGTGTCATGGATTTGTCACAACATATGTCTGGGTGAACGGACTTAGGTTCGGGGAGAAGACGCAACTACGTGGTGGCTTGAAGGGGTTGATCGGAATCGAGAGACATAGAGTTTACCCAGGTTTGGCCCCCTCCGATGGAGGTAAAAGCCTACATCCTGATTGTCTGGTATTGATGATGAAGAAGATCTCTCGGTTACAAGGGTGTTGTTTGCTACCTCTAATTACGGGAGCCTCTAATCAGTCTATCTCTAATCTCTTGTGTTGTCTAAACTTGTGAACTTGTGAATATGTCCCTCTAAGGGCGCTCTACCCCTCCTTATAAAAGAGGAGAGGGTAGGTTTACAAATAGAGTCCTACTCCCAGTAGGACTAGGACTAGTCTTTCACGAATCCTACTCTGGGTCTTGTTTCCTTTAAGGTAATCCTTCTCTCCTTGAGCCTTCTCTTGTGAGCCGCCTGGCGCTGGCTTACACACCGGGTCTTGGGCCTGGTCATCCTGCGACCCGCCTGCCGGGTCATTAATAAAATGTCATGTCTTGATCGGGTCTCTTGTAAGTCGCCAGGCCGGGTCATACCGCGGGATATATCCCCAACATTAGCCCCCAGGTTAGCTTGAATTTATTCATGCTAAGCGCCTGAAATAAGAGTAACAAATATGTTAAGTGGCCGGCTTGCTCCTTTGGCCGGCTTATAAAATGGCTCCTCAGAAATTCGGGTCTTTTTTGCATATGAATGAGTCGTCTTGATAATCATCTTGTTTGTCAATGTCCTTTGAAAAATATTGAGAATAGAACACCCATATGCCATTGAGTTGGCTTCCAATACTCTTGGCGGGACATCTCCCCCGGGTCATAATCATTGATGATGCCGGGTCATTATTGTTGGTGACGCCGGGTCAAATAACTAGAATCCAGCTGACTTGATAAAATTATTGGGATGAAAATCCATCCGATGTAAAGCTGGACTTCCATTGTTGTGAAGCAGGGCGGCTTATATAAAATCTGGCGGGTTATGATCTTTTGATAATGCTGGGTCATAAATGTTGGTGACGCCGGGTCTAACAACTGAACTCCATAATTAATATCTTGAAAATTCTCCTCAAAGTTTTTGATATGTCCATATTACATCTAGCCCCCAAGCTCCGAGATTATCCATGATAACTTGGTGCTTTGCAATAATATATTGGACTGTGTAGCCCCCAAGTGTTGGGTTGTCCTGCCTGCAGCAACCTGGGACTTATAACTTTCTTATACCTTATGAAACTTCAGCAGGTATAGCCCCCAAGGGTCGGCTCATCATCATGTGATAGGTCGGGTCTTCAATTTTAACCATATAATCTGTTTAAATAGTTGAGTATTATAGCCCCCAAGTGCCGGGTTGCATGTAGTCCCTAAGCAGTGTAGCCCCTAAGTCTCAGGTCAGTAAGAATTATTGTGCTAGGGCTTAGAAAAATATAGAAAGGTTGGCTCATCTCCTTGAGAAAATATGGTCTTGCTGTAATGATTTGAAAAACGGCTTGCATTAGCCCCCAAGTGTCGTGGTGCATGCTTGCAGCAACATGGGACTTGCATATTTGATATAACCTGGACTTGAATAGTGTAGCCCCCAAGTGCCAGGTCATCTGCCTGCGGTGACTTGGGACTATGTAAGAATAATATGACGCACCACAATTTGTTTGAATGAATCCTTGACCGTGGTTGTAATATAACCCAGAATCAATATCCTGGAATAATTCTTTTCTCTTTGACATGAAATCCCTGCTCGTGGTTGCGATGCAACCCAGCAAATATATGTTGGAGAGATCCATGAGTGTTGTAGATTACTACAGAGCACAATTGAAGAAATACGTGAACCAGCCAATTAGATGACACGACATTATATCTGACAGGGCGGCTGTTGAAAAATAATAACTTCTCCGAGCTGGCTTGAAAACCCAATCATTTAGTATTGGTTATGATAAACCATGAAGATCCAGCCATATTGGCTATTAAAGATCCATTTTCTCTTGCAAAAGTTTTTCATCATACTTAACGGCTGCTCATCTTAAGAGACAAGACCTGCAAAAATAAACAAGATAGAATATATTCTGCATTGTTGTAAGGGCGGCTTGAAAAAGCACAATTTGGAGATGTTATATCTTTCCTGATTTGTTTTTTGATTTTTTTTGAACAATTCATGTGTCGGTTCTACTGGGTTGACCCGCGACTTAAAACTCCTTAGCATTACAGGGTATCTATGGAGATTGACCGTCAATTGACTTGAACCGGCTCAGGGTCTCTAGGCAAGATTAACTAGTAAGAGTCTGGCGGGTAATCTAGCAGAGTAGCATCAGCTTACAAGCAGGTTTAACCCTATTTGGCTTAAGATCCCATCAAGAGGGTATGTAAGCTACACCCGGCGGGTGGGAAGCCCCCAAGTGACCTTTGTTGACGGAATCACCTGTTTGGCTTGAGAGCCGACCCATAGGGTCTGATAAGCTACACCCGTAGGGTGGGAAGCCCCCTAGACGATCATGTTGACGGAGTCAACTTTTTGGCTTAAGAGCCAACCGATAGGGTCTGATAAACTACACCCGGAGGGTGGGAAGCCCCCTGGACGATCATGTTGACAGAGTCAACTTTTTGGCTTAAGAGCCGACCGATAGGGTCTGATAAGCTATACCCGGAGGGTGGGAAGCCCCCTGGACGATCATGTTGATGGAGTCAACTTTTTGGCTTAAGAGATGACCGATAGGGTCTGATAAGCTACACCCGGAGGGTGGGAAGCCCCCTGGACGCTCATGTTGACGGAGTCAACTTTTTGGCTTCAGAGCCGACCAATAGGGTCTAATAAGCTACACCCGGAGGGTGGGAAGCCCCCTGGACAATCATGTTGATGGAGTCAACTTTTTGGCTTAAGAGCCGAGTGATAGGGTCTGATAAGCTTCACCCATAGGGTGGGAAGCCCCCTGGATGATCATGTTGACAAGGTCAACTTTTTGGCTTAAGAGCCGACCTATAGGATTTGATAAGATACACCCAGAGGGTGGGAAACCCCCTGGACGATCATGTTGACGGAGTCAACTTTCTGGCTTAAGAGCCGACCGATAGGGTCTGATAAGCTATACCCGGAGGGTGGGAAGCCCTCTGGATGATCATGTTGATGGAGTCAACTTTTTGGCTTAAGAGCCGACCGATAGGGTGTGATAAGCTACACCCGGAGGGTGGGAAGCCCCCTGAACGATCATGTTGATGGAGTCAACTTTTTGCATCATCTTGTAAGTCACTATCTTGTAATGAAGAAAATGGCAGAAGCCTCCAAGTGACTTTATGATGATCCAATGAATCCGGGCACCCGTTCTTGAATGGTATATCTCAACGGTTCGTCCTCTTGGGCAATTTTTTAATTCTTCCGCCAATAATATAATAGCCCCAAGGATTGGGTTTTCTCTTGAAAAATGACCAAATGTGTCTCGCCGTGTCTGTAGCCCCTGAGTCTTAAGTTTGAATCGAAGAGGCGGCTTGAGAATATCCACTGAAGGGTGATGTTGAGATTGGTGGGTTATAGATGACTCCATATGAATTGCTTCAATAATCTGGTTGATGGTTCTTCTGGCTAATTGTTGAATTTAACCAGACTACAGCGGCAGCGATTTGTGCGTCTGTCCGTCGGGCGGCTCAATTCGACGAGCACCGCACCAATATGTTGATATAGATCACACTATGGGCGGCATCTTGCACGCGTCCGTTGGGCGGCTCGTACTGGCGTATGCAGCCACTGGCATGTTGATGTAAACGTAGAAACCATCCGCAGCATTGTCAGCCGGCACGGATGGGTGACTCAGCTGCGGGCGTTGTGAGCCGGTGCAGACAGGAGAGTTGGCTACGGTGTGTTGACGCTAGATCAGACCATGGGTGACTTCCACGCGTCCGTTGGACAACTCATGCAGACGGGCGCTATCGTGAGCTTTGTATCCTTGGAATGATTGTCACCATGGCAGTCCTGCGTAGAAGACATTCCAAACGAGAGTAATTGTTCTCGAAAAAATGCATCAAGAAAAATTAACTGGACAGACTTCACCTGATTTGTTCAAATGATAGATGATTGTAACGTCTGTAATTCCCTGATAGTACTGTTGTTGAAATCTTTTTGATCTTTATCTGTATACAAAGGATTTTTTTTAGCCTCCCACTTATCCTCTCACCGAACCGAACAACCACCACGTTCTTAACTCCCGAAACGGCAGGTCACAGGGGAACCACCAGCGCACGAGGCGAAAGAGCCTTGGCGGCTCAGATGAACGCCGGTAGGTGAGGAGGCAAGGTAGAGCTCATGGCGAGGTGCAGCTGCGGCCGGCGGGTGCGAAGGCGCTCGGCGAGGCGGACCAAGCCGGCCCGGGAGCGGCGGCTAGCGGGGGCTGGGCGGAGACGGCGGCTCAACAGCACGGGATCAGTGCGCTCAGTGGCCGCGGCGGCTCATGGAAGAGGAGCGGGGTGATAGCTTTGCTGGTGCCGGAGCCGGAGGGAGTGGTGAGGTAGAAGGCGGCTCACAAAGCATGCCGACGAGGGGAAAAGCAAGCGCTGCTCGGACGTGGCATAGCAGGTGGCACGGGGTAACCACGCGGCGTCGGCTTGGGGCTGACGGGCTTTATGGACGAGGACTTGTCGGTGGCCCCGACGGTGCCCTCAGATGGAGATGCCCTGCCACCGCGGTGCGTGAGCTCAGCACCCATCTCCAGCAGGCTAGCATTGGAGGTCAGCAACCCGGCAATACAATGCCAGGCGATGTGGTGGCCACAGCGATGGTCGGCTCGTCGAGTGGGCGAGGCGACGAAGGCAAGGGCGGAGGTGACGCAGTCTGTGTCAACATGTCTTTCTAAATCGTGTCTACCCTGGTTTGACCGGATCGCAGAGGCGAGTCAGTTCGGAGAGGAGCCATGGTGGAGGGGATTGAATCCGGGTCGGATTGTTTAATCTTTCTGTCTTCAGGTGGATGTAGTACTATGGTCTTGCTTTGGCCTTCTTGTCATGAAGTGGCATAGTAGTAGCAATTCTATAGCAAACAGTAGGGATCTTGATGAACTCCACCGGTTTGCTACATCAGGGAAATTTGATCTGTCCTTAGATTGATGAACAACCGGGAGGTGCATACGCGGTGACGTGAAGTGCAGTGGCAGTAGCGGAAATCGGTTTCTAGTTGGAAACAATGGATCACCCGGGTGCGCGTAGCGGCGTACGATAACCCTACTCCCTCATCTCAATCTCGGGCGCGGCGACTCACGCGATGGAAATCATGTGGCGACTTGCGACGGCGCACCCCACTCAACCCTAATTTTTATCTTGATCTCGAATCTTCGTCTTCCGGTACATCGAATTTCTTGATCCCTAAAGGATCCCTCCAAGAACACAATTCCACCATGCGTCGGCCCCACGGTGGGCGCCAACTGTCGTGGATTTGTCACGGCATATGTCCGGGTGAACGGACTTAGGTTCGGGGTGAAGACGCAACTACATGGCGGCTTGAAGGGGTTGATCGGAATCGAGAGACATAGAGTTTACCCAGGTTCAGCCCCTCCGATGGAGGTAAAAGCCTATGTCCTGCTTGTCTAGTACTGAAGATGAAGAAGTTCTCTCGGTTACAAGGGTCTTGTTTGCTACGTCTAATCACGAGAGCCTCTAATCTGTCTATCTCTAATCTCTTGTGTTGTCTAAACTTGTGGACTTGTGAATCTGTCCCTCTAAGGGCGCTCTACCCCTCCTTATATAAGAGGAGAGGCTAGGTTTACAAATAGAGCCCTACTCCCAGCAGGACTAGGACTAGTCTTTCACGAATCCTACTCCGGATCTTGTTTCCTTTAAGGGAATCCTTGTCTCTTTGAGCCTTCTCTTGTGAGCCGCCTGGCGCCAGCTTACACACTGGTCTTGGGCCTGGTCGTCCTACGACCCACCTGTCGGGTCATTAATAAAATGTCATTTCTTGATCGGGTCTCTTGTGAGTCGCTAGGCCGGGTCATACCGCGGGGTATATTCCTGACAGGAAGCGTTAGAAACGCGGTTGATGTAGTCGAACATCTTCGCGATCCAAATCGCTAGTCGTCCCGCGATCCAATCATGATCCTTCCGATCTAGCGCTGAACGAACGGCACCTCTTCATTTAGCGCACGTATAGCTCGATGATGATATCCACCTCCTTGATCCAGCAAGCGAGGGTGGATAGTTATATGAGTTCTCCGGCAGCACAACGACATGGTGGCGGTGGTGGTGGAGCTGATCCGACAGAGCTTCGCTAAGCCGTACCGAACAAATCTAGAGGAGAAGCAATCTAGAGGGAGAGAGGGAAGCACATGGCTTTTCTTCGGTCGGTTGCCGTCTCTCTCCCTCCACTATATATAGGAGGAGAGGAGGAGGTCGGGCACCCTAGATCCCATCTAGGGAGTGGCGGCCAAGGCAGAGGGGGGAATGTACTAGTAAATCAAAAAAATTCCTACATGTCACCAAGATCAATCTATGGAGAAACCAGCAACGAGTGGGGGGAGTGCATATTCATACCTTTGAAGATCGCAAAGCGGAAGCATTACAAGAACGCGGTTGGTGGAGTCGTACTCACAGCAATTCAGATCACGGTGGATTCCGATCTAAGCGCCAAACAACGGTGCCTCCGTGCTCAAAACACATGCATCCCGGTGACATCTCCTACGGCTTGATCCAGCAAGGAGAAAGGATAGGTTGAGGGAGAGCTCCAGTAGCACGACAGCATGGTGACGGTGGAGCTGCGTGGTACTCCGGCAGGGCTTCGCCAAGTGCTACGGATGACGAGGTGGAGGAGGGGTAGGGCTGCGCCGAGAGAGAGAGAGAGAGAGAGATCTGTATATGCACAACGCCAAAACCCTCCACTATATATAGGAAGAGAGGGAGGAGGGTGCGCACCCCTAGGGTTCCCTCCCTAGGGGGTGCGGCAGCCCTAGATGGGCAGGAGGGCCGGTGGCCGAGGTGGGGAGGAGGGGCGGCGCCCTAGGTTGGGCCTAGGGCCCCTCCACGTCTTGGGTTTGCCCCCCTCGATCCTTGGCTATGCCTTGGGTTGAGGTGGGAGGCGCACCAGTTTAGGACCGAAAGTATGTCTAGAGGGGGGTGATTAGATTACTTGACCAAATAAAAGTTTTGCCTATACCAATTTTTAGGGTTGACAGTTTTTAGCATTTCATGGCAAGTCAAGTACACCCTACACATGCAAGTCTAAGAGTATATAGCAGCGGAAAGTAACAACAAGCATGTATAGAAGGGATAGGGTAGGAAGATCAAACCCAGTTGTAGAGACGATGATTTTTCCCGTAGTTCCGATAGGTGGCGCTATCGTACATCCACGTTTATGGAGTCTTCAACCCACGAAGGGTAACGGTCGTGAGAGTCCACAGAGGGCTCCACCCAAAAGGGTCCACGAAGTAGCAACCTTGACTATTCCATAACGGCTTCCGTCCATGAAGGACTAGCCTCACTATGGGTAGATCTTCACGAAGTAGGCAATCTCCTTGCCCTTACAAACTTCTTGGTTCACTCCACAAATCGAAGTAGGAAACTCCGAAGCGACACCTAACCAATCTAGGAGGCACCACCCTCCAAAAGGTAATAGGCTCGATAATAATGATGAACTCCTTGCTCTTGTGCTTCATGATGATAGACTCCTCAACACCCAATCACTCTCTCACAGGTTTGGCATGGTGGAAGAGATGGGATTGGTGGAAAACTACTTGGGGAGGCTAGATATCAAGATCCATATGATTGGAGTGGAAGATCTTGACCTCAACACAAGGGTAGGTGGTTCTTTCTCAAAAAATCTGATAGGATAGGTATGGAATAGTTATGAGTGCTTATCTTTCGAGTAGGTGGTGGTGAAGGGGATATATAGGCATCCCCAAAAATCCAACAGTTACACACAAAATGACCAACTCGGTGATACCGATGTGTTAATCTCGGTGGTACCGAAGTAATCAAAAGGTGGCAACTTTTGAATCAAGGTGAGACCGATATAGGAAACTCGGTTGCACCGATAAGGTGACCAATGGTCAGATTTCCAATCTCGGTGACGCCGATCCAACATTCTCATTGGGACCAAAAATGTGAATTTGCGTAACAGAAAGTTGGCAACCTAAACTCGGTGGCACCGGTATGGAATCGGTTGCACCGAACTGGCTAGGGTTTGGCTGAGTCTGTCTAGGTTCTGGAATCGGTAGCACCGGTATGGAAAAGTTGGTTCCATCGATTTTGAGTGTTAGGTATAGAACAGACTTTGGTGGGAGAGTTTGTGGGTGTTTTTGGCGACTATCACTTGTGCACGTTTGAGCATATTGTTCACCAACAAAATCTTACCCCCTTTTAATAGTATTGGCTTTCCTATGGACTCAAAGTGATTTCTCACAAATATAAAATGTAGAGTCCTCTTGCTTGAAGCTTGGCCAACCTATTTCCTTGCATCTTTGGGTATGTCCACAATCTCCTTTTGCCAATCCTATCATTGAATATTCCATGAAATATACTTGGTGGAAACATTAGTTCAATGACTTATATGTTGTTATTAATTACCAAAACCACCATGGGAGCAAATGTGCTTTCAGTCTCCCCCTTTTTGGTAATTGATGACAATATATAGATCAAAGCTTCGACATATGATAAAATCAATGAATATAATCGTCGCTTTTGAGAGGTATGTGATAAGCAACAACTCCCCCTAAATTTGTGCATTATTTTGAATTTGTGTTTGAATGCAAATGCACAATCGATTAGGTATGTGGGGCACTTCTTCCATGTCACATACAACTTGGTGGTGTGCGAGAATAATTAGAATGAATAACAAAGCACAACACAACAAGCAAAGGTGAATGATCATCTCATAAGCATTAAGATGATAGGAAATAGTTGCATCACACATAAAAACGTATGATCACACATAAACACAGAAGTATCTCATGTCAAACCAAAAGAACCAAATGTTTTGAAAAGCAACAAACACCAAAATGATCTCTTGCTTGAAGCCTAAAGATCTATATAGACTTCTCCCCCTTTGGCAACAAGTTACCAAAAAGTTCAAAGGCATACATCTAAACATTCTTGGACTGATCTCCTCCGGTTGTTAATGAAGGAGTCGAGAGAACAACGTCGGCGAAGATCTCAGCAGATGTCATGGATGGAGTTGTAGTGGCAGCTGGAGGAACTGGAATTGATGGAGCAGGAGCTGAGGTGACAGCAGTAGGAGCTGATGAAGAGGGCCTCAAGTCTGGAGCTGGCACAGTGGCTGATCTGGCCTGGGTAGGAAACTATGTGCTTATCCTAAGAGGTGATTCATCCTCCTCCTCATCATCATCATTTGAAGAAGTGGTGTGAGGAAGTGGCACTGAGTCAACTTCCTTCTCGAGCTCTGTGACTGTCTTAGTCAGCCTGTCCACCATATCATTAAGGGTCATGATCCTAGTTTCAAAGATCCTGACAAGACTATTCTGGTTGTCCAGAATCCCCTTAATGTCCGTCTGCATACCCTGAACTGATAATATCAATAAATCCATTTGCTCATTCCCAGATCTAGGGACTTGAGCACTAGTGGTTCTAACAGCCTCTGCTTCTGCCTGAGCTACAACTGAAGTGGGATGAGCAGCTTCCATCACCACAATATTGTCCTCGAGATCTTGCTGTAGGGGTAAATGTCGATGATCTAGAGCAAAAATGTGCTTCTCCAACTTTGAATTGATAAGCATCTGGATTTAGGGTGCATAACAACAAGAGCGCTTCTGGTCAGCAGCAACCCTCTTGATTGTCTCAACAATCAAATCCATGACTCTGATCCTGGTGTGTCTGTCAAGATGGAGCAACATATTGATGGAGTGGCCTCGGATCATCTTGTCATCTCCTGACTTGGGCATCAAAGTATGCCTCAAAATGGTGTTCATTGTGTCGAGGCCAGCCTAAAGAAAATTAACAGATACTAGTCTGTGAGACTTCACATTTGAAGCAGGGATCTCCTTGTACATATTTGCCATAGCATTGTGGCTCTCCTTGGATTCTGAGTATACATCCAAGTCACCATCTTGTGCTTCAGGAACTTCTAAGATAGCAGCCCATTCTTCAACAGTTGATTCATACCTTGCACCTACAGTCATCCATACAATTCTACCATCTCCATAGAAATGTGCAGTGGAGTAGAATTGCATGATCATCTCATCATTCCAAGCAGTGAAATCTCTACCAACAAACTCATCCGAACCTATACAGTGGAAATTGTCTTGGACACTTGGAAAGTAGTCCTCATTCCCCTTAATGAATTTCCAATCAACATACCGCATATCACTCACAGTTGGACTCTTGTCAAAAAGCATAGTCTCATAGAAATCATGTTTCTCCTTGGTATAAAAACTATAATCCACAGTTGTCTTCTTCCTCTGGGCATATGAATCTATAGCTCTCCAAGATCTCAATCTTGAATCCTTCCTCTTCTTCATATCTTCAGCTAGTGTAACATCCCAAATTTTGGAATGTTATAATAAATATTAGAATGAGTGTTTGTTTGCTTGAGTGATTGAATTGAGTGAAATTTGAAACTTTTTGAAAACTTTTGGATGAGAGGGAATAAAATGACTTTCCCCTTTGAGTTTGATTTCAAATTCAATTCCATTTCAAATAAGTGAGATAAGATAGCATGACTTCTTCATAAACAAGGAATTTGAAAAGAGATTGGAAAATCTCTGAATTATTCTTTTTGGAATTCATTTCATATTTGGTTCCATTCTAAATTTTTAAAGAATTCAAATACCCTTGACAAGATTTTGAGAGGAGTGACATGACACTCCACACCAAGGTTATTTTTGTGAAGTATTTGAACCATAAAACCCAGGGGGTTATTTGAAAAATTATTTGCAAAAGGAATTAAAAGCCATTTAGGCATTTTCTGAAAATATTTTTTACGTATTTATTTTGGCCACGGAAAAATGTTCATTAAATTTCATTTATTCCCCTGGTCAATTTAATACATCAATCTTCATTTTTTGGAAATGTTTTGATGGCCATAAAGTAGTTTCCTTTCTCTGTAAATTAATAAAAGGAAACAAATCCCTTTAATAGGAAACGTACCGAGCCCATTAGGAAAGACCTGACCCGTGTCTCCCTCTCGCCAGATCCAAAAAGATTCGGATCGGCCGCCCAATCCTCTCGCTCCTTCTCCCCTCTCTCTGTCGCGTGGGACCCACTGACCGACCGCGCAAGCCCCCTCGGTCACCACCTTCCTTTCCCTCTCCCCTTTCCTTCTCTCTCGCCGGCGAGATCACCGACCGGATCTCCCTCTCCCTTTCCTTTCTATGACCAACGAGGCCGCCTATAAATACAAGAGCTCTCCCGCACCCCATTCCGCTCAAGTCCCCCTCGACATACCCTCTCCCCTTGCCGGAATCGCTCGCCGGAGTAGAGCCGAGCTACCCCGCCATTGCTAAGCTCCTGCTCACCTCCGACCGCCCCAAGCTCTCCTAAGCCCACCAACCGCTCTACCACCCTTGCTTGCACCTACCCATCCACTTGCCCGAGCCCCGCACCCACTGGATCCCCTCTCCCCGTTGACACTCGAGCGCCGCCGCTACCTCCGAGCTCACCGTCGTCTCCATCGTCGCCTTCGAGCCCCGCTGACGCAACCAACGGAGCCGCCGTGCTCGTCCGCATCACCTGGTGCTGATGCCGTCGCTGGAGGACCACCGGAGCACCGTCCCCATCGACCTCGCCGCCACGGACATCGCCGGAGCTCCCCTCCTCCTCTGTAAGTCACCGAAGCCCTCCTCACCCATCCGATCTAGAACCTGCGGTTAGGATTAGACCCCGCGTACCTCTTCGTTTTAGATTAAATAAACCGACCAGTTTTTGTTTAGTCATTTAGCCAAACCGTTCTTTTGGAGTTGGCCGTTCGGTCGAATCGCTAGAACACGCACACCCTCCAGCCAATCAGAGACTGCCACGTCACCCCATGTCCGTTAGAGTGTTTTTTTTCTTTTTCTGTTTTACTTTTGTTTTACAGAATTAGTTCTGTTTTTGTTTTCTTTATATATTTTATTTTTTTAATTGTTTTTAAATGAGTATTTTTGCATTGTGTCACAATTGTCATCTAGTTTTTGTAGATATCAAGTTTGACAATATTTGAATAATTTAAAATTGAATTCAAACAGATTTGATTTAAATCTTATTTTCTGAATATCTTGAGTTTAAAAATATATTTTTAGTTGATTATTTTTGCTAATTATCACTAGTAACTTTAGTTAACATTAGGTAGAATTTGAGAATTATTAGAATATTTTAGTTTAGTATTTTTAACAAAACAGATTCTGTTTTAGTTCTTTTTAGGTTTATTTCTATTTCTTTTGTTTCAAATTGTTTTAATTTATTTTATTTTATATTAGTTGGAAAATTTTACTTTGTTTTATGTTAGTTATAAGAAGTACTTCAACCAAATTTATTTTTATGTTATTTATTATATTTTGATAGCATGAAAATCAATCCTAGTTTCATAGTAACTTGCAAATTGATTTCATTTCTAGTTTGACTTCTTATTTGAAAATATTTTTATAAATTGTTTTATAATTTTTACTTTCTCTTAACGTAGTTGTTTTATAATTTGTTTTTATTTTATTTTATTATTTCATTTGTTTTCTTGTTGTTAAGTTGTTAGGCAAAAAAAACTTATGTTGTTTAGAGTATTGTTCTCATAGTTCTTAGTTGATTTTCAAAAGTAATCCTTTTGCTAGTAAAATATTTATAAAAATACTTTTGTTATATTTTACTTTGTTTTTGTGTTTTTACTTTTGAAAATAGGATTTATTTGTAGAGAAAACCAACCTTAGTTGTGTTGATGAAACTTTGTTGTTTTGAGTTTTGTCTTAAGTATTTCCTTCATCACAACCTTGTTGCTTTTGGTTTTGTGTTACTTTTTGATTGTTAGAATTGCTTGCTAGTATGATTGATTATATGAATGAAATTTTTGATTATAGATTTTATCGGAGAGTGACGAATAGTCTATCAAGTATTTCTGAGAGCGAAATTTTTCTTCATCAACAGTACAGGCAAGTTCACTTTGACCATCTATTTCATACCTATGGTTTATTGCATGTAGTGATATCATTCAACAAATCTCTCCAGTAGTGTTATTGAAAATTCTTGTAGTCAAGTAGAATGCATGAGGTAGGAACCCACCACTTGTTACTAAAGCCCCAGGAACGTTAGTTATTTTAATGCTATACTAAAGTAGACGGGGTCTGGTATGAGTGTTCGTGAGTGGTGTGAGAAGGAGGACTCTACGTCAAGACGACAACTTCATGAAGGGATCTTCAAGACCTCAAGACTTCGAGACACGAGAAACAAGTTTTCAATACGCGCTATTGGGTGAAGGATGGAATTGATGGGCATCCCTAGAGTAATCAATGGATGGCCTGGATGCATGGAGAAGTGCCATGACATCTTGCGGAAAGCTTCACCCAGACTCAAAGAGATGGATGAATACTTCATGCCCGGAAGCTTACCTGTGTAGCCACAAGTCATTATGGGCTCTGGCTTGGTTGATCTTTGTTGTGATTCTGGCTGGGCAGTGCTACGAGATGTAGTCGACGTTAGGATTGGATGGGCACTGACAGTAGTCAGGGAAACACTCTGAAAGACCATGTTTCGTTCGTCCTGTTCTCAAACACCCGATAGTGCAAGGACTTACCAGGAGGGAAAGAATCTTGTGGGCAAAGTACACAACACTCTGCAGAGTTAAACCTAATCGATTAGCCATGTCCCCGGTTACGGACAATTTGAGCCTCTGGACTTGGATCTATCTCTGAACTCTCAACAGTGGTCTGATAATTAATTGTGGGCAACTATTGATACTTGTGGGCATTAAGACATCGGTTGGCGGAACCATGTGATGTTAGGTAACTCTGTAGTGAAAACTCCTGATATTCCTTTGTTGTAGGAAAAGAAAATAAAATCAGCTTTTATGCAAAAACTCAGACACAGAGCCACAAGGCCTTACTGCATATAGAATAGTTTTTATCTTCTATTCTACTATGGAGATCTTGCCGGTACATTCAATGTACTGACCTACACGGCTGCAACGTCTTATGTTGTAGATACGCTCTACGACGGGTAAGAGTATGATTCAGGGTTACGGTCTCCACTCAACCTGTCGTTGGTGTTATTGGGACTCCACTCCTGTTGACTGTTTCCGCTGAGATTTTAAGGTATATATCAGTTCTACGTTAATTACATGTGATTGCACTTTGATATGTACATTGATGTACTGTGTGTGCTAGCATACTAATCCAAGGATGGCACAGAACACAGAAGCTTAACTCGTTTTGAGTCGGGTCGCTACAGCTAGTGGGTAGCTGGCATTGTGTACTAGAAGATGTGGTCTGAGCTTCATAAAAGTTGTCAAGTCATCATCCTCTTCAACTCTGGAGGTAGTTCCTTTGTTCTTCTCAGAAGCTGGAATCTGTTTGGATGTCCTCTTAGGCTTCACAGCAGCAGCCTTCTTGGATGTGCTAGTCTTTGGCATAGCATTAGCCATAAGCTTCTTTTTCTTTTTCTTGGGAGGAGCCTTCTCAACATGCTCTTCCTCCTCTTCAGCATCAACACTAGCAGCTTCTTCTGGATCCTCATCCATGGAGGTTTTTCTACCAATGACATGAATAACCCTCTTTCTTGCTTTCTTCTCTCCTGCCTTCTTAGGCATAGCTTTCTTGGGGACATCAACTGAAATAGTTGCTCTGGCAGTCTCATGAGCCTTGAAGGTTGAAGCAGGTGCATAGATCTTGCTGACAACCCTCCTTGAAGAAGTGGCTTCAGTATCAGACTTCTTAGCAGCTTTCTCTTGCTTCTTAGCAAGAATGTCTTCTGGAACGAAGTCTGAATCTTCTTCATCAGAATTAAGCTTCTTTCTGGTCCTTGTAGCAGCCTTGGGTAACCCATGGGAGCTGGGGGTGCCTGGATCTAAAAATGAGCTGGACTCTGGGCTTGTGCCTGAACTCATGTCAGCACCCTGCTCTGGCATGTTCTGACTGTCCTCTCTGCATCTGACATACTGACCCTATGAATGGAATATAGATGAGCAGAAGTAGATGAGTCAACACAAAATTATCAGCTGGTTTTTGAAATTTTGAACAAAAGATTTTCAAAGTTTTGCATTCTGTTAGAAACAAATCGGTAAGGCTGAAGCAAAATTTTCGGTGCATCGACACTGACTGTCCCTCCTAATAGAAACTTGGCACCCTTTTCGGTGAGACCAAAAAGGAGTGCTCAGTTTCACCGAGACAGTTCTCGGCAACACAGAAACAAAAATTGGTGGTACCGATTTTCTTCATTCGGTTCTACCGAGTTGCGTCAGGCGGAAGGCAAAACCTTAGAAAATCAATGGTTCGCTAGCCTATGGGATTTTGTGAGGATAGGAATACATGCAACAAGTAGCATAAGAAGAAAAGTAGATCCAATGCGCAAGAATCAGAGGGGAGCGCAAAGGATATCGAATCCGTATCCTAACTTGGTGTGGATCCACTACGGCGGCAACGATGGAGCAGATTTCGTTGACGGCGGCGATTCCCAGTGGCGGAGGAGCGCAGGAAGACAAGGGCGACGACCAGGGGTCTCGAGGCGGCAGGTTAGGGTTCTGAGGCGCGACATTTGAAGATAGAATTTCAAAGCGTCGGGGTCAATAGCATATATACCCTCCACTGTCGGTGATACCGATTTTATGTTTTCGGTGTCACCGAGTTCCACAACTGTCAGCTGACAGGGAAACTCGGTGTAACCGAGAATATGAAATCGGCAGTACCGAGATTGAAAGATAGATCAACCCTAGGCATTCAGTGAGACCTGGATTGTGCGGTTGGTTCCACCAAGATGCACTTCGGAGGTTCTAATGGTCAGTCCTTGTCGATACGGAACTCCGAGTGCTCCACACACAAAGGGATCGAAAAGCACTTGTTCAAATTTTGTGATGCAGCATGAATGGAATATGAGGTGAGAAAGCATAGATAGCTAAAGAGTGGTCCTAGGCATTCTTGTCCATCCAATTGGCAAAACAGAAAATCAATAACCAAATAGCAACAATTGGATGTCCTCGAATGAGAAATAAATGCACACCAACATGCTCTCACAATAAGATGTCAAACGAAATCATGATAAACATGCACAAACACACTAGCATCTAACATGCACTTGGGCGATGACGAAATCATCTATATATGAGTATTTGACTTAGGAGACAAGTAAGAGTACTTGATCATAGGTTGTTAGTGCATCTAGTGCCCCTTAGTGATTTTGGTGTATTGAAGACTTATAGGTTAAGGCACTAATGTGTTTGTTAGTGTACACAGGCTCTATAAGTCGATGAGGAGTTTGATATATTCGAGATTATCGAACCCTAAAAATGTATGTCTTCAAGTGAAGACTTTGTTGAAGACTTTCTGAAGACTTTGGTGAAGACTTTGTGAAGACCTTGGAAATGAAGAAGTTGGTGTGACCTTGAATATATGAACGAGGAATATGAAGCGTGAAGACTTTTGTTTTCGTAGTTTCATTTCCTTTATTTGAGTCATAGGAAACACCGTACTGTTAAAGGGGGCCGAGGTAATACTATGGAAAATTTCCAACTGATGCTCAACTCCAAAATCCTCAATCCATACAATCCTTCGAGTGAAGCCTTTGGAAATCTCTGACGGTTCAGACAAGTTCTTCAGTGACAGAGACGAAGTTCTTCTGGTCTATGAGGAAATTAATGTGACCGAGCAGTTAGGATTTCCCCAGTGCGAAGTGCCTACAAGTGAGGAACATGATAAGCTGAGGACTTTCATAGTTCTAAATTCCGACCGTTGCTGTGCTTAGCGCCTGCTATCCCCAATCATTCTTATCCACATAACGATCATATTTTGGGGGATATTTATGTCGTATCATGTCAGGTTGCATCATGTCTATAAATAGCCACCCCCCACAACTACTAGCTGGTTGGCTGCTCCGAGAGAGAACTAACACTTGTCATTTGAGAGCAACCCATCCTCTGAGGACTTTGAGAGAAAATCATCAGTGAGGAAAAACCCACAACCAAACCACAAAACCCATAGTGATGGAGCATCACTGAAGAAATTCATGTGTGGAACCGACGCTTGTTACCTTTGAGGACTGTGCATCCTCCAGACGGTTAGGCGTCATGGTCTAGTGCTCCTACAGTCAATTGGGGACCACGAAGTGACCTTGGTCTAGAGCATCTAGCAATAAATTGTGGATCGTCGGGTGACCAGTTTGTGAGGGTTTTGGAAGTCTACCCTGAAGACTTACCACGAGTGTTGGGCGAGGACTGTGTGACCTTAGCTCAAGGAGAATACGGTAAGGACAGTGTGTCCTGGGACTGTGTGTCCTCTGGTTTAAATACCAGGCCGCTCCAAACCAGACGTACGACTGTCACAGCAGTTGGAACTGGGTCATCAAACCATTGTCTTCATCGAGCTATCTAGTTCTATTTCCTCAACCCCTCTATTCCTCATATACGTGTTGATGAAATTGATTGTTACTGTTTGAAGAATTTGACTGAAGACTTTCACAGATTCCTCACCTCAAATTCTTTAAGTTACCTTGTTCATCACTTCTTATCATGTATCATGCTACTCTCTATTTGTGCATGTTTCATTTCATCATGAAGACTATGCTGTCACTATGTTCCTCATGCACTTGAGTACCTATTCTGCTACAAGTTATTCATCACATTTCAAATTCCTCAAAGTTGAAATTCCTCAAGTGATGAATTTGTAAAAATCGCCTATTCACCCCCCTCTAGCCGATATAACGCACTTTCAATTGGTATCAGAGCGGGTACTCCCTCGCTCTGTGTGATTTTGGTTTAACCACCTGGAGTTCTAGTTATGTCGACTATAGGTATGATCAAGGTTTCCGCGGGGTGTCCTACCTTCGATGGGACAGACTACCCCTACTGGAAGAACAAGATGAGTATGCACCTTGAAGCTATTGACAATGATCTCTGGTACGTTGTGGAAAATGGTGTGCCCTCTGTCGCTCCCATTGTTACAGCTGCTGATGTGAAGAGATTCAAGCAACTCGATTCTCAAGCAAAGAATATCATCTGTGGTCATCTGAGCAAAGGTCAGTATGGCAGAGTGAGTGCTTTGGAATGTGCTAAGCTTATCTGGGATAGGCTGTCCAAAGTCAACGAAGGTGTTTCCACTCAACGTGACTCTCGTGTTGATGTTCTTCGCTATCTCTTCAACCGCTTCAAGAGACTTGACAATGAAAATGTTCAACAAACATTTGATCGCCTCACTGATATATCCAATGAACTTCAAGCACTGGGTGCCACTGATATCACTGACCATCAAGTGGTGAAGAAACTGCTACGATCTCTCGATTCCTCATTTGATACTCTCGTTTTGATGATTCAAGAAGGTGGAGACTATAAAGCTCTTGATCCTGCTGATATTCTTGAGAGACTCAATACTCATGAATTCCAACAAGCTGAAAAGAGAAACCTCTACGGGCCAAGCTATGGAAGACCTCGTGCTCTGAAGGAAAAATCAATTTCCTCATCGGATGAAGAAGATTCTGACAGCAGCCTTGGTGATCCTGAAGAACTAAGTCAGGAACTAGCTATGCTTGTGAGGAAATTCCAGAAGTTCTCAAGAAGAGGCGGATTTGACAAGTCATCAAAAAGTGGCTTGAGGAAATCAGATTCCTCAGAAGATTACAAAATGAGAACATGTCATCGTTGCAAGAAGCCTGGCCACTTTATCTCTGATTGTCCTCTCTGGGAAAAAGACTCAAAGAAGAAGAAGAAATACAAGGATGATAGTTCTGATGACTCGAAGAAAAATAAGAAATCTTCAAAGTCCTCATCTGCAAAGTCCTCATCTTCAAAGTCCTCAAAGCACAAGAAGAATGGTTCCAGAAAGGCTCGAGCATTCATTGTCAAGGAAATGGATTCTGAGGAAGAATATGCAGAAGAGGAAGAATCTGAGGAGGAATCAGAACCAGTGTCGCTAGCCTTCCTCTCGCTACTGCTTTCGTCATCAAGTCCATATTCAACAATGAAGAATATGACTACTCCAACGACTCTGACGTCAGCAATGATGATTATGCTCCCACTTATTGCTTCATGGCAAAAGGCTCAAAGGTATACAAACATCATTCCTCATCTGAATCAAGTGAAGGTGAATCTGATGAATATGTGAAACCTAGCTATGCTAAACTTGTTAAAATTGCCACTAAGCAACAAAGTGCACTTGAAAAGCTTCAGAAAATGCTAGACAAAAGCGATGATCTGTTAAACCATGAAGTGGATCGGACTCAAACTCTGTCTGTCGATCTTAAAAGTCTTCAAACAAAGTATGATAACCTTCAGAGTCATCATAACGACCTCTTAGCCGATCATGAGAAGCTTTCATTTGAATTTCTTCAAAGAAAGCAAGATCTTGAAAAGCTGAGGGTGTCACATGAGGATCTCCAAAGGGAAAACGATTCCATACTAGCTCAACAGATCAGTACCACTTAGGAAGAATTTGTTCCACCCTGTTTGAAATGCATCGAACGTGAAACTGCTAATTCTTCACCTGAATGTTCAAATGCTTCTACTGCTGCAAATTCTTCAACTATTCCAGTGGTTTCAAATTCCTCATCTGAGGATACCACAAGTATTACTGATGACAATGCAGGGTTGAAGGAATTGTATGTGACAGGCATGTACAAAAGTCTAAAAGGGCATCAAACCCTTTGTGATGTCCTCAAGAAGTAGATTCTGAATAGGAACACTAGGAAAGAGGGTATTGCCTTTGTGAGGAAACTCAACGCTGATGGATCCTACTGGACACCTAAGCAGTACCCCAAAACCTCATGGGTTGCTGCAAAAGGATCTCCTGTAGATCCATCCACTTTATCTGGCTTTACTTGTGAAACTTCATATTCCTCCAATGAGTCACTTGACTCCAATTATAGATTCTTCAAAAATCAGAGAAGTGAAGTATTTGCTAGATATGTTGGAACTAACTGTAGGAACGGTTCTTCGATGAAGAAAATCTGGGTTCCCAAGAGCTACCTACAAAATCTTCAAGTGAATGTCCTCACGACACCACTTATGAAGAATCGGAACCCCAGATCAAATTCCTCATATGGACCAAAGTCCTCACTTGGACCAAATTCCTCAAATGGTCAAAATCATCATTCTCATGTTAATGCCTCTGTTTTGCAGGGAAAACCTAAGAGTTATGAATATGTGCATTATTATTCAAACCATTATGTTCATAAGTCCTCGAAGAATTTCTCTACTTATTCATTTGAATACTCTAACCCTCACCCTGTGAAACAAAGCACACTTGTTTCAATGCCTCCCTTATCACATGGTGCTCGTAGAATGATGAACTCTTTGCCACCCCTCCAGATGTGGGTGGTGAAGAAAACAAACTGACATCTTATGCAGGGTCAGGTCTCCAAATGAATTTGAACATCTGATGGATTTGCTGGAGACCTGAAGAAATGCTTGAAAGGACGCAAGCTAGCCATGATGAAATGAATTCTTCATTCCTCACGTCCTCACTCTACTTGCTTACTATCTTATCTGATGAAATTATTTCTGATGAAAATGATATCATATTCTTCACTCAGAAGCATATGAGTTCGTAAGTTGTACTAATTCATCTGCAGGATGATACTCTAAAAGCTACTGAGTGGGTTCTCAATAGTGGATGCACAAACCACATGACGGGTGACAAGAATCTACTGATGAATTTGCCACTCACTCCATCTCCTCTGAAGCATATCACCTACGTAGACAAAGGAAAAAAGGAAGGTATTGGGACTTGGTAAGGTTGCTATCTCAAAGGATCGAACCATGGACAAGGTGATGCTTGTTGAATCCCTCGGGTTCAACCTTATGTCTGTCTCAATGCTTTGTGATCTTGATATGGTTGTCGTATTTGGAAAATGTCGTTGTGTTGTCATCATGGAATATGATAATTCCAAAGCCTTCGAAGGCTTTAGGAGAGGAGACTTGTATATTGTTGATTTCTCTACAGGTCCTCAACCTGCCACTTGCTTACTTGCAAAGTCTTCAGAAGGCTGGCTATGGCATCGACGACTTGGACATGCTGGTATGAGGAACCTGCACACACTCGTAAAGAAAAAGCACGTCATTGGCATCGAGGGTGTCAAATTCCACAAGGACCACCTCTGTGGTGCATGTGAATCTGGGAAGATGACCAGATCCAAGCATCCCTCGAAGACAATCATGACCACGACTCGACCCTTTGAATTGCTTCACATGGATCTATTTGGCCCCACTCATTACTTCGTACTAACAAATGCATCAAGTTTGTATGGCTTTGTCATTTTTGATGATTACTCTCGTTACACATCGGTGCATGTTATTCTGTACAAAAATCAAGTGCAGGACGTCTTCAGATGATTTGCTTCAAGGGCCTCCACCAACTTTGGTGTCAAGATCAAGCATATCAGGAGTGATAATGGGACTGAGTTCAAGAACACTAATCTTGATGAATATCTTGATGAACTTGCTATTACTCATGAGTTATCTGCCCCTTATACTCCTCAGCAGAATGGCATCATGGAGCGCAAAAACAAGACACTTGTTGAGATGGCTCGCACTATGCTTGACGAATACAAAACCCCTCGTCTCTTCTGGCCTGAAGCAATTGATACTGCATGCCACATCATCAACAGGGTATATCTTCACAAATTCCTCAAGAAGACTTCATATAAGCTCATGACAGGCAAGAAACCAAATGTAAGTTATCTCAAAGTCTTCGGTGCAAAATGCTGGATCAGAGATCCTCACCACAGTTCTAAGTTTGCACCGAAAGCACATGAAGGTTTTATGGTTGGTTATCGAAAGGACTCGCACACCTACAAAGTCTTCAACACCTACCATCACAAGGTGGTTGAAACTGTAGATGTGTGGTTCGATGAAACTAATGGCTCGCAAAGGGAGCACCTGCCTTCTGTGTTAGATGAACAATCTCCTAAGGAATCCATCAAGCTGAAGGCAACTGAAGATGTCATACCCACTGAGGAAATCATTCCAACAAATGAAAACTCTCATGCTGATATACCTGAAGAAAATTGTGCTGATGAAAATCCTCAGCCTCGTCAACCTGCTCATCCAAGAGTAGAAAATGAAGTACAGATTGACAAAATCATCGATGACATCAACGCACCAGGTCCTCTCACATGCTCAAAAGCTTCACATCTAACTAACTTTTGTGGGCACTTTGCCTTTGTCTCTATCTTAGAGCCAACCAAAGTTGATGAAGCATTCAAGGAACCTGAGTGGATTCAAGATATGCAAGAGGAATTGCATCAGTTCAAGCTCAACAACATGTGGGAACTTGTCAAGCGACCAGATCCTCGCAAGCATAACATCATAGGTACCAAGTGGATCTATCACAACAAGCAAGATAAAAATGGCCTCGTGGTGAGGAATAAGGCTCGCCTTGTAGCCCAAGGCTATACACAGGTTGAAGGAATTGACTTTGATGAAACGTTTGCACCTATTGCTAGACTTGAGGCTATTCGCATATTACTGGCTTACACTAACCGTCATAATATCATCTTATATCAAATGGATGTGAAAAGTGCATTCCTCAATGGTAAGCTTGAGTAACAAGTATATGTTGCTCAACCCCCAGGTTTTGAAGACCCTAAGCATCCTGACAAAGTCTTCAGACTAAACAAGGCCCTCTATGGCCTCAAGCAGGCCCCTCGGGCATGGTACGACACTCCCTCCTCATGAAGAAAGGCTTCAAACCTGGTTCACTCGACCCTACTCTTTTCACAAAATCCTGTGACAATGAACTGTTCATATGCCAAATATATGTTGATGATATTATCTTTGGCTGTACTGACAAACATTACAGTGATGAATTTGCCTATATGATGAGTGAAGAATATCAAATGTCTATGATGGAATATTTGAAATTCTTCCTAGGTCTCTAGGTCTTTAAATTCGTCAACAAGACAATGGCATCTTCATCTCACAAGAGAAATACCTCAAAGATGTTCTGAGGAAATTCGACATGCAAGATTGCAAAGGCGTCAAAACTCCAATGCCTTCAAAAGGCCACCTCTGCACTGATGAATATGGTAAAGATTTTGATCAGAAGGTATACCGCTCCATGATTGGCTCCTTATTGTACCTATGTGCATCTGGGCCTGATATAATGCTAAGTGTTTGCATGTGTGCTCGATTCCAAGCAACACATAAGGAATCACACCATAAGGCTATGAAACATATTGTTCGACACTTAGCTCACACACAAACACTTGGATTGTGGTATCCCAAGGGCTCAAATCTTCACCTCGTTGAATACTCTGATGCTGACTATGCTGGAGATCGTGTGGATCGCAAGTCAACCTAAGGCACATGTCATTTCCTTGGACGATCCTTAGTCTATTGGTCCTCGAAGAAGCAGAACTGCATTTCATTCTCCACTGCAGAAGCTGAGTACATTGCTGCTGGCTCGTGTTGTGCTTAGTTACTATGGATGAAGCAAACCCTCAAGGACTACAGCTGAAGAATGTACCTCTTTACTGCGACAATGAGAGTGCCATCAAGATTGCGTACAACCCAGTTTAGCATTCCAAGACCAAGCACATCCAGATTCGTCATCCCTTTCTTTGAGATCATGTACTCAAGGGCGACATCTCCATCAACCACATTCCCACTGAAGAACAACTGGCCGATATCTTCACAAAGCCCTTGGATAAAAAGAGATTTTGCAAGTTGCGGTGTGAGCTAAATATCTTAGAATCTTCGAATGTTCTTTGATGAAGAACACACATCCTAACACTTATGCAAAATTGATGACTTAGATGTGCAACACATGAAGTAACGTTTTTCTTGAATCAATGAAGAATAACTCTCTAAGTGTGAAGAAATTAACGAAGAATTTGATTCTCAGAACTCTACGACAATTGTACGCGGTGTCAGAAATCATCATTCTTATATGGTGGGTTACGCCACCAACCAAGAGTTGAAATTCTTCAAAATTGAGCACTTTGCAAATTCTTCAAATTATCAAATTCCTCAAATTGGCAAATTCCTCAAGTTTTCAAATTCATCAACTTTTCAAATTCTTGAAAACTTTTGAGACTCATATTCTTCATTGACTATATATATATATATATAATTGAGTTTTTCAATGTCCTCAACAGCATTCACTTATTGCTAATTCTTCAAGTTGATTTTCATCTAAGTGAATGTGATCGGACCATTTCCCCATCTATGCTTAACTCAACCCAGTCTATTCACAAATTCCTCATATGCGTTCTACTTTGAAACATGTTCAAAGTCTTCACTGTGTCCTTGACAGCTGAAGAATTTGAGAACGGAATCTTCACTACCAAAATTATCGGCGTTTACTGCTCAAATATTTCCAATTCCCGCACCTGGATAACCCATGATCATCCACAATCTCCACTACCCAGGTCGTGGGTGACACTTGTCACGTGGAGAGCAAGGGTCAGGGGCAATCCTGTCCAAAATTTTCGGGCGGATCGGTTTTCACTCCCTCTATAAATGCCCCCTTCCCATCAACTGTGCTCGGTTACTCCGCATCTCATCCCTCTCCCGAGCTCCAACCTAGCATCGCCGCTAAAGTCATCGTCGCCGGTGAGGAAGAGCTTCACTGCCTCAACCTCGTCGCCGCCGTACTCACACCGGCCGCGAAAATCTTCATCCCGCAGCCGCTGTAGCTGTCTCCCTCTGCCAAGCTAGGGTGTGGGAGATCTGAACGCGCGAACTTCCCAATCTCATCTCTGAGTTCGTCGTGTTCTTCACCAGGGTAAATAAAATTTACTTTTACTGCCCTTGTTTGATCCTCAAATGCTCTTTATATTCCTCAAAAGGTGTTTATATGCTATAAATCCAACTCTCAAGCACCTTTCATCTGCTCATACTTGATGATTTTCCATAAGTAATGATTTTCTTCAAGATTCCTCAATTGTGCGAATTCTCAAATTTGCACAACTCTGGAACCTAAGACAAAGAACACTTAGTGAAATTCCTCAAGACAACCATGGTCAAATTCCTCACACATATTTTTTCAAAATTTCTGAGAACGCATATGACCTCTTCAAATTCCTCGCACCTATACTCTATTCACAGGTACAACATGTCCGCTGATGAATCACTAGGTTCTCATCAACTTAACTCATTTGCAGTGCTACTTGAAGAAAAACTGTGTACCTCTTGAGAATCTTCAAGAGTTCATATTCCTCAAGTGAAGAAAATGTCTCATGGAAAGAAACCTCGGAAAGGAGGGAAGAAGCCAGATGTGCACACTGCATTTGAGATCCCTAAGGATCTGTATGATGAATATTGCACACCTGACGAAGAAACACATGGAAAGAAGACGACCAAGCAGAGGAAGATCCGTCTGCAGAAGATTGAGCGGAGATGGGCCAAGGAATGGAGAGAATATCGTTATGTAACTCCAAAATACATGATGAAATTCGCTGTGAAACCACCTTGCAGTAGGCCTCCTCTTGCTCCAAACCAAATTGCTGATCCTACTAGCCTCAAAACTGGTGAGGACTTTCCTGACATGTGGGAGAAGCAACAAGCCAAGTTGGCAAGGAAAGCCAAAGAGGCAGTGAAGAAATTCAATGAGGATTCTGCTGCTGCTGCCTCTGCCGGAGCTTCTGCTAGTGCTCCGAAGAAAATTGTAAAGAAACCTGCTCTGAAGATTGTTTCTTCAACATCAAAATCCTTAGTACAAATTCCTCAAGGTCAAAGGCCTCCAACCAGAAAACCTTCTGCACCTGGACCTGTTGCTGCTCAGTCATCTGCAACAGCTACAAAGTCCTCAACCCCAGTGTATTTGTCAACATGCAAAAGGACTGAGGGTTTCACCAAAGTTCCGATGCTCACTGCAAGCCCCTCCACAACTGCAAAGTCTTCAACTAGTCCCTCTGCACTTAAACTAAAGAAGACAGTCGGACGTGGTCAAAGACCAAGTCCTCACACCAGCAAGGCTCTAGTTATAGTCCCCTCAGGTTCTTTAGAGGGTAATGATGAAGATGATGATGAACCTGATGATGAAGAATTGGTAGAAATCACCAGACAGAGTCAGCATAGGGCTGCTAGGGCAAAGGGGAGCTCTGTTCCTCTCATGTTGGATCCCAACATGATCCTCAACTTCATTGGCATATGGCATGAAGACCCAAGCACCCCACTTTCTTCACTGAATCTGCCTCCTGAAGTGGATCATGTCCTCACCCACTTCGTCTCTGAAGAACAGTGGAAGAGAGAGCTAGCTCAAAGAGCTAAGAGGAACAAGACTCGCAAAGAAAAGTTTTTGCGCGAAAATGTGATGAATTTGACCCCAAATCAACTCGTCACAGTTCAGTGTGAGATTCGCTCTCTCTCTTTGGATCAACAGAAATATGATGCTGAATGGAAGGGCACCAAGGTCAGACTCGTCAAGGCTGCTCAAGCAGCCGTAAGGATCACAACACCAGGATTGAAGCTCGATCGCAACCACAAATGCCTCAGTCTGAAGAAATTGCTCGGACTATAGATGAAATTCCTCAAACAGCTGATGAAAATGCTCAGCCTGATGAAACTGCAGTAGAAAATGCTTCTGCACCAGAAGCAACTGCCAGTGCTGCTGAGGAAACTCAGACCACTCATGAAAATGCCAGGGCAACCTCCAATATTGTGCCTGAAGAAACTGAACCACCCAGGGCGGCTGCATCAGTCGTTCCTGAAGAAACTGCTATTGCTGAGGAAAGTCCCCTCAAAAGAAAAGCATCAACTTCTGAAGCCCCTGCGTTGAAGAAGTTGAAAACCTTAACAAGTTCCTCAGCAACACCACTTGATGCAACTCCAATTTCCTCGGCACCAGCCTATGCTACTGTGCCAATCGGGGAAGCATATGGCATTCCTCAAGAAGAAGAGAATCATTCGGCTGCTTCCTCAGAGCCTCTTGATGAGAAAATTGTCATTGATGACATTGCATCAACCCCCAAGATATCATCACTCCAGCTTCTAGTAACTGCTGAGGAAGCCGGCAGAGACATTGATGAAGACGTTGACATTGGTGACACCACTCCAGTCATCAATGATGAATATTGGGAATCTGCACATCCCAATTCACCAATGGCAACTCCTCTGATGTTGATTCCTCAGTCACCTACACAGACTGAAGAACTACCTGAAGACTCCGAACACCTGTACCATCCAGACCCTGAAGAAATTCCAGCTGCAACAGCTGAGGAAATTGATGCTCCGACCACTCCTGAGGAACCAGCTCTTCAAATCACTTAGTCTGCTATTCCCTCCATGCCAACGGAGATCAAGGGGCATACACGAACAAATCTTCAACCCAAGCCAAAACTGCCTTTCAAAGGCACTGTTCGTCCGAAATTCCTAAAGAGGAATTTCTTCAATGAACACTCATTCTTCTCTGGACCAAACCCCTATGACTCTGCAAGGGCTGGTCGCAACAGGTTCTGGACTGCAACTCAATTGAATTACTATGCTTCAGTCCTCTATGAGAAGAAGAAAGTCTTCGAGCACCATCAGATTCCTCACGCTGACATGGAAAGTCTTCCATCATTTACTCCTGTGCTTCAAGTTCTATATGATGCTCGACTTCTACCATTTTGTGTTGACATCTGCGATTGGAATGAGGAAATCATCCTTCAATTCTATGCCACATTGCATATCAGCGGAGATTCCTCAGACATCAACTCTTGGATATTGGACTGGATGACTGGCACAACACACTTCACTACTCAAGCCTCTGAATTGCTTCAGTGTGTCCCAGCCCAAATTCCCTCAGATGAAGCTCGCAAGATGTTTGATGAATCTCCTCTACCCAATAAACTGATGAATGTGCTGATGAAGACATTGCCACCTGGAAAGCCTCAACGCCATGTCTTCTTAGTGAAGGATCTGCTCTATGTGCCTCGCACAGTCTATCGCATCCTGACAAAAACATTGCGTCCTCACAAAGGTCATAACTCAGAGGAAGAAGAAGTTGAAGGAATCATGAAGAATGTGATCTTCAATATCATACATGGTATTCCCATTAACTTACATGATTTCTTCATGAGGACTTTGGCCAGTGCAGCTGTCGCTCCATTTGAGCAGAAGCCGTATGCACCATGGATTATGAAATTCATCAGGGATAAGTCCTCAGTGCACTACAAAGCTGATTTCCAGATTCACATTAGTTTCCTGCCACCCGTTGAAGTCATCAAGAGTACAATTTGATCAGTTGAAGGGAAAGGCAAGTTTGTTACTGATGAAGGAACATGTCCCCTGGATGGACAGTGTCGCAAAGCCGCTTCCTTCTCCACAAACGATGACACTGCCACACAAGACTCTGGTGCAAAGGCCTCAGCTCCCAAAGAGTGTGCCCCTCGATTGATGACTGATCGCGAACTTCTTATAAGTCTTCATCAGAAGGTCGATCGCAATCATAAGTGGGTAAAGCATCAACTTGGGTATATTGTGCAGAATATGACTGTGACGCAAAACACTGTCAAGAGGAACCACTATTATGCTCATGAGAACCTCAAGCGCTCTTGGGCTGTGCTAAATCACATCATGTCTTCTGAAGAACTGGATGAGCTGAACTTTGAAGAATATCCTGACTTCGCTCGCTGTCCTTAGAACAAGTTCAAGAAAGTCCAAGTTCTTCTGATGGTCGCCAGTTCATATTCTTCATCTCGCGAGCGCGATGAAGATGAAGACATTGAAGATACTGCTGCTGGCCCTGCATCACCAATCGACCCCGACAACGCTGGCGTTCCTTCTTCACCAACAAGAACAAATTCCTCATGGGGCGTTAGTCATCACTTTTTCTTCCCTTTTGGTCTTCGATGACAAAGGGGGAGAAAATTTGAGTTAGTGTTCAAGCGGGTCTATATATATATGGGCTATTTTTGTTAAGTTACAACTCTCGCTCTTCTGAAGTTCTTGGTTATTGAGTTGTAAACTTAAGTCGGATGGTGGTTTGACACTTTTGAACTATTTCCTCGCATGTTTATTTCCTCAAATACCTTAATGCATGCATACTGAATTTCGTCAGACACCATTTTCCTCACGCATTTCAATTTCTTCATTTCATATATTCAAATGCATGTATGAATTACAAGATATAGGGGGAGTTCTCCATGTTTTGAACCTGCCATGTGCATTTGCAGTCCAAAGCAAATTCCTCAAATATGCACAACTTTAGGGGGAGTTCTTCTATATCTTGCAATCCAATTCCTCAAAATCTGTACTTTCACTTCATATGTCTATCTCCGTTGAAAACTTAACCTATTTGTCATCAATCACCAAAAAGGGGGAGATTGTTAGTGCATCTAGTGCCCCTTAGTGATTTTGGTGTATTGAAGACTTATAGGTTAAGGCACTAATGTGTTTGTGAGTGTACACAGGCTCTATAAGTCGATGAGGAGTTTGATATATTCGAGATTATCGACCCCTAAAAATGTATGTCTTCAAGTGAAGACTTTGCTGAAGACTTTGTGAAGACTTTGAAAATGAAGAAGTTGGTGTGACCTTGAATATATGAACGAGGAATATGAAGTGTGAAGACTTTTGTTTTCGTAGTTTCATTTCCTTTATTTGAGTCATAGGAAACACCGTACTATTAAAGGGGGCCGAGGTAATACTAAGGAAAATTTCCAGCTGATGCTCAACTCCAAAATCCTCAATCCATACAATCCTTCAAGTGAAGCCTTTGGAAATCTCTTACGGTTTAGACAAGTTCTTCAGTGACAGAGACGAAGTTCTTCTGGTCTCTGAGGAAATTAATCTGACGGAGGAGTTAGGATTTCGCCAGTGCGAAGTGCCTACAAGTGAGGAACATGATAAGCTGAGGACTTTCATAGTTCAAATTCCGACCGTTGTTGTGCTTAGCACCTGCTGTCCCCAATCATTCGTATCCACATAACGGTCATATTATTGGAAGCATTTATGTCTTATCATGTCAGGTTGCATCCTGGCTATAAATAGCCACCCCCACAACCACTAGCTGGTTGGCTGCTCCGAGAGAGAACTAACACTTGTCATTTGAGAGCAACCCATCCTTTGACGACTTTGAGAGAAAATCATCGGTGAGGAAAAACCCATAACCAAACCACAAAACCGATAGTGATTGAGCATCACTGAAGAAATTCCTGTGTGGAACCGACTCTTGTTACCTTTGAGGACTGTGCATCCTCCAAACGGTTAGGCGTCATGGTCTAGTGCTCCTGCAGTCAATTGGGGACCATGAAGTGACCTTGGTCTAGAGCATCCAGCAGTAAATTGTGGATCACCGGGTGACCAGTTTGTGAGGGTTTTGGAAGTCTACCCTGAAGACTTACCACGAGTGTTGGGCGAGGACTGTGTGACCTTAGCTCAAGGAGAATATGGTAAGGACTGTGTGTCCTGGGACTGTGTGTCCTCTGGTTTAAATACCAGGCCGCTCCAAACCAGACGTACGAGTGTCATAGTAGTTGGAACTGGGTTATCAAACCATTGTCTTCATCGAGCTATCTGGTTCTATTTCCTCAACCCCTCTATTCCTCATATACGTGTTGATGAAATTGATTGTTACTGTTTGAAGAATTTGACTGAAGACTTTCACAGATTCCTCACCTCAAATTCTTTAAGTTACCTTGTTCATCACTGCTTATCATGTATCACGCTACTCTCTATTTCTGCATGTTTCATTTCATCATGAAGACTATGCTGTCACTATGTTCCTCATGCACTTGAGTACTTATTCCGCTGCTAGTTATTCATCACATTTAAAATTCCTCAAAGTTGAAATTCCTCAAGTGATGAATTTGTAAAAATAGCCTATTCACCCCCCTCTAGCCGATATAACGCACTTTCATAGGTCATACTCATCATTTAAGCACAAGTGGGGTTACCACTTTTACATAAAGTATTTAATGTTTTCACATGCTAAGAGATGCTTTGACTCAAGTCTTAGAGTAAAGCTCCCCCTTGATGTGGCATCCCCCCATAAGAGGGATAAACTAACCTTGGGTTTTGTCGATGAAGACTTCATGTTGGTAAGGTAGTTATGGATGCTCAATGTTGATGAAGATCACCAAGAGTTGGGAGCATCCTTGTTGTTTCCTTACTCCTCTCACCTACATGGGTTAGTCCCAACACACAAGAGACAAATATAAGGATATCGATGGACATAGAGTGCAAAGCATATGTTATGATGTCCATTGATTAGTTGATTACCTTGTCCCTTGCTTACCTTTGAGGGAATGTGTGACTCCCTGAACTATTGCATTGAGTTGATGTTGAGTGCAAAAAGTCCTTGCCAATAATGAATGTGAGTGGATTTCATTGGCGGAGTCACCCCTCAAAAACTTACTAGTTCTTATTGTTGGGGACCCACATCAAGTTGATGGGGATCCTTGGTGTTGAAATAGCCTTTGTAGTAGTTGATCTTGAAGTAGCCTTGGGAACCCACTCCACCAAAGCTAGGGGTTCATCTTCATATGAGTCAATGTCCTCTTGAAGCTTGTTCTTGCCCTTGAGCTTGTGGTCTTGTGGTGGAAGGTCATCTTGAGTGTTTGTCCCCTTGGGAAGAGTATTTTCATACTTCTCCTTTCGAGGAACAAACTTGGGCTTGGGATATTGACCTTCTTCCCACTCAACTCCATTTGCGTTGAAGTAGCCAACACCACGATTCTTTTGGTATCCTCCGTGCTTGCGTACAATTTCCTCAAATTGCTTACATCCGGAAAGACTCTTGTAGATACCTTTTTCTATAATTCCTTTCAATAAAGCATTTTCTTGCTCAAGTGTAACTTGGCTAAGAGAATCATCATTAGTGGAATCAATACAACTACTGGAAGCAACATCATTGGGTTTAGCATTTTTATTGTTGCTACTAGATGAAGAACCTTTCTTGCCTTTGTTACTAGATTGCTTAGTTTTAACTTGAGGCATGAAAGTACACAAGAGTAGTCGTTTGGCTAGATAAAATGAAGTCTTCTTTCGGAGATCGTCATTGATAGCTTTGAGAAACTCATGCTCTTGCTCCAAGTTGAGCTTCTCGAAGCGTAGCTTCTCATGAGTTCTCACAAGCTCTCTACGATCTTCTAGAGTAGATTCATGAGCTAACTTAAGAGTGTTTAGTTCTTTAGTTAGTTGTTCTATTTTCATCTTATCATCATCAAATGACTCATCTTGACTATCATGAGAATTATCAAGTTCATTTTGATCAACATTAGTAGTTTTATCACAAAGCAAGTTATGATCACAAAGCAAATCATCTTCACAAAGCAAATCATCTTCATCACTGTCAAAATCAAGATACTCGAGGTGTGATACCTTGGGGCCTTTAGCCATGAAGCAGCTTCCACTCCCTTCGTTTGGTGAATCAAATAGATCGTAGGAGTTGGTAGTCACTAGAGCAATTCCGGCAACACCATCATCTTGACTATAGTCGGAGTTAGCGTGATAGCTTCTCTCAGAGTTATTGTCGGAGTCAGAGCCGGAAACCCATTCATGAACATGAGCTTGATGTTTTCTTATTGTGTAGCTCTTGGTGTACTTGTCCTTCTTCTCCGAATCTCTACTTCTCCTTGAGTGTCTTTGTTCATAACGATCATCTCTACTCCTCTCTCTTTGTGGTGATTCATTCCTTGAGCTTCATCTTCGAGGTGACTCTTCTCTTCTTTTGTAGGGAGTCGTGCACTCATTTGAGTAGTGTCCGGGCTTCCCACAATTGTAGTAATTGCGTTCATCACTTGATGAACGTTTATCTTCATATCTTGAGTTGGAGTTTCTTTCTTTGCCTCTATTCTTGTAGAACTTGTTGAATTTCTTGACCATGAGGCTTATCTCTTCATTGGTGACAAGGTTGGTACTTGAAGTTGCAGGAGCATCACTTGTGGCTTTGTAAGCACCACTAAACTTGTGATGAAGTTCTTCCTTATCTTTGAGTGTCATCTAATGAGCAACAATCCTTCCAATGACTTCTGTAGGCTTGAGATCTTTGTAGTTTGGCATCATTTGGATCAATGTGCACACGGTGTCGTATCTCTCATCCAAAGCTCTAAGTATCTTCTTGATGATGAATTTGTCGGTCATTTCTTCGCTTCCTAAGCCGGCAATCTCATTTGTGATGAGAGCTAGCCTAGAGTACATCTCTGCGACTCCTTCACCATGCTTCATCTTGAACTTGTCAAGATGACCTTGAAGAACATCTAACTTGGATTCTCTCACGGACTCGGTTCCTTCGTGCATATCAACCAAAGTATCCCAAATCTCTTTTGCATTCTCAAGACGGCTGATTTTGTTGAATTCTTTGGGGCATAAGCAGTTAAAGAGAATGTCGCATGCTTGAGCATTCAGTTGCAAAATCTTCAACTCATCCACGGTCGCTTCACGATCCGGTTCCCGTCCATCCGCAAAGAACTCACCTTGCAAGCTAACACAAACAACAACCCAAATGGAAGGGTTATGACCAAGAATATGCATTTTCATTTTGTGCTCCCAACTAGCAAAATTAGTGCCATCAAAGTATGGACCTCTACGGTGATAACTTCCCTCACTAGACGCCATACTCTCCTAGGTTGTGAGACCTAAGCAATGGAGACCAAAGCACTGATACCACTTGTAGGACCGAACGTATGTCTAGATGGGGGGTGATTAGACTACTTGACCAAATAAAAGTTTTGCCTATACCATTTTTTAGGGTTGACAGTTTTTAGCATTTCATGGCAAGTCAAGTACACCCTACACATGCAAGTCTAAGAGTATATAGCAGCGGAAAGTAACAACACGCATGTATAGAAGGGATAGGGTAGGAAGATCAAACACAGTTGTAGACACGATGATTTTTTTCCGTGGTTCTGATAGGTGGCGCTATCGTACATCCACGTTTATGGAGTCTTCAACCCACAAAGGGTAACGGTCGCGACAGTCCACGAAGGTCTCCATCCAAAAGGTTCCATGAAGTAGCAACCTTGACTATTTCATAACGGCTTCCGTCCACGAAGGACTAGCCTCACTATGGGTAGATCTTCACGAAAGTAGGCGGTCTCCTTGCTCTTAAAAACTTCTTGGTTCACTCCACAACACGAAGTAGGAGGCTCCCAAGCGACACCTAACCAATCTTGGAGGCACCACCCTCCAAAAGGTAATAGGCTCAATAATAATGATGAACTCCTTGCTTTTGTGCTTCAAAATGATAGACTCCTCAGCACCCAATCACTCTCACAGATTTGGCATGGTGGAAGAGATAGGATTGGTGGAAAGCTACTTGCGGAGGCTAGAGATCAAGATCCATATGATTGGAGTGGAAGATCTTGACCTCAACACAAGGGTAGGTGGTTCTCTCTCACAAAATCTGAAAGGATAGGTATGGAATATTTCTGAGTGCTTCTCTTTTGAGTAGGTGGTGGTGAAGGGGAATATATAGGCATCCCACAAAAACCAATCGTTACACACAAAATGACCAACTCGGTGACACCGATGTGTTAATCTCGGTGGTACCGAAGTTTTCAAAAGGTGGCAACTTTTGAATCTCGGTGAGACCGATACAGGAAACTCGGTTGCACCGATAAGGTGACCAGCGGTCAGATTTCCGATCTCGGTGACGCTAATCCAACATTTTCGATGGGACCAAAAATGTGAATTTGCGTAACAGAAAGTTGGCAACCTAAACTCGGTGGCACCGGTATGAAATCGGTTGCATCGAAGTGGCGAGGGTTTGGCTGAGTCTGTCTAGGTTCTGGAATCGGTAGCACCGGTATGGGAAAGTTGGTTGCACCAATTTTGAGTGTTAACTATAGAACAGACTTTGGTGGGAGAGTTTGTGGATGTTTTTGGCGACTATCACTTGTGCACGTTTGAGCATATTGTTCACAAACAAAACCTTAGCCCCTTTTAATAGTATTGGCTTTCCTGTGGACTCAAAGTGATTTCTCACAATATAAAATGTAGAGTCCTCTTGCTTGAAGCTTGGCCAACCTATTTCCTTGCATCTTGGGGTATGTTCACAATCTCCTTTTGCCAATCCTATCATTGAACATTTCCTGAAATATACTTGGTCAAAACATTAGTTCAATGACTTATATATTGTTATTAATTACCAAAACCACCAAGGGAGCAAATGCGCTTTCAACCAGCCCGCCTAGGGGCTGGTTCCCTCCCACTCTTGGCCCATGTGGCCTTGCGGGGCCGGTGGCCCCTCCCGATGGACCCCCGGAACCATTCCGGTGGTCCCGGTACATTACCGGCGATGCCCGAAACACTTCCGATAACCAAATCCTCACTTCCTATATATGAATCTTTACCTCTAGACCATTCCGGAACTCCTCGTGACGTCTGGGATGTCATCCAGGACTCTGAACAACCTTCGGTAACCACATACACAATTTCCCTATAACCCTAGGGTCATCGAATCTTAAGTGTGTAGACCCTACGGGTTCGGGAGACATGTAGACATGACCGAGACACCTCTCTGGTCAATAACCAACAGCGGGATCTGGATACCCATGTTGGCTCCTACATGTTCCATGATGATCTGATCGGATGAACCACGATGTCGGGGATTCACTCAATCCCGTATACAATTCCCTTTGTCCACCGGTATGTACTTGCCCGAGATTCGATCGTCGGTATCCCTATACCTTGTTGAATCTCGTTACCGGCAAGTCTCTTTACTCGTTCCATAACACATCATCCCATGGCTAAATCCTTAGTCACATTGAGCTCATTATGATGATGTCTTGCCGAGTGGGCCCAGAGATACCTCTTCGTCACACGGAGTGACAAATCCCAGCCTCGATTCGTGCCACCCCAACAGATACTTTCAGGGATACCTGTAGTGTACCTTTATAGCCACCCATTTACGTTGTGACGTTTGGCACACCCAAAGTATTCCTATGGTATCCGGTAGTTGCACAATCTCATGGTCTAAGGAAATGGTACTTGACATTAGAAAAGCTTTAGCAAACGAACTACACAATCTTGTTCTATGCTCAGGATTGGGTTTTGTCCATCACATCATTCTCCTAATGATGTGATCCCATTATCAATGACATCCAATGTCCATGGTCATGAAACTATGACCATCTATAGATCAACGAGCTAGCCAAGTAGAGGCTCACTAGGGACATGTTGTGGTCTATGTATTCACACATGTATTACGGTTTCTGGTTAATGCAATTATAGCATGCACAATAGACAATTATCATCAACAAGGAAATATAATAATAACCATTTTATTATTGCCTCTAGGGCATATTTACAACAGTCTCCCACTTGCACTAGAGTCAATAATCTAGTTACATTGTGATGTATCAAACACCCATATAGTTTTGGTAGTGATCATGTTTCGCTCGTGAAAGAGGTTTAGTCAACGAATCTGCGACATTCAGATCCGTATGTACTTCACAAATATCTATATCTCCTTCCTGAATATAATTACAAATGGAGTTGAAGCGGTGCTTGATGTGTCTTGTCTTCTTGTGAAACCTGGGCTCCTTGGCAAGGGCAATAGCTCTAGTGTTGTCACAGAATAGAGTCATCGGGCCCGACGCATTGGGAATCACTCCTAGGTCGGTATGAACTCCTTCATCTAGACTCCTTCCTTTGCTGCTTCCGAAGTAGCTATGAACTCCGCTTCACATGTAGATGCCGCCACGACACTTTGCTTACTGCTGCACCAGCTGACTGCCCCTCCGTTCAAAATGTACAACTATCCGGTTTGTGACTTCGAGTCATCCGGATCTATGTCGAAGCTAGAATCGACGTAACCCTTTACGACGAGCTCTTCGGCACCTCCATATATGAGAAACATGTCCTTGGTCCTTTTCAGGTAATTTAGGATATTCTTGACCTCTGTCCAGTGTTCTGCTCCGGGATCACTTTGGTACCTCCCTACCAAACTTATCGCAAGGTTCACATCAGGTCTTGTACACAGCATGTCATACATAATAGAGCCTACGGCTGAAGCATAGGGGATGACACTCATCTTTTATCTATCCTCTGCCATGGTCAGGCATTGAGTTGTACTCAATCTCACACCCTGTAATATAGGCAAGAACCCCTTCTTGGACTGATCCATATTGAACTTCTTCAATATCTTTTCAAGGTATGTACTTTGTGAAAGACCTGTGAGGCGTCTCGATCTATCTCTATAGATCTTGATGCCTAATATGTAAGCAGCTTCTCCAAGGTCCTTCATTGAAAAACACTTATTCAAGTAGGCCTTTATGCTTTACAAAAGTTCTATATCATTTCCCACCAACAATATGGCATCCACATACAATATGAGAAATGCTACAGAGCTCCCACTCACTTTCTTGTAAATACAGGGTTCTCCATAAACCTGTATAAATCCAAATGCTTTAATCACCTCATTAAAGCGAATGTTCCAACTTCGAGATGCTTGCACTAGCCCATAGATGGAGCGCTGAAGCTTGCATACTTTTTTAGCATCTTTAGAATCGACAAAACCTTCCGGCTACATCATATACAGTTCTTCCTTAAGGAAACCATTAAGGAATGTCGTTTTGACGTCCATTTGCCAGATCTCATAATCATAAAATACGGCAATTGCTAACATGATTCGGATGGACTTGAGCATCGCTACGGGTGAGAAAGTCTCATCGTAGGCAACTCCTTGAACTTGTCGATAACCCTTAGCGACAAGCTGAGCCTTATGGACAGTCACATTACCATCCGTGCCAATCTTCTTCTTAAAGATCCATTTATTTTCTATGGCTCGCTGATCATCGGGCAAGTCCACCAAAGTCCATACTTTGTTCTCATACATGGATCCTATCTCGGATTTCATGGCTTCAAGCCATTTGTTGGAATTCGAGCCCGCCATCGCTTCTTCATAGTTCGAAGGTTCACCTTTGTCCAACAACATGATCTCCAGGACAGGGTTGTCGTACCACTCTGGTGCGGAAAGTATCCTTGTGGACCTTCGAGGTTCAATAGCAACTTGATCTGAAGTTTCATGCTCATCATCATTAACTTCCTCTCCAACCGGTGCATGCTCCACAGAAACCACTTCCTATGCTGTGCTACTCTCCGGTTCGAGTGGAGGTACAATTACCTCATCAATTTCTATTTTCCTCCGACTTACTTCTTTCAAGAGAAACTCTTTCTCTAGAAAGGATCCATTCTTGGCAACAAAGACTTTGCCTTCGGATCTGAGGTAGAAGGTATACCCAACAGTTTCTTTGGGGTATCCTATGAAGATGCACTTTTCCGCTTTGGGTTCGAGCTTCTCAGGTTGAAGTTTCTTCACATAAGCATCGCATCCCCAAACTTTCAGAAACAATAGCATAGGTTTCTTTCCAAACCATAATTCATACGGTGTCGTCTCAATGGACTTAGACGCTACCCTATTTAAAGTGAATGCAGCAGTCTCTAATGCATATCCCCAAAATGATAGCGGTAAGTCGGTAAGATTCATCATAGATCACACCATATCCAATAGAGTGCAATTACGATGTTCAGACACACCATTTCGCTGAGGTGTGCCAGGTGGCGTGAGTTTTGAAACAATTCCATATTTCCTTAGGTGTGTGCCAAACTCGTGACTCAAATATTCTCCACCACGATTAGATCATAGGCACTTTATTTTCCTGTCACGTTGATTCTCTACCTCACTCTGAAATTCCTTGAACTTTTCAAAGGTTTCAGACTTGTGTTTCATAAAGTAGACATACCCATATCTGCTTAAGTCATCAGTGAGGGTGAGAACATAACGGTAGCCACTGCGAGCCTCAACGCTCACTGGACCGCATACATCGGTATGTATTATCTCCAACAATTCAGTTGATCGCTCCATTGTTCCGGAGAACGGAGTCTTGGTCATCTTGCCCATGAGGCACGGTTCGCATGTGTCAAATGATTCAAAATCAAGAGACTCCAAAGTTCCATCAGCACGGAGTTTCTTCATGCGTTTGACACCAATATGACCAAGGCGGCAGTGCCACATGTAAGTGGGACTATCATTATCAAACTTACATCTTTTGGTACTAACACTATGAACATGTGTAACATCACGTTCGAGATTCATGAAAAATAAACCATTGACCAGCAAGGCATGACCATAAAACATTTCTCTCATATAAATAGAACATCCATTATTCTTAGATTTAAATGAGTATCCATATCGCATCAAGCGAGATCCAGATACAATGTTCATGCTCAAGGTTATGGATAAGTTCAAGGAATTGACTATGACGAGACCTACTTGCCGGTAGCGATGCTAAAGTCGGTGAGGATCATACTAGCTATAGTTGCATATTTTGATTATGAGATATGGCAGATGGATGTCAAATACGGCTTTCCTTCATGGAAATTTAAAAGAGGATGTATACATGATATAGCCCAAAGGTTTTGTCGATCCAACTAATGCTGGTAAAATATGCAAGATCAAGAGATCCATTTATGGATTGAGGCAAGTAGCTCGGAGTTGGAACATTCGTTTTGATGAAGTCATCGTTGACCTTGGTTTCATCAAGAACAAAGAGGAATGTTGTATATACAAGAAGTCTAGTGGGAGCTTGGTAGTATTTTTGATCTTGTATGTGGATGACATACTGCTGATCGGAATGATGTTTCGATGTTGAACTCAGTCAAGGAATCATTGAATGGCAAGTTTTGAATGGAAGGCCTTGGAGAGGCAGTGTACATTTTAGGCATCAAGATCTATATAGATAGATCGAGGAGGCTGCTTGGCATAAGCCAGAGCACGTACATAGACAAAATGTTGAAGAGGTTCAACATGAGAGAGGCCAAGAAACGGTCCTTGCCCGTCTCACATGGTGTAAGGCTAAGCAAGACTAAGAGTCCTATGACTTCTGATGAGCGAAACTGGATGAGTAGGATTCCATATGCCTCGGCAATTGGATCCATCATGTATGCCACGCTATGTACACGGCCTGATGTTGCCTATGCAATAAGCTTAACAAGCAGATACCAGGCCGACCAAGGTGAGAGTCACTGGGCAGCGGTGAAAACTATCTTGAAGTACTTGAAAAGGACTAAAGAGATGTTCCTAGTTTAGGGAGGTGAGGAGGAGCTCTGCATAAAGGGTTACGCTAATGCTAGTTTCCAAACTGACAGGGATGATTGTCGATCGCAAACTAGATTCATGTATTTCAGGAATGGAGGAGCAGTGAGCTGCACGAGTTCCAAGCAAGATACGGTGGCCGACTCCACAACAGAGGCCGAATACATTGCAGCTTCTGAAGCCGCAAAGGAAGGTGTTTGGATTCAGAAGTTCCCAGAAGATGTTGATGTGTTCCCGGTCTGGTCAAAACTGTTGGACCTTTATTGCGATAATTCAGGTGCCATCGCACAGGACAAGGAGCCGAGACAACACCACAAGACCAGGCACATAGACCAAAAATATCACGTGATATGAAAGCTCGTAGAGAAAGGTGATACCAATTTATGCAAGATTCATACGGATGCAAATGTTGCAGATCCGTTGACTAAGTCGCTTCCACAACCCAAGCATGATGGACATGTTAGAGCTATGGGCATTCGATGTCTATTTGATTGACTCTAGGGCAAGTGGGAGACTGTTGGAGATGTGCCCTAGAGGCAATCATGTATGATGATATTTCCTATGTGTTTATGGATAAAGATAGTCCTTGGACATTATCATTGATGTGTATTAACAAGTATGTGACTTGTTTGTGAGACTATGCATTGTGTGATGACTGTCCTAAATAGTCCCTAGTTGAAAGGGATGTGAGGACGCGCAACCAGTTAGACTAGCATATGACACGGTGGATGGTACGGTCTCACTGATCATGTAGCATTGGATGCTAGCCAGATAATATGGACTTAGAAAGGTCTGGTCGGGTTCGACATAGTCAGATCCGAATCGAGATAAGGTCTGAGTTGGATAGACCCAACTATCAGATGAAGTGATAGGTCATCTGTGAGTTTCTTGTACAACATACATTCTATGTCCTAAGACCTGAGATGGCGCATGTACTCGGGATGGTGAAAGACTTGCTTTGGGCCGACCAAATGCTACTCCATGACTAGGTAGTTAAAAAAGGTAGGTTTCGGGCTTGTCCTAACCCATGCTACGAGACATGGTCGAGCAAGATGGGATTTGCCCCTCCGATCAGGAGAGTCAGACTCTAGGCCCCTCGGGTGATCCCACCTGGATAAACATGGCCATGCGATGAGGATTATGAGAAAATCTGAAGTGTTGGTCGGATTCATCGGAACGATAAAGAGGTCCTATTGGAATAAGGATGACCATGTCGCCTTGTGCACAACAACATATATCGTGTGGCAAAGGGAACAGAAGTGTGAAGTACAGGTTCGCCTAACCAGCTTCATCGTACACTTGGAGTCGGCACGTCTTGCTAGAGTCCGTCACCGACCGGTCGAGTCAGATGTCATCTGTCTCATGACCAAGTGGACGAGAACCTAAAGCGTCGTGCGCTTAAGGGAAGGAACACATGGGCTTTAGGATCCGTACGAGGCCCAAGAGTTGAGCCCGCGCCGGATGCCTATATATAGTGGAGGTGCGGCATGTGACAGCCCGGGACCAACGCTCCAGAAGATTCCAGAAGATTCCCCTTGTGTTTCCATTCTCGTCTGTGTTTCGTTTGGTTGTTGCATTCATCATCGCATCATTCGCATCATCTGCATAGCATCGTCACTCGTTTTCGAAAACTTGCATCCGTTCATAGTTGCCGGTTCACTTCATTCTTGCCGTTGCCCATTTCGAGACCAACCACACATGCACGCGCCCGCGACATCATATAAATAAAACCGTTTTTAAGTGCACGCAAAAATATTCTTGGATTGGGTCGAAACTTGGCATGCGGTCTTGTTATGTCATAGGTAGACCGCCTATCGATTTTCGTCGCGATCCAAGTTCGTTTGATGCCCCGTCGATCAGTCGTAGCAGTGAGGTCATCGGTTATTTATCAGATGTTGTCGGTGTTTTAAAACTTTGTGTCACGGGCCGGAACCTTACCTCTCTTCCCCTCGTAGCCCATCTGCACAGCCATCGTAGCCCCTCCGCTTCTGGACCGTCGAATTGACATCCGGCAGTCCGAAATCGGACAACGACCGTTAACCCTAGCCCCGAAACCTATATATAGCCCCTCCCCCTTCCTAATTGGGCAGACTACCCCTAATATCCTCATTCCCCGTGCCACCCCCGCCTTCTCCGTCCTCCAGCCGCCAGCCCGCCCTAGCCCATCTGGGCCTGCTCGAGCCCATCCGGGCCCGAATCGCATCTCCGACTTCCTGCCATGGCAGCTCCCGAGCTCCTCCCGAGCTCTCCCCGTGCGAGGCTGCCGGAGGGCCGTGCCCCGCATAGCAGCCGTCGCGGGTCGCCGCCGCCTCGCTGGAGCAGCACCGGTCGCTAGTTTCCCTCTCCTCCTCCCTTCTTTTCCTGCTCCTCTCCCTCGTCTCCTCGTCTCTCTCTCGTAGGAGCTCAACGCGTCCCGTTGCTTGCCACCGGCCGCCTCCGGTCACCGGATCCGGTGGCCCTCGGCCGGAGCTTCCGGTCCCCAGGGCGTCGCCCCTCTTCCCCCGCCTGCAGCCGACCCCTCGCCGTGGAGCCGTCGCCTCTGCCTTCCCGATCGGATCGGGAGGAAGAGGACGCTCCCAGCCGCCGCGTTGACCGCAGCGCTCACCCACGCCTGGGCCTCGCCCCAGCGGCCCAGCTGCCAGCCTCCTCTCCGAATGGGCCAAGGCCTAGGGTGAGCAGCCCCCCTTTTGCATTTTTTTTATTTTGGCCCCCTGTGATTAAAACGATAATAACTAATTAACCGTGCGTCGGATTAAAATATTTTATATAGGTAAAATGTTTAGAAAAATGCGTAGATTAATAATATGCCATTTGCATCCCTGCTTAAAATATCTAACATGCCATTTGTGTTGTTTTTGCATATTCGCATATATATTGCATTGTCATTAATTAACTGTGCTTCGAAATTAACATAATAAAGTATTAAAAATGTTCATCTCATTGGCATCACATTTTCATGCATGGTAAAATTGTCGGCATCATGCTTTGCATTGATTTTGCATTAATGATTTGCTATAACGTGAATAGACCTAATACTCGCATATTTAATTGTGAATAATTTTCCACATGAACCTATTCATATTATATATGTTTTCGGGGTAGAAAACTCCATAGAAATTATCTATGCATTTTGTTTTTCCATTTGACCATTTTGTGTGTATGTCATTTATGCCAAGATGCCCTTTTGTAATTTTCGTGTGATTTAATCCATGCATGTTATGAATTAATCTTGAGAAGTGCCCTTTGATATGTATCCTAGCCCTTGGACATTTTGTTTGTCACAAAAATGCATGTTTAGGGCTTGTTTCCTTATTGTCAAAATGCTATAAAAAAATCTGTTATTTTGAGGGTTCAAAATATTTCTAAGTCTGGAATCTGTTATATTTTGTTGCTGTCTTGCCATGTGATTTGCTAGAGATCTAGAACTCTTTTGTGGTAGGTGTAATGGAGTTATTTGTTGTTGATAATGTCCTTTAGTATTCTGTTAAGTTTCATGGCATAATATGATTTGTAGCATATAGCTTTACTACTGTCAATATGCCTTCGTGATAAAAACTGCACTGTCAAAAACTGCACTGTCAATATGCTGTTAAGTCTGAAACTGTTATCAAGTAGCCTTCTTGTGAGCTTCCTACCAAGTGATCCATGTGTGTTTTGAACATGATTTGTGAAGATGAAATGAAGTGGATGTTGTATGCTACTGTCCCATGCTTAGTTTTGGCACTTTAGAATATTGTAGCTTGTTGTTTTCAGGTGCGCAAAAGGCCATGTTGCTGTTTTTGGCAGATTTCAACTAAAACTTGTTTTGTTGATTGTGGTTGAACCGTAGCTCCGTTTTGGACATGTTGCATATGAAACTTGCTTAGAATCTCATGTAGTTTCATAATAATTCGCTGAATTCATGATTTGAGATGTTTGTGATTGCATTTTTCATGCATTTGCATTCATGACATGTGCATCTTGTGTTGCTCATATCTTTTAGACCGTAGCTCCGTTTGAGATGTTCCATATATGTAAATCGACTAGAATGATGTGTAGAATAACATGGCGATATTTATTTTTCTGTTTACCAAATATAAAATATGATTAGTTCAGATCTGGACCAATTTCGAAATTAACATATGGGGTCGTTTTGGAAATGCTATAAGTTGTTTTTGGCCTCATTTAAGATGCCTAGATAGATAATTTACTTATGCTTCATATCTTTCCATGTTTAACAACATTTAATGTTGTCGTGTACCTAACAAGAGTGAACTAAATAATTCGAATGTGAAGTTTCGTCAATATGCAACTCGTTGCAGAGCTTCACTTTAATGTGTAGAAGTTGATTGTTGTGATTTGTCATGCCTTGCATATTTAAACCGGACATGCATCATATTTGTTTGCGCATCATGTCATGTATATGTTGTGTTGTATCTTGTGTTGATTGTTTGTTTCGGATTGCTTCTTCTCGATAGAGTTCCGAAAGCGTTCAGAGTGTGAGGATTCGTTCGACTACGTTGGCTCGTCTTCTTCATGTATTCGTTCTTCTTCCGAGCGGGATCTCAGGCAAGATGACTCATTTCACTGGATGCCATTACTATCATTGCCATGCTAGTTGTCTCGTCTTTTATCGTTATGTCTCGCTACCTACCACTTGTTTGATAAGCCTCCCAACATAGCCATGAAAAGCCTCTAACCCCTCCACATCCCAGCAAACCTTTGTTTGGATATGTTACCGCTTGCTTAGCCCTTCTTATAGAGTTTCTAGCTGCAGGTGCAATTGCTTCCATGTGTCAACATGGACATTCTTTTGTTATATCACAATATTGCTGCAGTTTAATTTCATGCACTTATATACTTGGTAAAGGGTGGAAGGCTTGGCCTTTTGCTTGGTATTTTGTTCCAATCTTGCCGCCCTTAGTTACTTGTGCACCGGTGTTATGTTCCATAATTGAGCGCTCCTAACATGCTCGGGGTTGTTATGGGGACCGCCTTGATTTTCGGGTTAGAATAAAACTTGTCTGGCAAGGCCCAACATTGGTATTCCATTTTCCTAAGAACTATAAACTGCATAGGGACCCGCCGGCACCCGCGGATAATTTAATCAACCCCCGGGCCAGTGCTCCTCATGAGTGTTGGTCCAAACTAGAGCACTGTGCGGGGCCAACCCAGGGCAACTTGGGAGATTTCTATCAGGCCATTGTACGCGTCGCTTATCTGCCGTGCCCTGAGAATGAGATACGCGGCTCCTATCGGGATTGTCAGCACGTCGGGCGGCCTTGCTGGATTTGTTTTACCTTTCTTAAACGTCTTGAGTGAGGAACTCTGATTTTCTTCGGGCTATCTCGAGGTATCGGATTTCCTTTGGAATTGCCTAGGAAGATCACGAGATCCGTGGTTGAGGATATTCCCGCTGCGTGTGGTTAATTTATGATGGATGAGTTGGAGCATCCCTGCAGGGTTAAATCTTTTCGAGAAGTCGTGCCCGCGGTTATGTGGCAAACTTGGATATTTTGTTTAACACCCGGTCATAGAAAACTTGAAGTAAACTCTAATAAAATACACCAACTATGTGCATAACCATGACTGTCTCTTCTCGTGAGTCCTTATCTGAAAGAGAACACGGTAGGGTTATGATTGACGTAAGTAGGTGTTTAGGATCAGTTAGTGATCATTACTAGTTCACGCCCATTATGCGTAGACCACCATACTTTAATTTTTGTACTCGTAAGTTAGCCACACAAATAAATGCTTAGTCGCTTGTTGTAGCCTCACCACTTAACCTTACCTCACCTATTAAGCTTTAATAGTCTTGATACCCTTGGATATGAGATTGCTGAGTCCATGTGGCTCACAGATTGCTACAACAACAGTTGTAGGTACAGGTAATGCGATGATTTGACGTGAGCGCATTGCTTGATTTGATTTGGAGTTCTCCTTCTTCTTCTTCATAAATCTTGGATGGGTTCCAGGCGGCACCCTGGGATAGCTAGGATGGATGTCATTTTATCGTTTGTTTTCGTCTGTAGCCGGACCCTCCTCTTATGTATGATGTTTGAGTAAGTTATTGTACTGATATGACTCTGATGTAGCTTGTGGCGAGTGTAAGCCAACTCCATATACTCACCTCTTCTGTACATGTACTTGTAATGATATCCATTCTTGCAACACGACGAGATGCACATCTATCCCTTGCGAGGCCCTCGTGCCTTAATATGGATAGGCGCGCATCTTGGGCGTGACATGGCACACCCATCCGGTTGATCGCTTTTGCGCCGTCATTAGGGCTTTGCATGAGTTGCAACTAGCCACCTCCACTCAAGATCTATCCATGGTGATGACCATCTATGAGAGGGAGAGTGGGGATCTACATACCCTTGTAGATCCCTAAGCGGGAAGCGTTAGGAAACGTGGTTGATGTAGTCGAACGTCTTTGCGATCCAAATCGCCAATCACGATCCGTCCCATGATTCAATCACGATCCATCCCGCGATCAAATCACGAATCGTCCCGCGATCCTGATCACGGTCCTTCCGATCTAGCTCCGAACAGACGGTGCCTCCGCGTTCAGCACACGTACAGCTCGATAACGATCTCCGCCTTCTTGATCCAGCAAGAGGGAGCGGAGAGGTAGATGAGTTCTCCCTCAGTGCGACGGTGTGGCGGCGGTGGTGGTGGAACTATTCCAGTAGGGCTTCGCCTAAGCACCGCAGAACTAGACTAGAGGAGAAAACGATATAGATGAAGTAGAGGGAGCGCGTGGCTATTAGGGTTAGATCTCCCCTCTAAATCCTCTAGTATATATAGGAGGGAGGTAGGGGAGGCAGAAGCCTCAAACTCTCAAGGTTTGGCCGAAATTGGAGGTGGAGGAGTCCTACTCCAATCCTACTAGGAGTAGGATTCTTCCTCTCCACTTGGATACCCTTTCCACGTTTTGCACCTTTAGATTTTTCCCACTCCTTGCAGCATGGGCCTTAGTGAGGCGTTCGACCGGCCCACTAGGGGCTGGTTTGACTCCTTCCACAGCCCATGAGGTCCTTTGGGTCGAGACACCCCTCCCGATGGCCCCCAGTACCCTCCCGGCACTCCCGGTACACTACCGAAGTACCCCAAAACTTTTCCGGTGGCCAAAACAGGAATTCCTATATGTCAATCTTTACCTCTGGACCATTCTGTTGCTCCTCATGACTTCTAGGATCTCATCCTGGACTCTGAAAAACCTTCAGTCACCAACATACATAACTCAATACTACCGAAACGTCACTAGACCTTTAAGTGTGCACACCCTGCGGCTTCGAGAACTACGTAGACATGACCGAGACACCTCTATGGTCAATAACCAATATCGGGACCTGGATGACCATATTGGTTCCTACATATTCTACGAAGATCTTTATCGGTTGAACATCTATGTCAAGGATCCAGTTAATCCTGTATGATGTTCCCTTTGTTCTTCGGTATGTTACTTGCCCAAGATTTGATCGTCGGTATCTCCATACCTAGTTCAATCTCATTACCGGCAAGTCTCTTTACTTGTTCTGTAATACAAGATCACGTGGCTAACACTTTAGTCACTTTGCTTGCAAGGCTTGTTGTGATGTTGTATTACCGAGTGGACCCTAAGATACCTCTCCGTCACACGGAGTAACAAATCCCAGTCTTGATTAGTGTCCACCCAACAGACACCCTCGGAGATACCTGTAGAGCACCTTTATAGTCACCCAGTTACGTTGTGACGTTTGATACACACAAGGTACTCCTCCAGTGTCAGGGGGTTGCATGATCTCATGGTCATAGGAACAGATACTTGACATGCAAAAAACTATTGCAATAAACTAACATGATTATATGCCATGTTTATAGTTTGGGTCTTGTCCATCACATCATTCTCCTGATGATGTGATCCCGTTATCAAATGACATATCATGTCTACGGCGAGGAAACCTTAACCATCTTTGATCAACAAACTAGTTAACTAGAGGCATACTAGGGACACAATGTTGTCTTTGTACCCACACATGTATTTGAGTTTCCAATCAATACAATTATAGCATGGATAATAAACGATTATCATGAACAAAGAAATATAATAATAACCTATTTATTATTGCCTCTAGGGTATATTTCCAACACTAAACACGTTCATGCTCAACGTAAACACCAAATAACATTTCTTTAGGTTCATCACTAATCCCGAAGGTAGAGAGAGCGTGCGATGGTGATCACATCAACCTTGGAAACACTTCCAACACTCATAGTCACCTCACCCTTAGCTAGCCTCGTTTATTACGTAGCTTTTATTTCGAGTTACTACCATTTACCAACCGAGCCGGTATCTAATACCCAGGTGCTACTAGGAGTAATGGCAAGGTACACATCAATAACACGTATATCAAATATACTTTTGTCGATGTTGCCAGCCTTCTTATCGACCAAGTATCTAGGGTTGTTCCGCTTCAGCGACCGTTCTCCTCATAATAAAAGCACTTAGTCTCGGGTTTGGGTTCAACCTTGGGTTTCTTCACTAGAGCGGCAACTGACTTGCCATTCCTGAAGTTTACCCCTTCTTGCCCTTGCCCTTCTTGAAACTAGTGGTTTTACTTAACCGTCAAAAGTTGATGCTCTTTCTTAATTTCTACTTTCGCGGTGTCAAACATCGCGAACAGCTCAAGGATCATATTATCCATCCATGGCATGTTATAGTTCATCATGAAGCTCCAGTGGCTTGGTGGTAGTGACTTGGAGAAATATATTAATCACTATCTTATCTGTAAGATTAACTCCCACTCGATTCAGGTGTTTGTAGTAACCAAACAATCTAAGCACACGCTCACTGATTGAGATATTCTCCTTCATCTTGCAGGGAAATAATCTTGTTGGAGGTCTCATACCTCTCAACCCGGGTACGAGCCTGAGATTCCAATTTCAGCTCTTAGAACATCTCATATGTTCTGTGACGTTCAAAACATTTTTGGAGACTCAATCCTGCTGTAATACATGACGCACTGAACTATCAAGTAGTCATCAGAATGTGTTTGTCAGATGTTCGCAACATCTATAGACGACACTTGAGGGGGTGGTGCATTGAGCGGTGCATCGAGGACATAAGCCTTCTGTGCAGCAATTGAGGACAATCCTCTGATCATGGACCTAGTCCCCATAATTTCTACCATTATCTTTAAGCTCTATGTTCTCTAGGAACATACTTAAAAACATAGGGGAGTTACTACGCGAGCTATCAGTCTACAACATAACTTTACAAAGACAACTTTAGACTATGTTCATGACAAATGAGTTCAATTAATTATATTACTTAATAACTCCCACTCAAATTTACATCCCTCTGGTTATTCGAGTGATACATGATCCAAATTCACCAACTCAAGTCCGATCATCACGTGAGTTGAGGTGGTTTCAATGGTGAACATCATCATGTTGATCATATCTACTATATGACTCATGTTCAACCTTTCGGTATGCTGTGTTCCAAGGCCATGTCTGTACATGCTAGGCTCGTCAAGTTTAACCCGAGTGTTCTGCACGTGCAACACTAGCTTGCACCCGTTGTATGTGAACGTAGAGTCTATCACACCAGATCATCACGTGGTGTCTCGACATGACGAACTTTCGCAAGGTGCACAATAGGGGAGAACACAATTTATCTTGAAATTTAAGTGAGGGATCACCTTATAATGCTATTGTCGTCCTAAGAAAAACAAGGTGCATAAAAGGATTAACATCACATGCAAATCATAAGTGACATGATATGTCCATGATCTCATGCTTTTCATCTCCATCCTTAAAGCACCGGCATGATCTCCATCGTCATCGGCATGACACCATGATCTCCATCATCTTGATCTCCGTCAACGTGTCTCCATTGGGGTTGTCGCGCCCACCAATATTCTACAACTATGGCTACCGCTCAGTGATAAAGTAAAGCATTACATAGCGCTTAATGATCGACACACAGGTCATACAATAATTAAAGACAACCCTAAGGCTCCTGCCGGTTGCTGTACTCATCGATATGCGAGTCGTTATATTCTATACAAAACATGATCATCTCATACATCACATATATCTCATCATGTAATTGTCCATATCACATCACAACATACCCTGCAAAAACAAGTTAGATGTCCTCTAATTGTTGTTGCATGTTTTACATGGCTGCTACGGGTATCTAGCAAGAACGATTCTTACCTATGCAAAACCACAATGGTGATACACAAATTACTATTCAACCTTCTCAAGGACCGCCTTTGTCGAATCGGATCCAACTAGAGTAGGAGACAAAGACACCAGCTAGCCATCTTTATGCAATAAAGTCATGTCAGTCGATGAAACTGGTCTCTCATACGTGGACGAGTAAGGTTGGTCCAGGCCGCTTCATCCCACAATACTACTGAATCAAGAAAACACCAAGGGAGGAAGCAATCTGAGCATCAACGCCCACAAGCTCCTTTGTGTTCTACTCGTGATCTCATCTACGCATAGACCTAGCTCTAATACCATTGTTGGGGAACGTTGCAAGGGAAACAAAAAAATTCCTATGCACATGCAAGATCTATCCATGGTGATTAGCATCTACGAGAGGGAGAGTGAATCTACATACCCTTGTAGATCGCTAAGCGGGAATCTTTAAGAAATGTGATTGATGTTGTCGAACGTCTTGGCGATCCAAATCGCTAGCCGTCCTGCGATCCCATCACAATCTGTCCCGTGATCCAATCATGATCCTTCTGATCTAGCACCGAACGGACAACATCTCCACGTTCAGCACACCTATAGGTCGAAGACAATCTCCACCTCCTTGATCAAGCAAGCAAGGGTGGAGAGGTAGATGAGTTCTCCAGCAGCACAACAGCGTGGTGGTGGTGGTGGATCTGATCTGGTAGAGCTTCCCTAAGCCGTACCAAATAGATCTAGAGGAGAAGCAATCTAGAGGGAGAGACGAAAGCACGTGGCTTTTCTTCGGTCGGCTGCCCTCTCTCTCCGTCCACTATATATAGGAGGCGAGGAGGAGGTGGGGTGCCCTAGATCCCATCTAGGGAGTGGCGGCCAAGCCAGAGGAGGGGCGCCCGCTAGGGAAACCCTAGGGTGGCTTGGCCCCCAAGTTACCTAGTGGTGAAAGCACATTTGCTCCCTTGGTGGTTTTGGTAATTAATAACAACATATATGTCATTGAACTAATGTTTCCACTAAGCATGTTTCATGAAAAAGTTCAATGATGGGTTGGCAAAAGGATTGTGGAATACCCCAAGATGCAAGGAAATAGATTGGCAAAGCTTCAAGCAAAGGACTCTACATTTTACCTTTTGTGAGAAATCACTTTGAGTCCATAGGAAAGCCAATACTATCAAAAGGAGGTAAGGTACTGTTGGTGAACAAAATTCTCATACGTGCACATGTGATAGTCACTACATACACCCAAAAGCTCTTCCACAAAAGTCTGTCCAACGCCAATATCCAAAATCGGTGCAACCAACACTTTCCACTTGATGCCACTGATTCTCAGCCAACGCCAATATTCTCTTTTGGTGCCATCGAGTTTGGGTTCCAACTTCCTATTATGCAAATTAACAAAATCGGTCCAACCAAGTTTGTTGAATCGGCATCACCGAGTTCGGCAATCTAACCGTTGGTCACCTTATCGGTGCAACCAAGTTGTGTGTACCGATCTCATCGAGATTCAAAAGTTGCTACCTTTGAGGCAACTCGGTACCACCGAGATTAACACATTGGTGTCACCGAGTCTGAATTATTAGGTGTAACGGTTGGATTTTTGGAGATGCCTATATAGACCCCTCCACCACCACTCACTCGGAAGAGAAGCACTCATAACTGTTCCCCACTCGTACCTACTGATTTTTTTGAGAGACAGAGACACCTAACCATGTGTTGAGATCATGCCATTCCATTCCTACCATATGAATCTTGATCTCTAGCCTCCCCAAGGTGCTTTCCACCCAATCAACCTCTTCCACCAAGCCAAATCTGTGAGAGAGTGATTGTGTCTTGACGAGTCTATCATCTTGAAGCACAAGAGCAAGGAGTTCATCGACATTATCAAGCCTATTACCTTTTGAAGATTGGTGCCTCCTAGATTGGTTAGGTGTTGGTTGGGAGCCTCCTACTTCGTGTTGTGGAGTGAACCAAGAAGTTTGTAAGGGCAAGGATATCGCCTACTTCGTGAAGATCTACCCCCGAGTTAGGCTAGTCCTCCGTGGATGTAGGCCATCATGGTATAGTCAAGGTTGCTTCTTCGTGGAACCCTGCATGGGTAGTGCCCTTTGTCGAATCTCTTGACCGTCTCTCCGTGGGTTGAAGACTCCATAAACCTGGACGTACGATAGCACCACCTATCGGAACCACGGGAAAAATCATCGTGTCACCAATTGCGTTTTATCTTCCTACCCTTCCTTTACTTACATGCTTGTCTTTAATTTCCGCTGCAATAATCGTAGACATGCATGTGTAGGCTGTACTTGACTTTCTATGAATGCTAAAATCTGCCAAGATTTAAAATTGAGAAACGGTAGATTTTTAAAATGTCAAGTAGTCTAATCACCCCCCCCCCTTCTAGCACAACTTTCGATCCTACAAGTGGTATCAGAGCATTGGTCTCCATTGCATTGGTTTCACAACCTAGGAGAGTATGGAGTCTAGTGAGGGAAATTATCACCGTAGAGGTCCGTACTTTGATGGCACAAATTTTGCTAGTTGGAAGCACAAAATGAAAATGCATTTACTTGGTCATAACCCCGTAGTTTGGGCTATTGTTCATGTTGGATTGCAATGTGAATTCTTTGCGGATGGAAGGGAACCGGATCACGAAGCGATTGCGGATGAATTGAAGATGTTGCAACTCAATGCTCAAGCGTGTGACATTCTCTTCAACTGCCTATGCCCTGAAGAATTCAACAAAATCAGCCGTCTTGAGAATGCAAAAGACACTTGGGATACTTTGGTTGATATGCATGAAGGTACGGAATCTATGAGAGAATCCAAGTTGGATGTTCTTCAAAGTCACCTTGACAAATTCAAGATGAAGGATGGTGAAGGAGTTGTTGAGATGTACTCTTGGCTAGCTTTCATCACCAATGAGATAGTCGGCTTAGGAAGTGAAGAAATGACCGACAAATTCATCATCAAGAAGATACTTCGAGCTTTGGATCATCGATATGACACCGTATGCACATTGATCCAAATGATGCCCAACTACAAAGACCTCAAGCCAACGGAAGTGATTGGAAGGATTGTTGCAATTGAGATGACACTCAAGGACAAAGAAGAGCTTCATCACAAGTCTAGCGATGCTTACAAAGCCACAAGTGATGCTCCCGCAACTTCAAGCGACAACCTTGTCACAAATGAAGAGATAAGCCTCATGGTCAAGAAATTCAATAAGTTCTACAATAATAGAAGCAAATATTGAAGCTCCAACTCAAGATATGAAGAGAAGCGTTCATCAAGTCATGACCGAAACTGCTACAATTTTGGGAAGCCCGGACACTACTCCAATGAGTGGACGGCTCCTTCCAAAAGGAAAGAAGAGTCACCAAGAAGACGAAGCTCAAGAGAAGAGTCACTGGAAGACAGAGAAGGATTAGAGATGTTCGTTATGAACGAAGACCGTCAAGGAGAAGTAGGGACTCGGAGAAGAAGGACAAGTACACCAAGAGCTACTCAAGAAGGAAACATCAAGCTCATGTTGGTGAATGGGTTTCCAGATCCAAATCCGACAACCACTCCAAGAGATGCTATCACTCCAACTCCGACCATAGTCAAGATGAAGGTGTTGCCGGACTTGCGCTAGTGACAACCGACTCCTACGACATATTTGATTCACCAAATGAAGGGAGTGGATGTTGCTTCATGGCTAAAGGCCCCAAGGCATCACACCCTCAGTATCTTGATTTCAATAGTGATGAAGATGACTTGTTAATTGAAGATGACTTGCTATTTGACAAATATAGTAATGTTAGTCAAAATGAACTTGCTAGTACTCACTCTAGTCTAGATAAGCTGTGCGATGATGATAAGTTGGAAATAGAACGACTAACTCAAGAACTAAACACTCTTAAGTTAGCTCACGATTCTACTCTACAAGATCATAGAGAGCTTCAAAGGACACATGAGAAGCTCCGCTTCGAGAAGCTCAATTTAGAGCAAGAGACTGAGTTCCTTAAAGCTATCAATGATGATCTTCGAAAGAAGACTTCCCCTTATCTAGCGAAGCGACTTATCTTGTCTACATTAATGCCACAAGTTAAGACTAAGGAAGATAGTAACAAAGGAAAGAAAGTTTCTTTAAATAGTAGCAATAAAAATGATAAATCCAATGATATTGCTTCTAGTAGCTCTATTGATCCCGCTAACTCTTCTCTTGGCCAAGTTACACTTGATCAAGAAAATGAACTTTTGAAAGGGATTATAGAGAAAGTTATCTACAAAAGTCTTGAAGGGTGCAAACAATTTTGAGGCGATTGTATGCAAGCAGGGAGGATACTAGAAGAATCGTGGTGTTGGCTACTTCAACGCTAATGGAGTTGAATGGGAAGAAGGTCAATATCCCAATCCCAAGTTTGTTCCTCAAAAGGAGAAGTATGAAAATACTCTTCCCAAGGGAACAAAAGCTCAAGATGACCTTCCACCACATGACCCTAAGCTTAAGGGCAAGAACAAGCTTCAAGAGGACATTGAATCATATGAAGATGAATCTCGAGCTTTGGTGAAGTGGACTCCCAAGGCTACTACAAGCTCAACTTCTACAAGTGCTACTTCAACACCAAGGAACACCATCAACTTGATGTAGGTCCTGAAGAAGAAGAACTAGAGAAGTTCTTGAGGGGTGACTCTGCCAATGAAATCCACTTTCATTATTGGCAAGAACTAGTTGCAATCAACATCAACATCGTGCAATAGTTGAAGGAGTCACACATTCCCTCAAAGGTAAACAAGGGACAAGGTATTAAACAAACCAATGGACATCATCATATATGCTTTGCACTACATGTCCATAGATATCCTTGTATTCGTCTCTTGTGTGTTGGGACTAACCCATGCAGGTGAGAAGAGTAATGAAATAACGAGGATGCTCCCAACTCTTGGTGATCTTCATCAACTTTGAGCATCCACCACTACTTCACCTACATGAATTCTTCATCGACAAAACCCAAGGTTAATTTATCCCTCCTATGGGGGGATGTCACATCAAGGGGGAGCTTTACTCTAAGACTTGAGTCAAAGCATCTCATAGTATGTGACATCATTAAATGCTTTATATAAAAGTGGTAACCCCACTTGTGCTTAAACTATGAGTATGACCTATGATCAAGTATTCTTACTCGAATCCTAAGTAAATATACTCATATATAGATGACTCCGTCATCGCCAAAATTCTTGTTACATGCTAGTGTGTTTGTGCATGTTTGCCATGATTTCCTTTGACATCGTATTGTGTGAGCATGTTGGTCTGCATTTATTTACTCATTCAAGGATATCCAATTGTTGCGATTTGGCTTTTGATTTTTCATTTGCCAATTGGATATACAAGAATGCCTAGGACTACTCCTCTAGCTATCTATGCTTTCTCACCTCATATTCTATTCATGTTGCATCACAAAATTTGAACAAGTACTTTTCGATCTCTATGTGTGAGGAGCACTTGGAGTTCCGTATCGCAAAGGACTGACAAGTAAAACCTCCCAAGTGCATCTCGGTGGAACCAACTCCAAAACTCGATCTCACCGATTGCCTAGGGTTGATCTGGTTTTCAATCTCGGTACTACCGATTCCGTATTCTCGGTTACACCGAGTTTTCCTATCAGGTGATACTTGAGAAACTCGGTGACACCGAAAATTTAGAATCGGTGTCACCGACTGTGAAGGGTCTATAAGTTGTGGACCCTGATGCTTTGGAATTCTATCTTCACACGACACGCTCCAAAACCCTAAGCTACCATTCCGAAGACCCCCTAGTCGTCGCCCTTGTCTCCCCGCGCTCCTCCGCCGTTGAGATCTTCTCTGGCGACCAGCATCTTCGCCACCGTCTTCGCCATAGCGGAACCATCACCAATATAGGGTATGGATCCGATCCTTCTTGTGCTCCCCGTCCAATTCTTGCGCAATGAAGATCAGTTTATCTATAAGCCACCATTTGCACATCCGTCTATCCACAAGAAATCTCGATAGAATAGCGAACTATGGATTTTTTAGGTTTTGTCGTCCGACTCATGTTTCTCGATAGAACTGATGCAAATTAATCGGTGTCACCGATTTGGTTTTCTGCCACACTAAGAACACCTCGGTGGAATCGAGTGCTTATTTTCGGTGTAATCGAGAATGGTGCCAAGTTCCTGGAAAGCAGGTTGTTAGTCTCGGTGTGACCGAAAACTTTGCCTTGGATGTACCAACATACATTTGACAGAATGCAAAATTTGAGAAATCTTTTCTTCAAACTTTGAAAATCTCTGCATTTTGTGATGACTTGTCCTATTCCACTCTTCTCAGCTCTGTTCACTGGGTTAGAAATGTCAGATACTAAGGATAGCCAGAACCTACAGGAGCAAAATGTTGATATGAGTTCAGGCACTAGCCTTGGGTCCAGCTCTTTCTCAGATCCAGGCACCCCCAGTTCTCATGGGTTGCCTAAAGCTGCTACAAGGACCAGGAAGAGACATAATTGTTAAGAGGAGGATCTGACTTTGTGCCAGCAAAGGCTCTTGGTAAGTAGCAAGAGAAGGCCGCAAAAAAGTCTGCCAATGAGGCCACCTCATCTAGGAGGGTAGTCAGCATGATATATGACCTCCAGAGAATATGAAGTCACATGAGAGTGCTAGAGCTACCATATCTGTTGAGATCCCAAGGAAATCTTTGCCTAAGAAGGCAGGAGAGAAGAAGGCCAAGAACAGAATCATTCATGTTGTTCGCAAGCCTATGATACGTCTCCAACGTATCTATAATTTTTGATGATGGCATGCTATTATATTATGACCTCATTGCTAGCCCCTTATTGGTCCAATCTAGGGTGTAAACCCTGACTCGATCTTGGTAAGCCACCTATAAAAGGTAGATCACCTAGCTTGCCAATACTTAGACCTTGGGGATTAGATGACTGATCTATACTCTGAACAGTTAGCTTATCTAGAACCACACTGAAACCTTCCCAGATGGTAGAACCCGTTTTGACGCCAAGTCTCTAAGATCAGTCTTAGGGACGAGACTCAATGCAGACTCTGCCACGGAGAGATAAGTAGACCAAACACTCAAGGACCCACCAGAAACGTGCGTCCATGACAATGAAGACAAACGACCAAAGAAGAATGAAGAATCCACCTGGGCAACTTACTCAAGTAGAAGATCTCGACGAGAAGCCCACGAAGTTGCACCTCGGCACTCTCAAGGATGAAGACCACCTGCGGCTGAAGATCTCTTGCCTTAAGGGAGATAAGGACTTTGCCTTCAACAAGAAACTACACCGAGACTCGACCCTTTTATTCTAACGCGAGACATCTAGATGTCACTAACCAACATGAGCAGTCCCAGGACCAGCACACAGACACACTACTTTGCCACGTATTCCGACCTTGGAATACACATGCAAGTGAGACCCTTGCCAAAACCCCGTTCACCCTTAGACCAAGTCAATAGTGCACTCGAAGACATCTCATCAGGAACTTCAAGATCCAGAAGTACAACCGCACTGGAGCGGAAACAACATGGAACGTGAAGACTACATCGCCTCTGAGTTTCCGCATCTCTTCTATGCCTAGCCTAGGAATCTCGGGGACGAGATTCTTGTAAGGGGGGTAGGTCTGTCACACCGTGTGTTTTGCCTCTCATGACTAAGATAACATGACTCAAAAATTAGGCCCAATTAAAACTTTTTTTGTGCTTGTGATGCTTGACTTGATTGTTGATTGCTAGTTTGCTTTCTTGTGCTCTATATTCATAAAATACCTCCTACTCTCAAAAATCTTTTCCTTGATCCCCACTCTTGTCCAATGATCATGCCATGTGAATAGTACCCAAAACTATTTTTATCAAATATTACTTTGGCCAAAAAGGTTTTATTCAAATTAGGTTGCAAAACCCCCTGATTTGAGAATTGCATTGCAAGTCCCCAAATTGGGTGGATCCTTTTTCTCCAAATGCTTTATTTGGAACCTCCTATATATAACCTCCCAAAAACACAAAATGTTATTTTAAAAGATTATTTTCACATTTTATTTAAAAGCTTTTTATTAAGGCCATAAATGGTTTTTCATAGGGAAAAATTATCTAAATTATTTAAAAATATTTTAGAAAATTTAGGGAAACTCAATGGACATATATTATCCATATATAAGAGTTTCAGCACATGGTCATGTTCAAAATACTGGACAAAACCCGTCAAAACCATATCTGTCTGTTTCAAGGTTTTGAAATATTTCTATAAGAAATATTCTCAATTAAATCCTAGAAAATTCTAGCATGTCACATATGTTATATGTGGTCATCTTGCCAAGTTTCATATCGGTCCCAATTGTTTTGGTTCACCAAGATATCCCAAAACCCTCTCTGTCTAGATCCAAATTTGAGCAACTCTACACTGCAAATTGTACCCTATTGATCCCAAATTTGTGGACATGTTCTAATCCTCCAATAATGCATCCACACCAATTGGTGCATCAAGGAGAACATATTAACTTGTCCAAATCATCTCAAAACAATTTCTGTTGATTTCAAGAATTTGGTAATATTACATTGCCAAGTTTCCCCATTGGGCCCCAAACTTTTTGTGCATGTTATATTCACAAAAACATGTCACCACACCAAGTGGTGCAACAAGGGAAATAGAATTGCATGAGTAGTCTATATAAATCCATTTCTTCCCATTTCTAGGGTTTACAACATTTGTATTACCAACTTTTCTCAAATGAGCTGAAAACTTGTGATCACTCCTATTGTTACACATAAGTTTATCCTGTTAAAACCCGCATCAAGTGGAGGCCTTTTGCTTGCCCAAAACTCCATCAAACACCTTCTGGTGTATTCTAGGATTCACTATTTTGACCACTTTTACTCTTCCCCTTGAGCTCAAAATTTTACCAGAGCCCATAGTAGTTCTCCTTCACCTCCAATAAGCTTGGCACGGCCATAGCTCAATGATTGGCCTGGTAAAACTCTCTTTTTACCCCTCTGGACAGCAATTTCTCCTCTCTTCCTCACCTTCTCTTCTCAACCAAGGAACCTAGGCAGCATCCAATGCTTTTTACTCTTTGTTTTGCCCTCCTAGATTCCCCTAGGCACTAGTGGACACGCTAGGGCACGCCTTGGAGGCAAATGGCATGCACTGGCATGCCAAAGGGGCGCTACAGAGCGCGCTATAGTACGCACCCGCACTATAGCTGCCGCCCAATGGGTGCCCCCGACAGCCTTGGGCGCCGTGGTCATGTCCCTCAAGGTCGCCTTGACGTCCTAGTCACGGCAGCGTGTCAGGCCCCTCCTCTGTTTCCCTCCTCTCTCTCCTCTGTCGCGCGTGCCCGACGCCGCTCCACTCGGCCAATAGCCGGCCTCGCACACACGAGCCCCTAAGGATGCCCAGCTCTCTCTCTCTCTCTCGCTCCCCTGCGTCGTGGAGTGGCTCCACCTATGCCCCGGACACACTCCTGCGGGCCCCCATGCCCTCCAGTGCCGGTAGTGGCCGGTTCACAACATGAGCTCCCGGTGCTCGGTCACCCACCCTATAAAAGCTCTCCTGAGCCCTCCTATGCCCTCCTCTCGCCCCTTCTCTATTCCCCGAAGCCCCTAGACTATCCCCCTCTCTATCCCGTGCCTCCCTTCTCCTCCTACCACCTCTTGGTCGCCGCTTCGTCTCACTCAAAATCAAGCAACACCGAGCTCTCCTCCCTCCCATTCCTTCACCAAAAGGGCTCCCCAAAGATCGGTGATCCTCCCCACCTCCTCAAGCTGTCACCAGGAAGCCCAAACACCGGACCCGCGGACGGTCGACTACCTCTTCCCGCCACCACCAAAAGCCACGGTAACCTCGGCCCTCTCCGGCGGCCGTGACCTACCCCAGCGGATGCGCCGCTTTGCTCTGAGCTCGCCCAGAGGCGGAGCACCGCGGGAGACGGCCGGAGGCGCCGGCTATCGCCGGACGAGCACGAGCGTGCGCCCTGCCTCCCCTCCTCTGCCCCGAGCGGGAGGTAGAGGACGACCACCCCGCCAGCTGGCATGGGGGGCCCGCCTGTAAGCGGCAACAATGTTCGAGCCGGCCCCATCTGTTGGGTTAAATGGAAGCGGGATCAGGAGGAGCCGCCTCCCCATGTGAGAAGCATATCCTACGGAATACGCCTTCGACGTAGTAGCTGCACAGGCGCAGCTAAGCTACTAGGCCGGCCTAGTGGCTATTCCTCGCCATGTGCGAAGCTTAATCCCACCTAGGTAATTCCTTTTTTTTAATTCGCCAAGGAACAAAATAAATCCTAGGATATTCAAATGGACTCCAAATTTTATGATTCAAATTCCTACAAGCTTATAAAATCTTGGCCTAACCCAATATGTCCATTGCACATTTTTCCATAAATCTTTTCTGTTGAATTCAAATTTGAATTTGAATTTGAACTATGTCCAACCCCACTTTGCATATTCCTAGGGAATTATTAGTAACTCCAAATGGGGTGATTCAAGTTCCTAGATGCATCTAAATTCATGCACTAAGTGGTGAGCATTGTTTCTTACACTTATCCTGCCATGTCAATTATTAGGTGAGTTATTCATATGAGACCCACTTTGCAAATTCATACGAAAATCATACCAACTCCAAATCCAGTAAATCCACTTCCCACATGTTTCTAAAATCATGCCCTATTTAATGAGTGCCTCCACTCATTTTTTATGAAAATATCTCTTGTTGACATCTTAAAGGAATATCATTTCCATCATTCCCACCATTCAAAAACTTTTCCTTGATCCACATCCAATGAAACCTTCCTGATTATTTTTCTTGTGACCCAAGGTGTCCAAGAAAAATAAAACTCCTATTTATAGAGCACATTTATTTCTCTGCTTGTTGTGTTTCTTATTGTGGTTGTTTACTGACGGTAGTTGACAAGACATACAGAGTGCTCGGAGTTGGACGAGAAGCGTGTGAAGACCTCGAAGACATTGCTAAGCCAGGCAAGCAGCCCTTTGACCATGTGAAGAAACTTTTTCATGCATGACATATAGCACTTGTTGTTTTGATGATTGATTGTGATGTGGAGTACCCCTTTCGGTGGATGCCTCCGATACTCTTACCGTTGACACTTGCATCGGGCATGACCCTACCACCTTATGAGGATTTTGCGGGTGGGTGTAGTTAGGATGCTAGTAGATGCTACACAAGTGGGTTTGGGATTTATGCATAGTGATGGAAAGGAAGTGATTCTTTCAAAGACTTTTCGAAAACCCCGTCGGGTGCCACTAATGCCCGAGGGAGATGATGATGAGATGAGTGACCACTTGAGAAAGAAGTGGTGTACCGGAACAAGTGAGTGTTGTGGTTTCCGAAAACGGATTGGTATAAGTTGCGACCGTTATTCCAACCTTACATGTACGACCACGATACCCCTTATGGGACGGGGCTTTGTTGAGTACTATGGTTGGTGCTAGCAAGGAGGCCGCATTACTAGTGGCAAGAGTGAAGTGGTCACTCTTGAGACAGGGTCGTCCCGGAAGTGGAAGGCCATGCGTTGTCTTTACAGGCACTAGGCACACCGTTGCATGCCCTCATGGATGATATGAGAGATGTATATCATGAGGGATGGCACCAACGAGTGGACTCTTTGTTTAGTATCACCATGGGAAAGGCATTGTTCGGGTGCTTACCTCGGGCATGTCATATACCGCGAGTCGTGGATGATACAGAAGTTCCCCGAGTCTTGTGGGTAAAGTGTGAAACCTCTCGAGAGTGTAAAACTATTCGAATAGCCGTGTCCACGGTCCAGGACAGTTGGATGACCGCTCTTGTGCTACGTCCAAATGATTTCACAAACTGGTGTGTGTATTGGAGACAAAGATGGTACTTGAGCTAAGTCCGATGACTTAGCATGATGAATGAACATGAGATGTTCGACCCCTGCTTATGATGATATCTATAACTTGTTCATATGGATGTCTGCCAAACTGTTGATGCATGCTTAGTTAGTTACTTGATCATGTCATTGCATTAAAAATTGGCTTACCGCAAATTACCTACTTAGTGCTATATCATGCATCATTATTACCTTGTTCCACAACTTGGGTTGCTTGCGAGTACATTCAAAGTACTCATTGGCTTGCCACTGGTTATTTAATTGGCCAGGCATGGAAGAATAGTAGTATGTTGAAGAGTTCGTGGGTGATGAACATGCGAATTAGGATGCTTCCCAGTCAGAATGCCTGTAGGTTAAGGCAGATGGCATGGGTTCACGCTTTCGATCAAGATTTCCGCTGCTTGTTCTATTTAAGAGGTTGGCCCTTGTGTCCCTATCTATGTAAGACTTGACCTCCATGGTCTTTATTTGTGTAAGACGCTAAATGTGGATGTAAGACTCTTGTATTCAGCTTCTGTGTGTTCAGTGAGCATTGATCTCTGGAATCATGGTACACGTACATTCGGTGATCACGACTTATGAGTCGGCGTCCCCACACCCTCCGATGATGCGTGAGTAGTCCACCACAGACCTACGGGTACATAGTTAGTAGCTATATGGATTCTTCTCTCTCTCTCTCTCTTTGAACTTCAATACCATGTTATTCATGATCTTCATGGAGATCTATCCGATGTAATCCTCTTTTGTGGTGTGTTTGTCAAGATCCGATGAATTGTGAGTTTATGTTCAGATTATCCATCAATCTTATTTAAATCTCCTTTGATTTTTTATATGCATGATTTCATATCCTTGCAAGTTTCTTCGAGTTATTAGTTTTGTTTGGCCAACTAGATTGCTAATTCTTGCAATGGGACAAGTGCTTTGTTTTGGGTTCAATCTTGCGGTGTCCTCACCCAATGACATAGTAGGGGTAGCGAGGCACGTATTGTATTGTTGCCATCAAGGGTAACAAGATGGGGTTTTCATCATATTGCGTGATTTTATCCCTCTACATCACGTAATCTTTCTTAATGTGTTACTCTGTTCTTCATGAAGTTAATACTCTAGATGCAGGTAGGAGTCGGTCGATGTGTGGAGTAATAGTAGTAGATGCAGAATCATTTTGGTCTACTTGTCACAAACGTGATGCCTATATGCATGATCATTGCCTTGGATAACTACATGATTATTCTCTTTTCTATCAATTGCTTGACAGTCATTTGTTTACCCACCATGATATTTGCCTTCAAGAGAAAAGTCTCTAGTGAAACCTATGGCCCCCGGGTCTATTTTCCATAATATATTTTTAGATCACCTTGCTGTAATTTATTTATCATTTACTTTCCGCACTCGTTTACATCTATCTCTATAAGATCTAATCATTGCAAATAACCATGAAGGGATTGACAACCACTTTATAGCGTTGGGTGCAAGAGTTTGATTGTTTGTGTAGGTGCAACCATTGGTCACTTGCTTGTTCCTCCTACTAGATTGATACCTCGGTTCTCAACAACTGAGGGAAAGACTTATCTACTTCTCTGCATCACCCTTTCCGCTTCAAGGGAAAACCAATGCATGCTCAAGAGGTAGCGGCCTACCTCAATGTATGAGGATCCTGAGGAGGCTGCTAGTGCTGCTGTTGCTGAGGAGGAGGAAGAGTGTGTTGTCAAGGCTCCTCCCAAGAAGAAACAAAATAAGATGTTGGCAAATGCTATGCCAAAGCTAGGTCCCTCCAAGAGCACTAAGGATGCACCTAAGAAGGTTGCTACAGGGAAGTCGAAGAGGACTACCATAGATATTCCTGCTGCTGAGAAGAACAAAGGATCTACTTTCAGAGAAGCAGATGATGATGATGCTATTACAGTCTTTGATGAAGCTTAGACCTCACCTTCCTGAACACAATTCCAGCCATCCAATAGATGAGCATATGAAGAATAGGAAGGATTCTGGTTTGAGGGCATGGAGATCTATTGAGCCATATGCACAGAGGAGAAAATTGTTGTGGGCTATAGGTTCTACACTAAGGAACAACAAGATTTCTACAAGACAATCTTGCTTGACAAGAGTCGAGCTATCATTGATATGAGATATGTTGACTGGAAATATATCAAGGCAAATGAGGGCTATTTCCCATGTGCAAGACGATTTTCACTGCGTTGGTCTTGATGAGTTTGTTGGCATAGAGTTTACTGCTTGGAATGATGAGATGATTATGCAATTCTACTCCACTGCTCACTTCTATGGAGATGGCTGGATAGTGTGGATGATAGAAGGAGCAAGATATGAATCTACAGTTGATGTGTGGTCTACCATCTTAGGAGTCCCAGAGGTACAAGATGGTGACTTGGATGTCTACTCTGAATCCAAGGAGAGCCACAATGCTATGAAGGATATGTACAATGCTATCCTTGCTACTAACTTGCAATCACACAAGTTAGGATCTATTTACTTCCTCCTGGCTGGCCTCTGTACCATGAACACCATCTTGAGGCATACACTGATGCCCAAGTCTGGAGATGAGAAGATGATTCAAGGATACTCTATCTACATGCTGATCCATCTTGATATTCATACCAGGATTCGAGTGATGGACTTGATTGTAGAAACTATGAAGAGGGTTGCTGTTGATCAGAAGCGCTCATGCTGATATGCACCCTACATTTTGATGCTTATCAACTCCAAACTTGAGAAGCACATCTTTTCTATGGATAGACCCCACTTGCCACTTCAGCCAGATTTCGAGGACAATGTTGTGGTGATGGACCCAGACTATCCCACATCAGCTGCAACTCAAGCTCAAGAAGAGCAGAGTCAGAGGCAGCTAGATCCACTAGTGCTCAAGTCCCCAGATCCAGGAACGAGCAGATGGATCTCTTGATCTCTACTATCATGGACATGAAGAAGGACATCAAAACCATTATGGATAGTCAGGAGATCCTTGGGAACATCTTTGAGGATAGAGTGAAAACTCTCAATGAAAAGGTAGACGGGTTGACCAAGACCGTCAATGAGCTCAAGAAGGAAGTAGATGAAGCTCCTATCCATTGCACCTAGTAACATCCCAAACTTTGGAATGTTATAATAATATTAGAATGATTGTTTGTTTGCTTGAGTGAAATTTGAAACTTTTGAAAGTTTTGAAAGTTGAATGAGAGGGAATGAAATGACTTTCCCAAACTTTCACTTTGCATCTTTGCTCATCAAGAATTCAAATTCATTTCATCACAAAACCTCAGAGTGAAGATGACATGACTTCTTCCATTCAAAAAAATGAAAAGGGATTTGAAAATAATTTGAATTTCATTTGAAAATATTTCAAATTCAGAAACTTTATGCAACTCAATGATTTTCAGGAGAGAAGATAATATGACTTCTTCAAATTATATGAAATGTGAGTTGGAAGTTTAAAAGAAGGACTTGAAAGAGCTTCTGAAAACCTCTGAATTATTTTGAAAAATCCATTTCATATTTGGTTCCTATTCAAATTTTCAAAGTATTCAAACCCCTGATAAAAAATTTGAGAGGAGTAATATGACACTCCAAACCAGCGGAAATTTTGTGAAGTATTTGAACCATAAAACCCAAAGGGTCATTTGAAAAATATTTGCAAAAAGATTTAAAACCAAATAGGCATTTTTTGAAAATAATATTTTTTTCAAGTTATCAAATGACAGAATAAAAATGTTCAATAAATGGCATTTATTATTCTGTTAATTTTGATATATTTATTCCCTATATTTAGAAACGGTTTGAATGCTTTAAATAATTTTGAAACGCGCTGGAAATTAATAAAGGAAACGGATTAAGTCACATTTATTGGAAAAAAAATGGCCGGCCCAACGGCTTTAAAGCCGAGACCGTTATCGGTCGGCCAACCGACGCGCCCCGCTCCTCTTTCTCTCTCTGACCACGGGCTCCACCCCCGACCGAAAATCCCGTCGGTCACCTCCTTCCTTCTCCTCCCCGAGCAAACAACGTCGGCGAACCCTCGCCGGATTTCTCACCTCCCCTTCCCCGAGCACCTGACCCCTCCTATAAATATCCCTCGCTCCCCTCTTCCCATTCCCCCTTGTTGCCCCCAACCCCGACGTCTCTCCTCGTCGGAATCGCTCGCCGGAGCAACCGGTAGCCGCCGCGCTCTTGCTCCCCTGCCACCCCACCTCACCATCCCCGAGCCCTCTGAGGCCGCAGACGACCTCGCCGCACTCGCCCGCACAACCACAACCACCTGCCCGAGTCCCGGACCCCCTGGAACGCCATAGCCATCGACCTCGCCGGAGTCCGAACCGCCCCCAAGCTCGTGTCGCTCGTCACCGTCGTCCCGAGGCCCCTCCGACGCCACCATCGCCTTCGCCGTGCTCCCCTGCGTCGAACGGAGCCAACGCCATCGCTGGAGACCCCTTGGAGTCGACGCCCGCTTCGATCCCGAGCCGTCGCCGTCGCCGGAGCCCTCGCCGGACTTCACCACCGCCGCGGTGAGCCTCCCTCTCCCTCCCCACCGTCGGATCCAGATGAACGTCTTAGATTAGAAGGAATAAAACCGCGAAGCGTTTTCTTCTAGGCGTCGGTCACTCGCTCATATTTGCCCCGCACGCGCACCCCTCCAGCCATCCAGAGCGCGACACGTGTACCCCCTGTCCGTTAGAAACACCTTTTTCTTTTTCTGTTTTAATTTCTGTTTCCAGAATAGTTTCAGATTTGTTTTTGCTTATATCTTTTATGTTTTTAACTATTTTAAATTGATTCTTTTTGCATTAGGTCACAATTGTTATATAGTTTCTGTATATGCCAAGTTTGACCATGTTTGAACATTTAAATTTGAATTTAAACAGATTTTATTTAAATTTTGTTTTCTGAATATCTTGAGTTTTAAAATGTATTTTTGATTGATTCTTTTTGCTACTTGTCATTAGTGATATTAGTTATCATTAGGAAGAGTTTGAGAATTTTTAATATATTTTAAATAGTGTTTTAAACTAAAACAGATTCTGTTTAGTTCCTATGTTGTTTAGTTAGTTTAATTTTTTCTTTAGTTATTTTGAAAAATCTGAATATGATTTACATTATGTTTTAGATTTTCATTTAGTTCTGTTGTTCTAAACCTTAGTAATTTACTTGCTGTTAACAAATGATAATTGTTTAGTTTATAAAATTTTATTAAAGGGACCTATAACCTTTTTCAAATAGGTATAGTTTATTACAAAGCAAATTAGTTAGTAATAATTCTTGTAACTAAAGTTTTATATAATTAGATTCTGTTTTCAAATAAAATTTGTAGTAATCTTTTCTGTTAAGAAATGTTTTAAAACAAAAATAGTTTAGTTTTACTCTATTATTATAGGAAACTATATTTTTCTTCATTAGGTAATGTTTTATAAAACAATTTAGTTTTAGTAGAAACTCATTTCACAATAGTTTTAGATGATTTAATTCTGTTTTATAATAAAGATTTTATTTAATTACTTTCTGTTAACTTAGTTGTTTCATAATTTGTTTTCTTTTAGTTTATGGTTGTGCTTGTAGTTAAGTTCATTAGGCAAACACTCATGTTGTTTAGTATGTTGTTTTCATAGTTTTTACTTGTTCTTCACAATTAATTCTTTTTGCTAGAAAAATATTTACTAAAATTCTTTTGTTATATTTTACTTTGTTTTTGGTTTTGTTTTGTTGAAAATAGTTGTTTGTAGGGGAAAACTACTTTAGTTGCTTTTATGAAAACTTTCTTGATTTTAACTTTTGTCTTAAGTATTTCCTTCATCATCACCTCAGTTGTGTTGATGTAGTTTTGTTGATTTTAACTTTGTCTTAAGTATTTCCTTCATCAACCTTGTTGCTTTTGTTCTTGTGTTACCTTGTGATTGTTAGAATTGATTGCTAGTATGATTGCTTATATGTATGCAATGTTTGTTATATAGATTTTCATCGGAGAGTGACGAATAGTCTATCAAGTTATTTCTGAGAGCAATCTTTATCTTCATCAACAATACAGGCAAGTTCACTTTGACCATTTTGTTCATACCTATGTTTTATTGCATATAATGACATCATTCAACAAATCCCTCCCGTAGTGTTATTGAAATTCTTGTAGTTGAGTAGAATGCATGAGGTAGGAACCCACCACTGGTTACTAAAGCCCCGGGAACGTTAGTTACTTTTATGCTATGCTAAAGTAGACGGGGGTTGGTATGAGTGTTCGTGAGTGGTGTGAAGAAGGACTCTACGTCAAGACGACAACTTCATGAAGACATCTTCAAGTCCTGCATCTTCAAGACCTCAAGACTTCAAGACTCGAGAAGACAAGTTTTCAATACACACTACTGGGTGAAGGATGGTTGATTGGGCACCCTGGAGAAACCAGTGAGTGGCCGGGATGCATGGAGAAGCGCCATGACATCTTGCGGAAAGCTTCACCCAGACTCAAAGAGAAGGATGAATACTTCATGCCCGGATGCTTACCTGTGTAGCCACAAGTCAATATGGGCTCTGGCTTGGTTGATCTTTGTTGTGACTCTGTTGGGCAGTGCTACGAGATGTAGTCGACGTTAGGATTGGATGGGCACTGTCGGACAGTCAGGGAAGCACTCTGAAAGACCATGTTTCTTTCATCCTGTTCTCAAACACCAGGCAGTGCGAGGACTTACCAGGAGGGAAAGAATCTTGTGGGTAAAGTACACAACACTCTGCAGATTTAAAGCTAATCGATTAGCCGTGTCCCCGGTTACGAACAATTTGAGCCTCTAGACTTGGATCTATCTCTGAACTCTCAACACTAGACTGATAACTAATTGTGGGCAACTTATGATACTTATGGGCATTGAGACATTGGTTGGCGGAACCATGTCATGATAGGTAACTCCATAGTGAAATTTCTGATATTCCTTTGTTGTAGGAAAATAAAATCAGCTTTTACGCAAAAACTCAGACACAGAGCCACAAAGCCTTTGCATATAGAATAGTCTTTATTCTTCTGTTCTACTATGCTGATCTTGCCAGTACATTCAATGTACTGACCTACACGGCTACAACGTCTTATGTTGCAGATACTCTTCTACGACGGGTAAGAGTACGATTCAGGGTTATGGTCCGCACTCAACTTGCCGTTGCTGTTATTGGGACTCCACTCCCGTTGACTGTATCCGCTGCTATTTTAAGGTATATATCAGTTTTACGTTATTTACATGTGATTGCACTTTGATATATACATTGATGTACTATGTGTGACAGCATACTGATCCAGGGATGGCATAGAACACAAAGAGGCTTGACTCGTTTTGAGTCGGGTCGCTACAGAAAATGGTATCAGAGCACATGTTGATTGTAGGACGTGACCCTACAAAACAGGAAAGCCCTTAGAAAATGATTTCTCGAAAACTTTGTTTTCAAAAAGAATCTTTACTTCTCATCCTTTCTGAGTTTTATCAAAGAGTTAGAAAATACCCTTTTCCCCTTGACCACACGAAGGTCAACTGAAGCCCTCCAAGAACGACAAGATATCAGACAACTGGTGACCAACTCAGACAAAGATGTATTGCATTATGGAAGAGCTACAAAAAGGATTGAAGATTATACTGATCTGAAGAAATTGAAGACCATGAAGAATTTCCAATATATTATGCCCTAGAAGACCAAACCCCTATTGTATACTTACGTTAGATACGATGATTTGTAAGATGTCATTTGTGTGTAATTTTCGACAGCCACAACAAAAAATCTATTTTCAAAACCATTGTTTGTATTGTGTGTATCCCCTCCTTTCTCTCCCTTACCCATCTCATCCCCAAAACCTTGAACCCAATAGATGATGAGTGAAGCTAGACTCGTGTATTCTGGATCAATGACTCGGTTAGAGGCAGAAGAATGGATTCAGAACATGGAGGATCACCTAAGGAGTAACCTTGTTACAAGGAACAAGATGGTCCAATATGCTCTTCGGTACTTTGCAGAAGGTGCTACACATTGGTGGAAGATGCATGAAGATATCTATGATAGACAGGAATCAATCACTTGGGAATAATTCAAGATGACTTTGCAAGGATCCCATGTTGTTACCAACACCCAGAAGCCCCGTGGCAAAGATGTGAAGAAGATTTGTGCATGCAAGATATGTGGAGAGATAGGACACACCCAGGCAGAACACAAGGATGGATGCCCTTACTGTGAAGAGAATCACCCTGCTGAGGACTGCCCAACTGGGCAAGTGACATGTTTCTTGTGTGAAGGAACCAATCACTACCCTGCTCAATGCCAAGTGTACCCCAAGGTAAAAAAAAGCCGTCAAGCAACAGAAGGAAGCCATGAAGGAAGCCTTTAGAGAAAATTTAGGAGAACTTATGACGAAAGAAGATGTTGAAGACCCTAATGGAGAAGGATTAACCAGATTTTTCTCCAATGCCTGCTATACATGTGGAGAAAAAGGACACTTCTCACAGGACTATACGAAGGAAAGAAAAGAGTATCTGGAAAACTTCCCGACAGAAGAAGTGGAGTTTGATCCACAGGAAATTGAAAGTTTGATCAGAACAAAGAACCTCAGGAAGAGACAAGCCCCTGAACAGAAGGACCTGGGTCATAACAGATGTTTCAAGTGTAAGGATATGGGCCACTATACCAATAAGTGCCCAAGAAAGGAACCAGAACTTCCAGGAGCAAAAACCAACGTCAAGAAGCCCCGAGATATGTCAGAAGTCATTTGTTTTCAGTGCAAGAAGACAGGGCACTACTCCTATACCTGTCCAGAGAAGAATGGCTAAGCATGAGTAGTCTGAGTTTTGGATTCTAGATGTACCAAATGTAATAGGTACCACTCTTACCATTTCGGAGTTATGTAATGGAAGTCTCAGAGTTTGTAATAAATTCATGAGTCAATGGAAATTTATGGTGTCATGATTTACCTTATGTTGTATTATATGAGTTGCCACTCTATGAACAAAGATCTCTTACCATTTTTGAGGATATGAGAAAATATGGTCTATGCAGACATGAGTGCATTTCATTTTAAGCGTGGTAGTAACCACAGGTACCTTTTCCGGATTAAGGAGTTTGGATAAGTGAATATAGGTGAAGAGAATGTGGAACCACCTCAAACTATGTGGATGATAACCTTTGTGACAAAGTGCTTTTTGAAGTTGGAATATTGGAGAAAAGGAATAATTGTGATGAAACCATGACCAAGGTTAAACAGACCAATGGAAAGGAAAAATGGATTCCGCAGAGTGGAATCTGGACAAGAATAAGTCTGTGAACTGCTACCACAAGGGCATGATGTATTGAACTGAAGCAAATGTTGGTATATGGAACGATATTAATCCCAGGAGAGAGTTAAAGCGATTCAAGTATTCAAGTGAACCCACAATGTCACTGACCTCAGGATTGATAAGGATCAAGCTCCACCTTTGTGAAGGAAGCAACTTGGAAGAAGCTACGACTGATCAGCAAACGTTTTCTTAGGAGCATACGATAACCTTAGAGTGGTGAAGAAATGATAGATGTTTTTGATTAGCTTGCAGAATCAATGGATTTACCCGAACTTTGTTCGTTGACAAGAGAAATTTCTGCAACGCTTGTGAGGAAGCCCAAGTGTTAGAATACGAGATTCACTAAACCTTATACAAGGTAATGATTTCAGTGCGACATGTTTGGCCACCATGACGACTTACTCTAATCATTCTCTTGCTATTCGGAATGGTAAATCTGAGTGACTTACCCATAGTAAAGAGACGACGTTCTTTGAAGCTTTTGTTTAAGCCTTAGAACGGTATGATGAAACCCCTTGTATATGACAGTTTTTGTCACACGTAGGAATTTTACGGTGAGGAATGAAGCCAAGACCCATTTCACTACAGGATAACCAATAATGGTAGACCACCATGAGATCTTCGATAAGTTATTTAGAATGAATGTGAGACATGCCAGTTAAGAGACCCAGTACTGGAGGAAAGTGCATTTTGCTGAAAGGACTCAAGATTTTGATATAACAGAAGAGCATCACCGAAGGAGCTATCGTGAAGAATGTGAACAGACAGCTACACCCACAGGATTACCTTGATTTTGAGAGACCAGTAACTCTCATTTTAAGTGTGGTAGACCCCACACCTTTCCAGGACAGTGGATCTGTTAGAAGACCCCCAAACCCTAACCTTTTCTTGCTAGCCCCTCCGAATCTCGAGGACGAGATTCATTTTAAGGGTGGTAGGTTTGTAACATCCCAAACTTTGGAATGTTATAATAATATTAGAATGATTGTTTGTTTGCTTGAGTGAAATTTGAAAGTTTTGAAAGTTTTGAAATTTAATGAGAGGGAATGAAATGACTTTCCCAAACTTTCACTTTGCATCTTTGCTCATCAAGAATTCAAATTCATTTCATCACAAAACCTCAGAGTGAAGATGACATGACTTCTTCCATTCAAAAAATGAAAAGGGATTTGAAAAGAATTTGAATTTCATTTGAAAATATTTCAAATTCAGAAACTTTATGCAACTCAATGATTTTCATGAGAGAAGATAATATGACTTCTTCAAATTATATGAAATATGAGTTGGAAGTTTAAAAGAAGGACTTAAAGAGCTTCTGAAAACCTCTGAATTATTTTGAAAAATCCATTTCATATCCGGTTCCTATTCAAATTCTCAAAGTATTCAAACCCCTGACAAAAATTTGAGAGGAGTAATATGACACTCCAAACCAGGGGAAATTTTGTGAAGTATTTGAACCATAGAACCCAAAGGGTCATTTGAAAAATATTTGCAAAAAGATTTAAAACCAAATAGGCATTTTCGGAAAATAATATTTTTTTAAAGTTATCAAATGACAGAATAAAAATGTTCAATAAATGGCATTTATTATTCTGTTAATTCTGATATATTTATTCCCTATATTTAGAAATGGTTTGAATGCTTTAAATGATTTTGAAACGTGCTGGAAATTAATAAAGGAAACGGATTAATTTGCATTTATTAGAAAAAAACGGCCGGCCCAACGGCTTTAATGCCGAGACCGTTACCGGTCGGCCAACCGACGCGCGCCGCTCCTCTTTCTCTCTCTGACCACGGGCTCCACCCCCGACCAAAAATCCCGTCGGTCACCTCCTTCCTTCTCCTCCCCGAGCAAACAACGTCGGCGAACCCTCGCCGGATTTCTCTCCTCCCCTTCCCCGAGCACCTGACCCCTCCTATAAATATCCCTCGCTCCCCTCTTCCCATTCCCCCTCGTTGCCCCCAACCCCGACGTCTCTCCTCGCCGGAATCGCTCGCCGGAGCAACCGGTAGCCGCCGCGCTATTGCTCCCCTGCCACCCCACCTCACCATCCCCAAGCCCTCTGAGGCCGCAGACGACCTCGCCACACTCGCCCGCACCTCCACATCCACCTGCCCGAGTCCCGGACCCCCTGGAACGCCGTAGCCATCGACCTCGCCGGAGTCCAAACCGCCCCCAAGCTCGTGTCGCTCGTCACCGTCGTCCCGAGGCCCCTCCGACGCCACCATCGCCTTTGCCGTGATCCCCTGCGTCGAACGGAGCCAACGCCATCGCCAGAGACCCCCTGGAGTCGACGCCGGCTTCGATCCCGAGCCGTCGCCGTCGCCGGAGCCCTCGCCGGACTTCACCATCGCCGCGGTGAGCCTCCCTCTCCCTCCCCACTGTCGGATCCAGATGAACGGCTTAGATTAGAAGGAATAAAACCGCGAAGCGTTTTCTTCTAGGCGTCGGTCACCCGCTCGTATTTGCCCCGCACGCGCACCCCTCCAGCCATCCAGAGCGCGACACGTGTACCCCCTGTCCGTTAGAAACACCTTTTTCTTTTTCTGTTTTAATTTCTGTTTCCAAAATAGTTTCAGATTTGTTTTGCTTATATCTTTTATGTTTTTAACTATTTTAAATTGATTCTTTTTCCATTAGGTCACAATTGTTATATAGTTTATGTATATGCCAAGTTTGACCATGTTTGAACATTTAAATTTGAATTTAAACAGATTTGATTTAAATTTTGTTTTCTGAATATCTTGAGTTTTAAAATGTATTTTTGACTGATTCTTTTTGCTACTTATCACTAGTGATATTGGTTATCATTAGGAAGGGTTTGAGAATTTTTTAGTATATTTTAAATAGTGTTTGAAACTAAAACAGATTCTGTTTACTTCCTATGTTGTTTAGTTAGTTTAATTTTTTCTTTAGTTATTTTGAAAAATCTGAATATGATTTACATTATGTTTTAGATTTTCATTTAGTTCTGTTGTTCTAAACCTTAGTAATTTACTTGCTGTTAACAAATGATAATTGTTTAGTTTATAAAATTTTATTAAAGGGCCCTATAACCTTTTTCAAATAGGTGTAGTTTATTACAAAGCAAATTAGTTAGTAATAATTCTTGTAACTAAAGTTTTATATAATTAGATTCTGTTTTCAAATAAAATTTGTAGTAATCTTTTCTGTTAAGAAATGTTTTAAAACAAAAATAGTTTAGTTTTACTCAATTATTATAGGAAACTATATTTTTCTTCATTAGGTAATGTTTTATAAAACAATTTAGTTTTAGTAGAAACTCATTTCACAAAAGTTTTAGATGATTTAATTCTGTTTTATAATAAAGATTTTATTTAATTACTTTCTGTTAACTTAGTTGTTTCATAATTTGTTTTCTTTTAATTTATGGTTGTGCTTGTAGTTAAGTTCATTAGGCAAACACTCATATTGTTTAGTATGTTGTTTTCAAAGTTTTTACTTGTTCTTCACAATTAATTCTTTTTGCTAGAAAAATATTTACTAAAATTCTTTTGTTATATTTTACTTTGTTTTTGGTTTTGTTTTGTTGAAAATAGTTGTTTGTAGGGGAAATCTACTTTAGTTGCTTTTATGAAAACTTTCTTGATTTTAACTTTTGTCTTAAGTATTTCCTTCATCATCACCTCAGTTGTGTTGATGTAGTTTTGTTGATTTTAACTTTGTCTTAAGTATTTCCTTCATCAACCTTGTTGCTTTTGTTCTTGTGTTACCTTGTGATTGTTAGAATTGATTGCTAGTATGATTGCTTATATGTATGCAATGTTTGTTATATAGATTTTCATCGGAGAGTGACGAATAGTCTATCAAGTTATTTCTGAGAGCAATCTTTATCTTCATCAACAATACAGGCAAGTTCACTTTGACCATTTTGTTCATACCTATGTTTTATTGCATATAATGACATCATTCAACAAATCCCTCCCGTAGTGTTATTGAAATTCTTGTAGTTGAGTAGAATGCATGAGGTAGGAACCCACCACTGGTTACTAAAGCCCCGGGAACGTTAGTTACTTTTATGCTATGCTAAAGTAGACGGGGTTTGGTATGAGTGTTCGTGAGTGGTGTGAAGAAGGACTCTACGTCAAGACGACAACTTCATGAAGACATCTTCAAGTCCTGCATCTTCAAGACCTCAAGACTTCAAGACTCGAGAAGACAAGTTTTCAATACACACTACTGGGTGAAGGATGGTTGATTGGGCACCCTGGAGAAACTAGTGAGTGGCCGGGATGCATGGAGAAGCGCCATGACATCTTGCGGAAAGCTTCACCCAGACTCAAAGAGAAGGATAAATTCTTCATGCCCGGAAGCTTACCTGTGTAGCCACAAGTCAATATGGGCTCTGGCTTGGTTGATCTTTGTTGTGACTCTGTTGGGCAGTGCTACGAGATGTAGTCGACGTTAGGATTGGATGGGCACTGTCGGACAGTCAGGGAAGCACTCTGAAAGACCATGTTTCTTTCATCCTGTTCTCAAACACCAGGCAGTGCGAGGACTTACCAGGAGGGAAAGAATCTTGTGGGTAAAGTACACAACACTCTGCAGAGTTAAACCTAATCGATTAGCCGTGTCCCCGGTTACGGACAATTTGAGCCTCTAGACTTGGATCTATCTCTGAACTCTCAACACTAGACTGATAACTAATTGTGGGCAACTTATGATACTTATGGGCATTGAGACATTGGTTGGCGGAACCATGTCATGATAGGTAACTCCATAGTGAAATTTCTGATATTCCTTTGTTGTAGGAAAATAAAATCAGCTTTTACGCAAAAACTCAGACACAGAGCCACAAAGCCTTTGCATATAGAATAGTCTTTATTCTTCTGTTCTACTATGGTGATCTTGCCAGTACATTCAATGTACTAACCTACACGGCTGCAACGTCTTATGTTGGAGATACTCTTCTACGACAGGTAAGAGTACGATTCAGGGTTACGGTCCGCACTCAACTTGCCGTTGGTGTTATTGGGACTCCACTCCCGTTGACTGTATCCATTGCTATTTTAAGGTATATATCAGTTTTACGTTATTTACATGTGATTGCACTTTGATATATACATTGATGTACTGTGTGTGCCAGCATACTGATCCAGGGCTGGCACAGAACACACAGAGGCTTGACTCGTTTTGAGTCGGGTCGCTACACACCTCTTCAAAGTCTGACTCTCCTAATGATGATGAGGATAGTGCACCTGTCAAGATGACTACCTAGTACATGACACGGGCCAGGACACCTACAGTGCCGGCTCCGGAGACGAGACCTTCTTCTTCTGCTCTAGATATAGTGACTTCATGTCCATCAACTTCTTCAGTGCCTCCCGTTTGTCGGATTTCGGGCTCTACAAAACCCTTAAGGTTTGAACACAGGGGCGTGTGCGGAGATCTCCTGCTGCCTCGCCCGACCTATCTCGCTACTCGATGAACACGACACAAAACTCGCACGATGACGAGGAAGAAGATGAACACGACAGTTTACCCAGGTTCGGGCCACTGCGAAGCATAATACCCTACTCCTGCTTTGGTGGATTGCCTCTCGTGGAGGTTTTGGTGGATGAACTAGTACAATGTGCTTGAACCTCGTGAGGGCGCTCAAGATGTGTTCTTGGATGGATATCTCGTGGTGGTGTAGCGAGTGACTCAGTGTTGGATTGGATTGGGCCCCCCTCTATGGTCCAACCTATGCTCTATATATAGCAGCGGCCCGGGCCCCTTCCCTTATCACAATGGCAGGAAGCGATCCCACAACGGCCAATTTCGAAGGGGGATAGGGGTTGGTTCTTCCCCTACCCAAAGGCGGTCTTTGCCTACAAAGTAGCTGTCGACGCTGCAGGGACAGGCTCAGCGATGACATCCGCCCTATAGGGCAGGAGGTTATGGTCTTCTTGCACCGGAATGGAAACCTTTGGGGGTGCTTTGGGAACCCGCGTCTGTCCTTGCTCCCTTTGCACCAAAGGGGAAACTGCGCCGCTTGGAGCACTAGTGCTCGCCTGTCCTTCCTTGCGTCCTCTTTAACACCTATGGTTAGGTCTTGCATAGGAAGCTCCGTCGCTCCGGAGGGATCTTGGTGAGGCCCATGCTTCGCGGGTCTTGTCGTTGTTCCTCCTCGCGAGGCTTGGGCCCTTGCGAGGGCCTTGTGTCGAGTGGGGCCTCGCCTGGTCCCATTTGGTTGATGGAGTGGGCCATGCCCTGGGCCGCAGGCTGGCAGGTCTGGGTACCCCTGTTCCCAGAATGCTAACAGTAGCCCCCGGGCCCAAGGCGCACCCGAGCTGGATTACGGGGAATCCTGGAGGACGGTCCGAAGCGCCGTGGGGCCCCAAACGCTTGCGAGCCTGGTTGGCACGCGTCGAATGACTAGGCGGCGACGTCTCCGCTCCTCGAGGGCGTCCGGAACCGCTCCCAGTCAAACTGATGCAACGCCTGGGCTTAGTGCCGGCCATGCGGATGTGACCCTTCGACGGGCTGTGTGCCCACGAAACGCGAGGGGGCGCCAGGCGGCCTCTAGCTGTATATAAACTGGCGAGAGCGAGAAAACTCTCATCCATCTTTGTCTTCTCTGCCTCCACACCTCTCGAACTGCTCTCTCCCAGCAATGGCGCCGATGAGGAGGTTTTCTACTGCCGAGAAGGGGAAAGCTCCTAGGGATGGCCCTGCCGCCCCGCCACCTCGGAGGAGCCGCGTTCGCCCCCGGAAGTACGCCACGACGCTTGCGGTGGCTCTCGGCTAGCGCAGTCATACTCATACGCACCGCGACAACCGCAGGGGAACATTGTCCCGTTCGGGCAGCCGCGGCATCAAACGTGGTGGCGGCCAAGGTGGGAGGTTGGCAATGGCCACCCGGGCTCCACGCCCGCGACTCCATTCGACCGACTGGCCCTGGAGTTCGTGACGTGGGCGGATATGGCAGAAGCCGCCTGGTTCCAGCTTCCGAGCTGCTTTGCGGAGGCCCTGCCTGCTAGAGCGCCTGCTGGCCTATGGCTGTAGGCCAACGGCTACAGCAGCAGGGCATATTGGGTGGAGGTCGAGGTCACCCCCGAGGGATACGTGTACCTGAACCGCGAGAGGCAAGCGTTCGCCCGCGCCCACGGCCTGAGGGGGAGGCGCGGCTTCCACTTCAAGTACGACAGGGAGGCGATGCTCTTCATCAAGTTCTTTGGGGGAGAGGGCGAGCGCTTGGGGTGTTGCCCGAAAGACGTCGGTCATGGTGATCCTAGGGATGAGCTTGCCTTTCAGGACGGGCTCCGCACCTCCACCAGCAGCGACACCCCCTCCAAGGAGATCCCAAGCAAAAGCAGCTATGGCGCACCGCTACGCCGACACGCTCGGGTCTCGGAGGGCAGTCCACCGCCGCGGCGCCGTTCTCCCCCTCTGGGGGCATCCGCCCCGGGGCGCTTCGGCGGGGCCGTGAAGGAGGAGGAGGACAGGGACTGAACGTTGGCGCGCCAGCGTCAGGCTCCTGAGGCGACATTCCCCATGCAGCTTCTCACTTTCTTTGTCATCCTTTCCATTTGCACCTGCAATCACAAAAACTAAGGGGGCCCAGTGGCGTGTAATGCATTCGGGCGCCTGCCCTTTTTTATTATTACCCTATGCATTTCATCAATTGGAGTCATTTCTCGATCGCGATTAGGGTACTTAGCTTGATAGGCCCACGATAGGATTTTGGGTTCTAGGGTGAAGCTGTGATGCCCGGAGGGTCTGCTTGCTTAGTCGGCTTCTTCTTCTTGCGATTGAGGTGAGTTGGGGGCTCAGACGACGCCCTATGTCTATAGGTCCCGGTCCCGCGCATTTCCCTACCATCTTGGGGTGCGCCCGTCTTACCCTGGACGATCCTCACGGGGCGGGGGCCCGACCCCCTGATGCCGATTGAAAACCAAGGACGGTACCAGGGGGTCGAGTGGCCTTATGACCGGTAAGGCTCCTGAGGCGCGATGCTCGGGAGGCCCCTTTGACACTCAAGCAGCTCTATGTCAGCAGGTCCCAGTCCAGCGCATTTCCCTGCCATCATGAGGTGCGTCCATCTTACCATGGACGTTCCTCACGAGGCGGGCCCCGGTACTCCTGATGCCAACCGGAAACCATGGACGACCCAGGAAGTAGGGTGGCATTATGACCGGTAAGGCTCCTGAGGCGCGATGCTCAGGATCCCCTTAGATGCTCAAGCGCCCCCCCTCCCCACGCAGATTCTGCTTCATGCTCCGGGGACGTTGGGCTTCATGAGGCTTCAAGTTGTAGTTCAAGTAGTAGCCCAAGTAGCCTTGTGTCAATAGGTCCCAGACCTGCGCATTTCCTCACCATGTTAGGTACAACCAGAAACCAAGGACACACTTCACATCGAGAAGCCTCGACACTCCTGATGCACCAGGAGGGCCGAGTGGCATTGTGACCGGTGAGACTCCTAAGGCTCGATGCTGAGGAGCCCCCTTGGACGCTCAAGTTGTCTGATGAAAAATTTGTTTCCTTTCCAAGATGGCGTGGCGGGCCGAGAATGGAGCCTCTAGGCGAGTACAAGGCGGCATGTGCCTACTAACCCACCCGTGAGTACCATGCGAGGATCCGGGCGCCAAGGCCTTGGCGAGGTGTAAGCACCATGCCCCCCAGCCCCCGCTCATGGGGTACGAGGGGGAGGGGAGCAGGCAAATGCTTAACTTGGAGGAAGAGAAAAACATTTGAGATGGCAAGAAAACAAAACTTTGACATTTTTGACTAAAACGCGATTTGGAAAGGCCCCGGGTTTGTTTTCATAAAAGCTGGGAAATCCAAACAAGAGAAACGCAAATAACGGCCGCGTCCGGCACTTAGATGGCCCTTCATCTTCCCCCAGCACTGAGCGTAGGGCGTCCACATTGCATGGGCATAGCCATTGATGGGCAGTGTTGTCTTCTTCGCCAGGTCCGGGCTGTGGCTGCCACATTGCATGGGAGGGACCCCTCCGCGTCCTCAGGGGCCCCCGGGCATATACAACCCACTCATTATTACGTGAGGGTGTCATGGGTAGAACTTCCGGAGGTGCTGGATGTTCTAGGCGTTCTAGATGGGGACTCCATCTTGAGTCTCCAGGCACACGATGCCTGGACTGGAGACATGAGCGACCTTGAATGGGGCCTCCCACATGGGCGAGAGCTTGTGCAATACCTCCCTCGAGAGAACCCTCCTCAGGACGAGGTCACCGACTTCGAGGGTCTTGGAGCAGATGTTGCAGCAGCGGTAGCACCGTAAGGCTTGTTGATACCACACAGCTCGGAGCGAGGCCCAATGACACACCTCTTCTCCGGGCACGAGGTCTGCTCCCCGCGTGGTCTCTTGACGCTCCTCATCAAATGCCAAGACCCACGGGGATTGGTGCCTGATCTCATGAGGAAGGACTGCTTCAGCCCCGTAGATGAGGAAGAATAGGGTTTTGCCAGTGGGCTTGGTTGGGGTGGTGCGGATGGACCACAGCACCGACTGGAGTTCATCGACCCAACCCCTAACGCAAGCTTCAAGCTCCTTCTTGAAGCTCCTTGCCTTGAGGCCTTGCAGAACCTCTGCGTTGGCGCGCTCCACCTAGCCCTTTCTCCGTGGGTGGGCCACCGAAGCATAACATATTTGCATTCTAAGGTTAGCACAATAAGTCTTGAAGAGGTGGCTTGTGAATTGCGAAGTTGTCGGTGATGATGCGGTTGGGGATGCCGAAACGGCTCATGAAGCCCCTGATGAACTTGACGGCCGACCCGGCCGGCATGGTGCACATGGGTTCCACCTCCGCCCACTTGGTGAACTTGCCAATGGCGACGCAGAGGTAGCGGTACCTGCCTGCTACTCGCGGGAAGGGCCCCAATATGTCCAACCCCCAGACCGCAAAGGGCCAGGAGAGTGGAATGGTTTGGAGGCTCTGTGCGGGCTGGTGAATCTTCTTGTCATCTCGCAAGACCGAACCAGCTCGATGGCATTGTCGAGCACTAAGCGCCAGTAGAAGCCTGATCGGAACGCCTTCCCTACAAGCGTGCGTGAGGAAGAGTGATGCCCGCAGTCTCCTGAGTGGATGTCAGCTAGCAATTCACCTCCTTGCTCCTTGGAAATGCATCGCAGCACGGCGTCATTTAGGCACCTATGGTACAAATCGCCATCCTTTCAAGAAGTAGGTTGTGGATTGTCAGGCCACGCACTCCACGTCCTCCTACTTCTCCGGTAGCGTGCCATGGAGCAGGTACCCCCTGAATTCTTGCATCCAGCTGTCGGCCTGGGCTCCAAGGCCAGGAGCAGTTGAGCGCCCAAGGCCTGGCCACAGTCCGGAGCCCTTGAGGGCGATGCTGGGGGAAGCTCCTCACTCTGAGGCACCAGACCCTCAGTAAGCGGTGTCATGGAGGGCTTGAAGAGTCGCTCCTCGAAGACGCCTGGCTCCTGTGGTTCGCGACGGGTTCTTTGGGACAACCATCGGGTTGGCCACCCACTCTGGGTAACGCACCTCCTGGATGACCCATGCCTACTTCAGCTTGCCGACCTCCTAAGCGATGAATGCCTGCTTCTCCGGAGCCTGCCTCCTTGCCTTTTGCTTCACCGGGCACGCGTTCTGGAACACCATGAGGTGGTGCTCGATTATGTCCCTCGGGACCCCCACCAGGTCGGAGGCACTCCATGCTAAAGCGTCTTTGTACGCCCTGAGGAAGGTCACCAATGCCTCCTCTTGGTCTTGAGGCATGCCGGCGCCGATGATGAAAGTTGGGCCTGGGTTTTCCTCGTCTACCGGTACTAGCTTTGTTTCCGCTCGGTTCTGGTAGAACAACTGCTTCTTCTTCACGGGCACGACATCTGGGACGCCCCTGGGGTTCTCCGCAGCCCAGGCCGCGCCCTCAACGCTGGTTCGCACTGTGGCCGTAGTCTTGTAGGAGAGCTTGAGTACGTGGGACGCATCCTTTATATCCCCCAAGATGGTGAGGACGCTGTCACTCCCGGGCATCTTGACGACGTTGTAGCCCGGGTGCGTCGCCACCATGAACTGAGCGAGGGAGGGGTAGCCGAGTATCGCATTGTACGGGAGGTGGATGTGAGCGACATCAAAGTCGACCTGCTCGGTGCGGAAGTTGGAGCGGGTGCCGAAGGTGGCGGGGAGGTGAACCCACCCCATGGGGACGACGGACCTGCTCACCACCCCAAAGAAGAGCCTTGAAGGTGCGAGCTTCTCACGTGGTAACTGCAACACATTGAAAGCTTCCACGGAGATGACGTTAAGGTCGCCGCCGCCGTTGATGAGGGTCCTGGAGACGGCCACACTGCATATGGTCGGTGTGCACAACATGGGAAGCGCCCCGGCGGCCGTCATGGTCTTGGGGTGGTCGTCGGGGCCGAAGGTGATGTCAATTTCTGGCCATGCGCGGCGCTCCGGGGGCTTGGGCCGTGGCTGAACCACTCCCACATGGAGGAGGAAGCGCTTGACATGGCGGCCGGAGGGTGGCGCCTGTGACCCGCCGAGGATGCAGGCGACCGCAGGGGCTGCCCTGCTTGCCCAAGCACCATCTTGCGCCGGGAGCTGATGGTCAACGGGGATCATGCCCGCCATGGAGTTGTAGAGTCGGGGCTTGGCCTTCACCGCAGGTGGAGAAATCTGACATGCCCCCTACCTGGCGTGCCAAATGTCGGATTTCGGGCTTCGCAAAACCCTTAAGGTTCGAACACAGGGGCGTGTGTGGAAATCTCCTGCTGCCTCGCCCGACCTAGCTTGCTACTCGATGAAGACGGCACAAAACTCGCACAATGATGTGGAAGAAGATGAACACGACAGTTTACCCAGGTTCAGTCCGCTGCGAAGCGTAATACCCTACTCCTGCTTTGGTGGATTTCCTCTCGTGGAGGTTTTGGTGGATGAACTAGTACAATGTGAATGAGCCTCATGAGGGCACTCAAGATGTGTTCTTGGCTGGCTATCTCGTGGTGGTGTATGGAGTGACTCGGTGTTGGATTGGATTGGTCCCCCTCTACGGTACAACCTATGCTCTATATATAGCGACGGCCTGGGTCCTCTTCCCTTATCACAATGGCGGGAAGGGATCCCACAACGGCCAATTTCGAAAGGGGACAGGGTTGGTGCTTCACCTACCCAAAGGCGGTCTTCGCCTGCAAAGTAGGTGTCGACGCTGCAGGGACAGGCTCAGCGATGACATCCGCCATGCAGGGTGGGTGGTTGTGGTGTTCTTGCACCAGAATGGAAACCATTGGGGGTGCTTTGGGAACCTGCGTCTGTCCTTGCTCCCTTTGCACCGAAAGGGAAACTGCGCTGCCTGGCGCACTGGTGCTCGCATGTCCTTCCTTGCGTCATCTTTGACTCCTGAGGCCGGGTCTTGCATAGGAAGCTCCGCCACTCTGGAGGGATCCTGGTGAGGCCCATCCTTCGTGGGTCTTATCACCGTTCCTCCTCGCAAGACTTGGGCCCTCACAAGGGCCTTGTGTCAAGTGGGCCTCACCTGGTCCCATTTGTTTGATGAAGTGGGCCATGCCCTGGGCCGCAGGCAGGTAGGTCTGGGTACCCCCATTCCCAGAACGCCGACACCACTGCTACTCCAACTCCCTCTAGGACATCAGCAGAGATCTTCACCGACGCCGTTCTCTCGACTCCGACATCAACAACCAGAGGAGATCAGCTGCAGAAGAACGATTAGCTATATCTCTTTGATCTTTTTGGTGACTTTTTGCCAAAGGGGGCGAAGTTGTATATAGATCTAGGCTTCGAGTGACATAGCGTCTGGTTTTTATTTGTTGTTTTACAAAACATTTGATCGTTTGGTTTGGATGTGATATACTTTTGTTCGTGTTTGATCATACGCTTTAATGTGTGTTGCTACTATGTCCTATCCTTTTGATGGTTATGTGATGATCATTCACTTTGCTTGATGTGTTGTGCTATGTTATTAAATATTATTTCTCTCGCACACCGCCATGATGTATGTGACATGGAAGAAGTGCCCCATGTACCTAATCGATTGTGGATTTTCATCTAAATGCAAATTTAAAAATAATGCACAAATTTAGGGGGAGCTCTTAGTTATCACATACTTCTCAAAGCGACGATTGTATTCATTGATTATATCATATATCGAAGCTTTGATCTATATGTTGTCATCAGTTACCCAAAAGGGGGAGATTGAAAGTGCATTTGCTCCCTTGGTGGTTTTGGTAATTAATAACAACATATATGTCATTGAACTAATGTTTCCACTAAGCATCTTTCAGGAAAAGTTCAATGATGGGTCGGCAAAAGGATTGTGGAATACCCCAAGATACAAGGAAATAGATTGGCAAAGCTTCAAGCGAAGGACTCTACATTTTACCTTTTGTGAGAAATCACTTTGAGTCCATAGGAAAGCCAATACTATCAAAAGGGGGTAAGGTACTGTTGGTGAACAAAATGCTCATACGTGCACAAGTAATAGTCACCACATACACCCACAAGCTCTTCCACAAAAGTCTGTCCAAAGCCAAATATCCAAAATCGGTGTAACCAACACTTTCCACCCGGTGCCACCGATTCTCAGCCTCAGACAGACTCAACTAAACCCTAGCCTTTCGTTGCAACCGATTTTGCTTCGGTGCCACAGAGTTTGTGTTGCCAACTTCCTGTTACGCAAATTCACAAAATTAGTCCGACCAAGTTTGTTGAATCGGCGTGACCGAGTTCGGCAATCTGACCGTTGGTCGCCTTATCGGTGCAACCGAGTTGTGTGTATCTGTCTCACCGAGATTCAAAAGTTGCTACCTTTGAGGCAACTCGGTACCACCGACATTAACACATCGGTGTCACCGAGTCTGACTTATTAGGTGTAATGGTTGGCTTTTTGGAGATGCCTATTGGCATGGATTTTTCACGGCAAGATGTCCGGGTTAATGGACTTAGGTGTGAGGCCATCGCAACTATGTGGCGGCTTGAGAGGGGTTGGTCAGAATCGAGAGACGCGAGTTTACCCATGTTCGGCCCCTCCGATGGAGGTAAAAGCCTATGTCCTGCTTGCCTTGTATTGTTGATGAGGAAGATCACTCGGTTACAAGGGTGTTGTCTTGCTACCTCTAATCTCAGAAGCCTCTAATCTGTCTATCTCTAATGACTTGTATTTGCCTTGACTTGTCAACTTGTCTCCCTAGAGTTGCTCTACCCCTCCTTGTATAAGTGGAGAGGGTAGGTTTACAAATAGAGTCCTATTGGGAGTAGGATTAGGACTAGTCTTTCATGAATCCTAATCCGGGTCTTGTTTGTCTTGTAAGGGAATCCTCTCTCCTTTGGCCTTCTCTTGTGAGCCGACTCGTGCCAACTTACACACTGGGACTTGGGCCTTGTCGCCCATCTGACCCGCCCACTGGGTTACCAATAAATTGTCAAGTCTCGACCGGGTCTCCAGTGAGTCGCCAAGTCCTGGTCGGGTCATACTTTTGGCCGGGTCATACCGCGGGGTATATCCCCGACATTAGCCCCCAGGTTAGCTTGAATGTATTCATGGTAAGCTCCTGAAATAAGAATAATAAATATGTTAAGTGACCGGCTCACTCCCGTGGCCAGCTTATTTCACTAAAGCGGATCCTCAAAAACTCGGGTTTCTTCTTCATATGAATGAGTCGTCTTCTCAATCGTCTTGCTTCTCAGTGTCCTTTGAAGTAAAATATTGGGAATACAACATCCATATGCCATTGAGTCAGCCTCCAAGACTTTTGCTTCATGAAATTATTGGAGATAAGAAAACCATGAAATTGAGCCGGCTTCCATTGCTTCGGCTTGATAAAAACGTTGAGAATAGAACTTCGTCCATTGTTACACGACCTCAACCTGTGAATCCAGGTTGCTCATATAGAATCTGTCAGGTCATGATCTTTTGATAATGTCGGGTCATGATTGTTGGTGACGCCGGGTCAAACAACTCTGTTGAGCCGGTCTCACTCTCAATTGATGTGAAAACTCTCTTCAATTTTTTGATATATACATATTACCTATAGCCGCCAAGCTCCAAGTTTATCCATGATGACTTGATGCTTTGCAATAATATCTTTGATTGTGTAGCCCCCAAGTGCCAGGTTGTCTTGCCTGTAGCAGCCTGAGATTTGTAACTGGCTTATACCTTATAAAGCTTCATCTGGTGTAGCCCCCAAGGGCCGGCTCATCAGTATGTGATGGGCCGGGTCTTCAATTTGAACCTCATAATTTGTTAAACAGCTGAATACTGTAGCCCCCAAGTGCCGGGTCAGTAAGAAATACTGGGCTGGGACTTAGAAAAATATAGAAAGGATGGCTCGTCTCCTTGAGACAACAGAGTTTGTTGACCATGTAATGATTTGAAAAGCAACTTGCATTAGCCCCCAAGTTCCGTGATGCATGCTTGCAGCGACATGGGACTTGCATAATTGATATAAACTAGACTTGAATAATCTAGCCCCCAAGTGTCGGGTCGTCTACCTGCGGCGACTCGGGACTGTGTGAGAGTAATATGACTCATCTTAATGCACTTCAAAAGTTCCCTTTGAACATATATTGATCTGATTTGAATGAATCTTTGACCGTGATTGTAATATAACCCGGAATGAATATCCTGGAATAATTCCTTTGTCTTTGAAATGAAATCCCTACTCGTGGTTGCGGTGCAACCTGGCAAATATATATTCAAGAAATGCATGAGTGTTGCAGCATACTATAGAGCACAGGTTGAAGAAATCCAATAGCCAGTCAATTAAACGACACGGCATTTTATCTGATAGGGCGGCTCTTCAAGAATGATCACCTTTCCAATCTGGCTTAAAAAAACCATTCACTTAATACTGGTTATGATAAACCATGACGAAGATCCAACCATGTTGGTTATTAAAGATCTATTTGTTCCCGCAGAAGTTTTTTCATCATACTTAACGGCGGCTCATCTTAAGAGACATGACCTGCAAAAATAAACAAGACAGAATATGTTCTGCATTGCTGTGAGGGCGGCTTGAAAAAGCACAACCTGGAGATGTTTAGATCTTTCATAACATTGCTTCTTCTTTCATAATCTTGCTCTGACACGGCTTTGGAGACCGACATGATATGTATGCAATGCATCATGTAATGTATGATGTGAGGTATGATGCAATGTATGATATAATGTATGATGTTCTTACTTTTCCTCCCTTTTTTGTTTTTCGAAAACTCATTGTTCGCCCTTCTGGGGGGAACTGTTACTTTGAACTGCCTAATAGTGCAGGGTCTCTAACGAGAGTGGCCGTCAATCTTGAACGGCTCAGGGTCTATAGGAGAGATTAACTATTAAGGGCGCAACAGACCAGAATTTGCAGCGGGGTGAGTACCTTTGTCTCATAAGCTACTTCTCACATGACATAAATCCGTCGTTTGGAACCTTAAACAGTGTCACTTGCTTAAGAGTACGACGGGCCACTTGGCAGAGAGTACGCAACAAATGAGAGAGTATCCCTCGCCGCTGTAAGAGGCCCTCAGAGGGGGCGAGTTGACAGCTTGTTGCACCCCTGGCAGAGCGGCAGCTGCTTACAGGTAGGTATACCTCGGCCTTGCGGATCAAAACGTTCACAACTCGCTGCACCTCTTTTGACCTTCTTTGATGGAGTAAGTTCAGGGTCCCCAATCCCACCTTGCGGTGGTTGAAAATCCAATCAGGAGGGGGCAACCTTCACCCCCTCTTGACCTTGTTGACAGAGTCAATGTTTTGGGTCCATGACCCGCCTTAAGGTGGATGAAGAGCCGATCGAGAGGGTTGAAACTTAACCCGGAAGGTTGAAAGCCCCCAAACGACCTTGTTTGATAGGGCCAACCTTTTGCACCATCTTGCATGCCGCCATCTTGTGGACTGCCAACTTGTAAGTCGTCGTCTTGCAAGCCGCTGTACAATGTTGCTTTTTTGGCTGAAGAGCCAGTCAAGAGGGTGAGCAAGCTAAACCCGATGGGTTGGAAGCCCCCAAATGACCTTTGTTAAAGTATTCACCTTTGCACAATATGAAATGCATAGACAACCGAAACTCCAAGTTATTTTATGATGATCAAATAAACCAGGGCACCCATGTTTGAACGGTGCACCATGGCGGCTCGTCCTCTTGGGAAACTTTTAATTCTTCCAACAATAATGTAGTAGCCCCCAGGATTGGGTTAACTTTCTTGCAATGACCCGGGGTTCTCGTTGAAAATGACCAAATGTGTCTTGCCATGTCTGTAGCCCCTGAGTCTTAAGTTGACTCGAAGAGGCGGCTTGAGAATCTCCACTGAAGGTTGAGGTTGACTGTGGCGGGTTATAGGCGATATCGTTTGAATTGCTTCAATAATCCGGCCAATGGTTCGTTCCGGGTAGTTGTTAAAGTTAACCAAACTGAAGTGGCAGCGACTTGTGCACCTGTCCGTCAGGCGGCTCGTATAGACAAACATTGCCTGATATGCTGATGCAGATCAGACTGCGGGCGGTATCTTGCGTGCGTCCATTGGGTGGCTCATACAGGCGAGCACTACACCAATATGTTGATGTAGATTGGACCGCAGGGCGACGACTCATAAACGTCCGTTGGACGGCTCGTACTGGTGTATGCGGCTCCTGGCGTGTTGATATAGACTTAGAAGTCAGCTGTGGTGTGGTCGCGAGAGACGACCGTGGCGTTGTAAACCGGTGCGGCCACGAGAGACGGCCACGACGTTGTAGGCCGACGTGTACAGTGAGTCGCCCGTGGTGTTGGAAACCATCATGGACAGCGAGTCATCATGACATTATTAAGCCGACGCGATCGGAGAGTCGCTCTCGGCGTTGTAAGCTGGCGCGGTTGTGAGAGACGGCCGCAGCACCGTAATCCAGGGTGGTCGCGAGAGACAGTTGCAACATTGTTGATGTAGACCAGATCACGTGGATGACGGCTTGTGCATGTCCGTTGGCGGTTCACCCGTTTAGCGGACTGTCCAACGCATTGTGGATGCTTGAGCGGCCTCCCATTTATAATTTATCCTGCGCGTAAATTCATACAAGTCAAAGTACAAAAAAAATTGATAGAGTAATTTCACAGGCATAATTTTACCAGGAAAAATATCACCTCATGATAATGTCGTCCCATCACGAACGTCATTCTGACGGAAAAAACTCTCTGACCGTAGACGCTTCTTCTTTGTATGGGCAACTATTCCCCTGTTTTTTTAGAAAAAACGGCTCCCCACCTCTTTTATTCCTTATCCTCCCACCACCCGTATATCGTGTTGGAAATATGCCCTAGAGGCAATAAATAAAGTGTTTATTATTATATTTCCTTGTTCATGATAATTGTTTATTATCCATGCTATAATTGTATTGACTCGAAACACATTGCATGTGTGGATATATAGACAACACTTTGTCCCTAGTGTGCATGTAGTAAACTAGCTCGTTGATCAAAGATGGTCAAGGTTTCTTAGCCATTGACACGAGATGTCATTTGATAAACGGATCACATCATTAGGAGAATGATGTGATGGAGAAGACCCAAACTATAAACGTATCATATGATCGTGTCAGTTTATTGCTACAGTTTCTGCATGTCAAGTATATGTTCCTATGACCATGAGATCATGCAACTCACTGACACCGGAGGAGTGCCTTGTGTGTATAAAACATCGCAACGTAACTGGGTGACTATAAAGGTGCTCTACAGGTATCTCCGATGGTGTCTGTTGGGTTGGCATGGATCAACACTGGGATTTGTTACTCTATGTGACAGAGAGGTATCTCAGGGCCCACTCGGTAATACAACATCACAATAAGCCTTGCAAGCAATGTGACTAAGTGTTAGCCACGGGATCTTTTATTACAAAACGAGTAAAGAGACTTGGCGATAACGAGGTTGAACTAGGTATAGAGTTACTGACGATCGAATCTCGGGCAAGTAACATACCGAAAGACAAAGGGAACATCATACGGGTTTAGCTGAATCCTTGACATAGAGATTCGACCGATAAAGATCTTCGTAGAATATGTAGGAATCAATATGGTCATCCATGTCCTGTTATTGGTTATTGACCGTAGAGGTGTCTCGGTCATGTGTACATAGTTCTCGAACCCGCAGGGTCTGCACACTTAAGGTTCGATGACGTGTAGGTATAGATGAGTTATGTGTGTTGGTGAGCGAAGGTTGTTCGGAGTCCTGGATGAGATCTCGGACGGGACGAGGAGCTCTGCAATGGTCCAGAGGTAAAGATTCATATATAGGATGTTCCGTGTTGGTTACCAGGAAAATTTCGGGCATCAGCGGTAACGTACCGGGTGTGCCGAGAGGGTCCCGAGGGTCCACCGAAAGGGGCCACCAGCCCCAAAGGTTACATGGGCTGTGAGAGAGGGCACACTAGCCCCTGGTGGGCTGTCCGTCCCTCCCACAAAGGCCCATGCGGCTGGGGGTTGGTTGTAGGGCCAACCCTAGGGTTGGCGCCACCTTACTTGGGTCGCAAGCCACCCTAGGGCGCCTTCACCCTTGGCTGCCGCCCCAAGGTAAACCCTAGGTGTTGGGAGCACCACCCCTTCCCCTATATATATGTGAGAGGGAGGAGGGCAGCCGCACCCTAAGCCACGGCGCAGCCCTTCCTCCTTCTCTGATAGCCTCTCCTCTAGATTGATTCGGCGACGCTTAACGAAGCTCTGTCGGAACAGCTCCACCACCACCGCCGCCACGCCGTCGTGCTGCCGGTGATCCCATCTACCTCTTTGCTCCCTGTTTCTGGATCAACAAGGTGAAGATCTTCATCGAGCTGCACATGTGATGAACGCGGAGGTGTCGTCCGTTCGGCACTTGATCCGGAGTTCGTGGGACGGCTTGCGATTTGGATCGCGGAGACGTACGACTACATCAACTGCGTTCTTTAACGCTTCCGCTTAGCGATCTACAAGGGTACGTAGATCCAATATCTCCTCTCATAGATGCTCATCTCCTAGATTGATCTTGGTGAAGCGTAGGAAGTTTTTTTGTTTCCCATGCAACGTTCCCCAACATATCGCAGGTTAGAGGCGAAAGCCAAGGTGGGGTGGAGCCAGCAGACGCAGGTATGCGTGGTCTGCCATGGCAAGCTAGAGCAAGAAGCTTAGCCGGCCAGAGGCGGGTGAGCAGGTGCGGCACGGGCTGGCTCACGGGCGTGGCGGTGCTGCATGGAGGCAGCGGCTGAACCGGCCGAGGCGCGATGCAGCGAGTGCGGTGGCTCAGCGGCGGCAAGGGCGAAGCCATGGCGGAAAGGTGCGTCGCAGTGGCGGGCGCAGGCGGGTGCGGCGATGTAGCGCGGAGGCGAGGCCACGGCCAAGAACCGGCCCAGGATAGGGTGAAGGAGGCAGCTGCATAGCCACGCGAGCGCGGTGCAACAAGCACGGTGGGACGGAGGCAGCAAAAGCAAGGCCGCAGCGGAGGCCGGGCCGTACGCATGTTGGCGAGGCGAGCTTGGATCGGAACAAGGCGCGGTGATGGGGATGCGCAGGAAGGGCGGCTCAAACGTGTGTCGGTGATTTGAAGCCGCTCGGGACGAGGCGAGGCCAAGCCGAGGCCACGACGGCCAGTCAGGCACTAGCGAGGGTGGCTAGGGCCATAGCAAAACCATGGCAGAGGATGTAGGCACGGAGGCACATAGGGGCGGAGACAACGCGGAGGCGGAGCGGCGGTTGCCGCGGCTGTGAACGCAACTATGGGGCGGATCCGGTGGCAAGGCGGCCCGAGGCAAGGGCCAGGTGAAGCGGCCACAACGCAGTGACGGGGAGACGAGCTGCGGCGGCCACGGCACAGCGGCGGGGAGCCAAGCGTGGCGGAGAGGGCCGGCTTGAGACCAGACGAGCCACATCGGAGGCAGGTGCTGGTAGAGTACGAGTCCATGTGTAGGCCTGTTTTCGGGACGTAGCCGGCTCATTTCATCCACGTCTGTATCCCCCTCTGGATCATGGCCTTCTTTCTCTTTTTTTACGTGCATGGAATACCGCAGCTAGCTAGCAATTGGGTAAACATGCCTTCCCACAAATCCTAGTCAAATCTTGGTCATCATGTCGGCAATTTCCCTAAGAACTTTGAGCCTTGTGTACATGGCCTGGGTGATTCCCTTTTCTTATGGCGCTGCCGATCGGGTCTTGTGGCTCATATCTTAATCACGTTGATCTTTTGTCTAACAACGTGGATTAGCAGCTACGGTTGTTCGATGATCGGCAGCTGAGGAAGCTTGGCACGGCACAGACGCACAGAGGCATGGTGGAGGTGAGGTGATGCGGTCGCGGCGATGGAGAAACACGATGACGGAGGAGAACCACTTCCTGTGCTCACATCTGGCCCCGGCTCATCGCTTGTCTTTATTTATCCAACAAATCATGAACTTCTCAATCCCTAAGAGAGATCCCTCCAAGAACGCAACACCACTGTGCGTGGCCCCACGGTGGGCACCAACTATCGTGGATTTGTCACAGCAAGATGTCCGGGTTAATGGAATTAGGTGCGAGGCCATCACAACTATGTGGCTGATGTCTACTACACAACCTTCTTATTGTAGACTTGTGTTGGGCCTCCAAGCACAGAGTTTTGTACGACAACGGCAATTTTCCCTCAAGTGGATGACCTAAGTCTTATCAATCCATGGGAGGTGTAGGATGAAGATGGTCTCTCTCAAACAACCCTGCAACCAAATAACAAAGAGTCTCTTGTGTCCCCAGCACATCCAATACAATGGTAAATTGTATAGGTGCACTAGTTCGGCGAAGAGATGGTGATACAAGTGTAATATGGATGGTAGATATAGGTTTTTGTAATCTAAAAATATAAAAACAGCAAGGTAACTAATGGTAAAAGTGAGCACAAACGGTATTGCAATGCTTGAAAACAAGGCCAAGGGTTCATACTTTCACTAGTGCAATTTCTCTCAACAATACTAACATAGTTGAATCATATGTAAATACCTCTCGTGCGACAAAGAGTTCACTCCAAAGTCACAAATAGTGGAGAACTAATGAAGAAATTATTGTAGGGTATGAAACCACCTCAAAGTTATCTTTTCTGATCAATCTTATGAGCTATCTCTATAAGTGTCACGAACAGCCCTAGAGTTCATACTAAAATAACACCTAAAGATATACATCAACCAAAACACTAATGTCACCTAGATACTCCAATGTCACCACAAGTACCCATGGGCTTGATTATACGATATGCATCACATAATTTCAGATTCATCATGTTCAATCCAACACCAAGAACTTCAAAGAGTGGCCCAAAGTTTCTACCAGAACGTCAAGACAAGAACGTCTGCCAACCCCTATGCATAGATTCCCAAGGTCACGGAACCCGCAAGTTGATCACCAAAACATACATCAAGTGGATCAACAGAACATCCCATTGTCACCACGGACATCCCATCGCAAGACATACATCAAGTGTTCTCAAATCCTTACAGACTCAATCCAATAAGAAAATTTCAAGGGGAAAACTCAATTCATCACAACAAGATAGAGAGGGGAAAACTCCATATGATTCATCTATATCAATAAAGCTCGCGGTACATCAAGATCGTGCCATCTCAAGAACACAAGAGAGAGAGAGAGATCAAACACATAGCTACTCGTACATACCCTCAGCCCTGAGGGTGAACTACTCCCTCCTCGTCATGGAGGGTGCCGGGATGATGATGATGGCGTCCGGTGATGGTCTCCCCCTCCGGCGGGGTGCCCGAACGGGCTATCGATTGGTTTTTCGTGGCTCTGGGGGCTTGCAGCGGCGGCACTCCCGATCTAGGTTCTACGTTGGGTTTTTTGGAATATTTGAGGATTTATAGAGCTGAGAGGCGAGTCGGTGGACTCCCAAGGGGCTCACAAGCCTGGTGGGCACGCCTAGGGGGGGTCGCGCTCCTGAGGCTTGTGGCCTCCTCGAGAATCTTCTGGCTTCATCTCCAAGCTCCGTGGGTGTCTTGTGGTCCATAAAAAAATCACTGTAATTTTTTATTCCGTTTGAACTCCGCTAGATATTCCTTTTCTGTAAAACTCAAAAACAAGGAAAAAAACAAAAACTGGCACTAGGCTCTGGGTTAATAGGTTAGTCCCAAAAATAATATAAAGTTGTAGTAAAATGATTGTAAAACATCCAATAATGATAATATAATAGCATGGAACAAGCAAAAATTATAGATACGTTGGAGACGTATCAGCATCCCAAGCTTAATTGTTGCTCGTCCTCGAGTAGGTAAATGAGAAAAACAGAATTTTTGATTTGGAATGTTGCCTAACATGTTCATCATATTCTATTCTTCTTTGTATAGTATGGACATTTGGACTTTGTAAATAATTCAAAGCAATAGTCTAGTTTTAACATATGACTTCAATACTCAAGCATGTCAACAAGCAACCACGTCTTTCAAAATATCAACACTAAATAAAGTTAGACCTATCCCATCATGCTCAATCATTGATCCTTTCATGAAACACAATCAAATATTATCTATGCCCAAAGCTTAAGTACGATCATAGTGCCCCCTAGTTAGTGCTTATAAGAGAAGATGGAGATTCAAAGCAAAAAATAAAAAATTGCATAAAGTAAATATATAAGCCCTTCGCAGAGGGAAGTAGGGATTTGTAGAGGTGCCAGAACTCAAGGTTTATATTGAGAGAGAGAAAATATTTTGAGTGGCATCCTTTTCCTATCAATAAAAACGACGAAGTAGCTCACAATATTTTCCATGCTAGATACATTATAGGTGGTTCCCAAACAGAATAGTAAAGTCTTTACTCCCCCTTCACCAATCAATCACACTCCATGGCGAGCTGAATCCATGGGTACCATCCATACCAACAATATTCCTGGGGGGAGTTTTGTCATTATATTTTGATTTGATTTTTGAGCATGGCACTGGGCATCCCGAATACCAGCCACTTTCTCATGAATGATAGTGAATCACCACATATCGTGAGAATAACACACCTAGCATGGAAAAATATTGGATACTCCCCACCGTTTCATGAGCGGTACGGGCACACAAAAGAGAAAATTTATTTTGAATATTTAGAGATGGCCCATACAAATTTTCTTGGAATGGCGTGGATATACCGCATATAGGTAGGTATGGTGGACTCATAAGGCAAAACTTTGTTTAAGGATTTTGGATGCACAAGTAGTATTTCTACTTATTACAAATGAAGGCTAGCAAATAGATTGGGAAGCAACCAAACCGAGGAACGAAAAATCACATAAGTGAGCATTGAGTCATAACTTACACCGAATAATGCACCACAAGTAGGATGTAACTTCATTGCATAACTATTGACTTTTGTGCATGCATGGGGAGTCACAAACCTTAATACCAATATTCTTACTTAAGCATAATTACACACTAACATGACTCACATATTACTATCATCATGTTTCAAAACTATTACAAAGAATCAAGTTTAATTTGTCCCATGATCTTCATGAAAGTTTTTATTCTATCCTCCTTGGACATCTATCACTTTGGGACTAGTTTCATGTATTGCCATTGTTTTTTCCGACAAGCTCAAACAAATTTAAGTAAAGCACATGAGAAAATGACAAGATACTCTCAGAGGATATGAGTAGTCAAACAATTAAGGAGCTATGTGAGGACTCTCTCTTCATCAATAAATATTTTTAGATCTTAAGTACTTTATACAAACAGCAAGCAAAATAAAAATAGCACTCCAAGAATAGCACGCATCATGTGAATGAATAAAAAATTAGGCTCAACATAGGCTAACTGATAATTGTTGATGAAGAGAGGTGGGATACGTAGCATCCCCAAGCTTAGATGCTTGAGAGTTATTGAAATATTTACTTGGGGTGCCTTGGGTATCCCCAAGCTTGAGCTTTTGTATCTCGTTCAATCCTCTCATACCACGGTTTCACCTATTCTCAAAAACTTCATCCACACAAAACTCAAAAAGAACTCGTGAGATAGGTTAGTACACATAATAATAAATCAACTATTTATGTACTGCCAAGACAATTTGCATAATAATTTTCAAACATTAGTTACTGTATACTATAATTTCCACAATTTATATCTACCAATATACGCTATGGAAACTATAGGATAAGTAGATAACAAAACTATGACAGCAATCTGCCCAAACAGAATAGTCTGTAGCAATTTATGAAAACGATGTACTTCTGTAACTCAAAACATTATGAAAATTTAGGACATGCTATAAAATGTATATTAATACATTGTGTACAAGTTTCGGAAACTTTCCACATTCCAGTAAAATATAAAAATTCAAACACTATAGCAGAAGTTTCTGTTTTTACCCAGCACATATCAAAACATGCAATGCAAGCATCCTAAGGAAATTCTTGGAACGTTTTATTGAAAAACTAGATTATAAATAAAATCTAACAGACTAAAACAAAATAAAATGATGGTCCAAGCAAAACTCATTCTATGTGACGAATAAAAATATAGCTCCAAGTAAGATATACCGATAGTGTTGAAGACGAAAGAGGGGATGCCTTCTGGAGCATCCCCAAGCTTAGGCGCTTGAGTATTCCTTGGATATTACCTTGGGGGTTCCTTGGGAATCTCCAATCTTAGGTTCTTCTCACTCCTTATTCTCCTCATATCGGTATCTCACCCAAAACATAAAAAGTTCAATCACACAAAACTTAACGGAACTTTGTGAGAAAGGTTAGTGTAATAAATAAAGATCATTCACTTCGGTACTGTCAAGACAAGATTCATAAATGTTCCCACATGATACCTACTGTATTACATCATTCCCACAATTTATATTACTCAATATAAGCTATAGGAACAGTTGAAACAAGCAAACTATGCATGCAAAATAGAATCTGTCAAAAAAAGAATAGTCTGTAAAGATCTGAATTTTCACCAAACTTCCCTGACTCTAAAACTTCTGAAAAATTAGGACAACTCAAGGAATGTGCGTATAAACTTTGTGTAAAAATTTCAAAAAAAATGACACTCTAGTAAAATCATATAATTCATATAATGGACGCAAAACTTTCTGTTTTTGCACAGAATCAAACAAGCAAGTATCCACACTATCCGAAAGGCTTTACATGGAACTTTATTGAAATAAAAGACACAAACATGATTAATATAGTATCTTAATCATGTGAACACACAAAAACATAAAGTAAAAGTGTTAGGTTGTCTCCCAACAAGCACTTTTCTTTAATGCCTTTTAGCTAGGCATGATGATCTCAATGATGCTCACATAGGAATAGTAATTGAAACATGCAAAAAAGCATCATGAATCTCATGACAAGCACATTTAAGTCTAACCCACTTCATATGCATAGGCATGTCATAATCATAATAGTTTTGCTCATCAAAACTTGGGGGACTAACAATATCATCTTCATCAATCATAGCATCCCCAAGCTTGTGGCTTTGCATAACCTTAGCATCATGGATATTCAGAGAATTCATACTAACAACATCACTATCATGCTCATCATTAAAATATTTAGTGCCAAACATTTTAATAACTTCTTCTTCTAACACTTTTGCACAATTTTCTTTTCCATCATTTTCACGAAAGACAATAAAAAGATGAAGCATATGAGGCAACCTCAATTCCATTTGTTTTGTAGTTTTCCTTTATAAAACCAAACTAGTGAAAAACAAGAACTAAAAGATTTGATTGTAAGATCTAAAGATATACCTTCAAGCACTCACCTCCCCGGCAATGGTGCTAGAAAAGAGCTTGATGTCTACTACACAACCTTCTTCTTGTACACTTGTGTTGGGCCTCCAAGCGCAGAGTTCTGTAGGACAACGGCAATTTTCCCTCAACTGGATGACCTAAGGTTTCTCAATGTGTGGGAGGTGTAGGATGAAGATGGTGTCTCTCAAATAACCCAGTAACCAAATCAGACACATAGCTACTGGTACATACCCTCAGCCCCGAGGGTGAACTACTCCCTCCTCGTCATGGAGGGCGCCGGGATGATGAAGATGGCCTCCGGTGATGGTTTCCCCCCTCCGGTGGGGTGCCAAAACGGGCTCCCGATTGATTTTTCATGGCTCTAGAGTCTTGCGGCGGCGTCACTCCCGATCTAGGTTATGTGTTTGGTTTTTTGGAATATTTGAGGATTAATAGAGCTGAGAGGGAGGTCGGTGGACTCCCGAGGGGCCCACAAGCCTGGTGGGAGCGCCTAGGGGGGCGGTCGTGCCCCCTGAGGCTTGTGGACTCCTCGAGAATCTTATGGCTTCATCTCCAAGCTCTGTTTCTTCTGGTCCATAAAAAATTACCATAAATTTTTATTCAATTTGGACTCCGTTAGATATTCCTTTTCTGTAAAACTCAAAAACAAGGAAAAACAGAAACTGTCACTGGGCTCTGGGTTAATAGGTTAGTCCCAAAAATAATATAAAGTTGTAGTAAAATGATTGTAAAACATCCAAGAATGATAATATAATAGCATGGAACAAGCAAAAAATATAGATACGTTGGTGACGTATCAGCATCCCCAAGGTTAATTCCTGCTCGTCCTCGAGTAGATAATGATAAAAACAGAATTTTTGGTGAGGAATGTTGCCTAACATGTTCATCATATTCTTTTGTTCTTTGTATAGCATGGACATTTGGACTTTGTAAATAATTCAAAGCAATAGCCTAGTTTTAACATATGACTTCAATACTCAAGTATGTCAACAAGCAACCACGTCTTTCAGAATATCAACACTAAAGAAAGTTATCCCTAGCCAATCATGCTCAATCATTGATCCTTTCATGAAACACACTCAAATATTAGCTATGCCCAATGCTCAAGTATGATCATAGTGCCCCCTAGTTGGTGCTTATAAGAGAAGATGGAGACTTAAAGCAAAAATAAAAAATTGCATAAAGTAAATAGATAGGCCCTTCGCAGAGGGAAGTAGGGATTTGTAGAGGTGCCAGAACTCAAGGTTTATATTGAGAGAGAAAAATATGTTTTGAGTGGCATGCTTTTCCCATCAACGAAAACGACGAAGTAGCTCACAATACTTTCCATGCTAGATACATTATAGGCGGTTCCCAAACAGAATAGTAAATTCTTTACTCCCCCTCCACCAATCAATCACACTCCACGGCGAGGTAAATCCACGGGTACTGTCGTCGTTTTATCACGGTAGATGTTCGGGTGAACGGACTTTGGTTCGAGGCCATCGCCAATGAGGTGGACTCAAAGGGGTTAGTCGGGACGAAAGACACGGGTTTACCCAGGTTCGGCCCCTCAAATCGAGGTAACAGCCTACGTCCTGCTTGTGCTTATATTACTTGCGTATCGATTACATGGAGCTAAAAGCTTGACCTAGTTCTCGATTGTCTCTCCCCTAAGTCGCCCCGGGTCTACCTTTATATAAGAGGTCAGAACATCCGGGTCGTTACAATTGCTAACCGAGTCTCTCTCTATCTTCTTGCCCAAGCCGTCTGTGAGTCGGCTTGCACGCTCGGGTCTTCTCAGTCCGGGCCGTCGTACGGCCCATACCATGAGCCGCCTATCTTCCTGGGCCACTTAATATTACGACACACCTTTGGGCCGGTTCACGAGCCAATAACATGACCCGGAGCCTCTTCGGCGGGTCATATCCCCAACATTAGGCCCCAGGTTGACCTAAGCTTGCTCACTTCATCCTTCTCTTCCGCTTTTGTCAAGTCGCCCGGAAATGAACGGGCGTGATGTCATGAGATCTGCTGACGTGTCACCAAATCTTTAACTTAACTGTCATCCCGAGGACCGAGGCATCCGCCTCGGTCGAATGGTGTCATCGCCTGGATTTTTGCGCCTTCCTTAACCCCCTTTTAAATATGACCCGTGCGGGTAGGGGTTTCCATTCTTCCCGCCCGTGCTTGTGTTTCCTCGTCTTCTTCCTATCGCCGCCCCCGCACCTTCGAGCATTGCGCCGATGCCGTCCGTACATCGTCCCTGACCTTGGCCGCTGCATCACCCTGAGCGTACCAGAGATCCGTCCGCCTCTGCCGTGTCGTCTCCGGTAAGTCTTCCTGCTCCCGAGATGGTCACCGTTGTAGTAGGGTTTTCACCGGTACTCCGCCGCCGTCATTCGGGCTCCGGCACTGTTATCGCCCGTGCATCTCAACGCCGCTACCATTCTTAGGATGCGCTCTCACTCCACCGCCGCATGCGGGCCTGTCGCTTGTAATGCACGGGCCACGATGGCCCCAGTCCGTTTCTTTTTTCGTCCACTGTTCATCGCTAGGTCAGAATAAAATTTATTTTCTCTGCTTTCGTAGATCCGTAGATATAGTGAGATCTTGCAGAATCTGTTTTTAGAACTTAGTCGATTTTTCGATCTTCCCTTTCCCTGTTGAGTCGCCAAGCTCCTCCGGCTCTTATCAGCCGGGTCTTTCGCTTTATCCGTAGAGCACTTAAACTTTTAAGCCGTCAAAAATATTTGCTTGCGCTTCGACTCATCACGCCTTTTATCTTGCACGGCACGTAAGCCGCCAACATGTCTCGTGCGTCCAACTCATGCAACTGGGTTGGGTCATGCATTACAGAGGACTTTTTGTCAGATTTTGTTCACGCGGACACTCTTCCTCCTAAGGAAGTCATTAGCTGGCGGGTCCCAGGTGATGAGGCGCGGCCCAAACCTCAGGAAGGCGAAGTGGTGGTGTTCTCTGACCATGTTGAATGAGGGTTCGTGCCTCCCGGCTCCAAATTCTTTCGGGACGTCCTTCACTCTCATAATCTTCACCCACAATATTTGGCCCCCAATTCCGTCTCAAACATATGCAATTTCCAAGTGCTCTGTGAAGCTTATCTTCAAATCATGCCATCTGTGGGATTATTCCGGGAGTTATTTTATGCTAACCGGCAAACTGAAGTGAAAACCGGCCCGAGCCTAGAACTTGGAGGCATATCTATCCAGCGGCGTAGAGATATCATCTTTCCAGCTACACAGATGCCAAGTCACCCCAAGGACTAGAACAGGACCTGGTTCTACTAAAAGGATACCTCTCCTGAGAACGAGCGTCCTTTGTCGGGTTATCGCCCTTCCCGGCTCTCAACGACTTCAGAGCTTCCTGGCCGGCTATTAGCTTCAGAACGCGCAAGATATGAGCCGGCCCATGCCAAAATCAAGGCTCTCATGGCCAACGGCTTAATCGGGCCGGAGCTGATCCGCTGCTAGATTTCGTGCCGGATTATGCCTTTGAGCCATAGAAGCCGACTCATGTGCGAATATAAAGGCAAGTATGACAGCTCATTGTGCTTCAGCCGATCCACATTGACAGAAAATGATATTACCCTCGCCATCCAGAGCCTTGTCCATGAAGCTTCCGGCTCATGTAGCGAAATCGGCCTGGCACCTTTTAGTGCCAACAATCCAGCTCCTGATGTAGGTTTAATATATTCTCTTCCGTTTCTTTGTTTGCACTTTGCTGATTTAATATTCACTCTCCGGGTCACTCTTATAGGCCGACTCAGACTTCTGGAAGAGGGAATATATTGCTCCTCCGAAGAAATCCTGGAAGAAGGTCCCAACTAAGAAGGCCAAAAAACATGTCACGCAAGATAACTTGTTTGACCCGCCACCGTCATCCAGCTCGGAGGTAAAGCTTCAACCGTCTTGCTTGATCTTTTGCCTCCCTACTTAACACTTATTTTACTTACAGGATGAGGTGGAGACCAGCTGCGCCAATGCCCCTGAGGTAAGTTACCTTTCCTCCGGCTCAGAATGTTTCATCCCCCGAAAGCCGCAGCGGGTTATTAGAAAAGTTCCTCTTTCTCACCCTCTTGCTTATCTGGCTCCCGATTTCCTCTTAAAAAGGCAACAGCAAATCGAGCGTCGTCAGACTCGAAGCACCAGCTCTACCGAGCTCATGCCCGGGTTGCCAAACTCTCCGGCTCCCAAGAAACGCCCCGCCAAGGTTTAAACCCCTTTCTTTTCCTTTATCTTTCCTTTGTAAACTTGATACTCTCTTCACCTTTCTGTTTATTTTGTAGAAATCTTCTTCCTCTGGCGACTCTTCGGAGTCCATCATACCACCGCCCAAGATTAATCCCCTGTAAGTATCTAGATATCCGGCTTCTACTATGATAGCAATATCTTCAATTGTGATTCTTCTTATTTTTTGCAATGCTCAAGCTAAGCGTCGCAAGGCCAACAAACCCTCCTCCAGCCCAGTTATTAAAGAACCGGAGCCCGAGCAACCAGAAGAAACTCAACCAGAAGAAAACCCGGCAGCTACCTCCGCTGAGCCGGCCGCTGAAGATGTTATCATGGAGAGCCCTCCAAGGGCTCCTTCTAAGCCAGCAACTCCTGCCAAGACCCCTGACACCCCGGACGTTATTATCACCGGGTCTGGTCATCAAACGCCTCCGGCTCATGTATTGACCAAACATACAGAGCCGGCTGAAGCTTCAAAGAAATTGAACTTCGATTCTTCCTGCGAGAAGATGACCGTTGAAGAGCTACACGCTGGGTACATAAACTGGGTTACCACCAGCCGGGACTTGGAACTTCGGTTGATTTCTTCCATGAAGACAAAATATGAGGTACTTTTCCTTATTTACTATACCCTTTCTTAGCTCCAAGGATCCGTCTTAACGTATTGAATCATTGAGCGGGTCTTTCTGTGACCTCTTGCAGAGATTGCCATGTCAAACTCCGTTAAAATTGCTTTATCTTTGTACTGTAAGTAAATTGAACTGCCAATCGTAGCCCCCAAGGGCCGTCTCAGATTATATTTGAGCCGGGCCTGTGATGTAGATAACTTGAAGATGTAATCGTAGCCCCCAAGGGCCGGCTCAAACTTGATCAAGTTGAGTCGGTGCTTCCATTATTAGCACATTGAAAAGCCGTAATCGTAGGCCCCAAGTTCCGGTTCAACTTCAAAGGAAATGAATCGGAACTACATACTTGCAAGATCAAATATATATTAGCCCCCAAGTGTCAAATATATTGTTTGCAATCTGTTTGAGACTTGTATTCGCTTTTAACACCCGTCCTGCATTTTGGCGGCTTATTCTGTATTTATAGGAAGCTTTGAATGAAGTCGGGTCTCAGCTGACGGATCTGAAGGCCAACTTGGCAGCTCAACAAGAAGCTCGAAGTATCGCAGATGAAAAATGCCGGCTTCTCGCAGAAGAACTGGCCAGTGTTACCGCCGAGCTCACCTCTTTAAAAGAGACAGTTGAATCTGAAAAGGCCACCTTAACCAAACGAGCGGACGACGCTGAGCAGCGGCTTACAGCCATGGCGGATGAACTTCAAGGTCTGAAACAGCATATTGCGAAGATGTTAGCCGCCCTATTTGGTAAGCTTTCTTGTTTACTTTGTATTGCCTAACATTGTTACTGAAAAAATTGGCGGCTCATTAATTTTATCCGACTCATCCAGGTCCCAGGAGCCGGCAGTTGGCTTCTGCTAGCCTTCTGCCACTGAAGGCCATTTACACTTTTGTAGAGCAATTATACTGCAGCGCCATCTTCACGATCAAGAGCGTGCAGTACAAGGAGAAGATCCCCACTGCTCTGAAAGGGGTCTTGGAACTCTTCTCTACAATGCCTAAGCAGATTGAAGAGCTCAAGAAGTCCGCCTTCCGCCAAGGAGCCGTTGCCGGTTTGAGTCGGGCTCTTGCCTTCGCTCCTGAGCTAACGCCGGCTGAAATGATGGATGGCTATCCGTCTAAAAGGGATGACGGCTCAGATTTCACCGAAGAAGATTATACCCGGTGTGTCAAAGAATCGCGCTATTTAGCCTCTGTCTTGGCGGATGAAGCTGATTTGAGCACCTATCAGGTGGCTTACAACGCAGAGGAGAAGAGAATCCGCGGGCCTCTCTACGAGTGGAAAGATCTGACACCCACCCGCAGTAAGGATCTCTTTCCTTGTGAGCTTGACGCGTCTCCGTTCTTTGAAGGGTCATTTGCTGCTCTAGCTGACTGTAACTGGGACTTGGGCAATCTTCAGATAAAGCCAGCAGAAGACCCGGAGCAGGATGAGCCGCCAACAACTGAATTGTAATCTTTTAGCCTTTTGAGCACAGAGTTATGTACTAACCCGCCGTGGGCGGCTGACAATGCTTTTGCTCTTTCTGAGAGTATCTTTTGTAATAGAGTAACCATGATTCTGCCCCTTGGTGGTCATATATATTTGCACCTCTCTGTGTTTTAATGTGTTGCCGGCTCTACCTTTGAAATTTTCTGATGAGGGGCCTGTCTTTTAAGACACCATTCCTTTCTCCAGAATATTACAGCCGGACAATCTCTTTGAGACCTTAAATTTTTGTTGACCGAAGCCACATGTCTCCGGCTTTCATCAGACGGAGTTATTAAAGAGCCGGTTGTCTTTAGGATAATGTAAGTTATACCTGATGGTAAGAAGCCTCTATCGACAACTGTGGCTATTGATGAACCGGAACTTTTGAGGAGAGTTTGGCTGTGTAGCCCCCAAGTGTCAGGTAGTTTCACTTGCGGCAACCCGGGACTTACAATTGCCCGGCTTTGATAAGCCGGCATGATACCATATGCAATGATGATCTTTCCTTCCTCAAAAACTCCTATGCTGGCTCTTCTGCGTGGATCCGAACGGTTAAACTCATACCAGTTCAGGGTCTCTGTCAAGATTGGTCGTCAATTATTTGAACCGGCTCAGGGTCTCTAGGCGACATTGGTCGTCAATTTCTTGAACCGGCTCAGGGTCTCTAGGCGAGATTGGCCGTCAATTTATTGAACCGGCTCAGGGTCTCTAGGCGAGATTGACTGGTAAGAGTATAATGAACACTGGCTGTCAATGGGAGATGTAAGCTATACCTCAAGGCAAGAAGCCTCCATCAACAACCGCGGCTAATAATTAGCCTGAGATGGCATAAAGCCGGTTGTTTGAAAGGAGAAGTAAGGTATACCTAAAGGTAAGAAGCCTCTTTCAACAGCTACAGTTGATAAGCAACTGAATTTAGGCGTAAATGCTGGTTGTTAGGGTGAGATAAGCGAACTCATCGGTAAGAAGCCCCCTTCGACAACCGCGGTTAATAAGTAACCGAAAGTGGCATAAAGCCGGCCATTAGGGTGAGATAAGCGATACCCGTCGGTAAGAAGCCCCCTTCGATGGCCGCAGTTGATAAGCAACTGGAATTTGGTATACACGTTGTTGTCTTAGGGCACTATAAGCTATACCAAAAGGTAAGAAGCCTCCGTTAACAATCAGCGCTTAATGTATCCAAACTAGGCATAAAGCCAACTGTGCAAGGGAGAAGTAAGCTATACCCGGAGGCAAGAAGCCTCCTTGCTATAGTTTAATGGCAGCTGGCTATGCAAAGGAGAAGTAAGTTATACCCGAAGGCAAGAAGCCTCTTTGCAACAGTGTTTAATAGGGCATAAAGCCGAAGGGTAGACCAGTCCTTTTGACGGCGAACAACCCTCTTCAACTCAAAAAAAAAATTGAACCGGAAGATTTTACCTTGATTGTACAAAGGTGTATATAAGAGCAAAGGCCTCAGTCTTATGCAAGGATGCTAGCTTTTTACTCATGTGCTCATGATATATACAGTGATAGCGGCTTTCAACCCCTGTTAAGTAAAGTATGGTCGCAGATGTGCTATATTCCAGGGCCGCGACGTCTCTTGTCCCGCGGTTTCCGACTCATCTCTGACATCCATGAGGTAATATGACCCATTGTTAAGGTTCCTGCTGACCACAAAAGGCCCCTCCCATGGTGGAGATAACTTATGCATTCCAGATTGGTCTTGAATCAACCGGAGCACCAGGTCACCTTCTTCGAACATCCGGGTCTTTATCCTGCGGCTATGATAGCGTCGCAGGTCTTGTTGATAAATTGCCGACCTGGCTGCTGCTAACTCTCGTGCTTCATCCAAAGCGTCCAACGCATCTTGGCGGGCTACCTCATTGTCCGTCTCAACATAAGCCGCCACCCTTGGTGAGTCGTGCCAGATGTCACTGGGTAGAACCGCCTCAGCACCGTATACCATGAAGAAAGGTGTAAAACATGTAGATCTGTTAGGCGTAGTTCTGATGCTCCATAAGATGGAAGGCAACTCCTCAACCCAACACCTGGGTGTCCGTTTCAAAGGAACCATGAGCCGTGGCTTGACACCTCTCAAAATTTCCTGATTGGCTCGCTCTGCCTGACCATTAGACTCTGGATGTGCCATGGCTGAAACATCAAGCCGGATATGCTCCTTCTCACAGAACGTTTTCATATCTCCTTTGGATAAATTTGTCCCATTGTCTGTAATAACCCTCCGGTGTCGGGTTAGAATAATGACCCGCCGGTGTCGGAAAAGCCCTAGGTGAGATTTGGTTATGCTGGGGCGGACGAGTCGCTGGGCACTCCATCGGGCGGCTCTCCAGCACACCCGTAACCTGCCCCACTCCAGGGGTGTTAAAAAGGTTTCTCACTTCATAACATTCTGGCAGACGGGACTGATGCCTCCTCCTGTGCACTGCAGCTGCTGACCTCTGCTCTAGCTCTAGTCGAAAAGCGTCTGCCTTGATACACTCCGCTTCTTCCTCCATCTGGGCTTTCAGCTCGTCCATCCTTTGTCGTTCCTTTGCCATCCGGCCCTTGATCCATGCCACCTCTAGATTCCTGGCTGCTTGATTATCCGGGGTTACCTCTGTGACCATGAGAGCTGTAAGTTCGTCCATCAATTCCACTAGAACCTGAGCCGGCGGCGGCGGGCTATCGCCTGTTGCGGCGGCTCCCACAGCCGTGTCACCGGCGGCTGAAGCCGATCCTGCCATGAATACCGCCGCGTGAACCGGAGAGCTCATAGCATCCGTCTCAACGCCTTCTATCTCAGAATAGCCGTCGTAGTAGCCCCTAAGGCCACCGTTGCTGAGCCGATACACTGATTTTGTCTCCCCACTGGAAGACTCCTCTTCCGAGCAAACGAGAGTTCCCTGTGACCCGGATGCTTCCAGATCCAAGCCTTGAGTGAAGCCCACGAGAACGTGCTTCTGACCCAGACGGGCACGGGCAGACTGTGTAACACGCGTAGATTGGAGACGCCGAGCTGGCTCGACGATGTTGGTGCAGACGTCCGGCCCGGGTGTAGATCCATCAACCTTTCCGATGAAAACCTGGATCCCGCCGAATGGAACCAGGAATCCATACTCCACAGAACCAGCGTCAAGCCCCCAGTCGGCGTCGTCGATGTAGAGCCAGCCACGGCGACTCTTGCTCATCCTTCCAACCACGTATCCTTTGAGCCCTGCAAGAGAACCTTTGAGAACTCAACACCACCAAGCGCTTGCCTCACGGTGGGCGCCAACTGTCGTGGTTTTATCACGGCAGATGTCCGGGTGAACAGACTTTGGTTCGAGGCCATCGCCAATGAGGTGGACTCAAAGGGGTTAGTTGGGACGAAAGACACGGGTTTACCCAGGTTCGGCCCCTCAAATCAAGGTAACAGCCTACGTCATGCTTGTGCTTGTATTACTTGCGTATCGATTACAAGGAGCTAAAAGCTTGACCTAGTTCTCGATTGTCTCTCCCCTAAGTCGCCCCGGGTCTGCCTTTCTATAAGAGGTCAGAACATCTGGGTCATTACAATTGCTAACCGAGTCTCTCTCTATCTTCTTGCCCAAGCCGTCTGTGAGTCGGCTTGCACGCCCGGGTCTTCTCAGTCCGGGCCATCGTACGGCCCATACCATGAGCCGCCTATCTTCCTGGGCCACTTAATATTACGACTCACCTTTGGGCCGGTTCACGAGCTAATAACATGACCCGGAGCCTCTTCGGCGGGTCATATCCCCAACAGGTACCGTCCATACGAACAACATTCCTTGGGGGAGTTTTGTTTCATTATATTTTGATTTGATTTTTGAGCATGGGACTGGGCATCCTGAATACCAGCCACTTTCTCGTGAATGATAGTAAATCAACACATATCATGAGAATAACACACCTATCATGGAAAAACATTGGATACTCCCCACCGTTTCATGAGCGGTACGGGCACACAAAAGAGAATTTTATTTTGAAGATTTAGAGATGGCATATACAAATTTTCTTGGAACGGCATGGAAATACCGCATATAGGTAGGTATGGTGGACTCATAAGGCAAATCTTGGTTTAAGGATTTTGGATGCACAAGTAGTATTTCTACTTAGTACAAATGAAGGCTAGCAAATAGATTGGTAAGCAACCAAACCGAGGAACAATTGGATTTTTGGATATGACTATTGGCGTGGATTTGTCACGGCAAGATGTCCGGCGTAGTGTACTTTGGTGTGAGGCCATCGCAACTATGTGGCCGCTTCAGAGGGGTTGGTAGGAATCGAGAGACGCGAGTTTACCCTGGTTCGGCCCCTCCGATGGAGGTAAAAGCCTATGTCCTGCTTGTCTTGTATTGATGATGAGGAAGATCTCTCGGTTACAAGGGTGTTTTCTTGCTACCTCTAATATCAGAAGCCTATAATCTATCTATCTCTTATGACTTGTATCTGTCTTAACTTGTCAACTTGTCTCCCTAGGGTTGGTCTACCCCTCCTTATATAAGTGGAGAGGGTAGGTTTACAAATAGAGTCCTACTGGGAGTAGGATTAGGACTAGTCTTTCATTAATCCTAATCCCGGTCTTGTTTCTCTTTTAAGGGAATCCTCTCTCCTTTGGGCCTTCTCTTGTGAGCCGCCCCACTCCGGATTACATACTGGGCCTTGGGCCTTGTCGCCCGTCTGACCCGCCTGCCGGGTTACCAATAAATCGTCAAGTCTCGACCGGGTCTCCAGTGAGTCGCCAAGTCCTGGCCGGGTCATACTTCCGGCCAGGTCATACCATGGGGTATATCCCTGACACCTATATATACCACTCCTCCACCACTCACTCGCAAGAGAGGCACTCAAAACAGTTCCCCACTCATACCTACTGATTTTCTGAGAGAGAGAGACACCTACTCATGTGTTGAGATCATGCCATTTCATTCCTACCATATGAATCTTGATCTCTAGCCTCCCCAAGTTTCTTTCCACCCAATCAACCTCTTCCACCATGCTAAATCTGTGAGAGAGTGATTGTGTGTTGAGGAGTCTATCATCTTGAAGTACAAGAGCAAGGAGTTCATCGACATTATCGAGCCTATTACCTTTTGGAGGGTGGTGCCTCCTAGATTGGTTAGGTGTCGCTTCGGAGAATCCTAATTCGTGTTGTGGAGTAAACCAAGAAGTTTGTAAGGGGAAGGAGATTGCCTACTTCGTGAAGATCTACCCCGAGTTAGGCTAGTCCTTCGTGGACATAGGTCATCATGGTATAGTCAAGGTTGCTTCTTTGTGGAACCCTCCGTGTGTGAGCCCTCCGTGGACACTTGTGACCATTACCCTCCGTGGGTTGGAGACTCCATAAACATGGACATACGATCGCACCACCTATCAGAACCACAGGAAAAAATCATCGTGTCTACAATTGCGTTTGATCTTCCTACCCTTCCTTTACTTACATGATTGTCTTTACTTTCTGCTGCAACACTCGTAGACATGCATGTGTAGGGTGTACTTGACTTCCTATGAATGCTAAAATCTGCCAAGACTTATAATTGGGAAAAGGTAGATTTTTAATTTGTCAAGTAGTCTAATCACCCCCCCCCCTTCTACCACTACTTTCAATCCTACAAGTGGCAGAGCCTTAGATGGTCTCCCCAACCCTTGGCCAAAGTGGGATAGGGTTTGGGTGGCGCCCAGCCCTCTTGTTGGCTGGTGTGCCTCCTCCCCTCGGCCCATGAGGCCCCCAACACTTGTCGGGGTCCCCTGAAACACCTTTCGGTACTCCCGGTCATAACCCGGTACCCCCAAAACACTTCCGGACTCTGATTCCCTTTGTCCTATATATCGATCTTCACCTCCGGACCATTTCGGAGTTCCTCGTCACGTCCAGGATCCCATCCGTGACTCCGAACAACTGCTACTTCTCGAGCATCCGTTGGTTTCTATGAAGAGGAATGGTTGATGCAGAAAACTAGATAAGTATTTCCCTCAGTTGTTGAGCACCAAGGAATCAAATTACTAGGAGATACAAGCAAGTCCCCAATAGGTGTACCTACACAAAGAATCAAACTCTTGCATCCAACCCTATAAAGGGGTTGTCAATCCCTTTAAGGTTACTTGCAAGCATGAGATCTGATAGAGATAGATTGATTAAACGGAAAGTAAAACAATAGGTAAAAGTAATGCAGCAAAGTATTTTGGGTATTTTTGATTTTAGATCTGAAAGTATAATATGGAAAATAGACCCGGGGGCCATAGGTTTCACCAGAGTCTTCTCTCATGATAGCAAGTATTATGGTGGGTGAACAAATTACTGTCGAGCAATTGATAGAAAAGCGAATAATTATGAAGATATCCAAGGCAATGATTATGCATATAGGCATCACGTCCGTGTCAAGTAGACCAAAACGATTCTGCATCTACTACTATTACTCCACACATCGACCGACTCCTGCATGCATCTAGAGTATTAAGTTCATGAAGAACAGAGTAACGCATTAGGTAAGATGACATGATGTAGAGGGATAAACTCAAGCAATATGATGAAAACCCCATCTTGTTATCCTTGATGGAAAGAATACAATACATGCCTCGCTACCCCTACTTTGTCACTGGGTGAGGACACTGCAAGATTTAACCCAAAACTAAGCACTTCTCCCATTGCAAGAATTACCAATCTAGTTGGCCAAACCAAACCAATAACTCAAAGAGACTTGAAAAGATATGAAATCATGCATCTAAGAATTCAGAAAAGACTCAAATAATATTCATGGATAATCTGAATCATAGACCCACAATTCATCGGATCTCAACAAACACACCGCAAAGGAGTATTACATCGGATAGATCTCCATGAAGATCATGAAGAACATGGTATTGAAGAGCAAAGAGAGAGAAGAAGCCATCTAGCTACTAGCTATGGACCCGAAGGTCTATGGTGAACTACTCACACATCATCGGAGGGGCAATGGAGTTGATGTAGATGCCCTCCGTGATCGAATCCCCCTCCGGCAGATTACCGGAAAAGCCTCCAAGATTGGATCTCTCGAGAACAGAGGCTTCTGGCAGCAGAAAAGTGTTTTCGTGGATCATTGTGATAATGATGGAATATTTGGGAATTTATAGGCCAAAGATTAGGGTTAGGGGAGCTATCGTGGGCCCACAAGCCTGCCCGACGCGCCCTACCCCCCTGGGCGTGGCCCTAGGGCTTGTGGCCCCACGGTGACTCCTCTGCCTTGGTTCTCAAGTCTCGTAGTTTCCTTTTATTCCAGAAAAATTCCTTCCGAAGGTTTTATTCCGTTTAGACTCCGTTTAATATTCCATATCTGCAAATCTCAAAAACAAGTGGAAAACAGAAACTGGCACTAGGCTCTAGATTAATAGGTTAGTCCCAAAAATAATATAAAATAGCATATTAATGTATATAAAACATCCAAAACAGATAATATAATAGCATGGAACAAACAAAAATTGTAGATGCGTTGGAGACGTATTAGCATCCCCAAGTTTAATTCCTGCTCGTCCTCGAGTAGGCAAATGATAAAAACAGAATTTTGGTGTGGAATGCTACCTAACATATTTATCCATGTAATATTCTTTATTGTGGTATAAATATTCAGATCCGTAAGATTCAAAACAATAGTCTAATATTGACAAAAAAACATTAATACTTCGAGCACACCAACAAGGTAATCGTGTCCTTTCAAAATAACATGACCTTAGAAAGTTATCCCTACAAAATCATATGGTCTGGCTATGCTCCATCTTCCCCACACAAAGTATCTAAATCATGCACAACCCCGATGAACAAGTCAAGCAATTGTTTCACACTTTTGGTGTTCTCAAACCTTTTCAATTCTCATGCGATACATGAGCGTGAGCCATGGATATAGCATTATAGGTGGAATAGAATATGGAGGAGGTGCAAGGATAAATAGGACAAGATAGTCTCACATCAACTAGGCGTATCAACGGGCTATGGAGATGCCCATCAATAGATATCAATGTGAGAGTAGAGATTGCCATGAAACAAATGCACTTAGAGCTATAAGTGTATGAAAGCTCAAAAATAAAACTAAGTGGTCGTGCATAATGAATATCCACTAGTTATATGAAATTGACAAAATAGGAGATTCTTCATCATGAAGATCATGGTGCTACTTTGAAGCACAAGTGTGGAAAAAGGTGGTAGCAATTGTCCCTTCTCTCTTTCTCTCATTTTTTTTGTTTTTTTTGTTTTTTTTGTTTTTTTTCTTTTTTTTGGTGGGCTTCTTTGGCCTCTTTTATTTTTTTTGTTTGGGCTTCGCTGGCCTCTTTTATTTTTTTGTAAAGTTCGGATGCTCATCCCAATTTGTGAGGGAGTCATAGCCTCCATCATCCTTTTCTATCATGGGACAATGATATATTAATGAAAAATCATCACACTTTTATTTACATATAACTCAAAAAAGAAAAATTACAACTCGATACCTATGACAAAATATGACTCTATATGCAATATGAAGTGATGATGCAAGTCATAAAAAACTACATGGTGGAAGTTGCATGTCAATATATCTCGGAATGGCTATGGAAGTGCCATTATAGGTAGGTATGGTGGCAGTTTTGATGAATATATGGTGGCTGTTTTGAGGAAGGAGGGTTTGATGTACCGGAAAAAGTTGCGTGGTACTAGAGAGGCTAGCAAAGATGGAAGGGTGAGAGTGTGTATGATGCATGGACTCAACATTAATCATAAAGAACTCACATACTTATTGCAAAAGTCTATTAGTTATCAAACAAAGCATTAGACGCATGCTCCTAGGGGAGAGGTTGGTGGGAGTTAACCATCGCACGCTCCCGACCCTCACACAAAGGTCGACAATCATTAAACAAATCATGCTCCGACTTCGTTACATAATGGTTCACCATACATGCATGCTACGGGAATCACAAGCTTTAACACATGTATCTCTTCCAATTCACAACTACTCACTAGCATGACTCTCATATTACCATCTCTATTATCTCAAAACTATATGCAAGGAATCAAAATTCTCATAGTTTTTAATGCACTTTATATGAAAGTCTTTATTATATCCCTCTTGGATGCCCATTATATTAGGACTAAATTCATAACCTAAACAAATTACCATGTTGTTTTAAGAAAATCTAAAAATAATATAAGTGAGGAATGAGAGTTCAATAATTTCTATAAAATATAACACCACCATGCTCTATAAAGATATAAGTGAAGCACTAGAGCAACATTGTCGAGCTTAAAAGATATAAGTGAAGCACATAGAGTATTCTAATAAATTCATGATTCAGCGTGTCTCTCTCAAAAGATGTGTGCATAGAGGATAATTGTGGCAAAATAAAAAGAAAAGAATCATATCATACAAGACGCTCCAAGCAAACACATATCATGTGGTGAATAAAAATATAATTGCAAGTAAATTTTCCAATAGATTGAAGACGAAAGAGGGGATGCATTCCGGGGCATCCCCAAGCTTAGAATTTTTGGTATCCTTGAATATTACTTGGGGTGACTTGGGCATCCCCAATGTTAGTCTCTTGACACTCTTTATTCCATAGTCCATCAAATCTTCACCCAAAACTTGAAAACTTCACAACACAAAACTCAACAGAAAACTCATGAGATCGGTTAGTATAAGAAAAATAAATCATCACTTTAGGTACTGTTGTGAACTCATTATTTATTTGTATTTGTGTAATACCTACTGTATTCTAACTTATCCATGACTCATACCCCCTTATACGACCCATAGATACACCAAAATAATCAAACAACACAAAGCAAACAGAATCTGTTAAAAACAGAACAGTCTGTAGCAATCTGTAAACTTCGAAAACTTATCGAATTCTAAAAATTCTTAAAACTTGGGAAAATTAGTGAAATTTGTATATCAACCACGTGTAAAAATTTAAGATCAATTCGACGCTCTTAAAAATTTAGCAAAATCCTGTACTGAGCGCAAAAGTTTCTGTTTTTCAGCAAGATCAAATCAACAACTACCATAGATCACCCCAAAGGTTTTACTTGGCTCAAACACTAATTAAAACACAAAACACAATTACTACAGAATTAATAATGTTCCAAACATACCAAAACAGAATCAAAAAACATGAAACAAAATAAAATTGGGTTGCCTCCCAACAAGCGTTATTGTTTAACGCCCCTAGCTAGGCAAAACACAATAGATCTAGGTATTGTCATCTTTGGTATGCAATCCATAAGTATCTCTCATGATATATTTATAAGGTAATTTTATTTTATTTCTAGGAAAGTGTTCCATGCCTTTACTTGGAAATTAGAATCTAATATTCCCTTCCTTCATATCAATAACTGCACCAATCGTTCTAAGGAAAGGTCTACCAAGAATAATAGGACATGAGGATTGCAATCTATATCAAGAACAATGAAATCTATGGGCAAAAAATTCCTATTTGCAACAATAAGAACATCATTAATTATTCCCATAGGTTTCTTTATAGTGGAATCCGCAAGATGCAAATTTAAGGAAGAACCATCAAATTCACGAAAACCTAACACATCACATAAAGTTTTTGGAATCGTGGAGACGCTAGCACCCAAATCACACAAAGGATGGCACTCATAATCTTTAATATTAATCTTAATAGTAGGTTACCACTCATCATATAGCTTTCTAGGTATAGAAACTTCCAACTCAATTTTTCTTCAAAAGCTTTCATCATAGCATTAACAATATGTTTAGTAAAAGCTTCGTTTTGATTAAAAGCATGAGGAGAGTTTAACATGGATTGAAACAAGGAAATACAATCAATTAAGGAGCATATATCATGATTAAAGTCCTTGAAATACAAAAGAGTGGGTTCCTTGCTATTTAAAGTTTTGACCTCTTCAATCCCACTTTTATCAATCTTAGCATCAAGATCTATAAACTCCGAATCATTGGGACGCCTTTTAACTAAAGTTGACTCATCTATAGTCCCATACTTATCAAGATTAGTATTGGAAAACAAATATTCAATAGTAGTCACATCACGTACTTTAAGATCTTCATCATTATTATCACGAGAACACACTTTTTCAAACCATTCATGCTTAGCAAGTACTCTAGCGGTTCTTTCCTTACACTCATCAATAGCAATTGTCATAGCTTTTAAAGACTCATTAATATCATGCTTGGGTGGAATAGGTCTAATTTTTAAAGAATCAATCTCAAGAGAAATTATATCAACGTTCCTAGCCAAATCATCAATCTTGAGCAATTTTTCTTCAATCATATCACTAAAACCTTTTTGCGTACTAATGAATTCTTTAATATTACTCTCAAAATCAGAGGGTATTTTAATATAATTTCCATAAGAATTGTTGTAGGAATTACCATAATAATTAGAGGAATTACTAGGAAACGGCCTAGCATTGAAATTACCTCTATAAGCGTTATTACCAAAATTGTTCCTACCAACAAAATTCACATCCATAGATTCATTATTATTTCCAATCAAAGAAGACAAGTGAATATCATTTGGATCAATAGGAACACTCTTACTAGCAGACAATTTCATCAATTCATCCATCTTTTCACTCAAAGTATTAATCTCTTCAATAGCATGCACTTTCTTACCAGTAGGAGATCTTTCGGTGTGCCATTGAGAGTAATTTGCCATAATATTATCTAGGAGTTTAGTAGTTTCTCCTAATGTGATTTCCATAAAAGTAACACCCACGAGAGAATCTAAGAGGTTCCTAGAAGCAAAATTCAATCTAGCATAGAAAATTTGTATAATCATCCATAAACTCAAACCATGCGCGGGGCAATTCCTAATCATAAGTTTCATACTTGCCCAAGATTGTGCAACATGCTCATGATAAAGTTGCTTAAAATTAATTATATAATTCCTAAGGGAGATGATTTTAGCAAGCGGAAAGTACTTGGAAATAAAAGCATCTTTACACTTATTCCATGAACCAATACTATTTTTTGGCAACGATGAAAACCAAGTTTTAGCACGATCTCGTAGTGAGAACGGAAATAGCTTCAATTTAACAATATCATTGTCCACATATTTATTATTTTGCATATCACACAACTCAACAAAAGTATTTAGATGGGTTGCGGCATCTTCATTAGCAAGGTCGGAAAATTGTTCTTTCATAACAAGATTGAGCAAAGTAGCATTAATTTCATAAGATTCCGCACTAGTGGCGGGAGCAATCGGAGTACTAATAAAATAATTATTAGTAGTATTGGAAAAGTCACACAACTTGGTATCCTCTTGAGTCATCGTGACAAAGCAAGCAATCAAGCACACAAGCAAGCAAAAAAGCAAACGAAAAGACGAACGGAAAAGGGCGAATAAAAAGGCAAATCTTTTTGGTATTTTCTAAAAATCATTTTAGAAGCTGGGGAGAGGAAAATGAGAGGCAAATGGAAAATAATGTAAACGCAACAGATGAGTTTGTTATGGTTACTTGGTAGGCTTGATGTAGATCTCCCCAGCAACAGCGCCAAAAATCCTTCTCGCTACCTCTCGAGCATGCGTTGGTTTCCATGAAGAGGAACGGTTGATGCAGCACGGTACATAAGTATTTCCCTCAGTTGTTTAGAACCAAGGTATCAATCTAGTAGGAGATACAAGAAAGTCCCCAATAGGTGTGCCTACACAAAGAATCAAACTCTTGCACCCAACGCTATAAAGGGGTTCTCAATCCCTTTAAGGTTACTTGCAAGGATGAGATCTGATAGAGACAGATTTCTTAAACAGAAAGTAAAACAATAGGTAAAAGTAATGCAGCAAAATATTTTTGGTATTTTTGGTTTTAGATCTGATGTATAATATGGAAAATAGAGCCGGGGGCCATAGGTTTCACTAGAGGCTTCTCTCATGATAGCAAGTATTACGGTGGGTGAACAAATTACTGTCGAGCAATTGATAGAAAAGCGAATAATTATGAAGATATACAAGGCAATGATTATGCATATAGGCATCACGTCCGTGTCAAGTAGACCAAAACGATTCTGCATCTACTACTATTACTCCACACATCGACCGACTCCTGCATGCATCTAGAGTATTAAGTTCATGAAGAACAGAGTAACGCATTAGGTAAGATGACATGATGTAGAGGGATAAACTCAAGCAATATGATGAAAACCCCATCTTGTTATCCTTGATGGAAAGAATACAATACATGCCTCGCTACCCCTACTTTGTCACTGGGTGAGGACACCGCAAGATTTAACCCAAAACTAAGCACTTCTCCCATTGCAAGAATTACCAATCTAGTTGGCCAAACCAAACCAATAACTCAAAGAGACTTGAAAAGATATGAAATCATGCATCTAAGAATTCAAAAAAGACTCAAATAATATTCATGGATAATCTGAATCATAAAACCATCGAATCTCGACAAACACAACGCAAAAGAGTATTACATCGGAAAGATCTCCATGAAGATCATGAAGAACATGGTATTGAAGAGCAAAGAGAGAGAAAAGGCCATCTAGATGCTAGCTATGGACCCGAAGGTCTATGGTGAATTACTCACGCATCATCAGAGGGGCAATGGTGTTGATGTAGATGCCCTCCGTGATCGAATCCCCCTCCGGCAGATTACGGAAAAGGCTCCAAGATTGGATCTCTCGGGAACGGAGGCTTCTGGTGGCGGAAAAGTATTTGTGTGGCTCGTTCTGATAATGATGGAATATTTAGGAATTAATAGACCGAAGATTAGGGTTAGGGGAGCTGCTGTGGGCCCACAAGCCTGCCCAGCGCGCCCTGCCCCCTGGATGCGGCCCTAGGGCTTGTGGCCCCACGGTGGCTACTCTGCCTTGGTTCTCAAGTCTTGTAGTTCCCTTTTGTTCCAGAAAAATTCCTTCCAAAGGTTTTATTCCGTTTGGACTCCATTTAATATTCCTTATTTGCAAATCTCAAAAACAAGGAAAAAACAGAAACTAGCACTAGGCTCTAGATTAATAGGTTAGTCCCAACAATAATATAAAATAGCATATTAATGCATATAAAACATCCAAAATAGATAATATAATAGCATGTAACAATCAAAAATTATAGATACATTGGAGACGTATCAACAACCTTCGGTCACCAACACATATAACTCAATACTACCAAAATGTCACCAAACATTAAGTGTGCAGACCCTGCGGGTTCGAGAACTATGTAGACATGACCAAGACTCCTCTATGGTCAATAACCAATAGAGGTACCTGGATGCCCATGTTGGTTCCTACATATTCTACGAAGATCTTTATCGGTTTAACCTCTTTGTCAAGGATTCAGTTAATCCCATATGATGTTCCCTTTGTTCTTCGGTATGTTACTTGCCCGAGATTTGATTGTCGGTATCTCTATACCTAGTTCAATCTCGTTACTGGCAAGTCTCTTTACTCGTTCCATAATACAAGATCTCGTGGCTAACTCTTTAGTCACATTGCTTGCAAGGCTTATAGTGATGTTGTATTACCAAGTGGACCCTAAGATACCTCTCTGTCACACAGAGTAACAAATCTCAGTCTTGACCCATGCCAACCCAACAGACACCCTCGAAGATACGTGTAGATCACCTTTATAGTCACCCATCTACGTTGCGATGTTTGATACACACAATGTACTCCTTTGGTGTCAGTGAGTTGCATGATCTCGTGGTCATAGGAACAGATACTTGACATGTAGAAAACTATAGCAATAAACTGACACGGTCATATGATATGTCTATAGTTTGGGTCTTGTCCATCACACCATTCTCCTAATGATGTGATCCCGTTATCAAATGATAGCTCATGTCCATGGCTAGGAAATCTTGACCATCTTTGATTAAGGAGCTAGTCTATTAGAGGCATACTAGGGACATGGTGTTGTCTATGTATCCACACATGTATCTGAGTTTCCGATCAATACAATTCTAGCATGGGTAATAAACGATTATCATGAACAAGGAAATATGATAATAACTAATTTATTATTGCCTCTAGGGCATATTTCCAACAAATGCATCCACTTCCTACTTGAGCTCATCCATAGTCTTAGTCAGCCCATCCACTTTGTTGTTCATCGTGGTAAACCTGTCCTCCACAATCCTCACAAGACTCTCCTAATTAAGCAGGATGTCCTTGATGTCCTTCTGTATACCCTTAATGTTCCTAATGATAAGATCCATCTTCTCACTCTTAGTCCTTGGCACCTGAGCACTAGTGGCTCTGGCTGCCTCTGCCTCTGCCTGTGTAGTAGATGAAGTGGGACGACTAGGATCCATCACCACAACATTGTGCTTGAAGTATGGATGGAGTGGCATATGTGGATGATCAAGTGCATACACATTCTTCTCTAGCTTAGAGTTGATGAGCATCTGAATGTAGGGTGCATATCCACATGATCTCTTATGGTCAGGAGCTGTCCTCTTCACTGTCTCAACAGTTAACTCCATTACCCTGAATCTGGTGTGGGTGGCTATGTGGTGCTAAATTTTGATGGAATATCCCCTAATCATATTTTCATCTCTATACTTAGGCATCAATGTATACCTCAAGATTGTGTTGGTGGTGGGTAGTCCAGCTTGCAGATGATGGACAGAGCCAAGGTTGTGTTAATGCACATGAGTGGCATGGATGGCTTTGTACATATTTGCCATAGAGTTGTGGCGCATATTGGCTTCAGCATAAACATCCAAATCACGATCCTCAACTTCTAGGGCTCCTAACATGGTATCCCGCTCCTCCACGGTAGACTGGTATCTGACTCCCTCAGTCATCCACACGATCCTGCCATCTGGATAGAAATGGGCAATGGAGTAGAACTGCATGACCATCTCATCGTTCCATGTCGTGAACCCTCTCCCAACAAAGTTCTCTATATTAATGCATCTGAAATTGTCTTGCACACTGGGAAAATAGTCCTCATTTGCCTTGATATAGGCCTGGCCAACGTAACTCATGTCACTGACTGTTGGGCTCTTGTCCAAAAGGACGGTCTCATAGAAGTCCTGATGTTCCTTGGTGTAGAAACGAGCATCCACAACAGTCCTTACCATGTAGGCATAGAGATCATTAGATCTCCTATTCCTTAGCCCCGATTCTCTCCTTTTCTTCATATCCTTGGCAATGGGATGAGTATCATTATGCACTGGCATACGTGGCCCCATTTTCTCAAAACTGGCATGTTCTCTTCCTCATCATCTCTGGAAATAGAATTCTTGTTCTTAGCTACAAGAGGGTTGTCTTTGGTGGTCCTCTCGGGTTTGGGAGTAGCTGGCTTCTTGGGTGCAGACTGCTAGCTCTTGGATGGAGCTTGCTTTGGTATAGCATCTGCATAGGGCATCTAGGTCCCACTATTGGTTATTGACTGTAGAGGTGTCTCGGTCATGTCTACATAGTTCTCGAACCCACAAGGTCTGCACACTTAAGGTTCGATGACGTTTCAGTAGTATAGAGTTATGTATGGTGGTGACCGAAGGTTGTTCGGAGTCCCGTATGAGATCTAGGACATCACAAGGAGCTCGGGAATAGTCCGGAGGTAAATATTGATATATAGGAAGTCCTATTTTGGTTGCCGGAAAAGTTTCGAGCTCATCGGTAATGTACCGGGAGTGTCGGTAGTGTACCGGGAGACCATCGGGAGGGGTATTTCGACCCAAGAGTCTTCATGGGATGTGGGAGAATAAATACCAGCCTTTTGTGGGCTGCTGGAAGTCCCACACAAGGCCCATGCGGTTAGGGAAGAAAAGCCCAAAGATAAAAGGTGGAAAAAAGGCAAAAAGGCAAAAAAGGAAGAGTCCTAATCCTACTAGGATTGGAGGAGGAGGAGGACTCTCCTCCGTAGCTTCGGCCGAAGCCTCCTAGTAGGATTTGCCCTTGCGCCAAGCCTCCTATCTTCCTCTTATATATACTAGAGGTTTTAGGGTTTTGGCATAGAATTGTTAGCCACGTGCTGCCCGTTCCTCCGGTGCATAGTTTCTCCTCTAGATCGGATTTCTGCAGTGCTTAGGCGAAGCCCTGCCGGAATTGCACCACCACCATCACCGTGGCGCCGTCACGCTGCTGGTAAACTCGTCTACCTCTACGCTCCCTCTTGCTGGATCAAGAAGGCAGAGATCGTTATCGAGCTGTACGTGTGCTGAACGCAGAGGTGCCGTCCGTTCGGCGCTAGATCGGAAGGACCGTGATCAAGATCGCGAGATGGATCGTGATGAGTTCATAGGACGGATCGTGATGAGTTCGCGGGACGGATCATGATTGGATCGAAGGACGGATCGTGATGAGTTCACGGGACGGGTCATGATTGGATAGCGGGACGGATCATGATGAGATCACGGGACGCTCGGCGATTTGCATCGCGAAGATGTTCGACTACACCAACCGCGTTTCTTAACGCTTCCCTCTTAGCGATCTACAAGGGTATGTAGATCCACTCTCCCTCTCGTAGATGCTCATCACCATGGATAGATCTTGCGTGTGCGTAGGGAAATTTTTATTTCCCATGCGACGTTCCCCATCATAAAGTATAGAAGGGGAGAGGGGTTGAGCATCACAAAAATACAGAATGTTTTTCTCAAAACTGAAATCAGAATCTTAAGTTTAATCTTCAGCAATAACGATTTTCGCACCACCGAGTCTAGATTTTCGGAGCCACCAAGACACACAGCCTCCTTAACAGAAACTTGGCAACCACTTTGGTTTCACCGAAAGTGGTCACTCGGTCTGACCGAGACTGTTCTTAGTTGCCCTAAAACCAATATCGGTAGAACTGATTTTTACGACTCGGTGTCACCGAGATGCGGATTGCGGATGGTTAAACCTAAAATTCCAAAGTTCTCGAATCTATTGGAGTTTTTGGTGGATGGAACAAGTGCACACTATGGCAAGATGATGGAATAAATCAATGTTCACAAGATTCGGAAGAGGGGTGCAAAATCTGAGGCGTTACGCTAACTTGGCGGTGACTACCTACGGCAGCAACGGCGGGGACGAATGTGGTCGACGGTGGAGGATTCCCGTGGCACAGATGCACAGGAGCAAAGGCGAAGTCCGGAGATGCGAGCGACAGCTAGGGTTTGCGAGGACCATGACATTTGGAGAAGTGTTTTCAAAAACCTGTTCTGCCAGTTTATATACCCAAAGATGTCGGTGACACCGGTTCTAAATATTGGTGCCACCGAGTTCCTCTACTGTCAGTTGAAAGGGAAACTTGATGAAGCCGACATTATGGAATCGGTATTACCAAGATGAAAAATCCAGATCAACCCTAGGCTTTGGTGGAACCGAGATTTTGAGCTTGGTCACACCGAGATGCACTGGGGAGGTTTTGGAAGTTAGCTCTTAACAAAACAGAACTCCGAGTGCTCCTCACACAGAGTGTTCGAGAAGTGCTTGCTCAAATTTTTGTCATGAAGCATGAATAGAATTTGAGACGAGAAAGCATAGATAGCTAGGGGTACGTACTTGGGCATTCTTGCATATCCAATTGACCAAAGAAAATGAAAGTCAAATAACAACAATTGGATATCCTCGGATGATAAAATATATGCATACCATGTTGGGGAACGTTGCATGGTAAACAAAAATTTTCCTACGCACACGCAGATCTATCCATGGTGATGAGCATCTACGAGAGGGAGAGTGGATCTACGTACCTTGAAGATCGCTAAGCGGGAAGCGTTAAGAAACGCGGTTTGTGTACTCGAACGTCTTCGCGATCCAAATCGCCGAGTGTCCCGCGATCCAATCATGATCCATCCCGCTATCCAATCACGATCCGTCCCGCGAACTTGATCACGATCTGTCCTGCGAACTTGATCACGGTCCTTCCGATCTAGCGCCGAACGGACGGCACCTCCGCGTTCAGCACACGTACAGCTCGATGACGATCTCCACCTTCTTGATCTAGCAAGAGCGAGAGGAGAGGTAGAAGAGTTCTCCAGCAGCGTGACGGCACTCCGGCGATGGTGGTGGAGCTATTCCGGCAGGGCTTCGCCTAAGCACTGCAGAAATCCGATCTAGAGGAGAAACTATGCACTGGAGGAGCGGGCAGCACATGGCTAAAATTCTGTGCAAAAACCCTAAAACCCACCAGTATATATAGAAGGAAGGGAGGAGAGGCTTGGCGCAAGGGCCAAGCCTCCTTTGGTTCGGCCGGAGTGGGGAGGAGAGGAGGACTACTCCTCCAATCCTAGTAGGACTAGGAATCCTCCTTTTTGGCCTTTTTTCCACCTTTTCCCTTTGGGATTTTTTCCCTAGCCGCATGGGCCTTGTGTGGGACTTCCACCAGCCCACAAAAGGCTGGTAACTATTCTCCCACAGCCCATGAAGCCTCTTGCGTCGAAATACCCCTCCCGATGGTCTCCCGGTACACTACCGGCACTCCCGGTACGCTACCGATTAGCCCGAAACTTTTCCGGCGACCAAAGCAGGACTTCTTATATATGAATCTTTACCTCCAGACCATTACGAAGCTCCTCGTGATGTCCGGGATCTCATCCAGGACTCCGAACAACCTTTGGTCACCACCATACATAACTCTATACTACCGAAACGTCACCAAACCTTAAGTGTGCAGACCCTGCGGGTTCGAGAACTATGTAGACATGACCGAGACACCTCTACGGTCAATAACCAGTAGTGGGACCTGGATGCCCATATTGGTTCCTACATATTCTACGAAGATCTTTATCGGTCGGACCTCTATGTCAAGAATTCAGTTAATCCCGTATGATGTTCCCTTTGTTCTTCGGTATGTTACTTGCCCGAGATTCCATCGTTGGTATCTCCAGTCCTATTTCAACCTCGATACCGGAAAGTCTATTTACTCATTCTGTAATACAAGATCCCGTGACTAACACTTAGTCACATTGCTTGCAAGGCTTATTGTGATGTTGTATTACCGAGTGGGCCCTGAGATACCTCTTCGTCATACGGAGTAACAAATCCCAGTCTTGATCCATGCCAACTCAATAGACACCCTCGGAGATACCTGTAGAGCACCTTTATAGTCACCCAGTTACATTGCGACATTTGATACACACAAGGCACTCCTCCGGTATCCGTGAGTTGCATGATCTCATGGTCATAGGAACATATACTTGACATACAGAAAACGGTAGCAATAAACTGACACGATCATATGCTACATTTGTAGTTTGGGTCTTGTCCATCACATCATTCTCCTAGTGATGTGATACCATTATCAAATGACATCACATGTCAATGGCTAGGAAACCTTGACCATCTTTGATCAACGAGCTTGTTCACTAGAGGCATACTAGGGACATAGTGTTGTCTATTTACCCACACATGTAATGTGTTTCCAATCAATACAATTACAGCATGGATAATAAACGATTATCATGAACAAGGAAATATAATAATAAACACTTTATTTATTGCCTCTAGGGCATATTTCCAATAGTCTCCCACTTGCACTAGAGTCAATAATCTAGTTCACATCACTATGTGATTTACATTGTAATGAATCGAACACCCATGCAATTATGGTGTTGATCATGTTTAGCCCTTGGAAGAGGTTTAGTCAACGGGTCTGCAACATTCATATCCGTGTGCACTTTGCAAATATTTATGTCCTTCTCCTCGATGTAATCGCGGATGGAATTGAAGCGTCGCTTTATGTGTTTGGTCCTCTTGTGAAACCTTGGTTCCTTGGCCAGAGCAATGGCACCAGTGTTGTCGCGGAACAGGTTCATTGGATTCAGTGCACTGGGCACTACTCCAAGATCTGTCATGAACTACTTCATCCAGACACCTTCCTTTGCCGCCTCCGAGGCTGCGATGAACTCCGCTTCACATGTAGAATCGGCTACCACGCTTTTCTTGGAACTGCACCAGCTTACCGCTCCCTCGTTGAGAATAAATACATATCCGGTTTGCGACTTAGAGTCATCCGGATCAGTGTCAAAGCTTGCATCGACGTAACCCTTTACGACGAGCTCTTCATGACCTCCATAAACGAGAAACATCTCCTTAGTCCTTTTCAGGTACTTAAGGATATTCTTGACCGCTGCCCAGTGTTCCATTCCAGGATCACTTTGAAACCTTCCGGCCATACTCATGGCAAGGCTGACATCCGGTCTTGTGCACAGCATTGCATACATGATAGAGCCTATGGCTGAAGCATAGGGGATGACACTCATCTTTTCTCTATCTTCTGCAGTCACTGGGCATTGAGTCTTACTCAACTTCACACCTTGTAACACAGGCAAGAACCCCTTCTTGGACTGATCCATTTTGAACTTCTTCAAAACTTTATCAAGGTATGTGCTCTGTGAAAGTGCTATTAAGCATTTTGATCTATCTCTATAGATCTTAATGCCTAATATGAAAGCAACTTCTCCTAGGTCCTTCATTGAAAAACTCTTGTTCAAATATTCCTTCACGCTTTCCAGCATTTCTATATTGTTTCCAATCAGCAATATGTCATCCACATATAATATTAGAAACTCTATAGAGCTCCCACTCACTTTCTTGTAAATACAAGCTTCTCCATAAACTTGTATAAACTCAAACGCTTTGATCACCTCGTCAAAGCGCTTATTCCAACTCCGAGATGCTTGCACCAGCCCATAAATGGATCGCTGGAGTTTGCAAACTTTGTCAGCATTCTCTGGATCAACAAAACCTTCTGGTTGCATCCTATACAACTCTTCCGCAAGAAAACAGTTGAGGAATGCCGTTTTGACATCCATCTGCCAAATTTCATAATCGAAATAAGCAGCTATTGCTAACATGATTCTGACAAACTTAAGCATCACTACGGGTGAGAATGTCTCATCGTAGTTAACTCCTTGAACTTGTGAAAAATACTTTGCCACAAGTCGAGCTTTATAGACGGTGACATTACCGCCCACGTCTGTCTTCTTCTTAAAGATCCATTTGTTCTGAATGGCCTTTCGCCCTTCGGGTAATACTTCCAAAGTCCATACTTTGTTTTCATACATGGATCCCATCTCGGATTTCATGGCCTCTAACCATTTCTCGAAATCTGGGCCCATCACTGTTCCTCCATAGCTCGTAGGTTCATTGTTGTCCAACAACATGACTTCCAAGACATGGTTGCCGTACCACTCAGGAGTAGTACGCGCCCTTGTCGACCTACGAGGTTCAATAACAGCTTGATCTGAAGCTTCATGATCATCATCATTAACTTCCTCTTCTACCATCATAGGTTCCACAGAAACATCTTTCTGCGTTACGCTACTTTCTGGTTGAAGTAAAGGTTCAACAACCTCATCAAGCTCTATTTTCCTCCCACTCAATTCTTTCGAGAGAAACTCTTTCTCAAGAAATGTTACGTTCTTAGCGACAAACACTTTGCCTTCAGATCTGAGATAGAAGGTATACCCAACTGTCTCTTTCGGGTATCCTATGAAGACGCATTTCTCTGCTTTGGGTTCCAGTTTTTTAGGCTGAAGCTTTTTGACATAAGCATCACATCCGCAAACTTTAAGAAACGACAATTTTGGCCTCTTGCCAAACCATAGCTCATATGGCGTCGTCTTAACGGATTTTGATGGTGCCCTATTTAAAGTGAATGCAGCTGTCTCTAATGCATAACCCCAAAACGATAGTGGCAAATCAGCAAGAGACATCATAGAACGCACCATAAGGTTCGATTACGACGTTCGGACACACCATTACGCTATGGTGTTCAAGGCGGTGTCAACTGTGAAACAATTCCACACTGTCTTAAGTGACTGCCAAACTCATAACTCAGATATTCACCTCCTCGATCAGATCACAGGGATTTAATCTTCTTGTTACGATGATTCTCAACTTCACTCTGAAATTGCTTGAACTTTTCAAACGTTTTAGAGTTGTGTTTCATTAAGTAAATATACCCATATCTACTTATGTCATCAGTGAAGGTGAGAAAATAACGATATCCACCATGCGTTGTAACATTCAGTGGACCGCACACATCAGTATGTATGATTTCCAATAAGTCACTTGCCCGTTCTATTGTTCCAGAGAACGGCGTTTTAGTCATCTTGCCCATGAGGCATGGTTCACATGTGTCAAGTGATTCAAAATCAAGTGACTCCAAAAGTCCATCAGCATGGAGCTTCCTCATGCGTTTTACACCAATATGACCTAAACGGTAGTGCCACAAGAAAGTGGTACTATCATTATCAACTCTACATCTTTTGGCATCAATGTTATGAACATGTGTGTCATCACTATCAAGATTCAATATGAATAAACCCCTCAAATTGGGTGCATGACCATAAAATATATTACTCATATAAATAGAACAAGCTTTATTCTCTGATTTAAATGAGTAACCATCTCGCAATAAACAAGATCCAGATATAATGTTCATGCTTAACGCAGGCACTAAATAACAATTATTCAGGTTCATCACTAATCTCGATGGTAATCGAAGAGAGAGAGTGCCGACGGCGATCACATCAACCATGGAACCATTTCCCACGCGCATCGTCACTTCATCCTTTGCCAGCCTTCGTCTATTCCGTAGTTCTTGTTTTGAGTTGCAAATGTGAGAAACCGAACCGGTATCAAATACCCAGGCACTACAACGAGAGCTAGTAAGGTACACATCAATAACATGTATATCATGTATACCTTGTTTGTCATTGGCCAACTTCTTGTCAGCCAAGTACTTGGGGCAGTTCTGCTTCCAGTGACCAGTTCCCTTGCAATGAAAGCACTCAGTTTTTGGCTTAGGTCCATGCTTGGGCTTCTTTACAGGAGTAGCAACTGTTTTGCCATCCTTCTTGGTTTTACCCTTCTTGCCCTTGCCCTTGCCCTTGCCATTCTTCTTGAAACTAGTGGTTTTATTGACCATCAACACTTGATGTTCTTTCTGGATTTCAGACTCAGCGACTTTTAGCATCGCAAACAGCTCGGCGACTGACTTGTTCATCCCGTGCATGTTATAGTTCATCACAAAGCTCTTGTAACTAGGTGGCAGTGATTGAAGAACTCTGTCAGTGATCACCTCTGACGGAAGGGCAATTCCCAACTCTGCTAGACGAGTTGAATACCCAGACATTCTGAGTATATGTTCACTGATAGACCTGTTCTCCTCCATCTAGCAAGCATAGAACTTATCGGAGGTCTCATACCTCTCGATCCGAGCATTCTTTTGAAAGATAAACTTTAACTCCTGGAACATCTCATATGCTCCATGATGTTCAAAACATCTTTGAAGTCCCGGTTCTAAGCCATACAATATTGCAAACTGAACTATTGAGTAATCTCCAGCACGTGCCTCCCAAGCGTTCTTAACGTCTTGGGAGGTCATGTCTTCTGGTTGGTCACCAAGCGGTGCATCAAGGACATATAATTTCTGGGAAGCCGTGAGGATAATCCTTAGATTACGGGCCCAGTCAAAAAAGTTACTTCCATCGTCTTTCAACTTAGCTTTCTCTAGGAATGCATTAAAATTCAGGGGTGCTACTACGTGAGCCATTGATCTACAACATAAATATGCAAAGGTTGCTTAGACTATTGTTCAAGATAATGAGTTTAGTTAATCAAATTACTAAAGCTCCCACTCAAATTGACATCCCTCAGGTCATCTGAGTGTCACATGATCCAAATTCACCAACTCAAGTCCGATCATCACGTGAGTTGAGGTGGCTTGAATGGTGAACATCATCATGTTGATCATATCTACTATATGACTCATGTTTGACCTTTCAGTCTCTTGTCTTCCAATGCCATGTCTGTACATGCTAGGCTCGTCAAGTTTAACCCGAGTGTTCTGCATGTGCAACACTGGCTTGCACCCGTTGTATGTGAATGTAGAGTCTATCACACCCGATCATCACGTGGTGTCTCGACATGATGAACTTTCGCAACGGTGCACACTCGGGGAGAACACAATTCATCTTGAAATTTAAGTGAGGGATAACCTTATAATGCTACCGTTGTCCTAAGAAAAACAAGGTGCATAAAAGGATTAACATCACATGCAAATCATAAGTGACATGATATCGTCATGAACTTGTGCCTTTCATCTCCATCTAGAAAGCACCGGCATGATCTCCATCATCACCGGCAAGACACCATGATCTCCATCATCTTGATCTCCATCAAAGTGTCGCCATCGGGGTTGTCGCGCCCAACATGCTTCTACTACTATTGCTACCATTTAGTGATAAAGTAAAGCATTACATAGCGCTTAATGATTGACACGCAGGTCATACAATAATTAAAGGCAACCCTATGGCTCCTGCCGGTTGCCGTATTCATCGACATGCAAGTCGTGATAATCTATACATCACATGATCATCACATACATCACATATATCACATCATGTAATTGGCCATATCACATCACAACATACCCTGCAAAAACAAGTTAGACGTCCTCTAATTGCTATTGCATGTTTTACGTGGCTGCTACGGGTATCTAGCAAGAACAATTCTCATCTACGCAAAAACCACAACAGTGATAAACTAGTTGCTTTTCAACCTTCTCAAGGACCGCCTTTGTCGAATCCGATCCAACTAAAGTGAGAGAAACTGGCACCCGCAAGCCATCTATGCAACAAGTTCCAGTTGAGGGAACCGGTCTCTTGTAAGCGTACGAGTAATGTTGGTCCGGGCCCCTTCATCTCACAATACCGCTGAACCAAAACACGACCAAGGGAGGAAGCAACCTAAGCATCAACGCCCACAAACTCTTTGTGTTCTACTCGAGATCTCATCTACACATACACCTAGCTCTGATACCACTGTTGGGGAATGTTGCATGGGAAACAAAAAATTCCTACGCACACGCAGATCTATCCATGGTGATGAGCATTTACGAGAGGGAGAGTGGATCTGTGTACCCTTGTAGATCGCTAAGCGGGAACCGTTAAGAAACGCGGTTGGTGTAGTCAAACATCTTCGCGATCCAAATCACGATCCTTCCCATGAACTTGATCACGATTCGTCCCGCGAACTTGATCACGGTCCTTCCGATCTAGCGCCGAACGGACGGCACCTCCGCGTTCAGCACACGTACAGCTCGATGACGATCTTCGCCTTCTTGATCTAGCAAGAGGGAGCGGAGAGGTAGAAGAGTTCTCCGACAGCATGATGGTGCTCCGGCGATGGTGGTGGAGCTATTTCGGCAGGGCTTCGCCTAAGCACTGCAGAAATCCGATCTAGAGGAGAAACTATGCAGTGGAGGAACTGGCAGCACGTAGCTAAAATTCTGTGCAAAAACCCTAAAACCCACTAGTATATATAGGAGGAAGGGAGGAGAGGCTTGGAGAAAGTGCCAAGCCTCCTTTGGTTCGGCCGAAGTGGGGAGGAGAGGAGGACTCCTCCTCCAATCCTAGTAGGACTAGGATTCCTCCTTTTTGGCCTTTTTTCCACCTTTTCCCTTTGGGCTTTTTTTCCCTAGCCGCATGGGCCTTGTGTGGGAATTCCACCAGCCCACAAAATGCTGGTAATTATTCTCCCACACCCATGAAGCCTCTTGGGTCGAAATACCCCTCCCAATGGTCTCCCGGTACACTACCGGCACTCCCGGTACACTACCGATTAGCCTGAAACTTTTCCGGCGACCAAAACAGGACTTCTTATATATGAATCTTTAACTACGGACCATTCCGAAGCTCCTCGAGACATCCGGGATCTCATCCGGGACTCCAAACAACCTTCGGTCACCACCATACATAACTCTATACTACCGAAACGTCACCAAACCTTAAGTGTGCAGACCCTGCGGGTTCGAGAACTATGTAGACATGACCGAGACACCTCTACGATCAATAACCAATAGAGGGACCTAGATGCCCATATTGGATCCTACATATTCTACAAAGATCTTTATTGGTCAAACCTCTATGTCAAGGATTCGGTTAATCCCGTATGATGTTCCCTTTGTTCTTCGGTATGTTAGTTGCCCGAGATTCCATCGTCGGTATCTCCATACCTAGTTCAACCTTGTTACCGGCAAGTCTCTTTACTCGTTTCGTAATACAAGTGATGTTGTATTGTGATGTTGTATTACCGAGTGGGCCCTGAGATACCTCTCCGTCATACGGAGTAACAAATCCCAGTCTTGATCCATGCCAACTCAACAGACACCCTCGGAGATACCTGTAGAGAACATTTATAGTCACCCAGTTATGTTGCGACGTTTGATACACACAAGGCACTCCTCCGGTATCCATGAGTTGCATGATCTCATGGTCATAGGAACATATACTTGACATACAAAAAACAGTATCAATAAAATGACACGATCATATGCTACGTTTGTAGTTTGGGTCTTGTCCATCACATCATTCTCCTAGTGATGTGATCCCGTTATCAAATGACATTACATGTCAATGGCTAGGAAACCTTGACCATCTTTGATTAACGAGCTAGTTCACTAGAGGCATACTAGGGACATAGTGTTATCTATTTACCCACACATGTAATGTGTTTCCAATCAATACAATTATAGCATGGATAAGAAACGATTATCATGAACAAGGAAATATAATAATAAACACTTTATTTATTGCCTCTAGGGCATATTTCCAACATACCAACATGCTCACACAATAAGATGTCAAATGAAATATGGCAAACATGCAAAACCACTCTAATATCTACCAAGCACTCTGGCGATGACGGAGTCATCTATATATGAGTATATTGACTTAGGAGTCAAGTAAGAATACTTGATCATAGGTCATACTCATTGTTTAAGCTCAAGTGGGGTTACCACTTTTACATAAAGCATTTAATGTGTTCACATCTTTAAGAGAAGCTTTAACTCAAGTCTTAGAGTAAAGCTCCCCCTTGATGTGACATGCCCCCTAAGAGGGATAAACTAACCTGTATTTTGTCATAGAAGACTACGTGCAGGTGATGTAGTGGTGGATGCTCATAGTTGATGAATATCATATTGAATTGGGAGTAATCCTCGTTGTTTCTTACTCTTCTCTCCTACATGGGTTAGTCCCACACAAGAAACAAATACAAGGATATCTATGGACATGGAGTGCAAAGCATACATGATTATGTCCATGGATTCATTAATTACCTTGTCCCTTGCATACCTTTGAAGGAATGTGTGAGTCCTTGAACTGTTGCATAAGGTTTATGTTGATTGCAAATAGCCGTTGCCAAAAGTGAATGTGAGTGAATTTTGTTGGCGAAGTCATCCCTCAAGAACTTCTATAGTTCTTCTTTGGGACCCACATCAACTTGATGGGGATACTTGGAGTTGAAGTAGCACTTGTAGAAGTTGAGCTTGTAGTAGCCTTGGTAACCCACTTGACCATGGCTTGGGATTCATCTTCATATGAGTTAATCTCCTCTTGAAGCCTGTCCTTGCCCTTGAGCTTGTGGTCTTGTGGTGGAAGGTCATCTTGAGCTTTTGTTCCCTTGGGAGGAGTATGTTCATACTTATCCTTTTGGGGAACAAACTTTGCCTTGGGTTATTGACCTTCTTCCCATTCAACTCCATTGGTGTTGAAGTAGCCAATGCCATGGTTCTTCCGGTATCCTCCATGCTTGCGTACAATTTCCTTAAATTGCTTACATCCGGCAAGACTTTTGTAGACACATTTTTCTATAATCTCTTTCAATAGATCATTTTCTTTCTCAAGTGTAACTTGTCTAAGAGAATCATTAGTGGAATCAATAGAACTACTAGAAGCAATATCATTTGATTTATCATTTTTATTGCTACTAGTTGAAGAACCTTTCTTGCCTTTGCTACTAGTTTGTTTAGCCTTAACTTGTGGAATGAATTTAGATAAGAGTAGTCATTTGGCTAGATAAGAGGAAGTCTTATTTTGAAGATCGTCATTGATAGCTTTAAGAAATTCATGCTCTTGCTCCAAATTGAGCTTCTCGAAGCGGAGCTTCTCATGAGTTCTTACAAGCTCTCTATGATCTTCTAGAGTAGATTCATGGGCTAAGTTAAGAGTGTTCAATTATTTAGTTAGTCGCTCTATTTCCATCTTATCATCATCACACGACTTATCTTGACTAATATGATTACTATCAAGTTCATTTTGACTCATATCACTATATTTGTCAAATAGCAAGTCATCATCTCCAAGTATGTCATCCTCATTAATATTGAAGTCAATGTATTTGGGGTGTGATACCTTGGGGCCTTTAGTCATGAATAAACTTCCACTCCCTTCATTTGGTGAATCAAATATGTCATAGGAGTTGGAGGAAACGAGTGCAAGTCCGTCAACACCTTCATCTTGACCATAGTCGAAGTCGAAGTGATAGCTTATCTCGGAGTGGTTGTCGAATTCGGAGCCGAAAACCCATTCACCGACATGATCTTGGTGTCTTCTTATTGTATAGCTCTTGGTGTACTTGTCCTTCTCCTCCGAGTCTTTACTTCTCCGAGAGGGTCTTCATTCATAACAATCATCTCTACTCCTTCTCTCTCTTCGAGGTGACTCGTCTCATGAGCTCTTTCTTCTATGTGACTCTTCCCTTCTTTTGTGGGGGGTCGTGCACTCATTGGAGTAGTGCCCGGGCCTTTCATAATTGTAAAATTCCGGTCACGACTAGATGAACGCTTCTCTTCATATCTTGAGTTGGAGTTTCTTTCTTTGCCTCTACTCTTGTAGAATTTGTTGAATTTCTTGACCATGAGGCTTATCTCTTCAGTGATTACAAGGTTGTCACTTGACATAGCGGGAGTGTCACTTAAAGCTTTATAAGCACCACTTGACTTGTTGTGAAGTTCTTCCTTGTCCTTGAGTGACATCTCATGGGAAACAATCCTTCTGATAACTTCCGTGGGCTTGAGATCTTTGTAGTTTAGCATCATTTGGATTAATGTGCTAACGATGTCGTACTTCCCATCCAAGGCTCTAAGTATCTTCTTGATGATGAATCTGTCGATCATCTCTCCGCTTCCTAAGCCGGCAATCTCATTTGTGATGAGAGCAAGCCTAGAGTACATTTCGGTGACTCCTTCATCATCCTTCATCTTGAAGTTGTCAAGTTGACTTTGAAGCACATCCAACTTAGATTCCCTGGCGGATTCGGTACCTTCGTGCGTATCAACTATAGTATCCCGAATTTACTTTGCATTCTCAAGTCGACTAATTTTGTCAAATTCTTCGGGGCATAGGTAGTTGAATAGAATGTCACATGCTTCAGCATTGTATTGCAACATCTTTAATTCTTCCGCGGTCGCTTCACAATCCGGTTCCTTTCCATCACCGAAGAATTCACCTTGCAAGCCAACACGAACAACAGCCCATATGGCAGGTGTTATGACCAAGAATATGCATTTTCATTTTATGCTTCCAACTAGGAAAGTTTGTGCCATCAAAATATGGACCTCTACGGTGATAATTTACCTCGCTAGATGTCATACTCTCCTAGGTTGTGAGACCAATGCAACGGATACCAAAGCTTTGATACCACTTGTAGGATCAAAAGTAGGTTTAGAGGGGCAGTGATTAGACTTCTTGACCAAATAAAAACCTAACATTTTTCCAAGTTAATTAGTTGGCAGATTTTAGCAATTGTAGCAAGTCAAGTTCACCCTACACATGCATGTCTACGATTATTGCAACGGAAAGTAAAGACAATCATATATAAGAGAATAGGGATGAGAAGACCAAACGCAATTTGGAGACACAAATATTTTTCCCGTGGTTCGACGGGTGGTGATATCGTACATCCACGTTTATGGAGACTTTAACCCACGGAGGGTAACGGTCACGAGAGTCCATAGAGGGCTCCACCCATGAATGGTCCACGAAGTAGAAACCTTGTCTATTCCATGATGGCCTACGTCCATGGAGGACTAGCCTTACTCGGGGTAGATCTTCAAGAAGTAGGCGATCTCCTTGCCCTTACAAAATTCTTGGTTCAACTCCACAATCACTAAGAAGGAGACTCCCAGGCAACACCTAACCAATCTAGGAGGCACCACCCTCCAAAAGGTAATATATGTGGTAGTATGATGAACTCCTTGCACTTGTGCTTCAAAATATAGTTCCTCAACACTCAATCACTCTCTCAGAGATTTGGCTTGGGTAGAAGAGATTGATTGGCTGGAAAGCAACTTGGGGAGGCTAAAAATCAAAATCCATATGGTTGGAGTGGATGATCATGACTTCAACACAAGGGTAGGTGGTTCTCTCTTAGAAAATTGGATATGGCAAGTGGGTGTGTGTTCTGAGTGCTTCTCTTACGCGTGGGATATGATGGAGGGGTATATATAGTCATCTCCAAGAATTCAACTGTTACAACATTATTGCCCAACTCGGTGAAACTGGAGTAAAAACTCAGTTGCACCGACTAGTGCAAAATGTGGCAACTTTAGCCTTTTCGGTGAGACCAATATATAAATCTTGGTGGTACCAATATGAGTGTCATAGGCAGTTTCCAAATATCGGTGTTACCGATTCCTGAAACTCGGTGAGACCGACTTTAAGAAATTGGTTAACAGAAAGTTGGTCACTGATTTCGGTAGCACGGAATGAAAACTTGGTAGTACCGAGGTGCTAGGGTTTGGTTGTGTTTTTGTCTAGGGTAAAACTCGGTGGATCCGAATGAGAAATATTGGTGTCACCGGATTTTGACTTTTGGCTTTGGACAGAGGGTATTTGTGGGAAAGTGGGTGAGAATTTTTGGTGGCTAACTCTAAGCACTTGAGCAACCAGATCATCATAAATACCTCATCCCCTTTTAATAGTATTGGCTTTCCTATGTACTCAAAAGTGATTTCTCACAAGATGTAAAATGTATAGTCTTGTAGCTTGAAGCTTGGCCAATCCTATTCCTTCCTTTTCTTGGGGAGGTTCTCCACATAATCCTTTAGCCAAACCATCATTATACTTTTCCTGAAATACACTTAGTGGAAACATTAGTCCAATGAAATATATGTTGTTATTAATTAACAAAACTACCTAGTGAAAAGTTGTGCTTTCAGTTGTGCAGGCCGACCACCCTGTGCGACCTTCATATTTTGGAATTGCAGTGCATGGGTGTGGCCCTTCACACCCGATGGTTATGCCTTCTGAGGACCCACCCTTCGTGTCCTTGGTAGAACCTACACCTCCCATGCGGCCCCAAAGTCAAAGTGATCTTTAGTCCTTCCACCTCCTAGTCCCTGGGCGACGACCATTCTTGCCATTTCTGAAGTGACCATAAGGTCAAAAAGCACTCGATCATGGAGTTCTCCCGTCGATCTATGCGATGGAGCCCAAGCGCCACCGCGAAACCCACTTAGTTCACGACGGTCTCCTGCTACGCACCTTGACTCAAGACATTCACAGCGCCCTTAGCTCCACTACAATGTTTCAATATGTCCGGCTTTGGTACCTCCTATGCCCTATCGTCCTCAATAAAACGCCTAACACGCTCACACCGCATTGGTCCTCAGTGGCATTTACAGCGAGATGACATGCTAACAGACCATGTTCTCAGGACGATCATTGCACCACACTAGCGTCTAAAGGAAATCTTGGGCCTCCTCTACACATTAGGATCTTTGTGTGGCTGGCCCTTCAGGAACGGTGCTGGATCGCGGACCGGTTGTCTCGGCTTGGCCTACATCATGATCTCGTCTGCCCCGCTATGTGATCGAGTCTGAGACTATGCAACATCTCCTCACCGGCTTCTCCTTATCACGCCAGACCTACTATGAAGTGTTGTCCTGGTGCCACTCCACCTTGCCATGACGACATGCTCATGGACTGGCTCTCGTCGGCCCTCTTTGGTTTGGCCACCTCCCCACGCCCAGGAATGGCGTCGCTAGCATTCCTTGCCGCTTAGTTGATCTGGAAGCACTGAAATGGGTGTGTCTTTGATGGTGATCGACCCTCCGTCGCCGCGTCTCATGCATGCCATCCAGGAGGAATGCCGCCTATGGGCATGCGCAGGCGTAAAAGGAGTTGTATGAGTTCTTCTTGAAACATAATCATTATGTTTTCCTGGTGTTGTATTTGGTGGTGGTATGATTGTTGTTGTTGAGAGGAGTTGTTCGCTGTGGCGGGATCTTTTTTTTTATGTTCTTCTTTGGTTGTGTGTATCATGAATGTCATGACGGCATCTTGTAGGTATAGAGAATGGATGTAATTGATATCTTCGCGATATTAATATATTCATCTTTTAATATCATTAGTGGTTTAGTGGGCGCGCAAGATTGTTAGTCTCTGCGTCTGATATTGCACTCACATCGTGTACATGCTTGTGTTCATATCGCTCGTATTTGTAACTTCTATTCATCTATCTAACAATAAAAGTGCTTGTGTTCATATCGCTCGTATTTGTAACTTCTATTCATCTAACAATGAAAAGATACGTAACTTTGCCTACTAATAATTTCGAGTAGAGCCAAGAAACCAGTAATTACCAATTACATTTACTTGTGCGATCAGCTTGATCCATATAGTTCGTAGAATTGCGTGGATGAGGATCGAAATAATAGATTAGTACCACGGTACGTACTTGCTCCAAGCTCCAATGGATCAGGCCGACTCGAGTACGAGAACGGCGTACCACCTGCGCTGCTAGTCGACGGTACGTACGTAGTACTACCTAGAGAAGGTTTGGGTCTGTCAATATCGCAGCGGGCGACAGGTCCGGTCTTCCAGCTTAATGGCAGGGCACTGTGTCAATACTATGTTTGTTTGTAGGCGTACGGTCCAGTTATCACCATAATAACTTCCCTTTTCCATGTGGGGTTTACCACAAATCACGTACGTACGTGCATGCCGCTACTAACCGTGTATGCAAAGTTAGCTAGGCTTGCGATTGCTATATTATGGTTTATTGGATTAATTTATCACATGTTATAAGAAAAAAGTTATGAAAACAACAAATTGGTTCCATGGAAAATAAACAAAAATACTTACGGCATATCCAACGTCGACACTCAAACCACAGGCAACCGTTCGGACCGTGCGATTCGAACCTGTTTTGCCAACCAATGCGTTTCTACATTGATCTGGACCACTGTCACGTCCACTTCTGACTAACCCGGCACACCAAAAAGGCACAAACCAATCACCCATGCCCACGCGCGTTCATGCCCGTCATTAGCGGCCCGCATTCATGCCGCTGTAGTGCGGCCGCTCCGCATTGACACCGGCCAGAGTGGATGTGAAGTACTGGATGGGGCGGGTAAGTATCTACCACGCTCATTTAAACCCCGTTCATCTGTATGCCGTCATTAAACAGGCTCGTCGGCTGAGGAACCAACTCTCGCACCGCACGTTGACGTGCCCCGACGCTTGGCCTCACCCGAACCTCCTTACTTGCACCGCATCCATCATGATCGCAAGCTCTAGCGCTTTGTCAGAGAGCTTGTCATCGAAGCGGAAGCACGAGATGGAAGGTCTTGCTGCAGACTGGAAGACCCGCCGCGCCTGGCAGATCGAGCACGGCATGCCCGCTAGCTCGCCCGTGGTCTCCGGCAACGATCTCACAATGGAAATTGGCTCCGACGACAAGACCTAGCCAGACCCCGTGCTTGTGCATGCCCGCTTGACCATGGAGTTACCGTAGGCACACTTTAACACCGCCATGGTAGAGAGGGAGCGGTCTACGTCGGCACCTATTTTGGTGTTCCGGCAGGCGCAATAGGAGCAGCGGTAAAACCTCTTCCTCCTTGAGCAGCACCGACCGTCGGAGGACCAAATCTACGACGAGCGCGCAAGCGTGGAGGCCATGGCTTCCGTGGTCGCGGCGAACCCGAACTTCGTTGTGGAGAAGCGTGCCAGGCAATCAACGAGGCCACGCGTGTTCAGTGAATCGCTCATATGGGCAGTCGAACACGGACGTGGCACCACACGCATACGTGTTGGCAGCGTAGGCGGCCGACAACGAGAATGTCGCCAGCTGCGCGTCCTACACGTCGCTGTCCAACTTTCGGGGACACATGTGATAGGTTGACAGTGACGGACCATCCACGTCCATCATCAGCCTCACTTCCATCGGCACCTGCAACGGACAGGTCATGGACTCCTCTGAGGATGAGTAGGAAATGGGAGATGGCAATGCCTAGTATCCCCTGTGGGGTGGTCCGTCTCCCATGTCCTACTCTTTCTCGTCAGAGACCGCACCTTCATTTAATGGGTCTTGAACTCGGACGATAGTCGTGGAGATGGCAGATGGAGGACGTGGTCGCCAATGCGGAATACGAAGGAAGTGAAAGACAGGCGCGGTCATAGGAGTTTAGGTCCGACTGCTCTTTTTTAATGAAAAATGGCCGAATTGTAATGAATGTTCTTTGATTTATATGAAAATCAACCAACTTTTGAGGTCGTTTTCAAGGATGACTCATAAAGTTGCTTGTGTATGCATCCACGGACAGAGGGGGAACAGTCTATGGACATGGATATGGAAGCCGGTCATTCAACGTTACCCGCATAAATTCAAACACTAGTTTAAACATGCCAGACGTAATTCATGCGAACCGGTTGATTTTCATATAAATCGAAGCACATTCATTACAATCTAGACATTCTTCATTAAAAAAAGAGCGGTCGGACCTAAACTCCTACGGCGGCGGCGGTCTTTCACTTTCTTCGTATTCTGCATCGGCGACCACATCCTCCATCTGTCGTCTCCATGGGCGTCGTCGGAGTTCATGACCCATGAAATGAAGGTGTGGTCTCCTACGAGGAAGATGAGGACATTGGAGACGGTGTTGGGGAATGTTGCATGGGAAACAAAAAATTTCCTACGCACACGCAAGATCTATCCATGGTGATGAGCATCTACGAGAGGGAGAGTGAATCTACATACCCTTGTAGATCGCTAAGCGGAAGCATTAAGAAACGCGGTTGATGTAGTCTAACGTCTTCATGATCCAATCACGATCCGTCCGACGATCTCATCACGAGTCGTCCCGCGATCCCATCTGGTCCTTCTGATCTAGTGCCGAACGGACGACACCTCCGTGTTCAGCACACGTACAGCTCGATGACGATCTCCACCTCCTTGATCCAGCAAGCAAGGGTGGATAGGTAGATGAGTTCTTCGGTAGCACAACGGTGTGGTGGCGGTGGTGGTGAACTAATCCTGCAGGGTTTCGCCTAAGCACCGCAGAACTAATCTAGAGGAGAAACAGATCTAGAGGAAGAAGAGGACAACACGTGGCAATTAGGGTTAGCTTTCCCCTCTAAATCCTCTAGTATATATAGAAGGGAGGGAGGGGAGGAGGCAGCCTCAAACCCTGAAGAGTTGGTCGAAATTGGAGGTGGAGGAGTCCTACTCCAATCCTATTAGGAGTAGGATTCCTCCTTTCCACTTGGAAACTCTTTCTACCTCTCCACCTTTGGATTTTTTCCTTCTCAAACCACTCCAGCCGCATGGGCCCTTAGAGAAGGCTTAGGCCAGCCCAAAAGGGTCTAGTTTACCTCCTCCCACAGCCTATGTAGCCTCTTGGGTCGAGACACCCCTCCCGATGGTCCCCCGGTACCCTCCCGACACTCCCGGTACACTACCGATGAGCCCGAAACTTTTCCGGCGACCAAAACAGGACTTCCTTATATCAGTCTTTACCTCCGGATCATTTCGGAGCTCCTCGTGACGTCCGGGATCTCATCAGAACTTTGAACAACCTTCGATCACCACCATACATAACTCTATACTACCAAAACGTCACCGAACCTTAAGTGTGCAGACCCTGCGGGTTCGAGAACTATGTAGACATGACCGAGACACCTCTACGTTCAATAACCAATAGCAGGACATGGATGTCCATATTGGTTCCTACATATTCTATGAAGATCTTTATCGGTTGAACCTCTATGTCAAGGATTCAGTTAATCCCGTATGTTGTTCCCTTTGTTCTTCAGTATGTTACTTGCCTAAGATTCAATCATCGGTATCTCTATACCTAGTTCAATCTCGTTACCGGCAAGTCTCTTTACTCGTTCCATAATACAAGATCCCGTGGCTAACTCTTTATTCACATTGCTTGCAAGGCTTATAATGATGTTGTATTACCTAGTGGGCCCTGAGATACCTCTCCATCACACGGAGTAACAAATCCCAGTCGTGATCCATGCCAACCCAACAGACACCCTCGGAGATACCTATAGAGCACCTTTATAGTCACCCAGTTACGTTGCAACGTTTGATACACACAAGGTACTCCTCCGGTGTCAGTGAGTTGCATGATCTCATGGTCATAGGAATAGATACTTGACATGCAGAAAACTGTAGCAATAAACTGACACGATCATACGCTACGTTTACAGTTTGGGTCTTGTCCATCATATCATTCTCCTAATGATGTGATCTTGTTATCAAATGACATCTCATGTCTATGGCCAGGAAACCTTGACCATCTTTGATCAACGAGCCGATCTACTAGAGGCATACTAGGGACATGGTGTTGTCTATGTATCCACACATGTATTTGAGTTTCCGATCAATACAATTCTAGCATGGATAATAAACGATTATCATGAACAAGGAAATGTGATAATAAGTAATATATTATTTCCTCTAGGGCATATTTCCAATAGTATCCCACTTGCACTAGAGTCAATAATCTAGTTCACATCACCATGTGATTCGCATTGTTACGAATCTAACACCCAATGAGTTCTGGGGCTCGATCATGCTTTGCATGTGAGAGAGGTCTTTTAGTTAATGGGTCTGCGACATTCAGATCCGTGTGTACTTTGCAAATCTCTATGTCTTACTATAGACACTGCTACCACACTTCACTTGGAGCTATTCCAAATGGCTGCTCCACTATACGTATCGGGATTGCTCCTAAGAGTCATCCATATTGGTGTTAAAGCTTGCATCGACGTAACTCTTTACGACGAACTCTTTATCACCTCCATAATCGAGAAACATTTCCTTAGTCCTTTAGTTACTAAGGATAATCTTGACAACTATCTAGTGATCCACTCATGGATCACTTTTGTACCCCTTGACGGACTCATGGCAAGGCACACACAGGTGTGGTACACAGCATGGCATACTATACAGAGCCTATAGATAGGGCACACGAGACGACCTTCGTCCTTTCTCTTTCTTCTGCTGTGGTTGAGCTTTGAGTCTCACTCAACTTCACACCTTACAAATCAGGCAAGAACTCTTTCTTTGACTGATCCATTTTGATATCTTTCAAAATCTTGTCAAGGTATGTACTCATTGAAAGTCTCATCAGGCGTCTTGATCTATCTCTATAGATCTCGATGCCCAACAATTAAGTAGCTTTATCTAGGTCTTCCTTTGAAAAACTCTTTTCAAACAACCCTTTATGCTTTCCAGAAATTCTATATCATTTCTGATCAACAATATATCATTCACATACGCTTATAAAAAATTCTATAGTGCTCCCACTCACTTTATTGTAAATGCAAGTTTCTCATAAACTTTGTATAGATTCAAAAACTTTGATCACCTCATCAAAGCGTATATTCCAACTCCAAGATGCTTGCTCTAGTCCATAGAAGGTCACTGGAGCTTGCACACCTTTTAGCATCCTTAGGACTAACAAAACCTTCTGGTTGTATCACATACAACCTTTCCTCAAGTAAACCGTTAAGGAAACGATGTTTTGACATCCATCTGCCAAATTTCATAATTGAAAAATGTAGCAACTGCTAACATAATTCCAACAGACTTTAGCATCGCTACAAGTAAGAAAGTCTCATCGCAGTTAACTCCTTGAACTTGTCGGAAACTTCTTTGCGACAAGTCGAGCTTTATAAATGGTGACATTTACCATCAGCGTATGTCTTCATCTTAAAGGTCCATTTGTACTCATTGACATGCCGTCCAACTAGAAAGTCTACCAAAGTATATACTTGGTTTGCATACATAGATCCTTTCTCGGATTTCATGGCCTCTAACCATTTGTCAGAATCCGTGCCCATCATCGCTTCTCCATAGTTTGTAGGTTCGTCGTTGTCCAACAACATGACATCTAAGACAGGGTTGTCGTACCACTCAGGAGTAGTACGCGTCCTTTTCGACCTATGAGGTTCGATAGTAACTTGATCTGAAGCTTCATGATCATCATCATTAACTTCCTCTTCAACTGACGTATGCTCCAAAGAAACATCTTTCTATGTTATGCTACTCTAAGTCTAAAACAAAGGTTCAACAACCTCATCAAGTTCTATTCCTCCCACTCAATTCTTTTGAGAGAAACTCTTTCTCGAGAAAGGACCCGTTTTAGCAACAAACACTTTGTCCTCGGATCTGAGATAGAAGGTATACCCAACTATTCTTAGGGTATTCTATGAAGATGCATTTGTCCGCTTTGGGTTCGAGCTCATTAGGTGAAAACCTTTTCCACATAAGGGTCGCAGCCCCAAACATTAAGAAATGACAGCTTAGGTTTCTGCCAAACCAAAATTCATACGGTGTCATCTCAACGAACTTAGATGGTGCCCTTTTTAAAGTGAATGTAGTTGTCTCTAATGCATAATGTAAAACAATAGTGGCAAATCGATAAGAGACATCATAGTTCGCACCATATCCAATAGAGCACGACTATGACGTTCGGACACACCATCACACTATGGTGTTCCAGGTGGCATGAGTTGTGAAACAACTTTCATATTATGTAAAGTTGTATGCCAAACTCGTAACTCAGATATTCACCTTCACGATCATATCGTAGATATTTTTATCTTCTTGTCATGATGATCTTTAGACTTCACTCTAAATTTGTTTGAACTTTTCAAACGTTTCAGGCTTGTGTTTCATTAAGCAAATATACTCATATATACTCAAATCATCAGTGAAGGTAAGAAAAATAACGATATCCACTGCACGCTACAACACTCATTGGATCGCATACATCAACATGTATTATTTCCAACAAGTTACTAGCCCGCTCCATCATACTGAAAACGGGGTCTTTAGCCATCTTGCCCAAGAGGCATGGTCCGCATGTCTCAACTGATTCGAAACCGAATGAGTCCAAAGATCCATCAGCATGGAGTTTCTTCATGCGATTTATATCAATATGACATTTAGAGGCAGTGCCATAGGTATGTGGTACTATCATTATTAACTTTGCATCTTTTGGCATCTATGTTATGAACATGTGTACTACTACAATCAAGATTCAACAAACCATTCATTGGGTGCATGACCATTGAAGGTATTATTCATGTAAGTAGAATAACCATTATTCTCTGACCTAAATGAATAACCGTATTGCAATAAACACGATCTAATCACGTTCATGCTCAACGCAAACACCAAATAACATTTATTTAGGTTCGTCGCTAATCCCAAAGGTAGAGAGAGCGTGTGATGTTGATCACATCAACCTTGGAAACATTTCCAACACACATCCTCACCTCACCCTTGGCTAGTCTCCATTTATTTCGTAGCTTTTATTCCGAGTTACTAACATTTAGCAACCGAACCGATATCCTATACACAGGTGCTACTAGGAGTACTAGCAAGGTACACATAAATAACACGTATATCAAAATATACTTTTGTCGATGTTGCCAGCCTTCTTATCTACCAAGTATCTAGGGTTGTTCCGCTTCAGCGACCGCTCTCCTCATAATAGAAGCACTTAGTCTCGGTTTGGGTTCAACTCTGGGTTGCTTCACTGGAGCAGCAACTGACTTGCCATCCATGAAGTTTCCCGCCTTGCCCATGCCCTTCTCGAAACTAGTGGTTTTACTAACCATCAACACTTGATGCTCCTTTGTGATTTCTACCTTCGCGGTGTCAAACATCGCGAATAGCTCAGGGATCATTATTTCCATCCCTGGCATTTTATAGTTCATCATGAAGCTCTAGTAGCTTAGTGATAGTGACTTGGAGAACTATATCAATCACTATCTTATCTGGAAGATCAACTCCCACTCAATTCAAGCGATTGTAGTACCCAGACAATCTGAGCACATGCTCAACGATTGAGCTATTCTCCTTCATCTTGCAGGCAAAGAATCTTGTTGGAGATCTCATATCTCACAACACGGGCATGAGCCTAAGATCCCAATTTCAACTCTTAGAACATCTCATATATTTCGTGACGTTCAAAATGTTTTGGAGCCCCAATTCTAAGTTGTAATGCATGACGCACTGAACTATCAAGTAGTCATCGGAACGTGCCTGTCAGATGTTCACAACATCTGCAGACGACGCTAGAGGGGGTGGCTCACCGAGCAAAGCATTAAGGACATAAGCCTTCTATGCAGCAATGAGGACAATCCTCAGACCACGGACCCAGTCCGCAATATTGCTACCAACTTTTTTCAACTCTATTTCTCTAGGAACATATTAAAATTCAAGGGAGCTACAGCGTGAGCTAGTAATCTACAACATAATTTGCAAAGACACTACTCACTATGTTCATGATAATGAGTTCAATTAATCATATTACTTAAGAACTCCCACTCAAATTGACATTCCTCCGGTCATTCGAGTGATACATGATCCAAATTCACCAACTCAAGTCCGATCATCACGTGAGTTGAGGTGGTTTCAGTGGTGAACATCATCATGTTGATCATATCTACTATATGACTCATTTCGACCTTTCGATATCTTGTGTTCCGAGGCCATGTCTGTACATGCTAGGCTCGTCAAGTTTAACCCGAGTGTTCTGCACGTGCAACACTGGCTTGCACCCATTGTATGTGAACGTAGAGTCTATCACACCCGATCATCACGTGGTGTCTCGACACGACGAACTTTCGCAACGGTGCACACTCGGGGAGAACACAATTGATCTTGAAATTTTAGCGAGGGATCACCTTATAATGCTACCGTCGTCCTAAGCAAATCAAGGTGCATAAAAGGATTAACATCACATGAAAATCATAAGTGGCATGATATGGCCATGAACTTGTGCTTTTGATCTCCATCCTTAAACAATCGGCATGATATCCATCGTCACCGGCATGACACCATGATCTCCATCATCTTGATCTCCATCAACATGTCTCCATCGGGGTTGTCGCGCCCACCATGCTTCTACTACTATTGCTACCGTGTAGCGATAAAGTAAAGCATTACATAGCGCTTAATGATGGACACGCATGTCATACAATAATAAAAGACAAACCTATGGCTCCTGCCGGTTGCCGTACTCATCGACATGCAAGTCGTGATATTTTATACAAAACATGATCATCTCATACATCACATATATCTCATCATGTAATTGGCCATATCACATCACAACATACCCTGCAAAAACAAGTTAGGCGTCCTCTAATTGTTGTTGCAAGTTTTACGTGGCTGCTACGGGTATCTAGCAAGAACAATTCTCACCTACGCAATGACCACAACGGTGATACATAAGTTGCTTTTCAACTTTCTCAAGGACCGCCTTTGTCGAATCCGATCAAACTAAAGTAGGAGAAATAGACACCCGCCAGCCATCTTTGTGCAACAAAGTTACACGTCAGTCGATGGAACCGGTCTCTCGTAAGCGTACGAGTAAGGTTGGTCCAAGCCGCTTCATTCCACAATACCGCTGAACCAAAACACGACCAAGGGAGGAAGCAATCTAAGCATCAACGCCCACAAACTCCTTTGCTTTCTACTCGAGATCTCATCTACACATAGACCTAGCTCATGATGCCACTGTTGGGGAATGTTGCATGGGAAACAAAAAAATTCCTGCGCACACGCAAGATCTATCCATGGTGATGAGCAACTACGAGAGGGAGAGTGAATCTGCATACCCTTGTAGATCGCTAAGCGGAAGCATTAAGAAACGATGTTGATGTAGTCGAACGTCTTCACGATCCAATCACGATCTGTCCCGCGATCTCATCACGAGCCGTCCCGCGATCCCATCTGGTCCTTCCGATCTAGTGTCGAACGGACGACACCTCCGCATTCAGCACACGTACAACTCGATGAAGATATCCACCTCCTTGATCCAGCAAGCAAGTGTGGATAAGTCGATGAGTTCTCTGGCAGCACAATGGTGTGGTGGCAGTGGTGTTGAACTAATCCTGCAGGGCTTCGCCTAAGCACCGCAAAACTAATCTAGAGGAGAAACAGATCTAGAGGAAGAAGAGGGCAGCACATTAGGGTTAGCTTTCCCCTTTAAATACTCTATTATATATAGGAGGGAGGGAGGGGAGGAGGCAGCCTCAAACCCTCAAAAGTTGGCCGAAATTGGAGGTGGAGGAGTCCTACTCCAATCCTATTAGGAGTAGGATTCCTCCTTTCCACTTGGAAACTCTTTCCACCTCTCGACCTTTGGATTGTTTTCCTTCTCAAACCACTCCAGCCGCATGGGACCTTACAGGAGGCTTCATCCAGCCTACCAAGGGCTGGTTTACCTCCTCCCACATCCCATATACCCTCTTGGGTTGAGACACCCCTCCCGATGGTCCCTCGGTACCCTCCCGGCACTCCCGCTACACTTCCAATGAGCCCGAAACTTTTCCGGCGACCAAAACAGGACTTCCTATATATCAATCTTTACCTCCGGACCATTCTGGAGCTCCTTGTGACATACGGGATCTCATCCAGGACTCCGAACAACCTTCGATCACCACCATACATAACTCTATACTACCAAAACGTCACCGAACCTTAAGTGTGCAGACCCTGCGGGTTCGAGAACTATGTAGACATGACCGAGACACCTTTACGGTCAATAACCAATAGCGGGACCTGGATGCCCATATTGATTCCTACATATTCTATGAATATCTTTATCGGTTGAACCTCTATGTCAAGGATTCAGTTAATCCTGTATGATGTTCCCTTTGTTCTTCGGTATGTTACTTGCTCGAGATTCGATTGTCGGTATCTCTATACCTAGTTCAATATCGTTACCGGCAAGTCTCTTTACTCGTTCTGTAATACAAGATCTCATGGATAACTCTTTAGTCACATTGCTTGCAAGGCTTATAGTGATGTTGTATTACCGAGTGGGCCCTAAGATACCTCTCCATCACACGGAGTAACAAATCTCAGTCTTGATCCATGCCAACCCAACAGACACCCTCGGAGATACCTGTAGAGCCCCTTTATAGTCACCTAGTTACTTTGCAACGTTTGATACACACAAGGTACTCCACCGGTGTCAGTGAGTTGCATGATCTCATGGTCATAGGAACAGATACTTGACATGCAGAGAACTGTAGCAATAAACTGACACGATCATATGCTATGTTTGCAGTTTGGGTCTTGTCCAACACATCATTCTCCTCCCGATGGCCTCCCGGCACCCCCGGTACACTACCGGAAATATCCGAAATTTTTCCGGTGACCAAAACGGGACTTCCTATATATCAATCTTTACCTCTGAACCATTACGGAGCTCCTTGTGATGTCCGGGATATCATTTGAGAGTCCAAACAACATTCAATCACCACCATACATAACTCAATACTACTGAAATGTCACCAAACGTTAAGTGTGCAGACCCTGCGGGTTCGAGAACTATGTAGACATAACCGAGACACCTCTGCGGTCAATAACCAATAGCGGGACCTGGGTGTCCATATTGGTTCCTACATATTCTACAAAGATCTTTAACGGTTGAACCTCTATGTCTAGGATTCAGTTAATCACGTATCTTGTTCCCTTTGTTCTTCGGTATGTTACTTGCCCGAGATTCGATCGTCGGTATCTCTATACCTAGTTCAATCTCGTTATTGGCAAGTCTCTTTACTCGTTCTGTAATACAAGATCATGTGGCTAACACTTTAGTCACTTTGCTTGCAAAGCTTATTGTGATGTTGTATTACCGAGTGGGCCTTGAGATACCTCTCCGTCACATGCAGTAACAAATCCCAGTCTTGATCCCTGCCAACTCAACAGACACCCTTAGAGATACCTGTAGAGCACCTTTATAGTCACCCAGTTACTTTGCAACGTTTGATACACACAAGGTACTCCACCGGTATCAGTGAGTTGCATGATCTCATGGTCATAGGAACAGATACTTGACATGCAGAGAACTGTAGCAATAAACTGACACGATCATATGCTACGTTTGCAGTTTGGGTCTTGTCCAACACATCATTCTCCTAATGATGTGATCCCGTTATCAAATGACGTCTTCGCGATCCAAATCACTAGTCGTCCCGGGATCCGATCACGATCCGTCCCACAATCCAATCATGATCCGTCCCGCGATCAAGTGCGGTCCTTCCGATCTAGCGTTGAACGGACGACACCTCCGCGTTAAGTACACGTACGGCTCGATGACGATCTCCGCCTTCTCGATCCAGCAAGAGGGAGTGGAGAGGTAGATGAGTTCTCCAACAGCACAACAGCATGGTGGCGGTGGTGGTGAACTAATCCGGCAGGGCTTCGTCGAGCTCTCTCGAACTAATCTAGAGGAGAAACTGATCTAGGGAAGAAGAGGGCAGTACGTGGCAATTAGGGTTGGGGCTGCCCTCAAAAACATCTAGTATATATAGGAGGGAGGGAGGGAGGAGGTGGAAGCCCTAGGGTTTCTCCTTGGGTTCGGCCGAAGTGGAGAGGAGGTGGAGGAGTCCACCTCCAATCATACTCCAGGTAGGATTCCAATCCTACTTGGAAACCCTTCCCTCTCTTTGGGTTTTTCCTTTCCCACCTTACTAGCTGCATTGGCCTTATGGGGCTGGCTTGCCCAGCCCACTAAGGTCTGGTGCACCACCCCTCATGCCCATGTGGCCTCCCGGCATGGGTGGCCCCTCCCGATGGCCTCCCGGCACCCCCGGTACACTACCGGAAATATCCGAAATTTTTCCGGTGACCAAAACGGGACTTCCTATATATCAATCTTTACCACTGAACCATTACGGAGCTCCTCATGACGTCCGGGATCTCATTTGAGAGTCCAAACAACCTTCAGTCACCACCATACATAACTCAATACTACTGAAATGTCACCAAACGTTAAGTGTGCAGACCCTGCGGGTTCGAGAACTATGTAGACATAACCGAGACACCTCTACGGTCAATAACCAATAGCGGGACCTGGGTGTCCATATTGGTTCCTACATATTCTACAAAGATCTTTAACGGTTGAACCTTTATGTCTAGGATTCAGTTAATCACGTATCTTGTTTCCTTTGTTCTTCGGTATGTTACTTGCCCGAGATTCGATCGTCGGTATCTCTATACCTAGTTCAATCTCGTTACTGGCAAGTCTCTTTACTCGTTCTGTAATACAAGATCACGTGGCTAACACTTTAGTCACTTTGCTTGCAAAGCTTATTGTGATGTTGTATTACCGAGTGGGCCTTGAGATACCTCTCCGTCACACGGAGTAACAAATCCCAGTCTTGATCCCTGCCAACTCAACAGACACCCTCAGAGATACCTGTAGAGCACCTTTATAGTCACCCAGTTACTTTGCAACGTTTGATACACACAAGGTACTCCACCAGTGTCAGTGAGTTGCATGATCTCATGGTCATAGAAACAGATACTTGACATGCAGAAAACTGTAGCAATAAACTGACACGATCATATGCTACATTTGCAGTTTGGGTCTTGTCCAACACATCATTCTCCTAATGATGTGATCTCGTTATCAAATGACATCTCATGTCTATGGCCAGGAAACCTTGACCATCTTTGATCAACGAGCCAGTCTACTAGAGGCATACTAGGGACATGGTGTTGTCTATGTATCGACACATGTATCTGAGTCTCCGATCAATACAATTCTAGAATGGATAATAAATGATTATCATGAACAAGAAAATATGATAATAACTAATTTATTATTGCCTCTAGGGCATATTTGCAACAGACGGACCGTCCCACATGGAACACTAGGCTCTGCCATCTCCCGTCCCTACTCATCCTCGGAGGGGTTTGTGACCTGTCCGTTGCAAGTGCTGATGGACGTGAGGTTGGTGATGGACATGGACGGTCCGTCACTGTCCACCTATCACATGCGCCCCCGAAAGTTGGACGGCGATGTGTAGGACGCGCAACTGGTGTCATTCTCGTTGTCGGCCACCTACACCGCAAACGCGTATGTGTGTGCTGCCGTGTCCGCGTCCGACTACACCTACAAGCGGCTCATTGAACATGTGCAGCCTCATAGATTGCCCGGCCTGCTGCTCCGCAACGAAGTTCGAGTTCGTCGCGACCATTACATCCATGGCCTCCTCGCTTGCACGGTCGTCGTAGATTTAGCGTCGCCCCCACCCCCACCCCCGGGGAGCCGCCGGGAAGTGAGATGTTGTGGTTGAAGAGTGTCTTCCAAAATGATGGGGGTGGATGGTTGTTTTTGACCTCCCTAGAACGTTTTGCCAAATGTAACCTCGGTTCATATGAATATTGAGATATAAAATAAGAGTCATATATTTAGAAAAATGTAAAAATAAGAATTGCTTCTTCGGTCACAAATATAAGATGTTCTGATTGTTTTCTCTAAATCATTAGTGTCTTGGTTTACTCACTTGAGTCTGTATATGATCTATATTAGAATGTCTAAAACATCGTATATTTATGAACGGATGAAATATTATTAACCTAAATGGTACGCTGACTCTGCACCGAAGTTAAGAGATGTTGTAGTGACTCATGAAACGAGAATAGTAAATACATTATTATTATTTTGTGGAGAGGTAAACTCATTTTATTGTCAAGAAAGAATGCACACAGCGTTTTACAAAAAAAGGCTTTCGTTCAAATTTACGTACAAAGCAACACAACCAAAGTGAGAAATGAAGAGATTCTCTTACAAAACATACTAAAAGAAAACAACCAAACTGAAAAATCCACACCCTATCACAAACCACTCTAGACTACTGACATGGAAGAAGATTAGCCACCAAACAAAATCACCGAGCCACATTCTGCCGCTCATACCAAGCTGACGCCAAAGAAGACCCCCTACCCTCCCGCTCCAGATTGTGGAGCCCGAGCCTGCCCGTAGACAACAAAGACCGAGATGACGCGGACGAGGACTCGTATAGAAAAAAAATGCGGTAAAAAAAGGAAGCAAGTGCTACCGCCCATTCTAGTGTCACGAAGACATCCAACCAGGATCCAAAAATGCCCACAAGTGATGGTACCGTACGCCGGAGGGAACCTGGGCTCCACAACGACGTCCTCAATAGGAAGACCATGCATCACGCGTCGCCATAGATACCGAGGAAACAGTCAAAGGTTTTCACCCAATGCCCTATCTCCGCGAGAGGAGCCAATGGCAGCCCCAGAGGGAAGTGACATCCACCGGTCTCACTGTTGCTACACGCGGCCATTAAGGCTAGCCATAGTAGGGATAACATAGATGGTATCATGCACTTGGAAATAGTAAATATGTTGATGTGACAAAGAATTAAAGAAGAGAAAGGGTTAAAGTAACATAGATAGATACCGTAACATGTTAAATGTTATGCTACTTTGTGTCATGCATGACAATAAATATTATCATACATAATACTACTCTATGATACTATGCACTATGAAGTATCATACACTAATATCATATGTATAATACTAGTATATGATAATTTCCATTATAAATAGTCTAAACAAAACCTCAAAGCACGATTTGGGAATCGCCATTACCTCCGTCAAGACGCCTGCTGAGAGCCAATCTGACGAAACACCGCCCAAGGCCGCCGCCCCGGCGTCCAAGTTCCCCACATCACTCCCAAACACCTACTCCAAACCCCGAGCAATGCATGCAACGTTCGCGCTCGCCGGTTACCAAACATACGTCGGAAGGCGCAATTGTACGTGCTCGGCCACTCCGCCCGATCCGGCCGGAATCTTGGGATCGGCGACCGAAAGAGGGTACAGTAACCGTACGTACGTAGCTAGCTAGTGACATAGTACCGCGTACGTACGTACGTGCACGCAATTGAAAGGAGACGGCGCAACCAACCAACGATCCCGTGTCGTCTCGTCTCGTATCGGAAGAATGGATCGGATGGGATGGGCGGATGGATGGATGGATGGATCAACCGACTGGAAAGACAGCACCACGTGACCGGTGGTTACTGCGGCGGAAGGACCGGCTAATTTGGCGAGTCTAGCTGAGCTAGGGGCGAGCGAGGCGAGGTCGTAAATGGCGGTAGGGGCCAACCAACCGAGGCGGCTCGGCCGCGCGCGCCGCCTCCGTCTACTGGCGGTGTGTGCTCGGCTGCTCGCTACGCTGCATGCATGCATCGGATGCCCCCGAGCGCCAAGCCGTGGATTCTGTTGTTTTCTGTAGTAGTCGATCGAACTGACTCCTCGCCGGCCGGCCGGCCTGATCGCGCCCTGGTCCCTGGCGTATTTTAATGCACCGCGCGCGCCCGCTGTCGCTGGTCGTGGGCGTTTTCTGTTCCTTGTTTGATCCAGAGATCGAGCGGTTTGTTACTGAGATCTGGTGCACAAAATACTGCGTAGGACGATGATACGATCTACCATGGACAAGGCTAAGATGGATGGACGAGGCACTTTGGATGTGCTAATTACTGCCAGATGTGAGCACACCTGAGTGACTTCCGTCAGTGGTTCTGGTTCGGTTGGGTACGGATGGCCCCTGCGGTTTGTACGAGCCACTGGCTGTGCCCTTGCCGATGCCGGTGCAACTTGGTGATGAGTTCTACCGAAGATTCCGCAGGAGAGGAAAAGTTGCCACGAGTATATCCCCCGGTTAATTAAAAACTTGGTTACCAGTACATTACACCGGATCCGTGGCGCAATGGTAGCGCGTCTGACTCCAGATCAGAAGGTTGCGTGTTCGATTCACGTCGGGTTCAATTTCCCGAACAATTAATCCGGTTTCCTTTTTCCAATCCCTCCGGCTCAATATTTGGGCCGCATTTCCTTCTAAGATTATTGGACCTCTATTTGCTTAGGGGGCAAAGCCGGGCTTATTTGTTGGACCTCATGTGGCTTTGCTTTTGACACTGCTCCATTTCGCTAGCTCAACATCTCGGCCCGCAGAGGCTTGGGCCGTGTCTTTGTGTTCCTATCTAAACTTATTGGAGGCAAATTCTATTTGGCAGTGCAGCGAGCAACTACTTAGCGAGCATTCCTTCACAAGCGTTTAAGTGATCGCTTTCAGTCGTCGTCACGTGTCACGTTCTAAGTGTTTATTTCAAAAAAAAATCGCACGTGTTTTTACCTTTTTGGAGTGGGTTTTTTCCGGATGTTTTTGGTGTTTCGGTTTTTCACCGGTCTTTCGTAGTTTTTGGAAGAAAAAAAATTTACGCGAAAAAACGCATTTTCTATTATTCTTACGCGAAAAAACGTGTTTTCTGTTTTTTTTTTGCGAGAGGTACGGTTTTGCTTCTGCAAGAGGCATAATTTTGCCTTCGCGAGAGGCAAGAAAGAAAAAAACATGTTTTCTGTTTTTTTTTGCGAGAGACACGGCTTTGCTTCCGCGAAAGGCACAGTTTTGCTTTCGTGAGAGGCATGATCATGCCTCTCAGAAAGGAAAAAACTGCTTTCTTCTTTTTTTTTCCGCGAGAAGCATGGCCGTGCCTCTTCTGAAAGAAAAAAACGCGTTTTATGTTTTCTTTTTTTTCCGCGAGAGGCACGGGTTTGCCTTCGCGAGAGGCACTGCCCGTGCCTCTCGGAAAGGGAAAAACGTGTTTTCTATTTTTTTTTTCTATCGCTCGAGGCACGGTTTTTTGTTCGATTTTTTTGTTAAAAAAATTCGGCAAAATCTATCAACATGGGATCTAGTTTTGAAGATCTCGACGCTAGAAAGCCAATGATAAAAACGATTCGAGATTTGAACGCACGATTTAGAAGGTAAAACGTTTTGAAAATACGGATCAACGAAAAATGGGAAAACTCTCAGGTTACGACAAGTGTCACACATACAATGCACCACTTGTCGCAACCTGGTAAGATGAAAGTAATCGTTGGAAGGTGTACTATCTAGCTAGTGCTTTCGCACTACAGACATCCATTTTTTCTGTTAATGTAAACCGGCACCTGCAGGCGCGTTAGTTGGGCTCGGCCCATTTAGCATTTCCTTTATCTGATCTAAAGTGAAAATTTTGTGCGGGTCGAAGATTCGAACTTTAGACCTCTAGATTCTCAGCGCACCGCGCTAAACACTAAGGTCTTGGCTAACTTATGGATAGAAATTAGTTTTATCTTTTTGTTTTTTCCCTACTTTGCATATGTTTTTCCTTATTCCGTTCTTTTTTTATTTTTCTATTTATTTCTTTTTCTCAAATGTGTGAATGTAAATTGATGAACTTTTTCTTCAAAATCAACGAACCATTTTTTGAAAAATTCATGAACTATTTTCAAAATTTGTGAACATTTTCTAGCATTTGATGAACTGTTTTCAAAAATTCACGAACTTGTTTATTAAATTCGATGAACTTTTCTCAAATTAGTTGAACTTTTCAAAATTCATTGAAGTTTTTGAAAATTAATGAACCTTTTTAAAAATACTGTGAACTATTTTTCAAAGTTGGTGAACTTTATTTTAAATTTGACGATGAACTTTTTTCAAATACGATGAACTTCTTTTCCAGTTCGATGAACTTTCTCAAAATCGTGAACTTTTTTCGATATTTGATGAGCTTTTTCAAAATTGATCAACTCATTTATTTAAATTGGATGATGATTCTTTCAAATTCAATGAACACTTTCTCAAAGTTGGTGAACTTTTTTAAAATTCATTAACTTTTGTTCAAAGTCCATGCACATTTCTAAATTCGTATATTTTTTACGTTTGTGCAATTTTTTCAGTTTTTCTATATGAATCAGCGTTTTGTTGGTTTTTCCAGGGGTAGCACCCAGTAAATTGATCGATGTAAGCGAACGGAGAGCGCTTGCCTAAATGGGCCGGCCCACGGAGCGATGGTGCGTGGGCGCCAGGTTACAAAGCCGGCGCCTGCAGCGCTAACAAGGAGCTCCCCTTATTGGATCTCATGTGGTTTTTTTCTATCTAAACATATTGGACCTCATATGGCTTTTGACATTAGTCCATTCTCACAGCTCAACTTAGGAGCTCCTAGCCAGCGCTTCATGCGCCCATTAACGATCCGGCGCTTGCACCATCGCTGGCATGGGCTGGCCCACTAGCACACTCGCTCGCTTGGGCTGAGTTCGGTCGCTAGCTTTGCTGGTTCACGCGTTCGCTAGCTGACCAGTTTTTTTGTTGTTGATCCACTAAGAAAAAACCGTCCAAATTTTCTATTTCTTGCGAAATAAAAATGTGAAATCAAAAAGGTTTATAGATTTAAATGAAATAGGTTTAACCATTTGAAAAAAAAAACATATCTTTTAAAAAGGTTCATCGATTTTGAAAAAGGGTCATCGATTTGAAAAAAAAGTCCATCGAAATTGAAAACAAAGTACATACAATTTGGAAAAAGTTTATTAAACTTGAAAGAAGTTCATTACATTTGAAAAAAGTTCATAGAAATTCAAAAAAAGTTCATGCATTTAAAAAATATATTCATTGAACTGGAAAAACTTCACAAATCTTTAAAAAGTTCAATCAGTATTTGGTCAATAAAAGACTCAATAAATTAAACCGACTCTGGGTACTATTGTTGGTCAATAAAAGAAGAAAATGGGTTAAATAGAAAAGGAATTCACAAAGGTTTTTGTGGGCTACATACAAATAGGAAAAAATGTGTGTCCAAAACTGAGCTTCAAAAATGCTTCAATTTTATCGTAGCTGCGTTGGAAATTAAGCTCCATAAAAATAGATGGAGGGAGTATGATTTAGGTCGATAGTCAACTTAGTGACTTTGATGCGCTTTCATTTATTCATGTTTGGTGTGATTGTGTCATAAAAAATGTGTGCCAAAGGTTTGACTAGTCCTTAATGCATCCTTTCCTGCTACCATCGCCTTCCTGCTACCATCAGATGGCACCGTTTGGATGTTAGCATGCCGCGCTAATGGACGTTTTGGTGGACACCTCCTTGTCTCCGGGTGGCACCGTCCGGATGATGTATGTTGCGTTGATGGTTGATTTGGTAGACACGCTAATTATCACACGGGTATATTTGCTAGTCAAGCTAAAACAAGAAAAGAAGTAAAAGAGGAGATAGAGGAAATCAAGAGGAGGCACACAAGGAACCACAGAGTAAAAGACGTCGTTCCATACGACCGCAAGCGCTCGTACGGGCGGTCGTATGACGTGGATTCCAAGGCTCCTCGTCCACCTGAACATCTTTTATAAAGGGGCCCACATTGAAATGGTGACAGAACGTCCGCGAGCGAAGCCAGAACAGAGCCATCTTCATCCCCTTCCATTAACCCTAGTCGCCGTCATCTCCATCTCCATAGCCACCATCAGCACCATAGTTCATCTTCCTCTACTTCATACTTGTAATCATGCATCGCACAAGGCAACCACTGTAAGATATATTATCAACCAATCGATCTTCAAGATGTGTTCGTCAATGTTTTCTTCATGTGATCTGATCTCCATGTGTGAATAGCTCACTAAGGTAGGGGTTGAGGAATAGGCCTTGCAACCCTCTGCATTTGTTATGGGGATCAATGGAAGATCTTTGAATTGACGTCACACATGTGTGAAATAAAATTGTTTCCTAAATGTTTCTTGTCTTGTTTGTGTTCTCCATCCCTGCAGATACCCGGGATCATGGAGAGCAAGTCATGGTGAGGCTAAGGGCAGGGAGAACGTGAAGTGTTATTCTGAACACCGGTGAAAAAAGGTTTAGTAAGGTAACACGGATCCAATCCTTGGGGATTCATGAGGTGTAGTCATTAAAACCCCAAAGCTCTTGTATGCTTATTATAATCTTAATTATTGAGGCAACTCCGCACGACATATAGGGCCTTCAGTGGGACAATTGATTCTTCATACATGACTCGTGTCGGCCAAGATGTTATTTGGACACATCCCCCCACTTCGGTTTGTAACAAGCTCATCTCTATGGGTGAATTCCATTGCACAAATTAAGATCATATTTGGTCCCAACACAAATACATGATTGTAAGCTTTAAGACCTCATACTCGTCGCCTTTTTATTATAAGTGTTACATCACTATTAGCTTGCTTCATCCGGTCAAAAGCTGGAATTATTCCTTTAACAATTGCTTGCTAGACACCATCATTTCAAGGGAACCTTCCTCTCACGAGTTTGATAACCCAAGGCCGCTTCTTTGGGGAAATAGGTGTGGGGTACTTTATGTTCCATTATTGGCAACAGAAGGGCTTGGCAAGCCCTTCTCTCCCCAAGGTGGCAAGGAGGAAGGGGCAGAGAAAGGCTTGACCCGATGGCGCTAGGGTTCACCCCCTGGGTCGCTTGTGGGAGAGACACATGGGGGGGGGGATTAAGAGAGATTGTAACAAAGTGGCGGAGAAAGATAGATTACCAATGAATAGTGTATCCTAACGCCTTCTATTTGGATAATACTTGGCATTTAGAAATCTTGCACACAATATCTAGATCAGCAATCTTCACATCTGGCAGGCTAGTAATGACATATTAAACAAATGGAGGTCTTAGAAGCCGATGCCTCCCATGTCCCTAGGTTTGATAATTTGTTCCGACAACTTCTAGTGTGTTTTTCTCTTCCTTTTCACAGGGCTTCCTCCTTAGAAAGGACATCCCGAAGCAACATTCTTTTGTTTTCCTCCTTGTGAAGGACATCCCCAAAGCAACATTATTTTGGTGAGCTTCACCTACAGATTCTGCAATTTTCCTTTTACCAAGCGTCCTTCCGGGGTTAACAACCCTAAGTACCTTTCATGAAATCCCGCAACTTCAGTTTGTAAGATTTCTCGACCAACTTCCAGATCCGCGGAAGGGAAAGATTTCGCCACACAAAATTATCTTTCCATCCTTAAATAAGCGTCACTGACTTACAACTTTATACTCAATAATTGCATTAAATCAGTGACACTTATTTTAGGATTGAGGGAGTAAAACACTGGCTTGAGTTTATCCATTTTCTAGTAACTTCGGCATAAGTATTCAGGATACCTGTAACTCAAAGAGCCTACTTATGGTGCTCTTCGACACACCTTCACTAGTAATTTGCAATCTATACCTTTAGGGCATGATTGGTTACCCGCATCTATTTTGCCTTCATTGTATGTGAGCCTCAGTTGGGTCTGGTTGAGAAAAAACATGCAAAAAACCTATCGTCTACACATTATTTGGTTGCACGCATGTAGGTTGCCTGCATTAGGGCAACAATTACGGCATGGCGTTTGGTGTCCTGCATTGAGTGGGATGATGCAACTACATGATATTTGGTAGCATACATGAGATATGATTAAGAGTTAAGAGTTACAAATAACACAACAAGTTACACTACAATGCTTGGCGACTACGGTGGACGGTGAACGCGGCGCCGCGTCAGGCATGACGAGTGATCCCGTCAGCGGCGTTGTGAACTAGTTTCTAGCGTCGTCGCCGTAGAGAAAGTCTGTGTGGAGGAGCGCTGACGCTGAGGACATGGGCGGGGAAATACAATGTGCGCTCCATGATGGTGTCAATTTAGTAGGATGCGGGAGGCAAGGCCAAAAGGAATGACCCCGGTGACAGTGTAGTAGGACCCAGGCGAGTAGACCGAGAGGAACGACACCGACGATAGTTTACTAGGACACAGGCGAGAATGCCAAGAGGAATGACGCCGGTGTAGTAGTCGTGGGAGAGAAGGCCAAGAGGAAAGACTCCGACAACCAGGCCGGTGTAGTAGGACACGTGAAAGCAGGCAAGATGAACATGAGGCGTGTGCAACAGGACACAGTAAAGGAGACCGAGATGAACGACATCGATGATGGCACATGTGCATTGTGACGGAGGGCTCGGGCCGAGAGGACTGATTAGAAGGGACTTCAAAGGAGATTAAGGATTGTCATTAAAACATACCACACACATGCATGTGTACAATCACGAAATAGATGCAGATCTACTCGTCTACGATTGTCAAAACAAAAAACCTGCAACACGGAAGCCGTGTGAAATTGGGAGATGAAGCTACCGGTCGAAGAAAATTTTAAGCCGTCGACGGAGCATGATGAATTTAAGAAAAATCGTTCAAAATAGCTCCAAATATGAACACAATTTGAACATTTACGATCGAAGAAAGTACAAATCGATCGTCTGAGTGGAACTACAATATCAATGTGCATCTTTTTAGTGTAGATCGAAGGTGAAAGAAATTAAGGAGAGGGATTACAGTAAAAAACATGCAACTCACACACAAGATGCATTCAACATATAGGAGCTCACACAGGCAATTGCACCACAAGAGACACCCACGTGCTCGATTGTATAGCTCGGGCCTAGCTCGCGAAAATAGCCAAATCGAGCATTCCCAGGGATGCATGTTTAGAGGTGCTTTAAAGTTTGTGCTATGCAAGTCAATAGTGAATGCGGGTAACTAAACAGATCAAATTCTTCCCATGGACTTGGTCGGACTTTATGCGAACAACCAAACATGTTTTTACAGAATCTCGCTCCCATAAAACAAAAATAGTTTCTCCTCGCATAAATCATTTATAGCCGGCCTCCTCAAATCCACCTCAAACGTCCATGGACGCGCCCGTCGGTGATCGGGCAGGAGGGAGAAGGAAAAAGGTGACCCAATCAAACCTCTTATATCATCCCTATACGTTCTGGTCTATCCGCGAACCCTCGTATTGCGAACAAATGTAGGGACAATATGAGGGCCCTCGGATGCACCTGGATACGTTCGGTCCATAACATATGACAGGGCCCACCCGAGACCACCTTTCTCTTTCTTTATTCATTCTTTTGTTTCTATTTTTTTATCTCCACCAATCGTGTACAAGTGATCGACATAGAGAAGAGGAAATGAGCGGTATGGCTACATAAAGAGATAAATAAAGACTTAAAACATACACGTTCGGTCACTAACCAGTTCACACGAGGGTCAGATTTGATAAGTTCGGTTGTAGATGCTCTAAGAGCAACTCCAATGGGGCGGCCCATTTCGTCCGCTAGCGTCCGTTTGGGTCGGCACGAACACAAAAGCCGTCCCAACACGCTGACCCAAACGGGCGCGTATCCACTTTTTGTCCGCGGGCGACCCATTCCCGGCCCATATTTGAGCCGGATTTGCATCGACGCGGACACGAGACGGACGCGCGCGCGTCCGTGCCTTCTCCTCCCTCCAGGCCCGCTGGTCGGTGGCAGCCTCCACCATTTCCCTCTATTCCCCTCAAAAACCTTCATGTTGGAAATATGCCCTAAAGGCAATAAATAAAGTGTTTATTATTATATTTCCTTGTTCATGATAATTGTTTATTATCCATGTTATAATTGTATTGGTTGGAAACACATTACATGTGTAGATAAATAGACAACACTTTGTCCCTAGTATGCCTCTAGTGAACTACCTCGTTGATCAAAGATTGTGAAGGTTTCCTAGCCATTGACATGTGATGTCATTTATAACGGGATCACATCATTAGGAGAATGATGGGATGGACAAGACCCAAACTATAAACGTAGCATATGATCGTGTCAGTTTATTGCTACAGTTTTCTGCATGTCAAGTATATGTTCCTATGACCATGAGATCATGCAACTCACGGACACCGGAGGAATGCCTTGTGTGTATCAAATGTTGCAACGTAACTGGGTGACTATAAAGGTGCTCTACAGGTATCTCCGAGGGTGTCTCTTGGGTTGGTATGGATCAAGACTGGGATTTGTTACTCCGTGTGACGGAGAGGTATCTCAGGGCCCACTCGGTAATACAACATCACAATAAGCTTTGCAAGCAATGTGACTAAGTGTTAGTCACGGGATCTTGTATTACGGAACGAGTAAAGAGACTTGCCAGTAACAAGGTTGAACTAGGTATGGAGATACCGACGATCGAATCTCAGGCAAGTAACATACCGAAGAACAAAGGGAACATCATACGGGATTAACTGAATCCTTGACATAGAGGTTCGACCGATAAAGATCTTCGTAGAATATGTAGGAACCAATATGGGCATCCAGGTCTCGCTATTGGTTATTGACCATAGAGGTGTCTCGGTCATGTCTACATAGTTCTTGAACCCGCAGGGTCTGCACACTTAAGGTTTGGTGACGTTTCGGTAGTATAGAGTTATGCATGGTGGTGACCGAAGGTTGTTCGGAGTCCCGGATGAGATCCCGGACGTCATGAGGAGCTCCGGAATGGTCCGTAGGTAAAGATTGATATATAGGAAGTCCTGTTTTGGTCGTCGGAAAAGTTTCGGACTCATCGGTAATGTACCGGGAGTGCCGGTAGTGTATCGGGGGAGCATCGGGAGGGGTATTTCGACCCAAGAGGCTACATGGGCTCTGGGAGGGTGAATACCATCCCTTAGTGGGCTGGTGGAAGTCCCACACAAGGCCCATGCGACTGGGAAGAAAAGCCCAAAGAGAAAAAGATGGAAAAAGGCAAAAAGACCAAATAAGGAAGGAGTCCTAGTCCTACTAGGATTGGAGGAGGATTCCTCCTCTCCTCCCTTCGGCCGAAGACTAGATGGCTTGGCCCTTGGGCCAAGCCTCCTCCTCTCTTCCTCTTATGTATACTAGAGGTTTTAGGGTTTTGACACAAGATTTTCAGCCACGTGCAACCCTACCCTCTAGTTCGTAGTTTCTCCTCTAGATCTGTTTCAGTTGTTCTTAGGCGAAGCCCTGCTAAGATTACTCCACCACCATCGCCGTAGCATCGTCACGCTACCGGAGAACTCGTCCACCTCTCCGCTCCCTCTTGCTAGATCAAGAAGGCGGAGATCGTCATCAAGCTGTACGTGTGCTGAATGCGGAGGTGTCGTCCGTTCGGTACTTGATCGGGACGGATCGTGATTGGATCGCGGGACGCTCGGCGATTTGGATCGTGAAGACGTTTGTCTACATCAACCGCGTTTCTTAACGCTTCGCGCTTAGTGATCTACAAGGGTTTGTAGATCCACTCTCCCTCTCGTAGATGCTCATCACATGGATAGATCTTGCGTGTGCGTAGGAAAATTTTTGTTTCTCATGCAACATTCCCCAACACTTCCCGCCCCACTCCACCATGGACGACGACCTCGACGCCGCCGGCGGCCTCGCCTCCCTTGCCTTGTCCGCCATGATGACCGCCCCCTCCTGCAAGCCCCGTGCCCCCCCGCAAAACCGCCACCGTGACCAAGGCGAAGAAGACGCTAACACCCAAAGAGCACGCATTGGAGTCTCCCAAGAGGAAGGGCCGCAAGCACGCAGCGGACGTGAGGGATGAAGCCACAGCCGCCGCCACGCAGCACGAGGTCACCAACGGCCTCGTCGTGGCGGCAATGAGGGAGGCGCTCTATATGCTAGGGTTAAACCCTAGCCAGCAAGGCCTCATCAACGACGTCGTGGCTGTGACCAACACCATCTCATCCTCGTTCCCTTAGATGGTGCTGCCCGACTTTCCCCGCTCGTCGGCTTGCACCCTGATGCTCGGCTTCTACGTCTACCCACAGGCCTCCCGCCTCTCTAGGGAGTGCTCGCCCGAGGTGAGCGTGGTGGCACCTTCCACGCCCGCGCCTGCGCCCATCGACCTCAACGCCACACCGATGGCCGGTGGTTCGTCATCCGGAGGCACGAGGAAACACGCGCGGGAGATGCCAGCGGACGTGCTCCCGGGCGCACGCAACCTGTTCGAAGGAATGTCAGTCAGCGGCGACGAGGAGGACTACATGCAGAATTTGATCTTCGATGGTGGTGCGACGTCCGCTGGCGTCGATCCCGACCTAACACAAAGCCAGGACGGCCGAGGAGCATTTACGCCATCTGCCTTTGATCAAGATCAGACGGCCTTCATGCATGATTGGGTCGGCTTGGACCTGGACGGCTTCCCACTCGACCGCGAGTTTCCGGATGACTACGGGCAAGAGGAAGAGGACGAGTGCGACATCGAAGCGGAGCCTTTGTTCGAGGACGAGCTCACCAACCAAGTCGCCGGGGCGGCGCAGCCGAAGCGCAAGAGCAAGCGGACCAAGGCGTGCACGGCGTTTGAGGACAAGTTTCTTTGCGAGTGTTGGAGAGACATTAGGCAAGACCCCAAGACGGGCGCCGAACAAAAGCATTCAACTTTTTGGATTCGTGTTCACCGTGAATACCATGAGCGCAAAAGGTTTCCACCGTACCAAATAGCAAGCACACACGGGTGGGTGTCTATTTCGAAGCGATGGAGGGTGATCCAAGAAAAGTGCAACAAGTTTTGTGTCACTCTTGACAGCGTCAAGGCCCGTCCCGTGAGCGGCATTGGCATGCAAGACATGGTATGCTAGCAAGCTGCCCTCTTTTGTGTCATCAAGTTTATGCTTACGTGTTCATTTGCATACCATTTGTCAATACATTTGTAGGCATTTCAAGCTTTGGAGGCATTCAAGATCCAACACAATGGCAAGTGCTTCAACCTCTCCCATTGCTTTAGGGTCATCAAGGGCGAGGAGAAGTTCAAGGCGCAATATGCCACCCTCAAGTCGTGTGGGGGGGGGGGGAACAAGACATGGAGGAGCTTGGGGATGGCAAGAAGGCATGGTCGCGGGGGAAGACCAACTCCAAAAAGGAGGACAAGCGGGATGCGGCGTCGAACGCCTTGATCGCAAGCGTGGAGAGCATGATGAGCAAGAAGGACTCAAGGGAGGAGGAGCGCCGATGTCACAAAGAAGAGTCCATGAGCGCCTTCATGGAGATCCAAAGGAGGAGGCTTGAGATGGAGGCGGAGAAGCAAGCCAAGATGCTTGAGATCGAGGCCATCAACGCCAAGACAAAGGCGAAAGAAGTGACACTCGCAAGCATGATGACCAGGGTGGAGATCATGAAGGTGGATCTCAACACCGTGTCGCCAAGGAAGAGATCCTGGTTCGAGAAGATGCAGGCCAACATGCTCAAGTTTGACGATGAGTGATCTATGACGACGACCGCCATCCTTTTTTTGTATGCTGGCAGGTGTGCTGGCATGACCATGGGGCCGTGATGGCGTGGTCAAACTCAAGTCCCATCCCTTTTTGTGTGCTGGCATGTGTGTCGGCCACTAACGAGTGCGCCAACATGATATTTTCTGAAGCCGGCATTGTATGCCGGGCTGGCATGGTGTCGGCATGAGACATGGCCGCCGTCATGATCTATGGCCGCGGGACTTTTTTACAAATTATGTGTGAACATGAAATGGGTCAACGCATTGAACGCACCGTCGTCCTAAATTTAAAACAGAGCGGACGACGGACGGACGGTCGATTCAAACGGACAAAAAACGAACAAAAAGTCATCGTTAGCCCCATTGGAGTTGCTCTAAGGCCATTCTATTTTGACAGTGCACGTAGCATCGTATAGCATAAGCTCGGCTGCCATTTTTCCGGTCCCCCGCGCATGGCAATTTTGCATAAACATACAGTGATGAATCCTACCTGCCTTGGCGTTGATGGAGGCGGAGCAATTCACGGCCGCGGAGAAAGCAACGTGTCCACCGGTATATCTGCCCGCGCCGCGTATCTCCTGGGTCTTGTCCCGCACGCACACGCACGCACATCTCCACCTGGATCCGAGGCAACATCGACCGTGTCCCACCCGCCCGCCGGCCGATGCACATATACAGCGGGTACAGCACCACGATCGTTCCCGTGAAAGTCCGACCCAACGCATGCATGGCGATGGATGCTAGGCCGATCGCGCGTGCCTGCCTTCGGTACACGCCAAACGCCCTGCACAGCGAGCCAGATCCAATACCAATATAGCCAGCCACATGCATGCGTCCGTCCGGCCAGCAAGGTGGATGGACCGATCGCCTAGTCCCGTGCTACTTGTGTGCACGGCAACACGGCCGGGACAAGTGACGGGGCACGAGGAAGCCTACAAAACCGCTGAGAGGGCGGGGGGAATATTTTCTCGTGGTGAGGCCGACGGGCCGGCGTGGCTGGCTGGCTTGACAGTTCCCATGACAGGCACAGTGCGCATGACAGGCACATCAGGGCTTGGAATCTCATGCTAACGCTGCCCACTACTCAGGGCCCGTTCCCTTCCCTTGTTCCTTGCATGGATTTGCCCCTCTATCCTGCCGGTTTTGGGGCTCCAGTACACGCGCCAGGTGGGTCCCACCCCCATGGTGGCTATGGAGTTTTCTCTTTCTTCCGAAAGGAACCGGGCGCCGGGGCTTGGGCGAAACAACCAGAGCAATCTCATCCCAGCGATCGACCATGGCTAAACTTCTCGGAGATCATTAGGTTTGGGGAACGGAACGGGACGGATCGATCCGTAGCATTGCGGCGAGTGACCTCACAGCGTAATTACGCTGCGATAAGGATGGACTGACAGGCACCGTCGGAGAGGGACGGGGAGGGAGGGCCCTGCGTCCACGGCTTTCCGTTCCCAGAAGCGGTCTCGTTTCTTTTCCCGTTTCCTGGTTCGGATCACGCTTTTTTTTCCAACCAAAAGCTCCAATTTCACCGACCGAATCTTTCACCTTATTACCCTAGCAGCAAAGAGAAACACAAAGTGGATGCAACAGTCCATTGTACTTGCACAGACTTTGTGCCTGCACGCGTCGGATCGGACTAGTGGTAGGCAGATACTACTCGTGGTATGGATGAACAGCCGGAAGTACACAGCACGAACACCCATCAAATCGACACTTGTGTCCTTGCCGAGATATTTAATCAGACAGGAGGGGAATATATTTCCGGAGGAGATGATGTCCAGAGATACGAGACACACCAAAACAGAGAGGAGATATCATAAACTTATGGGAGGGTGCCCCACCCCGACGGCCCAAGAGGATCCAGAGACTGCACACATGTCCTCGCCGCATTCGCTCGGCTCCCTCCCTGGCCATGGGCATGGTAGGGAAGCTCTCTCTCTCTGTCTGGTTAGCTGACCTAACCGGCCCCTGCTTCCTGCCACATACTGCTAATTCTCTTTCCAATAAGATAATCATGCTACAATAATTCCCGTGAAGTGGATCCACCATGATCTTGATTGAAAACAGCACAGGCTCTACCCAGGAGATGTGGGACCAACTCGTTCAGATGCCACGGAGCTGATCATATATCGATCATCACGGGGGCCACACAGACATTGAGACAAGGCATGGGGAACCAAATTGGTGATACGATCGAGTGTTCAACATTCCAAAGAAAAATGGTGACACGATCGAGTGCTATTATGTGTTCTTGTGGTTTGCATGCCAGCCCTAATACTAAGCTCGATCGCCCCCATCATGTAATGTCATGCGCACTGTGCAAGGGTGGTGACGTGATGTGATTCGCGACCAAGGACAGTAATCGGGATTAGATTTGCGTGTGACGGTTGAGATATGCCAGTCATGGGCCAAAGGTAGCAAGATAGTAATGGCGCAGAGCTCCGGCGCCACCGAATCTTTTAAGGTCTAATTGCTAGATTAGCTAGCGGTACTAACTACTATCACAACAAGTCAAACGGTTAGGTTTCCGTCTTGAGATCATCACACACTAGCTACCTAGCTACTCACAGCATATATTACTACAGGAGAATTAGTCTACCTATGTATAGCCTAACTGATCGACCTGCTAACTTAACGAACGAAGCTGCCAACTTGCCATATCTTAGTTGATTGATTGATTATAATAACCTGGCAAAATGATAATGAAATACTTATATACTATATAGATGGACCCAAATACAATAATGCTAATTACATTACACCCCCAAATCACCACGCCGATTAATCTACAACTATACAGATCACATCACAATGAAGCTAATTAACGGTGCTAGCTCGATCTCTCGCGGGCTTATTTACAGTAATCAAGCACCGGTAAATGGGCTAATAATCGATCGATCCTTCGCCACGAACGCGGTGCGTGCGTAGAGCTTTGCTTGGTCAGTAGCCCCACGGCGCGGGCTCGTGGTCGAACTTTTGGCCCAAGGAAGAAGAAATCTCGGGGTTCACGTCGGAGGTGAGCCCGGTATCCTGCGACGCGCTCAGCCTCTCCCGCTCGCCCTTGCACGCGGCAGGCTGCTGCTGGTTGCCGCACGGCGCCATGTCGTCGGCGAGGCCACGGTGGTACCCGCTGCTCTCGAGGAGCTGCACCAGGCTCAGGCTCACGCCGTTGTGCAGCTGCCCCCCGTACTGCGTGAAGCTTGCTAGCGGGGAGTATGAGGCTAGGCCGTGGTGGTCCTGGTCCGTGGTGCAGCCGCCCATCGCCGTCGGGTTGAAGAACTGGCCCGCCTCCAGCGCGTTGTTGGAGAAGCAGGTCACGTGCGCCGCCTGGTCGAAGGAGGCGCCGGAGCCGGACATGTCCAGGAGCGGAGGGAGCAGGGTGACGGCGGCCACGGAGGACCCTATCTCCTCCATCATCCCCACGCCGCCTTTCCTTGCTGCCGACGAGGCCGACGCCGACGACACTACGCCTACGAGGCTCTTCTTGAACACCCTGCACAGCACCCACTCGTTCTACAAAGAGAACCGGCCGGCCGGCGGTTAATACGAATGACCAAGCATATACAGTATGATCGATCACGAGCAAAAACAAGATACATGCATGGTGAAAAGATCTTGCTATACCTTGGACGATGCGGCCTTGCCCCCGGAGAGGGGGCCGCGGCTGGTGCTGGCGGCGTGGAGCTTGCCGTTCAGGCGGTACTCGTGCATGACCCAGCCGGACTTCTCGCCCTTGGGCGCCCTCCCGGTGTAGAAGACGAGCGTCTTCTTCATGCCGACGAGGGCCTTGCCCCTGAAGATGTCCTTGTCCTTGCCCGTGGCCTTCCAGTAGCCGGACTCCGTCGCCCTGTTGGTCCTCAGCCCCGTCGGGTACTTGCGGTCCTTGAGGCAGAAGAAGTACCACTCCTTCTCCCCCATCCTAGCCAGCGCTGCATGCACGTCGATTGATCAATTCGGTAGCTCCTGAGTTGCATCGTATCGATCACACAGGTAGGAGGTTGGTGCACGTCTGCACGAGGTGGTGGTGCTAGCTTACCTGGCAGGTCCCATGGCTCGCACTTGTTGAGGTCGGCCACGGAGACGGCGAGGGCGGCGAAGCGGGCGTCGGCCACCTTCTTGGCCAGGTAGTGCGTGATGAGCTCCTCGTCGGTCGGGTGGAAGCGGAAGCCCGGCGGCAGGTCCATGGCCTGTTGCTCCTGCTCGCCGTGCTCCATCACTTCCTTTCCCCTGAAATCAACATTGAGATCAATATGCATATGCATATATCAACTAGCTAGGCCAGAGACTCGGACAAATCATCATATATATCTGCAAGAATAATCCATTGATATCTATCTATCACACCTCTAGGAATCAACCAAACAGATCATAGAAAGCTTGAACCATGGATGAAAGAGAAGCACCATCCACTGGATGAGCCATTGAGGGATGAGAAAGAGATCCGAAGAAGGGCCATGATGATAAGGTGGTAATTAAATTACCTTTTAGAACTGATGATGATATGGACTCAATCGGCAACGGATGGATTGAATGGGAGTTGTTGAGAGAAAATAAAGCGAGATGGAGGTGGCGCGCTTAAATACTGGAATTTGCAATCTGGACGCCAGAGAGGGGGATCCTTATTCCTTTTAGTAGAAAGAGACGTGGCGGTTAAGGAACTCAGTGGTGATGCTTCTACATCAGGCGTGGTTGCACTCAACAAAGTTAATTACAGAGTCAATTAATTGAAGTGACTACGGCCCAAGTGGAGTAATTATTGTTCTGATTTTTATAATTCTCGGCCATAAGAGAATTTCGTAGTTACACCCAGAACCGATCAGAACCAAGTGATATACTCCCTTCATTCTGAAATATTTATCTTAAAAGTAGATATATCTAAACTTATTTTAATTATAGATACATCTATTATATTTATTTTTAGGACAAATATTTTCGGACGGAGGGAGTATGTGGTAAGCAATTCAAATAACAATTAAAAAGAAAACTAGGGCGGATCCTACGATTTGTTCTGTGCAAGATGTACATATTTTTATCTGACAACAAACACTGTAGATTTTCTGCACTAGATGGACAAATATTATGTTATTTAGATCTACACTACCAAATGGATCCGTGCGTTGCAACGGGAAAAAAGAATATCACACGTGCTTAATTTATGAAAAAATGGTCTATAATCTGAGAAATTTGTAGCTACGACCTAAAAAATATGGTCCTAACCTACAAAAGCATAGTTCAAGATTGTACTTGTCTTATACTTCCTCCGTTCCAAAATTCTTGTCTTAGTTTTGTCTAGAAATGAATGTATCTAAATACTAGAATGTGACTAGATACATTCATATCTAGATAAATCTAAGACAAGAATTTTGGGACGGAGGGAGTATTTCAACACGGCTTAATCTCATCTTTATTGGGTCCTTTTATTTCTTGCCATGCATGTCCTTATTTATTGGTTGTCTCTAGCAAATTTATCTTTAATTTCGTCTCCAATCTTGATTTTGCTCACGTGTTCATCCCCAATCCAGATCAGTACCAATATGAAAGAAAGACGGATAATGCATTATAGATTAAGATTGCACCCTTGATATGTTTTTTAATGGCTAACACGTAAAATAACATCATATTCAGATTCTACATATTTTTTTAATCAAATTTCATATATAACATGTTAAATTTAGAGTTACGGTTTAAAAGATATGAGTATTTTTTTTAAACATTTGATATGTACCGCGGGTTTGATGTCAAAATCATCAGTGAGTTTTCTACTCCCTCCGTTCCCTTTTATAGGGCGCATAGTTTTTTTGCTCACATTCCGAAATGTAGTGCGTGCATGCTACTTTGGACAAGTTACCCCTTGCCTGAAAACGAGGAACACACAACAGTGCTTGCACATGGGTGTGGGGCAGACCGTGCATGCAGGGTCATTTTGGTACAAAGTACAACTCCAGCTCATTGCATTGGTATAAGAGCTAGCAACTATGCGCACTATAAAATGAAATGAAGGAAATATAAAATAGCACGACGGACTAAAAATACATATTTTTATTATTAGTAGTATTAATAGGTATAGATAAACAAATTTGTAAAATTGGATCAAAGTTAGAATCATTTTTTCATCGAGTTGTGATTGCTTACCACAAATGCCACGTGACAGTTAAGCCAATAATCAACTGAGACAATACTACATCTTTGTTACTAGATGAGCAAATTAATACAACGCGGTAGGTATTTTTCAGATTTGTGTGAACAAATTTGCAAAATCGACAGCGAAATAGTTAATTCTCCATCGACAAAACCATAGATGCTCTCACTAATTATAGCGATACCCTAACCATAACCTTTGGAATCTATGACATGTGCTGAATACATTTATAAAGCCGGCGGTACGAAGTGTACATTCTCTGCAACTCAGAACATCAGAAGAGACCCAACCTAAGCTAGTACCAGTACTTGAATCGACATGATTTCATCATCTCGATGTTTAATGATGGCACGATCATAATTACCATGGCGCAGCTGATGATCGATCATAGGCTGGCCTACCGACATTCAGAAAGATCGATGTAGTCCACATCTCAAATTCAAAAAAGTAATGAAAAAAACAGATCCATTCCAACCTGATTTGCCCAATGGGCAATTGGCTCGACCGATGGCCGGCATGCATGATGAACCAGCAGCTCGGAGACAGCGCATCGGTCACGAGACGGTATAACCGAATAGTGGACGATCACAACGTTCTACATGCATCCAAGGAAAGATGTTCAATAATGCATACGCGTATGATGTACATCCATTACTTAAAGACCGGCGCCTCTGTAGAGCGGCTGCCAGTGCACAGAGGATCCACTTGAGGATGTGGGGCTTAAAACGGAACGGATGTGTGTGAGCAGGCAGGGGGTACTGTGCAATATTCTGCAAAACTTAACAGATCTATGCTATGCTATAGGAATGCATTGTTCGTACGAGGCAAATAGGGACCGAAGAATTCAACTTTTTATCTATACCAACTGGGCAACTGGATTATTACTTCCGTGGTTGTGTACAACGAAATGATTATAGATTAAAGATTTGCATACGCAGCGTACCTGTCTTTTTGTTCGGTGTTGGGGCACTTGCACGCTTAAAATCTCGATCTACCGCATGGTGGTTTTTATTTAGGTTTGTATAAAGGAAAAGAAAGAAAAAAGGAAAAAAGGATCGTCCTCAGCCTCTGCATCATGATTTTATTTAGGTTTGTATCGCTTGAAAAGCGTATAACTCTACTTCCTACTAGATTGTATTGCTGGATACGATGAGCTAGAAGTTACAAGGATGAACTTTCCTTGTCGGAACATGCCGGGCCAAAGAAAGTGCACTTACGCGTGCGAATAAAACTCTCAAGGAGTCAAACCCTTATCTACGTAGCCCGAGCTTCCTTTTATACTCACAAGGGGACAATGGCTACTACAGTGTATGCATAATACATGTATATTGGCATATCTACCGCATTAAATGTGGGCGTATGCGTCGTTGTATGCTGTTATCGGGGTAGAACATGTGTCTTGTCGAGGCATGCTTTACTGAGAGAGCCCTTTTACTGTGACACATCCTTGATGACATGCCATGCGCATGGTAAAAAGGGGTGGTGATTCTCCTCGAGTGCCACCTAAAGCTGTAGGAGGCGTAGGCTCTGCTTAACAACTTGCCCTATGCCGGCGTAAGCCGCCACACACCTATATTTATACCACCGTTGTAGCGATATGTTGGTCAGGCGTTGAATGGTCGTTGACGGAGTGCCAGCGCTTTTGGGTTCGTTGCTAGGACGCAACTTCCTTTTAAAGTAATCTTGGCCTTGATGTTGTCAATGGTGTCAAAAGATTCTTCCTCAACGGTGATGATCTTGTCGGTGAATGTATTCAGAAAGATACGCATCTTGGGGGTCTTTAAAAAGATGTGCATCTTGATATTCTTCACAAAGATCTTCATCTTGAGGTGAAGACTTGATATAGATCTGCATACCACCATGTTGCCTAAACCAGGAGGCAGTGTTGAGGTATGGAATCCTTCTAGATGTTGTAGTCAGCAAAAGTGCGGCCATCCTCGAGCTACACACCGGCAGCAAGGCGACCGCCCCCTCCTTTGAGTAGGGTGACTTTGTCTTGGATCTTGATAGAGATTTGCATGTCACCTTGGAAGGGGCATGTATGAGCGTTACTAGGAAGTAGTTGGCACTGTCTCGCCAAGCAACACTACCACGTCCCACGCTTGACGCGCCTGTGAGACCCTCGTCCTCACGAGACCAACAGTACCCCTTAATCTCTCACGCGACTACCCACGAAATCAGGGTTTCTTCACATTTCGTTGACAGCATTGTCGATCCGCCTTGTCTCCCGTGGCTAGCAGGGGGGTTCCTCCTTCATTTTTAGCTGTTTTTGGTGGTCGATTTGGGTCTGTATCTTGCTCAGAAAGGCGTGGCGGCGATGGCCTTTTGAAGTTCAAATAAAGTTCTTCCCGCCTAGCCTCTGTCGCGATAGTACATCTAGCATTTTCGGAGGGTATGTGGAGGCGTGTCTGTGATGGATCTCGCGGGATTCGGTCATTGTTGGTCTTCGGTAGACCTTCGTGGATCCAGTCTATGTTCATATGTCTTCGGGTAGGATCCTTTCTAGCTAGCTTCATTTCATCGATGGCGGATGTTGTTCTGGTGCACCGGTCTTGTGGGGTCTTTACACGATGACTGCCCAATTGACTACCACAAGAAGTTCTTTTTGGTTCCGGCGAGGAAGGGGCAATGACAAATAAGTGCATTCAACTTGTTGTAGTGCATGTTGTCGTTTATATAGGTGTTATATAGACCTTGATGTGTGATCTGCATCATTTCCCCTCTGCCCTAGAGCTCGATTAATTGTTGTAGCATCGTCGCCACGAGCTCCGAGAACCACTGCCATCATGGCCGACGAGCACTATGATGCCGAGCTCCCCAAGCCTCCGTGTGATGTCTATCGTGCTCGTGGAACCTAGTAGTTGCCACCTAGCCACCGGAATTTCCTAAAACCATGCTCCAGAGTCGCCCCCGTTGGAACTGAGTTGCTATTGTCGCAAACCTTATTGCTGACTTCGATTCTGGTGAACAAATATCACAATTGTAGGGATCGAAAGTAGGTCTAAAGGGGGGGGGGGTGATTAGACTACTTGACCAAATAAAAACCTAACCTCTTCCCAAGTTAATTGGTTGGCAGATTTTAGCAATTCTATCATATCAAGTGCACAATACACATGCATGCCTACGAGTATTGCAGCAAAAAGTAAAGAAAAGCATATGTAAGAGGATGAGTGTCGGAATCGGGGATCCGCAGACCCAAGAAAGGTTCGACCACTGGGGTGCGCTTGCTCTCCAACCCCACTCGCCCTCATAGCTTTGCGACGACTCTCTGATGGTTCAAGCTAAGGAAAACAAACAAGGACACACGCAGTTTACCCAGGTTTGGACCACCTCGTGGTGTAAAACCCTACTTCTGCTTGGTGGATTGCTTGAGGAAGAACATGAGTACAAGGCGTGTTCTTGCCTGCCCAGAAACTTGTCCCCTGTCTATGGTGGCCGGCCCCCTCCTTATATCGTCCTCGGTCCTCCCCCCCCAAAAAATCAGGCGGGAAGGGTTGCCACAACGACCAGTTTGAAAGGGGATAGGTCTGCAGCCTAACCTGACAAAAGGTGGTATTCGCCTACTAAACCTGCTCGCTACGATGTGCCGATGGGCTCGGGCATGACCTCTGTCCTACCAAGCCTTTGGTCTTGGTCCTCTTGCACCGGAAGGGTAACATGTGGGGATGCTTTGCGAAACCCACAAGCTAGCGCTGCTCCTCCAACACCAAAGAGGAAAAATCCCTATGTCTGCACCCATTGGCGTGGCCCCTGGCACCATTTGGCACGGTGCGCGTCACCCTTGTGAGGGCAACGGGTCACGAGCCCATGTCGGGCCCGCACCCGGTGGTTCTGCCTACCGAGGGCGTCAGGCCTGCTCTTTAGGGAGTCCTCGTGGAGCCCTTGTTGGTGGTGTCACCGCATGCCTCATGAGGTGTAGCCCTTCGCGAGGGCTTTGCTCTTGAAGCTTGTAGGTGGGCCACCTGGCGCCCAAGGCAACCCTTTCTTCTTGGGCCGCAGACAGACGGGCCTGGGTACCCCCAGCCCCAAAGGCCAGACAGTAGCCCCGGGGCTCGCGGTGCGTACAACACGGCCTGCTAGGGGGTGAAGCGACGCAAGCCCTAACCACCTGTGGCCTAGGCTGGACACGCGACGTGAGCTGAGTCGCACGTCGCCTCCATTCCCCCATGATGCCTCGGGAACTGTGCCTCCATCCAGAAAAACCTCATCCCCGATGGTGGAACCACCATTAAGTAGTAACCCGCTCATCTTCCATTGCTGCATCCACTTATCCGTGCGAACACCACCTCCATTCCCCTGCACTTCTCCATGGCGGCGAAGGACACTCCGAGCGCTGGGCGCGAGCAGGGCCTTCATCACTAGCCCCAGCGCAACGGCACTGGTCTGCTAATGACGAGTAAGTGTTTTCGTCACCCGAGCCTCCTCTTGCATTCTCATCCTGGTAGACGATCTTGACTGCAAAGACTCATAGGGCTTGTACGCTCAAGAGGCGGAGGGAGGCATCTCCTGGGGCCTTCTCCTCGCGTGTTGCGTGACGGCGAAGCCCCCGCCCACACGCTCAGCCTGGCGGGGCCTGGAGAGCGTGCGACCCGCGCCGCCGCCGAGGCGACGCCAAGCGCCAAGCGTGAGGCGGAGTTGACTCGCTGGGAAGCGTCTGTCACCAAGCGGGAGACTGATGTGGCTCTATGCGAGCGGGAGGCCGACATGACCAACTCCGACCATGAGGCGGAGCGCGAACGCCTTGAGGCCCTGGAGGGCCTGGTCCTTGCCGACAAGGCCACCCTTACAGGGGTGCGTGAGGCGGCCCGTGCCGACGTCGACACGCGGGTGGCTCAGGAGCGGGAATCTGCTATCGCGGAGTACTAGGCGAGCTGGCCCAGCAGGAGGCCCGTCTCCAGCTCCGCTGCAATGCGCTCCCCGGGAAGGTGGGTGCGCTCCGAGCCCAGCTGCAAGGCGTCAAGGTCGAGCTCCAGGATGCCCTCGCGGGGCAAGGAGGACATCAAGGTGGAGTTGACATCGCTGCAGGCTCTAGCCGGAGAAGCCGTCGATGCCGTGCAGATGGCCTAGGACGAAGCAGCACAGGCACGCATGATGGAGGCACAACGCGCGGGACAGTTCCTGGGCCTAATGCGTCGTGTGGGCGGCGCGCTTCCTCGCTTTGTCGAGGACGTCCCAAAGCTGCCGCTCACGCACAACAATGGAGGCTACCTCAACTTCTTCTCGAAGGTGGTGGAGGTGCTGGAGTCGGGCATCTCCAAGGTGGAGGAGGACATTGAGCCGCATCGCACGCGACCTCCTAGACTGCACGGTGATGCACGTCTTTTTCGAACCTGTGTCGCCATGACACCGCCTTCGACCTCTCCAGCGTGATGGACCCGGTGCCCGAGGAGCTTTGGCGCCCCCTCAGGGAGGAGGTGCGCGACTACATGGAGTCCCTGGTTGGGCGACTCGCCTCGAACGCGCCTCCGGAGGGAAGCGGGAGCCTCGGCGCCGCGTCCTCCAGTGGCCATGACGAAGAAGACGCCTCCTCCGCCTAAGTTTTCATGTTTCCTCCCTGTAATGTTATGAACCACCAGACCCCGAGCAGGCGTAAGACATGGCAATTTACTTTTGCTTAACTGGTAGTTAATTATCACGATTTGGATGCCCTCACTCCTCTCGCGGGGTCTTTTGTCTTATTTTACGCAGCCAGCATGCCCCAGCCGTCTAGGGGGGGGGGGCGCCAGCGCCAAGCCTTGCATTGTTGCCTAGGTTCCTCCTAGCGCGAGCCCCCATGCCCGGGGGTAGGGATCCATGAGGTCGGTGAAGGCCCGCGCCACGCAACACCCATGATTCCTCTCATTGATGCGTGACGTGACCCCGGGCGACAGCCCCCGAGGCCTGTAGTATCTAGCTCGTGCCTTGCCAGGCCGTCTTCCTTCGCCTGCCCTTCCTTGAGGACCCCTCCCGCAAGTCGTTCTGCTAGGGATCCCCTTCGCTCGTTAACCCACGCTTGGGTTCCACACGAAGAAGTTCATCGCCCGTGGCCCTCGCGAGGTGATGAGACGTTTGTTACGCGAGTGGGGACGTGTGCTGGGCCCGGGCCCACTCCATAGAGCTTGTAGGTGTCCAGGCCCGACCAATGGCACGTGCGCTGCCATGGGTTGTCGGTGTCTGATCCTGTACTCCTGCCTAGCTGGTCTGGCGATGCGCTCCGTGGGCACGCGGTGGCCAAAGCCTCTCTAGCAGATGGAGATCAGAATGGTGCGGGCCCCATTGTCCGGGAGTCAAGCGTGGCACGCGATGCATGATAGGACGCATAGCCCTCACCACTCCTCACGATGCCTTGATAATTGCCTAGTGCCGACATAAAGCCCGAGCGCGGCATAGGGTCATCATGACTCCTCTTAACCCCACGCCAATCCAACATAGGCAGGGGCGCATGCCGGGTGTCCATCAGGGATTTATATAAGGGAGAGGGTAGAAGTCCCTTGGCTCATCCTCCCATCTCTCGGCCTCCATCGCCATCCACTGTTATAGTAGCAATGGTGCCCGTGAGGAAGTGCTCCACCACTGAGAAGGGGAAGGCGATGACCGGAGAGGCGAGCTTGTTGAGGGCGGCGAGGGGCAGCGGCCGTCCCCCTGCATCTGTCGCCGCGCTTGAGGCACCTCCTCGAGGGCGCGGGCGACTACCATTGGCGGCCCATGTTGGCCCGAGATGCTGCAGAAGAGGCTCCGCCTGCGGTCGCGAGCACGGAGGACGAGGCGACAGCGGGCGGGGACAGCGACGCGGGGCATCCGACCGGTCGCCCTGGCCATGGGACCACTCCGCTGACTCCGCTCATGAGTTCATCATGAGGATGGAGGGCAGGCCTCGCATTTGGCTCCTTCACCCCGATTCCTTCGCGAGGGAGATGGAGGGGTGCACACCCTTGGGTCTATGCCTGCAGCCGAACGGCTGCTGCAACAGGTCCTCCTGGGTGGCGACGAAGTTCAACCCCCTCGGCTTCATGTTTCTGGATCATGGGTGGAAGTCGTTCGCCCTTGCTCGCGGCTTGCAGGACGAGCACGTCCTCCACTTCAAGTTTGATGGGGCCTCCACTCTCTTCGTGAAGGCCTTCGGGAAGGTCGGTGATCGCCCGGCTTGCTTCATGGAGAGCACTAGCAACGGCAGAAACGACTGCTCCCCTAGGGGAAGCGAGAGCAACAGCGACTTCGATGACTCCCTGGGCACTCGCGTCAAGGAGGAGGACTCCGACTAGGTGCAGTGGCATCAAAGCTTCGGCCTTCAGAGGCAACGCTTAGAGAGCTCGACCCTCCTATTCAAGTCACCTTTCCTTTCCTGTAACAAACCAAGCTGATCTCGTTGGGGTATGTAGCAGAGGCATTATATTGTTTCTCATGCTTTGAACTGGATGCTAGTTTGGATTGAAAACAAATTTCTTTACACCACTCCTCGTGAGGCTTGTACCCCTTTTTCGAGGCCATCGCAACGCTTTGCGTTGCTGGCACGAGAGGTCTCGATGTGTGATCCCCCGAGGGTTGCTTTGGCACGCCTCGTGAGGCTGCTTGGGGGAAACCGCCCCAAGGGAATAAGTTTTGCATGAAACCACTTAGTCCTGGGGCGGTACATGCTTAATCACTTGCCTTTGGGCATCTCTCAAGGAAAATAGGCACCAACGTCCTTGGTGAGGTGACGTGCATGTGGGAATGTCCACGGCCCAAAACCTAGTCCTCTAGGTTCCAACGCTGCCACGACAGGCCCAAGCACAGGCATCGTGCCCAGCCCCCGCGCGCGTGAGGCCCAAGGGAGAACCGGTGGGCGCGTGCCATTGGGGGGGACGACTACCAAGGTGAGGGGCGCTCACCCTAAAGGTTATCTCGCTAGCGTAGAGCATGGGGCTTCCACTTGGGAGTGGGTAGGAGTCCTCCTAAGGCTGAGGGTGGCTCAAGTAGGAGGCTCCGGGGCGTGTACAACACCAAACTCATTATTACGTGAGAGTGTCACGAGCGACGATAAAGGAGGGGTCGGGCGCCCCAACCACCTGACTTGGGAAACCCTCCCCAAATCTCCTGGTGGTTTTACACTGATCTTAGGGCGTGACCGCACTCTCGCGACCCATAACATGGGTGCAGAGCGCACCACATAGTTGTCGGTGCTGGGCGTCAAGGGCGACGAGGCGCGTGCCCGGTAGCCATACAAATTGCATCGGATCCCCACTGCCCACCCGCGTCACTTCTTTGGGAGGGCGAGACACCAAGGACCTTGGAGAGATGGCTAACACGAGGGGCCAACCCGTGAGCCAGAGCTTGGTCACTTGGATTTCTTGGTGCTACGAGACGAATCCCAGCGCAGACGTCGTGTCCAACCCTCTCGTATGGAACCGTGCCAGGGTCGGCTATGGGGGCGCGAAGATCCCAGGTGATGACGAGGCACTTAAATCTTGAACAAACAACACAATCTCGAGAGAAAGGTTAAGTAGGTCCATTACATCGTGAAAGAGTTCTGGCTTTGGGGGAATGCAAAATACATGAGGGTGGAGGGTCGCTTGACCCGAACAAACCAAAAAATCACCTGGCAACCATGTTGCTAAGTACACTTCGAGCTGCTCGTTGAGACGTGCCATTCGGGTCAACCCCTTAGGGGCCAGCCAGCTCACGAGGTCCCGACGACTTGCGAGGTCTCAGCGCCTCGCGGGGGGGGGGGGGGGGGGGCGTCGCGGATTGAGCCAGCCCCCGGGCTTGATGTCGTTGAGGCCCGTGACGTCTATGTCTTTGCACGTCTTGACGCTTTCCCAACGATGAGCTCCCGCGATCCTAACGCCTGGCGTCGTACCCCTCGCCTGCAAGAGCGCGCGTCGGGATGCACCCCCATGTAGGGCCCGTGCACTCCCCTCAGCTCAAAGGCTAGGATAGGCGCTTCCCGGGCGATAGCCCCCGGGCTAACCTCAAGGGGGCGCAGGGCACACCTCCCTATGCCAAGAGGAGACCGACGTTGGCACCTGGCGCAGGGTTTGTGCCACTAGTGCCTGGCGGCGCTTTCTCCGCCATGACTGGAGCTGGAGTGGGTAACCGTCGCCTCCTCCTTAGGGTCGTACGTGGAAACCTCGCGGTTCCGCTCGATGAAACGGACCGCGTCCCTCTCGTCGCAAGTGATGGTGATGACACCGTTGGGGCCTAACATCCCGACGATGTTGTAACCATGGTGGATCATCGCCGCGAACTTAATGAGCGCGGGGTAACCCAAGATCGCGTTGTACGGGGGGCCCATGTGTGCTATGTCGAAGTTGATGAGCTTGATGCGGTAGTTGTCGCACGTGCCAAAGGTGATGTGGAGGTGGACCTGCCCCAGGGGGACAGTAGGATGTCCGGTGATGTCTACCACGCAACCTTCTTCTTGTAGACTCGTGTTGGGCCTCCAAGCGTAGAGTTTTGTAGGACCATAGCAAATTTCCCTCAAGTGGATGACCTAAGGTTTATCAATCCGTGGGAGGCGTAGGATGAAGATGGTTTCTCTCGAACAACCCTGCAACCAAATAACAAAGAGTCTCTTGTGTTCCCAACACACCCAATACAATGGAAAATTGTATAGGTGCACTAGTTCGACGAAGAGATGGTGATACAAGTGCAATATGGATGATAGATATAGGTTTTTGTAATCTAAAAATATAAAAACAGCAAGGTAGCAAGTAACAAAAATGAGCACACATGGTATTGCAATGCTTGAAAACAAGGCCTAGGGTTCATACTTTCACTAGTGCAAGTTCTCTCAACAATACCGACATAGTTAAATCTTATGTAAATCCCTCACGTGCGACAAAGAGTTCACTCCAAAGTCACAAATAGCGGAGAATAAACAAAGAAACTATTGTAGGGTACGAAACCACGTCAAAGTTATCTTTTCCGATCAATCTTATGAGCTATCCCTATAAGTGTCACGAACAGCCCTAGGGTTCGTACTAAAATAACACCTTAAGATACACATCAACCATAACCCTAATGTCACCTAGATACTCCAATGTCACCACGAGTACCCATGGGCTTGATTATACGATATGCATCACACAATTTTAGATTCGTCATGTTCAATCCAACACAAAGAACTTCAAAGAGTGCCCCAAACTTTCTACGGGAGAGTCAAGACAAAAATGTGTGCCAACCCCTATGCTGCTATGCATAGATTCCCAAGGTCACAGAACCCGCAAGTTTATCACCAAAACATACATCAAGTGGATCAATAGAACATCCCATTGTCACTACGGATATCCCATCGCAAGACATACATCAAGTGTTCTCAAATCCTTTAAAGACTCAATCAGATAAGAAAACTTCAAAGGGAAAACTCAATTGATCACAAGAAGATAGAGAGGGAAAACTCCATATGATCCATATATATTAATAAAGCTCGCGGTACATCAAGATTGTGTCATCTCAAGAACAAGAGAGAGAGAGAGATCAAACACATAGCTACTGGTACATACCCTCAGCCCCGAGGGTAAACTACTCCCTCCTCGTCATGGATACCGTCGGGATGATGAAGATGGCCTCCGATGATGGTTTCCCCCTCCGGCAGGGTGCTGGAACAAGCACCCAATTAGTTCTTCGTGGCTACAGAGGCTTACGGCGGCGGAACTCCCGATCTAGGTTTCTTTCTGGGAGCTTTGGTATTTATAGGCATTTTTTGGCATCATTCTCACGTCAAGGGGACTCTCAAGGGGCCCACAAACCAGGGGGCGCTCCCTAGGGGCGGTGTCCCTAGCCTTGTGGCTCCCTCAGGACTCCTCTCTAGTATCTTTTTGCTCCAGTATTTTTTATATTTTCCAAAAATATTCTCCGTAAATTTTCAGCCCTGAGAACTTTTAGTTTTGCACAAAAAAACGACACCAAGGTAGTTCTGCTGAAAACAACGTTAGTCCATTGGAGACGTATCAGCATCCCCAAGCTTAATTCCTCCTCGTCCTCGAGTAGGTAAATGATAAAATAAATAATTTATGTAGTGTGAATGCTAGCATAGTGCATAAATTTGATCAATGATAGTTCCAAACACTTTTTCTAGCATCATTATATATCATAAACAATAGCTCATCTCATAAAACTTCTCATGATGAAGTAACAAGCTATTCACATGTTAAGTATAGACCATAAAGTTTCTTGAAAACTAATAAACTACACTTTCAGTCACCAAACAATTACAACTCATCTTATTTTCACGAAGGATCTATGTAAGAGCTTTGATTTAGCAAATTCCACATAATCAGCTATCATATAGTCTTCCATGATTGCTAACACTCAAAGCATATTTTTAGAGCAAATGGCATCCGTCGAAAACGAATAAAGATAGGGGCTTAAAGTTTCGCCTCCCAACTTATTTATCATATAGATAATTGTTAATAATAATAATCCATGATCAAATATATTTGAGTGGCCATACATGCTTGGATCTTTCCCCACCACATGATGCTTGCCAACTAAAAAATAATTGAGGTTGAAGTGAGAAGGAATACTATTGACTCTTGCATAAAAGTAAATACATGAAAGTAAAAGATAGGCCCTTCGCAGAGGCAATCATAGGTTGTCATGCGCTTTTAAATTTTGGACGTGCAAACCCTTAATGTAAAGGAATGTCACGTTGTATTGCCCTTTGTGATAGCAACCTTTATTATGCAGTTCGTCGCTTTTATTTCTTTACCATCACAAGTTCGTACAATGCTTATTTTCCCTTACAATAAAATATCATACATATTTAGGAGCAATTTTATTGCTTTTTGCACCGATGACAACTCACTTGAAGGATCTTACTCAATCCATAGGTAGATATGGTGGACACTCATGGCAAGAAACTGGGTTTAAGGGTTTTGGATGCACAAGTAGTATCTCTACTTAGTACAAATTTTTTGCTAGCAAAAGTGTTGGGGAACGTCGCATGGGAAACAAAAATTTTCCTATGCACACGCAAACCTATCCATGGTGATGAGCATCTACGAGAGGGAGAGTGATTCTATGTACCCTTGTAGATCGCTAAGCGAGAAGCGTTAAGAAACGTGGTTGGTGTAGTCGAACTTCTTCGCGATCCAAATCGCCGAGCGTCCCGCGATCCAATCACGAACCGTCCCACGAACACATCATGATTCGTCCCGCGAACTCATCACGATCCGTCTCACGATCTTGATCACGATCTGTCTCGCGAACTCATCACGATCCGTTCCGTGATCACATCACGAACCGTCTCGCGATCTCGATCACGGTCCTTCCGATCTAGCGCCGAACGGACGACACCTCCGCGTTCAGCACACGTGCAGCTTGATGACGATCTCCACCGTCTCGATCCAGCGAGAGGAGGTGGAGAGGAGAGAGAGTTCACCGGCAGCGTGACGGCGCTCCGGTGATGGTGGTGGAGCAATTCCGGCAGGGCTTCCCCTAAGCGCTGTAGAAAACCGATCTAGAGGAGAAACTATGCACCGGTGTAACGGGTAGCACATGGCCGGAAATTCTGTCCAAAAACCACCCAATCCACTAGTATATATAGGAGGAGAGGAGAGGAGAGGCAGCCAAGGCCTTTGGGTCGGCTGAAATAGGAGGTGGGAAGCAATCCTACTTCACCTCCAATCCTAGTTGGAGTAGGATTGCCTCCTATTGGCTGATTTTCCACTTTTTGCTTTAGGACTTTCTCTCCTGCGCCATGGGCCTTTGTGGCTGTTTACCCAGCCCACTAAGGGCTGGTTATTATTCTCCCACAGCCCATGGACCTCTTGGGGTCGAAATACCCCTCCCGGAGGCCTCCTGGTACACTACCGGCACTCCCGGTACACTACCGACACTCCCGGTACACTACCGATGAGCCCGAAACTTTTCCGGAAACCAAACTGGGACTTCCTATATATGAATCTTTACCTCCGGACCATTACGGAGCTCCTTGTGACATCCGGGATCTCATCCGGGACTCCGAACAAACTTCGGTCACCACCATACATAACTCTACACTACCGAAACGTCACCGAACCTTAATTGTGCAGACCCTGCGGGTTCGAGAACTATGTAGACATGACCGAGACACCTCTACGGTCAATAACCAATGGTGGGACCTGGACGTCCACATTGGTTCCTACATATTCTACGAAGATCTTTATCGGTCGAACCTCTATGTCAAGGATTCAGTTAATCCCGTATAACGTTCCCTTTGTTCTTCGGTATGTTACTTGCCCGAGATTCGATGGTCGGTATCTCCATACCTAGTTCAACCTCGTTACCGGCAAGTCTCTTTACTCGTTCCGTAATACAAGATCCCGCAACTAACAATTAGTCACATTGCTTGCAAGGCTTATTGTGATGTTGCATTACAGAGTGGGCCCCGAGATACCTCTCCGTCACACGGAGTAACAAATCCCAGTCTCGATCCATGCCAACTCAACAGACACCATCGGAGATACCTTTAGAGCACCTTTATAGTCACCCAGTTACGTTGCGACGTTTGATACACACAAGGCACTCCTCCGATATCTGTGAGTTGCATGATCTCATGGTCATAGGAACACATACTTGACATGCGGAAAACAGTAGCAATAAACTGACACGATCATATGCTACGTTTGCAGTTTGGGTCTTGTCCATCACATCATTCTCCTAATGATGTGACCCCGTTATCAAATGACATCTCATGTCCATGGCTAGGAAACCTTAACCATCTTTTGATCAACGAGCTAGTCTATTAGAGGCATACTAGGGACATGGTTTTGTCTATGTATCCACACATGCATCTAAGTCTCCGATCAATACAATTATAGCATGGATAATAAACGATTATCATGAACAAGTAAATATGATAATAACTAATTTATTATTGCCTCTAGGGCATATTTCCAACAGTCTCCCACTTGCACTAGAGTCAATAATCTAGTTCACATCACCATGTGATTCGCATTGTTATGAATCTAACACCCAACGAGTTCTGGGGCTCGATCATGCTTTGCATGTGAGAGAGGTCTTATAGTCAACGGGTCTGTAACATTCAGATCCATGTGCACTTTGCAAATACCTATGTCAAACTGTAAACATTGCTACCACACTTCGCTTGGTACTATTCCAAATGGCTGCTCCACTATACGTATCCAGATTGCTACTACGAGTCATCCGGATTAGTGTTAAAGCTTGTATCGACGTAACTCCTTACGACGAACTCTTTATCACCTCCATAATCGAGAAACATCTCCTCAGTCTCTTAGTTACCGAGGATAATCTTGACCGCTGTCCAGTGATCCACTCCTGGTTCACTCTTGTACCCCTTGACGGACTCATGGCAAGGCACCCACAGGTGCGGTACACATCATGGCATAATATAGAGCCTATGGCTAAGGCATAGGGGACGACGTTCGTCCTTTCTCTTTCTTCTTCCATTGTCGAGATTTGAGTCTCACTCAACTTTCACACCTTACAAATCAGGCGAGAACTCTTTCTCTGACTGATCCATTTTGAACTCTTTAAAAATCTTGTCAAGGTATGCACTCATTGAAAGTCTCATCGAGCATCTTGATCTATCTCCATAGATTTTGATGCTCAACAATTAGGTAGCTTCATCCAGGTCTTCCTTTGAAAATCACTTTCCAAATGACCTTTTTATGCTTTCCAGAAACTCTACATTATTTCTGATCAACAATATGTCATCCACATATACTTATCAGAAATTCTATAGTGCTCCCACTCACTTTATTGCAAATACAAGTTTCTCGTAAACTTTGTATAAACATCACAACTTTGATCACCTCATCAAAGCGTATATTCCAACTCCGAGATGCTTGCTTCAGTCCATGGAAGGATCACCGAAGCTTGCACACCTTTTAGCATCCTTAGGCCTGACAAAACCTTCTGGTTGTATCACATACAACCTTTCCTCAAGTAAACCGTTAAGGAAACGATGTTTTGACATCCATCTGCCAGATTTCATAATTGAAAACACAGCAACTGCTAACATAATTCCAACAGACTTTAGCACCACTACGAGTGAGAAAGTCTCATCGTAGTCAACTCCTTGAACTTGTCACAAACATCTTTGCAACAAGTCGAGCTTTACAAATAGTGGCGTTCACCATCAGTGTCTGTCTTCATTTTGAAGATCCATTTGTACTCAACGACCTGCCATCCAACGAGCAAGTCTACCAAAGTCTACACTTGGTTTTCATACATGGATCCTATCTCGGATTTCATGGCCTCCAACCATTTGTCGGAATCCGGGCCCTTCATCGCTTCTCCATAGCTCGTAGGTTCATCGTTTGTCCAACAACATGACCTCCAAGACAGGGTTGTCGTACCGCTTAGGAGTAGTACACATCCTTGTCGACCTACGAAGTTCGATAGTAACTTGATCTTGAAGCTTCATGATCATCATCATTAACTTCCTCTTCAACTAACATAGGCTTCACATAAACAACATCCTGCGCTGCGCTACTCTCTGGTTGAACAAAGTTTAAACAACCTCATCAAGTTTTATCTTCCTCCCACTTAATTCTTTCGAGAGAAACTTTTCCTCGAGAAAGGATCCGTTTTAGTAACAAACACTTTGCACTTGGATCTGAGATAGAAGGTTCACCCAACTGATCTTAGGGTATTCTATGAAGATGCATTTGTCCGCCTTGGGTTCGACCTCATTAGGTGAAAACATTTTCCACACAAGCGTCGCAGCCCCAAACATTAAGAAATGACAGCTTAGGTTTCTATCAAACCATAATTCACGCGGTGTCATCTCAATGGATTTAGATGGTGCCCTTTTTAAAGTGAATGTAGTTGTCTCTAATGCATAACCCCAAAATTATAGTAGTAAAACGACAAGAGACATCATAGCACGCACCATGTCCAATAGAGCATAACTATGATGTTCGGACACACCATCACACTATGGTGTTCCAGGTGGCGTTTAGTTGTGAAACAACTTTCACATTGTCTTAAGTTGTATGCCAAACTCGTGACTCAGATATTCACCTCCACTATCATATCGCAGTCATTTTTATCTTCTTGTCACGATGATCTTTAAACTTCACTCTGAATTTGCTTGAACCTTTCAAACGATTCAGACTTGTGTTTCATTAAGTAAATATACACTATATCTACTCAAATCATCAGTGAAGGTAAGAAAATAACAATATCCACTGCACGCTACAAGACTCACTAGATTGCATACATCAACATGTATCATTTCCAATGAATCACTTGCCCGCTCCATCCAACGGGGTCCTTTAGTCATCTTGCCCAAGAGGCATGGTTCGCATGCCTCAACCGATTCGAAATCGAATGAGTCGAAATATCCATCACCATGGAGTTTCTTCATGCGCTTTATACCAATATGACATTTTGCGGCAGTGCCACAAGTCTGTGGTACTATCATTATTTAACTTTGTATCTTTTGACATCAATGTTATGAACATGTGTATTACTACGATCAAGATTTCAACAAACCATTCTCACTGGGTGCATGACCATTGAAGGTTTTATTCATGTAAACAAAATAACTATTATTCTCTGACTTAAATGAATAATCGTATTGCAACAAACATGATCTAATCATGTTCATGCTCAACGCAAAATACCAAATAACATTTATTTAGGTTCGTCACTAATCCTGAAGGTAGAGAGAGCGTGCGATGTTGATCACATCAACCTTGGAAACATTTCCAACACACATCGTCACCTCACCCTTAGCTAGTTCTCCGTTTATTCCGTAGCTTTTATTTCGAGTTACTAACATTTAGCAACCGAACCGGTATCCAATACCCAGGTGCTACTAGGAGTACTAGCAAGGTACACATCAATAACTCGTATATCAAATATACTTATGTCGATGTTGCCATCCTTCTTATCTACCAAGTATCTAGGGTTGTTCCGCTTCAGCGACCTCTCACCTCATAATAGAAGTACTTAGTCTCGGGTTTGAGTTCAACTTTGGGTTGCTTCACTGGAGCAGCAACTGACTTGCTATCCATGAAGTTTCCCTCCTTGCTCTTGCCCTTTTCGAAACTAGTGGTTTGATTAACCATCAACACTTGACGCTCCTTCTTGATTTCTACCTTCGCGGTGTCAAACATCGCGAACAGCTCAGGGATCAATACTTCTATCCCTGGTGTATTATAGTTCATCACTAAGTTCTAGTAGCTTTAGTGACAGTGACTTGGAGAACTATATCAATCACTATCTTATCTGGAAGATCAACTCCCACTTGATTCAAGCGATTGTAGTACCCAGACAATCTGAGTACATGCTCAACGATTGAGCTATCTCCTTCATCTTACAAGCAAAGAATCTTTGTTGGAGATCTCATATCTCGCAACACAGGCATGAGCCTGAGATCACAATCTCTGCTCCTAGAACATCTCATATGTTCCTTGACGTTCAAAACGTTTCGGAGTCTCAATTCTAAGCCGTAATGCATGACGCACTAAACTATCAAGTAGTCATCGAAACGTGCCTCTAAGATGTTCACAACATCTATAGACGACGTTAGAGGGGGTGGCGCACCGAGCGATGCATTAAGGACATAAGCCTTCTGTGCAGCAATGAGGACAATCCTCAGATCACGGACCCAGTCCGCAATATTGCTACCAACATCTTTCAACTCTATTTCTCTAGGAACATATAAAAATTTAAGGGAGCTACAGCGCGAGCTAGTAATCTACAACATAATTTGCAAAGACACTTTGACTATGTTCATGATAATGAGTTCAATTAATCATATTACTTAAGAACTCCCACTCAAATTGACATCCCTCCGATCATTCGAGTGATACATGATCCAAATTCACCAATTCAAGTCCGATCATCACGTGAGTTGAGGTGGCTGCAATGGTGAACATCATTATGTTGATCATATCTACTATATGACTCATGTTCGACCTTTCGGTCTCTCGTGTTCCGAGGCCATGTCTGTACATGCTAGGCTCGTCAAGTTTAACACGAGTGTTCTACGCGTGCAAATCTGGCTTGCACCCGTTGTATGTGAACGTAGATTCTATCACACCCGATCATCACGTGGTGTCTCAACACGACGAACTTTCGCAACGGTGCACACTCGGGGTGAACACAGTTCATCTTGAAATTCAAGTGAGGGATCACCTTATAATGCTACCGCCGTACTAAGCAAAACAAGGTGCATAAAAGGATTAACATCTCATGCAATTCATAAGTGACATGATATGGCCATGAACTTGTGTTTAAGATCTCCATCTTCGAAACACCGGCATGATCTCCATCATCACCGACACAACACCATGATCTCCATCATCTTGATCTCCATCAATGTGTTGCCATTGGGGTTGTGGCGCCAGCCCTGCTTCTACTTCTATTGCTACCGCTTAGCGATAAAGGAAAGCATTACATAGCGCTTAATGATTGACACACAGGTCATACAATAATTAAAGACAACCCTATGGCTCCTGCAGGTTGCCGTACTCAACGACATGCAAGTCGTGAAATTCTATACATCACATGATCATCTCATACATCACATATATCTCATCATGTAATTGGCCATATCACATCACAACATACCCTACAAAAACAAGTTAGACGTCCTCTAATTGTTGTTGCATGTTTTACGTGGCTGCTACGGGTATCTAGCAAGAACGATTCTCACCTACGCATAAACCACAACGGTGATACATAGATTTCTTTTCAACCTTCTCAAGGACCGCCTTTGTCGGATCCGATCCAACTAAAGTGAGAGAAACTGTCACCCGCAAGCCATCTAAGCAACAAGTTGCATCGAGGGAACCGGTCTCTCGTAAGCGTACGAGTAATGTTGGTCCGGGCCACTTCATCTCACAATCCCGCTGAACCAAAATCCGACCAAGGGAGGAAGCAATCTAAGCATCAACGCCCACAAACCTTTTGTGTTCTACTCGAGATCTCATCGAACCATCAACCTAGCTCATGATGCCACTGTTGGGGAACGTCGCATGGGAAACAAAAATTTTCCTACGCACACGCAAACCTATCCATGGTGATGAGCATCTACGAGAGGGAGAGTGGATCTATGTACCCTTGTAGATCGCTAAGCGGGAAGCGTTAAGAAACGCGGTTGGTGTAGTCGAACTTCTTCGCGATCCAAATCGCCGAGCGTCCCGCGGTCCAATCACGAACCGTCCCGCGAACACATCATGATTCGTCCCGCGAACTCATCACGATCCGTCTCACGATCTTGATCACGATCTGTCCCGCGAACTCATCACGATCCGTTCCGTGATCACATCACGAACCGTCTCGCGATCTCGATCACGGTCCTTCCGATCTAGCGCCGAACGGACGGCACCGCCGCGTTCAACACACGTGCAGCTTGATGACGATCTCCACCGTCTCGATCCAGCGAGAGGAGGTGGAGAGGATAGAGAGTTCACCGGCAGCGTGACGGCACTCTGGTGATGGTGGTGGAGCAATTCCGGCAGGGCTTCGCCTAAGCGCTGCAGAAAACCGATCTAGAGGAGAAACTATGCACCGGTGTAACGGGTAGCACGTGGCCAGAAATTCTGTCCAAAAACCACCCAATCCACTAGTATATATAGGAGGAGAGGAGAGGAGAGGCAGCCAAGGCCTTTGGGTCGGCCGAAATAGGAGGTGGGAAGCAATCCTACTTCACCTCCAATCCTAGTTGGAGTAGGATTGCCTCCTATTGGCTGATTTTCCACTTTTTGCTTAGGACTTTCTCTCCTGCGCCATGGGCCTTTGTGGCTGTTTTCCCAGCCCAATAAGGGATGGTTATTATTCTCCCACAGCCCATGGACCTCTTGGGGTCGAAATACCCCTCCCGGAGGCCTCCCGGTACACTACCGGCACTCCCGGTACATTACCGACGAGCCCGAAACTTTTCCGGAAACCAAACTGGGACTTCCTATATATGAATCTTTACCTCTGGACCATTCCGGTGCTCCTCGTGACGTCCGGGATCTCATCCGGGACTCCGAACAAACTTCGGTCACCACCATACATAACTCTACACTACCGAAACGTCACCGAACCTTAAGTGTGCAGACCCTGCGGGTTCGAGAACTATGTAGACATGACCGAGACACCTCTACGGTCAATAACCAATGGCGGGACCTGGACGTCCACATTGTTTCCTACATATTATATGAAGATCTTTATTGTTCGAACCTCTATGTCAAGGATTCAGTTAATCCCGTATAACGTTCCCTTTGTTCTTCGGTATGTTACTTGCCCGAGATTCGATCGTCGGTATCTCCATACCTAGTTCAACCTCGTTACCGGCAAGTCTCTTTACTCGTTCCATAATACAAGATCCTGCAACTAACAATTAGTCACATTGCTTGCAAGGCTTATTGTGATGTTGCATTACCGAGTGGGCCCCGAGATACCTCTCCGTCACACGGAGTAACAAATCCCAGTCTCGATCCATGCCAACTCAACAAACACCATCGGAGATACCTGTAGAGCACCTTTATAGTCACCCAGTTACGTTGCGACGTTTGATACACACAAGGCACTCCTCCGATATCTGTGAGTTGCATGATCTCATGGTCATAGGAACACATACTTGACATGGGGAAAACAGTAGCAATAAACTGACATGATCATATGCTACGTTTGCAGTTTGGGTCTTGTCCATCACATCATTCTCCTAATGATGTGACCCCGTTATCAAATGTCATCTCATGTCCATGGCTAGGAAACCTTAACCATCTTTTGATCAACGAGCTAGTCTATTAGAGGCATACTAGGGACATGGTTTTGTCTATGTATCCACACATGCATCTAAGTCTCCGATCAATACAATTATAGCATGGATAATAAACGATTATCATGAACAAGGAAATATGATAATAAATAATTTATTATTGCCTCTAGGGAATATTTCCAACAAAAAGATCCTAAGCAAGCACCACATGTTGGAGGATCCATAACAATATAACTTCTATACAAATATACCCAAACATAACTCATTACGTTGTCTTCCTTGTCCAACTTCAACTAATTTGCTCAAGTTTGAAAATAATTAATGGGGCTCACAATCATACAAGATGTCCAAGGTAGTATATTTATATGTGAAATCTCTCTTCCTTCAATATTCTTTCATGAATTGTTCAAGTGACCAATGCGGTGTTTGTAACTTTCAATAAATTGTACCACCTATACTTCTTATATGTGAAGTCATAACTTCCCATGGGATAAGCATATAAAACATATAAATTTCAGATTTATGATATTCAATTCATTCAACCATTTACTCATAGGATATAAGTGAAGCACGAGAGTTAATGACAAAACTACTCCAAAACATATAAGTAAAGATCAATGACTAGTCAAACAATTAAGTAGCTATGTGAGGACTTTCTCTCTCTCTATATATCTCTCTAAATAAAGATTTTAAGATCTGAGTATTTTATTTATACATCAATCAAAAGAAAAATATCACTCCAAGAATAGGACGCATCATGTGAACGAATAAAAATTTAGGCTCAACATAGGCTAACCGATAGTTGACGAAGAGAGGTGGGATTCGTAGCATCCCTAAGCTTAGATGCTTGAGAGCTCTTGAAATATTCACTTGGGGTTCCTTGGGAATCCCCAAGCTTTAGCTTTTGTATCTTGTTCAATCCTCTCATATCCCAGTTTCACCTATACTCAAAAACTTCATCCACACAAAACTCAAAAAGAACTCTTGTGGTAGGTTAGTACACATAAGAACAAATCAACACTTCATGTACCGCCAAGACAAGTTTCACAATAATTTTAAAATATTAGGTACTGTATAATATCATTTACACAATTTATATCTACCAATATAGGCTATGGAAATTATAGGATAAGTAGATAACAAAACTATGACAACAATCTGTCTGAACAGAATAGTCTGTAGAAATTTATAAAAATAGTGTACTTATGTAACTCAAAAATTTATGAAAATTTAGAACATGCTATATAATTTAAATTAAAATATTTTTTAAAACTTTTCAGAAACATTCCACATTCCAGTAAAATATGAAAATTCAAACACTACAGCAAAAGTTTCCGTTCTTACACACCACACATGAAACATGCAATGCAAGCATCTTAAAGGCAATTCTTGTAACTTTTTATTGAAAAAAAATATTATAAATAACACCTAATAGAGAACAAGAAAATAAAATGACACTCCAATAAAAAGTCATATTATGTGATGAATAAAAATATAGCTCCAAGTAAGATATACCGATAGTGTTGAAGACGAAAGAGGGGATGCCTTCCGAGGCATCCCCAAGCTTAGGCACTTGAGTATTCGTTGGATATTACCTTGGGGTGGCTTGGGAATCCCCAATCTTAGGTACTTGTCACTCCTTATTCTCCTCATATCGGTGTCTCACCCAAAACTTGAAAACTTCAATCACACAAAACTTAACGGAACTTTGTGAGAAGGGTTAGTGTAATAAAGATAGATCATTCACTTAGGTACTATAAAGAAAAGATTCATAATTGTTACCAAATGATACCTACTGCATTCTACTATTCCCATAATTTACATCACTGAATATAAGCTATGGGAACACTAAAACAAGCAAACTATGGATGCAAAACAGAATCTGTCAAAAGCAGAACAGTCTGTGAAGATTTGTAGTGTAACTATACTTCCCTGTCTCTAAAAATTCTGAAAAATTAGGAAAACCTGTATAATTTGTGTATAAAGACTGTAAAAATATCAGATCATTATCACGCTCCAGTAAAAACTGATTATTCCCGTACTAGATTCAAAAGTTTCTGTTTTGGTTCAACATCAATTCTACTCATCTTATGAGTCATCCCAAAGGCTTTAGTTAGCAGTTTATTGAAATAAAATACACAAAAATTGATTAATACAGTAGCTTAATCATGTGAACACACAAAAACAGGAAGTAAAAGTGTTAGGTTGCCTCCCATCAAGCGCTTTTCTTTAATGCATTTTAGCTAGGCATGATGATTTCAATGATGCTCACATAGGAATAGTATTTGAAACATGTAAGAGAGCATCATGAAGTTCATGAAAAGCGTATTTAAGTCTAACCCACTTGCTATGCATAGGGATTTTGTGAGCAAACAATTTATGGGAACAAGAATCATCTAGCATAAAAAGGCAAAACGAGTGCAACTGAAAAACTTTGAACACATAGAGAGGAAACTTGATATTATTGCAATTCCTACAAGCATATGTTCCTCCCTCATAATAGTTTTCAGTAGCATCATGAAAAAATTACACAATATAACCTGCACATAAAGCATTCTTTTCATGATCTACAAGCATAGAAATTTTACTACTCTCCACACAAGAAAAAATCTTCTCATGACTAATAGTGGGAGTATCATAAAAGAATCGAATACTACAAATTGGTTCCACATTAAAAGAGTAATATTCAGTAAAAGGATATTTATGACAAGTATCATAATAGTAATCATCACTCTTGTTCATCGCATAAGTGTCATCACAATAATCTGTTGGAAATATGCCCTAGAGTTAATAATAAATTGGTTATTATCATATTTACTTGTTCATGATAATCATTTATTATCCATACTATAATTGTATTGATTGGAAACTAAATACATGTGTGGGTATATAGACAACACTGCGTCCCTAGGATGCCTCTAGTAGACTAGCTCGTTGATCAAAGATGGTCAAGGTTTCCTGGCCATGGACATGAGATGTCATTTGATAACGGGATCACATCATTAGGAGAATGATGTGATGGACAAGATCCAAACTATAAACATAGCATATGCTCGTGTCAGTTTATTGCTATAGTTTTCTGCATGTCAAGTATCTGTTCCTCTGACCATGAGATCATGCACCTCACTAACACTGGAGGAGTACCTTGTTTGTATCAAACGTCGCAACGTAACTGGGTGACTATAAAGGTGCTCTATAGGTATCTCTGAGGGTGTCTGTTGGGTTGGAATGGATCAAGACTGGGATTTGTTACTCCGTGTGTTAGAGAGGTATCTCAAGGCCCACTTGGTAATACAACATCACTATAAGCCTTGCAAGCAATGTGACTAAAGAGTTAGCCACGGGATCTTGTATTACGGAACGGGTAAAGAGACTTGTCGGTAACGAGATTGAACTAGGTATAGAGATACTGATGATTGAATCTCGGGCAAGTAACATACCGAAGAACAAAGGGAACAACATACGGGATTATCTGAATCCTTGAGATAGAGGTTCGACCGATAAAGATCTTCGTAGAATACTTAGGAACCATTATGGGCATCCAGCTCCTGCTATTGGTTATTGGCCGTAGAGGTGTCTCGATCATGTATGCATAGTTCTCAAACTCGCACGGTCTGCACACTTAAGGTTCAGTGACGTTTCGGTATAGTTGATTTATGTATGTTGGTGCCCGAAGGTTGTTTGGAGTCCGGGATGAGATCCCGGACGTCACGAGGAGCTCCAGAATGGTCCAGAGGTAAATATTGATATATAGGAAGTCCTGTTTTGGCCACCGGAAAAGTTTCGGGTATTTCCGGTAGTGTACCGGGAGTGCCGGAGGGCCATCGGGAGGGGCCACCCACGTCGGGAGGCCACATGGGCCTGAGGGGTGTTGCACCAGCCCTTAGTGGGCTGGGAAAACCATCCCTACAAGGCCCATGCGTCTAGGAAAGAGTGGGATAGGAAAAACCCTAAAGAAGGGAAGGAAAATCCAAATTAGGAAGGAGTCCTAATAGGATCCCACCTCCCTTGTGGAAGGTGGATTCCTCACTTGTTTGGTTCGGCTGAACCTGCTTGGAGTAGGGGCCAAGGCTGCCTCCTCTCCCCTTCCTCCTATATATATTGACAGATTTTGAGGGCATACCCTAACCCTAATTGCCACGTGCTACCCTCTTCTTCCTCTAGATCTGTTTCTCCTCTAGATTGATTCCGTAGTGCTTGGCGAAGCCCTACCGGATCAGCTTCACCACCACCGCCGCTGCGGTGTCGCACTTCCGGAGAACTCATCTACCTCTCCGCCCTATCTTGCTGGATCAAGAAGGTGGAGATCGTCATCGAGCTGCACGTGTTGAACGCGGAGGTGTCGTCCCTTCGGCACTACATCAGAAGGACCACGATGGGATCACGGGACGACTTGTGATGAGATCACAGGACGGATCGTGATTGGATCGCGAAGACGTTCGACTATGTCAACCGCATTTCTTTACGCTTCCGCTTAGCGATCTACAAGGGTATGTAGATCAACTGTCCCTCTTGTAGATGCTCATCACCATGGATAGATCTTGCATGTTTGTAGGAATTTTTTGGTTTCCCATGAAACGTTCCCCAATAGTGGTATCAAAGCTAGGTCTATGTGTAGATGAGATCACGAGTAAAACACAAAGGAGTTTGTGGGCATTGATAGTCAGGTTGCTTCCTCCCTTGGTCTTTTCTTTGTTCAGCGGTATTGTGGGATGAAGCGGCCTGGACCAACTTTACTCGTACACTTACGAGAGACCGGTTCCATCGACTAACATGTGACTTTGATACATAAGGATGGCTGGCAGGTGTCTGTCTCTCCTACTCTAGTTGGATCGGATTCGACAAAGGCGGTCCTTGAGAAGGTTGAAAAGCAATTCGTATATCACCGTTGTGGTTTTGCGTAGGTAAGAATCATTCTTGCTAGATACCCGTAGCAACCACGTAAAACATGCAACAACAATTAGAGGACGTCTAACTTGTTCTTGCAGGGTATGTTGTGATATGATATGGCCAATTACATGATGAGATATATGTGATGTATGAGATGATCATGTTTTGCATAGAATATCACAACTTGCATGTCGATGAGTACGGCAATCGACATGATCCATAGGGTTGTCTTTAATTATTTTATGACCTGCGTGTCAATTATTAAGCGCCTTGTAATGCTTTACTTTATAGCTAAGCGGTAGCAATAGTAGTAGAAACATGGTGGGCGCGATAACCCCAATGGCGGCACGTTGATGGAGATCATGGTGTCATGCCGATGACGATGGAGATCATGCCGGTGCTTTAAGGATGGAGATCAAAAGCACGAGTTCATGGCCATATCATGTCACTTATGATTTGCATGTGATGTTAATCCTTTTATGCACCCTGTTTTGCTTAGGACGACGGTAGCATTATAAGGTGATCCCTCACTTAAATTTCAAGATAAATTGTGTTCTCCCCAAGTGTGCACCGTTGCGAAAGTTTTTCGTGTCGAGACACCACGTGATGATCGGGTGTGATAGACTCTACGTTCACATACAGCGGGTGCAAGCCAGTGTTGCACGTGCAGAACACTCGGGTTAAACTTGACGAGCCTAGCATGTACAGACATGGCCTCAGAACACAAGAGACCGAATGGTCGAACATGAGTCATATTGTAGATATGATTAACATGATGATGTTCACCATTGAAACCACCTCAACTCACGTGATCTGAGGATTGTCCTCATTGCTCCACAGAAGGCTTATGTCCTTAATGCACCGCTCGGTGCGCCAACCCCTCTAGCGTCGTCTGTAGATGTTGTGAACATCTGACAGGCACGTTCTGATGACTACTTGATAGTTTAGTGCGTCATGCATTACGGCTTAGAATTGAGGCTCCGAAACGTTTTGAACGTCACGGAACATATGAGATGTTCTAAGAGCTGAAATTAGGATCTCAGACTCATGCCCGTGTTGCGAGATATGAGATCTCCAACAAAATTCTTTGCCTACAAGATGAAGGAGAATAGCTCAATCGTTGAGCATGTGCTTAGATTGTCTGGGTGCTACAATCGCTTGAATCGAGTGGAGTTGATCTTCCAGATAAGATAGTGATTGATATAGTTCTTCAAGTCACCGTCACTAAGCTACTAGAGCTTCGTGATGAACTATAAAATGCCAGGGATGGAAATAATGATCCCTGAGCTATTCACAATGTTTGACACCGCAAAGGTAGAAATCAAGAAGGAGCATCAAGCGTTGATGGTTAGTAAAACCACTAGTTTCACAAAGGGCAAGGGCAAGAAGGGAAACTTCATGGATGGAAAGTCAGTTGCTGCTCCAGTGAAGAAACCCAAGGTTGAACCCAAACCTGAGACTAAGTGCTTCTATTATGAGGAGAGCGGTCTCTGAAATGGAACAACCCTAGATACTTGGTAGATAAGAAGGCTGGCAACATTGACAAAGTATATTTGGTATACATATTATTGATGTGTACCTTGCTAATACTCCTAGTAGCACCTGGGTATTAGATACCGTTCAGTTGCTAAATGTTGGTAACTCGAAATAAAAGCTACAGAATAAATGGAGGCTAGATAAGGGTGAGGTGACGATGTGTGTTGGAAGTGTTTCCAAGGTTGATGTGATCACCATCGCACGCTCTCTCTACCTTTGGGATTAGTGATAAACCTAAATAAATATTATTTGGTGTTTGCGTTGAGCATGAACGTGATTAGATCGTGTTTATTGAATATTGGTTATTCATTTAAGTTAGAGAATAATGGTTATTCTGTTTACATGAATAATGTCTTCAATGGTCATGCACCCAGTGGAAATGGTTTATTGAATCTTGATCGTAGTAATACACATCTTCATAACATTGATACCAAAAGATACAAAAATGATAGTACCACGTACTTGTGGCACTGCCACTAAATGTCATATTGGTATAAATCGCATGAAGAAACTCCATGCTGATGGATCTTTCGACTCATTCGATTTCGAATCGGTTGTGACATGCGGACCATGCCTCATGGGCAAGATGACCAAAGACCCCGGTATCATGGAGCGGGCTAGTAACTTATTGGAAATAATACATGTTGATGTATGCGGTCCAATGAGTGTTGTAGCGTGCGGTGGATATCGTTATTTTCTTACCTTCACTGATGATTTGAGTAGATATGGGCATATTTACTTAATGAAACACAAGTCTGAAATGTTTGAAAAGTTCAAGCAAATTCAGAGTGAAGTTTGAGATCATCGTGACAAAAAGATAAAAATGTCTACGATATGATCGTGGAGGTGACTATCCGAGTTACGAGTTTGGTATACAACTTAAGACAATGTGGAAGTTGTTTCACAACTCAGGCCACCCGGAACACCATAGTGTGATGGTGTGTTCGAACATCGTAGTCATGCTCTATTGGATATGGTGCGTACTATGATGTCTCTTATCATTTTGCCACTATCGTTTTTGGGTTATGCATTAGAGAAAACTACATTCACTTTAAATACGGCACCATCTAAATCCATTGAGATGACACTGTATGAATTATGCTTTGATAAAAACCTAAGCTGTCATTTCTCAGAGTTTGGGAATGCGACACTTATGTCTGATAAGCTCGAACCCAAAGCGGAAAAGTGCAACTTCATAGGATACCCTAAGAACAATTGGGTATACGTTCTATCTCAGATCCGAGTGCAAAGTGTTTGTTGCTAAAACCAGGTCCTTTCTCAAGAAAGAGTTTCTCTCGAAAGAATTGAGTGGGGGGAAGATAGAACTTGATGAGGTTGTTGAACCTTTGTTTCAACCAGAGAGTAGCGCAATGCAGAAAGATGTTTCTGTGGAGCCTATGTCATTTGAAGAGGAAGTTAATGATGATGATCATGAAGCTTCGGATCAAGTTACTATCGAACCTTATAGGTCGACAAGGACGCTTACTGCTCCTAAGTGGTATGGCAACCCTATCTTGGAGGTCATGTTGTTGGATAACGATGAACCTACGAACTATGGAGAAGCGATGGTGGGCCCGGATTCCAACAAATGGCTAGGAGCCATGAAATCCGAGAAAGGATCCATGTATGAAAACCAAGTATGGACTTTGGTAGACTTGCCCGTTGAACGGCGGGTCGTTGAGTACAAATGGACCTTTAAGATGAAGACGGACGCTGATGGTGAATGTCACCATTTATAAAGCTCGACTTGTCGCAAAGAAGTTTCCGCTAAGTTCAAGGAGTTAACCGCGATGAGATTTTCTCACCCGTAGCAACGCTAAAAGTCTATTGTAATTATGTTAGCAGTTGCTGCATGTTTTGGTTATGAGATTTGGCAGATGAATGTCAAAACATACTTTCCTTAATGGTTTCCATGAGGAAAATTTGTATGTGATACAACTAGAAAGTTTTGTCGATCCTAAGGATGCTAAAAGGTATGCAAGCTCTAGCAATCCTTCTATGGACGGGATGAAGCATCTTGGAGTTGGAATATACGCTTTGATGAGGTGATGAAAGTTTTTGAGTTTATACAAAGTTTATGAGAAACTTGTATTTACAAGAAGGTGAGTGGGAGCACTATAGAATTTCTGATATGTATATGTGGTTGACATATTGTTGATCGGAAATAATGTAGAATTTCTGGAAAGCATAAAGGGTTGTTTGACAGGAGTTTTTTCAAAGGAAAACCCGGATAAAGCTACTATTATATTAAGCATCAAGATCTATAGAGATAGATCAAGACACTTGATAAAACTTTCAAATGAGAACATACCTTGATAAGATTTTGAAAGAGTTCAAAATGGATCAGTCAAGGAAAGAGTTCTTGCCTGATTTGTAAGATGTGGAGTTGAGTGAGACTCAAAGGTTGAACACGATAGCAGAACAAGAAAGGATGAAGGTCGTCCCCTATGACTTATCCATAGACTCTATATAGTATGCCATGTTGTGTACCGCACCTGTGTGTGCCTTGCCATGAAGTCTGTCAAGGGATATAAGAGTGATCCAGGAGTGGATCACTGGACAACGGTCAAAAATATCCTTAGCAACTAGAGAATTGAGGAAATATTTCTCGATTATGGAGGTGATAACGAGTTCGTCGTAAAGGGTTACGTTGATGCAAGCTTTAAGACCAATCCGGATGACTCTTAGTAGAAATCCGGATATGTATAGTGGAGTATCCATTTGGAATAGCTCCAAGTGGAGCGTGGTAGCAGTGTCTATAGTATGACATAGAGATTTGCAAAGTACACACGGATCTAAATGTCGCAAACCCGTTGACTAAAACCTTGTTCATGATAATCGTTTATTATCCATGCTATACTTGTATTGATTGGAAACTAAATAAATGTGTGGGTATATAGACAACACTGTGTCCCTAGTATGCCTCTAATAGACTAGCTCGTTGATCGAACATGGTCAAGGTTTCCTGGCCATGGACATGAGATGTCATTTGATAACGGGATCACATCATTAGGAGAATGATGTGATGGACAAGACCCAATGTATAAACATAGCATATGATCATGTCAGTTTATTGCTATAGTTTTCTACATGTCAAGTATATGTTCCTAGGACCATGAGATCATGCAACTCACTGACACCGTAGGAGTACCTCATGTGTATCAAATTTCACAACGTAATTGGGTGACTATAAAGGTGCTCTATAGGTATCTCCGCGGGTGTCTGTTGGGTTGGCATGGATCAAGACTGTGATTTGTTACTCCATGTGACAGAGAGGGATCTCAAGGCCCACTCGGTAATACAACATCACTATAAGCCTTGCAAGCAATGCGACTAAAGAGTTAGCCATGGGATCTTGTATTACGGGACGAGTAAAGAGACTTGCTGGTAACAAGATTGAACTAGTTATAGAGATACCGATGACCGAATCTCGGCAAGTAACATACCGAAGAACAAAGGGAACATCATACGAGATTATCTGAATCCTTGACATAGAGGTTTGACCAATAAAGATCTTCGTAGAATATGTAGGAACCAATATGGGTATCCAGGTCCCGCTATTGGTTATTGACCATAGAGGTTTCTCGGTCATGTATGCATAGTTCTCGAACCTGCAGGGTCTGCACACTTAAGGTTCGGTGACGTCTCGGTATAGTTGAGTTATGTATGTTGGTGACCGTAGGTTGTTCGGAGGCTCGGATGATATACCGGATGTCACAAGGAGCTCCAGAATGTTCCATAGGTAAAGATTGATATATAGGAATTCCCGTTTTGGCCATCGGAAAAGTTTTGGGTATTTCCGGTAGTGTACCGGGAGTGCCGGAGGGCCATCGGGAGGGGCCACCCACGCTGGGAGGCCACATGGGCCTGAGGGGTGTTGCACCAGCCCTTAGTGGGCTGGGAAAACCAGTCCTACAAGGCCCATGCGGCTCGAAAGAGTGGGAAAGGAAAAAACCCCAAAGAAGGGAAGGAAAATCAAAATTAGGATGGAGTCCTAATAGGATCCCACCTCCCTTGTGGGAGGTGGATTCATTGTTTGGTTCGACCGAACCTGCTTGGAGTAGGGGCCAAGGCTGCCTCCTCTCCCCTTCCTCCTATATATATTGATGGATTTTGAGGGCATACTCTAACCCTAATTGCCACGTGCCGCCCTCTTCTTCCTCTAGATTTGTCTCTCCTCTAGATTGATTCCGTAGTGCTTGGCGAAGCCCTGCCGGATCAGCTCAACCACCACCGCCGCTGTGCTATCGCGCTGCCGGAGAACTCATGTACCTCTCCTCCCTCTCTTGCTGGATCAAGAAGGCGGAGATCGCCATCGAGCTGCACGTGTGTTGTACGCAGAGGTGTCATCGTTCGACACTAGATCAGAAGGACCACGATGGGATCGCGGGACGGATCGTGATTGGATCACGAAGACATTCGACTACATCAACTGTGTTTCTTAACGGTTCCGCTTAGTGATCTACAATGGTATGTAGAACCACTCTCCCCCTCGTAGATGCTCATCACCATGGATAGATCTTGCGTGTGCATAGGATTTTTTTGTTTCCCATGCAACGTTCCCCAATATAATCATCATAGGTAGGAGGCATGCAATCATTATAACAAATTTGAGCATTCAAAGTAGGGGGAATAAAAAGATCATCTACATTAATCATAGTATCCCCAATATTGGGACAAACATTAATAGTAGCAAATAAATTCTCAAACATATAATTTTCATCAAACATAGCATCCCCAAGCTTGTGGCTTTGTATATCATAAACATAATCACTCTCATCATTAATAGTATGAATAGCACCAACAGTATAGCAATTATTATCATCATCTTCCAAGTTTGTGCCATAAATATTTTCAAGATTATAATAAGTATCATTATCTTCCCAATCATAATTATCACAACAAGCAATAGGCATAACAAAATCATCCTCAAGTGTATCATCTTCCACAACTATTTTTGATTCATTCTCATGAGGCCTACCAATAGTGGGAGCAACATTATTTGGGAGAGATACCTCTTTACCTCTACTTTTCCTTCTTTTCTTCTTAGTCACCACATTATGTGTGGGTTTATTTAATTCGTCCAAGCTTCTTTTTGAAGAGGTTGGTTGAATAAAAAGCTCCTCCCCGTTACTTGATTCATCATAAGAAAAAAATAGGAGGATATTGGGAAACCTCTTCACCTTCATTATTATTCTCTTCATCTTATATTTGTTTTCTTCTCTTTAAGTAATTGGCAATATAAGGATTCTCAATGAAATTTACCATGCAATACATATAGATTTGATTTAGATCAAAATCAATCATTTTCATGAGAACCCAGGCTGGAACATCCTTAGTTTTATGGTTCATTTCTTCGTACCCCAAAAATATACTAAGTTCATTATGATGCTCAAGGATAATGAGGTTATCACAATTTTTCAACACAATTCGATCATGAAATAATTCACATTGGAAATTCAAATGACCACTTTCATTGCAAAGTTCACTAGGACGGCGAGAAATATTAAGTCTTTCAGCACAAACATATAGCCTCTAATGCAACCTTTTAGTTTCTAAATACTGATGCCTCTTACAAAATCTATCTTCCCTTTTAGGCATGTATTCACATACTCTATGCACTCCACAAAAATTGACATGCTTATAAGAAATCTTTTTATCATGACTAGTGCAATCATCATTGGTACTATGGATATTCAAAGAATTCATACTAGCAACATTGCAATCATGCTCATCACTCAAAGATTTAGTGCCAAACATTTAATAACTTCTTATTCTAACACTTGAGCACATTTTTCCTTTCCATCATTTCATGAAAGACATTAAAAAGATGTAGCATATGAGGCAACCTCAACTCCATTTTTTGTAGTTTTCTTTTATAAAACCAAACTAGTGCAAAACAAGAAACTAAAAGATTTGGTTGCAAGATCTAAAGATATACCTTCAAGCACTCACCTTCCCGGCAACGACGCCAGAAAAGAGCTTGATGTCTACTATGCAACCTTCTTCTTGTAGACTCGTGTTGGGCCTCCAAGCGTAGAGTTTTGTAGGACAGTAGCAAATTTCACTCAAGTGGATGACCTAAGGTTTATCAATCCATGGGAGGCATAGGATGAACATGGTCTCTCTTGAACAACCCTGCAACCAAATAACAAAGAGTCTCTTGTCTCCCCAACACACCCAATACAATGGAAAATTGTATAGGTGCACTAGTTCGGCAAAGAGATGGTGATACAAGTGCAATATGGATGATAGATATAGGTTTTTGTAATCTGAAATATGAAAACAGCAAGGTAGCAAGTAACAAAAATGAGCACAATCGGTATTGCAATGCTTGAAAACAAGGCCTAGGGTTCATACTTTCACTAGTGCAAGTTCTCTCAACAATACTGACATAGTTGAATCATATGTAAATCCCTCACGTGCGAGAAAGAGTTCGCTCCAAAGTCACAAATAGCGGAGAACAATGAAGAAATTATTGTAGGGTACGAAACCACCTCAAAGTTATCTTTTCTGATCAATCTTGTGAGCTATCCCTATAAGCGTCACGAACAGCCCTAGAGTTCGTATTAAAATAACACATTAAGATACACATCAACCAAAACCCCAATGTCACCTAGATATTCCAATGTCACCACGAGTACCCATGGGATTGATTATACGATATGCATCACACAATTTCAGATTCATCATGTTCAATCCAACGCAAAGAACTTCAAAGAGTGCCCCAAAGTTTCTACCGGAGAGTCAAGACAAAAACGTGTGCCAACCCCTATGCATAGATTCCCACGGTCATGGAACCCGCAAGTTTATCACCAAAACATACATCAAGTGGATCAATAGAACATCCCATTGCCACCACGGATATCCCATCGCAAGACATACATCAAGTGTTCTCAAATCCTTTAAAGACTCAATCCGATAAGAAAACTTCAAAGGGCAAAGTCAATTCATCACAAGAAGATAGAGAGGCAAAAACTCCATGTGATTCATCTATATTAATAAAGCTCGTGATACATCAAGATCGTTTCATCTCAAGAACACGAGAGAGAGAGAGATCAAACACATAGCTACTGGTACATACCCTCAGCCCCGAGGGTGAACTACTCCCTCCTCGTCATGGAGACCGTCGGGATGATGAAGATGGTCTCGGTGATGGTTTCCCCCTCCGGCAGGGTGCCGGAATGGGATCTCGATTTGTTTTTCGTGGCTACAGAGGCTTGCGGTGGCGGAACTCCCGATCTAGATTTCTTTTTGTGGGTTTTGGTATTTATAGGAATTTTTGGCGTCGGTCTCACATCAAGGGGTCTCCCGAGTGTCCCATAAGCCAAGGGGCGTGCCCCTAGGCTTGTGGCTGCCTCGGGACTCCTCTCCAGTATCTTTTTGCTCCAGTATTTTTTATATTTTCCAACAATATTCTCCGTAATTTTTCAGCCCATTCCGAGAACTTTTATTTCTGCACAAAAAATGACACAGAGGTAGTTCTGCTAAAAACAGTGCCAGTCCGGGTTAGTTCTAATAAAATCATACCAAAACCATATAGAATTATTGTAAACATGGCATGGATACTTCATAAATTATAGATACGTTGGAGACGTATCATCCGACGGCATCCTAGAATGGCTAGGCAGGGGGCCAGTCGACTGTAGAGCACCTGGAGGGTCATGAAGGTCTCTGTGGAGAGCACGTTGAGGTCAATGAGGGTCTTGGTGATGGAGATGTTGTAGATGATGGGAGTACACAGCAAGGGGAGTACAATCGCGATGGCCGAGGACTTTGCGTCGTTCCCGGACCTGAAGGAGATGATGTCTTGAGCCCCCCTAGGGGTGGGGGCCTCTAGTCCTTGGGGGGCGCCGCCCGTCAGGTCATGGAGGTGCCCGAGCGCGTCGCCCAACAAGAGGGCTTGGGATCCGCCAAGGATGCATGCCACCATGCGAGGCCCTTATCTGCTTGTGAGCCCTTCGTTGCCCGAGCCACTGGCAATCCCCCCATGCGAGGCCGTGGCTTGGGCGGTGTGGCCACACCGTCTTGAAGGCGTGTTCCGTGAGGCCGTCCGGGCCGAGTTTCCTCATGAGTCCGGCCATGCCCGCTGTCGTCGCTTGTGCTAGCCTTGGTTGGGGTCACTACCCTGGTTAGGCCTTCTTTCGTTGTCGTGGCCTTTGATAACCCACAAGTATAGGGGATCAGTTGTAGCCTCTTTCGATAAGTAAGAGTGTCGAACCCAATGAGGAGATAAAGGTAGAACAAATATTCCATCAAGTTCTATCGACCACCGATACAACTCTACACAAGCTTAACGTTCCCTTTACCTAGAACAAGTATGAAACTAGAAGTACTTTGTAGGTGTGATGGGATAGGTTTGCAAGAAAATAAAGAACACGTAAATAAAAACTAGGGGCTGCTTAGATAAAGTAACAATTAAGTTAGTATAATGAGTGTGTAAAAGTGGTGGTAGGAGTGGCGGAATTGTCCCAAGGCTATCAATAACTAGACCGGTCATCATTATTGCAATTTTATATGCGGAAGAGTGATACATCTCCATCGTATCCACTTTTTGAAACTCTTTCGCCCTTGTTTTGGACTCTAATTTGCATGATTTGAATGGAACTAACCCGGACTAACGCTGTTTTCAGCAGAATTGCCTTGGTGTTATTTTTGAGTAGAAATAAAAGTTCTCAGATTGTCCTGAAAATTTACGAAGAATATTTTTGGATTTAATAAAAAATACTCGCGCAAGAATCAACCAGAGGGGGGCCACCTGCAGGCCACAAGCCTGCTAGGCATGGCCACCCCTTAGCCACGCCTAGCAGGCTTGTGGGTCCCCCTTGGCTCCTCCGACCTCATCTCCAACTCCATATAACCCTATTCATGGAGAAAAAAAATCAGAGAGAAGAGTTCATCGCGGTTCACGATATGGAGCCGCCGCCACCTCTTGTTCTTCCTCGGGAGACCAGATCTAGAGTCTGTTTTGGGCTCCGGAGAGGGGAAATCGACGCCATCATCATCACCAACCATCCTTGATCACCAATTTCATGATGCTCTCCGCCGTTCGTGAGTAATACCATCGTAGGCTTGCTGGACGGTGATGGGTTGGATGAGATTTATCATGTAATCAAGTTAGTTTTGTTAGGGTTTGATCCCTAGTATCCACTATGTTTTGAGATTGATGTTGCTATGACTTTGCTATGCTTAATGCTTGTCACTAGGGCTCGAGTGCCATGATTTCAGATCTGAACCTATTATGTTTTCATGAATAGATATGTGTTCTTTATCTTATCTTGCAAGTTGTAGACACCTATTACGAGTTATGATACGCACCCCTAGGGTGACAATAACTGGGATTCTTTCCGGTGATTGCCATAGTTTGAGGAGTTCATGTATTCACTAAGTGCTAATGCTTTGGCCCGGTTCTCTATTAAAAGGAGGCCTTAATATCCCTTAGTTTCCATTAGGACCCCGCCGCCATGGGAGGGTAGGACAAAAGATGTCATGCAAGTGCTTTTCCATAAGCACGTATGACTATATATGGAATACATGCCTACATTACATTGATGAATTGACGCTAGTTTAGTGTCACCATATGTTATAACTGTTGCATGATGAATGCTATCGAACATAATTATCCATCACCGATCCATTGCCTACAAGTTTTCCACATATTGATCCTTGCTAAGTTACTTCTCCATTGCTACTGTTACAATCACTACAAAACTGCTACTGTTACTTTTGTCACCATTACCGTTACTTCCATACTACTTTGCTACTGAATACTTTGCTGCAGACCTTAAGTCTTTCAGGTGTGGTACTCGAGAATATTCTTTGGCTCCCCTTGTGTCGAATCAATAAATTTGGGTTGAAGACTCTACCCTCAAAAACTGTTGCGATCCCCTATACTTGTGGCTTATCAAGACCTTTTTCTGGCGGTGTTACCGGAGAGCATAGCTATATTCTCTGATTCACTTGGGATTTAAATTTGTTGATCACTATGAAGAATCTGAAAGATCCAAAAACCAAGATCTATCCCTCTACTACGAGGGGAGGTAATGAATTTTCATATAGCTCTGCACTTGATTCACCTTCTGTTATGAGTAAGTTTGCGACACCACCACCTGCTAATAATTCTGATATGTCGCAAGTAATTGATGATGCCACTTCTGATATGCATAATGCTTATGATGATACTTTGCTTGGTAATACCGTGCCAATGGGTGAATTTCTTGATGAACAAATTGCTAGAGTCAATGCTGAGAATTCTGATACTTCTGAAACTGATGAAATTATTGAAACTGAATAGTTTGAGAGACCTACTAGACCTAGCTCTCCTAGATATGAATTGCCTGATATTCCTAAGGGTTATGCTATGGAAGGAGAGGTAGCTAGGGACTTTCTTGCTTGTAATGATAGAGATATCTTAAAATTACTATGCAAGTGGAAAGAAAAATCTTTCAATGCTAGAATGAAATATGATCCTAAGTTTGCTACTTCACCTATCTTTGTTACTGATAAGGATTATGAATTCTCTATTGATCCCGAGTTAATTACTTTGGTTGAATCTGTTCCTTTCCATGGTTATGAATCTGAAACTGTTTTGGCGCATCTTACTAAACTGAATGATATAGCCACCCTATTTACTCATGAGGAAAAAATTCGTTACTATTATATCCTTAAGTTGTTTCCTTTCTCGTTAAAGGGTGATGCTAAGATATGGTTTAATTCTCTTGCTCTTGGTTGTGTGCGTAGCCCTCGGGATATGATTTATCACTTCTGTGAAAAATATTTTCCTCCCCATAAGAAACAAGCTGCCTTGTAGGAAATAATTAACTTTATGCAAATGGAAGAAGAGAGTCTCCCACAAGCTTGGGGGAGGCTTATCCAATTACGTAATGTTTTGCCTGATCATCCTCCCAATAAAAATGAAATACTTGATATCTTTTATAATGGACTAACCGATGCTTCTAGGGACCACCTAGATAGTTGTGCTGGTTGTGTTTTCAGCGAACGAACTGTTGAACAAGCTGAAATACTATTGAATAATATATTGAGAAATGATAATGATTGGACTATTCCCGAACCACCTCCGAAGCCAACTCCAAAGAAAAGAGGTATTCTATTTCTCAGTCCTTGAGATATGCAAGAGGCAAAGAAATCTATGAAAGAGAAGGGTATTAAAGCTGAAGATGTTAAGAATCTGCCACCTATTGAAGAAATACATGGTCTTGATAACCCGACATAGGTAGTAGAGGTAAATTCTCTTTGTAGATTTGATGAAAGCGATATTCCTTATAATAAGTCTGCTAGCCAATTCTTGGATGAGTTTGATAATTTTGTTGTTAAGCAAGAAAATTTTAATGCTTATGTTAGTAGACAATTGAAACATAATGCTTTCATGCTTGATCGCTTAGGTGATTATATGAGTATAACTATCAATGATCTTAAACTTATTAGTAAACATGATTCCATGGTAACTACTCAAGTAGAACAAGTACTTAAGGCACAAAATGATTTGCTTAATGAGATTAATAGTAGGAACAATGATCATTCTGTTAAAGTTGTGACTTGAGGTGGAAGAATGACTCAGGAACCTTTGTATCCCAAGGGCCATCATAAGAGAATTGAGCAAGATTCTCAAAGGGGTATTATTGATGCACCTAGTCGCTCCAGTAATAATAGGAACAAGGATGATGATAGAACTTTGCATGCTCCTAGTGAACCTGTTATAGATACACCTGAAAACCCAAATGATATTTCTATTTCTGATGTTAAGACACAATCTAGTGATGAACATGAGCCTAGAGATAATATAATGATGATGTTCATGTTGATTGTCGGGACCCCGATCCTAAGTCATATGAATCTAGACTGTAACATATCACATCACTTTGCGGCCTGACGCACGGTAAGCTCCACGGATGCAGCCTTACCTTAGCCGGGACCGTTTGCGTCTTTTGGCTCACGTATGTGAACATGTCGCTGGCAATCAAACGACAGAGAACCCGGGCCGACATGACTAGTCATAGAACCCAAGTGGCACATTCGTATGGAAACAGGCATACGTAACCCAGCAATGCAGATGCCGGCCTCAAGCGTGTGTAGACGAGTCATAGCAAGCTACAAGGACTCCATTACGCCGTGAGACATAAATGCCATCACTGCACGTAGACGAGTCATAGCAGGCTACATGGACTCCATTACACTGCGAGACATTTCCCCGAAGGGACAAACACAGTAGCAAGGAAGGATACATGCCGGTCAATCAATGTGTCCGGAGCAGTAGCAAGCTACCATGGCTCGGTGGAAACACAAAGAGGCAGTTTCCCGTAAAGAGTACTACTAAAGGCACACAACTAGGTGTCGGATCCCATACATACCGTTACACGTCACACATACGCACGACATGACCGGTATGCATAGATACAACTATGGCATCACAACATAACCATACAACAACATGACTTTTATTTAAGAGGCTTAGATGAGCTTTGCATAATATGTTCTTACAAATAGGGGTCACATGACCCGACACTCAAGTCATACAAACATGTTCATACAAACCAAGCAGAAGCATAAAGCTGTCTGAGTATAGACAGATGAAAGGGGTAAAAAGGCACATGGCCTGACTATCTACAGCCCGCCATAGGGCAAAGGTTGTAGCTGGGACAACAGCTATTCGGCATCGTCGACATCTAGAAAGAACCCACCCGAAGGGTCCTGGGTCTCATCTACAACATTTATTAAGCAAACATGAGTACAAATGTACTTAGCAAGTCTTTAAAGCAGACCTAGGCTATTCATGCTCATGTATCAACAAAGGGAGTGGTGGGGTTTATGCAACAATGCCAGCTTTGACTCATGGCTAACCTACACTACTCAGTTTTAACTCTTTGTTTACATTTTAGATATCGTACACGAGTCCACTAACTCCATAACAATACACCACCATGGATTCACTTCCCTCCTGGGAGAGTGCCATCCACGGTACTCACACTTGTCTTGATATTTTTATGAGTATCCATTTGATTATCTATGAACAACATAAGTTCTCCAAGTGGTCCATATCCGAGGATGCGGCTATTCGAATAGTTTCATACCCTGCAGGGGTGTACTTCTTCACACACGCTCTCGCCACTTATCGTTGTGTGCTCATAAACCATGCACCTCGGCAACCTTTAAGCGGATGCCCAGCGAGGGAGTCAGCCACGACCGTCAATCACATAAGACCTCTAGTCCAGGCTATCTCCTATTTGAGACTGAACCCGCACAGAAGTCCGGCCGAAGTTTCCGCTATGGCCCCAAACGATGTGCGCAGGGTTCCCAAGCCCACCATCCGGGTGACCCTTGGTACACCGTGCCACTGCCTACCGCGTCGTAACCCACCCCTAGGGTCAGCGCTATGCACGGCCTTCAGCATGCTATAAACACCAGAAACTACTTGCAACTCCTGGACTAAGGACTAAGCGATTGATAAGTCGAGAGGGTCAATTAAGTATCCCAACGTGTGGTAGTAACTAGTCTTGGATCACAAACATGGAACTCAGTTCCTAAGAACGGTCCCAATGAGACAACCCACTATGTACTCCTACATAGCCTCTCATCGCTACCTTTACCAAATCGAGTTCATCATAACATCATCACATCAGGCAACATTGTTTCACTCAGTTCATCACCCAGATGAATCCGACCTGACGCAACTCTAAGCATAGCAAGCATAGCAGGCAAAGTAAGCTAAGCACATCATGGCACAAGCATCTACCAGGTATGCTAGGTTGCAAGGTTTAGCTATTTACTGTGACAATGTCAGGTTATGCAATAGTATAGGATCATCTATTGTGTATGACTGACATGTGATCGGTTGTCCTAATGCAATAAACAAGACCAGGAACAAGAGAGTGGGATGTTATCAGCATGATCAAAGGGTTGCTTGCCTTGCTGGGTAGCGGAAAGGTTTTCTCCTTCGTCGGGATACTCGGGGGTATCGTTAGAAGCAGGGCCTACCGCAATGCAGATAAGAAACGATCAACACACGCAAGTGCAACAATATGATGCATGATCATGTCATGATAGCATGTATGGATGAGCTAATGCAACTAGTGTTCAAGTTAATTTGAAATGGGTTTGAATATAGGTTCAAAATTGTTCTTCATTTCAAATTCCATATATTAACCTATTAGTAAATGTCCATCTCCACCTACTTAGATTGTTCTAACATGCATGACAATAGCACCATTGGATTCATTGTATTTTTTTGATAAATTTTCATATATAAATTATTTTCATCTGACTTACAGATTAATTTATATGATTTTTTGAACTTTTGAATAATTTCTGGAATTTATTTTAAACTAGAAATTGCTTTTATTGCATCAGCATGACATCATTATGACGTCAGCTTGTCAGCTGATCGGGCCAGAGTCAAACCTGACATGTGGGGCCACATGTTAGTGACTTAGACACTTAACTAACTAATTAAAACTAAATCTTGATTAATTAACAGAAACTGGGCCCACTGTCAGTGACTAATTAGGTTAATTAAAATAATTAATTAAATTCCTAATTAACTTTGACTTGACAGGGCCTGGCCCCACCTGCCAGTGACTCAGGGGTCAAACCCCGTGGTCAACTCCGGCAAGACCCACCGGCATTGAGCTGCCGGTGGCTCCAGGGACGGCAGAGGGCTTCGGAATCCCTCCTCCGGCGACCAAAAGGACAACGGAGGGCACCAAACGATTCAGCACACATGCACGCGTCCATTTCGACCCCTCCCAGGAGCTGAGATGGTCGGAATCGACGCCGGCGGTGAGCTGGGCGGCGGCCGGAGCTCGGGCGAGCACGTGATCGTCGAACTAGGGTGCAACAAGAGCTCTACTTGGCACCTAGTGACTCCACAAAGCCTCACGAACACGACGGAGGCCTCAGACGGACCAGCTAGTCACCGAAACATGGCCGGCGTCGAGCTCGAGCGGCGAGGGCATTCGGACCTCGATGGAGTCTGACGCTAGAGCACGCAAACGAAGGGGGAAAGAGGGGGAAAAGACTCAGGAGGTCACGGCGGTCGCAGAGATGTCGAGAGCGGGCTCGGGGAGGGCCTAGAGCAGCGGCGAGCTCCACTTGATTTCCGGCGGCCGGAGGTTGAAGACGACGCGAAGACGGCGATGGGGAGGTCCTAGCGGTGCACGGCTCGGCGAGGAGGAAGAGGAAAGCTAGGCGGATCGATTGGGGGTCTCAGGGGCCAGGGGAAGCGGCTAACGCGACGGCGGCGAGCTCGAGCAGGGCCGGGCCATGGCAAAGCAGAGAGGAGGAGAGGAAGAGAGGCGGGCGAGAGAGAGAGAGAGGGAGCGATGGGGATGGCTCTAGGGAGCTTATCCCCGTCGCGCTGGCAAGGAGGACACAGGCAGGCAGCTGCAGGCGTGGAGGCACGGTAGCGCGCGCGCTCCGGCCACGCGTTCGTCCTCCTGGCCGCCAGGAGGACGATGACCTCCCTAGGCCAGGTGGGGTGGCCTGACCTGGGCCTTTCTCCCTTTTTTCTTTTTATTTCTTCTTTGTTTTCTTGTACTGACATTTGTCTATTTTCTTTTCAGGTACAAATGACCTTATAAAATATCCCATATATTTTCTATAATGAAGTTTGAATATTTCAAACTTATCTAAAGAGTTTCAGGATATTTTGAAATCAAAAATAATGATAGTGCTTTATTTAATGATTTCAAGAGCCTTATCAATTATTTTTTAATTACTTTGATTGTTCAAATAATTAGAATGGTCCCTGTTATAATCATGCCCAAATTTACCAGACATAGGGAACATTTTTAGTGGGCATTTTGGATTTGTTGAATTTTCACCAAATTTGAATTGTTTTGATTCAAAGTTAGCTTGGGGTTTCTTTTTGTTCCGCATTTCATGTTAATGCAAAAATGAAACATGATGCAAGCACAATGCTATTCCTAGGACATCTAGCTAGGGTTGTGACATTGATACTCAACCTAGTAATGATAATGATGTGGAGATTGAACCTGCTGTTGATCTTGATAACCCACATCCTAAGAATAAAAGATATGACAAAAGAGATTCTATTGCTACAAAGCATGGTAAAGAAAGAGAACCATGGGTTTAGAAACCCATGTCTTTTCCTCCTAAACCATCCAAGGAAAAGGATGCTGAGGATTTTGAGTGCTTTGTTGAAATGCTTAGACTTGTATTTTTGCGTATGCGCTTGACCGATATTCTAAAAATGTCTCCTTATGCTAAGTATATGACAGATATTAGGACTAATAAAAGGAAGATACCGGATGATGAAATTTCCACCATGATTGCTAATTATACTTTTAAGGGTGGAGTACCAAAGAAATTAGGAGATCCAGGAATACCAACTATACCATGCTCTATTAAGGGGAATTATGTTAAAACTGCTTTATGTGATTTGGGAGCTGGTGTTAGTGTTATGCCATTCTCTTTATATCATAGACTTGATTTGAATAAGTTGACACCTATTGAAATCTCTTTGCAAATGGCTGATAAATGAATTGCTCTACCTATCGATATTTGTGAGGATGTACATGTCATAGTTGCAAATGTTGCTATCTTAATGGACTTTGTTATTCTCGACATTCCCGAGGACGACGGTATGTCGATCATCCTTGGTAGAGCCTTTTTGAATACTGCAGGGGCTGTTATTGATTGCAACAAGGGCCATGTCACTTTTCATATTAATGGTAATGAGCATATGGTTCACTTCTTGAAGAAACAACCTCAACTTCATAGTATCAACTCCATTGAAAAAATTCCAACGGTTATTATTGGAGACTTTGAATTCCCTCTTCCTATTGTGAAGAAGAAATATGATATACTTATTGTTGGGGATATACATATCCCAGTTGAGGTAACTTAGTGTTATTCGATAAATCTTCGGTTTCATGTTATTCGAAAGAAGTTTATTAATAAGACTTGATCAACCTTATTGATGGATTCCTTCTGATGAGCATGAGATGGATGAATTTAGAAAGCACAACTTCTTGTACCAAACTTTTGTTTTCTGTTAGTTAGATGAAATTAAGTAAAAATGCTATTATTTTTTCTGTTTTCTGAGTTTCCCGTGCAATAAAAAAGGTGAATTGAAAATAAAAGTTTTTCTAATGTCCTAAAAATGGAGTATGATTTTTCTGGAATATTTAAAAATATCTAGCACTGAGCGCACTGCAGGGGGCTGCACTAGTGGGCCACAAGCGCACAAGGCGTGGCAACCCCCTGGCCGCGCCTAGCAGGCTTGTGGGTCCCATGTGCCCCCCTCCACTTATTCCAGCAACCATCCACTTCATCTTCCTCCAGAAAAAATCCCACCATTGCTCAAACCCGTGTTCTAGCTCATTTTGCTGCCATTTTCAATCTCCTTGTGCAAAGCTTCGTTCGCAAAACTGTTTTAGGAGATTGTTCCTCGGTATGTGACTCCTCCAATGGTCCAATTAGTTTTTGTTCTAGTGCTTTATAAATTGCAAATTTTTGCTGCCGAGGTGACCTTGTTCTTGAGCTTCCAAGTAGTTTTGATTCATGATATAGCCTCTAGGCACTTGAGGGAGTAGTAGCTATGAGTTTTGTTGAGTTTTGTTTACCTTTATTTCTGAGTCACTAAAAATTTCAGAATTTTTCAGAGAAAGAATGCTGAGGAGATTTTTAAGAGGCTCTTCAAGCCGGAGCTCTAAGGAATATGGAAATGAGATGAGGGAGAAACCCAAGTATAATCTTCCTCGTGTCGCAGAAGTTCGACCATGTGAATGGCCATGTGACACATTCTTGAGGGCGGCTGGAATTTATGAAGATTTCTATTATTTGGCCGAGAATGCAGGCATCAACGACTTCCGCAATGATAAGTGTGACTAGTACCTCTTGCTCACGAATACCTTTGTGCAAAATTTTCACTTTATTCTAGGGAAGACCCTCCTACAGTAGAATTTCACTTATATGATGTGCCTAAGAAAATGAACCTTTATGATTTTGGCAAAGTTTGCAAAATACCCTATGAGGGAGCATTAGGGAACCACGTCCTAGAGATATGGAAGATTTCATTGCGACAGTCACTGTAGGGGAAGCGAGAGGTGTGTCAAAGGCAAGAGCCGCTAATTTATATTTTCCTGTGCTATGCTATTATGCATTATGCATGGGAAGATGTTTAGTTGATCGCTGGGAGAGTGGAGGTCTTAGTGCCCCTGACCTCGCCATTCTGCGCCATGCTTTATTTGCTGATAGAACCTTTAGTTTGGGTGCTATGGTGGCCCAACAGTTGAACACCAACCGTTCAAAGGGGCCCATATTCGGAGGTATCTATGCATCTCGTTTAGCCAAACATTTTGAGATACCCATTAGGCTTAACAAGAAAGAAGAGAGGCTGCTACCCTCAAAGTTTTTATATTATGACCGTATGGTAGCTCATGATGTTATTAAGTAAAATGATGATACAAGGTTGCTTTACAACTTAGTTTTTAGCCAGGGTACTTGTGAAACTATTACTCTGCCTGCTTCTTGTTTGTTCGATATTCGCTCACGCAGGTACACCATTATGCCTGGAGACATTTACTGATATTGGGGTCTGATGCAACCCCCAGTTCCAGAACCGACACCAGCCCTTGATCCGTACCCGGAGCCAGTTTTTCAGTGGGAGCCGTAGGAGTTTGCCAACCAACGGAACTCTGATGATGCTCCTGAGTATCCGGGAGAGATCTCTTTCCATCCATGGACATGGACCAACTTAGGCCAAAAGCCTAAGCTTGGGGGAGTACGTATTTCTCACTGACTTTACATTCATGTTCACACACTCATCTTAGTAGTCGGTGTTCATACTATTTCATTGTACTATCCATGGTAGTTTACTTCCTTGTTTCACTTTCTTCTTGTGTGTTTATTTAACTTTGAGAAAAATATAAAAAATTAGTTCTAGCTTTATCTTCTAGTTGCTTAGTTATAGTATTGAAAAGAAAACCCAAAAAGATTTTTCGTTCTTCTTTTGCTTGTTGGGAGCTTTCCCGTGTAAATAGTTTTTTTTCGTTCTTGTTTTCATTTCTCCTTCTTTGGGTCGTAAGGAGAAGACCACAATGAAAATGTCGAGTGGCTCTCATATGCATTATTGTTTACCTATTAGAGATCCGATGTTACCTTGTGTTCTCCTTTGAGTTATTGTTTGCAGGTTCCAGCTTAGTCCAAGGCACATGCACTCTTATTATTATCCACACCGTTCGGTCGTGCAAGTGAAAGGCAATAATGACGATATTTGATGAAAATATTGAGATGGAGAAAAGCTGGTATGAACTCGACCTATCTTGCTTTTGTAAATATGATTAGCTCATCGTTCGGAATTCAGTTCATTATGGGTGAAACATATTTGCAATGGCAATTAGAGATTATAGTTATTCATGCCATGCTTAATTAGCTAAGAGTGGATAATGGTTTGTTTTGGGTGCCAACATGCATATTAAAATGGTTTTGATGTAGTATGATGGGATGGTATCCTCCTCTGAACGATTCAAGTGGCTCGACTTGGCACATGTTGATGCATGTAGTTGAAACAAAATCAACATAGCCTCTATGATATTTATGTTCATAGTGATTTATATCCTACTCATGCTTGCATTCGATGTTTGTTAATCTGAAAGCATGTTGGTGACTGTGTCGCTCTCTAGTTGGTCGCTCCCAATCTTTTGCTAGCCTTCACTTGTACTAAGCAGGAATACTGCTTGTGCATCCAATCCCTCAAACCCAAAGTTGTTTCATATGATTCCACCATACCTACCTATATGCGATATTTACCTGCGGTCCCAAGTAAAGTTGCATGTGCCAAACTCTAAACCTTCAAATAGACACTCTGTTTTGTATGCCCAAATCGCTCATGTGGCGACTAGGGGCTGTCAGTATCTTCCATGCGAGGTGGGTTATTCTCGCGATATGTGTTGATTCACTATCATTCACGAGAAAGTGGCTTGTAATCGGGATGCCCAGTTCCATGCTCGAAATAAAAGCAAAATATAATTAAACAAAACTCTCCCAAACTGTGTTTGTATGGATGGTACCCGTGGATTCGGCTTGCCATGGAGTGTGACTGATTGGTGGAAGGGGAGTAAAAACTTTATCATTCTGTTTGGGAACCACCTATAATGTATCTAGCATGGAAGATGTTGAAAACCTTTTGGTCATTATCTGAGCAATGAAAGTATACCGCTCAAAAATCATTACTTACCTTTTTTTTAAAATCGAGCTCTAGCACATCTGCAAATCAATGCTTCGCTCTGTGAAGGGCCTTTCCATTTACTTTATTGTCGAGTCATCATCCTCTTATAAAAGGCACTAGTTAGAGAGCACCACCGTCATTTGTATGCTTTGCTGTTAATTGATATTGAGTATGAGCATGACTAGATCTCTTTGACCATGAATTACAATGTCTAGTCAGTCCTTGTTCTTTAGAGGTGCTCTGCATTTATGTTTTGCGGTCTCAGAAAGGGCTAGCGAGATATCATTTCATCATATTGTATCATGATTGTTTTGAAAATGTGTTGTCATCCACGAGTTATTATTATTGCTCGCTAGTGGATTATGTCATTGATATGAGGAAATGTGAGACCTAAATATTACTGTGAATGTGGTTAGTCCATGATCTTTGCTAAAAATCTGAACATCAGTTAGACATATTTACAACAACAAGATCAAATAGAGTTTGTAAAAGTTTGTCTTTATCACTTTCAATTTATCAACTCAATTTCTTGAGGACAAGCAATGAGCTAAGCTGGGGGAGTTCATATGTCTCCATCGTATCCACTTTTCCAAACTCTTTTGCCCATGTTTTGGACTCTAATTTGCATGATTTGAATGGAACTAACCCGGTCTCGCGCTATTTTCAGCAGAATTGCCTTGGTGTTATTTTTGTGCAGAAGTAAAAGTTCTTGGATTGTCCTGAAAATTTACGGAGAATATTTTTGTATTTAATAAAAAATATTGGCGCAAGAATCAACCAGAGGGGGGCCACATGTAGGCCACAAGCCTACTAGGCATGGCCACCCCCTAGCCGTGCCTAGAAGGCTTGTGGGGCCCCTATGGCTCTCCAACCTCATCTCCAACTCCATATTACCCTATTCGCGGAGAAAAAAATCGAAGAGAAGAGTTCATTGCGTTTCACGATACGGAGCCGCGGCCACCTCCTATTCTTCCTTGGGAGACCAGATCTGGAGTCCGTTTGGGGCTCCGGAGAGGGGAAATCAATGCCATCGGCATCACGAACCATCCTTCATCACCAATTCCATGGTGCTTTCCGCCGTTCGTGAGTAATCCCATCGTAGTCTTGCTAGACGGTGATGGGTTGGATGAGATTTATCATGTAATCGAGTTAGTTTTGTTAAGTTTTGATCCCTAGTATCCACTATGTTCTGAGATTGATGTTGCTATGACTTTGCTATGTTTAATGCTTGTCACTAGGGCCCGAGTGCCATGATTTCAGATCTGAACCTATTATGTTTTCATGAATATATATATATATATATATATATATATATATGTTCTCGATCCCATCTTGCAAGTTGTAGACACCTATTACGAGTTATGATATGATACGCATCCCCAAGGGTGACAATAACTGGGATTCTTTCCAGTGATTACCGTAGTTTGAGGAGTTCATGTATTCACTAAGTGCTAATGCTTTGGTCCAGTTCTCTATTAAAAGGAGGCCTTAATATCCCTTAGTTTCCATTATGACCCCGCTGCCACGGGACGGTAGGACAAAAGATGTCATGCAAGTTCTTTTCCATAAGCATCTATGACTATATATGGAATGCATGCCTACATTACATTGATGAATTGGAGTTAGTTCTGTGTCACCATATGTTATAACTGTTGCATTATGAATGCTATCCAACATAATTATCCGTCACCGATCCATTGCCTACGAGCTTTCCACATATTGATCCTTGCTAAGTTACTTCTCCATTGCTACTATTACAATCACCACAAAACTGCTACTGTTACTTTTGCCACTGTTACCATTATTTCCATACTACTTTGCTACTATATACTTTTCTGCATATATTAAGTCTTTTAGGTGTGGTTGAATTGAAAACTCAGCTGCGAATACTCAAGAATATTCTTTGGCTCCCCTTGTGTCGAATCAATAAATTTGGGTTGAATACTCTACCCTCGAAAACTGTTGCGATCCCCTATAGTTGTGGGTTATCAGAGAGGCATAAGCTAACATACTTTCTCTACTTGGATCATATGCACTTATGATTGGAACTCTAGCAAGCATCCGCAACTACTAAAGATCATTAAGGTAAAACCCAACCAAAGCATTATAAGGTATCAAGTTCTCTTTACTCCCATATGCAACAACCCACCTACTCAGGTTTATGCTTCTGTCACTCACGCAACCCACCATAGGCAAATCATGAACACATTGCTACACCCTATAACGAGGATCCCTCACGCTTGCGCGACACGGAGAGCACCATAGGACAACACCAATAACAAAACATGCAACTCAAACCAATCATTATCATCAATCAATCCATAGGACAACAAAAATCTACTCACACATCATCGGATGGCAACACATCATTGGATATTAATATGAAGAAAAAAGCACCATGTTCAAGTAGAGGGTACAATGGGTTGCGGGAGAGTGGACCGCTATAGATAGATGGGGGAAGGTGATGGAGGTGTTGGTGAAGATGACGGAGTTGTTGGAGTAGATAGCCGTCACGATGATAGCCCTGGCAGCATTCCAGTGCCGATGGAAAGAGAGGGAGAGAGCCCCCCTCCTTCTTCTTCTTCTTCCTTGAGCTCCCCCTAGATGGGAGAAGGGATTCCCCTCTGGTCCATGGCATCCATGGCGGTAGAGAGGCGAGAGCCCCTCCGAGATTGGATCTCTCTCTCTGTTTCCTTCTGTTTTGGTGGTCTCATATTATGGACTTTCACTGTTTCTTAAATATCCGGAGATCCGTAACTCCGATCGGGCTGAAATATAAAGGGGATATTTATCCAAAAATAGCTTTCTTGCGGCATAAGGACAGCTCCTACTGATCTAAGGGGTGTCCACAAGCCTGCCAGGCGTGGTCAGGCGGGTGGGCCGCTCCTAGCAGGCTTGCCACCTCCTCAGGCATCGTCTCGCGTTGATTCTTTTTCCCCAAAATCACATATGTTCCAAAAAAATCTCCTTAAGTTTTTATCCATTTTGGACTTCGTTTGGTATGGATATTCTGCAAAACAAAAAACATGCAACAAACGGGAACTGACACTGGGCAGTGGATCAATATGTTAGTCCCAAAAATAGTATAAAAAGTTGCAAAAATTATATGAAAGTTGTAGAATACTAGCATGAAACAATCAAAAATTAATATATATGACGAAGACGTATCAACATCCCCAAGATTAATTCCCGCTCGTCCTCGAGTAGGTAAATGGTAAAAAAGATAATTTTTGATGTGGAATGCTACCTAGCATAATCTTGTTCATATAATCTAATCATGGCATTAATATTAAGACACGAGTGATTCAAACCAATAGTCTATCATTTGACATTAAGACAATAGTACTTCAAGCATACTAACAAAGCAATTGTATCTCTTCAAAATATAATGGCAAAAGAAAGTTATCCCTACAATATCATATAGTATGGCTATGATCCATCTTCCCCACACAAAGTATTTATATCATGCACAACCCCGATGACAAGTCAAGAAATTGTGTCACACCTTTTATGTTCTCAAACTTTTTCAACTCTCACACAATACATGGGCATGAGTCATGGATATAGCACTATAGGTGGAGGTTGTGAAGAAAAAAAAGGAGAAGATAGTCTCACATCAACTAGGCATATCAATGGCTGTGGAGATGCCCATTAATATATATCAATGTGAGTGAGTAGGTATTGCCATGCACCAGATGCACTAGAGCTATAAGTGTATGAAATATCAAAAAGAAACTAAGTGGGTGTGGATCCAACTTGCTTGCTCATGAAGACCTATGGCAATTTGAGGAAGCCCATCATTGGAATATACAAGCCAAGTTATATAATGAAAAATTCCCGCTAGTATATGAAAGTGACAAAATAGGAGACTCTATCATGAACATCATGGTGCTACTTTGAAGCACAAGTGTGTAAAAAGGATAGTAGCATTGCCCCTTCTCTCTTTTCTCTCCCTTATTTTATTTTTTATTTTCATTTTTGGTGGGCATCTAAGGCCTCTTTTTTTTATTTGGGCTTCGCCGACCTCTTTTATTTTTCATAAAGTCCGGAGTCTCATCCCAACTTGTGAGGGAATCATAGCTTCCATCATCATTTCCTCACATGGGACAATGCTCTAACAATGATTGTCATCACTCTTTTATTTACTTACAACTCAAGAATTACAACTCGATATCTAGAACAAAATATGACTCTATATGAATGCCTCTGGCGGTGTACCGGGATATGCAATGATCTAGCATAGCAAATGACATCAAAACGGACAAGCCATGAAAACATCATGCTAGCTATCTTACGATCATGCAAATCAATATGAAAAATGATGATGCGTGTCATAATAAACGGAACAGTGGAAGTTTCATGGTAATATATCTCGGAATGGCTATGGCAATGCCATAATAGGTAGGTATGGTGGCTGTTTTGAGGGAGGATATACGGTGGGTTTAATGCACCAGCGAAAGTTGCACGGTACTAGAAAGGCTAGCAAAGGTGGAAGGGTGAGAGTGCGTATAATCCATGGACTCACATTAGTCATAAAGAACTCACATACTTTTTGCAAAATTCTATTAGATATCGAAGCAAAGCATTAGACACATGCTCCTAGGGGAGAGGTTGGTTTGAGTTAACCATCATGCGCTCCCGACCCTCACACAAAGGTTCACAATCAATAAACAAATCATGCTCTGACTTCCTTACATAATGGTTCACCATATGTGCATGCTACGGGAATCACAAACCTTTACACAAGTATTTCTACCAATCCACAATTACTCACTATCATGACTATAATATCACCATATTTATATTGCAAAACTATTGCAAGGAATCAAACACATCATATTCAGTGATCTACAAGTTTTATGTAGGATTTTATGACTAACCATGTGAATGACCAACTCATGTTAACTCTCAAAATAGATATAAGTGAAGCATGAGAGTTTAGTTCTTTCTACAAAACATATTCCCACGCTCTAACGAATATAAGTGAAACAAAAGAGCATTCTACAAATGGCGGTTTTCTATGTGTGAGAAACACGCAATCCAAACTTCAAATGATATAATCGAAGCACATGAAGCATTCTATAAAGCCATACTCAAAAGATATAAGTGAGGTGCAAAGAGCCTTCTATAAATCAACCAAGGACTTTCTCATACCATCATGGTAAATTATTAAAATAAAAATAAAAAGCACAAGACGCTCCAAGATTTACGCATATCATGTGACGAATGAAAATATAGCTCCAAGTAAAATTACCGATGGTTGTTAGAAGAAAGAGGGGACGCCTTCCGGGGCATCCCCAAGCTTAGTTTCTTGGGAGTCCTTGAATATTAGCTTGGGGTGCCTCGGGCATCCCCAAGCTTAGTCTCTTTCCACTCCTTATTCCTTCATCCATCATGATCTCACCCAAAACTTAAAAACTTCAATCACACAAAACTTAACAAAACTCTCATGAGACCCGTTAGTATAATAAAGCAAATTACCACTTTAAGTACTATTGCAAACTGTTGGTGCATGACACCTATGGCACCGTGAGGATCCCTTTATGGTTTGGCGGGGGGACGGTATACGCAAAGAGCAGATCGAACGAATGACTTGAGGGGATATTTTTACCCAGGTCTCTGAGAAGCGTAAATCCCTACTCCTGCTTTGGTGTATTGTAGCGTCGTGATCAGCTGCTACGTGCGTGATCCAGAAGGTGGAAGAAAAAGCCCCCACTCGTAACACCTTGGCCCTTCTTTTATATGACTAAGGGGATCCCAACAGTGGCGTACAGTGTATGAATGAGGTGCACATTGATACCGTGTTATCATACCTAACACTGACGGTGTAGGACAAATGCATTTAATGTTGCGTCAGGCGTCCGTGACCTTCCACGGGATGGGACAGGAGACCGTCCCATCGGCACCGCTTAGCCTCTCCAACGCCAACGCTTCGACACGTGTCCTGGGGATAGACACCTAGCCTCTGCGTTGGCAGGGTGGCGAGGCCTTGCTGGGGCTCCGCAGGTCACCCCGGAAAGATCTTGTCGGGGTTCCAGCCCTTGGCCTTCACTCTTGTGCTTGTTGACTTGATTGTTCCTTTGACGCCTTCATATTCGCTTCTAGGAGTCCCTTGGTAGGACTTGCCGCTGGTGTGGCTACAACTACCTGTGCACTAGTATGGGGTACTAAAAAGCCCAAACTTTAGTACCTCGATAGGAGCCCCCGGGCCTGGGCCACACACAGGTGCGAGGCATTGTTGGGCTAGGCCCAAATAGTGTACGAGCACGCATGGCAGGAGCCCGCGGTTGCAATTATTCCGCTTACTGCCCCCCCCCACGATGTGCGTTAAGTGCATGACGTGGGAGACATGCGCGAAGCGGCCGTAACGGCAGCGCACTCACGAAGGTGTTTACTGTTGGTCAGTAAAGAGGCAACCTCGAGTCTTCCCATAAAATGGATCCGCAAAGGCACTTGCTCATTTACTCCTTGTCTTTTCCAATCTGGAAACCACCGTCATCTCCTTCCTTGAGCCCGAAACAGAGCTTCTCGCACTCAACCTCCGCCCCCGCCCTCGCTCCGTTCTTAGCCTTCACACCCACAACCACCATGCCGCCCAAGACGAGCAAGGGCAAGGGGGATAAAGCCGCCATCACGGAGAAAGGTCTGGCGAAGATGCGGAAGGAGCGTGTTGTCTTCCCTCCGGTGCTCGACGCGAACGCCTTGAAGGAGCTGTACCAGAGCATGTGGGCAAGGGTTACGAGGGCGCATCTCGCTACCCGCGTGAGTCCAGGTTCTTCTAGTGGTGGCCTTGACAAATTCCCCTTCTTTGCCGATTATTTTTACTGTGGGCTCTGTCCCTCATTTACACATACGGCTTTCATCTCCTGGATTTTATGCCGAATGTTGTAACATGTATGTCCATCTCCGCCCACCTTTACAAGAATTTTGCCGGAGTAGTCCCCAAAACTGCCCTATTCCGTCATTACTTCATCCCTTGTATACAAGGGGAGATGCCCTTTATGGTTCTATTGCCTGGATTCCGAGGTGATAGAACAAGGAAATATACCCAGGCGGAGCTTTCCATGACAAATGGGATGAATAGCGGGCCTGGTGGTGCTAGATTCAGGAGGATGATCCCCAGTCTTTCTGTTCGCCCTGACAGAAAAAATGGCACGCGATGATGGCTGGAGCGACTTCGATCTCCACGACGAGAAGCTCACTATCGCAGTCACCAGGATCCACCACCTCAAGGCTGTCAGGCTCATAGTGGAGATGATTGGGGCCGATTTTCTCCGCCGGCGCATAGCCCCTCTGTAGAGCAAAGGGAGGCCAGCCTGGGAGTTTAGGAACGCGGAAGACATCATGAGGCTGCACCCTGGCCTGAACAATAACTTGACAGTGGTGCAACACACAACTCTTTGTCAGAAGTTGTTCAGGTCTGATGCGAATAATCATCTGTCGGCCGATGTAATTCCCCTGTGCAACAATTCCGCCTTGGCTTTGATCCTCGCCATGATGCCAGTGTGTAACGCTCACGGTCCTGATGGAACTTGGGAAGTGCTGACCGCAGAACGGGTATAGGAGTTCTTCGACAACTTGTCGGAGAAGGCCATACTGAAAGAGACAAACCTCATTCGTGACACCACTAAAGAAGAAATGGCGTATATCGCCAGCAGGGTGGAGGAGGCGACTCTTGCCGCTGAGGCCGGCAGCATAGGCTTCATGGAAGAGGAAGCCGGTGAGGGAGAAGTGGTGTCGGAGGAACAACTTGCTGGGCAGGGTGAGGTTATCGGAGAACATAGTGGGACTGTTGCTAGGGGCCCTTCCACCGATGACACCGTTGAAGAGGACGAGGAGGCGTGTCCTTCGGAAGGCTTCCTCCGATGCGCCAGCTCTCCAACCTTCCTCAAGCGGCGTAGCCCCCAGCAAGGATGTGATCGGCAAGGCTACGCAGTGGCAAGAAGCTCAACGACACCCCTCTGCTCTAGCCATAGCGAAGCGACCCAGGACTGCCTCTTCTCCGCCTCTAGACACCGTGGCGGAGGTGGACTTCGATGTTTCCGCCTTCAGCTCGGGGGAGGAAGAGTAAGGATCTCGCGACATCTCTTATCTTCTTATTTTCCTCGGATTCTCTTAACTTATGTGCCTCGCTTTGGCCTGTTCCCACAGAGATTCGAAAATGCTGGCGCAAAGGATGGTGAAGAGGGCGAGGACTTCAACGGGTGATGTGCCTCCAGCAAGCACCACAAGCGCGCCGGAGCTGATCAACATCAGCCCAGAGTCCATCCCACTACGTAGCCCCCAACACAGCCCCCAGCATGAGTCCGTTACTCATTTCCCGCTGGCGTGCGTTGGGACATGTATCTTGGTCGCTGACATCACCAGGCTTGTAGAAGAAAGACGACAACAAAGGGGGCCATTAGGGGCCGCTCCTGATGCGCCGCCTCCATCGACTACGCCGCCCAGGGATGGATCTCCGGCAAGGGATTTTGTCGACGAGCTGACTCTTACTGAGGAGAGGCTGAAAGTGTTGGTGCCGACAGTCTTACGATAGCAACCGATGTTGCTGGGGAGGAAGCAACCACCTCCCAACAACCCGGTGCAGGTAAGACCGTTTGCCGTAGAGCGCTTGTCATTCCGTCCTTCTATATCATTTTATTGAACTTCAACCTCGACTTCATCTTTTCTCTCCATTTCTGGCTTTCAGATCTCTCCTCGGCGGATCAAATGGACATCGACATCATCATTGAGGAGACCGCCAAGGATGCTACCGCCGAGGCCACCAGTGTTGCCGCCGACAAGGCCGACAGGGATGCATAGGAAGACACCACCGAGAGATCTGCTGGTGAGGTCGATGAGGGGTCTGGCGACCATACTGACGGTGTTCCCGCCACAGGAGCGCCAGGCGCTACGTCGGCTATAGAGCCCCCAGCCGCCAGTGAGACGGTTGTCGAGGATCAGCCATCAACATCCGAAGTCCTCTCTCCGAGAAGATATCTCAAGGCTGGTGAGAACCTGTTTGTCAATGCACCAGGAACGACAAACATTGGGGAGCCTGCTGGAGGAGAGGCCCTTGATGGGGAACTCACCGCTGCTGCCGAACTCGAAGCTCCTGACGAGGCGGGCATTAGCATCCAATCCAAGGAAGAACAACTCCTCCAAGCGATGGGTGATAACTTCCTAAAGCTCCAGGCGCTCTACCGCACCTAGAAGGAAAACCTGGACACCAGGGCAGCAGTTATGCAGGCGTTGGAGGCGAACTTCCAGGGGCGCATTGAGGAAACACAGGCCTGGTTTGCCGAAGCCTTCAAGGAGTTGAAGACCAGTCGGGAGCAGCTAGGCAAAGGCTGGAACGAGCTCTTCCTGCAGCAGTCCGACATCGAGAGAGATCGAGAGGTGGCTTCACAACAGGCTGCCGCGGAGAATGCTTGCCTGACAGAACACTGCATCGGGCTTGATGCCGATGAAGAGGACCTCATTGCTCGTGAGGGGGTGCTTGCATACAAGCTTCATCGTAAGGACGAAGAAATCGAGAAGCTTGTCGCGCAGCGAACCCAGGAGCTGGAGCAGAAGCACAAGGAAGCCCTCGAGTTTCTAGTCATTGACCACGCCGGCAAGCTGAAAGAAGTCGTCGATGCTGTCGAAGCTGTAGAGGCTGCTAGAAACGGACTTGCCGGCAAGGTGAAGAGGCTGGAGGTGGGCCTTGAGGAAAACGGCAAAGAGATCTCGGCGCTCAAGACCGATAGAGGTAAAACTCTCCACAGCTTGACGGAGATGCAGATCGCCATGTCCGAGAAGACCAAACAACTCTCCTCAACCAAAGAGTCCATCGCCAATCTAGAGCTGAAGTTGGATATGCCAAAGGAGTCTCTCGAGAGTAGCACAACTCGCGAGAAGGCCCTGGCCAACGATCCCCTAAACGGTTAGGACTTGCTCAAGAGTGTTGTTGCCTCTCATAATGATTATGTGAAAGGCGTGCAGATCTGGACCGAGCGCTTCATGGATGTGGCGGGGAAGCTTGATGCACAATTATCCGCCTTAGGCTTGCAAAGCTTCCACTTCTCCTCTGATGACAGGGTGTCTTCGAGCATAAAGATAACCATGTTCTTTGACGGCATAATCGACGCCCTGAAGCAGCTCCAATCCGATCGGGCAACCCATTTAGCCAACGAGTCCCGCAAGCTCTGCCGGGCCGTCCTCCTCAAGGTTCTCATCGAAGTGGCGCATAGGAACCCCGACATCAACTTCACCAATGTCCTCGATGGCTTGCCGAAGGACGTGGATGTCAAGGCGCTTGAGGAACTTGTCACACCCATCATCGACAAGGTAAACCAAGTCAAGAGGGTCGAGGGCGATCACAGGGACTAGCTGCTCCCCCCTTTCTTGTCACTGCTGTTACATATCAAAGATGATTCTATCTTAAGTCAGAACTATGGTAACCTATTAGTGTAATAGAACTATCAGTGTCTCGAACGAACGCATGCTATTCCTCTTGTCTGATTTTCCTCTGTATGGTGTGCCCCCTACACTTTATCGGAAACTTATCGGCATATGCAACACCGCCACGAGCGCTTTGAGGAGCGGATCCCTAGCAGCCTGCCAGCCGTGCCGCTGCCGGCAAGATGTCTTTACATTTTTAGTGCAGCCACTTTTAACTATTGAGCGGACTCGAAACAGAATAAGGGCCCGACCAATCATGACAAGTTACCTTGATGTTTTTAGTGCAGCCACTTAAGCTGTTGAGTGGATTCAAAACAGAGCAAGGGCGCAACCGATCACGGCAAGGTTCCCTCGCCTGCAGGTTTTCCATTCAAAATTTAAAATCGTCCAAGGACGAAATAACCTTATAGCATAAGTTTACTTAGAGTTCTGTAACTTAGCTTTTCGTTGTTGTACTCCTTTTCGCAAGGTGCCAATTTCAAACGTCGCCCATAGGTGTCCACACTATCTCACCCCCCGGCAAACTTGCCCGCAAAGGAACCTTCTATCCTTTAAGAAAAAAGAAAGAAGAGAAATTAGAGGTATGCAACCTTGGCGGTTCTTTAGCACTTGCCGAGAATAAGCATAATGCAACATCTCAGATAAACATGCATGTAAAGAAACATGGGAAACGACAAGAGCTGCAGGACGCCTGATCTTATTTAACTATGCACACGGTCTACGCCTGGCTTTGTACAAAGGATGACATGCCTTGCCATCAAGACTTGTACAATAGGTGGTTGTCGGGGGGGGGGGCGACAACCGGTCCTTATGGATAAAACTTACGAAGATGTTCGATGTTCTAGGAGTTGCTCACTAGGACACCATCTTCGGTCTCGAGGCGGACTGCGCCAGCCCTGGTGATTCATACTACCCAATAAGGGCCTTCCCACTTTGGCGTAAACTTGTTTGAATTCTTGGCCGACTGAACGCACCGAAGAACAAGGTCGCCTTCCTCAAGACTTCGGGCATGAACTTGGCAGCTATGGTAGCGGTGGAAAGCTTGCTGGTAGCGTGCAACTTGGATAGCAGCCCGAAGACGATCTTCCTCAAGGAGCATTACATCGTCTTGGCGCAACTGCTCTTGCTCAAGCTCATCATAAGCGAGCACTCGAGGCGACCCATATATGATTTCTATGGGGAGAACTGCCTCCACCCTGTACACTAGGGAGAAGGGTGTCTGGCAGGTGGCTCCATTTGCTGTCGTTCTGATCAACCAAAGAACCACCGGTAGCTCATCAATCCAACGTCTTCCGCACTTGCATAGCCTGTCAAAAGTTCTTGTCTTAAGCCCTTGCACCACTTCAGCATTTTCCCTTTCCGATTGGCCGTTGCTCCTTGGATGAGCGACAGAAGCAAAATAGATCTTGGCGGCAAGGTCTTGGACATATTGCATGAAGGCATGACTTGTGAACTATATGCCGTTATCGGTGATGACCTTGTTTGGTACACCAAAACGGCAAACTAGTCCTTTGAAGAACTTGACGGCTGATTGTGTTGTCACCTTTCTCACTGCTTCCACTTCTGGCCACTTTGTGAACTTGTCGATTGCAACGTACATGTACTCAAAGCCCCCGATAGCACGGGGAAAGGGGCCCAAGATGTCGATCCCCCAGATCAAAAATGGCTAGGAAAGAGGGATTGCCTGAAGAGGTTGAGCTGGTTGATGTAGCTTCTTCGAATGGAACTAGCATGCTTCACACTTGGTTACTAGTGCAGTTGCATCCTGGAGAGCAGTAGGCCAAAAGAAACCTTGCCGGAAGGCCTTCCTGGCAAGAGCTCTTGATCCTATGTGGGAGCTGCATATGCCTCCATGTATCTCTACCAATCGCTCTAGTCCATCCTCCTGAGGGATGCACTTCAATTTCACACCGTTCATTCTCTTTCTGTACAGGACGTCGTCCACAAACTGCTACATACTAGACTAACAGGCTACTTTCTCCGCTTCTTCATGTTCCTTCGGGAGTTCTCCTGTTTGAAGGAACTGAACTATGTGTTGTGCCCACGCTGGAGCCCGAGGCTTGACGGCAAGGACTAAAGGCATGTCTTCTGCCACAGGGGCGCTTGTCTCTAAGGGCTTGAGGCCCTGTCGGAGCCTGTTGCCCCCGGCAAGATTGGCACCGATCGCGACAACTTCCTTGATGGCAGCTTCCGTGAGCTTTGCCGGGAAGTACTGGCCAAAATTCAACTTCCTTCTCTCTCTCTGCTTTGTCGATGGAGATACGGATGGCTGAGTTAGTTGGAGCACAAAAGTCCCTGGTTCCACAGGTAACTTGAGGGCAGCATAATTCGACAGTTTGTCAGCAACACTATTCTTTGCACGAGGAACATGCTCTATTTGCAGACCGTCAAAGCGCTCCTCCAACTTCCTCACTTCATCCATGTAAGCTTCCATCAACAGGCTCTAATAACGCTTGTTGACTTGTTTGACAACAAGCTGTGAATCTCCTTTGACAATAAGTTTCTTGATCCCAAGGTCTGCCGCAATTCAGAGGCCGGCAAGTAGCCCCTCATATTCTGTGGTGTTGTTTGTCAACTTCTCCTAGGGAAGTGCACCTGAATTACATATTTGAGGTGCTCTCCGGTGGGTGCGACAAGCAGCACACCAACGCCGGCTCCCTGCAGGGAGAAAGCCCCATCAAAATACATAACCCATTTTTGGCTTGTTTCCTCGCTGGGGAGGGTCGTTTCTTAAATCTCTTCGTCTGGCGTTGGGGTCCATTCTGCAATAAATTGTGCCAAGGCTCTGCTCTGGATGGTTGAAGTGCTTTCAAACTTGAGGCCAAAGCTTCACAACTCCAAAGCCCACTCCACAATCCTGCCGGTCGCGCCTAGGTTTCGCAAAATCCGTTGTAGCAAAAAGCGAGTGACAACGGTAATCTCATATGCTTGGAAATAATGGCGCAGTTTCCTTGAGGCCATGAGGAGACCAAAAAGTAACTTTTGCATGCCAGATTACCTTGACCTGGCCCCTTGCAAAAGGGAGCTGACTAAGTACACTAGGCGCTGCACCATCTTCTTCTTTTGTGCAACTTAGCTCATCTGTGCAGGCCCTGACTTGTCCGCACCAGACCTTGCCGAGGAAGACCCCGATTCGTCGCTTGGAGGTTTTGCTTCTGTAGCTGCTTCTTCACCGGCTTCTCTCTGCGCCACCAATGCAGCACTAGCCACTTGATTCGTTGCCGCCAAGTATAGCAACAACGACTCTTGTGGTCTAGGCGCGACTAGTATTGGCGGAGAGGAGATGTACCTCTTGAAATCCTATAGCGATGCCTCTGCTTCCGGAGTCCACTTCATTGGACCTACCTTCTTCAAGATTTTGAAAAAGGGCAGGGCGCGCTCAGCAGATTTTGAGATGAACCTACTCAAAGCCGTGACGCAGCCAGCAAAACGACGCACATCCTTGATGCGTTTTGGTGCTTCAATCTGCTCAATTGCTTTGATCTTGTCGGGGTTCGCCTCGATTCCACACTGAGACAAAAAGAACCCTAGAAGCTTGCCGGACGGAGCACCAAACAGACAGTTCTCAGGATTGAACCTCAAGTTGATCTTGCGCAACGTCTCTTCCAGATCTTGTACAAGCATTGCTTTGTTCTTGGTTTTAACCACTATGTCATCCATATAGTCTTCTATATTTCTATGTAGCCGAGTCTCAAAACCAATCTGGACTGCTCTTGCAAATGTTGAACCAACACTTTTTAACCCGAAAGGCATACGTACAAAGCAATACGTACCACACGGGGTGATAAATGCAGTCTTCTCTTTGTCCTCCTTGGACATGAAGATCTGGTGGTATCCTAAATAAGCGTCAAGGAATGACAGCAAATCACAACGTGCAGTGGAGTCCACAATTTGGTTGATACACAGCAAGGGGAAAGGATCTTTTGGATAGGCTTTGTTGAGATCTGTATAATCAATACATAGCCTCCATTTTCCATTCACCTTGCACACTACAACTAGATTGGCCAACCATGTTGGATGGAGCACTCCTCTGACCAAGCCTGTTGCTTCCAATTTCCTGATTTCTTCGGCAATAAATTATTGCCGCTCCAAGGTTTGCTTCCTAACTTTCTGCTTGATGGGTTGCGCATGGCGACAGACGACTAGGTGGTGCTCAATACCTCCCTGGGGACAGAATATGGTTTCCATGCAAACAAATCGACACTCGCCCATAGGAAGCCAATGAGCACGCTTTCCTATTTGTCATCGAGGGTGGAACTTATGGTGAAAGTTCCTCTCGTGCCATCCTGCATGACGGGCACCTTCTTGGTTTCTGGTGGAGCTGCCTTGGATTTCTTGTTCTTGCCGGTGGAGCTCTCTGGCACATCGTCAACGGGAGCGCAACACTCTGAAGAGGTGCGCGTGATGGACTGTGCACCAGAGGCCTTGCCAGTCTTCTTCCCCCCTGGGAGCTTCAGCGACAGGAGTAGGTGCCTTGGCGGCAGGTGCTGCAACTACCTTCCGGTAAAGCTGGCCGGCACAGATAAGTGCATCCTTCTTGTCAGAGTTGATCATGATGACGCTGATCGGCCCGGGCATCTTCAACACATTGTATGCTTAGTGTGATGCTGCCATGAACTTGGCCAGCGTCGGGCGTCCAAGGATCCCATTGTATGGCAAGGGTATTGCTACTTCTCGAGCATGCGTTGGTTTCCTGTGAAGAGGAAAAGTTTGATGCAACAAAGTAGATAAGTATTTCCCTCAGTTTTTGAGAACCAAGGTATCAATCCAGTAGGAGATACAAGCGAGCCACCAATAGATGTACCTGCATAAAGAATCAAAGTCTTGCACCCAACGCTATAAAGGGGTTGTCAATCCCTTCACGGTTACTTGCAAGGATGAGATCTAATAGAAATAGATATAATAGGATTCTTGAGCGGAAAGTAAAACCAAAAGTAAAAATACGGCAGCAAGTATTTTTGGTATTTTTGGTTTTATATCTAAAAGTATAATATGGAAAATAGACTCGGGGGCCATAGGTTTCACTAGATGGCTTCTCTCATGATGGCAAGTATTACGGTGGGTGAACAAATTACTCTCGAGCAGTTGATAGGAAAGCGAATAATTATGAAGATATCCAAGGCAATGATTATGCATATAGGCATCACATCCGTGACAAATAGACCGAAACGATTCTGCATCTACTACTATTACTCCACACATCGACCGACTCATGCCTGCATCTAGAGTATTAAGTTCATGAAGAACAAAGTAACAAATTAAGTAAGATGACATGATGTAGAGGGATAAACTCAAGAAATATGATGAAAACCCCATCTTTTTAGCCTTGATGGCAAGAATACAATACGTTCCTCGCTACCCCTACTTTGTCACTAGGTGAGGACACCGCAAGATTGAACCCAAAACTAAGCACTTCTCCTATTGCAAGAATAAACAATCTAGTTGGCCAAACCAAACCAATAACTTGAAGAGACTTGCGAAGATATGAAATCATGCATATAAGAATTCAGGACTCAAATAATATTCATGGATAATCTAAACATAAACCTACAATTCATCGGATCCGGACAAACACACCACAAAAGAGTATTACAAAGGATAGATCTCCATGAAGATCATGAAGAACATGGTATTGAGAAGCAAAGAGAGAGAAGACGCCATCTAGCTACTAGCTACGGACCCGTAGGTCTGTGGTGAACTACTCACGCATCATCGGAGGGGCAATGGAGTTGATGTAGATGCCCTCTGTGATCGAATCCCCCTCTAGGAGATTACCAGAAATGCTCCAAGACTAGATCTCTCGGGAATGGAGGCTTCTGGCGGTGGAAAAGTGTTTTCGTGGCTCATTCTGATAATGATGGAATATTTGGAAATTTATAGGCCTAATATTAGGGTTAGGGGCGCAGCCGTGGGCCCACAAGCCTGCCAGGCGTGGCCACCCCCTGGCCGCGGCCCTAGGGCTTGTGGCCCCACGGAGGCTCCTCTGCCTTGGTTCTCAAGTCTCGTAGTTTCCTTTTATTCTAGAAAAAAATCACCCCGAAGGTTTTATTTAGTTTGGACTCCGTTTAATATTCCTTATCCGTGAAACTCAAAAACAAGGAACAAACAGAAACTGGCACTAGGCTCTAGATTAATAGGTTAGTCCCAAAAATAATATAAAATAGCATATTAATGCATATAAAACATCCAAAGCATATAATATAATAGCATGGAACAATCAAGAATTATAGATACATTGGAGACATATCAGGTATCTTGGCGACGTCAAAAACAATATTCTTTGTCCTGAAGTTCATGTCACTGCCAAATGTTACCGGCAGCGTGATCTTTCCCTTTGGCTGAGTCCTTCTCGAATTGATCCCCTCAAAAGTGCTTGTCTCCTCGAGATATTTTTCAGGAATTTGCAACCTCTTGATCACATCAAGCGAGATCAGATTCAGACCGGCCCAACCATCAACTAACATTTTCGTCACCTTGAGGTTGCGAATAGTTGGTGAAACCAACAATGGCAGATACCTGACCGCTTTTGTGCAATCAGGGTGATCCTCCACGTCAAAAATGATAGGTGCGTGAGACCATCTCAGAGGTTTCCGGGCTTCAATAGATGGTTCTGTCGCATTAATCTCGCGCGCCCACTGTTTGAGTTGGCGACGAGAAGAATGCAACGAGATGCCTCCGTCAACTCACATGACATCTGTAGCTCTCTGGAACTCATGCTCGCTGGACTCATCGTCCTGTTCATTGCCATCATCCTCCTCCTCTTCCTTGTCGCGGCCTCGAGCGGGCCTCTCTTGCTGCTTGGTCTTGTCGCGGCAACCTCCTCGGCCACCACGTTTCTTGACGGATCCCTCTACACCTTCTTGGGCCTTCTCCTTGTCTCGCCTTACATACTCAGCCTTCTACATCTCGGCAAGCTGCCTGACTTGTTAGCAGTTTTGGAGATCGTGGCCCTTGGTGTGATGAATCTTGCAATATTGCTTGTCGGAGCCCTCCGGCTTGTCGGCAGCCGCCAAGGCCTGACAAGAGGTGCACCCAGCAACATCCTTGCTGAGGCTGTCAACTTTAGTCTTCTTGGTAGGGTTGGGTTTGCTGGATTCCTCGACGGGAAGCACGGCCTTGTCCTTGCATTTCTTGTTCCGTCGTCGGCTTTTCCTTGTCGGGGCGGTAGTGTCTTCGTCAGAGTCGACTCCAGCACCAGACTCCTCGCCGGGGAATCTCCTCCCTTCTTCAGCTCGAGCAGACCTATTAGCCAAGGCATAGAGCTCGGCGACATCCTTGACCTTATTCATCTCTAGCTCTTTGCGCATCCTGTGGTTACACACGTTCTGATGGAATGCGTTGATAACGGCGGTAGGATGGACGTCTGAGATGTCATGATGTATACGGCTGAATCTATGAATGTATTTGTACAAGGTTTCACCTTCCTTCTGGGGGATGAGATGCAAATCGCTTGCTTGACCTGGAGCTTGGTGGCCTCCGGTAAAGGCACCAACAAACTCATGGCACATGTATGCCTAGGAAGAAATGGAATTCTCCGGCAGATGCATCAACCATGACCTGATGTTGGGCTTGAGCACCAACAGGAAGTAGTTGGCGAGTATCTTGTCGTCGCGAGCCCTGGTAGCTTGCACCGCAATGGTGTAGATGCTCAAGAACTCCAACGGGTGGGTCTTGCCATCGTATTTCTCCTAGACCTCCAGTTTGAACGTTCGGGAATTGGGATACTAGACTCGCCGCAGCTCACGGGTAAACGCTGGACAACCTACCTCATAAGGCAGGTCGACAGGATACCCTGGCGTAGGCCTCTCTACAATGGGCCCCATGTGCCTAGCGGTTTGATGGTGCGTTTCCTGCCGCCATTCGATGGTGGTCCAAGCATCCTCTTTGGTACACTCCCGAAGAACTTGACGTTGATCTTAGTGGGTTCGCGGATCAGACGATGTCATGGAATCATCACTACTAGCGCCTACCGGCCGAGTCGGCAACCGTTGCTGTCACCGCAGAGGAGAGTGCACCGTGGTCATGCCACCTTCGGACTTGTCGCCATTAGCGTGTGCTGACTCGATGGACCGCTGCTATGAGGGCTCTGCCCACTGTGGTCCACCCCTATCAGCGAAGCTGAAGAGGCTCTTGATAGTAGCTCTCCACTCATCAAGTTTCTCCGCCGTGGGAGGGAAATTTAGGAGTAGCTTCACTCGCGCCAATGCTTCTACTGACGAGGTTGGCAGCGGGAGGTGTGGTGAACATGAGGTGCTCTGACTCCTAACTGTGTTAGAAGGAGCTCGATCATGGTCCCATGACTGCACGCCACCTCTATCAGCATTTTGGCGCGCATGTCGGTCCTACGCATCCCGAGAGAGATGCGCAGGGGCCTTTCCATGGGGGCGCTTAGAACCACCGATGACGCGGTGCTGCTCATCGCGTGTGACTTGAGAAGGCTGCGATGTGTGCACTGGCATAGGTGCATTGGAAGGCCCCCTACCGTCTCTGGAGTTCACCGTGCCGCCCGCAGGCCGCACGACTCCGTCTTGAGATCCAGCGGTGCGTGGGTTGCCATCGTCGCTGCAAACGGTGTTGCTGGTTTGGCCTTGATCACCAGAACGTCGTGGAGGATCGATGCCTCCGCTAGCATCCACACTGCCGCCTGTCTGAGTGGCTATGGGCATGTAGGACTTGGACGGGTTAACCGCCGTGAAACCCTTCTTCTTGGGGGCCATGGCGATGAAGACGATGATGGAACCGGCGCACTGATCGTGTGATCAGGTTCACACAACCTCGCCCCCTACCTGGCATGCCAAATTTGTCGGTGCATGACACCTATGGGACCGTGAGGATCCCTTTGTGGTTCGGCGGGGGGACGGTATGCGCAATGAGAAGATCGATCGAATGGTGCGAGGGGAGATTTTCACCCAGGTTCGGGCCGCTGAGAAGCGTAAAACCCTACTCCTGCTTTGGTGTATTATGAGTGTTTTTAGGGTTCTTGCTACAAGAGCATTGTGAGCAGCTGCTACGCGCATGAGCTAGAAGGTGGAAGAAAAATCCTCCTCTCGTAACGCCTTGGGCCTCTTTTTATACGACTAAGGGGATCCCAACAGTGGCGTACAGTGTATGCACGAGGTGCACAGTGCTATTGTGTTATCATACCTAACACTGACAGTGTAGGACAAATGCATTTAATACTCCGTCAGGCGTCCCTGACCTTCCACGGGACGGGACAGGAGCCCGTCCCATCGGTACCGCTTAGCCTCTCCATCGCCAACGCTTTGACACGTGTCGTGGGGGTCGACACCTGGCCTCTGCGTTGGTAGGTTGGCGAGGCCTTGCCGAGTGTACTCCTTGTCTAGGCTTCGCAGGTCACCCCCGACAAGATCTTGTTGGGGTTCCAGCCCTTGGCCTTTGGTCTTGTGCTTGTTCACTTGAATGTTCCTTTGAGGTCTTCATAGTCGCTTCTAGCAGTCCCTTGGTTGGCCTTGCCGCTGGTGTGGCTACAACTGCCCGTGCACTAGTATGGGGTACTAAAAAGCCCAAACTTTAGTACACCGACACAAACCAATTCATATTTTATTTTGCATTTTAGCTACTGTATTATAACTTCTTTATGGATTATACCACCGATAAATTGATAGTTTCATCAAAACTAGCAAAACAATGCATCAAAAACAGAATATATCTTAAACAGGATAGTCTGTAGCAATCTAAAAATTTACTAAACTTTTGTACCTCTAACAATTCTGAAAAATTAGGAAAAAATAAAAAAATTGCATAGCAATACTGTGTAAATTTTTTAGAAACTTTTTATGTTCCAGTAAAAAATGAAAATTCATGCACTACAGCCGAAGTTTGTGTTTTTGCACTGCACACACCAAACAAGCAATTTAATCATCCTAAAGGCAAATGTTGGCACATTATTTTTATAATACAATGGATTTATACGAGGGGATAATTATTTTTGTTGAAAAGTTTCTGTAATTAAGATTTGCAAAGTTTCCATGTGCGTGAACAAAGTTTAAGGAGCTCCCCCACTTCAACGGTGCTCGTCCTTCTTACTTTCACTTCTCTTTTTGAAAAAGTTTTAGATTCCCCCCTTTATTTTTTTGTTTTTGAACTATATAAAATCACACAACAGAATAAAATGACTCTCTACAACTTCCGGGTTATCTCCCTGGCAACGCTTTCTTTAAAGCCATTAAGCTAGGCATAAAGTGCTCAAGTAATGAATATCCTGAAATAATTCCTTTGTCTTTGACATGAAATCCCTGCTCGTGGTTGTGATGTAACCCGGCAAATATATATATTGGAGAAATCAATGAGTGTTGTAGATTACTACAGAGCACAATTGAAGAAATCCGAGAACCGGTCAATTAGATGACACGACAATATATTTGATAGCGCGGCTCTTTGAAAAACAATGAATTCTCTGAGCTGGCTTGAAAACCCCAATCATTTAGTAGTGGTTATGATAAACCATGAAGATCCAGCCAGGTTTGGCTATTAAAGATCCATTTGCTCTTGCGGGGTACTTAATGGCGGCTCATCTTAAGAGATAAAACCTGTAAAAATGAACAAGACAGAATATATTCTGCATTATTTTAAGGGCGGCTTGAAAAAACACAACCCGAAGATGTTATAACATTGCTCCTTCTTTCATAATCTTGCTCTGACCCGGCTTGATAAGCCGGCATGTCATGTGAATATGATTTGATGTATGATGCAATGTTGATGCAATGTACGATGCAATGTTGATGTAATATATGATGCATTGTGTGATGAATGTTTGACTTGTCAGTATTTTTGGCGCGAACGCCGATTGTTAGGGTTAGATAAGCTACACCCGGAGGTGAGAAGCCCCCTTTTACAACCGTGGCTAATCATGTTAGCCGGAGATGGCATAAAGCTGGCCGATAAGGCATTAGAAGCAATACCTGAAGGTAAGAAGCCGCCCTCAGCCCGCGGCTAATCGTGTTAGCCGGAGATTTGGCATAAAGCTGGCCGATAAGGCATTAGAAGCGATACCCGAAGGTAAGAAGCCACCCTCAGGTCGCGGCTAATTGTGTTAGCCGGAAAATTTGGCATAAAGCCGGCCGATAATGCGTTAGAAGCGATACTCGAAGGTAAGAAGCCGCCCTCAGCCGTCGGCTAATCAAGTTAGCCAGAAGATTTTGCATAAAGTCGGCCGATAATGCTTTGGAAGTGATACCCGAAGGTAAGAAGCCGCCTTCAGCCCCCGGCTAATCATGTTAGCCGGAAGATTTGGCATAAAGCCGGCCGATAAGGTGTTAGAAGCGATACCCGAAGGTAAGAAGCCGCCCTTAGCCCCCGGCTAATCGTGTTAGCCGAAAGATTTGGCATAAAGCCGGCCGATAAGGCGCTAGAAGCGATACCCGAAGGTAAGAAGCCGCCCTCAGCCCCCGGCTAATCGTGTTAGCCGGAAGATTTGGCATAAAGCCGTCCGATAAGGCGTTAGAAGCGATACCCGAAGGTAAGAAGCCACCCTCAGCCCCCGACTAATCGTGTTAGCCGGAAGATTTGGCATAAAGCCGGCCGATAAGGCGTTAGAAGCGATACCCGATCTTAAGAAGCCGCCCTCAGCCCCCGGCTAATCATGTTAGCCGGAAGATTTGGCATAAAGCTGGACGATAAGGCGTTAGAAGAGATACCCGAAGGTAAGAAGCCGCCATTAGCCCCCGGCTAATCGTGTTAGCCGGAAGATTTGGCATAAAGCTAGTCGATAAGGCGTTAGAAGCGATACCCGAAGGTAAGAAGCCACCCTCAGCCCTCGGCTAATCATGTTAGCCGGAAGATTTGGCATAAAGCCGACCGATAAGGCATTAGAAGTGATACCTGAAGGTAAGAAGCCGCCCTCAGCAGTCGCAGTTGACATGTCAATTGGAATATTTGTGAATTCTTCTTGTAAGTCGCCATCTTGTATGAAGGAACGACAGAAGCTCCAAATAAATTCAGGCACCTATGTTTGAATGGTGCATCACAGCGGTTCGTCCTCTTGGGAAACTTTTAATCATCCGCCAATAATGTAATAGCCCCTAGGATTGGGTTTTCTCTTGCAAAGATCCGGGGTTCTCGTTGAAAACGACCAAATGTGTCTCACCATGTATGTAGCCCCCGAGTCTTAAGTTGACTCGAAGAGGCGGCTTTGAGAATCTCCACTGATGGTTGAGGTTGACCGTGGTGGGTTATAGATGATCCCGTATGAATTGTTTGAATGATCCGGTCGATGGTTCGTCCCGACTGGTTGTTGAAGTGAACCAAACTGTAATGGCGGCGACTTGCGCGCTTGTCCGTTGGGTGGCTCGTATTGTCGAGCAGTGCACCGATATGTTGATGTAGATCAAATTGTGGGCGGCGGCTTGCACGCGTCAATTGGGCAGTTCGTATTGGCCGCTGGCGTGTTGATCTAGACGTCGAAGTCAACTGCGACATGATCGCGGGAGACGGCCACGACACTGTAAGCCGGCGCGGTCGCGAGAGATGGCCATGGCATTGCGAGCTGGGCGGTCGGTGAGTTGCGGCGTTGTTGGTGAAGACCATATCGCGAATGCGGCAGCTTACCACGTCCATTGGGTGGCTCATAATTCTGGGTTAGCACGAGTGGTACCGGTGCATTGATGTAGACATAGAAACCAGCCATGGCATTGTAAGCCGGTGCTATTGTGGAGGACGCCACGACGTTGTAAGCCGGCGCCAATGGCGAGAGGCGGCCATGGCGTTTTAAGCCGAGCGGTGCCGAGAGACGGCCACGGCGTTGTAAGACGGTTCGGCCACGAGAGACGGCCATGGCGTTGTAGGCCAGCACGGACGTGCGAGTCGCCGGTGGTGTTGTAAGCACGGACGGGAGAATCAGCCATGGGCATTGTAAGCCGGCGCAAACAGGTGACTTGGCCGCGGGTATTGTAAGCCGGCGCGGATAGATGACTTAGCCACGGATGTTGCGAGCCGACGCGGCCACAAGAAACGGATGTGGCGCTGTAAGCTGGTATGGACGCCGGTGCCAAACGACGCTGGTGTGCCTCCATCTCCGCGATATGAAGCCACTTTGGTAATGAATAATTTGTCCCGTGTAAAAAATATTACAAAGACGAAATAATATATCTTCGAAGGAATCAAAATGCATAGATAAAATAAATTGGGTGGATAGCACTTGGTATTCTTGGGTGGATGTAGTAATTGAGGAAAAAATAAGCTTGAAGCCTCCATGTAGCCTCCCGCAAAGGCAGCATCTGGGTGGATACGGCGACGAGCGGGGCGAAGCTAGCGAAGCGGCAGAAGTCGGCGGGCCTGGCAGGGTGCTTTGGCCGGCCGGGAGCCATGACGTGGAGGCGGAGCATGCGGAGGCGGTTCGGCCGGGGCAAATCGGCGGCGCTGGCCCGCAACGAAGGAGGAGGTCGCGGCGGCTCATCGCCCGGGGCAGCTCGGCGGTGCCGGCCCGCAGCGAAGGCGGAGGTCGCGGCGACTCATCGGCCGGGGCGGCTCGACAGTGCCGACCCGCCGTAGAGACAAAGGAGTCGCCCGGATCTTTTTTATCCGAAAAATTGTGTGCTTCTCGATCCTCGGTAAAGATCCCTTCAAGAACACAAACCACCGTGCGCGGCCCCATGGTGGGCGCCAACTGTCATGGATTTGTCACGGCAGATGTCCGGGTGAACGGACTTAGGTTCGGGGCAAAGACGCAACTACGTGGCGGCTTGAAGGGGTTGATCGGAATCGAGAGACACAGAGTTTACCCAGGTTCGGCTCCTCTGATGGAGGTAAAAGCCTACGTCCTGCTTGTCTAGTATTGATGAGGAAGAAGATCTCTTGGTTACAGGGATGTGGTTTGCTACCTCTAATCACGAGAGACTCTAATCTGTCTATCTCTAATCACTTGTGTTGTCAAAACTTGTGGACTTGTCTCTTCCCCTCTAGGGGTGCTCTACCCCTCCTTATATAAGTTGAGAGGGTAGGTTTACAAATAGAGTCCTACTAGGAGTAGGATTAGGACTAATCTCTCTAAAATCCTATTCCGGGTCTTGTAACCTTCGGCAGGGAGTCTTTCTCTCTTTGAGCCTTGTCTTGTGAGCAGCCTGGCGCCGGCTTACACGCCAGGTTTTGTTCCTGGTCATCCTATGATCCACCTACTGGGTCATTAATAAAATGTCATGTCTTTTCCGGGTCTCTTGTGAGTCACCAGGCCGGGTCATACCGCGGGGTATATCCCCGACAATATGGATACTCTGCGAAACAAAAACATGCAACAAACAGGAACTAGCACTGACACTGGATCAATATGTTAGTCCCAAAAATAGTATAAGAAGTTGCCAAAAGTATATGAAAGTTGTAGAATATTGGCATGAAACAATCAAAAATTATAGATATGACGAAGACGTATTAGCCATCTTCATGACCGGTGCCACAGAAGCCGCGACCTGGGAGCCGGTCAGCGCGCTTGTTGCGAGAGAGCCCGAACGCCCGATAGTCTCCCATGTTGTGGGAGCGTACATTGTGGAGGATGCAGAACATTCCCCTGCCCCCATCAGGACCAAGTGGCGGACCAAAACCATACATCAGGACCCGAAGGAGGAGGACAACATGAGGCGGATCCTGCTCGGACCTTTCAGGCTGGGGCCCGGCGGGGCTGTCACCTAGCGGTAGTGGCAGCCCGCCGCCCGCGCCCCGTGCCTCCAGCGCTGGGGCCCAGAGCGGGCGGTAAGGAGACAGTGCCCTTCTAGCGACGGCAACAAGCTCGACGATGTGATCTATAACCTCTCCCCCTTTGGCAACAAGTTACCAAAAAGTTCAAAGTTATAGAGCTACTAGTCGCTCTGGGCACGATCTCCTTCTGTGACAGTCGATGGAGTCAAGAGACATGCATCAACGAAGGCTTCAACTGAAGTCCTCTGAGGTGGTGGAGTAGACACTGGAACTGATGGAGCTAAAGGAGCTACTGCGGGTGCTGAAGAAGAAGGCCTCAACTCTGGAGCATGCACTATAGGGGTTCTAGATTGAGTCGTGAACTGAGTGCTGGTCCTGAGGGGTGGACTCCGATCATCATCATCATCTGAGTCTGAAGTGTGGGGAATAGGAACTGCATCCACTCCCTTCTTAAGTTCATCCACACTTTTGGTCAGCCCATACACTTTGTTGTTCAACATGGAAAACTTGTCCTCCACAGTCCTCACAGGACTCTCCTGATTAAGCTGGATGGTCTTGATGTCCTTATGCATGCCCTGAATGGTGCCGATAAGGAGTTCCTTCTGCTCACTCTTGGTACTTGGCACCTAAGCTCGAGCAACTTTGGCTACCTCAGCCTTTTCCTGTGCAGTAGATGAAGTGGGATGACTTGGATCCATCACCATGACATTGTCCTCAAAATCTAGCGGAAGTGGAAAATGAGGGTGATCAAGTCCATGTACATTCGTCTCTAACTTAGAGTTGATGAGCATCTGAATGTATGGTGCATATCCACATGATCTCTTTTGGTCTACAGCTGTTCTCTTCATTGTCTCAACAATAAGATCCATCACCCTGAACCTAGTGTGGGTTTCAATGAGGTGCAGCATGTTGATTGAGCACCGTCGGATCATCTTGTCATCTCCTAACTTGGGCATCAATGGGTATCTCAAAATGGTGTTGGTTGTAGGCAATCCTTCTTGTAGATAATATAATGAGCCAAACTTATGTGAATGCACATAATCAGTGGGGATCTCCTTGTACATCCTTTGCATGGAGTTGTGGTTCATCTTGGCCTCGGTGTACACATCCAAGTCACCATCCTCAACTGGTAGAGCTCCTAAGATGGTAGCCCACTCTTCAACAGTAGATTGGTACCTTGTACCCTCAATCATCCACACTATCCTGTCATCTGGATAGAAGTGAGCAGTGGAGTAGAACTGCATAATCATTTGATCATTCTAGGCAGTGAAATCCCTTCCAACAAAGTTTGCAATGTCAATGTTCTTGAAGTTCTCTTGCACACTTGGAAAATATTCTTCATTTTCCTTGCTGAAGGCCAAGTAAACATATCTCATGTCATTGACTGTTGGGCTCTTGTCCAAAAGGACAGTCTCATAGAAATCCCATTGTTCCTTTGTGTGGAAGATAGCATTCACATCAGTCCTTTTCGTGGAGGCATATGGGTCATTTTCTCTCCACAATCTTAGCCGTGAGTCCTTCCTCTTCTTCATGTCCTCAGCTAAAGGATGAGCATCATTATGCTCTGACAGATGGGGCCTCAGCTTCCTCAACACTGGCAAGTCCTCCTCAAAATCTCTAGAGGTTGATGTCTTGTTCTTGGCAGCTAGAGGGATGTCTCTAGTGGTCTTATTGGACTTTGGAGCAGTTGACTTCTTGGGTGCAGATTTCTTGCTCTTTGATGGAGCCTGACTAGACATAGCATCTGCAAGAAGCTTTTTCTTCTTGGCAGGAGGAGCCTGGGCAGCTGGCTCTTCCTCCATTTCCACCTCTTCAGCTTCAGGTGGATCCTCATACATAGAGGTGGGTCTGCCAATGACCTTGACAATCCTCTTCCTTGCTCTCTTCTTCTCTCCTGCTTTCTTAGGCATGGAGCTCCTGGCTGGCTCAATAGAAACTGAGGTGTTGGCCTTGGCACTCTCAGGTGCCCTCATAGAATCAGCACTTGCATAGACCTTCTTAACATGTCTCTTAGAAGAAGTGGCATCTGTTGTTGTGCTCTTGGCAGCCTACTCTTAGTTTTGAATTTCAGCTAAGTGGGTTTCGGTACCACCGAGTTCGAAAAATCAGAGCCACCGAGACAGACACTCTCCTGTTACACGAACTTGGCAGCCCTTTTCGGTGAGACTGAAAAGAGGCATTTGTTCCACTGAGAGGGTTCTCGATTGCCCTAATCCACATATCGATAAGACCGATATTTTCAACTCGGTGTCATCAAGACACACATGGAGGAAACTCAACCCCAAAAATGTTCGTTCTTCTACTCTAATGGAAGTTTTTTGAGTATGTATCAATCTCAAACTGTGGCTTATAGATAAAACGACCCTAATGCGCTAGAATTGGATAGAGGAGCGCAAAGGGGATCAGAATCTCACCCTAGTTCGGCGAAGAGTCCGCTACGGTGAAGACGGAGGTCATGATTCCCTCGACGGCAAGGATCCCAACGGCAAGGGCACACGAGGGAGGCAAGGGCGATGACCAGGGGCCATGACGGCATCTAGGTTTTGGAGGAAACCGGACATTTGAAGATATAATTTCAAATGTCGGGTCCGCCACATTATATATCCCTCACTGTCATTGACACCGATTCCAAATTATTGGTGCCACCGAGTTCCTCAACTGTCAGTTGACAGGGAAACTCGATGAAGGCGAGAATATTGAATCGGTGTTACCGAGGTTGGAAAACCATATCAACCCTAGGCGTTGGTGAGACCGAGATTTTTGTGTTGGTTCCACCGAGTTGCACTTCGTAGGTTTTGGTGGTCATCTCTTGACGAAACCGAACTCATAGTGCTCCTCACACAGAAGGTTCGAGAAGTGTTTGCTCAATTTTTTTGATGTAGCATGAATAGAATTTGAGACGAGAAAGTGTAGATAGCTAGAGAGGGTCCTAGGCATTCTTGTATAACCAATTGGCCAAATAAAAATGAAAGCCAAATAACAAAAATTGGATATCCTCGAATGAGAAAAGATATGCATACCAACATGCTCACACAATAAGATGTGAAATGAAATATGGCAAACATGCGAAACCACTCTAGTATCTACCAAGCACTCTGGCGATGACAGAGTCATCTATATATGAGTATATTAACTTAGAAGCCAAGTAAGAATACTTGATCATAGGTCATACTCATCGTTTAAGCACATGTGGGGTTATCACTTTTACATGAAGCATTTAATGTCTTCACATCTTTAAGAGATACTATAACTCAAGTCTTTGAGTAAAGATCACCCTTGATGTGACATCCCCCCTAAGAGGGATAAACTAACCTTTGGTTTTGTCGTAGAAGACTTCATGTGGGTGATGTAGTAGTGGATGCTCATAGTTGATGAAGATCATCTTGAGTTGGGAGCAATCCTTGTTGTTTCTTACTCTTCTCACCTATATGGGTTAGTCCCAAACAATAGACAAATACAAGGATATCTATGGACATGGAGGGCAAAGAATACATGATGATGTCCATGGATTCATTAATTACCTTGTCCCTTGCTTACCTTTGATGGAATGTGTGACTCCTTGAACTATTGCATAAGGTTGTAATTGATTGCAAATAGCCCTTGCCAAAAATGGATGTGAGTGAATTTTGTTGGCGGAGTCACCCCTCAAGAACTTCTCTATTTCTTCTTCTTTGGGATCCACATCAACTTGATGGGAATCCTTGGAGTTGAAGTAGCAATTATACAAACTGAGCTTGTAGTAGACTTGGGAACCCACTTGACTATGTATTCGGATTCATCTTCATATGAGTCAATCTCCTCTTGAAGCTTGTCCTTGCCCTTGAGCTTATGGTCTTGTGGTGGAAGGTCATCGTGAGCTTTCGTTCCCTTGGGAAGAGTATGTTCATACTTCTCTCTTTGAGGAACAAACTTGGCTTGGGGTATTGACCTTCTTCCCATTCAACTCCATTGGCGTTGAAGTAGCCAATGCCATGCTTCTTCCGGTATCATCCATGCTTGCATACAATTTCCTCAAATTGCTTACATCCGGCAAGACTTTTGTAGATACCTTTTTCTATAATCCCTTACGATAGATCATTTTCTTTCTCAAGTGTAACTTGGCCAAGAGAATCGTTAGTGGAACCAATAGAACTACTAGAAGCAATATCATTGGATTTATCATTTTTATTGCTACTACTTGAAGAACCTTTCTTGCCTTTGTTACTAGTTTGCTTAGCCTTAACTTGTGGAATGAATGAAGAAAAGAGTAGTCGTTTGGCTAGATAAGAGGAAGTCCTCTTTCGAAGATCGTCATTTATAGCTTTAAGGAATTCATGCTCTTTCTCAAAATTGAGCTTCTCAAAGCGGAGCTTCTCATGAGTCCTTACAAGCTCTCTATGATCTTCTAGAGTAGACTCGTGGGATAACTTAAGAGTGTTTAATTCTTTAGTTAGTCGCTCTATTTCCAACTTATCATCATCACATGACTTATATTGACTAAAGTGATTACTAACAATTTTATTTCAACTGATATCACTAGATTTTTTAATAGCAAGTCATCATCTCCATGTAGGTCATCCCCATCACTATTAAAGTCAATGTATTCGGGGTGTGATACCTTGTGGCCTTTAGCCATGAAGAAACTTCCACTCCCTTCATTTGGTGAATCAAATATGTCGTAGGAGTTGGAGGAAACAAGTGCAAGTCCCGCAACACCTTCATCTTGACTATAGTCGGAGTCGGAGTGATAGCTTCTCTCGTAGTGGTTGTCGGATTCAAAGTTGGAAACCCATTCACCAACATGAGCTTGATGTCTTCTTCTTCTGTATCTCTTGGTGTACTTGTCCTTCTGCTCCGAGACTTTTCTTCTCCATGAGGGTATTCGGTCATAACGATCATCTCTCCTCCTCTCTCTTCGAGGAGACTCGTCTCTTGAGCTCTTTCTTCTAGGTGACTCTTCCCTTCTTTTGTGTGTATGGGGGGGGCGTGCACTCATTGGAGTAGTCTTCAGGCCTTCCACAATTGTAACAATTTTGGTCACGACTAGATGAATGCTTCTCTTCATATCTTGAGCTGGAGTTCCTGTCTTTGCATCTACTCTTGTAGAATTTGTTGAATTTCTTGACCATGAGTCTTATCTCTTCATTGGTAACTAGTTTGTTGCTTGATGTAGCAGGAGTGTCACTTGAGGCTTTGTAAGCACCGCTTGACTTGTTGTAAAGTTCTTCCTTCTCCTTGAATGACATCTCATGAGCAACAATCCTTCCAATTACTCCCATAGGCTTGAGATCTTTATAGTTTGGCATCATTTGGGTCAATGTGCACACAGTGTCATACTTTCCATCCAAGGCTCTAAGTATCTGATGATGAATTTGTCGGTCATTTTGCTTCCTAAGCCGACAATCTCATTTGTAACGAGAGCAATCCTAGAGTACATTTCGGTGACTCCTTCACCATCCTTCATCTTGAACTTGTCAAGTTGACTTTGAAGCACATCCAACTTAGATTCCCTGACGGAGTCGGTACCTTCAAGCATAACAACCAAAATGTCCCAAATTTCCTTTTCATTGTCAAGACGGCTGATTTGGTTGAATTCTTCAGGGCATAGGCAGTTGAATAAAATTTAACATGCTTGAGCATTGTATTGCGACATCTTCAATTCTTCTGCGGTTGCTTCACAATCCGGTTCCTTGCCATCACCAAAGAATTTACCTTTCAAGCCAACACGAACAACAACCCATATGGCGGGGTTATGACCAACAATATGGATTTTCATCTTATGTTTCATCCTCACGAAAACCTTTAGCTTTACCATCTTCCATTCTCTGCTTTATCTCAGCTATCTCCTTGTCCGATTTCTGGGCTTCACGAATTTTTTCGGTCAAGGTGGACTGGATCTCTAGTGTACCAACATATCCTCTTGGAACTATCTCTAGCTTGAGCTCTCTGAGATCATCGGCTAACTCTTGGGGTAATCCTCCCGCTGTGAGTGTGTTCACATAAGTTTTACGACTCAAGGCATCGGCTACAACATTAGCCTTACCTGGATGGTAGTGTAATCTCATGTCATAGTCCTTGATTAACTCTAACCATCTCCTCTGTCTGAGGTTCAACTCTTTCTGCGTGAAGATATACTTCAGGCTCTTATGGTCGGTGTAAACATCACAACTATTTCCGATAAGAAAATGTCTCCAGGTCTTGAGTGCGTGCACTACGGCTGCTAGTTCCAAATCATGGGTGGCATAATTCAACTCATGAGGTCGTAGTTGTCTGGATGCATAAGCTACAACTTTTCCATCCTGCATAAGTACTCCTCCAAGTCCTTGACGTGAATCATCACAATAAACTTGGAAATCCTTCCGAATATCGGGCAAGATCAATACTGGGGCTGTGACCAAACGTTTCTTCAACTCCTGAAAACTGGCTTCACATTCCTCAGTCCAAACATACTTAGATTCTTTCTTCAACAACTCTGTCATGGGCTTGGCAATCTTTGAGAAATTCTCAATGAATCTCCAGTAATATCCAGCAAGTCCGAGGAAACTGCGGATCACCTTAACTGAGGTAGGGGACTTCCACTCGGTGACGGCTTCAACCTTAGCAGGGTCCACTTCTATTCCATCTCCGGAAATAACATGTCCAAGGAATCCGACTTCCGTCAGCCAAAATTCACATTTGCTGAACTTGGCATATAGTTGATGCTCTCTCAGCTTCTCCAGAACTAAACGCAAATGTTCCTTATGCTCTTCCTCGTTCTTGGAGAATATCAGAATGTCATCGATGAACACCACAACAAACTTGTCTAGGTATTCCATGAATACTTTGTTCATCAAATTCATGAAGTAGGCAGGAGCATTAGTCAATCCAAAAGACATGACCGTATACTCATACAAGCCATACCTCGTGGTGAAAGCTGTTTTGGGTATATCCTGTTCACGAATTTTCAACTGGTGATACCCTGATCGAAGATCGATCTTGGAGAATACTTTGGCTCCTACGAGCTGATCAAACAAATCATTAATCATCGGCAGAGGGTACTTGTTCTTGATAGTCACCTCGTTCAAGGCACGATAATCGACTACCATTCTCAAGGTTTTATCCTTCTTCTCCACCAAAAGAACTGGGGCTCCCCAAGGTGAAGAACTGGGGCGTATATAACCTTTGACCAATAACTCCTTAATTTGCTTCTTGATTTCCAACAGATCATTTGCGGGCATCCGATAGGGTCTCTTGGAAATTGGGGCTGTCCCTGGCTGTAGCTCTATTAAGAACTCAATCTCCCTATCTGGTGGCATTCCTGGTAATTCTTCCGGAAATACATCTGGAAAGTCTTTTACCACAGGTACTTCCTCCTGAACAACTCCTGTGAGGGCATTTAACCTAACACTCATACGTGTGCGTCGGGATACATACTTAATCCTCTTGTTCTCCGGGGTGGTGAGTGAAACAGACTTGCTGAGGCAATCAAGATTTCCTTCATACTTGGTCATCCAATCCATGCCTAGGATTACATCCAATCCCTGGGATTCTAAGACGATGAGGTCGGTGGGAAAAACATGGTTTCCTATATTGAGTTTCAAGGCATGGCATCCTATCCCTGCCATCATCATACCTCCTGGGGAACTGACCTTAATGGGCTGACTAAGGGTTTTGGTCGGCAAACCATACTTATCCACAACTACCCTTGATATGAATGAATGAGTTGCACCGGAATCAAAAAGTAATGTAACTGAACGTGAATGCAATAAAAACTTACCAACCACAGTCTCGGGTTGATCATAGACTTCTTCCACGTCGAGATGGTTCACCTGGGCACGAGGAAAAGGGTTTGGCTTCTTGGCTGCGGAGTTGCCGTTTCCACTGCCTTGCTTGCTCTGGGGACACTCAGTAGCATAGTGCCCTGTCTTCTGGCACTTGAAACAGGTGATGTGACTCAGATCCTTCTGAGCAGGAACTTGACGGTGCTGGTTGTTGTTCCCATTCCCATTGTCAGTCTTGAAATTGCCATGGTTGAGACGGTTGTTCCCATTTCCTCCATGATGGTGGCCTCCATGGTTGTGCACAGCATGAGTGTGCTTTCCAAACTTACTGTTTCCTGATCCGGTATTCCCTGAGTACGGGGAGTAGCGAAGCTTTTGATGAGCTCCAGAGTTAAACTTCCCCTGAGTGTACTTCCGCTTGCGGTTCTCAATCTGCTGCTGTTTACCTTCCAGAATAAGTGCCTTATCCACCAGCTCTTGGTAGTTGTTGAAATTAGCCACTACCAGCTGCATGCTCAACTCATCGTTGAGTCCTTCCAGAAATTTCTCTTGCTTGGCCGCATCATCGGCCACATCTCCTGGGGCGTAACGGGCCAACATGTTGAACTCTTCCACATATTGGGCCACAGAGCGATTACCCTGGCGCAAGTTGCGAAACTCGCGCTTCTTTAGACTCATGGCTCCAGCTGAGACATGAGTGGTGCGGAAAGCAAGCTTGAACTGCTCCCAAGTCACATCTGCAATAGGATAAGTGTTGGTGTAATTCTCCCACCATGATGTTGCTGGTCCTTCCAGTTGATGTGCGGCAAATCGCACTTTCTCAGCGTCAGTACATCCAGCGGTGACGAGTTCTCTCTCCATCTTATGGAGCCAGTCATCTGCCACAATGGGCTCAGTGCTGCTGGAGAAAGTTGGAGGGTTTAACCTCAGAAAACGGGTGAGATTGTCAGTCTGGGGTGGATGGTGGTTGTGGTTGTTCTGGTTGTTGGTCTGATTCTGGATCAACAATTGCATCAGTGCATTCTGTTGCTGAAGGAGTTGAGTGAGTTCCAGTGGGAAAGGGAAATCGGTCTCACGTCGTGGAGGCATCTTGCTGTTTTCAGAGGGATGAGAATTAGAATAGAACAAGGGTCTAGAAGAAATAATCACTACCCATATGCAATGCAACAAACATATCACACCAAACACTCATTCATTTATTCAATCAATGTCAAACATCGAGAATACAAATCTCAAACAACTAAGCATCGACCTACGCTTTAATGATTAAAATAAAAGATACATTGGAGGGCATAACTAAGGTTCTCCTCAAAAGTGCATAGTCGTAGGTCCTCCGGTGGTGCTTTCCTCATAGTCTTCATCGTCGCTGATGAAGGGTGCCATGTCTCCTTCGGGATGAAGGTTTTCCCCCATGTCTAGCTGCTCCTCCAGAGTTGCGATGCGTGCATTCTGCTCATCAATCCTCTCTAGGAAGTCCTTCACTTCATGCTCGTGTTCATAGTTGGCCTCCCGCAGATCAGCTTCAAGGTCCAGCTCGCGGTTCATCAGATTCTTGATTGTCTTTGTATCAGCACGAACTCGAAGCTCCAGAGTCCTGATGTGAGTCTCCAGGGTCTGGATATATGACATGGTGGAGTCTCTAGTGGGAGGGGTTATGATGTTGCCATGAGCATCTCTGCGGCAAACCATGCTGAGTCCTGATGAAATGGTTCCACCTCTGTATTCCTCCTGAATACGTCCAAGGGCACGATGAATGGCCATGTCTCTTCCAAGTATCCAACTGGGTGCCACGAACTTGAGATCTATGGGTTCCTTCCGATTCCCAAAAGTCTTCCCTGGGATATGCACCTCGATCCTGTAGCGTCCATCTTGGGGAAATGACATGATAGGAATCCCGGTGATGCTCGGCAAAGCAATCCTTACGTCCTTGACGATCCTCATCAGCTCCTTACCAAAGGGCATCATTGCGTCAGGCTGGCAAAACTCCGTGATCAACACTGGGATGAAGGTGGCCATCTATAAATTTTGAAATAATCGGAGAGGAGTCAGAAACGAATAGATGAGAGTATAAGATATTTAAAGACAAATAGAAACAATCCTAAGGATTTCCAATCCTAGAGGTTACGTCCTACGGTCAGCGTGTGCTCTGATACCATTTCTGTAGCGACCCGACCTGAAAGGTCAAGTCTCCGGTGTTTCCGTACCATCCCAAGATCATGCTGGTACACACACGGTACATCCATGTATATATCAAAGGGAAATCACACAGCATTATATTAATCGAAATCTCATATCGAGTCCTTTATTACAATAAAAATTACAATAAAGTGGCTAAAAGCCAACTCATGATAATATCTAAATCTTGCGGAAGCGTCGAAGGTAGATGAGTCCATCTGACTCCAAGGGCATCTCACTGAGCATAGAACGTGTCCTCACTCCTGGTCGGAAAAATACTCTGCAACATGATACGTTGCAGCCGTGTAGGTCAGCATATGGAATATGCCGGCAAAGTCACAGTAGAGGTGTGAAAATAATCAGCTAGTCTATATGCATATATGGCAGGTGGGGTGGTAAGTTTTGCGTAAAGCCAATTTTTCCTACATCAAGAAAAGGGGCTAAGCAAAATATTACTAAGTTGGTTGATTAATGAGATGGTTCCACCAACCAATTCTCATTCCCAAAATTATTAATACCCACATCATCATTATTAATTGTGTTGAGAGTTCCGGAAGTTTCAATTCCTTTGGCTCAAGTCGTCCATGACCGTGGACACGGCTAATCGATTAGGTTTAAGTACTCTGCAGAGTTTTGCACACGTTCCCCACAAGATTTGGTCGCCTCCGTTTGATTTCTCGCACTTCAGGGTGTTTGAGAAATGGATGACCAAAACATGGTCTTCCAAAGGGTTTCCCTGCGACTCTATCGGTGCCCATCCTTTCCTACCGTTCTTCTACCTCTCGTAGCACTGCCTGTCCAGGGTCACCACGATATCCAACCAAGCCAGAGCCCATAATGACTTGTGGCTGTGCAGGTAAGCCTTGGGTTTTAAAGCATCCATCCATCTCTTTGTGCCTGGGTGGACCTTTCCGCGTGAATACTGGCCATCTCCAGCATCACCTAGGCAAACCACTGGTTTCTCCAGGGTGCCGTTCAACCATCATCCACCCAGAGGTATGTTGAAAACTCGGAGTCTTAAATCTTGATCATTATGTAGGTCTTGAAATTATTAACTCTCTCAACTCTCATGAATCACATAACCAACCCCGTCTACTAATAGCATAGCAAAAGGTAAAACAACGTTTCCCGGGGCCAATGTGTCAAGAGGTTGAGGGGGGTACCTACCACATGATACTACTACAATGTAACCAAGTTTCCAACTAACCTATCTTGCATGCAATTGGGGAGATGGTAGAACTAATGCATATAAAACATGGGTAAACATGGTCAAAGTGACTTGCCTGATTGATGATCTTCGTACGTGAGTGTCTCTAAGTAACAAGCTTCGCACTCCGGATAATCTAACGAAGCAAACAAGCACTCAATAAGCATACAACAGAATATTGTAACTCACAAACATCAACCAAGAACTAGTAAACAATCAAGACAAAACAATGCACAAATCTCAAGTAAGAAAACACACAAAGTTTTGTTTTCAAAAGGTGAGGAATGAAAACACTACTGACATAATGAAACCATTTGTAATAACAAAACAATTGTTGTCAGCAAGGAAACAATAGAATATTTTATTAATAAACAGAATATAATCAATTTAAGTTTGTTGGGAAAAGTTTAGTAAAGTTTGTGATAAACACTATATGAATCAACTATAGTTATATTAACAAAAGAATGAAAAACTAAACTTATTATTTATTTGTAAAACATGTTCTTAACAGAAAATAATTTACAATTAAATCTGTCTTAGAAAACAGAATTAAAATATACAAAACTTTGTTTGAAAACAAAACTATTACTAGTTAGTTGTTTTAATCAAATTATGCCTATTTGAAAATAAGTTGTGATTCCTATATTAAATAAAATTAAACTAAGGAAATTTATATTTTTATTAACAGTGAGTGAAAACACTAAATGTTTATTAACAGAACCTAATAAACAAATAAAACCAATTCTAAATCAAACTAATTAAAATTGAGTTTATAAAACAATATTATAATACTAAGCAGATTTTGTTTATAGTTAAAACATTAATCAAATTAAACCTATAAATCCTCAAACTAAGCATGAAGATAGTCCTAACTAATACCAAACAGTAGCAAAAAGATTCATGTGAAAAACTGTTTTCAAACTCTAGTTATTCAGATTTGAAGATTTTGAGCAAATTTGATAAAATTCAAATTTTATAGTTCAAATTTGAAATTTAAAAGTACAGGGTGAAACTACATGAAAAATGTGAGCTATTGTAAAAAGAATCAACTCAAAACATTAAACAGGTTAAAAGATATAAGCTAAACAAAATTTGAAATCATTCTGTTAACTAAAACAAAATCAGAAAAGGGAAAAATCTACCGGACGGCCAGGGGGCTACGTGGCACGATCCTATTGGTTGGGAGCGTGTGCGCGCGAGTGCTTACGGGCGGGCGACCGGACCGAAGAAAAAAAAACGGTTCGCCGTTTTAAGTGTTCTATTCCGAGCCGTTGGATCTAGATCGGAGGGAGGGAAGGGGCTCGACGACTTTATCGGAGGGGGTGTGGGAATTCCGGCGATGGAGGCGGCGGCCGGTGGTCGAGGACGTCGCCGGAGGGGTTTCCGGTGGTCGAGGGAGGCAGTGGTGGGGTTCAGACGACGGCAGGCGAGGTTCTTCTTCGAAAAGAGGGGTCGGAGAAGACCGAGGATGACCGAGGCGTTGGCTACGGGCGATGGGAGCTCCGGTGGTGGTGCAACTTCGGCGAGGAATTGGCAGCGCCTTGGTGAGGGACAGAGGGGGTTTTGGGGGGGAATGAAGAGAGGGGAGTGGCCGGTACTTATAGGGGGTGCGGGGAGTGAGAGGGAGTGATGGGGAGGCGAGATCTGCGGGGATGAAGAAAAACGGCCAGCGAGGACGACGTCGCGTGCGGGAGGAAGGAGGCGACCGCGCGGGCGAAACGGTCAGTCGGGTGGGGCCCGGTGTCAGTGAGAGGGGAGGAGGTTAATGCGCGTCGGTCGGCCGACCGGTAACGGTCTCGGCTTTTAAAGCCGTTGGGCCGGCCCGTTTAATACCGAAAACGGTTACCGTTTCTTTTTAATAATTTACCAGAGTGTTACAAAAACATTTAAAGCATTCAAATCGTTTGTAAATATAGGGGTATTATATATCAAAATTAACAGAATAATAAATTCTATTTAATGAACATTTCTATTCTGTCATTTGAACACTTTGAAAAAAAAAATATTTTCAGAAATTGCCTAATTGTTTTTAAATCCTTTTTGCAAATATTTTCAAAATAACCCCTGGTTATTATTGTTCAAATATATCACCAATTAGTCCCTGGTGTGGAGTGTCATGTTCCTCCTCTCTTATTTGAACTTTTAACCAAAATTTCAAATATGTGAAAGCAACTTAGTGAAAAGTAGAAAGGACTTTCAGAAAGTCAGAAAAGGCATTTCAACTATTTCACAAAATCAAGCAATGATGATGATGGATGCATAGCTATATTCATAACATTCCAAAATGGAATTTTGGGATGTTACAAACCTACCCACCTTAAGATGAATCTCGCCCTCGAGATTCGGGTTGGCTAGAAAATAGGTGCGGGTGGTCTCTACGAATATCTTCTTCGCGTTCCCAGGTGGCTTCTTCCTCTGTGTGGTGACTCCACAAAACCTTACAGAACTTGATGATCTGCTGCAGGTAACTCTGTTGGCAGTCTCGAGGATTCTGACAGGCTTCTCCTCGTAGGTCAGATCATTGTCAAGTTGTATGGCCTCTAGGGGCACGGTGTCTCGAAAAGGGATGTCAGCCATCTCAGCATGACATTTCTTCAGCTGGGACACATGGAACACATTATGAACTTCGGATAATCCTTCCGGCAATTCCAGTTTGTATGCAACTTCGCCTCTACGTTCAAGAATGTTGTAGGGGCCTATGAATCTGGGTGCTAATTTTCCTTTAACACCAAATCTCTTGATTCCTCGAAGCGGGGACACACGAAGATAAGCTCGGTCTCCCACTTTATACGTCACTTCTTTGCGTTTGCTGTCAGCATAACTCTTTTGTCGAGATTGAGCTATCTTGAGTCTGTCACGAATCAACTTGACTTTCTCTTCAGAATCTCGGATAAGGTCGGGACCAAAAAGTTGTCGGTCTCCAACACCATCCCACGTCACTGGTGTTCTGCATCTCCTTCCGTATAAAGCTTCGAAAGGGGCCATCTTTAGACTGGTCCGATAACTGTTGTTGTATGAGAATTCTGCGTAAGGCAAGTTATCGTCCCAACTAGAACCATAGTCTAGTGCACAAGCTCTCAACATGTCCTCCAAAATCTGATTGACTCTCTCAGTCTGTCCATCTGTCTGCGGATGAAAGGCTGTACTGAACTCTAGCCTTGTACCCAAAGTTTCATGTACCTGATACCAAAACTTTGAGGTAAATTGTGTTCCTCTATCTGACACGATACTCCTCGGAACTCCATGCAAACATACGATCCTGGTCATATATATCTTGGCTAGCTTAGCACTGGTATAGGTGGTTTTTACCGGGATGAAGTGAGCTACCTTGGTCAAGCGATCTACCACTACCCAGATGGAATCATAACCTGAACGGGTCCTGGGCAATCCTGTGATGAAATCCATACCAAGCTTTTCTCATTTCCACTCGGGTATCTGCAAAGGTTGGAGTAACCCTGCTGGTTTCTGATGTTCTGCCTTTACTCTCTGACAAACATCACATATTGCAACATGTTCCGGAATATCTTTCTTCATACCTGTCCACCAATAACTTTCCTTTAAATCCAGATACATCTTGGTGTTTCCTGGGTGTATCGAGTAAGGTGAATCGTGGGCTTCCTGAAGTATCAACTTCCTGAGCTCTGGGTCATTGGGCACATAGATTCGGTTCTCAAACCACAAAGTTCCGTGTTCATCCTCACGAAAACCTTTAGCTTTACCATCTTCCATTCTCTGCTTTATCTCAGCTATCTCCTTGTCCGATTTCTGGGCTTCACGAATTTTTTCGGTCAAGGTGGACTGGATCTCTAGTGTACCAACATATCCTCTTGGAACTATCTCTAGCTTGAGCTCTCTGAGATCATCGGCTAACTCTTGGGGTAATCCTCCCGCTGTGAGTGTGTTCACATAAGTTTTACGACTCAAGGCATCGGCTACAACATTAGCCTTACCTGGATGGTAGTGTAATCTCATGTCATAGTCCTTGATTAACTCTAACCATCTCCTCTGTCTGAGGTTCAACTCTTTCTGCGTGAAGATATACTTCAGGCTCTTATGGTCGGTGTAAACATCACAACTATTTCCGATAAGAAAATGTCTCCAGGTCTTGAGTGCGTGCACTACGGCTGCTAGTTCCAAATATGGGTGGCATAATTCAACTCATGAGGTCATAGTTGTCTGGATGCATAAGCTACAACTTTTCCATCCTGCATAAGTACTCCTCCAAGTCCTTGACGTGAAGCATCACAATAAACTTGGAAATCCTTCCGAATATCGGGCAAGATCAATACTGGGGCTGTGACCAAACGTTTCTTCAACTCCTGAAAACTGGCTTCACATTCCTCAGTCCAAACATACTTAGATTCTTTCTTCAACAACTCTGTCATGGGCTTGGCAATCTTTGAGAAATTCTCAATGAATCTCCAGTAATATCCAGCAAGTCCGAGGAAACTGCGGATCACCTTAACTGAGGTAGGGGACTTCCACTCGGTGACGGCTTCAACCTTAGCAGGGTCCACTTCTATTCCATCTCCGGAAATAACATGTCCAAGGAATCCGACTTCCGTCAGCCAAAATTCACATTTGCTGAACTTGGCATATAGTTGATGCTCTCTCAGCTTCTCCAGAACTAAACGCAAATGTTCCTTATGCTCTTCCTCGTTCTTGGAGAATATCAGAATGTCATCGATGAACACCACAACAAACTTGTCTAGGTATTCCATGAATACTTTGTTCATCAAATTCATGAAGTAGGCAGGAGCATTAGTCAATCCAAAAGACATGACCGTATACTCATACAAGCCATACCTCGTGGTGAAAGCTGTTTTGGGTATATCCTGTTCACGAATTTTCAACTGGTGATACCCTGATCGAAGATCGATCTTGGAGAATACTTTGGCTCCTACGAGCTGATCAAACAAATCATTAATCATCGGCAGAGGGTACTTGTTCTTGATAGTCACCTCGTTCAAGGCACGATAATCGACTACCATTCTCAAGGTTTTATCCTTCTTCTCCACCAAAAGAACTGGGGCTCCCCAAGGTGAAGAACTGGGGCGTATATAACCTTTGACCAATAACTCCTTAATTTGCTTCTTGATTTCCAACAGATCATTTGCGGGCATCCGATAGGGTCTCTTGGAAATTGGGGCTGTCCCTGGCTGTAGCTCTATTAAGAACTCAATCTCCCTATCTGGTGGCATTCCTGGTAATTCTTCCGGAAATACATCTGGAAAGTCTTTTACCACAGGTACTTCCTCCTGAACAACTCCTGTGAGGGCATTTAACCTAACACTCATACGTGTGCGTCGGGATACATACTTAATCCTCTTGTTCTCCGGGGTGGTGAGTGAAACAGACTTGCTGAGGCAATCAAGATTTCCTTCATACTTGGTCATCCAATCCATGCCTAGGATTACATCCAATCCCTGGGATTCTAAGACGATGAGGTCGGTGGGAAAAACATGGTTTCCTATATTGAGTTTCAAGGCATGGCATCCTATCCCTGCCATCATCATACCTCCTGGGGAACTGACCTTAATGGGCTGACTAAGGGTTTTGGTCGGCAAACCATACTTATCCACAACTACCCTTGATATGAATGAATGAGTTGCACCGGAATCAAAAAGTAATGTAACTGAACGTGAATGCAATAAAAACTTACCAACCACAGTCTCGGGTTGATCATAGACTTCTTCCACGTCGAGATGGTTCACCTGGGCACGAGGAAAAGGGTTTGGCTTCTTGGCTGCGGAGTTGCCGTTTCCACTGCCTTGCTTGCTCTGGGGACACTCAGTAGCATAGTGCCCTGTCTTCTGGCACTTGAAACAGGTGATGTGACTCAGATCCTTCTGAGTAGGAACTTGACGGTGCTGGTTGTTGTTCCCATTCCCATTGTCAGTCTTGAAATTGCCATGGTTGAGACGGTTGTTCCCATTTCCTCCATGATGGTGGCCTCCATGGTTGTGCACAGCATGAGTGTGCTTTCCAAACTTACTATTTCCTGATCCGGTATTCCCTGAGTACGGGGAGTAGCGAAGCTTTTGATGAGCTCCAGAGTTAAACTTCCCCTGAGTGTACTTCCGCTTGCGGTTCTCAATCTGCTGCTGTTTACCTTCCAGAATAAGTGCCTTATCCACCAGCTCTTGGTAGTTGTTGAAATTAGCCACTACCAGCTGCATGCTCAACTCATCGTTGAGTCCTTCCAGAAATTTCTCTTGCTTGGCCGCATCATCGGCCACATCTCCTGGGGCGTAACGGGCCAACATGTTGAACTCTTCCACATATTGGGCCACAGAGCGATTACCCTGGCGCAAGTTGCGAAACTCGCGCTTCTTTAGACTCATGGCTCCAGCTGAGACATGAGTGGTGCGGAAAGCAAGCTTGAACTGCTCCCAAGTCACATCTGCAATAGGATAAGTGTTGGTGTAATTCTCCCACCATGATGTTGCTGGTCCTTCCAGTTGATGTGCGGCAAATCGCACTTTCTCAGCGTCAGTACATCCAGCGGTGACGAGTTCTCTCTCCATCTTATGGAGCCAGTCATCTGCCACAATGGGCTCAGTGCTGCTGGAGAGAGTTGGAGGGTTTAACCTCAGAAAACGGGTGAGATTGTCAGTCTGGGGTGGATGGTGGTTGTGGTTGTTCTGGTTGTTGGTCTGATTCTGGATCAACAATTGCATCAGTGCATTCTGTTGCTGAAGGAGTTGAGTGAGTTCCGGTGGGAAAGGGAAATCGGTCTCACGTCGTGGAGGCATCTTGCTGTTTTCAGAGGGATGAGAATTAGAATAGAACAAGGGTCTAGAAGAAATAATCACTACCCATATGCAATGCAACAAACATATCACACCAAACACTCATTCATTTATTCAATCAATGTCAAACATCGAGAATACAAATCTCAAACAACTAAGCATCGACCTACGCTTTAATGATTAAAATAAAAGATACATTGGAGGGCATAACTAAGGTTCTCCTCAAAAGTGCATAGTCGTAGGTCCTCCGGTGGTGCTTTCCTCATAGTCTTCATCGTCGCTGATGAAGGGTGCCATGTCTCCTTCGGGATGAAGGTTTTCCCCCATGTCTAGCTGCTCCTCCAGAGTTGCGATGCGTGCATTCTGCTCATCAATCCTCTCTAGGAAGTCCTTCACTTCATGCTCGTGTTCATAGTTGGCCTCCCGCAGATCAGCTTCAAGGTCCAGCTCGCGGTTCATCAGATTCTTGATTGTCTTTGTATCAGCACGAACTCGAAGCTCCAGAGTCCTGATGTGAGTCTCCAGGGTCTGGATATATGACATGGTGGAGTCTCCAGTGGGAGGGGTTATGATGTTGCCATGAGCATCTCTGCGGCAAACCATGCTGAGTCCTGATGAAATGGTTCCACCTCTGTATTCCTCCTGAATACGTCCAAGGGCACGATGAATGGCCATGTCTCTTCCAAGTATCCAACTGGGTGCCACGAACTTGAGATCTATGGGTTCCTTCCGATTCCCAAAAGTCTTCCCTGGGATATGCACCTCGATCCTGTAGCGTCCATCTTGGGGAAATGACATGATAGGAATCCCGGTGATGCTCGGCAAAGCAATCCTTACGTCCTTGACGATCCTCATCAGCTCCTTACCAAAGGGCATCATTGCGTCAGGCTGGCAAAACTCCGTGATCAACACTGGGATGAAGGTGGCCATCTATAAATTTTGAAATAATCGGAGAGGAGTCAGAAACGAATAGATGAGAGTATAAGATATTTAAAGACAAAGAGAAACAATCCTAAGGATTTGCAATCCTAGAGGTTACGTCCTACGGTCAGCGTGTGCTCTGATACCATTTCTGTAGCGACCCGACCTGAAAGGTCAAGTCTCCGGTGTTTCCGTACCATCCCAAGATCATGCTGGTACACACACGGTACATCCATGTATATATCAAAGGGAAATCACACAGCATTATATTAATCGAAATCTCATATCGAGTCCTTTATTACAATAAAAATTACAATAAAGTGGCTAAAAGCCAACTCATGAGAATATCTAAATCTTGCAGAAGCGTCGAAGGTAGATGAGTCCATCTGACTCCAAGGGCATCTCACTGAGCATAGAACGTGTCCTCACTCCTGGTCGGAAAAGTACTCTGCAACATGATACGTTGCAGCCGTGTAGGTCAGCATATGGAATATGCCGGCAAAGTCACAGTAGAGGTGTGAAAATAATCAGCTAGTCTATATGCATATATGGCAGGTGGGGTGGTAAGTTTTGCGTAAAGCCAATTTTTCCTACATCAAGAAAAGGGGCTAAGCAAAATATTACTAAGTTGGTTGATTAATGAGATGGTTCCACCAACCAATTCTCATTCCCAAAATTATTAATACCCACATCATCATTATTAATTGTGTTGAGAGTTCCGGAAGTTTCAATTCCTTTGGCTCAAGTCGTCCATGAACGTGGACACGGCTAATCGATTAGGTTTAAGTACTCTGCAGAGTTTTGCACACGTTCCCCACAAGATTTGGTCGCCTCCGTTTGATTTCTCGCACTTCAGGGTGTTTGAGAAATGGATGACCAAAACATGGTCTTCCAAAGGGTTTCCCTGCGACTCTATCGGTGCCCATCCTTTCCTACCGTTCTTCTACCTCTCGTAGCACCGCCTGTCCAGGGTCACCACGATATCCAACCAAGCCAGAGCCCATAATGACTTGTGGCTGTGCAGGTAAGCCTTGGGTTTTAAAGCATCCATCCATCTCTTTGTGCCTGGGTGGACCTTTCCGCGTGAATACTGGCCATCTCCAGCATCACCTAGGCAAATCCACTGGTTTCTCCAGGGTGCCGTTCAACCATCATCCACCCAGAGGTATGTTGAAAACTCGGAGTCTTAAATCTTGATCATTATGTAGGTCTTGAAATTATTAACTCTCTCAACTCTCATGAATCACACAACCAACCCCGTCTACTAATAGCATAGCAAAAGGTAAAACAACGTTTCCCGGGGCCAATGTGTCAAGAGGTTGAGGGGGGTACCTACCACATGATACTACTACAATGTAACCAAGTTTCCAACTAACCTATCTTGCATGCAATTGGGGAGATGGTAGAACTAATGCATATAAAACATGGGTAAACATGGTCAAAGTGACTTGCCTGATTGATGATCTTCGTACGTGAGTGTCTCTAAGTAACAAGCTTCGCACTCCGGATAATCTAACGAAGCAAACAAGCACTCAATAAGCATACAACAGAATATTGTAACTCACAAACATCAACCAAGAACTAGTAAACAATCAAGACAAAACAATGCACAAATCTCAAGTAAGAAAACACACAAAGTTTTGTTTTCAAAAGGTGAGGAATGAAAACACTACTGACATAATGAAACCATTTGTAATAACAAAACAATTGTTGTCAGCAAGGAAACAATAGAATATTTTATTAATAAACAGAATATAATCAATTTAAGTTTGTTGGGAAAAGTTTAGTAAAGTTTATACAAGTTTGTGATAAACACTATATGAATCAACTATAGTTATATTAACAAAAGAATGAAAAACTAAACTTATTATTTATTTGTAAAACATGTTCTTAACAGAAAATAATTTACAATTAAATCTGTCTTAGAAAACAGAATTAAAATATACAAAACTTTGTTTGAAAACAAAACTATTACTAGTTAGTTGTTTTAATCAAATTATGCCTATTTGAAAATAAGTTGTGATTCCTATGTTAAATAAAATTAAACTAAGGAAATTTATATTTTTATTAACAGTGAGTGAAAACACTAAATGTTTATTAACAGAACCTAATAAACAAATAAAACCAATTCTAAATCAAACTAATTAAAATTGAGTTTATAAAACTATATTATAATACTAAGCAGATTCTGTTTATAGTTAAAACATTAATCAAATTAAACCTAGAAATCCTCAAACTAAGCACGAAGATAGTCCTAACTAATACCAAACAGTAGCAAAAAGATTCATGTGAAAAACTATTTTCAAACTCTAGTTATTCAGATTTGAAGATTTTGAGCAAATTTGATAAAATTCAAATTTTATAGTTCAAATTTGAAATTTAAAAGTATAGGGTGGAACTACATGAAAAATGTGAGCTATTGCAAAAAGAATCAACTCAAAACATTAAACAGGTTAAAAGATATAAGCTAAACAAAATTTGAAATCATTCTGTTAACTAAAACAAAATCAGAAAAGGGAAAAATCTACCGGACGGCCAGGGGGCTACGTGGCACGATCCTATTGGTTGGGAGCGTGTGCGCACGAGTGCTTACGGGCGGGCGACCGGACCGAAGAAAAAAAACGGTTCGCCGTTTTAAATGTTCTATTCCGAGCCGTTGGATCTAGATCGGAGGGAGGGAAGGGGCTCGACGACTTTACCGGAGGGGGTGTGGGAATTCCGGCGATGGAGGCGGCGGCCGGTGGTCGAGGACGTCGCCGGAGGGGTTTCCGGTGGTCGAGGGAGGCAGTGGTGGGGTTCAGACGACGGCGGGCGAGGTTCTGCTTCGAAAAGAGGGGTCGGAGAAGAGCGAGGATGACCGAGGCGTTGGCTACGGGCGATGGGAGCTCCGGTGGTGGTGCAACTCCGGCAAGGAATTGGCAGCGCCTCGGTGAGGGACAAAGGGTGTTTTGGGGGGAATGAAGAGAGGGGAGTGGCCGGTACTTATAGGGGGTGCGGGGAGTGAGAGGGAGTGATGGGGAGGCGAGATCTGCGGGGATGAAGAAAAACGGCCGGCGAGGACGACGTCGCGTGCGGGAGGAAGGAGGCGACCGCGCGGGCGAAACGGTCGGTCGGGTGGGGCCCGGTGTCAGTGAGAGGAGAGGAGGTTAATGCGCGTCGGTCGGCCGACCGGTAACGGTCTCGGCTTTTAAAGCCGTTGGGCCGGCCCGTTTAATACCGAAAACGGTTACCGTTTCTTTTTAATAATTTAGCAGAGCGTTTCAAAAACATTTAAATCATTCAAATCATTTGTAAATATAGGGGTATTATATATCAAAATTAACAGAATAATAAATTCTATTTAATGAACATTTCTATTCTGTCATTTGAACACTTTGAAAAAAAAATATTTTCAGAAATTGCCTAATTGTTTTTAAATCCTTTTTGCAAATATTTTCAAAATAACCCCTGGTTATTATTGTTCAAATATATCACCAATTAGTCCCTGGTGTGGAGTGTCATGTTCCTCCTCTCTTATTTGAACTTTTAACCAAAATTTCAAATAGGTGAAAGCAACTTAGTGAAAAGTAGAAAGGACTTTCAGAAAGTTAGAAAAGGCATTTCAACTATTTCATAAAATCAAGCAATGATGATGATGGATGCATAGCTATATTCATAACATTCCAAAATGGAATTTTGGTATGTTACACTAACACTTGATCATTTTGAGCATTTCATTGACCATTAATACCTTACCCCTTTTGATTGTATTGGCTTTCCTATGGACTCAAAGTGATTTCTCGCAAAGTAAAATGTAGACTCTTCGTGCTTGTAGCTTGGCCAATCCTATGCTTGTATCTTGGGGTCTCCTCACAATCCTTTGCCAACCATAACAATGAACCTTTTCCTAAAATATAATTAGTGGAAACATTAGTCCCATGAAATATATGTTGTTATTAATTACCAAAACCACCTAGGGAGAAGTTGTGCTTTCAACAACGCTGCCACATCTAGATGTGCCCCACTCCTAGGAACCTGTAGCCACAAACGTTTGTCAGAATGGTAGCTCGTACCTAGAGCATAGTGCTCCTCTGCCATGTAATGAGCTCGCAGGCAGCTGATCGCCGGTTGTGATGACATGAACGGATTAGTTTCAACTAATCAACATGTTAGATGATGCATCGCCTATGTATCTATTATTTTGCATTGTTTCATGTTATTATCCTACCACTTTTAAATATTTTTGGTCATAATTTATATTATTTCTATTCGTACTAACCTATTAACCCCGTGCCAACGACCAATTCCCGTTTTAAGTTTTAGGTGAAAAATTCAAGAAGCCAGAATGACCTAAAAATTTACGTGGATTTTTGTCGATTATATTTAAATTATTGGCACAAGAATCAATGCAAGAGGGGTCCCATGGGCTCCACAAGCTTAGGGGACGAATCCTATGATCTTGTGACCCAATTGTAAGTAGGTTTGAGCTTTCCTTTGGGCATCAGGAAGCTAATTATGAGGAAAAATCATCTAAAACTTTTAGCCTGGTTGGAGTTACGGAACTCCATGTATAGAAGAAATGGTGCTCGGACCGGGAAACGAACCTGAAAACATAGAAGAAATCCTAGATAAAGAGAGAGTGAGATCCAATCTTGAAGGGGCTCCCGCCCCTCGGGGCCATGAAGTACAAGGAACAGATGGGAACCCTTCGCCCACCTATGGTAGCCCAAGAAAGAAGAATAAGGAGGGGAACTCTCTCCCCCTCTTTCCCGGTCGCACCGGAGCACCGTCGGGGAAACCATCATGGCGACTATCTATTCCAACAACTTTGTCGACTTCATCACCAACTCTCCACCTCTTCGTCCAGCCATGTATCTTCTCTCACCTTGTTGTAATATCTCCTTTAACATGGTGCTCGATGCTATATATTATTATCCAATGATTTGTTGTACCTCTAATCTTTGAGTAGAATAGATTTGTCATATGTGTTAATTGTGGTATGTGTGGTTGATATTAGGTATATGTTATTATGGTGTTGTCCGATGGTGCCCTCCGTGCCGCACGAGTGTATGGGATCACCATTGTACGGCATTGCAATATGTCAATGATTTACTTACAATGGATTGAGGGAGTGACTGAACCTAAACCAGAGTAAGTGAGTTATTTTGTATGGGATCAAAAGGGACTTTTTACTTAATGTGTGGTTGGGTTTTACCTTAATGATCTTTAGTAGTTACAGATGCTTGCTAGAGTTTCAATCATAATAAAATGTGATCCAATTATGGAAAGTGTGTTTTCTTAAGCCACTCCCTCATATTTATGATAAGTATCTATCATGTCATATTCAATTACCTAGGGACAAAAAAATTCTCATTGTTCTCAAAAACTCTCTATGTTCTTGTTATTGCTCTTTTATTAAAACATCAACTAACTTTTTATTATCTTGCAAGGCTATCATTTTTATTCTTGTAAACTAGTTTTATTACATCTTCTAGGTGAAGCAAGCATTAGTGTGTGTAGAGTTGTATCAGTGGTCAATAGAACTTGTGAGAATATTAATTATACCTTTCGCTCCTCATCGGGTTCGATTCTTTTATTTATCAAAAAGGATACAACTGATCACTTATACTTGTGGGTTATCATTAGATAACCCATCGGCCACTAACAACGGGCCCCCATTTTTTGAATTAACCTTGTTACTCAAATAAATCTATTAAGTAATATGGCCAAGGTGTCATGTTTGACTTGGCCTAGTCAGCTTTGACTAGCTCCACTAGTCAGTGAGAGTGGCTAGGGTAGTTATGAGTAGGAAATTATTTCTCCCAGCCTAGATATAAGTGGCATACACAGTGAGGGGTAAAAATGTCCAGCAAAAGCTTTGAATACGATCAAATGCCTTTGACCGGACAGAAACATCTTGTAGGGGTATTTCCATAAGGGTATCTGATGAAAGAAGGGAAATTTGAGAATTGTTTTTTAGGGTAAGGATGAGAGTGGGCGTAAATTAGGGGGGAAATGGAGTTGGCCCAAGAATCAATAACCAATACTAGAGGAAGGTCCTAAGAAAAGACATGTATTAGAGACCCTTCGACGATACTGTTTGTGATGTACATCAAATCATGTGCGATGTAACATCCCAAAAATATACTCTAATATAGGTGACCTAGTCATTGACCATCATTTGGATGAAGTTTCCTTGCGCGTTCTTCTCTTAGTTGCATGTTTTTCTTGCTACCAATCAATCTTCATCTAGTTGAAAATTTCTTGCATCTTACTGAAAATTCCTTGCGTATCTTATTGAAAATTCCTTGCATATCTTATTGAAAATTTCTTACAAAGCATATTGAAAATTCCTTGCAAATCTTATTCACTGTCAAAATTGACCAAGTTTGCCTCTGCCAAGTTTCTATTTGCACTTCGGAATCTTGGACTGAACTGAATCGGCTTCACCGCTATAGCAACTATGTTGCATAATGTTTCTTTGGTACAACCGATATGAAACCCATTTGTGCCACCGAAATATTCCTTTTCAACCCCACCGATTCAACTTGACTCAGAGTCACCGATTTTGATGTTGCCAGAGTTCTTTGCCATTTTTTTTATTTTCTCTAGCTCTGCTTTATAAGCCTTCTCTCAAGGGTCCCTTACCCTCTAACCCTTCTTGGAAACTGATGCCAAAGTTTTAGGGGGAGGAACAAAGAAATTCCATACTCAGGGGAGATAGTTCTATTGATACCTTATTGAAAATATATTTTTTCTGAAAACATATTTTGGAGACATGTCAATCTTAAAGGAATACCCTTCTTCTACATGTCTTCCATATCTTGGTACTTCTATAACTCTTTAACTTGTATGAAAAGGAACATTCTTGTGTTATCTGACCTTTTTTTATCAAGTATGCTTTCCCTAGTCAAAATGCTTTAGTATTTCAAGGTAAATATATGCATCTTATTCATGTTGAGGATGATCTCTTGCTTCTTGCACATATTGTTTGCAAGAGAGACTCATGAACATGGACACACTTCATTCACAATAATATTTTATGCATTTAGCCAATATACATATGACTTATTATGTACTCTCTTCTATGTGTGCTCATGCATTCCAAAAGAAATTATTCTATAAAAACAATTACACACATGTAGGGGAGCTTGCTCTAGTCATATGTCTCTCAAAGCTATCATATGTTTTATTGCATATTCCGAACTGAAGCTTTGATGGTATGGTGTGATCAATTACCTCAAAGGGGGAGATTGAAAGCACAAATACTCCCTTGGTGGTTTTAGTGATTACTGACAACATATGTTGTCTATTGGACTAATAGTTTTATATAGTATATTTAAGGAAAAGTCCAATGATTTGAATGTCTAGGAGATATGTTGAGAACCCCCCCCCCCATTGGATGCAAAGGAATCTTATTGGCAAAAGATTCAAGAACCTATGCTTTATTTTATGTGAGTTGATCCCAGTTGAGTCCATAGGAAAACCAATACTATTAAGAGGGGATGAGGTAGTCATTATGATCTAGTTGCTCAAGTGCTTAGATATATGCCACCAAAAGCCTCAATCAAATTCTCACAAAACCATCTGTCTTAAACCCTAAACTTCATATTTGGTGCCACCAAGTTTCCCACTTCGTTCCCACCGAGACAGAGTCTTTGAAAAACCCTAGCACCTCGGTAGAACCAAGATTTCATTCGGTGCAATCGAGAAGCAGTGACCAAACTTCTATGGTCGAAATATTTAATTTTAGAAATTTCGTGTTTTATGTTTCGGTGCCACCCAAGTAAACCCTAAACTTCATATTTGGTGCCACCAAGTTTTCCACTTTGTTCGCATCGGGACAGAGTCTTTGCCAAACCCAAGCACCTCGGTAGAACCGAGATTGCATTCGGTACAATCGAGAAGAAGTAACCAAACATCTGTGGTCAAAATATTTAATTTCGGAACTTCCATGTTTTATGTTTCGCTGCCACCGAAGTACTGGATCTACCTATGTGAAACTGAAATCGATCTCACCAAGATGTTTCATTCGGTCTCACTGAAAATCCAAAACTTAGGACATTTTGCAGTAGTCAGTAGCGTCAAGTTTTAATGTTGGTGTCACCGAGTTGGGCAATATTGTTGTAACAGTTGGATTTTTGAGAAGGCGAGTACCCCTCCACCTCCTCTCACTCATCGATAGAGCATTCAGAATGAAACAACACTTCCACCATTCATTGTTTGAGAAAGAACCACCTACTTTTGTGTTTAGATTAAGGGATTCCACTCCAACCAATAGATCCTTCATTTCTAGCCTCCCCAAGTTGCTTTAGACCCGATCATCCTCTTCTACCAAGCCAAATTCTTTGAGAGAGTGATTGAGTATTGAGGATACTATATTTTGAAGAACAAGATCAAGGATTTCATCATCAACACAACATCTATTGCCTCTTGGGAAGTGGTGTCTCCTAGATTTGTTAGGTGTCACTTGGGAGCCTCCAAATCGTGTGGAGTTGAACCAAGAAGTTTGTAAGGGCAGGGAGTTTGCCTACTTCGTGAAGATCAACCCTGGGTGAGGCTAGTCCTTCCTGGAAGTAAGCCATGGTGGAATAGACAAGGTTTCTTCTTCGTGGACCCTTTGTGGACTCGCGCAACAGTTACTCTCCGTGGGTTGGAGTATCCATCAATGTGGACGTACGAGCACCACGCCAAAAATCTCCGTCTCTTCATTGCGTTTGATCATCCAACTCTACCATCCTTTATGTTTCTTGCTAATGCATGATATTTACATTTCATTGCTGGATCTATATATATGCATGTGTAGGACTCATTGGATGCAACTTAATTTGTGCTAAAATCTTCCTAAATTTCAAGCAAATTAAAAACTACACATTTGTCTTGTTAAGTGTCTATTCACCCCGCCCCCACCTTCAAGATGCCACGCCTAAATCCCACAATCTTTCCCCACCACATGATGCTTGCCAAGTACGGATTGAGGTTGAAATAAGAAGTTGACTCAACATGAAAAGTAAATAACATGAAAGTAAATAGAATGTCCCTTCGCAGAGGGAAGTAGGGATTTAAGAGGCGCCAAAGCTCAAGGTTTAAAACAGAGATGAATATATTTTGGGTGGTGTTCCTTTCCTGTCAATATCACGACAAAGGATTTCAGCATATTCCATGCTAAACACATTAATAGCGGTTCCGAAACTGAATGATTTTTTACCCCCCTCCACAATTCAAACACTTTCCATGTCTAGATATATCCATGGGTGCCTTCCAAACAATTAACTTTCTAGGGGGGGTCTTGTTTATTTATTTTTGTGTTATGTAGGACTGGGCATCCTTTTTACTAGCCTCTCATGTGCAATGACAAGTGAATAAATACCCATCATGAAAGTGACCCACTTAGCATGGACGGGCACACAAAACGGATGTTTATTTGAAGGTTTTAGAGATGGCACATGCAAATTCACTTGGAATGGCAGTGAAATACCATATATAGGTAGGTATGGTGGACTCTCATGGAACAAAATTGACTCAAGGATTTTGGATGCACAAGAAGTATCCCCGCTTAGTATAGAAATTTGGGCTAGCAAAGATTATAAACAAGCACCACATATTGGAGGATGCATAACAATATAACTTCTATGCAAATATACCCAAACATAAACCATTATGTTGTGTTGCTTGTCCAGCTTCAACTAATTTGATCAAGGTTGAAAATAATTAATGGGTATTCACGAGCATAAAATATGTCCAAGATAATATATTTGTATATAAAAGTTCTCTTCGTTATACTAATCATTCATGAATTGCTTGTATGACCAATATTATGATTGTCAAACTCCAATAGATTTTACTTTCTAAACCCAATGTGAAACTACAAGTAATTATTTGCAACATATATAATTTCAGATTTATGATATTCAATTCTTCCAAAATTTTACTTTTAGGATATAAGTGAGCCACAAGAGTGAATGACAAACTACTCCAAAAGATATAAGTGAAGATAATGAGTAGTTAAAGATTAAGTAGATATGTGAAGACTCTCTCCAAATAAATATTTCAGATCCAATGATTTTATTCAAACATCACACAAAAAATACACTCCAAGAATAACATATAGCATGTGAACGAATAAATATTTGGGCTTAACATAGGCTAACCAATATTTGTTGATGAAGAGGGGTGGGATGCCAAATGTGGTATCCCCATGCTTAGATGCTTGAGACTTCTGGTAATATTGACTTGGTCATCCCAAATCTTGAACTCTTGTGTCTCGCGAATTCTTATCATATCACGGTTTCCTAAAACTTAAAGGCTTCATCCACACAGAACTTGACAAGAATTCATGAGATAGGTTAGTGCACATAAGAATAAATCAATGCTTCATGTACTGCCAAGACAAGTTGCATAATATTTTTTCAAATGTTAGCTACTGTACTATCATCTTCAAAATTTATATATACCAATATAAGCCATTAAAACTATAGGATAATTAGATAACAAAACTATGACAACAATCTATCCAAACAAGACAGTCTGTAGCAATTAATTACAAAAGTGTACTTCTATAGCTCAATAAATTCCGAACCATTAGGACATAATAAATAATTCGTATGAAAGTATTGTGTAAAAAAATTCAGAAACTTTCCATGTTCCAGTAAAATGTGAAAATTTAAACACTACAGAAAAAGTTTTTGTTTTTGTACAACACACATCAAACATGCAATTCAAGTATCCTAAAGGCAATTCTTGGTACTTTTTATTGAAAACATGATTGAAAATAATAGAAAACAAAGAAAAACAAAATAAAATGTTTCTCCAACCAAAACACATATTGTGTGACGAAAAAATATAGCTCCTAGTAGAATATACCGATAGTGTTGTAGCCGAAAGAGGGGAGTCCTCCTTGAATATTACAACCCCCAAACTTAGGGCACTGCCTCTACTTATTCTCCTCATATCGGTATCTCACCCAAAACATAAAAACTTGGGACTTTTACATTCATGTTTGTAACTTGAACCCACTACTCTGATTTGCCCCTAATTTTGAAGCATGCTCGAATTTGCCCCTCTACCATTAAATGACCTTACATAAATCCCTTCTATTATGTTTCCGTCCCGTTAAAGGGGTTTGACCGTCTACGTCACCTTTTTTGGACAGTTTTCCCCTCCCTACATGTGCCACTTATAAGTGGGACGCAGTCAGAAAAAAGGCAAAATTCTTTCTCTCACCCCCTCTCTCTCCTTATATGTGGGACACACTGCATAAAAATAAGAACAAAACTGTAGCCACCCTCTCTCACACTTACACACGGGACCCACATATCAGTGTCTAATTATTTTTCTTAATATATTTAGCACTTTTGTTAAATGGTAGGGCCCACTTATTAGTCTCTGTAATAAGCATAATATTTAACACTAGGTAGGATTAGTGGTAATATAACCAATGGGCACCATATGTCATAGGAAGCCCATTAGTACTAATGGAACCACCGGCGTTAAGCCGCCAGCAAGCACACGAGACGGTAGAGGGAAGGGGAGCTCCGTTCTAGCGACCAAATGACCGGTGGAAGTATCCTTCGCGCTCCTGGGCTTTCTACGCATAGAATGGAAGTGGTAGGGCAAGAAGGGACGACCAGAGTGTCAAGCATGGGCGAGGCCAGCGGCGGTGGTGGTTGAAGCCAGGTCATAGGGGGGCAAAAAAGCAGGGTAAAGGGGGATATATGTGCATCAGCATCTGCGTCTCAACAAGAGCATGTCAGGGAACTCGAAGGGTCTGGAGACGAGCGATGGCGAGCACATGAACCTCACCTATGGTCTCCATAGTGAGGCTTCAAGGGGAGGGGACTAGACGAAGAAGGGCTCATCCGCGACGTGTCTATAAGTTCCGCAACACCATGGATCTCCTGTACGGTAAGGGAGTGTCAAGGGACCTCGTACGACGGCGAATCAAAGAAGGCGGTCGATGGGCAAATGCGATGGAGATGGCGTCATTTCCCTAGTTACAAGGCATCGAGACCGAGATCTTTGATGTGGGGATGCTCTGGTTGATGACGGGGCATGTAGACATGGTTGTGCGGCTTCTTGGCATCGTTGGCCACAGTAACAGCGGTGCTCGGGTCAGCTGGCGAGTGACACGTTCTTAGTCTCTACACAGGAAGAAGATGACCAGCCAGTAGGCTGGCTAGCTTGGCTTTTCTGGGCAAAAAGGAAGCATGCGCTCCCTCTCTTCTTTTTCAATTTTGTTTTTTTCAGGGGCAAAATATCCAACAAACGCCCAGAAAATGGTCAAAGCCCTTTGACCTGACAGAAACGATATGGAGGGGCATTTATATAAGGAGACTTCACGATAGAGGGGAAAATTGAACATGCTTCAAAGTTAGGGGCAAATATGAGTAGTGGGTTCGTGTTAGGGACACAAATGTAAAAGATCCTAAAATTTTCAATCACACAAAAGTCAACAAAACTTCATGAGATGGGTTAGTGTAATAAAAACATATCATTCACATAGGTACTGTCAAGACAAGATTCATAATTGTTCTCACATAGTGCCCACTGTATTTTATTATTCCCATAATTTATAGCGCTCAATATAAGCTACTGATGTCTACTATGCAACTTTATTCTTGTAGATGTTGTGCCTCCAAGTGCAGAGTTTTGTAGGACAGCAACAAATTTCCCTCAAGTGAATGATAGTTTATCAATCCATGGGATGTGTAGGATGAAGATGGTCTCTCTCAAACAACCCTGCAATCAAATACAAGAAATATCTTGTGTCCCCAATGATATTTCTGATCTGCGTTGGCTTTTCCGTGAGGAGGAACGGGTTATCGCAGCACAACGTGGGTAAGTATTTACCTAATTTATAAAACCAAGGTTTATCGAACCAATAGGAATATCAATCATCAACCATCATCAGCAGCTGCGCACAAAAGAGCAAACAACTTGCACCTAACATTGGCAAGAGGGTTGTCAAACCCCTTGGTCTCGTTATTTGCAAGCAAGTGTGCTGTGTAGATAATTTTAAATTGAAAAATAAAATAAAAGAAAATAAATGGCAGCAAGGTAATAGTAACATTTGTAAATATATAAGTGACTAGACCCGGGGGCCGTAGTTTCTCTAGTGGCATCTCTCATAAAAATAGGATACGATGGGTAAACAAATTACTGTTGGGCAATTGATAAAAAAGCAGATAGTTATGTGATATTCACGGAAATGATCATGTATATATAGGCATAATGTCCATAAGAAAATATGCCTAATCCTACCTGCACCTATTACTATTGCTCCACTCATCGAACGCTATCCAGCATGCATCTAGAGTATTAACTAAAATAGAGTCATGCTTGCGGAACGATGCCATAATGTAGACAAAGTAAACTCAAGTAATATGAATAAACCCCATCATTGTATCCTTAGTAACAGCAACACCAAGATGCATCTTGTCCCCTACTTTGTCACTAGCATATAGAAACTTGCCAGGTTGAACCTACTACAACGCACCACTCTCGTCGAAGAAATATCAATCTAGTTGGCCAAACTATTTCAATAGATCGGAGAGAATTATGAAGCTATAATGAGCATGCACATAAGAACCATATTAGATTTTAGAGAAGAATCAAAAATTTACCATGAATAATATGAAACATAAACCCACAATTCATCCGATCCCAACAAATGCACCATACAAAGGGATTACATCGGATAGATAAAGGCAAAGATGTGATGAACGTTGTATTGAAGATCAAGAGAGAAATAGACTACCATCTAGGTACTAGCTACAGACTCGTAGGTCTATGGTGAACTACTCATACATCATCATGAGGGCAGCAAGGTTAATGAAGAGGCCCTCCATGATCGATCCCCCACCGGCAGGGTGCCGGAACGGAGGTCTAGATGGGATCCCATCGGAACAGAGACTTGCGACAGCGTAAAAACTATTTTGAGACCTCCTTTAGGGTTTTTGAGAATTTATAGGCCAGAGAGGGGCGTCAGGAGAGCCACGAGGGGGGCAAAACACATTAGGGCGTGCCCTGCTGTGTGTTGGTGCCCTCGTGTGGCTCCCTGCCTCCTTTCGAAGCTTCCAAGTTTTCTTTTGGTCCAAAAAAATCATAATTTTTTTTGTGGCAATTGGAATTCTTTTGGTACTGTAAATCTGAAAAGTGAATAACATGCAGAAAATAGCAACTGGCACTGAGCACTGGTTCAATAGGTTAGTGCTCAAAAATATTATAAATTGGTAAATAAATGCCCCCAAAGTATCCTAGAATTATAATTTATCAGCACGGAACAATAAAAAATTATAGATACGTTGGAGACGTATCAAGCATCCCCAAGCTTAATTCCAGCTCGTCCTCGTGTAGGTAAATGATAAAAACGGAATTTTTGATTTGACATGCTACCTGTCGTGGTTTTATCACGGTAGATGTCCGAGGACTTAGATTCGAGGCCATCGCTAAGGTGATGGACTCAAAGGGGTTGATCGGGATGAAGGACACATGTTTACCCAGGTTCGGCCCCTCAAGTAAAGGTAAAAGCCTACGTCCTGCTTGTGCTTGTATTGCTTGGAATCTCGATTACAAGGGAGCGGAATCGCTTGACCTAGCTCTCAATTGTTAGTCTGTGTCTAAGTCGCCCTGGGTCTCACCTTTTTATAGGAGGTCAAGACCATAGGTCATACAAGTCGTAACCAACTCTCACAACATGTCTAAGTCTATCTCTACATTATCTTGCCTTCCTGAGAAAGCTATCTCCGAGCGGCTCACCCGCCCGGGTCTTCATACGTTCTCCATCCAGGCCACGTCCTAGCCCATCTTGGTAGGCTTCCCAATGTCTTGGGCTTGAGTCTTCAAGTCCCATCCTTGGGCTTGATGTATGAGCTTCCAAATGTGACCCGGAGCCTCTGGGGCGGGTCTCACCGTGGGGTTATATCCCAACATTAGGCCCCAGGTTGATTTGAGCTTGCTCACTTCAGCCTCCTTAGCTGGCGGCGAGTCTCACTTATGTCACGTGAAAGTAAGACAAAAATGACCCGCCGTGACGTCATATCAAATCTGCCAGAAAGATCCTCTGACGACCACAACGAATCTTTCCCTTATTAAATGGACAGCCCGAGAATCAAGGCGTCCGCCTCGATCAATCAATATCCGTCGCCTGGATTCTTGCGCCCGATTCCACCTTTGCCTATTAAATAGGACCGTGAGGAGCGGATTTCATTTCCTTCTCCACTTCGCAATTTCTTCTTCTTCCTCCCGACGTCGCCGCTCCAGCATATCTTGCTTCAGCGAAGCTTCCGTGCCGATGTCACACCGGGCCGCTGCATCGACCTGATCGTACCAGAGATTCCCCTGCGTCCGTCGCCTCCCTTGTGGTGAGTTCTTCTCCTTCCATAGATCCAACGTTTTGGTAGGGTTTCATGGAGTCCTCTGCCCTCTTAGAGCATGAGCTTCTTCGCAATGGTAGATAATGCCTACATCAGCGGATAATATATTGCCTTCCTTTCCATTGCGGTGCACCGTAGGAGAATGATAATAGCATCGCACGGATCTGTAGTTGCTCCGTTCGCTATCTTCACAGACGTCACTGGTTCGAATGTTCATCACTGAGTCTAGGTTAAACTTGATTTCCCTCTGTTTTGTAGATCTATAATTGCATAGATAGTTTGTGAAACTTGTTTTCCACACTTAGTGAAATTTTGATTCGCCTTCTCGTAGACTTGACCCACCAGCGAGATTCCGGATCTCATCAAATAGCTCTTGGCGGCTTAATTTTATAGAACCTTGAACTTTTTAGCCGCCCTTAGCTGTCTGGCATCTTATGACCCGCCGCACATTGTTACTTTGCGCAGTATCGAGTCGCCACCATGTCTCATGCATCCAATTCATGCAATTGGGTCGGCTCTACCATCACTGAAGAATTCCTAATGGATTTTGTAAACGCGGGTACCTTGCCTACCAAGGATGTCATCCATTGGCGGGTTCCGGGTAATGAGAAAAAAACCGTTCCTTAGGAGGGTGAGGTAGTCGTGTTTTCAAATCATGTCGAGCGCGGGTTTGTTCCCCCCGGCTCAAAATTCTTTCGGGACATTTTTCACTTCTTCAAGTTGCGCCCTCAAGACCTCGCTCCCAATTACTGTTGGAAATATGCCCTAGAGGCAATAATAAATTAGTTATTATCATATTTCCTTGTTCATGATAATCGTTTATTATCCATGCTATAATTGTATTGATCGGAGACTTAGATGCATGTGTGGATACATAGACAAAACCATGTCCCTAGTATGCCTCTAATGGACTAGCTCGTTGATCAAAGATGGTTAAGGTTTCCTAGCCATGGACATGAGATGTCATTTGATAATGGGATCACATCATTAGGAGAATGGTGTGATGGACAAGACCCAAACTACAAACGTAGCATATGACCGTGTCAGTTTATTGCTACTGTTTTCTGCATGTCAAGTATATGTTCCTATGACCATGAGATCATGCAACTCGCTGACACCGGAGGAGTGCCTTGTGTGTATCAAACATCGCAACGTAACTGGGTGACTATAAAGGTGCTCTATAGGTATCTCCAATGGTGTCTGTTGGGTTGGCATGGATCAAGACTGGGATTTGTTGCTCCGTGTGACGGAGAGGTATCTCAGGGCCCACTCGGTAATACAACATCACAATAAGCCTTGCAAGCAATGTAACTAAGTGTTGGTCACAGGATCTTGTATTACAGAATGAGTAAAGATACTTGCCGGTAATGAGGTTGAACTAGGTATACAGATACCGACGATCGAATCTCGGGCAAGTAACATACGGAAGAACAAAGGGAACATCATACGGGATTAACTGAATCCTTGACATAGAGGTTCGACCGATAAAGATCTTCATAGAATATGTAGGAACCAATATGGGCATCCAGGTCCTGCTATTGGTTATTGACCATAGAGGTGTCTTGGTCATGTCTACATAGTTCTCGAACCCGCAGGGTCTGCACACTTAAGGTTTGGTGACATTTCGGTAGTATAGAGTTATGTATGGTGGTGACCGAAGGTTTTTCAGAGTCCCTTATGAGATCCTGGACATCACTAGGAGCTCCGGAATGGTCCAGAGGTAAAGATTGATATATAGGAAGTCCTATTTTGGTCGCCGGAAAAGTTTTGGACTCATCGGTAGTATACCGGGAGTGCCGGTAGTGTACCGGGAGATCATCGGGAGGGGTATTTCGACCCAAGAGGCTACATGGGATGTGGGAGAGTGAATACCAGCCCTTTGTGGGCTGGTGGAAGTCCCACACAAGGCACATGCGGCTGGGAAGAAAAGCCCAAATAGAAAAAGGTGGAAAAAGCAAAAAAGGCAAAAATAAGGAGGAGTCCTAGTCCTACTAGGATTGGAGGAGGAATCCTCCAATCCCACTAGGTTCGGCCGACCCAAGGGCTGCCTCTTTGGCAGCCAAGCCTCCTACTCCTCTCCTCCTATATATACTAGAGGATTTTAGGGTTTTGGCACAGAATTTTCAGCCACGTGCTACCCGTTCCTCTAGTGCATAGTTTCTCCTCTAGATCGGTTTTCTGTAGTGCTTAGGCGAAGCCCTACGGGAATAGCTCCACTACCATCGCCGGAGCGCCGTCACGCTGCCGGAGAACTCTTCTTCCTCTCTGCTCCCTCTTGCTGGATCAAGACGGCGGAGATCGTCATCAAGTTGTACGTGTGCTGACCGCGGAGGTGCCGTCCATTCGGTGCTAGATCGGAAGGACCGTGATCGAGATCGCGAGACGGATCGTGATGATTTCGCGGGACAGATCGTGATGATTTTGCGGGACAGCTCGTGATGAGTTCGCGAGACGTATCGTGATGAGATCGCGGGACGGATCGTGATGAGTTCGCGAGACGGATCGTGATGAGTACGCGGGACGGATCGTGACTGGATCGCGGGACGGATCGTGATGAGATCGCAGGACGCTCGGCGATTTGGATCACGAAGATGTTTGACTACACCAAACGCGTTTCTTAACGCTTCCCGCTTAGCGATCTACAAGGGTACGTAGATCCACTCTCCATCTCGTATATGCTCATCACCATGGATAGATCTTGCGTGTGCGTAGGAATTTTTTGTTTCCCATGCGACGTTCCCCAATAGTGGCATCATGAGCTAGGTCTATGTGTAGATGAGATCTCGAGTAGAACACAAAAGGTTTGTGGGCGTTGATGCTTAGATTGCTTCCTCCCTTGGTCAGATTTTGGTTCAGCGGTATTGTGAGATGAAGCGGCCCGGACCAACATTACTCGTATGCTCTCTCTACCTTCGGGATTAGTGACGAACCTAAATAAATGTTATTTGGTGTTTTGCATTGAGCATGAATGTGATTAGATCGTGTTTATTGCAACACAGTTATTCATTTAAGTTAAAGAATAATGGTTATTCTGTTTACATGAATAATACCTTCAATGGTCATGCACCCAGTGAGAATGGTTTGTTGAATCTTGATCGTAGTAATACACATGTTCACAACATTGATTCCAAAAGATACAAAGTTAATAATGGTAGTACCACATACTTGTGGCACTTCCGCTAAATGTCATATTGGTATAAAGCGCATGAAGAAACTCCATGTTGATGGATCTTTGGACTCATTCGATTTCGAATCGGTTGAGACATGCGAACCATGCCTCTTGGGCAAGATGAATAAGGACCCTGTTTTCTGGTTTGATGGAGCAGGCAAGTGATTTATTGGAAATGATACATGTTGATGTATGCAATCCAATGAGTCTTGTAGCATGCTATGGATATCGTTATTTTCTTACCTTCACTGATGATTTGAGTAGATAATAGTGTATATTTACTTAATGAAACGCAAGTCTGAATCGTTTGAAAAAGTTCAAGCAAATTCGGAGTGAAGTTTAAGATCATCGTGGAGGTGAATATCTAAGTTGCGAGTTTGGTATACAACTTAAGACAATGTGAAAGTTGTTTCACAACTCACGCCACCTGAAACACCATAGTGTGATGGTGTGTTCGAACGTCATAGTCGTGCTCTATTGGATATGGTGCGAATTATGATGTTTTTATCCTTTTATCACTATCGTTTTGGGGTTATGCGTTAGAGACAACTACATTCACTTTAGATAGGGCACCATCTAAATCCGTTGAGATGACACCATGTGAATTATGGTTTGATAGAAACCTAAGCTGTCATTTCTTAATGTTTGGGGCTGCAACACTTATGTGAAAAAGGGGTTTTCACCTAATGAGCTCGAACCCAAAGCGGACAAATGCATCTTCATAGAATACCCTAAAGACAGTTGGGTAAACCTTCTATCTCAGATCCAAGCATAAAATGTTTTTTGCTAAAACTAGTTCCTTTCTCGAGAAAGAGTTTCTCTCGAAAGAATTAAGTGGGAGGAAGATAGAACTTGATGAGGTTGTTGAACCTTTGTTCAACCAGAGAGTAGCGCAGCGCAGGAAGATGTTTCTATGAAGCCTATGTTAGTTGAAGAGGAAGTTAATGATGATGATCATGAAGCTTCGGATCAAGTTACTATCGAACCTCGTAGGTCGACAAGGACATGTACTGCTCGTGAGCGGTATGACAACCCTGTCGTGGAGGTCATGTTATTGGACAAGATGAACCTACGAGCTATGGAGAAGCGATGATGGGCCCGGATTCCGACAAATGGTTAGAGGCCATGAAATCCGAGAAAGGATCCATGTATGAAAACCAAGTATAGACTATGGTAGAAATGCTCGTTGGACGATATGTCGTTGAGTACAAATAGATGTCTAAAATGAAGACAGACGCTCATGGTAAATGTCACCATTTGTAATGCTCGACTTGTTGCAAAGAAGTTTACGACAAGTTCAAGGAGTTGACTACGATGAGACTTTCTCACTCGTAGCGATGCTAAAGTCTGTTGGAATTATGTTAGCAGTTGCTGCATTTTTCAATTATGAAATCTGGCAGATGGATGCCAAAACATTGTTTCCTTCCTTAAGGAAAGGTTGTATGAGATACAACCAGAAGGTTTTGTCAGTCCTAAGGATGCTAAAAGGTGTGCAAGCTTCAGTGATTCTTCTATGAACTGAAGCAAGCATCTCGGAGTTTTTAAGTCTATACAAAGTTTACGAGAAACTTGTATTTGCAATAAAGTGAGTGGGAGCACTATAGAGTTTCTGATAAGTATATGTGGATGACATATTGCTATTCGGAAATGATGTAGAATTTTTGGAGAGCATAAACGGTTGTTTGAAAAGAGTTTTTCAAAGGAATACCTGGATAAAGCTACCTAATTGTTGAACATCAAGATCTATAAAGATAGATCAAGATGTTTGATAAGACTTTCAATGAGTACATACCTTGACAAGATTTTGAAAGAGTTCAAAATGGATTAGTCAGAGAGAAGTGTTCTCGCCTACTTTGTAAGGTGTGAAGTTGAGTGAGACTCAAAGCTCGACAACGGCAAAAGAAAAAGAAAGGACAAATGTCGTCCCCTATGCCTTAGCCATAGGCTCTGTCTAGTATGCCATGCTGTGTACCGCACCTGTGTATGCCTTGCCATGAGTCCGTCAAGGGGTATAAGAGTGATCCAGGAGTGGATCACTGGACAACGGTCAAGATTATCCTTAGTAACTAAAAGACTAAGGAAATGTTTCTTGATTATGGAGGTGATAAAGAGTTCGTCGTAAAGAGTTACGTCGATGCAAGCTTTAACACCAATCCGGATGACCCGTAGTAGCAATCTGGATACATATAGTGGAGCAGCAATTAGGAATAGTACAAAGTGGAGTGTGGTAGTAGTGTTTCTAATTTGACATAGAGATTTGCAAAGTACATACGGATCTGAATGTCGCAGACCCGTTGACTATAAGACCTCTCTCACATGCAAATCATGATCGAACCCCAGAACTCATTGGGCGTTAGAGATTCAGAACAATGCGTATCACATGGTGATGTGAACTAGATTATTGACTCTAGTGCAAGTGGGAGACTATTGGAAATATGCCCTAGAGGCAATAATAAATTAGTTATTGTCATATTTCCTTGTTCATGATAATCGTTTATTATCCATGCTATAATTGTATTGACCGGAGACTTAGATGCATGTGTCGATACATAGACAAAACCATGTCCCTAGTATGCCTCTAATGGACTAGCTCATTGATCAAAGATGGTTAAGGTTCCCTAGACATGGACATGAGATGTCATTTGATAATGGGATCACATCATTAGGAGAATGGTGTGATAGACAAGACCTAAACTACAAACGTAGCATATGATCGTGTCAGTTTATTGCTACTGTTTTCTGCATGTCAACTATATGTTCCTATGACCATGAGATCATGCAACTCACTGACATCGGAGGAGTGCCTTGTGTGTATCAAACATCGCAACATAACTGGGTGACTATAAAGGTGCTCTACAGGTATCTCCGAGGGTGTCTGTTGGGTTGGCATGGATCAAGACTGGGATTTGTTACTCCGTGTGACGGAGAGGTATCTCAGGGCCCACTCGGTAATACAACATCACAATAAACCTTGCCAGCAATGTGACTAAGTGTTGGTCATGGGATCTTGTATTATGGAACGAGTAAAGAGACTTGCCGGTAACGAGGTTGAACTAGGTATACAGATACCGACGATCGAATCTCGGGCAAGTAACATACCGAAGAACAAACGGAACATCATACGGGATTAACTGAATCCTTGACATAGAGGTTTGACCAATAAAGATCTTCGTAGAATATGTAGGAACCAATATGGGCATCCAGGTCCCGCTATTGGTTATTGACCGTAGAGGTGTCTCGTTCATGTCTACATAGTTCTTGAACCCACAGGGTCTGCACACTTAAGGTTTGGTGACGTTTCGGTAGTATAGAGTTATGTATGGTGGTGACCGAAGGTTTTTCGGAGTCCCGGATGAGATCCCGGACATCATGAGGAGCTCTGGAATGGTTCGGAGGTAAAGATTGATATATAGGAAGTCCTATTTTGGTCGCCGGAAATGTTTTGGACTCATTGGTAGTGTACCGAGAGTGCCGGTAGTGTACTGGGAGACCATCGGGAGGGGTATCTCGACCCAAGAGGCTACATGGGCTGTGGGAGAGTGAATACAAACCCTTTGTGGGCTGGTGGAAGTCCCACACAAGGCCCATGCGGTTGGGAAGAAAAGCCCGAAGAGAAAAAGGAGGAAAAAGGCAAAAAAGGCAAAAATAAGGAGGAGTCCTAGTCCTACTAGGATTGGAGGAGGAATCCTCCAATACCACTAGGTTCGGCCAATCCAAGGGCTGCCTCTTTGGCAGCCAAGCCTCCTCCTCCTCTCCTCCTATATATACTAGAGGATTTTAGGGTTTTGGCACAGAATTTTCAGCCACGTGCTACCCGTTGCTCTAGTGCATAGTTTCTCCTCTAGATCGGTTTTCTGCAGTGCTTGGGCCAAGCCCTGCCGGAATAGCTCCACTACCATCGCCGGAGCGCCATCACTCTGCCGGAGAACTCTTCTTCCTCTCCACTCCCTCTTGGTGGATCAAGACGGCGGAGATCGTCATCAAGTTATACGTGTGTTGAACGCGGAGGTGCCGTCCATTCGGCGCTAGATCGGAAGGACCGTGATCGAGATCGCGAGACGGATCGTGATGAGTTCGCGGGACAGATCATGATGAGTTCGCGGGACGGATCGTGATGAGTTTGTGAGACGGATCATGATGAGATCGTGGGACAGATCGTGATGAGTTCGCGAGACGGATCGTGATGAGTTCGCGGGACGGATCGTGATTGGATCGTGGGACAAATCGTGATGAGATCGCAGGACGCTCGGCGAATTGGATTGCGAAGATGTTCGACTATACCAACCGTGTTTCTTAACGCTTCTCGCTTAGCGATCTACAAGGGTACATAGATCCACTCTCCATCTCGTAGAGACTCATCACCATGGATAGATCTTGCATGTGCGTAGGAAAAAGTTTGTTTCCCATGCGACGTACCCCAACAATTCCGTCTCCAACATATGCAACTTCCAAGTACTCAGTGAAGTCTACTTGCAAACAGAGCAATCGGTTGATCTATTTCGTGAGTTTTTTATGCAAACCGCCTGACAGAGGTGAAGGCAGGTCCAAGCTTAGAACTTGGTGGGATTTCTATTCAGAGGTGCCGGGACAAAACTTTTTTGGCTGTTCAGATGTCGAGTCATCCTAAAGATTGGAACAAGACTTGGTTTTACTATAAAGACACCTCCCCAGAAGGAGAGCATCCCCTGCTAGGTTATCGCCCATCCCGACTCAAAACAACCTCTAAGCTTCCTAGCCGGCTGTCAACCACTGAGCGGGCGAAGCACGCTCCGGCTCATGCCAAAATTAAAGCGCTTATGGCCAATGGACTGACGGGACTAGATTTGATCCGCTGCTGGATTTCTTGGGGGATCTTGCCTTTGAGCCGGCGCAGTCGCCTTATGTGCGAATATACAGGCCAGTCGGATGACCCCTCTGCTTTAGAAGGACAACATTATCAGAGGATGATAATGTGACTGCCTTCAGGAGTCTTGTCCATGAATCTTCAGGAGCTTGCAATGCCATTGGGCTGGCACCTTTCTGTGCCGCAAACCCAGCCCCAGATGTAAGGGCGACTCTCGATGTCCTTATCTCTGTTCTAACTTACACTTTGTAACCTCTTAACCTTTTGCCGGCTTATACTCTCAAGCAAGCTCCGACTTCTGGAAAAAGAAGTGCGTTCCTCCTCCAAAGAAGTCAAAGAATAAAACTGACGGCCAGAAGAAGAAAACTGCACCTCAAGAACAGCCCGAGGAACAGCCCGAAACTAACGACTCAAAGGTAGAGCCTGATTCTCTTGGCCATCTCTTTATGCACCTTATTAACAATAACTATTCATAGGACAAAACGGAAACGAGCCACGCCAACGTTCCTGAGGTAACTTACGTTTCATACGACTCAAAACATCTTGTTCCACAGAAGATTCGGTGGGTCATTCGGAAGTTGCCACTTTCTTATCCTCTTGCTTACTTAGACCCCCATTTTCTTTTGAAAAAGCAACAGCAAACCTCTCGACGCCAGACCCGAACCACCAACTCCAATGATCTCATGACCGGATTATCTCCGACTCAACGGAGACGGTCGGCTAAGGTACCTGTTCAACCTGACTTACTTGTCCATCCTGTCTTTTGCAATTCAATAATGTCTTATATTGTCTTAACTATTTTTCCAGACTCACCCCCTTCATCTAGTGACTCTACCGGAACTGCTCTGCCGCCTCTGAAGATTAACCCAGAGTATGTGTCCTTTATACTTAAGCTCAAACTTGTATATACAGTTCTAACCACGACCTCCTGTATTTTTCAGGGCCCAAGCAAAACGAAGGAGGACCAGCGGGTCTATTCTTGGCCACAAAACTCCAGAACCAGAACCTACAAAACCGGATTCTCCTGTGGCGCATGTTGACCCCTCGACGACTTCCAAGGAGGCACCTAAAGAAGCTCATCATTCTGTCGAACCAGCGGCCAACGATATGATCCCTAAGAGTCCTCCAAGGTCCCAATCCAAGTCGTCGAGCCCTTCAAAGGCTGCCGATGAGTCAACTATTCCGGATGTCTTTATTATCGGCACCGGCTTCCAAACTCCTTCGGCTCGTGTTTTGACAAACATACTGAGAGGGTCGAAGCTTCAGAGAAGATGGACTTTCAATTCACCACGCTGGAAAAGTTAACAGCTGATGAGCTGCACGCCGGCTATTTAAATCGCCTCTCCATCAGCCGGGATATGGAACTCAAGTTCGTAAACCTAAGGAAGAAGAAATATGAGGTACTCACACTCTGCTTCCTTCTACCCTTACTTAGCCCCCAAGGGCCGGCTTAGTATTGGCTAATGATAAGTCGGGTCTTCAAGTCTTGTTTAGCAGAAGAAATAGCTAGCATGTAGGCCTGTCAAAGAGTCATGTGTAGCCCCCGAGGGCCAGCTCAATTTTGATGTTATTGAGTCAGAGCTTCAGATGTAGATAACCATAGAAGCCAAAGTGTATCCCCAAGGGTCGGCTCAATTTTGATGATATTGAGTCGGAGCTTCAGATGTAGATAACCATAAGTGTAGCCCCCAAGGGCCAGCTCAATTTTGGTAAAGTTGAGTCAGAACTTCAATTTAGATAGCTTGAAGAGCCTTATGTAGCCCCCAAGTTCCGGATTAACTTTGATGAAGATGAGTCCGGACTGCATTGCAGTGTTTGGAGAATAAATAGACATTAACCCCCAAGTGTCAAACATATTGCTTGCAATCTGCTTGAGACTTGTATAACGTTGTCTTAACCTTCCTCAACTTATGATATATGGCAGCTTAATACTCATCTTGCTTTCAATATGTCACAGGAAGCTTTAACTAAGGTCGGCTCTGAATTAACCGGCTTGAAAGGCCAGCTAGTCGCTCAACAAGCCGCCCTAAGCGAAGCCGATGAAAAGTGTCGGCTCCTTGCCGAAGCATTGACAAAGATTACGGCTGAATTTGACGCCTTCAAAAAATCGGCTGAGACGGAACAAGTCGCCCTGGCTCAACAAGCAGACGACGCTGACTAGCGGCTTGTGGTCGTATCAGACGAGCTGCAGTCTTTAAAATGTCATATCGGGAAGATGTCAGCCGCCATATTTGGTAAGTATTTGAATAGTTAGCAAAAAAAATCATTTGAGCACTGACGACTTATGACCAAAAAATCTGGCTTATGTAGGTCCAAGGAGTCGTCAACTTGCCTCTGACAGTCTGCTTCCTCTGATGGTTGTCTATACTTTGACAGAACAACTATATTGTGGAGCCGTCTGCATGATCAAGACAGTGCTTTTCAAGGATAATCTCCCTCCGACTATGAAGGGGATTATAGAACTGCTTTCCACCCTACCAAAACAGATCGTAAATTTGAAGAAATCGGCCGCCCGACAGGGAGCTATCGCGGCCATAAGCCGGGCATTGGCCTTTACTCCAGAATTGACCCCTGAAGACATGATGGGCTGGTTTCCCTCCAAGAACGATGACGTTTCAGAGTTTACCGAAGCTGACTACGCGTGGTGTGTGGAGGCTTCCAAAGTCCTTGCTTCCGTGTTGGCAGAAGAAGTAAACTTAGCAACATACCAGGCGGCTTACAGCGCCGACCAGAAGAGAATCCGCGGCCCCCTCTTTGAAGCCAAGGACCTGATGCCTGCCCGTAGGAAGCACCTCTTTGCTTCTGAACTTGACCCGTCCCTCTTCTTTGAAGAGGAAAACTTTGCGGCTTTAACACACTGCAACTGGGACGTGGACAATCTTCAGATCAAGGAGGCCGAAGACTCGAAGCAGGGTGACCCGCCAGCCAACTGATGAACTTGGTGATGTCGAGGATAAGCCGGCTTTATGACCCGCCATGAGCGGTGTAAAAAATTTTGAATCAATTTTGAGCTCTACAAAGAGCATCTGTAATAGGCTTGTAGTAAACTGTGCCTTTGCCTGAACTGTGCCATTGTGCACATGTTGAATTGCCCGGCTTAATTTATGTCATCTTCCTTGCATTGTCATATTGTATGCTTTGCTGGCTCTTGGCTGTTTAATTAACCTGCAAGAATATATGTATCTTCACATTTGTTAGGAGGGCGGCTTAAAATAGCATAACCAAAAGATGTTGTATCTTCCTTAACTTGTTTTTCAAAAAACAGCCCATGTGTCAGTTCTACTGGGTTGACTCACCACTTGAAACTCCTTATCAGCATAGGGTCTCTATGGAGATTGGCCATTTAAGATTTTAAACCGGCTCAGGGTCTCTAAGCGAGATTAACTGAAAGGAAGTGTGACGACCCAGAAGAGACACGGCAGGGCATGAGTACCCTGATAGCCCAAAAACTGCCTCTCACGTGACATAAATCCGTCATTTTAACCTTAAACAATATAGGGTCCTCAAGGATTAACTGTCTAAGAGTACGAACGGGCCACATAGCGGAGAGTCGGCAGTAAGTGGGAGAGTTTATCCTAGCTTTTCGTAAGCCGACCCTCGTGTGACAAGAGCCGCCATTTTAACCTTGACCAGTAAAGGGTCTCTATGGAGATTGGCCGTCAATTTCTTTGAACCGGCTTAGGGTCTCTAGGTGAGATTAACTGGTAAGAGTTCGGCGGGTCACCTAGCAGAGTAGCATCAGCTTACAGGCAGGTTTAACCATGTTTGGCTTAAGAGCCGATCAAGAGGGTGTGTAAGCTACATCCGGTGGGTGGGAAGCCCCCAAGTGACCTTTGTTGACGGAATCAACTGTTTGGCTTAAGAGCCGACCGATATGGTGTGATAAGCTACACCCGAAGGGTGGGAAGCCCCCTGGACGATCACGTTGACGGAGTCAACTTTTTGGCTTGAGAGCCGACCGATAGGGTTTGATAAGCTACACCCGAAAGGCAGGAATCCCCCTGGATGATCATGTTGACAGAGTCAACTTTTTGGGTTGAAAGCCGACCGATAGGGTTTGATAAGCTACACCCGGAGGGTGGGAAGCCCCCTAGATGATCATGTTGACAGAGTCAACTTTTTGGCTTGAGAGCCGACCGATAGGGTTTGATAAGCTACACCCGGAGGGTGGGAAGCCCCCCGGATGATCATGTTGACGGAGTCAACTTCTTGGCTTGAGAGCCGGCCGATAGGGTTTGATAAGCTACACCCGAAGGGTGGGAAGCCCCCTTGACGATCATGTGTTTGCACAGATTGAGATATGCGAAACGGTAAAGGCCCCGGCTTGCAGGGATGCCAACTTTTATTCATATATAAATATGATATGTACAATGATAGTGTACAATGCTGAGTCTCAACAACTTAGGTATAGTAAGGCCGCAGATGCGCTATGTTCCACGGCCGGCGGGTCTCCTACCCCGAGGTATCTGAATTGTCTCGGGTGTCAATGAGGTAATATGACCCTTTGTTGAGATTTTTGCTGACCACGAAAGGTCCTTCCCATGGAGGAGACAACTTATGCATATTTGTCTGGTCTTGGATCAGCCGCAACACTAAGTCGCCTTCTTGAAACATCCGGGTCTTGACTCTGTGGCTATGATAGCGGCACAGGTCTTGCTGATAAATCGCCGAACGAGCCGCCGCCATATCACGTTCCTCTTCTAGGGCATCCATCGCATCTAGATTTGTCGTCTCATTGTCCGTCTCAATGTAAGCCACCACTCGTGGCGACTCATGATGGATGTCGCTTGGCAACACGGCCTCTGCACCGTAAACCATGAAGAAAGGTGTATAACCCATTGATCTATTGCGGGTGATCCTGATGCTCCATAAGACGAATGGCGACTCCTCCACCCAACAACCCCGCGTTCGCTGTAAAGGAACCATAAGCGAGGGCTTGATACCTATTAGGATTTCTTGGTTAGCATGTTTCGCCTGACCCTTGGACTATGGATGAGCAACCGCAGAAACATCAAGCCGGATGTGCTCAATGTCGCAAAACGTTTTCATAGCCCCCTTGGACAGGTTCGTGCCATTGTCCGTGATGATACTGTGAGGGTAACCAAAATGGTAGATCAGCCTTTAATAAACTGAACCGCCGTAGCCGCATCACACTTGCTGACCGACTCAGCCTCTATCCATTTGGTAAACTTGACAACTACCACCAAGAGGTGTGTATTTTTGTCCTTCGATCTCTTGAAAGGCCAGACCATATCGAGCCCCTAGACTGTAAACGGCCAAGTGATTAGAATCATGCGCAATTCTTGAGCCGGAATAGGATCACGTCGGCCAAACTTTTGACAACTGTTGCACTTGCGGACGAGATCCTCTACATCCTTGTGAGCCGTCAACCAGAAGAAACCATGCCTAAAAGCCTTGGCCACCAGAGATTTTGAGCCGGCGTGATGTCCACAATCACCAGCATGAATTTCATTCAAGATTTCCTTACCCTCCTCCGCTGAGACACAATGCTAAAACATGCCGGTGATGCTGCACTTATGTAACTCGCCATTGACTATCGTCATGGACTTAGACTGTCTGATGATCTGTCTAGCCAGATTTTCATCATCAAGTAACTCGCCCCGAGTCAAGTACGCCAAGTAAGGTATAGTCCAATCCGGAATAGCATGCAGAGCCGCCACTAGCTATCCCTCTGGGTCAGGAATGGCTAAGTCTTCCTCTCACTACAGCTTAACTAATGGGTGATGTAAGACATCCAAAAAGACGTTAGGCGGCACCGGCTTTCGTTGAGAGCCTAATCTTGACAGGGCATCAGTCGCCTCATTCCGGCGACGATCGATATGATCCACCTGATAACCCTTGAAGTGACCAGTAATGACATCCACCGCTTGATGATAAGCCGCCATCCGCGGATCCTTGGAGTCCCAAGTGCCTCAAATTTGCTGAGCCACAAGATCTGAGTCGCCGAAGCACCTTACCCGTCTCAAGTTCATCTCCTTAGACACCCTGAGGCCATGAAGCAGGGCTTCGTACTCAGCTGTATTATTAGGGCAAGGGAACATTAGTCATAGCACATAACAGAACTTGTCACCTTTGGGGGAGGTTAAGACAACCCCTGCCCCTGATCCTTCCAGCTGCCTGGACTCATCAAAGTGTATTGTCCAATATGTGTTATCCGGCCTTTCTTCAGGCGCCTGACACTTTGTCCAATTGTTTATGAAATCCACAAGGGCTTGTGACTTGACAACCGTACGAGGTATGTATTTTAGATTGAGAGGTCCCAGCTCCAATGCCCACTTAGCAATCCTGCCGGTGGCTTCTCTATTGTGAACTATATCTCCCAATGGGGCAGAGCTAACCATGGTGATCTGGTGCCCTAAGAAATAGTGCTTTAGCTTGCGGTTGGCCATGAACACCCCATATACTATCTTCTGCCAATGTGGATACCTCTGCTTGGACTTTGTTAGGACCTCACTGACATAATAAACCGGCCTCTGAACCGGATATTCCTTCCCTACCTCCTTGCGCTCGACCACGATTGCAGCGCTGACAGCCCTGTTTTTAACCGCCACGTACAAGAGCAAGGGTTCTTTCTTAGTCGGAGCGGCTAAGACTGGCGGCTTAGTGAGCTGCTTCTTGAGTGGCTCAAACGCTTCACCCGCCACCGTATTCTAGACAAAATTGTCTGTCGTTTTCATCATTTGATATAAAGGGATGGCTTTCTCACCAAGGCGGCTTATAAAACGGCTCAACACAGCGATCTGCCCTGCCAGGCGTTGAACATCGTTGATGCATGCCGACTCAGCCAAGGAGGTGATAGCCTTGATTTTATCCGGGTTAGCTTCAATGCCATGCTCAAAGACCAGAAATCCCAAGAGTTTGCCTGCCAGAACACCAAAGACACACTTCGCCAGGTTAAGCATCATCTTATAGACCCGCAGATTGTCGAAGGTCTCCTTCAGATCGTCAAGCAGAGTCTCCTTCCTTGACTTGATCACAATGTCATCCACATATGCGTGAACGTTACGCCCAATTTGGCTGTGAAGACAATTCTGCACACAGCGCCTGTAAGTCGCCTAGGCACTCTTGAGCCCGAAAGGCATAGACACATAGCAGAAGGCACCAAAAGGCGTGATGAAAGTTGTCTTCTCTTGGTCCTTGACTACCATCTTGATCTGATGATATCCAGAATATGCATCCAGGAAACATAAACTCTCACAACCCGTTGTACCATCGATGATCTGATCAATGTGAGGGAGAGCAAAGGGATCAGTCGGACAACCTTTGTTCAGATCCGTGTCATCTATGCACATACACCATGTGCCGTTCTTCTTGAGCACGAGCACTGGGTTAGGAAGCCATTCCGGGTGAAAGACCTTGATGATGAAACCCGCCGCCAAGAGCCGGGCGACCTCTTCCCCGATGGCTTTGCGTCTCTCCTTGTTGAACCATCGTAGAAATTGCTTGATAGGCTTAAATTTAGGATCCACATTAAGGTGGTGCTCAGCAAACTCTCTCAGTACACCCGGCATGTCAGAAGGTTTCCATGCGAAGATGTCTCGATTCTCACGGATGAATTCGATGAGCGCGCTTTCCTATTTGGGATCCATATTGGCCCCAATAGTGAACTGTTGAGATGAGTTGCCCGGAGTGAAATCCACCAACATGGTATCATCCGCCGAAAATTTTAGGGGCGGCTCAACCTCTGTAGTAGGCTTTTTCAGCGGAGTCATGTCCTCCGGGTCAACATTTTCCTTATAAAATTTGAGCTCTGCCTCAGCACAACTTGATTCCGCGTAAGCCGCGTCTCCTTCCTCGCACTCAATGGCCGTATTTCAATCACCATGAACAGTAATCGTCCCCTTTAACCTAGGCATCTTGAGCTGCAAATAGACATAGGAGGGCCTAGCCATGAACTTGGTGTAAGCCGGTCGCCCAAACAAGGCATGATATGGGCTCTTGATTTTGACTACTTCAAACCACAAGGACTCTACCCTGTAGTTGTACTCGCCACCAAAGGCAACTTCCAAGGAGATCCTACCCACGGGGTAAGCCGACTTGTCAGGCACCACACCATGAAAGACTGTCGAGGAGGGCTTATGGTCTTTATCAAGCAACTTCATTTGCCGAAAGGTGTCATAGTACAGGATATTGATGCTACTGCTACCATCCATAAGTACCTTATTCAACATATATCCTCCCACTTGGGGGGCAACCACAAGGGCTGGCCGCCCCGGGTAATCAACACGCGGCGGGTGATCCTCTCGGCTCCACGTGATGTCATACGCAGACCACTTCAAGTATATCGGTAGAGCCGGCGCGACCGCATTAACCGCCCGTTTGTGCACCTTCTGATCCCGCTTGTCAAGGCTAGTTGTAAAAACATGATACTGGCCCGAACTAAGCTGCTTTGGATTACTCTGATATCCAAACTGATTATTCGGTTGCTGAGGATGGCCACCAGAGTGCTGATGATGTCCTCCTTGATTACCCTGGCCATGATGACCGGAACCTGAGCCGCCGGATCCAAACCCGGCTCCTGACCCACCTGATCCTGAGCCGCCAAGCGGGCCACCACCATCGTGGTTATGTTTTCGCATGTTGTGGTCCTTAAACCTCTGCATGATGTGGCAATTGCCCCACATGTGACCCGCCGGTCTGTCGGGCTGGCTGTGCTTCGGGCAAGGTTTGTTGAGCATCTCCTCTAAGTTGAAAGGAGTTTTACCCTTGTTAAAAGGTGTTCTAAACTTCCCATTGCCCTTAGGCCGATTGTGGCCGGTGTTGGCGTTGGCCACCAATTCTGACCCGCCATCCGGGTTCTTCCTCTTGCTCTGGTTACCGTTGCCTATCGCACCATTGCCATGGTTATTCTTTTTATCCTGACCAGTCTTCTCCTCATCAGAGCCCGGATCCTTCGTGTTATCAGAGTCGGCATACTTTGTGAGAGCCACCATGAGTTCTCCCATGTCCTGACACGTACGCTTGAGTCGGCCAATCTTCTACTTCAGAGGGACGAAATGACAGTTCTTCTCTAGGATCAGCACCGCTTGAGCCACCGTGATCTGTTCAGACGAGTGGATGATAGTTGACACCCGCCGGACCCAATGATGAGCTGACTCATTCTCCTGTTGAACACAGTGATCCAGATCCACAATCGTCATAGGCTATTTGCAAGTTCCTTGAATTTTTTTGATGAACCTTGCTTTCAGCTTAGCCCATGAGTTGATGGTATTGGGTGGCAAACTCTTCAACCACGTGCGAGCCGGACCTTCCAACATCATGATAAAGTATTTGGCGCAGACCGCGTCACTGACATCCAACATTTCCATAGCCAGCTCATAACTTTCAATCCAGGCCTCTGGGGGCAAGTCTGCAGTGTAATTCGGGACTTTACGAGGGCCTTTGAAATCATTAAATAGACGCTCATTCCACAGAGTCGGTGCCAAGCACGGGACTCACACGGCCATGGTGGCTACTCCTTATCCGACTGAGACGGAGTGTGCGGGCTCTTGATGAGCTGCCGCTGCCTCTCGTTGTACTCTCGCTCGGTCCACTAGCGCCTGTGCCTCCAGAGCCGCCTGATCGTCTCACGGTAACTCCTGGTGTCTACCACTGCTAGAACCCCTCGGCGACTCATAGCGTCGGCTGTAGCTGCGGCTGGGGAGGGGGGTTGAATGCACGCGGCTTCGGCTATAAGTATACTTCTCTTGCTGGGTCATCGCCATTTGAAGATATCCAAGGGCGTTCCACACTTCCTCTGCAAAGGGCGCCTCATCTAGAATAGGGATTGTTTCGACCGGGTTGCTGCAGCCACCATGTTCTCTGTCGAGTTTGAGTAGTGACCCGCCGGCGTTGGAAAAGCTGCTGGTGAGGCCTGGTTTCATCGGGGTGGGTTAAGCTGTTGTCGAGCCGCTGGCCAACTCCCAGGCGCATCTGTTGTCCGTCCCGTTCCTGGCGAGTTAACAAGATTTTTGGCCTCGTATTGCTCTGGTAAGCGGGACTGATGCCTCATCCGGTGCATCGCAGCTGCCGACTGTTGCTCTAGATCAAGGCGGAAAGCATCTGTCCTAAGGCGCTCTGCCTCCGCATCCATCTGAGCCTTTAACTCACCAATCCCCGGTTCAACCTCCACCATCCGGTCCTTAAGCCTTGTGATCTCCAAGTTTCGGGATGCTTGATTATCCGGCGTGAGTTCAGTCGCCATATGGGTTGAGAGCTCATTCATTAGATCTAAAAGAACCTGAGCTGGTGGCGGCGGGTCAGCCCCCGTGTTTGTGGCTCCAGCGGCTATGCTGCTCGTGTCCGGCGCTAATCTTGCCATGAACACGGTCGCATGAAATGACAGCCTGTGATCCTCCGGCTCAAAACACTCTGACTCAGGGTAAAGCTTCTCGTAGCCCCTGAGCCCGCCGTTGTGAAGCGGGTAGATTTATTCCGCCTCTCTGCTCGAAGACCCTTCCTCTGAATAGACGAGAGTCTCCTGCAACATAGAGGCCTCAAGATCCATCCCTTGAGTGAAGCCCATGAAGACATGCTTCCGTCCCGGGTTAGCACGGGCGGTTCGCATGTGTTGGGCGGGTTGCGTGCGCCGAGCCGACTCGACGATGTTGGTGTAGATGCCCGGCCCGGGCATAGATCCATCAACCTTCCCAATGAAGACGTGGATTCCGCCGAAGGGAACCCGAAATCCATATTCGATGGAGTCGGCCTCAAGGCCCCAGCCGGCGACGTCGATGTAGAGACGGCCGCGGCGACTTTTGCTCATCCTTCCAACCACGTATCCCTCGAACCCTGGGAGAGAGCCCTTTGAGAACTCAACACCACCGAGCGCTAGCCCCATGGTGGGCACCAACTGTCGTGGTTTTATCACAGCAGATGTCCGAGGACTTAGAGTTGAGGCCATCGCTAAGGTGATGGACTCAAAGGGGTTGATCGGGATGAAGGACACATGTTTACCCAGGTTCAGCCCCTCAAGTAGAGGTAAAAGCCTACGTCATGCTTGTGCTTGTATTGCTTGGAATCTCGATTACAAGGGAGCGGAATCGCTTGACCTAGCTCAAGATTGTTAGTCTCTATCTAAGTCGCCCCGGGTTTCACCTTTTTATAGGAGGTCAAGACCACGGGTCATACAAGTCGTAACCGACTCTCACAACGTGTCTGAGTCTATCTCTACATTGTCTTGCCTTCCTGAGCAAGCTATCTTTGGGCGGCTCACCCACCCGGGTCTTCATACCTTCTTCGTCCAGGCCACGTCCTAGCCCATCTTGGCAGGCCGCCCAATGTCCTAGGCTTGAGTCTTCAAGGCCGGCCCTTGGGCTTGATGTATGATCCGCCAGGTGTGACCCGAACCCTCTGGGGTGGGTCTCACTGCAGGGTTATATCCCCAACACTACCCATTATGTAATCTTTTGTATGTGTGCTCATTGAGAAATGATGAATTAACAAACATTAACATAGCAATACTTATAAGTATAAGAAACAAAATCATTAATCTTCCAAAGTATACGATCCTCAAAGAATGTTTACCCCCATTCATCTTATTTTTATTAGCAAGGCATGGTTTCATATTCACCACATTAATACAATTTTTAAGCACCACTGTGTCCAATTCAGGCAATTGGATTGTACTTTTTTAGTATGCATCAACTTTTTATTCTTCATGCAATACATGTGCAAGTGCCATTGGACATGGCATGTAGGTGGAATAGAATATGATGGTTGACATCAAAGGGGTTAAAGTGGAGAAGATAGTCTCACATCAACTAGGTGTACCAACAGGCTATGGAGATGCCCGTCGATAGATGCCAATGCAAGTAATAGGGATTACCATGCAAATGACGCATTAGAGCTATAAGTTTATGAAATCTCAACTGAAGCTAAGTGGGGTGTGCATCCAACTTTCTTGCTCATGAAGACCTCGGGCATTTGAGGAAGCCCGTCATCGGAATATACAAGCCAAGTTTATAATTAAAAGGTAATTCCCACTAGCATATGGAAGTGACAAAACATGAGACTTTCTATATGAATAACATGGTGTCACTTTGAGGCACAAGTGCGGTACAGGATAGTAGCAAAGTCCCTTCTCTCTTTGTCTCTCATTTATTCTCTTTCTCCATGGTGGGCTTTTTTTACTCCCTTTTTTCGCTTCCCCATTTTTTATATTTTTTTGTGGTGGGATCATTTGGCCTCCCCCATTTTTCATTTTTCATCTCGAGTCTCATCCCGACTTGTGGGGGAATCATAGTCTCCATCATCCTTTCCTCACTAGGACAATGGTCTAATAAGGATGATCATCACACTTTTATTTACTTACAACTCAATATGAAAAACTAATAGGACGATATGACTATATAAATGCCTCTGCCAATGTACCAGGGTGTGCAAAGATCTAGCGTGACATGTATCAATAATATGATGAACGATGGCTTCGCCACAAATACTATGTCACCTCTATATCATCATGCAAAGCAATATGATGATGAACGAACTAGTCATCTGAAATGACAATGGAATTTGCATGGCAATATATCTCGGAATGGCTACGGAAATGCCATGATAGGTAGGTATGGTGGCTGTTTTGAGGAAGATAATAAAGCGGCTTATGTACAACAAAGTGTATCATGTAACGGGGTTTGGATGCACCAGCAAAAGTTATACCGATCCTCAAGGTGAGAATGGGCCATGCACGGTACCGAAGAGGCTAGCAAATATGAGGAGGTGAAATTGCATATGTCCATGGTTTCTCATTAGTCATAAAGAAATCATATACTTATTGCAAAGTTTTATTAGTTTTTATCATAAATCAAAGTACTACTCGCATGCCCCGAGGGAGGAGGTTGGTAGGAGTTAACCATCGTGTGCCCCTGACTCGAAACCACACTAGGATTTAAATGAGAAACTGAAATGCTCACACATCATCACCATGCCTCTTTAATTTTTAGACGAACAAGAAGTTAACACCTCTTATTGTCGACACTTCTACGAATCAAAAATTATGAACTAACACATTTTTCATATTACCACATCAATGACATTAACCCGCAATTTCTCTATATGTGCTACATGATGGTTTTGATTATCACTCACTGATTACCTATTTTTTGGACTGGTATTATGACCCATGCAAATTACCATCACTGTTAATTAACTCTGAAACAAATATAAGTGAAGAGCGAGAGTGAAATTATTTCTATAGAATCTACACGCCACCGTGCTAAAAAAATAGTGAAGTACTACAGCAACCGCCAAGCTCAAAAAATATAAGTGAAGCACATAAAGTATTCTAACAAATTATAATGTAGGTATCTCTCTCAAATAAGTGTGTCCAACAAATGATGATTGTGGCAAATTGAAAATAAACGCAAACGATGCTCTGATACGTCTCCAATGTATCAATAATTTATGAAGTATTCATGCCATATTCATCTATGTTTACAATACTTTTATATGATTTTGATGCAATTTATATGATTTATTTAGAACTAACCCAGACTAAGGTTGTTTTCAGCAGAACTACCGTGGTGTAGTTTTTTGTGCAGAAATAAAAGTTCTCCAAATGCAACGAAACTTTTTGACAATTTCTTTGGGAACAAGATAGGCACTAGAAGCTTCTTGGGAGGGTCATAAGAGCCACGAGGTGGGCACAACCCACCAGGGTGCGCTAGCCCCCTCAGGCACGCCCTGGTGTCTTGTGGTCCACTCGTGGCCCATCTTTGCATGAAACCGACAGCCAAAAATCCTATATGTTCAGAAATTCCCAGAAATAACCCTACACTCCTTGTTCCACCGCCGCAACTCTTTGTATCAAGAAAAAATCAATCTGGGGGCGTTCCAATACTCTGCCGGAGAGGGTAGATCATCTTCGGTGGCCATCTTATCCATCCTGGCGGAGGCCATGTTGAGGAGGGCTTAGTCCACCCTCGGGGCTTATGGTTTGTACCAATAGCTATGTGTTCAATCTCTTTGTCGTGTTCTTGAGGTGGCACGGTATTGATATATCGCGGGCTTTGTTAATATAGTTGGATCATATGGTGTTTTCCCCTCTCTATGTTGTTGTGAAGAATTGAGTTTTCCCTTTAAGATTTTGTTATTATCGAATTGAATAATTTTGTGGATTTTAGAGCACTTGATGTATGTCTTGTTTGCGGATAACCATAGTGACATTGGGGTATTCAAGTGATTCACTTGATATATGTTATGGCATCAACTTGCAAATTCCGGTGACCTTGGGGATCTATGCATAGGGGTTGATTGCACGTGTTCACTTTTTTCGTCCATCAATTGATTTCGTACGTTGTCTTTCAGTTTTGTGCATCAAAAAAAACATTGTCAAAGACAAGACTCGAACCTGATTGGCAAGTATAGCACACACTCATGTAAACCAACTCAACTAGCCAATACTGTTGTGCACAAAACAAGTATCGAAGAAATAAATATATCTAAGAAATAAATTCAGAAACAAGCAACCTATGTATTGGAGTCAAACTCTGCGGGGTAAATCTTGTGGACTCAGGGAGATGATCGGAGCGGGATAAACCCCGTCGATTCGGACGAGCAACAGACGGGATGCCGGCAGTAAGGACCCCGGACACATTCTAGTCGTGATCAATAGAGACGAGTCCGCGTGCACGCCTCCGAGGTCTGGAGTCTGGACTGGACAAAGCTCCGTTGAGGCTATAAATTTTCTCCTGATCTACACATTGCCCATCGTCCCTGATGTCTATGGCCATACTTTGGCCGTGACCATGGCCTCGACGCACATGACGCAGCTAACGCGGGCGGCCATGCACGATTGCGTTGCGGTGTGATGCAGCCATGCAAGCATTCTTGCGCACACGAGATGCCAAACGGAGGACGGAAGGAGATACTGGGCAACGAGCAAGCACGAAAGGGAAGGAGCGATCGTGCATGGTTGGAGCTGGGCGTCGCAATGCTTCAGGCTTGCATGGAGACGACGAGTGATATGAGAGAGATAGAGATTTTTAGAGGCTCTGATACGAATGCTGGAAGATGATCTGCGGCGGTGAGCACGACATCGATCCCACTGGCTGATATGTTGGCACTTCCGACCTCCATCTCGAGGTCGTCAATATCTGGCACAATGGGTCCTCCTGCGGCCGATTCGCACCCCATGCCCTGCTTATGCATCTCGAGCCCAACATCATGGATAGCATATGTAATGTGCTCTATAGCCAGATCTTCTGCCCTAGCAACCATCTCATGATCATACATATCGTGCCACCTTCCATTTACCGCAACTTCCACATGCCTACACTACCATCCCAAGCACCATTGTCTACGTAATTTTGCTATAAACTAACCCAGCCTTTTGGATTGATACCAAACCATGTTGGATGCGTTTCTGAACATATTACTGTCATAGTTCAAACCATGCATCGCTGGGCAACGCTGCATATGCCTCTTAAGTACCACATATGCAACAACACATTACAATAGAAACAGAAAATGATCGTCTCTTGACTTCCGGGCTTTCTATGCATGAGGACTGACAAAAAATTTCGATATGGAACAACAATTGTAAGTCCTATAGTTTGTACCAGTTTGTATATATGATTTCTTATAAGACTGTGATGCTTTTTCAAATTTTGTCTTTTGGCAGTCTCGTGCGTCTAGCAATCACTACGGAGGGAGCTAAGCTCATCAACTCTCTTCTCGATGTCATCCAGAAGGAGGTGCAGAACTGTCACTGCATGCCTTCAAGGTCATTTTCTATCTGTTGTAGACCATTCTTTTCTAAATTATATATATGTGCCTGCTACTCCTAAGATAGTTTTTAAATCTGATCTGTTATTTTTAGAATATGTGGATGACTGAACCATGTCAAGATTTGGCCTCCTATAGGCTATATTCTATTTCAAACCATAGAACACTGAGGTTCCTTAAAGATATTCTCCTTTATTTCCCTTTCACTACAATAAAGTATATAAGTATAATCTCAAGGCTAGCATGCACCATATTACTCGCTTATGATAATCTAAGGCTAAAAAGAAATACATACTCTTTTTCCTCGATCGTCAAGGTCATAGATTTAAATTCAACCATGATTGACGATGGCAAAACATGAAGAGTGGCAACATGAATGAGTCACTTAGAACATGCGAGGCTTTTTTTCCAGTGCAACGCACGGACACATTTCCTAGTAATTAACTCATGGATACTTGTGGTGAAATTGGAGTATCTAGGTGACATTAGAGTCGGTTGATGCGTATCATATGGTGTTATTCTAGTACGAACTCTTAGATAGATCGATCGGAAATGATAACTTGGTGTTATTTTAGTACAAATGTTGTATAGGTCGATCGGAAAGGGTAACTTTAAGGTGGTTTCATACCCTACAAACAATTTCTTCTTATGTTATCCGCTAGATAAGAACTTTGGAGTGATTCTGTGTTGCACATTGAAGGATGGTTATGTGATCCAATTATATTAGCATTGGTGAGGGATTGCACTAGCGAAGTACGGACCCTAGGCCTTGTTTTCAAGCATCGCAATACCGTTTGTGCTCACTTTTGTTACTTGCTACCTTGTTGTTTTTATTGTTACTATTACAAAAATCAACATCTACTATCATTACTACACTTGTATCACCATATATTCGCCGAACTAGTGCACCTATAAAATTTACCATTGTATTTGGTGTGTTGGGGACAAAAGAGAATTTTTATTATTTGGTTGCAGGGTTGTTTGAGAGAGGTCATGTTCATCCTACGCCTCCCACATATTGATAAACCTTAGGTCATCTACTTGAGGGAAATTTGCTACTGTCCTACAAAACTCTACGCTTCGAGGCCCAACACGAGTCTACAAGAACAAGTCGTGTAGTATACATCACGCTCCAAGCAAAACACATATCATGTGATGAATAAGAATATAGCTCCAAGTGACATGTCGATGGATTCAGACGAAAGGGGGGATGCCTTTCGGGGCATCCCCAAGCTTAGACGCTTGAGTCTTCCTTAGAATATTACCTTGGGGTGCCTTCGTCATCCACAATCTTAGGATCTTGCTACTCCTTATTCCATAGTCCGTCGTGATAACACCCAAAACTTGAAAACTTCAATCACACAAAACTCAACAAAACTTCATGAGATCCGTTGGTATAAGCAACATATTGAATCCTTTAGGTACTGTTATAAATTGATAATTATTTCATTTTTGCATAATATGAACTGTATTATAACTTCTCCATGGCTTATACCCCCCGATAAAATCCATAGCATAATCAAAACAAGCAAAGTATGCAAGCAAAAATAGAATCTGCCTAAAATAGAACAGTCTATAGCAAATTGTAGAGAACCTATACTTCTGCAACTCTTAAAATTATTAAACATTAGGGAAACCTATAATTTTCTTATAGAAATACTATGTAAAAATGACAGCTCATTATCATGCTCTAGTAAAAAATTAAAATAACTGTGTTGGAGTCAAAAGTTTATGTTTTGTTTCAGCATCGTTTCTACTCATTTTCGTCCCAAAGGCTTTACTTGGCACAAACACTAATAAAAACAAAAAAAGATAATCATTGCAGAGGCAATAATCATGCTATCACAAAAAAAACATAAATTAGAAATCAAAAATAAAGATAACTATTGGGTAGCCTCCCAACAAGCGTTATTGTTTTATGCCCCTAGTTAGGCATGCTCCATAGTTCCAAGTGTTGTCATCTTTGACACTCCACCCATAAGTACCTATCATGATTGATTCATAAGGTGGTTTAATTATCTTACTAGGGAAATATTCCATTCCTTTCTTTAATGGGAAATGGAACCTTATGTTTCCAACTTTCATGTTAATAATTGCACCTATAGTTCGTAAAAAGGGCCTTCCAAGTATTATGGGATAAGAAGGATTGCAATCAATATCAAGCACAATGAAGTCTACAGGCACATAATTTTTATTTGCAATAATAAGCACATCATTAATTCTTCCTAAAGGTTTCTTAATGGTAGAATCCGCAAGATGCAAGTTGAGGGAACAATCTTCCATATTAGTGAGACCAAGCACATCACATAAAGATTTAGGTATAGTTGAGACACTAGCACCAAGGTTACACAGAACATTACATTCATATTTATTTATATCTATTTTGATAGTAGGTTCCCACTCATCATGCAATTTTCTAGGAACAGAAACTTTAAGCTCAAGTTTCTCATAATAAGCTTTTATCATAGCTTCTACTATATGTTCGGTAAAAGCTTTGTTTTGTTCATAAGCATTGGGTGAGGTGAGATAATAAAGGTTTGCAACAAGGAAATGCATTCTACTAAATATAAATTATCCTAATTAAAGTAATTTTAATCCAAAATATTGGGCACATCACTAGTTAAAGTTTTGACCTCTCCAAACCCACCTTTTTCAGTTTTAGCACCAAAATCATCACCCTCCAAGCAAACGGGACGCTTCTCAACTGGAGTTGACTCATCTCGAGTACCTTTATCATTTATGTTCAGATAAGTAAACAAAGACTCAATAGGATAAATATAGATCATTTTAAGATCTTCATCATGATTCCGGTTAAAATCAGGTGTAAGAGCTTTTTCTAAGAATTCCCGATTAGCTCTCAACTTAGCGGTCCTCTCATTACTTATATTAATAGATATTTGGATATATTTAACATTCTCATTAAAATCATGCTTAGGTGCCAAAGATTTACTTTTAAGAGTTTCTACATCAAGATCAATTATATCCATGTTTTTAGCTAAAGCATCAATCACATGCAACTTTTATTCTACCATAGCATTGAAAGCCTTTTGAGAATTAATAAACTATGGAGAGAAATGAGGAGATCTACGCTGATGTGGCCGCTACAGATGTCGCGGCTCGGAATAAGGAGATCTACGCCAAGTCTCGCTGCTTCGAGGAGGCACGTCAGGAGCAGGGGAGGGAAGCAGCGGCATTCGATGAATTCGACTCCTCCAGCTCGTCGGTAGGCTTCTCCTCCTCTACCTCTTACTGAACGCGCTTGGCAAAGGAGAAGGCTGCTGGCAGTAGCACGAAGCCCATCCGGAGTAGTAGTTAGGGGCTATTTTGTTTAGTTCATCTAACGATAGATATGGTTGAACTAGCTATTTCATTACATGGTTGGCAACAAATGGGGAAAGTTTGTTTGATTCAGCTATCTATGAATGAAATCTATGTTTACTGAATTTCAGTTGCAAAATGGCATCGTAATAGTGATTTTGTTCCTGCAAAAATTGGGCAAATCTCAGTGTTTCCAATTTGACAAATGAAAATTTACCTAATATGACAGATTCGAATCTTACCCGACTCATGCTGCCAACGCATCAATCGGTGCTTACATGGGGTGCTTAGTGTATTAAATGTCTTAGCAACTCAAGTCCACAATGCATTGTAGCTGAGGTCCCTTCATCTAATGATTTAGCAACTAAACTCTTGCATGGATTGGTGAGTTTCTTTCATTTAAGTGTTTTGCCAACGTTCACGCGCTTGGCATTGTTTCTTCATGTGGTCACCAAACTCATATCTCTCCTTAATTACCTCCCCACGTGAGATTTTTTTGCATACATGGCAACCTCAGCAGTTAGTAATAGTAGAAGTTGTAGCACTGGGAAGGGCACACGGGTCATCATTCACAACCGTTTGTGATGATGCAATGAAAAAATTCCTTCGCGCCAGATTTTCGATTGGCTTAGTAGGGAAGGAACAATTGCCCTCAGTTTGCATATGGGTATTCAGTTTGAAATGTCTTTGACGACTGGCAAAGGACACGCCACCCCAATGAGCATGAGTGGGACACTGCTCGCACGCCACCCGTGTACCCAAACACATGTCCACACGCTACCTCCTTGTCAATACAGATAGCGACATGTGTCCCGCACGTAAGGTCTGTAGAACGTCCACAAATTATAAAAAATATGCCCGTTTGCAATGTTAACGTGCCAGATTTTTGTTCCAAAATGCCTTTGTTGGCTATTAATAATGCTTGCTCTTCCTCTCAAAGTGGACACTAAAAATAGCAAAACATATTTTTGCTTTATATGATGAGGCCCTGCCCAACATAGACCTTGTGACTGTAGTTTATATTTGAATTATGTACATTAAATCCACATAAAACTCAATTGATGTATAAAAAAGCCATACATATTGTTAATAATTTAATATGTTTGCTGTACACACCTTGTGATTTATGTTATTTCTAGGAATAATCAAGGAGAGAAGAGGCATCGGATGTCGTTTTTCACTTGTAGATGTGGCATGCATATATATGTTCCCTAACGCAACACTAGACATAGCTTATTGTTGTATGAGAACCTCGTGTTTGTAAGAGGCTTCTTACAAAACATGGCCAACTTGTTATTTTTTTTACCACGGCATATGTGTGCCTTCACATGACATCCCATGTTTCATGAATTTCTAATAGAGTTTTGGATTTACGAGAATTTGGAAACCAAGTTTCTCGATATTTGTGACCCAGCCAACATGCTTAGATGTTTGAAATTTGTTATCATTTCTTGCATGTGACCTAAGACATACATCCAAGGACGCATATATGATTTTCAACCCATTTTGTCGCCCCAGACCTTGTGATTGTAGATCAAATTTGAATTATGCACATTAAAGAATGCATTGAAAACTCAATTAATGTATTTAAAAGCCAGATGTTCCCTTATTTAATCATATTTTTGCACTTCACACGTAGATATGTCTATGTTGTTTATATAAACAAAATCAAGGAGAGAAGTGGCATCAGATGTATTTTTGCACTCATATGTGGCATGCATATATAATGTTCCCTATCGAAACCACAAAGCTTCTAGTGAGGAGCTCCGATTTGTAAGGGGATTGTGCAAGAACATGTCCAACTTGGACAGATTTTTTACCATGACATGTGTGTGCCCTTGTCACGACACCATGCCAAGTTTCATGAATTTTTGACGAGCTTTGGATTTAAGGGAATTTTAAAACCAAGCATATCAATGGTTGTGGCCGAGAAAACAGTTAATGAGATGTTAGAAATTCATTCCCATTTCTTGTGTGGGACCTAATTAAACATGCATCCATGGAAAGGCAAAAAAATCCAACCTATTTTTCATGTGTTGGACCTTGTGATTGTAGTTAAAATTTGAATTATGCACATTAAACAAATAGAAAACTCAATTAATGTGTTAAACAGGTCTCACGAACCCTGGAAAATCCACAGTTTAGCATGACTCTCAGAAAGTTGCTTTGTGAGCGACTCTAGAAATAAATGCAGGCCACAAGAGACAACGGATGTTGTTTCGCACATAAAATGTGAACTTTCCCTATCGGAACACATGACTTTCTTGTGAGAACCTTCGGTTTGTAAGAGGCTTTGTGCCAAAACTTGTCCAAAATTGGGCAATTTTTATTACCACAAAACACACAACAAGGCAATTGATGGCATCATGCCCCAATTTCATGAATTTCTGTCGAGGTTTGTATTTACATGAATTTGAAAATTAAGTTTCCAGATGTTTGTGATTGAGCCTCGTGCCATAGATATATATATATGTTCAAAATTCATTCCCATTTATTGTGTGGGACCTAAACACGCAGCCAGTGAAACGTATATGGTTTTTTGACATATTTTCATGAGCTGGACCATGCAGTAATCGTAGTTCAAATTTGAATTATATATATGCACATTAATTGAATCCCTACAAAACTCGGTTAATTAATGTACTTAAAATGCCAAATGAACTTTGTAAGACTTCATTGATTCGCATGACACATTCACATTACTCTATGGAGACTCTAGAAATAAATTCAAGGCGAGAAGCGACATCAGATGTTGTTTCGCACATGAAATGTGAACTGTCCCTACCGGAACCACATGACTACTTGTGAGAATCTTCGGTTTGTAAGAGGTTTGTGCCAAAACTTGTCCCGAACTAGTCATTGTTTTTACCACAATACACATGCACCATGACATCACACCATGCCAAGTTTCATGAATTTCTCATGATATTTGGATTTACTAGAGTTTGAAAACACATCTTCTCAAAGTCTATGGCTGAGCCAAAATACCGTGAGGTTTGGAATTCGTTTAATTTCCATTCTTGCATGGGACCAAAACATGTATCTAATAACCCACAAGTATAGGGGATCACAACAGTTTTCGAGGGTAGAGTATTCAACCCAAATTTATTGATTCGACACAAGGTGAGCCAAAGAATATTCTCAAGTATTAGCAGCTGAGTTGTCAATTCAACTACACCTGACAGACTTAATATCTCCAGCAAAGTATTTAGTAGCAAAGTAGTATCGAAGTAACGGTAACGATGGCAAAAGTGACAGTAGCAGTTTTGTAGTGATTGTAACAGTAGCAACGGAAAAGTAACTTAGCAAAGATCAATATGTGAAAAGCTCGTAGGCAATGGATCAATGATGCATAATTATGTCGGATGGCATTAATCATGCAACGGTTATAACATAGGGTGGCACATAACTAGCTCCAATTCATCAATGTAATGTAGGCATGTATTCCATATATAGTCATACGTGCTTATGGAAAAGAACTTGCATGTCATATTTTGTCCTACCCTCCCGTGGTAGCGGGGTCCTAATGGAAACTAAGGGATATTAAGGCCTCCTTTTAATAGAGAACCGTACCAAAGCATTAGCACTTAGTGAATAGATGAACTCCTCAAACTGCGGTAATCACCGGAAAGAATCCCAGTTATTGTCACCCTGGGGGATAAAGATCATAACTCGTAATAGGTGTCTACAACTTGCAAGATAGGATCAAGAACACATATATATTCATGAAAAGATAATAGGTTCAGATCTGAAATCATGGCACTCGGGCCCTAGTAACAAGCATTAAGCATAGCAAAGTCATAGCAACATCAATCTCAGAACATAGTGGATACTAGGGATCAAACCCTAACAAAACTAACTCAATTACATGGTAAATCTCATCCAATCCATCACCGTCCAGCAAACCATTGATTGAATTACTCACGAACGGCGGAGAGCATCATGAAATTGGTGATGAAGGCTGGTTGGTGATGACGACGGTGTTGATTTCCCCTCTCCGGAGCCCAAAACAGACTCCAGATCTGCCCTCCCGAGGAAGAACAGAAGGTGGCGGCGGCTCCTTATCATGAAACACAATGAACTCTTCTCTCCGATTTTTTTCCCTAGATGTGAATATATAGAGTTGGAATTGAGGTCGGTGAAGCTGCAGGGGGGCCACAAGCCACCTAGGCGCGCCCTAGGGGGGCGCCCCGTGGCTTGTGGCCAATGGGTGGGCGGCCTCTGGTTGATTCTTTTGCCAATATTTTTTATTAATTCCAAAAATATTCTCCATAAATTTTCAGGTCAATCCGAGAACTTTTATTTCTGCACAAAAATAACACCAAGGCAATTCTGCTGAAAACAGCGTCAGCCCGGGTTAGTTCCATTCGAATCATGTAAATTAGAGTCCAAAACAAGGGCAAAGGAGTTTGGAAAAGTAGATGCGATGGAGACGTATCACCTCCCCCAAGCTTAACCCATTGCTTGTCCTCAAGCAATTCAGTTGACAAACTGAAAGTGACAAAGAAAAACTTTTACAGACTCTGTTTGATCTTGTTGTTGTAAATATGTCTAACTGGTGTTCATATTTTCAGCAAAGATTATAGACTAACCATGTTCACAATAACATTTAGGTCTCACATTTACAAATATCAATGGCATAATCAACTAGCGAGCAATAATAATAAATCTTGGATGACAACAATTTTATCAAAACAATCATGATACAATATGATATAATGGTATCTCGCTAGCCCTTTCTTAGACCGCAAAACATAAATATAGAGCACCCCTGAAGAACAAGGACTAACTGGAAATTCTAATTCATGGTAAAAGAGATCCAGTCACAATCATACTTAATATCAATTAATAGCAAAGCATACAAATGACAGTGGTGCTCTCTAACTGGTGCTTTTTATAAGAGGAGGATGACTCAACAGTAAAGTAAAATAGGTAAGCCCTTCGCGGAGGGAAGCATTGATTTGCAGAGGTGCCAGAGCTCGAGCTTTTGAAATAGGCATGAATAATAATTTTGAGCGATATGCTTTCATTGTCAACATAACAACCAAGAGATTTCACCATCTTCCATGCTAGATACATTATAGGCGGTTCCCAAACAGAATGATAAAGTTTTTACTCCCCCTCCACCAATCGAACACACTCACACGGCTGGCCGAATCCACGAGTACCGTCCATACAAACAACAATCCTGGGGGAGTTTTGTTTCATTATATTTTCATATGATTTTTTAGCATGGAACTGGGCATCCCGAATACCAGCCGCTTTCTCGTGAATGATAGTGAATCAACACATATCGTGAGAATAACCCACCTAGCATGGAAGATATTGACCGCCCCCAGTCACTACATGAGCGATTCGGGCATACAGAACAGAATATTATTTGAAGCTTTAGAGTTTGGCACATGCAAATTTACTTGGAACGGCAGGTAAATATTGCATATAGGTAGGTATGGTGGACTCGGATGGAACAACTTTGGGTTTAAGGAAGTGGATGCACAAGTAGTAATCCCGCTTAGTACAAGTGAAGGCGAGCAAGAGACTGGGAAGAGACCAACTAGAGAGCGACAACAGTCATAAACATGCATTGAGATTAACCAACATTGAATACAAGCATGAGTAGGATATAAATCACCATGAACATGAATATTGTGGAGGCTATGTTGATTTTGTTTCAACTACATGCGTGAACATGTGCCAAGTCAAGCCACTTGAATCATTCAAAGGAGGATACCATCCTATCATACTACATCACAACCAATTTAAAATGCATGTTGGCACTCAAGACAAACCATTATATATCTTAGCTAATTAATCATGGCAAGAGTAACTATAATCTCTAATTTTCATTGCAAACATGTTTCATCCATAATGAGATGAATCCAGAACGACGAGCTAATCATATTTACAAAAACAAAATAGGTCAGGTCCGTACCAGCTTTTCTCCATCTCAATCACTTCATCATATATCGTCATTATTGCCTTTCACTTGCACAACCGAATGGTGTGAATAATAATAAGAGTGCATGTGCATTGGACTAAGCTCGAATCTGCAAACAATAACTCAAGGGAGAAGGCAAGGTAATATGGGCTCACTCATAGATAAACAATAATGCATATGAGAGCCACTCATCATTTTCATTGTGGTCTTCTCCTTACGACCCAAAGAAAGAAATTTGAAAACAAGAACGAGAAAAACTATTTACATGAGAAACCTCCCAACAAGCAAAAGAAGAACGAGAAATCTTTTGGGGTTTTCTTTTAATGCTACAACTAAATAGACTAGAAGATAAGGCTAGAACTAATTTTTTTTGGATTTTCTCAAGGTTAATTAAGCACACAAGAAAAAAGCGGAAAGAAGAAATAAACTACCATGGATGGTACAATGAAAAAGTATGAGCACCGACTACTAAGATGAGTGTGTGAACATGAATGTAATGTTGGTGAGAAATACATACTCCCCCAAGCATAGGCTTTTATGCTAAGTTGGTCTAGTGCCATGGTTGAAAATAACCATCTCCTAGATACTTCGGAGGGTCCTGAGGGTTCCACTTGTTGGTGAGCTCGTGTGTCTAACACTAAAAAACTGGATCCTGATACGGATCAAGAGCTGGTGCTGGCTCAGGTGCTGGGGTTGCGATAGACACCAATATCTATAGATTTCATCGAGCATAATACTGTACCTACCGGAATGAATATAGAACAAAGAAGAAGCAAGCAGAGTAATAATCTCACAAGTATTTTGACTAAATACTAAGTTGTAAAGCAGCCTCATATCATTATCCTTCCTAATAAAATCATGTGTTACCATACTGTCATAGTCTAAATATCTTGTAGGTAGCGGCAATAAAGTCCTCCATGTCTCTAGGACGTGGTTCACTGATGTTGCCCTCATAAGGTATTTTCCAAACATTGAAAAAATCGTACAATGTCATTTTCTTAGGCACATCATACAAGTAAAACTCTACCATGGGAGGATCCTTCCTAGGATAAAAGTGAAAGTTTTGCACGAAGATATTAGTGAGTAAGAGGTACTGGTCACACTTATCATTGACGAAGTCAGCGATGCCTGCATTCTCTGCCAAATAATAGAAATCTTCATAAATTTCGGCCGCCCAGAAGAATGCATCACTTGGCCATTCACATGGTCGAATCTCTGCGACGCGAGGAAGATTGTATTTGGACTTCTTCTTCACCTCATTTTCATCTTCTTTAGAGCCCCGGATTTAAGAGCCTCTTAACAATCTCCTCATCGTTTCTTTCTCTAAAAAATTTCTAAAATTTTTAGTGACTCAGAATAAAGGTGAACAAAACTCAACAAAACTTATAGCAACTACTCCCACAAGTGCCTAGAGGCTATATCAAGCATCAAAACTACTTGGGACCATAAAAATTTGACATGCAATCTCAAGAACAAGGTCACCATAGCAGCAAAAAAGTGCAATATATAAATCACTAAAATAAAAACTAATTGAATCATTGGAGGAGTCACATACTGAAGATCAGTCCCCCAAAACAGTTTTGCAAATCGAGCTTTACAAAAGGAGATCGAAAATGGCAGCAAAATGAGCTAGAACACGGGCTAGAGAAATGGTAGGATTTTTCTAGAGCAAGACGAAGTGGATGGGTGCTGGAATAAGTGAGGGGGCCTACATGGGACCCACAAGCAAGGTGGGCGCTCCCAGAGGGTGGACATGCCCTATGGGCTTGTGGCCCACTGGTGCAGCCCCCTGATATGTTCTCAGTGCCATAAATTCTTAAATATTCCAGAAAAAATCATACTAGATTTTCAGGGCATTTGCAGAATTTTTATTTTCACCACATTTTTTTTATTGCACGGATAAATCAGAAAATAGAAAAATCATAGCATTTCTACTTTGTTTAATCTAAATAACAGAAAGTAAAAGTTGGGTATAGAAGGTTGTGCCTCCTAAATTCATCCATCTCACTCTCATCAAAAAGAATCCATCAATAGGGTTGATCAAATCTTATTGACAAACTTTTCTCGAATGACACGGAACCAGAGAATTTTCAAATAACAGTAGGTTACCTCGATGGGGATATGCATGTCCCCAACAATAAGTATATCATATTTCTTTTTGGCAGTGGGGAGAGGGAATTCAAAATCTCCAATAATAATCCTTGAAATTTTTCCAATGGAGTTGATACTATGAACTTGAGGTTGTTTCTTCGGAAATTGTACCATATGCTCATTACCATTAACATGAAAAGTGGCATTGCCCTTGTTGCAATCAATAACAACCCTTGTAGTATTCAAAAAAGGTCTACCAAGGATGCTCGACATAGGGTGTCCTCGGGAATATCAAGAATAACAAAGTCTATTAGGATAGTAACATTTGCAACTATGATAGGCACATCCTCACAAATAGCGATGGGTAAACCAGTTGATTTATCAGCCATTTGCAGAGAGATTTCAGTAGGTCTCAACTTATTCAAATGAAGTCTACGATACAAAGAGAAAGGCATAACACCAACACCAGCACCAAGGTCACATAAAGCAGTTTTAACATAATTTCTTTTAATAGAGCATGGTATAGTAGGTACTCCGGGATCTCCTAATTTCTTTGGTATTCCACCCTTAAAGGTATAATTAGCAAGCATGGTGGAAATCTCAGCTTTCGGTATCTTTCGTTTATTTGTCTCAATATCTTTCATATACTTAGCATAAGGAGACATTTTCAGAATATCAGTCAAGCGCATATGCAAAAAGACAGGCCTAAGCATTTCAACAAAACGCTCAAAGTACTCATCCTCCTTTTTCTTGGATGGTTTAGGAGGAAAGGGCATGGTTTATGAACCCATGGTTCTCTTTCTTTACCATGACTCCTAGCAACAAAGTCTATTTTGTCATATCTTTTATTCTTAGGTTGTGGTTATCAAGATCAACAATAGGTTCAATCTCCACGTCATTATCATTACTAGGTTAAGCATCAACACGAACATCATCATTAATATTATCACTAAGCTCATGTTCATTACCAGATTGTGTATCAGCATCAGAAATAGAAATATCACTTGGGTTTTCAGGTGTATCTATAACAAGTTCACTAGCAGCATGCAAAGTTCTATCATCATTCTTTTTCCTTTCATTTCTGGGATGACTAGGTGCATCAGTATTAATTCTCTGAGAATCTTGCTCAATTCTCTTAGTATGGCCCTCAAGATACAAAGGTTCTTGAGTCATTTTACCACCTCTAGTCACAACTCTAACAGAATGATCATTGTTCTTACCATTCACCTCATTAAGCAAATCATTTTGTGCCTTAAGTACTTGTTCTATGTGAGTAGTTACCATGGAAGCATGTTTACTAATAAGCTTAAGATCATTAATAGTTCTACTCATATAATCACCTAAGTGAACAAGCATGTAATCATTATGTTTCAATTGTCTACTAACATAAGCATTAAAATTTTCTTTCTTAACAACAAAGTTATCAAACTCATCCAAGCATTGGCTAGCAGACTTATTATAAGGAATATCAGCCTCATCAAATCTACGAAGAGAATTTACCTCTACTACCTGTGTCGGGTTATCAAGACCATGTATTTCCTCAATGGGTGGTAGTTCTTAACATCTTCATCTTTAATACCTTTGTTCATAGATTTCTTTGCCTCTTTCATATCTTCAGGACTGAGAAATAGAATACCTCTTTTCTTCGGAGTGGGCTTTGGAGATGGTTTGGGAATAGTCCAATCGTTATCATTGCTCACTATATTATTGAACAGTAGTTCAGCTTGTTCAACAGTTTGTTCCTTGAAAACACAACCAGCACAACTATCTAGGTGGTCCCTAGAAGCACCGGCTAGTCCATTATAAAGGATATCAAGTATTTCGTTTTTCTTGAGAGGATGATTAGGAAAAGCATTAAGTAATTGGAGAAGCCTCACCCAAGCTTGTGGGAGTATCTCTTCTTTACTTTGCACAAAGTTAAATATTTCCTACAAGGCAGCTTGTTTCTTATGGGCAGGAAAATATTTTTTAGAGAAGTGATATACCATATCCTATGGACTACGCACACAACCAAGAGCAAGAGAATTAAACCATATCTTAGCATCACCCTTTAATGAGAAAGGAAACAACTTAAGAATATAGTAATGAAGAATTTTTTTTCCTCATGAGTAAATAGGGTGGCTATGTCATTCAATTTAGTAAGATGTGCCACAACAGTTTAAGATTCATAACCATGGAAAGGATTAGATTCAACCAAAGTAATTAACTCAGGATCAACAAAGAATTCATATTCCTTATCAGTAACAAATATAGGTGAAGTATTCAAACTTAGTATCATATTGCATTCTAGCATTTCAAAGATTTTTCCTTCCACTTTCATAGCAATTTCTTAAGATCATCTCTATCCTTACAATTTCAGATTATTCATTGTGATCAATAGATATAAATCCCAAGGGACTCAGAGAATAGAGCTATGCTCCCCGGCAACGGCGCCATAAAAAGGTCTTGACAACCCACAACTATAGGGGATCGCAACAGTTTTCGAGGGTAGAGTATTCAACCCAAATTTATTGATTCGACACAAGGGGAGCCAAAGAATATTCTAGAGTATTAGCAGCTGAGTAGTCAATTCAAACACACCTGAAAGACTTAATATCTGCAGGAAATTATTTAGTAGCAAAGTAGTATGGAAGTAACGGTAACGATGGCAAAAGTGACAGTAGCAATTTTGTAGTGATTGTAACACTAGCAATGGAAAAGTAACTTAGCAAGGATCAATATGTGAAAATCTCATAGGCAATGGATCAATGATGGATAATTATGTCGGATGGCATTCATCATGCAACGATTATAACATAGGGTGACACAGAACTAGCTCCAATTCATCAATGTAATGTAGGCATGTAGTTCATATATAGTCATACGTGCTTATGGAAAAAACTTGCATGACATCTTTTGTCCTACCTTCCCGTGGCAACAGGGTCCTAATGGAAACTAAGGGATATTAACCTCTCCTTTTAATAGAGAACCGAACCAAATCATTAGCACTTAGTGAATACATGAACTCCTCAAACAATGGTAATCACCGAAAAGAATCCCAGTTATTGTCACCCTGGGGGATGAGGATCATAACTCATAATAGGTGTCTACAACTTGCAAGATAGGATCAAGAACACATATATTTTCATGAAAACATAATAGGTTTAGTTCTGAAATCATGACACTCGGGCGCTAATGACAAGCATTAAGCATAGCAAAGTCATAGCAACATCAATCTCAGAACATAGTGGGTACTAGGGATAAAACCCTAACAAAACTAACTCGATTACATGGTAAATCTCATCCAACCCATCAATGTCTAGCAAGCCTATGATGGAATTACTCACGAATGGCGGAGAGCATCATGAAGTTGGTGATGAAGGATAGGGTGATGACGACAGCGTCAATTTCCCCTCTCCGGAGCCCAAAACAGACTCCAGATCTGCCCTCCCGGGGAAGAACAGGAGGTGGCAGCGCCTCCGTATCATGAAGCACGATGAACTCTTCTCTCTAATTTTTTCTCCCTGGATGTGAATATATAGAGTTGGAATTAAGGTTGGTGGAGCTGTAAGGGGCCCACAAGCCACATAGGTGTCATGGCTTGTGGCCAATGGGTGGGGGCCCTCTGGTTGATTCTTTCGCCAGTATTTTTTATTAATTCGAAAAATATTCTCCATAAATTTTCAGGTCAATCCGAGAAATTTTATTTTTGCACAAAAATAACACCAAGGCAATTCTGCTAAAAACAGCATCAGTCCGGGTTAGTTCCATTCAAATCACGCAAATTAGAGTCCAAAACAAGGGAAAATAGTTTGGAAAAGTAGATACGATGCAGACGCATCAGGATCTAGTGATAAATAGTTGATTTTCAACCCATTTAGGTGTTCGCTAGTATGTGCTTAATAAAGTGCAGTTCAAATTTGAACTATGCACATGAAATGTGCAAACAAACTCTTTAAATGTTTTAAAGGGCCTAAACATCCCTAAATTATTCCATATTTAACACATAGTCCGATAGTTGCAAGTTGACTTCAGATAAATGTTATTGCCATCCAAACACCTTCAATTGCCAATGTAACTTCATTTTTAGTCTCAAAGCAATTTGAAAATCAAATACATCAAAAACAGTTCTTGATCATGAAACTTGTGTGATGTGGTATGAAAATATCTTGGGCCAATCCTCATATATGGCTTAGGCCGGAAGCTTCAGTCCACCGCGGCACGTCAACCACATAGTCACACTTGTTCTCCAAGACCACTGTATTGTTCAAGCGTCACCAGTGAAAGATGGGGATGTGGATCCGCGTTGTGACGGCAACTTCGGCGACCCACTCCGGCTCGAGCGTGGTTGCATCATCCATGAACACTCTCACAACATCCTTGAGCACGACCGCACTCTTCAACAGGGCTGTTGTGGCCGCCGAAAGGGCAGGCAACAGCAACATCTATGACCGGGATAACAAATGGCTTGAACGGCACAACAGATGTCCGTTCCTCAGCGGCTGTCATAGCCCTGATGGTAGCTGCCCACGCCTATGTTGATGTCGCCCATGCCCATCTCATGGCAGTCACCGCACAAATAGCAGCGGCCTTCTCCGACAAAGGTCGGCAACCTACGTTGCAAGAGTTGGAAAATGCCGAGAACGCTCGGGCAGCCGTCCGTTCATCGGTAACCTCCCTTGCCAAGATGAAGGCCGTCAATGCCCGGACCACGGTCGACCACATCAAACTCGTGGCGGCCTTTCCAAAAGAGATGGCGCACGTAGACGGCGATATGCTTGCAGAGTATGCGGTGATGGATGCCATGGAGCCCCTGCCCCTGGAGGTCGTCGAGCGCAAGCTGGTCATGGAGGATGTGGCGGAGATCGGCGAGCGTTAGGCGGAACATTAGTCGTTGTTTAGAGCGCTGGTCTTTTGTTAGAGTAATGTTTAGGTCAACCAGCTCTGTTTAATTGCTCGATTAAGTAAGTGCAGGCTGTGGTGTAGGCTCTTTTGTGCAGTACCCAAATTAGCAATTGATGCTAAATTACACGACGACATGGATAACCACTGTAACCAGAGAAATTCAGACCCAAAATTTGCCACCATATCCCCATTCCATCTTCCAATTGAAAATTAAATTGAAGTTCATCACACGCATTTTCTTGGAATGAACCGTGTGCAATGTAGTACCCAATCTTACGTTCGAAGCTTGGAGACAAACATTTGCATGTCCAAGTTCATCACACACGGGGTATATCACAGGCTTCGTTTGTGATGTGTTGATATCGAGAACTATTCTGAAAATTTTGCACATTCAAGTTCATCATACAAGGTGTACAAACCAGGCTTCGTTCGTGATGTTTTGATATCGCACATGGTTCCGAATAAGGGACTGTGTCTGATGGTGCTTTTCGCGCCAGTTTTTCGATGAATCGAATGGAAATTTTGGGCTTCCGCGGAAATATCTACCTCCCTCGCCCCCCGGTACCAATCAAAAGCCACATTTCCCCCTTTTCCTCTACCTTTCCTAGTTCAAACCTTCATTGCTTGCTTGTAGTGCCGCCTCCTCGCCGGTGACTCTCTTTCCTGCTGCTCGGCCTCTTCCATCAAGTCGGGTAATCCACACCTCCCCAATACCCCCTCACCTCCTCCTCCTCCATCCCACATGGCCCGACCATCGTCGCGACACCATCCACCCAAACCACTGCCCCATCCTCCAAATAATCGCAGCTGAAAGCCATGGTTCATGCAATATAGCCAGTATCTGAAAGAGCATTTGGCTACGGAGAAGCAAATCGCGCTTGCACACGCAGATGAGGCTGCTATGGCTGCCATGTTTGCCGACCCCCAAGATCTTGGAGGAGCACCTCTCTGTCGAGGCCACCGTTGACTCCTCGTGCGCTAGCACCACCACGCGGTTGGCTATTATAAACGACAGCTCGTGGTCTTTCTCAAGGGCACCGCTGGTGCGTTCGACAAAGACTTCATTGTGTTTTCTTAGCGCGCTCGTGCTTACCTCAACTCCAGAGCTAGCATGTTGGTGTCGGGGCAGGATTAGGCCACTCACCACTACAAGGGGTGCACCCACGGTGTGGAGGCCTCGCCCTCTTCCAAATTGACGGAGCCCATCATCATCGATATCTCTCACGATGAGGAATAGCTTGTTTCTTAGCTTTATCACTTAGGACCTATGTTCACCTAGCTACGCCGGTTAAACACGTTTCGTTTAGCTATTGCATGTGCCGCAACTGCCTTTCATTTAGTAATTCTAGTAAAATGTCCAATGTAGTGCTACTGCAACCTGACCTTCTAGTATGTTCTATTGTGCAATGTGGTGCTTAGTTAACGGTTTCTTTCATTTGTTGTGGTGATTATTTAACTATTTAATTCAATTATGAAATGTGATGTATGATTGTTGTTGGTACAATTTTGTATTGTTATGCATGTGATGAATAAATCGAATTTAGATGTACTTAATACATGTGCAACATATAGAATTGCTACATTTCCTAGTTCTTAGCACGCTTTGTTTAGATAACTGGATTTTCAATGTGGCTCAAACTAATCTGTTGGAAACGCAATGTGTTTATTTTCCGTTAACATATTTCAGTGATAGTATGACAAATATCACTTGTAACCTGATCAATATTTGTCTTAAATATGTTGCAGGGGGAACAATGGGGGACACTGAAGTTTACCATCGAGGTTTGCACATCCATGGTCATTTGGCTAATAGCACATTATTGTGCAATCGCATAAACCATTATAATATGAATATTTGTATTAATAATTTGTTGTCGTACGTGTAGGTCCTGTTGTGAGAGGTTAAGACCCATTGTTTGACCCTTTTTTGCATGTGGAGACATGAGATGTCCTTGAATATCAGTCAAATCAAGAAACTCAGAAAGATCATTAAGATAAAGAAACTAGCTACAAAAAACAACAAGATGTTTGTCTGCACAATCAAAAAGACATCAATTAACTATAGGATGGTACCATCTATTTCACCTTGTCCTTTTCCCTTTGCGCCATTTCAAAGTTTAGAAAAGATATTTATGCGTATGTTTGTTTTTAGTCCTTCTCAAGGCAGTTCATCAATGATTACGTCTCAAAGCACCTGTATGATCAAGAGGCAATGAAGGTATTCATAAAGCACCCACGGTATAATCTTGAAGTCTTCCTTAAGAGGACGAAGGATGGGCGGGCAATCATCCACAGGCGTTGGCCTAAAGTTGACAAGACATTCAACATCATTGAAAGCTCACTATTCGCCTTCCACTTTAACAATTTTCTAGATGAGATTTATCTGTCTATTTACCGTCTAGGATGATACTTAATTTCCAAAGGTTTTAGATGTTACATTTGAAACTTTGTCTTGGTGTGCAATTGGGTAGCTAGGCAGTATATGCCTATATGAGGTTGTACCCTGATGTAATTCAATTATGAAATCCTGGTTGCCGTACTACGAATAAGAAATATATTCTATGGTTGATATGAAATGTTAATTTTGACTACTAAATGGATTATAAATAATTGATCAATCAGGCTGATTATTGGGGTTCCAATTGCAGACGGTTTCTAAGACAAAACTGTTGGCATGACATGAACAAACCCACATGGTTTCTAGAAAGTTGAAGTGTTGGATCGTTAAGAAATCACACACGAATTCTGGTCGACAACTGTGTGCGTTAGGACACCAATCACAAACGTTTTCACATAGCTTGTGTGTGTGATGGGCAGCCCAATGCCAAACAGTTTCTTCTAGACACAGTGTGTGATGTTCTGAGTAACGCAAATGACAGCATTATAACTATCGTGTGTGATGATCACACCTATCACTGTAACATCCCAAATTTTGGAATGTTATAATAAATAGATGAATGATTGTTTGTTTGACTGAGTGTTTGAAACAGAGTGAAATTTGAAACTTTGTGAAAATTTTCAATGAGAGGGAATAAAATGACTTTCCCCTTTGTGTTTGATTTCAAATTCATCCAATTCAAATCAATGAGATAAGATGACATGACTTCTTCAAATAAAAGGATTTGAAAAGTGAATTTTGAAAATCTCTGAAATATTCTATTTGGAAAACCATTTCATATTTGGTTCGCTTTAAAATTTGAAAGAATTCAAATTCCCTTACCCAGATTCAAAATCTTGAGAGGAGCAATATGACACTCCAAACCAGGGGCAATTGGAATTATATTTGAATTCATAAACTCGGAAAATTATTTGGAAAATACTCGAATTTCAAATTCAAAGCAATTCTTGAAATATTTTCAAATTTATTTTCCTCCAAAAATAAAATATATGGAAAATAGGGTAAAATGATTCACTTCAATATAAAAATGGAGAAATATGAATTTGAAGTCATTTTGGTATTTTCAAAATGTTTTATTTGCATTTTATATGCAACACTAGCACTATTTGATTTTTTTGTGAATTTTTCTGTGCATTGTTTACCTCTAAAAATATGTTCACGTTGTAGGATTTATTTGTCTGATAATTTGGGTATATAAAACTTTTACTTTTGGATTTTATTTGACTCTCCAAATTGATCTTTTCTTTCCTGTTTTTAATAAAAAGGAAAAAAGGACTTTAAAACGGAAACGTACCCGAGGCCATTTGGAATAGTTGTTGCCCAGATCGCCTTCGCCAGATCCGAAGGGATCTCGGATCGGCCACCGATCCTGTCGCCCTCCCTCTCTCTCATTGACCGCTCGGGCCCACTGGCCAATCCCGCCTCCCTCGTGGTCTCCTTCTTCCTCCTTCCTTCCTCTTGCTCCCTTTCCTTCCTCGCCAGAGTCGGCCGAGTCCGCCCCGAATATCTCTCTCCTTTCCCTCCCCGAGCCCCTCGACCCCTATATAAACCCCCACCCCTCCCCACACTCGTCCTCCCGCACAAACCCCACGAGCTCCACGCCACGCGCCACTGCTCCACCTCGCTGGATCTCCACGCCACCACCGAAGCTCCGGGAGCTCGAGGAGCTCGCCCTCGTTGTCCCCAACCCCTACCGACGCCCCCAAACAACGTCGGAGGTCCTCCAGAGTCGATTGGACCTCTCCGCTGCCGCCGAAGACCACCGGAGCACCGTCCCCATCCTCACCCGAGCCGCCACCATCGGCAACCTCGCCGGAGTTGACCTCCACCCTCGGTGAGTTTTCCTTCGCCGTTAGATCTAGAGTAGACGGCCAAGATTGGAAGCCACGTGCCCCTTTGGTTTATTTTTAGTGAACCGACCGGTTTTCTGTTTAGTTATTTTACCCAAAACGTTATCTCTTAATTAGAAATTGTCCGTTCGTTTAGCCCACGCGTGCACACCACGTAGCCAATCAAAAACTGCCACGTCACCCCCTATGTGTTAGGTGAGATTTTCTTTTTTTGTTTTCTTTTCTGAAACAAATTTGTTTTTGTTCTTAATATAGTTGTAACTTTTATGTTTTTAATTGTTATTGAGTGAATATTTTTGCATTGTGTCACAAATTTATTCTAGTTTATGTAGATATCAAGTTTGACCATGTTTGGAAAATTTAAATTTGAATTCAAACAGATTCAATTTAAATTTTGTTTTGTGGATAACTTGAGTTTAAAAACAGAATTTTAGTTGATTATTTTTGCTACTAGTCACTAGTGACCTTATTTATCAGTAGGTAGAATTTGAGAATTTTTAGAATATTATAAATTAGGGTTTCAAGCAAAACAGGTTATGTTTTAGTTCTTTTTAGGTTTATTCCTATTTTTTTTGTTTCAAATTGTTTTAATTTATTTTCTTTTATGTTAGTTGACAAGTTTTATTTTGTTTTATGTTAGTTAACAGTAGTATTTCAACCAAGTTATTTTTATGAAAATTATTATTTTTATAGCATGAAATCAATTCTAGTTTCATAATAATTTGCCAATTGATTTCATTGCTAGTTTGATTTCCTATTTGAAAATATATTTATAAATTGTATGATAAGTTTTACTTTCTGTTAACCTAGTTGTTTTATATATTTTTTTCTCTCTTATTTTATTATTTTATTATTTTGTTTTGTTTTACTTGTTGTTAAGTTTGTTAACTAGAAAACTTATGGTGTTTAGTGTGTTGTTTTTCATAGTTCTTAGTTGTTTTTCAAAAGTAATCATTTTTGCTAGTAAAATTTTCGCTAGGATACTTTTGTTAGGTTTTACTTTGTTATTGTCTTACTATTTGAAAATAGGATTATTTGTAGAGAAACCCAACCCTTGGTTGTGTTGATGAAGTTTTGTTGCTTTGAGTTTTGTCTGAAGTATTTCCTTCATCACAACCCTTTTGTGTTTGATTTTTGTGTTGCTTCTTGTGATAGTATTGATTTCTAGAAGTGTTTGCTTATGAGTGCAATGTTTGATTATATAGATTTCATCGGAGAGTGACGAGTAGTTCTATCAAGTTATTTTTTGAGAGCGATTTTATCTTCATCAACCTTACCAGGCAAGTTCACATTCACCATATTTTACCTATGTTTTATTGCATTAGTTCTACTATCTCCACCCATTGCATGCAAAGTAGGTACTTGGAAACTTGGTTACTTGAGTAGTATCATGTGGTAGGCACCTCAAACCGTAGACACCTTGTCCCCGAGAAACGTTATTTTATTTTTGCTAGCTTTTAGTAGACGAGGTTGGTTGTGTGATTCATGAGAGTTGTGAGATAAAATATTACAAGACCTACATGATGATCAAGACTTGAAGACTTTAATTTTTCAACATACCTCTAGGTGGATGACACTATGAACGGCACCCTAGAGAAACCAATGGTTAGCCTAGGTGTTGCTGGAGAAGTGCCAGTATTCACGCGGAAAGGTCCACCCAGGCACAAAGAGATGGATGGATACTTCAAGACCCGAGGCTTACCTGCATAGCCACAAGCTATCATGGGCTCTGGTTTGGTTGGACATTGTGGTGACTCTGGACAGCCGGTGCTACGAGATGAAGAGGAACAGTAGGAATGGATGGGCACCGACAGAGTCCCAGAGGAACCCCTTGAAAGACCATGTTTTGGTCACCCATTTCTCAAACACCCTAAAGTGCGAGGAATTCAACGGAGGCGATCAAATCTTGTGGGGAACATGTGCAAAACTCTATAGAGTACTCAAACCTAATCGATTAGTCGTGTCCACAGTCATGGACAACTTGAGCCAAAGGAACTGGAACTATAAGGAAGTCTCAACACAAATAATTATGATGATGAGGGTATTATTGTTAACTTGGGTATGAGAATTGGTTGTTGGAACCATGTCATTAAACAACCAACATTGTAGTAATAGTTTCTGCATTTGCCCCCTCTCTTGTTGTAGGAAAAAATTGCTTTACGCAAAACTTAAAGCCCCACCTGCCATATATGCATATAGTTTAGATGATTATTTCTTTCACCCCCTCTTTTGTGACTTGCTGGTATATTCAAAATGCTGACCTACACGGCTGCAACGTCTCATGTTGCAGATACTCTTCTACGATGAGTAGGAGTACGATTCAGGGTTACGGTCTGCACTCAACCTGTTGTTGGTGTTATTGGGACACCACTCCCGTTGATTGTTTTCGCTGAGATTTTCGAGGTATATATCAGTTTTACGTTATTTACATGTGATTGCACTTTGATATATATACATTGATGTACTATGTGTGCCAGCATACTGATCCAGGGATGGCACAGAACACACAAAAGCTTGACTCATTTTGAGTCGGGTCGCTAAAGAAATGGTATCAGAGCACATGTTGACTGTAGGACGTGACCCTAGGAAATGGATCAGAGATATGAAGACCTTGATATGAGAAAATTTTGTTGTGAATACTCTCGTAACTTCTAAATTCTTTTACTAAACCCTCCATGTTTCAAACTATAGATGGAGAGTTACACTCTGAACAAAAGAGAAGACTTTGAGGATGTTCTCGGAGGCCCTTTCCTCATGGATCTAGTACAGATGGTGAAGCTGCCGATACCTGAGATCAAGGTGACTAAGAGGAAGTCTGGATTTTGGGGTGTCCAAACTAAAATATTTGGACATAAAGAAGACCCCAAGACTGAAGACATCAACTATGGCACACTGAATCATCAATGTGAGATGGGTATGAACACCGCCGTCCATGATGCTATCACACGTTTGAGCTATCGTCATTGTGTTGGGTTAAGTACCCACTAGTTTGGAAGGCTCAGATGGCAGAAGCTTGATGGAGCACACATCATCCTGACAGACGAACAAAAGATGAAGTTTTCACCTGTACTAGTGTACAATCAAGAACTAGAGCACTACATCAAGAGCCTTCAAATAGACCTTCTCTCAGAGTTATTTGAGAATGAAACACTTCGTGAGAACCTCAAGAATGAGAAGCTAAAGGTAGCTAATCTGAAGAAACATGATCCCGAGATTCAGAAGCTTCGTCAAGACTTGAAGAATAGTCAGGTAATGGCCCATGATGGAGATGTTGAAATTCAGAAGCTCAAGAACCAACTCCTGGAACTACAGAGATGATGTTCTTTGAAGCTTTTGTTTAAGCCTTAGAATGGTATGATGAAAACCCCTTGTACATGGCAGTTGTTGCCACATGTAAGAATTTTACGGTGAGGAATGAAGCCAAGACCCATTTCACTGTAGGATAACCATTATTGGTAGACCACCATGAGGTCTTCGATAAGTTATTTAGAACAGTTATGAGGCTTATCAATTAAGAAGACCCGGTAACGAATGACCTTTGTATTGACCAAGGAAACAGTAGATTTAGAAGAAAATGTTATGATTATAACGGAAGATCATCACCAAAGAAGTTACTATGAAGAATGTGAGGAGAAAATATTACCAAGGACCCCACAGGATTGTCATAATATTAAGGGACCAGTGACTCTCATTTTAAGTGTGGTAGCCCCACACTTCCAAGTCAATGGATTTGCTAGAAGACCCCCAAACCCTAACCTTTTCTTTCTAGCCTTTCCGAATCTCGAGGACGAGATTCATTTTAAGTGTGGTAGGTTTGTAACATCCCAAATTTGGAATGTTATAATAAATAGATGAATGATTGTTTGTTTGATTGAGTGTTTGAAACTGGGTGAAATTTGAAACTTTTGAATGAGAGGGAATAAAATGACTTTCCCCTTTGTGTTTGATTTCAAATTCATCCAATTCAAATCAATGAGAGAAGATGATATGACTTCTTCAAATAAAAGGATTTGAAAAGTGAATTTTGAAAATCTCTGAAATATTTTATTTGGAAATCCATTTCATATTTGGTTCTATTTCAAAATTTGAAAGAATTCAAATTCCCTTACCCAAATTCAAAATCTTGAGAGGAGAAATATGACACTCCAAACCAGGGGCAATTGGAATTATATTTTAATTCATAAAACTCAAAAAATATTTGGAAAATATTTGAATTTCAAATTCAAAGCCATTCTTGAAATATTTTCAAATTTATTTTCCTCCAAAAATAAAATATATGGAAAATAGGGTAAAATGATTCGCTTCAATATAAAAATGGAGAAATATGAATTTGAAGTCATTTTGGTATTTTCAAAATGTTTTATTTGCATTTTCTATGCAATAGTAGCACTATTTGAATTTTTTGTGAATTTTTCTGTGCATTGTTTGACTCTGAAAATATGTTCACGTTGTAGGATTTATTTGTCTGATAATTTTGGTATATAAAACTTTTATTTTTGGATTATATTTGCAAATCGATCTTTTCTTTCCTGTTTTTAATAAAAAGGAAAAAAGGACTTTAAAACGGAAACGTACCCGAGGCCATTTGGAATAGTTACGGCCCAGATCGCCTTCGCCAGATCCGAAGGGATTTCGGATCAGCCACCGATCCTGTCGCCCTCCCTCTCTCCCACTGACCGCTCGGGCCCATTGGCTGATCCCACCTCACTCGTGGTCTCCTTCTTCCTCCTTCCTTCCTCTTGCTCCCTTTCCTTCCTCGCTGGAGCCGGCCGAATCCGCCCCGAATATCTCTCTCCTTTCCCTCCCCGAGCCCCCCGACCCCTATATAAACCCCCACCCCTCCCCACACTCGTCCTCCCCCCCCCCAAACCCCACGAGCTCCATGCCACGCGCCACCGCTACACCTCGCTGGATCTCCATGCCACCACTAAAGCTCCGGGAGCTCGAGGAGCTCGTCCTCGTCGTACTCAACCCCTACCGACGCCCCCAAACAACACAGGAGGTCCTCCGGAGTCGATTGGACCTTTCCGCCGCCGCCGAAGACCACCGGAGCACCATCCCCGTCCTCACCCGAGCTACCACCATCGGCAACCTTGCCGGAGTTGACCTCCCCCCCCCCCCGGTGAGTTTTCCTCCGCCGTTAGATCTAGAGTAGGCGGCCAAGATTAGAACCCACGTGCCCCTTCGGTTTATTTTTAGTGAACCGACCGTTTTTATGTTTAGTTATTTTAGCCGAAACGTTATCTCTTAATTAGCGATCGTCCATTCGTTTAGCCCACGCGTGTGTTGGGGAACGTCGCATGGGAAACAAGAAATTTCCTACGCACACGCAAACCTATCCATGGTGATGAGCATCTACGAGAGGGAGAGTGGATCTACATACCCTTGTAGATCGCTAAGCAGGAAGCGTTAAGAAATGCGGTTGGTGTAGTCGAACATCTTCGCGATCCAAATCGCCGAGCGACCCGCGATCCAATCACGAACCGTCCCGCGAACACATCATGATCCGTCCCGCGAACTCATCACGATCCGTCTCACGATCTTGATCATGATCTGTCCCGCGAACTCATCACGATCCGTTCCGCGATCTCATCACAAACTGTCTCGTGATCTCGATCACGGTCCTTCCGATCTAGCGCCGAACGGACGGCACCTCCGCGTTCAGCACACGTGCAGCTTGATGACGATCTCCACCATCTTGATCCGGCAAGAGGAGGTGGAGAGGAGAGAGAGTCCACCGGCAGCGTGACGGCGCTCCGGTGATGGTGGTGGAGCAATTCCGACAGGGCTTCGCCTAAGCGCTGCGGAAAACCGATCTAGAGGAGAAATTGTGCACCGGTGAAACGGGTAGCACGTGGCCGGAAATTCTGTCCAAAAACCACCCAATCCACTAGTATATATAGGAGGAGAGGAGAGGCAGCCAAAGCCTTTGGGTCGGCTGAAATAGGAGGTGGGAAGCAATCCTACTTCACCTCCAATCCTAGTTGGAGTAGGATTGCCTCCTATTGGCTGATTTTCCACTTTTTGCTTTAGGACTTTCTCTCCTGCGCCATGGGCCTTTGAGGCTGTTTTCCCAGCCCACTAAGGTCTTGTTATTATTCTCCCACAGCCCATGGACCTCTTGGGGTCGAAATACCCCTCCCGGAGGCCTCCCAGTACACTACCGACACTCCCGGTACACTACCGGCACTCCCGGTACACTAGCGATGAGCCCGAAACTTTTCCGGAAACCAAACTGGGACTTCCTATATATGAATCTTTACCTCCCGACCATTCCAGAGCTCCTCGTGACATCCGGGATCTCATCCAGGACTCCGAACAAACTTCGGTCACCACCATACATAACTCTACACTACTGAAACGTCACCGAACCTTAAGTGTGCAGACCCTGCGGGTTCGAGAACTATGTAGACATGACCGAGACACCTCTACGGTCAATAACCAATGGCGGGACCTGGACGTCCACATTGGTTCCTACATATTCTACGAAGATCTTTATCGGTCGAACCTCTATGTCAAGGATTCAGTTAATCCCGTATAACGTTCCCTTTGTTCTTCGGTATGTTACTTGCCCGAGATTCGATCGTTGGTATTTCCATACCTAGTTCAACCTCGTTACCGGCAAGTCTCTTTACTCGTTCTGTAATACAAGATCCCGCAACTAACAATTAGTCACATTGATTGCAAGGCTTATTGTGATGTTGCATTACCGAGCGGGCCCCGAGATACCTCTCCGTCACACGGAGTAACAAATCCCAGTCTCGATCCATGCCAACTCAACAGACACCATCGGAGATACCTGTAGAGCACCTTTATAGTCACCCAGTTATGTTGCGACGTTTGATACACACAAGGCACTCCTCCGATATCTGTGAGTTGCATGATCTCATGGTCATAGGAACACATACTTGACATGCGGAAAACAGTAGCAATAAACTGACACAATCATATGCTACATTTGCAGTTTGGGTCTTGTCCATCACATCATTCTCCTAATGATGTGACCCCGTTATCAAATGACATCTCATGTCCATGGCTAGGAAACCTTAACCATCTTTTGATCAACGAGCTAGTCTATTAGAGGCATACTAGGGACATGGTTTTGTCTATGTATCCACACATGTATCTAAGTCTCCGATCAATACAATTATAGCATGGATAATAAACGATTATCATGAACAAGTAAATATGATAATAACTAATTTATTATTGCCTCTAGGGCATATTTCCAACAGTCTCCCACTTGCACTAGAGTCAATAATCTAGTTCACATCACCATGTGATTCGCATTGTTATGAATCTAACACCCAACGAGTTCTGGGGCTCGATCATGCTTTGCATGTGAGAGAGGTCTTATAGTCAACGGGTCTGTAACATTCAGATCCGTGTGGACTTTGCAAATACCTATGTCAAACTGTAAACACTGCTACCACACTCCGCTCGGTCCAAATGGCTGCTCCACTATACGTATCCAGATTGCTACTACGAGTCATCCGGATTAGTGTTAAAGCTTGTATCGACGTAACTCCTTACGACGAACTCTTTATCACCTCCATAATCAAGAAACATCTCTCAGTCTCTTAGTTACTGAGGATAATCTTGACCGCTGTCCAGTGATCCACTCCTGGTTCACTCTTGTACCCCCTGATGGACTCATGGCAAGGCACACATAGGTGCGGTACACAGCATGGCATACTATACAGAGCCTATGGCTAAGGCATAGGGGACGACGTTCGTCCTTTCTCTTCCTTCTGCCGTGGTCGAGCTTTGAGTCTCACTCAACTTCACACCTTGCAAATCAGGCGAGAACTCTTTCTCTGACTGATCCATTTTGAACTCTTTCAAAATCTTTGTCAAGGTATGTACTCATTGAAAGTCTCATCAAGTCATCTTGATCTATCTCTATAGATCTTGATGCTCAACAATTTGGTAGCTTTATCCAGGTCTTCCTTTGAAAATCACTTTCCAAACAACCATTTATGCTTTCCAGAAATCCTACATTATTTCCGATCAACAATATGTCATCCACATATACTTATCAGAAATTCTATAGTGCTCCCACTCACTTTGTTGCAAATACAAGTTTCTCGTAAACTTTGTATAAACTCAAAAACTTTGATCAACTCATCAAAGCGTATATTCCAACTCCGAGATGCTTGCTTCAGTCCATGGAAGTATCACCGAAGCTTGCACACCTTTTAGCATCCTTAGGACTGACAAAACCTTCTGGTTGTATCACATACAACCTTTCCTCAAGTAAATCGTTAAGGAAACAATGTTTTAACATCCATCTGCCAGATTTCATAATTGAAAACGCAGCAACTGCTAACATAATTCCAACAGACTCCAGCATCGCTACGACTGAGAAAGTCTCATCGCAGTCAACCCCTTGAACTTGTCACAAACATCTTTGCAACAAGTTGAGCTTTACAAATGGTGACAATTACCATCAGCGTCTGTCTTCATTTTAAAGATCCATTTGTACTCAATGACCTGCTGTCCAATGAGCAAGTCTACCAAAGTCTATACTTGGTTTTCATACATGGATCCTATCTCGGATTTCATGGCCTCCAACCATTTGTCGAAATCCGGGTCCATCATCGCTTCTCCATAGCTCGTAGGTTCATCGTTGTCCAACAACATGACCTCCAAGACAGAGTTGTCGTACCACTTAGGAGCAGTACACATCCTTGTCGACCTACGAAGTTCGATAGTAACTTGATCCTCAAGTTTCATGATCATCATCATTAACTTCCTCTTCAACTAACGTAGGCTTCACAGAAACATCTTTCTGCGCTGCGCTATTCTCTGGTTGAACAAAGGTTTAACAACCTCATCAAGTTCTATCTTCCTCCCACTCAATTCTTTCGAGAGAAACTTTTTCTCGAGAAAGGACCCAGTTCTAGCAACAAACACTTTGCACTCGGATCTGAGATAGAAGGCATACCCATCAGTTCTTAGGGTATTCTATGAAGATACATTTGTCCGCTTTGGGTTCTAGCTTATTATGTGAAAACATTTTCCACACAAGCATCGCAGCCCCAAACATTAAGAAATGACAGCTTAGGTTTCTGTCAAACCATAATTCACACGGTGTCATCTCAACGGATTTAGATGGTGCCCTATTTAAAGTGAATGTAGTTGTCTCTAATGCATAACCCCAAAATTATAGTAGTAAAACGATAAGAGACATCATAGCACGCACCATATCCAATAGAGCATGACTATGATGTTCGGACACACCATCACACTATGGTGTTCCAGGTGGCGTTAGTTGTGAAACAAATTTCACATTGTCTTAAGTTGTATGCCAAACTCGTAACTCAGATATTCACCTCCACGATCATATCGCAGTCACTTTTATCTTCTTGTCACAATGATCTTAAACTTCACTCTGAATTTGCTTGAACCTTTCAAACGATTCAGACTTGTGTTTCATTAAGTAAATATACACTATATCTACTCAAATCATCAGTGAAGGTAAGAAAATAACGATATCCACTGTACGCTACAAGACTCACTAGATTGCATACATCAACATGTATCATTTCCAATGAATCACTTGCCCGCTCCATCCAACGGGGTCCTTTAGTCATCTTGCCCAAGAGGCATGGTTCGCATGTCTTAACCGATTCGAAATCAAATGAGTCCAAATATCCATCAGCATGGAGTTTCTACATGCGCTTTATACCAATATGACATTTAGCGGCAGTGCCACAAGTATGTGGTGCTATCATTATTAACTTTGTATCTTTTGACATCAATGTTATGAACATGTGTAATACTACGATCAAGATTTCAACAAACCATTCTCACTGGGTGCATGACCATTGAAGGTATCATTCATGTAAACAGAATAACCATTATTCTCTAACTTAAATGAATAACCGTATTGCAATAAACATGATCTAATCATGTTCATGCTCAACGCAAAACACCAAATAACATTTATTTAGGTTCGTCACTAATCCTGAAGGTAGAGAGAGCGTGCAATGTTGATCACATCAACCTTGGAAACACTTCCAACACATATCGTCACCTCACCCTTAGCTAGTTCTCCGTTTATTCTGTAGCTTTTATTTCGAGTTACTAACATTTAGCAACCGAACCGGTATCCAATACCCAGGTGCTACTAAGAGTACTAGCAAGGTACACATCAATAACTCGTATATCAAATATACTTCTGTCGATGTTGCCAGCCTTCTTATCTACCAAGTATCTAGGGTTGTTCCGCTTCAGCAACCTCTCACCTCATAATAGAAGCACTTAGTCTCGGGTTTGAGTTCAACTTTGGGTTGCTTCACTGGAGCAGCAACTGACTTGCTATCCATGAAGTTTCCCTCCTTGCTCTTGCCCTTTTCGAAACTAGTGGTTTGATTAACCATCAACACTTGACGCTCCTTCTTGATTTCTACCTTCGCGGTGTCGAACATCGCGAACAGCTCAGGGATCAATACTTCTATCCCTGGTGTATTATAGTTCATCACTAAGTTCTAGTAGCTTTAGTGACAGTGACTTGGAGAACTATATCAATCACTATCTTATCTGGAAGATCAACTCCCACTTGATTCAAGCGATTGTAGTACCCAGACAATCTGAGTACATGCTCAACGATTGAGCTATTCTCCTTCATCTTACAGGCAAAGAATCTTGTTGGAGATCTCAAATCTCGCAACACAGGCATGAGCTTGAGATCACAATCTCTGCTCCTAGAACATCTCATATGTTCCGTGAAGTTCAAAATGTTTCGGAGCCTCAATTCTAAGCCGTAATGCATGACGCGCTAAACTATCAAGTAGTCATCGAAACGTGCCTGCTAGATGTTCACAACATCTATAGACGATGCTAGAGGGGGTGGCGCACCGAGCGGTGCATTAAGGACATAAGCCTTCTGTGCAGCAATGAGGACAATCCTCAGATCATGGACCTAGTCCGCAATATTGGTACCAACATCTTTCAACTCTATTTCTCTAGGAACATATAAAAATTTAAGGGAGCTACAGCGCGAGCTAGTAATCTACAACATAATTTGCAAAGACACTTTGACTATGTTCATGATAATGAGTTCAATTAATCATATTACTTAAGAACTCCCACTCAAATTGACATCCCTCCGATCATTCGAGTGATACATGATCCAAATTCACCAACTCAAGTTCGATCATCACGTGAGTTGAGGTGGCTGCAATGGTGAACATCATTATGTTGATCATATCTACTATATGACTCATGTTCGACCTTTCGGTCTCTCATGTTCCGAGGCCAACTCTGTACATACTAGGCTCGTCAAGTTTAACCCGAGTGTTCTGTGCGTGCAAATCTGGCTTGCACCCGTTGTATGTGAACGTAGAGTCTATCACACCCGATCATCACGTGGTGTCTCAACACGACGAACTTTCGCAAGGTGCACACTCGGGGAGAACACAGTTCATCTTGAAATTCAAGTGAGGGATCACCTTATAATGCTACCGCCGTACTAAGCAAAACAAGGTGCATAAAAGGATTAACATCTCATGCAATTCATAAGTGACATGATATGGCCATGAACTTGTGTTTACGATCTCCATCTTCGAAACACCGGCATGATCTCCATCGTCACGGGCACAACACCATGATCTCCATCATCTTGATCTCCATCAATGTGTTGCCATTGGGGTTGTGGCGCCAGCCCTGCTTCTACTTCTATTGCTACCGCTTAGCGATAAAGTAAAGCATTACATAGCGCTTAATGATTGACACGCAGGTCATACAAAAATTAAAGACAACCCTATGGCTCCTGCCGGTTGCCGTACTCAACGACATGCAAGTCGTGAAATTCTATACATCACATGATCATCTCATACATCACATATATCTCATCATGTAATTGGCCATATCACATCACAACATACCCTGCAAAAACAAGTTAGACGTCCTCTAATTGTTGTTGCATGTTTTACATGGCTGCTACGGGTATCTAGCAAGAACGATTCTCACCTACGCATAAACCACAACGGTGATACATAGATTGCTTTTCAAACTTCTCAAGGACCGCCTTTGTTGGATCCGATCCAACTAAAGTGAGAGAAACTGTCACCCGCAAGCCATCTAAGCAACAAGTTGCGTCGAGGGAACAGGTCTCTCGTAAGCGTACGAGTAATGTTGGTCCGGGCCGCTTCATCTCACAATCCCGCTGAACCAAAATCCGACCAAGGGAGGAAGCAATCTAAGCATCAACGCCCACAAACCTTTTGTGTTCTACTCGAGATCTCATTGAACCATCAACCTAGCTCATGATGCCACTGTTGGGGAACGTCGCATGGGAAACAAAAAATTTCCTACGCACACTCAAACCTATCCATGGTGATGAGCATCTACGAGAGGGAGAGTGGATCTACATACCCTTGTAGATCACTAAGCGGGAAGCGTTAAGAAACGCGGTTGGTGTAGTCGAACATCTTCGCGATCCAAATTGCCGAGCGTCCCGCGATCCAATCACGAACCGTCCCGCGAACACATCATGATCCGTCCCGCGAACTCATGACGATCCGTCTCATGATCTTGATCACGATCTGTCCCGCGAACTCATCACGATCCGTTCCGTGATCTCATCACGAACTGTCTCGCGATCTCGATCACGGTCCTTCCGATCTAGCGCCGAACGGACGGCACCTCCGCGTTCAGCACACGTGCAGCTTGATGACCATCTCCACCATCTTGATCCAGCAAGAGGAGGTGGAGAGGAGAGAGAGTTCACCGGCAGCATGACGACGCTCCGGTGATGGTGGTGGAGCAATTCCGACAGGGCTTCGCCTAAGCGCTGCGGAAAACCGATCTAGAGGAGAAATTGTGCACCGGTGAAACGGGTAGCACGTGGCCGGAAATTCTGTCCAAAAACCACCCAATCCACTAGTATATATAGAAGGAGAGGAGAGGCAGACAAAACCTTTGGTTCGGCCAAAATAGGAGGTGGGAAGCAATCCTACTTCACCTCCAATCCTAGTTGGAGTAGGATTGCCTCCTATTGGCTGATTTTCCACTTTTTGCTTTAGGACTTTCTCTCCTGCGCCATGGGCCTTTGCGGCTGTTTTCCCAGACCACTAAGGGCTGGTTATTATTCTCCCACAGCCCATGGACCTCTTGGGGTCGAAATACCCCTCCCGGAGGCCTCCCGGTACACTACCGGCACTCCCGGTACACTACCGGCACTCCCGGTACACTACCGATGAGCCCGAAACTTTTCCGGAAACCAAACTGGGACTTCCTATATATGAATCTTTACCTCCGGACCGTTCCAGAGCTCCTCGTGACATCCAGGATCTCATCCAGGACTCCGAACAAACTTCGGTCACCACCATACATAACTCTACACTACCGAAACGTCACCGAACCTTAAGTGTGCAGACCCTGCGGGTTCGAGAACTATGTAGACATGACCGAGACACCTCTACGGTCAATAACCAATGGCGGGACCTGGACGTCCACATTGGTTCCTACATATTCTACGAAGATCTTTATCGGTCGAACCTCTATGTCAAGGATTCAGTTAATCCCGTATAACGTTCCCTTTGTTCTTCGGTATGTTACTTGCCCGAGATTCGATCGTCGGTATCTCCATACCTAGTTCAACCTCGTTACCGGCAAGTCTCTTTACTCTTTCCGTAATACAAGATCCCGCAACTAACAATTACACACATTGCTTGCAAGGCTTATTGTGATGTTGCATTACCGAGTGGGCCCCGAGATACCTCTCCGTCACATGGAGTAACAAATCCCAGTCTCGATCCATGCCAACTCAACAGACACCATCGGAGATACCTGTAGAGCACCTTTATAGTCACCCAGTTACGTTGCAACGTTTGATACACACAAGGCACTCCTCCGATATCTGTGAGTTGCATGATCTCATGGTCATAGGAACACATACTTGACATGCGGAAAACAGTAGCAATAAACTGACACGGTCATATGCTACGTTTGCAGTTTGGGTCTTGTCCATCACATCATTCTCCTAATGATGTGACCCCGTTATCAAATGACATCTCATGTCCATGGCTAGGAAACCTTAACCATCTTTTGATCAACGAGCTAGTCTATTAGAGGCATACTAGGGACATGGTTTTGTCTATGTATCCACACATGCATCTAAGTCTCCGATCAATACAATTATAGCATGGATAATAAACGATTATCATGAACAAGGAAATATGATAATAACTAATTTATTATTGCCTCTAGGGAATATTTCCAACAGCGTGCACACGACGTAGCCAATTAGAAACTGCCACGTCACCCCCGTATGTGTTAGGTGAGACTTTCTGTTTATGTTTTCTTTTCTGAAACAGATTTGTTTATGTTTTTAAAATAGCTGTAAATTTTATGTTTTTAATTGTTTTTGAGTGAATCTTTTTGCATTGTGTCACAAATTTATTATAGTTTATGTAGATAGCAAGTTTGACCATGTTTGTAAAATTTGAATTCAAATTCAAACAGATTTGATTTAAATATTGATTTGTGGATAACTTGAGTTTAAAAACAGATTTTCAGTTGATTCTTTTTGCTACTAGTCACTAGTGACCTTATTTAACTGTAGGTACAATTTTAGAATTTTTCGAATATTATAAATTAGGGTTTCAAGCAAAACAGTTTCTGTTTTAGTTCTTTTAACTTTATTCCTATTTCTTTTGTTTTAAATTGTTTTAATTTATTTTCTTTTATGTTAGTTGACAAGTTTTATTTTGTTTTACATTAGTTAGCAGTAGTATTTCAACCAAGTTATTTTTATGTCAATTATTATTTTTATAGCATGAAATCAATTCTAGTTTCATAATAACTTGCCAATTGATTTCATTGCTAGTTTGATTTCCTATTTGAAAATATATTTATAAATTGTATGATAAGTTTTACTTTATGTTAACTTAAATGTTTTATATTGTTATTTTATTTTGTTTTACTTGTTGTTAATTTTAGTAACTAGAAATCTTATGGTGTTTAGTGTGTTGTTTTCCATAGTTCTTAGTTGTTTTTCAAAAGTTATTCTTTTTGCTAGTAAAATTTTTGCTAGGATACTTTTGTTAGGTTTAACTTTGTTGTTGTATTACTATTTGAAAATAGGATTGTTTGTAGAGAAAACCAACCCTTGGTTGTGTTGATGAAGTTTTGTTGTTTTGAGTTTTGTCTTAAGTATTTCCTTCATGACATCCCTTTTGTGTTTGATTTTTGTGTTGCTTCTTGTTTGATAGTATTGATTGCTAGAAGTGTTTGCTTATGAGTGCAATGTTTGATTATATAGATTTCATCGGAAAGTGACAAATAGTTCTATCAAGTTATTTTCTAAGAGCAATTTTATCGTCATCAACCTTACCAGGCAAGTTCACATAGACCATATTTTACCTATGTTTTATTGCATTAGTTATACTATCTCCACCCATTGCATGCAAAGTAGGTACTTGGGAACTTGGTTACTTGAGTAGTATCATGTGGTAGGCACCTCAAACCCTTGACACCTTGGCCCCGGGAAACATTATTTTATTTTTGCTAGCTTTTAGTAGACGGGGTTGGTTGTGTGATTCATGAGAGTTGTGAGATAAATTATTACAAGACCTACATGATGATCAAGACTTCAAGACTCAAGTTCTCAACATACCTCTGGATGGATGACGGTATGAACGGCGCCCTGGAGGACCCAGTGGTTAGCCTAGGTGTTGCTGGAGAAGTGACAGTATTCATGCGGAAAGGTCCACCCGGGCACAAATAGATGGATGGATACTTCAAGACCCGAGGCTTACCTGCACAGCCACAAGCCATTATGGGCTCTGGCTTGGTTGGACATTGTGGTGACTCTGGATAGCCGGTGCTACGAGATGTAGAAGAACGGTAGGAATGGATGGGCACCGAGAGAGTCCCATAGGAACCCCTTGAAAGACCATGTTTTGGTCATCCATTTCTCAAACACCCTGAAGTGCGAGGAATTCAATGGAGGTGATCAAATCTTGTGGGGAACGTGTGCAAAACTCTACAGAGTACTCAAACCTAATCGATTAGCCGTGTCCACGGTCATGGACAACTTGAGCCAAAGGAACTGAAACTATCAGGAAGTCTCAACACAAATAATTATGATGATGAGGGTATTGTTGTTAACTTGGGTATGAGAATTGGTTGGTGGAACTATCTCATTAAACAACCAACATTGTAGTAATAATTTCTGCTTTTGCCCCCTCTCTTGTTGTAGGAAAAATTTGCTTTATGCAAAACTTAAAGCCCCACCTGCCATATGTGCATATAGTATAGATGATTATTACTTTCACCCCCTCTTTTGTGACTTGCCGGCATATTCAAAATGCTGACCTACACGGGCTGCAACGTCTCATGTTGCAAATACTCTTCTACGACGAGTAAGAGTACGATTCAGGGTTACGGTCTGCACTCAACCTGCCGTTGGTGTTATTGGGACTCCACTCCCGTTGACTGTTTCCGCTGAGATTTTCGAGGTATATATCAGTTTTATGTTATTTACATGTGATTGCACTTTGATATATACATTGATGTACTATGTGTGCCAGCATACTGATCCAGGGATGGCACAGAACACATAGAGGCTTGACTCATTTTGAGTCGCGGCGCTACAATCACAAACGATGTTATGCAGAAAATTGTGTGTGATCTGCAATAGAAACGGAAATGTACCCTTGGGATTCCCTATCTGGGATGCTAAGTCATCTCACACGTCTTCCCCCAATATGTCTGTTTCTGATGGTCCTTCCAATCACAAACGATATATTTTTGCCATCGTGTGCGACCAAGTGCAAGCATCACCAAGGGGTTTAGCTTGTCATGTGGGATAGCCCCCCCTATCGCCCACACATGCAAGGCGACGGTTTAATATTACATCATGGAAAGGGGTTAAAAGCCGTTTCTATAGCACGCGGCTGCACTAGTGCAACACACCCAATACAATGGTAACTTATATAGGCGCACTACTTCGACAAAGACATAGCGATACAAGTGCAATATGGATAGTAGATATAGGTTTTTGTAATCTAAAAAATATAAAAACAGCAAGGTAGCAAGTGGCAAACAACGAGCAAAATGTTGTATAAATGCTTGGAAATAAGGCTTAGGGTTCATACTTTCACTAGTGCAACCTCTCAACAATGCTAACATAACAGAATCATATGATCATCCCTCAACGTGCGACAAAGAATCACTCCAAAGTTCATATCTAGCGGAGAACATAAGATGAAATTGTTGTAGGTAGTAGAACCACCTCAAATTTATCCATTGTGATCGATCTATTGAGCTATTCCTATAAGTGTCATAAAAATCCCTAGAGTTCGTACTAGAATAACACCATATGATGCGCATCAATCAACTCTAATGTCACCTAGATACTCCAATGTCACCACAAGTATTCGTGAGTCAATTATATGATGTGCATCAAACAATTTCATATTCATCATATTCAATCCACGCAATAGAACTTCAAAGATTACCCCAAGATTTCTATCAAAGAAATTAGGACAAGAACGTGTATCAACACATATGCATAGATTACCCCATTGTCACCACGAGAATCCACAAGTTGAGTACCAAGACATATATCAACTGAATCAATAGAATGCCCCATTGTCACCATGGGTATCTACATGCAAGACATACATCAAGTGATCTTAAATCCAATATTCAATCCAACATAATGAAATATCAAAGGGAAAGATTCAGTTCATCACATCAATATAGCAAGGGACAAAAACCATATGATCCAACTATATTAACAAGGCTCATGATACATCAAGATCATGACATCACAAGAACACAAGAGAGAGAGAGAGAGAGATCACATAGCTACCGGTACATACTATCAACCCCAAGGGTGAACTACCCCCTCCTCATCATGGACACCACCGGGATGATGAAGATGCCCTTCGGTGATGATTCCCCCCTCCGGCAAGATGTCGGGACAGGGCAACAGATGAATTTTCTTCGGTATATAGGCTTGTGGCGGCGAAGCGGAAGTTCTAGGTTAACTTATGGGATTTTTGGTATTTATAGGAATTTTGGGCATTCGAATCACACTAAACGGTGCCATGGTGTGATCCCAAGCTATCAGGGCACGCCTAGAGGGGTGGGCGTGCCATGTTGGCTTGTCACCAATAGGTGGCCCCCCTACGGTGGTTCCTCACTCCGGTATTTCTTATTTGCTCCAAAATAATCGTCAAAAATTTTCAAGCAATTCCGAGAACTTTTATTTTCTGTGCAAAAAAGCAACACCACGGTAATTCTATTGAAAACAACGTTAGTCCCGGTTAGTTCTACTTAAATCATATAAAGTGCATCAAAACCATATAAAGTATTGTAAACATAGATAAATATGGCGTGAATACTTCATAATTTATCGATGCGTTGGAGAAGTATCAACATCCCCAAGCTTAATTCCTACTCATCCTCGAGTAGGTAAATGATAGAAGGAATAATTTATGAAGTGTGAATGCTATCATAGTATATAAGTTCGATCGATGATAATTCCAATCACTTTTTCTAGCATCATAAACAGCAACTCTTTTCTCATGAAACTTCTCATGATCAAGTAGCAAGCTATTCACATGTTAAAGTATAGACCATAAACTTTCTTGAAAACCAACAAACTATGTTTTCAATCATCAAAGAATTACAATTCATCTTATTTTTAGGAAGGGCCTATGTAAGAGCTCTAATTGAGAAAATTCCACATACTCGACTATCATTTAGTCTTCCATGATTGCTGACACTCAAAGCATATTTTTAGAACAAACAGTTTCAATCAAACACATAGGAAGCTAGGGGCTTAATGTTTGTCCTTCAAACTTATTTATCTCAGGGATAATGTCAACAAAAATGAATCATGATCACCTATATTCAACTCGATATATGTGCTTGCATATTTTCCCGTCACATGATGCTTGTCAACTAAAGAATTAATATATTGGAATAGGATGGACATTATTGACTCTTGCATAAAGTAAATGCAAAAAAAGTAAATACAGAAAAGTAAAAAATAGGCCCTTCACAGAAGGAAGCAGAGGTTGTCATGCGCTTTTTATTTTTGGATGTGCAAACTCTTAATGAAAAGAATTTTACTTTATATTGCCCCTTGTGATGGCAACCTTTATTATGCAGTCTGTTGCTTTTATTTCTTCACCATCACAAGTTCGTATAAAGCTTATTTCCCTTCCAATAAAAGATCAAACATATTTAGGAACAAGTTTTATTGCTTTTTTCGCCGATGACAACTTACTTGAAGGATCTTATTCAATCCATAGGTAGATATGGTGGACTCTCATGGCAACAAACTGGGTTTAACGGTTTTTGGATGCACAAGTAATATCTCTACTTAGTACGAATTTTTGGCTAGCAAAATATCCTAAGCAAGCACCACACGTTAGAGGATCCATGACAATATAACTTCTATATGAATATAAACAAATATAACCATTACGTTGTCTTCCTTGTCTAACATCAACTACTTCATCAAGTTTGAAAATAATTAATGGGTGCTCACAATCATTTCAACATCCCCAAATTTCATTTTGACATGTTATAATAATTGCTATGTATCCATTCATATTTTTTGTATTTGCTTTGTTGAAGTGGAGTGAAGTTCAAAGTTCTCTGGTCAATTCTTGAAACCCCTTTTCATTTTTCTTTCATTTGAATTAAAATTGTTGAAACCTTTGAATTATTTTGAAAATGAGAGGACAAACATCACCCTCCATGTCAGGGATATTGTTAAAATCCATTTGACCATTTTGAACCTGGGGGTATTTTGAAAAAAAATTGTATTCAGATTTAAAATCATTTTTGGGATTTTTCTAAAAAAAACTTTTAAAAATAATTATTTTGGCTGTGGAAAAATGTTAAACATATTGCTTTTTTTTGATAATTTAATATATATATATATAAGACTCCTATTTTTGGATATGTATTTCTTTTCCTTTTTAACTTTTGGTTTCGTGTTTTTAAATAAAAGGAAAAGTTAAAAAAGGAAATAATGTGTGTCTCTTAGGAAAGAAACGGCACACGCGTTAGCACATCAGGCCCATATCCCCTCTAGATCGGATCCAAATCCATTTTGGATCGGCCACCGACGCCTCCCTCTCTCTCTCCGCCACTAACGCCCCGGCCCCACCTAACCGACCGAAGCCCGGCTCAGTCTTCTCCTTCCTTCCTGTATTCTTCCTTCCTAACCGACCGGAGCGGCATGGATCCACGCGCTCCCATTCCTTCCGACGCCCCGAGCCCGTGGCTATAAAGCCCGAGCGCTTCGCACCCCGTTCCGCCCCTGAAACCCCCTCTCCACGCTCCAACGCCACCACATCACCACCTCGCCGGAGTTCTACTCCACCCGAAGCCACCCGAGCAAGCCCCGCTCAACCCCGTCACCCCCGAGCCCCACCACCACCGTAGATCGACGTCAGAGACTAGTCGTCATTGCCTGGACCTATCCGCTGTCATCGAGGACCACCGAGAGACGCCAACGTCGACCTCGTCGCCCCTGCCTCACCGTCGACATCGTCGGACCCCCTCCTCTCTCTGTAAGCCACGACGAACTCCGTCCCCCGTCAGATCTCGATCCCGCGGTCAAGATTAGATCATTTTAATTAGTGAACCGTTTTCTTTTAATTTGCGAGCGTTCGCTCGTTTGCACCGCGAGCGTTCGCTAGTTTTCTTTAAGCTTTGCTGACATATTCTATTTAGTTTCTATTGACTAACACTAGGAGTATATTTATTATTAAAAAAAATTATTATGTTTGTTCTTTGTTTTGTGAGTAGCATTGTTTTCTTTATAAGTAGAGTTTGAAAATTGATATTTGATTGATTCTTTTTGTGTAGAAAAGTTTAGGTAAATACTTTATATTATTTTATTAGAATTTAGTTTTCTTTCTGTTAAGATTTTATTAGTTACATAAAACTGTTTATTGCTTATCTTACTTTAGTAAAGCTTTGCATAGGAGTTTTGGATAGATTCCTTGCTTGCTTTTATTTTATTTTCTTTGTTTGTGTTATTGGTTGTTTTAGTATTAGTAGTTTTACTTGTTGTTATTCTAAGTTGTGATATGGTTATGCTTATTGTGTGAATTGTTTGTTTCGTTAGATCATCCGGAGTGTGAGGCTTGCTACTTAGAGTCGCTTGAGTTAGAAGATCGTCAGCAAGGCAAGTTCACATTGATCATGTGTTAACTATGATTTTTATTGAATTAGTTTCAACCTTTTCCACCATTTCATGCAAAGTACGTAAATTGGAAACTTGGTTCTTGAGTAGTATCATGTGGTAGGCATCCCATAAACCCTTGTTAATTTGGCGCCGAGAGACGAGATTTTGTTTATGTTATGCTTTTAGTAGACGGGGTTGGTTGAGTGTTTATCATGAGGGTGTGAGAATTAAATTATGATCAAGACCTCAAGACTTCAAGATTTTCAAGACCTAATGATGCAATATACCTCTGGGTGGAAATTGGTTGAACGGCACCCTGGAGGACCCAGCGGTAGCCTAGGTGTTGCTGGAGAAGTGCCAGTATTCATGCGGAAAATTCCACCCAGTCATGAAGAGACGGATGGATACTTCAAGACCCGAGGCTTACCTGCACAGCCACATGCCATTATGGGCTTTGGCTTGGTTGGACATCGTGGTGACTCTGGACGGACGGTGCTACGAGATGTAGAAGAATGGTAGTATTGGATGGGCACCGGTAGTGGCTCAGAGGAAGCCTTTGGAAGACCATGTTTCGATCATCCAGTTCTCAAGCACCATGAAGTGCAAGGACTTCAACAGAGGCGGTCGAATCTTGTGGGGAAAGTATGCAAGACTCTGCAGAGTACCAAACCTAATCGATTAGCCGTGTCCACGGTTACGGACAACTTGAGTCAAAGGAACTGAAACTATCAGAAACTCTTGACACAAATAATATTAATGATTTGGGTATTATTGTTAACTTGGGTATGAGAAATGATTGGTGGAACCTTCTCATTAAACAACCAACAATGTAGTAATAATTTTTGCTTTTGCCCCCTCTTGTTGTAGGAAAATTTTGCTTTTCGCTAAACTTAAACTTACAGTCCCACCTGACATATATGCATATAGTATAGATGTTATTTTTACCCCTTCTCTTTTGTGACTTGCCGGCATATTCAATATGCTGACGTACACGGTTGCAACGTGTCATGTTGCAGAGTACTTTTCCAACCAGGGGTGAGGACACGTCCTACGCTTGGTGATATGCCCTTGGAGTCGGATGGACTCGCTTGCATCTACGCCTTCCGCATTAGTTTTATCTCATGAGTTGACCTTCGGCCAAATTTATTGTAATAAAGACTCTATATGAGATTCATTTAATAAAGCAGTTGTGATTAAACTTTGATATATACATTGATGTATTGTATGTGTATCAGGATGATCTTGGGATGGCACGAAAACACCAGAGATCTTGGGATAATGTATTTATATGTAAAATCTCTCTTCCTTCAATATTCTTTCATGGATTGTTCAAGTCACCAATGCTATGTTTGTTACAGAAGGGGAGGAGATTAAATCCAATCAATCTACTAATGGAGGTTAAATCCGAATCAATCTACTAATGGGAGGAGGTAGGCACTTGGAAGCATTCATATGGAGCTACTGCAGAAAGAAGTTTGTGAGATCTTGCTCAGCTGTTAGCTGTACACGGCAGGACTGTCATACAGTACGGCGTAGTAGTACGTGCCAAGTGGATCCACCTACGTACCAGTACGTGACAGGATCTACTCCGTATTTATTCATTTTTCCTTTCGGGAGACGCTACATGACATGATTGATTACATGGCGCGTTTGTCTGTCATGTCGACGACGTTGATGAGCCATGATGGCATGCATGCGACCCCCTTCCCCGGCTACAGTGACAGTATCTAGAGCTAGCTCGCTGCCCCCTCCCATGCCGGCAACGGCATCTGTTGGCGCTGTTGGTTCCATGTGTACGAGACAAAACGGCTTCTTTCACGCTCTCACGTGCCGCCGGAATAGTCGACGACGCTGCACTATCACAGGCCGTGGCTTTCCGATGAGCAATCATTGCATGGCCGGGCCGGGGATGCGAGCTCCCGGCCCGTGAGATTTAGACACACTTGCACTTGCACCTGATAATTATGAATGTGAATCTGTCGTTGTGATTATTCTTGGACTCACAGAATCTAGCTAGTGCACAGCTCCTGAATGATTCGTCCATCATCGTGGCTTGGTGAGCCGTTCATTTCCCTGCCGTAACAGGGCAAAGTACTAGTACGTAGTACACATTTTCGGCTTTGGTTATTCATGTAGATGTATGTGTGCATTACTTGCCAGAGCGACGCCACCGGTTTCGATGGGTGGCCGCCGGCGAAACAGAGCAGCCCTGCCGTGCGAGCGTCGATCGGAATCGCGCACGCTCGGCAACCCGGCCACGCACCCATTGTCGCGGCGACACGCCATCCACGCACGGAACGGCAAACGCGGCCCGGCCATACGGGCAGGCAGAGCACCGATCGAAGCGGGCAAGTCAAATCGGGAGAGCGCGACGCCTTTCTTCTCCCGGTGGAGGTGGGGGCGACGGCGACGGCGACGGCGACGCGCCCCCGACGCGTGTCGCCCGCCGCGGGGAGATCACTATGTGCTTATCCCGTCCACGTCGACCTCCGCTCCGCCCGCACGCATGAGCCGGTCCGTGATCCGCAAGCCGGCGGCACGGTGGATTTCCGTTTCGGGCATGCATGCACCGGCGGCCGAACGGTTCAACTTGCCAGATCGGCACGAGAGACGCGGAGCAGAGAAATGTCCGGATAATGGCAACCGAGCCAATGATGGCAATCAGCAAGGTCACTCCCACCTAGTATTGTTTTCTGATGAAGGAGCAAAGGTCGCCGCGACTTCAGGGGATGGGAGGCCGGTCTCCTTCCACTTCCTTCCCTTGGAAAATACACACACTGGTTTAACCTGATAGCGATCGGTTCTCTAAACTATGTTATCTACACGTAGATCAATTCACTTCCGGGCTCTTCTTTTCTTGCCGGGGCGGATCGACTTGTGTCGTCGCCATGTGTGCCGCAACTCCATGCCAATGTAGCGCACGCCGTATTTGCGCTATTGTTTTCTCGAACGAATGCTTTTGGTGGCCGCCATGATATGGTACGGCCGTCATACATCATGATCTCAAGGACACGGATTTTTCTCTCTTTTCACATTCTTTGACGTGCTCGCCGCTGAGATTTCGCACCGGAACCCTCTTTCAAGCCTTCACGTCTCCTGTCCGGTCACGGGTAGGGGTACGGCAGTATGCATTCATTAGCTCAGCTAATCAATCGGACCAAACCTTCCCGTCGAGAACACTGACCGATTTATCCAGTTTAGTATCATATCCTGTTTGACGTGGCACCTTCTTTTCACACCACTAGCATTCACTTTCTATACTGAACTTACTCATGTTCAGACTTCAGACACGCCATATCAAACCGGTTTCTTACAAAAAGGCTAAAGGAACTAGGGCATCAATTGGCAGAAATGGCAGGGATGCCAATGTTAGGTTGTTTGCAACTAGCACGAGAAGGCGCAAACGAAATCGCCTGCCTGGATCCCCTCCATACTTTAGGCAAAACAAATATTTTTCTCTCAATCATGCAGTGCTTTTTGCTACTCGGTTTCAAGTTTCAACAAAGTTTGTACGTAACTATTCAGGGCAGAGGGTCTATGCCCCCTGTCCGCAAACAGCACAACAGGACGAAAAACAGGAGAGCAAAACATACTCGCTGTTTCATAATCAAATGTTCGGTCAAACCGCGATCCTCAGAGATCTGTTGGGGATGCAGACACCAGGGACAGCTGACCAAAAATCCGCAGGTGCTTGTGTACATAGTTCTATCTGCTTGCTCTCCCTCCTTCCCACTGACCAGGACAACGAATTCTGAGTGGTTGGCACCAGGCCTTGCAGAAATTGACCTCTTCAGATGCCATCATCAGAGAGGATTACTATATTCCAATAGCAAATCAGTGGTCAGAGGCAGGAACAAACTAGAATGCCAGATAATCGCCCAAAAAACGTCGGTTTCAGGCTGTCCGTGGCTATGTGTCCAGGCAACGGGAGACTACAGCGAAGCAGCGCCAAGCCTGCATGTCATCCAGTATGTCAGCCCAGAATATAATAAATGTGAATTAAGTTATGTTGATACCTGATACAGGTGTTCATTGTGAGAATTTTCAAAGGAAATGGCCACAGAAGAATCCCAACTACTTCAGATTTGCAGTGATCATCACTAATGTCATGGCATGGACAGCTTCGGTCTCTTGTAAACTACATCTGCTTTCTGGTGCACAAAGCATGTGCCCAGAACTGAAGTGCAGATCATGTCAGCAGCAAAGCACTTAAACCAAAACAAACATGATCAACGAAGTAAGAAGCAGCATGTAAAGACTTTGTGTGGAATGTTTGCACTAGGGTCTTCTATACACTCACTGTCTCGCCTCCTGCATGTTTGGCCAATAACCTAAAATATTCTAGTTTTCAAAGTGAAACATCCAGACCTATTGTTCATATAATGTAGAACAAGATGTCACATGCATCATGGCATCAAAAAATAACTAAATGGGGACCAGAGATCACCTAGAATTATTTGGATGTGCACTAGTTATGTTTCCCTTCTCTAAAAGTCGCTATCCCACTTCCACCATGTCCAACCAATAGGTTATGTGATTGGCATGTTCACGAAAGTAACTTTACCTGGGATCAATTCGTTTTATATGGGGTCAAAAAAATCAGAGTATTTCCTGCATCATCAGAAAGTAACCACATTATCAGGATAACAAAAGGCAAATGTGATACCAGTTACCACCTAAAGAAAGAAACTTGTATCTGTAGCTGGTTATGAACCAAGCCGCATCAGTTTGGCAACATTAGAGTTAAGATTTTTTCATAAGCTGCAAATAATTTCGTGATTTCAATAGGAACTAAACCAATGGATTTTGGACATTATCATGCGTCGGTAGAAAAATGTAATCGAATGAAGGCAAACAGATATCATCTCCACCTAAGTTACTAGTATTAAGGTGTCTGTACAAACATAATGAGATTGTATAACACTGACAGTTAGTTAAGGTAATAACTTTTATATAAGTAGGTTATAATAACTGAAACGGACGTGGCTTCTTTTGTATCATCTGGCGTCAAGTATTTTATGTACGCACTAAGTCGATCGGGGTACAAGATGAAGTGCAGCCAATTACTCTATGGTTCACTACTTCACTTCATGTCACCATGGTTATGCAGGAGATGCACTCTTCCACTTGTAATCAAACAAAAAAGAACACATGCGCCATAAGGTCAATATTATTGAGATCATCACACCAACTAACAATTACACGAGTCAGAACCTAAAAAGATAAAGGACTAAGATGGTAAATTTGCAAAGCAGCTGTGGAAGATTTTGATCCAGAGAGCGTTTGTATAATATAAACTGGCTTTTATGCACTCTTCCAATCAAGGACACAAAAATATCAACATATTTATTCTCAACTTTCATTTACTCCACCTTATGTTAACATGTGCATACCAGGGTGTGTACAATGCAGCGGGAATGGAGAATACACAATAAAACATGGGTAATATAACCTGTTGGACAATGCATTAACAGGCAGGGAATTCAAAATAATCTTGTCTGATGGCTCAAAGATTTAACATCTAGTGTGCACGAGTTTAAAGCAAATCAAAACCTTCTGGTGTCAGAATTCAGGCATGTATTCATATCTTTAAGAAAGTAACCGAAGCTTCTAGTTCCTGGACCAATTTCCGCTCTTTCCCCCAGATTTGTGCTGGAGACAGATATCAGTTATACATATGTCCTTTGAAGCGGCTTTGCACATATCATAAACCGTCAGTCCGGCAATGGTCACCGCAGTCATTGCTTCCATCTCAACCCCTGTCTTCCCACAAGTGGTGGCTTCCCCTTCTATGACAACACTAGAGTCCTCTTCATTGAGAGTGAGATCAACACGAACATGGGAGAGATTAATGTTGTGGCACATGGGTATGAGGTTACTAGTTTGCTTCGCTCCAGTTATTCCAGCTATCTTTGCAACAGTAAGTACATTGCCTTTGGCAATCTGGTTTGATGCCACCAAGTCAAATGCCTTCTGTCCTAGCAAGACCCTGCAGCTGGCTATAGCGACTCTCTCACTGTCATGTTTGGTTGAGACATCAACCATCTTTGCCTGGCCACTGCAATCAACATGAGTAAGCACTGGTTGTGTCTCCCTGGCTGCAGGGGTGGGTCGGACTGGTTGCTGAGGAGGATTTGAGCCTAAAGGGCTGGCTGAAGGAGATTCGCCAAATATTGACTCCATTTCCTGCAATTACAAAGTTCAAGATAATTATTAAAGCAATGATCGTCAATTTGAATGCCTAATGAAAAAAAATATTAGTATGAGGACTGTATACACTACACACTACTCATGACCAAGTCGGAAACCTATATTAGTATGTGTAGATTGTTTGTCTTTTAGATTTTTGTGTACTATAATTCAGAACCGAAGGGAACAGATTCAGTTGGTAAATTCTAAATCACGAAAGCTTAGAGGGGGGAAATGGAACATACTAGGTGTTAATCTATAGAATATTATTGACCAAACTCAAGCATGCTACAACAGGGCATGATTGTCAAAGTACAATACCACTTGACAGCTTAGGCGTAGAGGGAAAACTAGCTATCATGGTCATGTTGGATACCCAACCTGAAGATACAGAAAAATGCCACATGCACGTACACCAAATTATATAATATCCATTACACAAAGCATCAAACTGTCTAGTGGTCTAGCCATGTATAGTCTCAGTAAGATTACTACTCCCTCCATCCCATAATATAAGAGCGTTTTTGACACTAGTCTAGTGTCAAAAACACTCTTATATTATGGGACGGAGGGAGTAGATAACAGTGAAGGAAAAAAAAAGAGGTTACACATGACAGAATTTTCAAAAGAAAGATCGCAGAAGCCTAACCTTATTCAGCTCTGCTATAGAATCAGAAGAGATTCCGGTAGCAAAGCATCTCCAGGCCCTACTTCTTTCTATTGTCGGGAGAATGAAGCGAAAGATGGACATGGGTAGACAGTTGCCTCACACTTACACTTCTGCAAAGAATAAGTAAACAGAAAAACATAGAAATTTAGCACAGAGATACTCTCTACATGAAGTCTTAATAATAACTCCAAGGCTAGGTTGTCACATATGGTGATACGGATATGGATATGGATACCGTGATACAGTAAATTTTTCTATAATGCAGATACAGCGATACACTTGCATATATATAATAAACATTAAAACTACATAGACATTAATGATTTTATGTGGGAAAGGGAACATGCTTATTTTTCAATCCCACGAGCCAACATAGCACACAAGCTCACTAAATCACAATGACTGCACATGCAAGCCACATCAGGACATTAGTGATTTGATTGCTCCAGATGTATCCGGGCAGTATCCATTCCTAATACACAGGTTTTCTGCCGTATCCGTGTTTCGTAACTCCAAGGTGAATGTGTGATGAAAGGCTATTTATTTGAGTATATAACATGATTACCGCACATGACACAATCCAAATCCATCAAGCAAATTCAGGAGATCCTATGTAGCATAGCCCATCTAATTTTTCCCTGAGTTTCATATCGCCTATGCCCATTTGGCTCATGGAATTGAACTGTCCTTGCAAATTTAGAGGCCCAATTCAAATCCTTCTGAAACTGGGATTGGTCTGTACTTCCAGTTTTTGTGTTTGCTTGCCAAAAGTTCATACTTTCCCCAATGGAAAAATATGGCAATACCAACTTATGTCTACCTATTCCTCAAACAATAATGTCTGGCTGCCCAAGGTGGATTATATGCCCAAGATGGATTATATTCCCTATAATGAGTAGTCTGGTCACATATGCCCTAAAGTTGGGTGTAAATTTGTAATGGAAATTTTGCAATTTTGTTCATATGGCAATTTGCTTAACTGGGTTCTATTCCTAGCAACATATAACTCCTCGTGAGAAAGCTGAAATGCCCCTGTTCTAATTCCACCCCTTGTTGCTAACAAAGTAACAAGTAGCACTCATCTGTGCGTGGGCTGGAGACAGAGAGAACTACTCTAGTGCCAGCGAGCTTCTGAGACAGGCAGCACCCTTCCCAGACAGCAGGCACAGCCAGCATTCATCTCTTCTCTTCTAACTAAAAAAATAATGGATCCATACCTAATACTATCAGTTTAAAGTGTTTCTCTTTGGTTTATCAAAGTTCCTTTAAAAATTAAAGTGTTCCTCTGGTTGATGTTTCCGAACAGTATACTTGCCAAGGATAATTTGCTGAAGAGGGGTTAGACTGGTAGTAGGAAGTGTAGGTTCTGTAGTGCCAATGAAACTGTTGATCATTTATTCATTTACTTTTCTTTACCCAGATATGTTTGGGGTGTACTGAACTGTGCTTTTGGTCTCAATGAGAAATTTGTCTCAGTACAAGATGTTTGTAGCTGGGTTATGACATTGCTTGGTAGAATCAGAGATGAGTTGTGGCAGAGTTGTCAGCTATCTTCTGGGCAATATGAAAAACTTGGAATAAAGCTTGTCTTGATAATATCTTTCCTTATGATCCTTCTAGTATCATTGTTCAATTGTTCAAACTGCTCAATGGATGGTATATTTGTCTGGGTTACAGAAACAAGGGCCACGCAAAAGCCAGAGGAGCAAGAATTCTGCTCGGTGGCAACTGAGATGTTTAGCAGAAATAAAGGGTGGGCTCCTGCTATTATAAGATTGGCTGGTTGAAGAGATAGATCAGAAGCCTGTCTGGATGCTTAGGTGCTGGAAGATGTTTTGACTGATGGATCAAACTTTGGCTGTGTAGATCGTTGCTTAACTGCAAAATCTGTTGTTTCTCTCCTTAGCCGAGTTCTATTTCGGAATTGCTGGAGAGATGTGTGATGGGTCCGTAGCTGATATTTTCAAACCGTCCTGTGAATGGTCCATAATTATTTGTGTTACAGTTTCGTTGAGAAATGAAATTGGGGGGAAACCCCTAAATTCGAAAGAAAAAACTTATATTGTTCAAATAAAATGAATCCATAACTATGCACAAAATGGATCATATGATCCGATCATCCAAGAAACACAATGTTATATAGCTTATGGATATAAAATTGGAGCATTCATATTCCCCACCATGGATACCTCTAGTGAAGAAAATATGAGACTGGAAGTCTCATAAACCATATAATGCAACCAAAGAAAATAAGAGTAGAGACATTGCCCTGCTGCTTGGTCGAGTGTCCAACACAAGAGGCGAGAGAAGCGGCAGATCGTAAGGTTGTGATACCTACTCAACGAGATATAAACAACAGAAGCTATACCAAAATACAGTTCCCACATTAGACATTTTAGCTAGCCAATACAAAAGCTTGGAGATATCAGACCACAGCCGAATTGAGTCAATTATGTACGCTACCAGATTGGGGTTTTTTTTGTCAAAATGTAAAGAACAATGCCTTTGCATAAACTTCAAACACAATAGCTTTGCATAAAATGTAAACAACAAGATTTTCAGTGGTTTATTTATGCTACCACAGTACTCATACGAATAGACAATAACCTCAATGAAAGAAATTGGGAATGAATCGAAGAAAAATACATGTGCAGCTTACAGGGATTCAAGAAAACTTGGAGAGGATCAGATTCAGAGAAGGAGATGCGTCGCCGGCTTGCCGCTGCTAGATGCGTGTGGATGCGTGTGGATGCGTGGTCGCGTGGCGTGGGGTCGTGGGTCGGCCAACTCGCCGTCGTCGTGCTGCTGTGTGCCGGTGGGCCCGTCAGCTGTGGGCGGCGGCTGGTATGTGCCGCTGTCCGGTGGTGGCGCGACGGGGGCCGGCGTCTGCTGTGCTATTGTGTGACGATCCGTCGGGGGCGGCGGCGGCGGCGGCGGCTGCTGGGTGCTTCTTCTCTTTCTGAGGAAAAAAACAAACGAGTGTTGCGTTAATCTGTGTGCTCGCAAACATGGCTGCATGGACCGTGCCGGCACAGCCCGGCTGTAAAAGGCCCTGGACCATCAGCGTATTCCAATCCATCGCTGCCGCTCGTACGTCACCGTAGTCCGCCCGCTCACTCCAGTTTTGTTTTTCTTTTTTCGTTTTCTCTGGTTTTTCCTCCGTTTTTCCCTGTCTTTTTATCGATTTTCTTAATTTTTTATTTTTCCTTCCTTATACTTTTTTCCAATGGTCTTCCTAGGCATTTTATTTCTTCATTATACTTTTAGTTCTTTTTTCTTTATGTCTTGTTTTTCTTCGTATTCCATGGTTTCCTTTACTTTTCTTTTTGCTTATTTGTTGGTTTTAATTGGCTTCCTTTTTAAACACATGTAAAATTTTGTGAGTACATATTGTACATTTTTAGCGCACATGTAAAATATATTTTGGGTACATTCTGGACATTTTTAAATACATGATGTACATTTTCTAAAAATATATATTTATAACACTTTTTTAATACATGGAAATATTATCATGATGTACATAATTTTATTTGCAATAAACATTTTCTAAAACATCAGGACATTTTTTACACTGTATAAACCTTTGTCAAATCTTAAGGGTTTTTTTAAAAACACTTGAATATTTCTTTAAAATGTTATGTACATTTTTTTGATTGAAATAAACATTCTTAAACCTAAGGGGGCAGTTTTTTAATTTGTATAAACTATTTTTTATCACGGAAGTTTTTCTTTAAAGTTTCAAGTACGTTTTTTATAGGTAGAAAATATTTTTTACAGTGCGCAGACATTCATTTACATTGTATACACTTGTTTTGAAATTGTATTGAACACATATTTGAAACTCGGTAACATTTTTATAATGTAATGTATAATTTTTGAATGTACAAAATATTTATTTAACATTGACATGCATTTTGTAGACACTTGACAATTTTCAAATATCACAAACATTTTTCGTACACATGATTAATATTTCTATACACGTTTAACAATTCTAATTGAATGGTTAATATATTTTGAAAATTTTCAAGTAAAGTGGTTTCTGTAATATGTATGTGAGTGTGGGGGGGTTACTTCAAAAATATAAACAATAGTAAAAAATAAAGCACCAAAATGGAATACAAAAATATAAATTAGAAATGAAAAAGCTTGGATGGCACGATTACTGGGCCGGCCCAGCAGGGGCTCCCTGCAGGTAACCTTGCGCAAGGAATCGCTGCGGGAAGCACATAGCCACACCCCCTGGCATGGCATGACCCGTTTCGGCTTTTTTATAAAAAGGTCTTCTTGTGGTGATTCGAAGGCCTAGCCATGCGGATCGGACGGCCTGGCAGGCCGAGTATAGAGGTTGGCCCGACACAGCATGGGTGCGGACTAGTTGGTGTTGTTTTTTCATCCTCTGGGTCGTTTCCTCCTACATGAAAAAGGAAAATAGAGAAAAAAAATCAAAAGATAATAAACAAAAAAATCTTAAAATTAAGGGAAAATGTGGAAATATAGAAAATATAGAAAAAGCCTAGCCCAAGCTCAACTTGAGGCCTAAGTGACATGTGGATAAAAGGGTCGCCCTGCTCCTCTATGTTTTTCGAAAGGGTTGTGTGTCGCGCCAAGCTAAGTCGTACCATGTCGTGCTAACCCACAATCAAAAGAAACATGTCGTGACCATCCTTAAGGCCTCGTTTTAAGGATCAGCCTTGTTTCATGTTGGGCAGAAGGCCGACCCGAACCTTTGTATCGCGTGCGGGAGAGAAATTTTGTTTTTGCGGGTCGGCTCGTCCGGTGACCAACATGGATATGTTTGTGTGTTGGGTACACTACTAAGAGAAAGCTTAGTAATAGCGATGTAATTATCCTTAGTAGCAGCGTTGGTGACCGCGCTACTACTAAGGCGTTACAGCTAAGTTGTAGCAGTAGCGCTGGATAACCAGCGCTACTGGTAAGTAGGCTAGCAGTAGCGTTGTAAGAGAAACAACGTTACTGATAAACCAGCACTGTCGCTAGATGCAGACCAGCGTTACTGCTAATATTCCTATTTGCTAAGATTACATTCCCCTCTACGTATTTGTCTATGCTTTATACAGTAGTTTCATCATATGACAACATCAATAATTATTGTTCTAACAATCATATTTAAATTAAAGTGCATGAATGGAAATGATCATGTTGAATTAGAAGAAAACATCATAATAGTAATCATCATAATTAATGATACAATTTAACTAAGTTTTTTTCTTATAGGACCTAGTCCTCCCTCCTAGGTAAAATGACATAAAACAAAATAACACATATGTCTCCATGATGAAGCAAAGAGATCCAACGGTCTCCAACTTTTGACTTGCGATCCTTCTTTATTTGTCCCCATGCTTCAATTTGGAGCCGTCTTGATGGTTTGCGCTCAGTCGAGTATGTAAAAGAGAACTCAGGATGGAAGGGTTTTTAATTGTCATATTACCTTTGGGTTGCATCAACGGTGGCACAACTTCATATGGAAATTTCTATTGAAGAACATAATAATAGCCTAGTTAGCAATGTAATCAATTAAATTTACGCAATAATACTAGTGTACTTAATTAGCAACTCTTACCAAGATATTTCGGCGAATGTCATCCGCCCTCAACCTATGCACTAGTGTCTTGTACAATGTATAATTTGGGCCAGTTCCTAAATTATACGGAAAGATCTCCCTGCCAACTAGGACACCAATAACAAAGTTGATAAGATCATCCTTCTCCTCCCAAGTTAGATGTGATTCATAAGTGTAGTGTGTCGTGTCGATTATGTTTTGTGTTTCACTCAAAGAAACGAAATAAGCTATAAATTATAAATTAACAAATTTAGTACGGATGAACACCAAATATTTTTAAATATAGAATGCAAATTACTTGACAAATATGCATGGTTGACAAACTCATATGGAGGTAAAACAGGAAGCATATCGACATCGACTCAAATATCGATGTTTCCTTTAATATGATCTTCAGGACGAAGATCGAAGGTTATTTCCATATCCTCCTGAAATCCATATGCCTTGGAAAGAGCTTCCCAATTTGAGCACCCTAATTCTGTTTTATTAGGTGCATTCATTACTTTCACAAGAAATGTGTGACCATGTTTAGTCTTCGGGTTGGTTGTCCTCGTCTCGAAACTCTCTTGTTCTTCAAAACTGAGCCTCTCCAAGAAATACCGTCTTGCATCACAGCGGATGAACTAGTCGAAATGTATAAAACAGAAATTACGCATTGAAGGAAAGAAAAAGAAGTCATGCTTAATTACGAAAAAACAGTTGTCATCATTGTGTACCGTAGAAATATCAAAGTCCTCGTAAAGCTTCATGGTGAAGAATATGTCGTCTCACAGCCCAGACTGGTCGCAAAGACTCTTATCTTTACCGCAAAATTCACACGCTTGGATCTTATCATTGTCTGATGACGACGACATTTCCTGTGTTCATGATTCAAGAATTATGGCAAGCTTGGATCCTAATGCGTGTGTGACTTTTGCTCCGTCGAGACTTTCCTTAAATAACTCTCATATCTCATGGTGTGTTGGTGCGCACTCTCTCACACTGATATGATGGTGTATATATGTTGGTGGACACTCTCTCACAGTAATAGTTCGATCATCGGTGATGGACGCCCCCTCTCTCTTCTCTTCTTGCGCATTATAGCCACGAATATATCGCAAGGAAGAGAAGATGAGGAGGCGCCCTCACGACAACAGTCGGGATTCCTCCACGACAATAGTCACACAAGGAGTAACGACAGACCGAAAGCCACACACGCATTATAGTGATAAAATATCACTAAAGCATTTATAATGAACTCGAATATAATATCACTAATACATCATCCCGAATAATCCAGTTAATGCATCATCAAATATTAACTAATACATTTCGAATATTATCATATAAGATCACTAATATAGATTGAATACTATCAAATAATCTAAGTCACTAGCGGTTCCTGAGTCGCGGGTGGTGGACACCCAAAGATAAGGAACCATCACGGGATCATAACTTGGGTGAGATCCCTGAAGAATCTGGCAGGTATTGTTGAACCTGGCGTCCAACGCCTCCATGTAGCGACGGACGTGCTCATCCTCCTCCCTGACACGGCGACATACCACCTCCGTGAGGGCTCACTCCCTCTGCATCGAAAGTGGCTCACGTGACCACCACCATAGAAGCTCCGAGTCAATGACGAGACCTGGATTCCTCACCAAGCTTCGAGCCCGGGAAGGTAGCACCTCCCAGTGCCAGCCCGACGGAGCCCAGTCCCGGACATGACGCCTATCAAGCAGGCTCTTGCCGACCACTCGACGACGAGCATGTGGGTCGGGCATCATCGATGTTGAGACAAATTCCTATGAGAAAATTTTGTTATCATTTAATGTTTTACTTTTTAGTTATCATTTGTACAGCAATCATCTCATTTGAATTTAGCTAGCGCCCACTAACCTATTTTTCTCAACATGCAAGTATGACACCTCATCAAGCAAATATATAGAAAATAATAAAACACAATATATATATTGCAAATATTCCCACAAAAAATTTTGGGGCATCATCTAGTCCCTAGCAAGAACCCTATAGGCGTGGGGATGTCTCGCCAAAGGTCGGGGTCGGGGTCGGGGTCAAGGTCGAGGTCGTTGAGGGGTTGGGAGAGAGGTCGTCAGGGAGGACCTGTGGCGGTGGCAGCGCAGAGTGGAGAGAGAGAGTGAGGAGGAAGAGAGGGAGGGAGTGAGGGGCGAGGCGGCGGCACAGGGAGAGGAAGGGAGTGAGGAGAGGTGGCGGCAGTGCAGGGAGAGGGAGGGAGTGAGGAGGGAGAGAGGGAGAGAGTGAGAGAGAGTGGTCGTGCGGGGCGAAGAGGATAAGTGCACGGCCCACTTAGCAGTAGCGCTGGTCGGTAACACGCGCTACTGATAGGAGACTTAGCAGTAGTGCTTTCTTGAGGAAAGCGCTGCTACTATAAATACTATCGATGGGATCATCGGGGCCCCCTTAGCAGCAACGCTTTGCTAGTTTCCAGCCCTACTACTAAGCCCTTACTTGTAGTGTTGCCCGAATACAACGCTACTGGTACTTAGCAGTAGCATTTGTATTTTTCCAGCGCTACTAGTAGGCTCCTGCCTATAAGGTTTCTCCTAGTAGTGGTAGTTGGTGTGGGTTGGGCCTAGGTAAACTTGGTTTTTGCTCGAGCGTTGGATGTGCGACGACCCAACTCGGCCCTCACGTAGCTCCGCCATTGCTACTCGGGCTAGGGGGTGATAATCCCCGAGTGCATGGAATTGTCATAGCGCATTTCAATGATCAATATGGTAGTTATGAAGTGTCAAACCTACAATGAGTTAAAGCTAGGATTGGTATTCTCTTAGATCATATATGCCACTGATAAAACTTGCGTATACCGAACGCTTGCTTTATCTAGGAACAAGAAACTAATTTACTTTACGGGTATAGAGAGATAACTTTGCAAGATAATAAGGAACTTATAAATAATAAAAATTGTTGTTCTATAGAAGAACAATAAAGTAAAGATTGTACCTAGGCAAATAGATATGAATCCGAAGTGATACTAATCCATGTTATTTGTTTTCACAGGAAATGAGGCTAAGAATGGACAAAATGAAGCGTGTAGATGGAAAGAAGTAAATGAAAAAAGTAAAGAGGAGATAAAAGGAGCCAAGTGGAAGGTGCAAGAAGCCAATAGAGTGCAAGAAGGTGTGTCATACGAGCCCACACGCTTGTATGGCTTGCCAGCAACGCCCTCACATCAAACCCTACAAATATTGTGAAGGAGCCAACGCCAGAATCAGTACAAAACATTGCCGAGACCTTCATCTTTGTCATCCACAACAATCTTAGTTGTCGTCATTTTCCATCTTCATCTCCATAACCACCAGCATTACCATCACTGTAGCACCCATCCAAATTAGCCATACCTTGTAATCGTGTATCATCAATCAATCAATCTTCTTGAGATATTCTTTAGTGGTTTCTTCTTGTAATCTAATTGCCAAGTGTGAGTAGTTCAGTAAGGTCATGGGCCGAGGCATAGGCCTGCAACCCTATGTATATGTCGGAGTGATCAATGGAAGTATTCTGATGTCTTTTATGTGTGAAATAAAATTTCTTCGTTGATATATCTTGTCTCATTTATGATCTTTGTCCCTACAGGTACCCAGGATCACAAAGATCGAGCCATAGGGAGACTAAGGGTAGATAGACCGTGAAACGTCATTCTGAACACCATAGACAAAAATGTTTAGTATAATGGCGTGAATCCTATCTTTGGGGATACAAGAGGTGTAGTCATTAAACGCACAATGCTTTTGCTTGGCTTATCTTAATAACCGAGGCAACCCCGCGCGACGGATAAGACCTTTGGCTAGATAATTGATTCTTGATGCAGGGTGCATTCTGGTAAGAGATAATTTAGACACATCCCCCACTTTGATACATTGCAAGAACATCCTCATGCTCTCTTCTAGAGCATGAACAAAATCATGATGATCCTACTCACAAATATATGGTTGTAAGAATTAGTCCTCATAGCCATGCCTATTTTTATTTATAAGTGTTTAACTGTCCAATTTGATTTCAATCCGGTCCAAAAACTAGAATTTAATTCTCTTGCAAAGCTTGTTAAAAAACCTTTGTCTTAAAGGTACACTTGGCTTCATGAGTTCTAACGCGGGATCATCTATGGAAAAAAATGTGAGAATCTTTTAAGCTCCTTTGCTGGATCATTAAAGGGACTCATCAGCAACCGTCGATGCCGGTTCCACCAAATTGTGGCTGTGGCCCCCAACGTTTGTGGACGCTCCTGTTTCAGCATCGAGAGGGGAAAAGCAAGCTATAATGTACCAAGGAGAAAAGAAATCCCCGCGCTTCTCCCTCCCCGGGGAGGCACGAGCGGCGACCCCATCCCTCCCGCAGTCGGACTCCCCTCACCAGCCCCTCTCCTCCTCGCCGTTGCCGGTGGCCTCCGACAGGCAAAGCCTGCACGGAGCCGGCGGCGGCAAGGTGCTCTCTGGCTGCTGCTCACGCGGGAGGAGGGGATCTCGCATGCGGTTGTCCGGCGTTCGGCTCTGGGGCGGCATCCTTGTCGCGAAGGACGCGGTCTCCGGCGTGCGGCACGGCGCCTCGTCGCGGTGGTGGGCGTACCATCGTGGTGCGCGATCACGCTCATCGGCCCCGTTCGGTCCCGATCCGATCTGGTATCCACGGGCGGCGGTTGGCGCGGACGGCACGGACAGTGGTGGGAGGCTCGGCTCCGCTGATGCGCGTCCTGGAGGCCTCTTGCAGCGTCTTCTCCACCCTGGGGCCGTGGTGGTTCGGGTTGGGGTTGCGGCTATTGGAAATATGCCCTAGAGGCAATAATAAAATGGTTATTATTGTATTTCCTTGTTCATGATAATTGTCTATTGTTCATGCTATAATTGTGTTAACAGGAAACCGTAATACATGTGTGAATACATAGACCACAACATGTCCCTAGTGAGCCTCTAGTTGGCTAGCTCGTTGATCAATAGATGGTCACAGTTTCATGACCATGGACATTGGATGTCATTAATAATGAGATCACATCATTAGGAGAATGATGTGATGGACAAGACCCAATCCTAAGCATAGCACAAGATCGTGTAGTTCGTCTGCTAAAGCTTTTCTAATGTCAAGTATCGTTTCCTTAGACCATGAGATTGTGCAACTCCCGGATACCGTAGGAATACTTTGGGTGTGCCAAATGTCACAACGTAACTGGGTGGCTATAAAGGTACACTACGGGTATCTCCGAAAGTGTCTGTTGGGTTGGCACGAATCAAGACTGGGATTTGTCACTCCATGTGACGTCAAGGTATCTCTGGGCCCACTCGGTAAGACATCATCATAATGAGCTCAATGTGACTAAGGAGTTATCCACGGGATGGTGTGTTACATAATGAGTAAAGAGACTTACCGGTAACAAGATTGAATAAGGTATAGGGATACCGACGATCGAATCTCGGGCAAGTATCATACCGATAGACAAAGGGAAATGTATACGGGATTGATTGAATCCCCGACATCATGGTTCATTCGATGAGATCATCATGGAGAATGTGGGAGCCAACATGGGTATCTAGATCCCGCTGTTGTTTATTTATCAGAGAAGTGTCTCGATCATGTCTACGTGTCTCCCGAACCCGTAGGGCCTACACACTTAAGGTTCGATGACGCTAGGGTTATAGGGAAATAGTGTACGTGGTTACCGAAGGTTGTTCGGAGTCCCGGATGAGATCCCGAACGTCACGAGGAGTTCTAGAATGGTCTAGAGGTAAAGATTCATATATAGGAAGTGAGGATTTGGTCACTAGAAGTGTTTCGGGAATTACCGGTAAGGTACCGGGACCATCGGAAGGGTTCCGGGGGTCCACCAAGTGGGGCCACTAGCACCAGAGGGCTGCATGGGCCGCAAGTGGGAGGGAACCAGCCCCTAGGTGGGCTGGTGCGCCCCCCACAAGGTCCCAAGGCGCAGCTGAAGGTGGGAGGGGGCAAACCCTAAGGCAGATGGGCCCTAAGGCCCACCCTAGGGTAGCCGCACCCCTCTCCCTCTCTGGCCGCCGGCCAGAAGGCCATCTAGGGCCGGCCGCAGCTCCTAGGGTGGGAACCCTAGGGCTGCGCCCTCCCTTCCCCTCCTCCTATATATAGTCAAGGGTTTTGGGGCCGCCAGACAGATGAGTTCTCTCTCTCTCGGCGCAGCCCTACCCTTCCTCTTCCTTGTTCTCTGTAGTGCTTGGCGAAGCCCTATCGGAGACCACGCAGCTCCACCGTCACCATGCCGTCGTGGTGCCGAAGCTCTCCCTCAACCTCTGCTTCCTCCTTGCTGGATCAAGGCATAGGAGACGTCACCGGGCTGCACGTGTGTTGAACGCGGAGGCGCCGTTGTTTGGCGCTAAGATCGGAATCCACCGCGATCTGAATCGCTGCGAGTATGACTCCACCAACCACGTTCTTGTAACGCTTCCGCTAGCGATCTTCAAAGGTATGAAGATGCAATATCCCCTTACTCGTTGCTGGTTTCTCCATAGATAAATCTTGGTGGTCGTAGGAAGTTTTTTGATTTACTACTACATCTCCCAACAGTGGCATCATGAGCTAGGTCTATGCGTAGAATCTATGCACGAGTAGAACACAAGTTGTTGTGGGCGTCAATCTTGTTAATTTGCTTGCTGTTACTAGTATTATCTTGATTCGACGGTATTGTGGGATGAAGCGTCCCGAACCAACTTTACACGTACGCTTACGTGAGACCGGTTCCACCGCCTAACATGCACTTGTTGCATAAGGTGGCTAGCGGGTGTGTGTCTTTCCCACCTTAGTCAGATTGGATTCGATGAAAAGGGTCCTTATGAACGGTAAATAGCAATTGGCATATCACGTTGTGGTTTTGGCATAGGTAAGAAACGTTCTTGCAAGAAACCTATAGCAGACACGTAAAACTTGCAACTACAAATTAGAGGACGTCTAACTTGTTTTTGCAGCATATGCCTTGTGATGTGATATGGCCAAAGGATGTGATGTGATGCATTGTGATGTATGAGATTGATCATGTTCTTGTAATAGGATTCATGACTTGCATGTCGATGAGTATGTCAACCGGTAGGAGCCATAGGAGTTGTCTTATTTTATTATATGACCTGCATGTCAATCATAAATGCCATGTAATTACTTTACTTTATTGCTAATCGTTAGCCATAGTAGTAGAAGTAATAATTGGTGAGACAACTTCATGAAGACACGATGATGGAGATCATGGTGTCGTGCCGGTGACAGTGATGATCATCGTGCCCCGAAGATGGAGATCAAAGGAGCAAGATGATATTGGCCATATCATGTCACTATATTGATTGCATGTGATGTTTATCATGTTCACATCTTATTTTCTTAGAATGACGGTAGTAAATAAGATGATCTCTCAATAAAATTTCAAGAAATGTGTTCATCCTAACTGTGCACCGTTGCTAAGGATCGTTGTTCCAAAGCACCACATGATGATCGGGTGTGATAGGTTCTAACGTTCGCATACAACGGGTGTAAGCTAGATTTACACACACGATAGACTTAGGTTGACTTGAAGAGCCTAGCATGTACAGACATGGCCTTGGAACACAAAAGACCAAAACGTCGAACATGAGTCGTATAGAAGATACGATCAACATGGAGATGTTCACCATGGATGACTAGTCCGTCTCACGTGATGATCGGACACGGACTAGTCGACGTGGATCATGTGTCACTTGGATGACTAGAGAGATGTCTATCTAAGTGGGAGTTCATTAGATAATTTGATTATGTGAACTTAATTATCATGAACTTAGTCTAAAATTGTCTTTACAATCTATATTGTAGATCCAATGGCCAACGCTAATATCACCCTCAACTTCAACGCGTTCCTAGAGAAAACCAAGCTAAAAGATGATGGAAGCAACTATGCGGGGTCCGTAGCTTGAGGATCATCCTCATAGCTTCCAAAAGATTGTATGTCCTTGATGCACCGCTAGGTGACGCACCCATTTTCCCAGCGGATCAAGACATTATGAACGCTTGGCAGTCACGCTGTGATGATTACTCCCTGGTTCAGTGCGGCATGCTTTACAGTTTAGAACTGGGGGTCCAAAAGTGTTTTGAGCAACACGGAGCATATGAGATGTTCCAGGAGCTGAAACTGGTTTTCCAAGATCATGCCCGGGGCGAGAGATATGATGTCTCTGACAAGTTCTTCAGTTGTAAGATGGAGGAAAATAATTCTGTCAGTGAGCACATACTCAAAATGTCTGGGTTGCACAACCGCTTGACTTAGCTGGGAGTTAATCTCCCGGATGACTCGATCATTGACAGAATCCTCCAGTCACTTCCACCTAGCTACAAGAGCTTTGTGATGAACTACAACATGCAGGGTATGGAGAAGTCCATTCCTGAGTTGTACTCGATGCTGAAATCAGCGAAGGTCGAGATCAAAAAGGAGCATCAAGTGTTGATGGTTAATAAGACCACTAGTTTCAAGAAAGGAAAGGGTAAGAAGAACTTCAAGAAGGACGACAAAGTTGTTGCCGCGCCCGGTAAGCAAGTTGTCGGGAAGAAGAACAAACATGGACCCAAGCCTGAGACTGAGTGCTTTTATTGCAAGGATACCGGTCACTCGAAGCGGAACTGCCCCAAGTACTTAGCGGATAAGAAGGTCGGCAATGTTAAAGGTATATGTGTTATACTTGTTATTGATGTGTACCTTACCAACGCTCGTAGTAGCTCCTGGGTATTTGATACCGGTGCAGTTGCTCACATTTGTAACTCCAAGCAGGAGCTGTGGAATAAGCGGAGTCTGGCAAATGACGAGGTGACGATGCGCGTCGGGAATGGTTCCAAGGTCGATGTGATTGCCGTCAGCACGCTACCTCTACATCTACCTGCGGGATTAGTTTTAAACCTCAATAATTGTTATTTAGTACCAGCTTTGAGCATGAACATTGTATCTGGATCTCGTTTGATACGAGATGGCTAGTCATTTAAATCTGAGAATAATGGTTGTTCTATTTATATGAGAGAAATGTTTTATGGTCATGCCCCGCTGGTCAATGGTTTATTTTTGATGAATCTCGAACATGATGTTAGACATGTCCATAGTGTGAGTACCAAAAGATGTAAGATTGATAACGATAGTCCCACTTACATGTGGCACTGCTGCCTTGGTCATATTGGTGTCAAATGCATGAAGAAACTCCATGCTGATGGACTTTTGGAGTCTCTTGATTTTGAATCATTTGACACGTGCGAACCATGCCTCATGGGCAAGATGACCAAGACTCCGTTCTCCGGAACAATAGAGCGAGCAACTAACTTGTTGGAGATGATACATACCGATGTATGTGGTCCAATGAGCGTTGAGGCTCGCGATGGCTACCGTTATGTTCTCACCCTCACTGATGACTTCAGCAGATATGGGTATGTCTACTTAATGAAACACAAGTCTAAAACCTTTGAAAAGTTCTAGGATTTCAGAGTGAGGTAGAGAATCAACGTGACAGGAAAATAAAGTGCCTATGATCTGACCGTGGTGGAGAATATTTGAGTCACGAGTTTGGCACGCACCTAAGGAAATGTGGAATTGTTTCACAGCTCATGCCGCTTGGCACACCTTAGCGAAATGGTGCGTCTAAACGTTGTAATCACACTCTATTGGATATGGTGCGGTCTATGATGCCTCTTACAGACTTACCGCTATCATTTTGGGGATATGCATTAGAGACTGCCGCATTCACTTTAAATAGGGCACCGTCAAAATCCGTTGAGATGACATCGTATGTTTTATGGTTTGGAAATAAACCTAAGTTGTCTTTTCTAAAAGTTTGGGGATGCGATGCTTATGTGAAGAAACTTCAACCTGAGAAGCTCGAACCCAAAGCGGAAAAGTGCGTCTTCATAGGATACCCCAAAGAAACTATTGGGTATACCTTCTACCTCAGATGCGAGGGCAAAGTCTTTGTTGCCAAGAATGGATCCTTTCTAGAGTAAGAGTTTCTCTCAAAAGAAGTAAGTGGGAGGAAAATAGAACTTGATGAGGTAATTGTACCTCCACTCGAACCGGAGAGTAGCGCAGCACGGGAAGTTGTTTCTGTGGAGCCTGTACCGGCTGGAGAGGAAGTTAATGATGATGATCATGAAACTTCACATCAAGTTGCTATTCGAAGGTCCACTAGGACACATTCCGCACCAGAGAGGTACGGTAACCCTGTCCTGGAGATCATGTTGTTGGACAATGGTGAACCTTCGAACTATGAAGAAGCAATGGCGGGCCCAGATTCCAACAAATGGCTTGAAGCCGTGAAATCCAAGATAGGATCCATGTATGAGAACAGAGTATGGACTTTGGTGGACTTGCCTGATGATAAGAGAGCCATAGAAAATAAATGGATCTTTAAGAAGAAGACTGACGCGGATGGTAATGTGACCGTCAATAAGACTTGGCTTGTTGCTAAGGGTTATCGACAAGTTCAAGGAGTTGACTATGATGAGACTTTCTCACCCGTAGCGATGTTAAGTCCGTCCGAATCATGTTAGCAATTACCGCATTTTATGATTATGAGATCTAGCAAATGGACCTCAAAACATCATTCCTTAATGGCTTCCTTAAGGAAGAACTGTATATGATGCAACCGGAAGGTTTTGTCGATCCTAAATATGCTAACAAGGTATGCAAGCTCCCGCGGTCCATCTATGGGCTAGTGCAAGCATCTCGAAGTTGGAACATTCACTTTAATGAGGTGATTAAAGTGTTTGGGGTTATACAGGTTTATGGAGAACCCTGTATTTACAAGAAAGTGAGTGGGAGCTCTGTAGCATCTCTCATATTATATGTGAATGACATATTGTTGATGGGAAATGATATAGAACTTTTGGAAAGCATAAAGGCCTACTTGAATAAGTGTTTTTCAATGAAGGACCTTGGAGAAGCTACTTACATATTAGGCATCAAGATCTATAGAGATAGATCGAGACAACTCATAGGTATTTCACAGAGCACATACCTTGACAAGATATTGAAGAAGTTCAATATGGGTCAGTCCAAGAAGGGGTTCTTGCCTGTGTTACAGGGTGTGAGATTGAGTACGACTCAATGCCCGACCATGGCAAAGGATAGAGAAGAGATGAGTGTCATCCCCTATGCTTCAGCCATAGGCTCTATTATGTATGCCATGTTGTGTACCAGACCTGATGTGAACCTTGCCATAAGTATGGTAGGGAGGTACAAAAGTGATCCCAGAGCGGAACACTGGACAACAGTCAAGAATATCCTGAAGTACCTGAAAAGGACCAAGGACATGTTTCTCGTATATGGAGGTGCCGAAGAGCTCGTTGTAAAGGGTTACGTCGATGCTATCTTCAACACAGATCCGGATGACTCCAAGTCACAAACCGAATAATGTATATTTTGAACAGAGGGGCAGTAAGCTGGTGTAGCAGCAAGCAAAGCGTCGTGGCGGCATCTACATGTGAAGCGGAGTACATAGCTGCTTCGGAAGCAGCAAAGGAAGGAGTCTGGATGAAGGAGTTCATCACCGACCTAGGAGTGATTCCCAATGCGTTGGGCCCGATGACTCTATTCTATGACAACACTAGAGCTATTGCCCTTGCCAAGGAGCCCAGGTTTCACAAGAAGACAAGACACATCAAACGCCGCTTCAACTCCATTCGTGATTACATTCAGGAAGGAGATATAGATATTTGTAAAGTACATACGGATCTGAATGTTGCAGATCCGTTGACTAAACCTCTCTCACGAGCGAAACATGATCAACACTAGAACTCTATGGGTGGTCGGTACATCATAATGTAACTAGATTATTGACTCTAGTGTAAGTGGGAGACTGTTAGAAATATGTCCTAGAGGAAATAATAAAATGGTTATTATTGTATTTCCTTGTTCATGATAATTGTCTATTGTTCATGCTATAATTGTGTTAACCGGAAACCGTAATACATGTGTGAATACATAGACCACAACATGTCCCTAGTGAGCCTCTAGTTGGCTAGCTCGTTGATCAATAGATGGTCACGGTTTCATGACCATGGACATTGGATGTCATCGATAACGGCATCACATCATTAGGAGAATGATGTGATGGACAAGACCCAATCCTAAGCATAGCACAAGATCGTGTAGTTCGTCTGCTAAAGTTTTTCTAATGTCAAGTATCGTTTCCTTAGACCATGAGATTGTGCAACTCCTGAATACCGTAGGAATACTTTGGGTGTGCCAAACGTCAGAACATAACTGGGTGGCTATAAAGGTACACTACGGGTATCTCCGAAAGTGTCTGTTGGGTTGGCACGAATCGGGACTGGGATTTGTCACTCCGTGTGACGAAGAGGTATCTCTAGGCCCACTCGGTAAGACATCATCATAATGAGCTCAATGTGACTAAGGAGTTAGCCATGGGATGATGTGTTACGGAACGAGTAAAGAGACTTGCCGGTAACGAGATTGAACAAGGTATAGGGATACCGACGATCGAATCTCGGGCAAGTATCATACCGATAGACAAAGGGAAATGTATACGGGATTGATTGAATCCTCGACATTGTGGTTCATCCGATGAGATCATCATGGAGCATGTGGGAGACAACATGGGTATCCAGATCCCGCTGTTGGTTATTGACCGAAGAAGTGTCTCGGTCATGTCTACATGTCTCCCGAACCCGGAGGGTCTACACACTTAAGGTTCGATGACGCTAGGGTTATAGGGAAATAGTGTACGTGGTTACCGAAGGTTGTTCGGAGTCCCAGATGAGATCCCGGACATCACGAGGAGTCCCAAAATGGTCCGGAGGTAAAGATTCATATATAGGAAGTGAGGATTTGGTCACCGGAAGTGTTTCGGGAATTACCGGTAAGGTACCGGGACCATCGGAAGGGTTCCCGGGGTCCACCTAGTGGGGCCACTAGCACCAGATGGCTGCATGGGCCGCAAGTGGGAGGGAACCAACCCCTAGGTGGGCTGGTGCGCCCCCCCCCCCCCACAAGGGCCCAAGGCGCAGCTAAAGGTGGGAGGGGGCAAACCCTAAGGCAGATGGGCCCTATGGCCCACCCTAGGGCAGCCGCACCCCTCTCCCTCGCTGGACAGAAGGCCATCTAGGGCTGGTCGCAGCTCCTAGGGTGGGAACCCTAGGGCTACGCCCTCCCTCTGTAGGAGATATGCCCTAGAGGCAATAATAAATGTTATTGATTATCTCCCTGTTCATAATTAGGTTTATGTTCCATGCTATAACTGCTATGGTTCTCGAGTCTACAATAACCACGAGGCTTGAAGGAAGACTCATATGCACGTGTGGAATAATAAACAGTAAATTGTATTCCTAGTCTAGCCTCTAAGACTGGCTCAAGTATTGTATGATGATCATGTTTTCCTGATCATGGGCATGGCTATGTCGGCAATTTTGAGGGCACAATGTTAGAAGAACATTTGTGTTGAATCGACCCGAATTGATGTTATGCTATGAGATACATTCGTCATAAGTTAATGGTTAATAACACAGAGAAGTTAATGTTTGCATAATTCCTTAGACCATGAGAGTATCGAGTTTCTTCATGCTTGCTTCATGAACTTTGGGGTTTGTTAAACGTCATCCGTAAATGGGTGGCTATTATGGCGGCTTACGGGTTCATGGAAAAGTATGTCAAGTAACTTGATAGCTCAAGATTTGGATTTGCTCCTCCGATGATGGAGAGATATCTCTGGGCCCTCTCGGTGTGACGGTATCCATCATCGTCTGGCCAGACACTTTGTGATTTGATCACGAGGATGCCGGAACACGGGAACGAGAAAAGAGAACAACACCGACAAAGAGGTAACTGGCATAGTGGACAAGTTGTTGATCCACGGGGATGCCAACATGTCTCACCTCGGGTATTTGTAACATATCACGAAGCAACAGGAATAGCACACGACAACTGGAGGTTCACTCGAATATTCATTCGTGTGGTTATAGGGGTCAATATGGTTGTCCACGGCTCCGATGTTGATCATTGATCGGAAGGGGTTCTGGGTCATGTCTATGCTTCACCGAACCTATAGGGTCACACGCTTAAGGGTCATCTATCTGCTGAATACTAGACAAGGAGTCCGAGAGAAAGTCACTGAAATAGTTTCGAAGACAGCAGAAAAGTTTCGGAGAGAACACCGAAAAAGTTTTGGTAAAACCGAAAAGTTATTTTGGATAAAACCATTGATCCAAAAAGGTTTTGTCAAGCACCGGGAATGTTTTGGAGGTTGCCAGATCGGTCTGGTAATTTCTGGAATTTTTCGGAGAAAAAACCGAAAAAGGTTTTCGGAGCTGTCGGAATTGTTTACCAGGTAAACGAAGATGGTTTTAAATTAAACCACCATATCGGAAATGTTCCGGAGCGTGTCCAGATAATTTTAGAGGGTGCCGGAAATGTTCTGGGACCTTCCAGAATTTTTTAGAAGTAATAGTCGCGGAAAACATCTTGTCCCAGCGCGAGGGGACAAGATCCCACGTTTCGTGGGGCTGTTTTGGGGCGCCTCCCTTTTGGGGGGCAGCCCCTTGTGGCTGGACAAAAGGTGTTGGGGGCCCCCTCATGGTGGGGACAGCCTCCACAAATGGTGGAGAGTGTTGGGAGGAAGGTGGGGCCCCATGGGGGAACACCATGGACAAGGGAACATGTTTTCTCCATGTTTGGTAGGAACATGCTTCCTTGTTTTGTGTGTGCTTGTCATGTGGCTGAAATTTCAGCCACCCCACCCCCTCCTTCCTATAAAAGGAGGTGGAGAGGAGCTCTCCATCACCACTCCAACTCTCATACACATGCCATGCATTATCTGTCCTTTTCTCTCCCTCCCACGAAAAGAGTTTCGTAGAGCCGAAAGGTTGTCTGGGTTCCGGTGGGAACTAGTTCTGGACGTTGAAGCCCTGCCGGATAGATGACACCGTATGTGTGCAACTTTGTAGAGAGATCGTAGTTTCGGTCTTAGTTCGGGAGTGCCTCCCAAAGGGTTGTCCGTGTGATCGTCCGAGTTTTGGAGGTCCTCTCGAAGGGCTGTCCGAGTGACAGTCCAAGTTTCGGAGGTCCTCCCGAAGGGCTGTCCACGACACCATCCGGGAGACTGTCCGACCGCCTCCCGGAGGGCTGTTTGCGGGGTAGATGAGGGTATACATCCTCGCAGTTGGGAGGTTGTAAAATCCTAGCTGCGGGGATCTGCACCGCCGTTCGTCATCGACTCTACTTCCGCTGCGCTACGAGTCGGTAACGAAAATGATCAAACCTTGTATGCAGTCTACATAGTGGTCCTGGGATGGTGCGTAGGTCGGAATTTTTTTGTTTTCTGCTGCGTTACCTAACACCCTCCCCCTCTTCCTATATATAGTGGAGGGTTTTGGGGCTGCCAGACAGACGAGTTCTCTCTCTCTCTCTCGGCGCAACCCTACCCTTCCTCGTCCCCGTTCTCCGTAGTGCTAGGCAAAGCCCTGCCGGAGACCATGCAGCTCCACCATCACCACGCCGTCGTGCTACCGAAGCTCTCCCTCAACCTCTCCTTCCTCCTTGCTGGATCAAGGCGTAGGAGACGTCACCGGGCTGCACGTGTGTTGAACGCGGAGGCGCCGTTGTTCGGCGCTAACATCGGAATCCACCGCGATCTGAATCGCAACGAGTACGACTCCACTAACCGCGTTCTTGTAACGCTTCCACTTAGCGATATTCAAAGGTATGAAGATGCAATCTTCCCTTACTCGTTGCTGGTTTCTCCATAAATAGATCTTGGTGGTCGTTGGAATTTTTTTGATTTACTATTACGTTTCCCAACAACGGCTGGTCGGCTCTCGATCTGGTAGCTTGTTCGGCGATTTGGGATGGGGTGGTGGCCCTCCCTCCCTGCTCGGGGCTCTTCTGTGGCGCTGCTGCGGTTGTGGGTTACTGGATTTGTCCTGTTTCGGTCGTGTTCGACTCGCTGGTTTCTGGACGGCGGCGAGGATTGTGGTGGCTCTTGCTTGGTCATGGCGCGATGACTTCGGGGGAGGTGGCGGCGGTCAGGTCTCGCTTTGGCGTGGATGCACTCTGCATTCGTGGTCGATGCGGTGCTCTGACTGCGGTTGTGGCAGCGCGAAGGGCGTAGTGGTCGGTGGTGGTGGCGTGGGTGGCACGGTTGTGGCTGCACGTTGGCGGTCTTCATCTCCTATGGGTTGTAGTGGCTCGATCGACATGCTCTTGGTTTCGGTGGTCATGGTCTGCCATTGTCGGTGATCTTCTCCAGCGTTGGTTGAGCCCCTTCCCCCGGGGCTCGCTGAGGTGGAGGGTGAATGGCTCTGGGTGAAAACCTTGCTTCCGATGGGGATCGGTTACCGGCGATGATGGCGCGTTGGCGTCTCCTTCTTTGGAGTCATCGTCGAAGGGTTCCTTCCTCTCTGTTAGGCTGTGGTTGTTCCTGCTTTGGGTTGTCGCGGTAGCTATTGGTGGTGGCCTGACCCTTCCCCAGGTTTCGGCGGGGAGTGTTGAGCGGTTTCTGGGCGAAAGCTTTTTGATCGACGGGGGTCGATGCCGGCGACGACGGCGCTTGAGGGCGTCGTGTCCCCTTCTTGAAGGCGTCTCCGAAGAGCTCGTTCACTTCTCTCCGGGTAGCGGACTAGTAGGCGGTGAAGTTTGAGTTGGCCGGTTGTGGCTTGGTCTTGGTTTTCGCTTGATTGTCCCTTAATCAATCAAGCAATTGTGTGATTTTCGATCTATTTTTTCTTATAAACCGGATCAACTCTATTCTTCTTTATGAAATTGAACGAGCATCCTGCCCTCTTGACGAGGTTCGGTAAAAAAAATAAGCATCACGTCGATTACTGCATCCTTGACGTTGGCGCGCGCCCCGAGCTAACTAAACCATGCTCAATTTGACCCGCAAAAGGAAAGGAAAACACCATGCTCAATTCAAAAATGACGGGCGTTCAGACGTGTGACGACGCCGGTGAGCCGCAAACGTCTTTCCCGGCTTCGAAAAGCGAGACGGCACCCCCGACCCTCGAAGCCCTCCATAAGCTGAACCCCCTCCATATAACCATATAATCTCTCACCAGCAACGTACCAAGCAGTGCGTTGACCTCAGAGCTTTAATTCCCCAACCCCCACCACCTCCCATCGCAGAGCAGAAGCATCCGAACAAACAAGAGAAGAAGTCGATCGGGAGCAGCACCGGCGGCGAAGATACGACCGAGCGGCGGCAGCATGGACCGGAACATGACCGGGCTCTTGCTGGGGTGCGTGGGCGCCGCCATGACGGTGCTGGCGTACGAGCAGACGGTGGTGTCCAGCACGCAGTGCATCGGCGCCGGCCTCGCTATCCTCGTCTGCGCCCTCTGCATCAAGGAAGGCTTCTTCTCCTTCTGATGCACGCGTAGCACCCAGCTTCTGCTGGTTTCAGTTTTCCTTCTTTGCAGTTGCAGCTTAATTCGGTTCCATCACCCTGTGCTTTCATATGGTATGTAGCTCCTCCTGGTTGGATCCTTCGATCCGCATGTGATTATTGCAGATCAAAAGTAGCTGTATCTTGTTGTATTATGTAATTTCCTCATTTTTTTATACGAATTTAGTTCTTTTGTCTGTCTTGAATCGTGGCTTCAGCCTACTCTGCTGTTGCTCATACTTCGTCGATCTGCACCTATTTGCATTTATGCGACTTTTGTTGTCGCTGCTGCTACTGCTGCTGTTGTTGTTTTTATATACATCTCATTTACGAGAAGGTTGCGGTTTCTGCCTTTCATGGATGCATAGAACCAGTCAAATCGCCTAACCTTCAACGGAGAATCACTTCACCTGAAATAGTTGACTTAATGTACTCCATTGGTTTACTACTTTTTTGGTATAAGAGGCAATTTAACCCCAATAGAATTTAACCGGAACACCTGAAAGCATCAGGAAATGAAAGCCGCAGAACCACAATAAAATGATCCAATGCATTTGAATTTTTACAGCGGAATGGCGACGAAGTGCTGTCCTACAATAGCACGTAGTTACCTGCTTTACTAGAGACAGAAATACTCATCTGAAACATACATTTGAGCATAGAAACTATCTGTTCGTACTATCCCTGCCTCGTCTACAACCCTGCCATGACTGGACAGCAGTACGCAGACGGACAGGGGTGTCACCATCGTCTCAACTCGTGGAGCACCTGGCTTCAGAACTCGTGGATGATCTTCTGCAGAGAAGAGTAAGTCCCGCTTGCAGCAACCAAGGAGCCGAGAACGATGATCATGGCGATCAGCGCCACCTCAGCCCTGCTACACCTCGCCGTGCCGAAGATTTTGAGGTAGCAAATGCACGGGAGCAGCATCGACGCCATGACACTGAGGAGCGAGCCGACGAGCGCCATGAGGTGGCCGAAGAAGGGGACGGTGAGGGCCACGACGACCGTGCTGATGACGATGAACGTTCTGATGAGCATGTTGAGGGACCTCTTGTTGCCAGCAAGCAGCTTCTCTTCGATCGCTGTCGCCACGGGGGTCACCATCAGAGCGTACTTTGAGAACGGGTTGATCAGCGCCGTGTAGATTGCTAGCTTGGAGCTGAGCTTGCCCTCCGGGAGGTTCAGGGTCACCTGAGACTCAACGTCGTCGCCGTACATGAGGTAGCCCAGTATGGCCATGGATCCGTAGTTGAGCGTGCATGCCACGAAGCATATGACCAGTACCTGTCAATGTACTCCAAAATCATCAGTCAGGACTCAGGAGAAGTGAGACATCGTTCGGCATAGAACTCTGCTAGGTCACTGTCACAAGTTTTCTTGCTTCCACTTTTCAGTTTACGGAGGGAGTATATCACGTTGTTTCTAGACTAGTCGTGCCTTTTAGTATCAGATTATTGCACATTAAAAAGCGAAGATAAATACAATGATGAAGAGTTTAGGCATGTCTTGGCTGGCATTGAAATGATAGGCCACTCATTGATCAGTGATTACCTTTGAGAACTTGTCCTTTTCCTTCATGGAATTGCACAATGTCGGGAATATGGCATGGCCGCAGTAGCAGAAAGTGTAGAGTCCGAGCGCAGTAGGTAGGCCGCTGACGTTGAGCATGGTCCCTTTCCCCTGAAACCCGACGCCGTCGACCACCGCGGCCCAGAGCACGCAGAAGACCAGCACGACGGACGCGAGCACGCCGCTGGCCGACACGTAGGCGAGCACGCCCAGGTTCCTCAGCCAGGTGGTGGGCAGGATGGCGATGGAGACGAGCACGATGAAGAGGTGCTTGCCTGAGAGCACGAGCACGCCGCCGAGGCTGAGGCTGGTGCCCGGGAACAGCTTGTCCAGGTTGTCCCCCTCCAGTATCAGGAACCCGATGGCGACGAGGTAGAGCTCGGCGTACATGAAGGCCGAGACGGCGAAGCGGCCCTTGGCCCCGAAGGCGAGCGCGCCGATGTCCGGGTAGCCGCGCACGTCCGGCGACGCGCCCATGCACGTCTGCAGGAGCTGGCCGGTGTAGCAGCAGACCATGGCGACGAGGAGGAGCAGCGCCAGGCTCAGCCACCCGCCCTCCGCCAGCGCGTACGGGATGGACAGCAGCCCCACGCCTGAAAAAACCCAAATCCATCGGGTTGGCCGACACTGTCAGGAAAAGGGCCGGACCGGACTACAAGAAACACAGATTGTGGCAGGCAAGGCAGCCAGAGAAAGATTCGGGTTCCGGGCTCACCGGAGAGGGCGTTGAGGCCATTGAAGCAGGTTCGGAGGGACGTCGCGCCGCCGGCCTCCGGCGAGCACTGCGCCTCCTGGTCGTGCGCCGCCGCGGGGTCCTTGCCGTTGCCGGCCTGCAGGCCACCGTGCGCGTGGAGGAGTGGCTGCTCGAAGCCCGGTAGCTCGGCCACCGAGTCGTGCGGCGCCGCTCCGCCAATGGCCATCTTATCCTACTACCTCTAGGCGACGCCTCCTCCGAAGCCCGAGTCTCGTCTCGCTCCGGGCGCTGCAGCTGGGGCACGCACGCACGCACGCACGCGATGGATGGAACAGAGGCACCGAGCAGAGCAGAGCAGAGCGCAGGAGCATGTGGCGCTGCGGCTGCGGCTGCGGCTGCGGCCTGATCCGCAGCTGTATAAAAGGGAACCCTACCTCGGCCGCTTCCGTGCGGCGTCGACGACGAGTCACGAGTCGGGAGGCCCACGCCTCGGGAGCTCGTGTTTGTGCGCGCGCGGCCCATACAGTTGGGAAATCGGAGAGCAAAACCGCTCGGGATCTGCGGCGTTGGATCTGCCATCTGGCGTGCTTTACCGTCGGGGACTGGAGATTTGGAGTAGAGTTTCTTTTACCCTTTTCTTTCTTGGACCCGACTATAGAGCGGCGCCACATCCAGGCTTTGCCGTGCTGCGACTCGTACATGCATGTTGCTATCAGCGTGCGGTCGAGAGGAAAAGGGTAGTGGCAGAGCATGCAGCGGTTTGTGGCAGCCCATGCATCCATGCACGGGTGAGAAAAATAAGTACTGCTACAGTAAAAAGGTAGGCACACACGTTTTTTTCCTGAGAAACAAGCACACTAGCTACCTAATACCTATAGTAAAAAGAACAGGCCGACACTATTCACAAAAGGAGCCTTTGTATTGTTTCACATTTTTACGCAACACCTGTATGTGCCTATAAAATCCAGTTGCCACAAAAATAAAACGCTTGTCATTTTAAATCTATCTACTTGTCATGTTGTCTCATAAAACTTGTCAGCGTTAGCTGCCATATATGTTTTGTTATGTCTACCATTTTAATTCTACCTAATTGTCATGTTGTCTCACGAAACTTGTCAGTTATTGTAAAAAGCTAGTTGCCATAGTGTTTTGCTATACTTATGAATTTATCTCTGCTTAGTTGCCATGTTGTCTCATAAATCTCGTCGATTGTTCTAAAAACCTAGTTTTCATGTTATTTCGTTGTGTTTCTCAATTTAATTCTATCCCGTTATCTCACAAAAGCTTGCCAGTTGATGTAAAAACTAGTTTTCGCATTTTTTTGCCGTACTTGTCATCTTATTTCTACCTAGTTGCCATGTTGTCTCATAAATCTTGTCGATTGTTTTAAAAACCTAGTTGCCACGGTGTTTTATTGTGCTTCTCAGTTTAGTTTTACCTAGTTGTCTCACAGAAACTTGTCAGTTATTGTACAAACTAGTTGTCGCATTATTTTGCCGCACTTACCATTTTATTTCTACCTAGTGGCCAGTTATTTCATAAAGATTATCCGTTCTTGCAAAAATTATTTAACAGGGTGTTTTCTCAGTTCTTGTCTAGTTGCTTGCCGGTTTAATTTTATCAAAATTGGCATACTTATGTTAAAAGGTAAAAACACAACATAAAAGCTTATTTGTTAAGCGGCATGAAAGTTTCTAGAGATTAAGAGATTAAAAAGGAGAGGCACCGCTCAACAAATTTTTACAGTATATAGATATTGTAACTAATTCTGCTTTAATTATATAATTGCCAAATTTTCTAACAAAGGTAGCAGATTTTCCAAAAGTAAATTGACAAATTTTTAAGCAGCTGCCGAATTTGTTTTGGGACAGTGAGGGCTATCAATTTTCTTCTATGTTGTTAGCGTTTCGATATAGCATCTATAATTGTTATTAAAAATCTTATTCTAAGACCGTACATAATATCATAAGAGAGACGGGATGCGTATCCATAGCAAAAATATGCTACTAGTACATTACTACTTTAGCATGTCCGAATACAAAAGTCTGCGATGGCATCTCCCAATCCATCATTGCACAGTCAATGTAGCAAACAGTACATGTAGCGACACAATACTACTCCGCTTTGCACCGCTCTTTGGTAGGAAGAAAAATCATCACACTTGATCACCAGCGTCTACATAGGATCGTACGTGCGCGAGAGGCCGCCGCACGGGAACACTGTGGTGCGGCGCGGTCAGTTAGATTTTCCCTTCTTTCTTTCCTAGGATCCCCGAAGAGGGTGCCGTTTGTACGATGTCACGTCTCGTCTTATGAGTTGGATCCGAGGAAACCTCAATGGGTAACGTAATCTTGGCTGATCCCTACCGTTTACGTACGTAGGTGCACTATAGACGTAGTTCGTTTGGTTTTTCTCGGATACTGATAAGTGTCATACATGTGGCAGAAAACAACTCGGCACTGACTTTTTTATGACAAGTTTAGTTATTTGAAAATAACGATTTTAGTTATGATGCACAACAACTTTACATTTGTATGGCAAGTTTTGTTTTTTGGTGTTTTTTCTGTGACAATTGTATTTGTAAAACCGTCGGAAAGGTGTTACTTTATCAAAAAAAATTACCCTTCAGCCGGCTGATGCAACGTGCAGGTGTAGCATCGGCCGTGTGTGTAGCTGTTGGTTCAATCCGGATCAAGCACTCATAGGGCCACAAGTCCCATGTAGCCTTTTTATTTTGCAACAAGAGTTTTGTTTTCAAAAGGTTCCTATAACGAAGGTCTTGTTTTAGAGAATAAAAACGGTTCGATGGTGAAGATTTTTGTTCGCAACATGAGTCTTGTTTCGGAAGGGTTTTGCCAACAAAGGTTTTGTTTTGGAAGAAAATGGTTCGGTGACAAAAGTTTTTTCTTTACAACTGGGTCTTGTTTCAGAAACATAGCTCCGACTACAGAAAGTGCTAGAGGAGCGCCCCACGTTAGAGCGTGAGAGGTCAGACATTGCAACACGAGGCATGTTTCAGAAACATAGCCCCGATTGCAGAAAGCGCTAGAGGAGCGCTCCACGTTAGAGCGTGAGAGGTCAGACATTGCAACACGAGGCATGTTTCAGAACATAGCCCCGATTGCAGAAAACGCCGGAGAAGCACCCGACATGAGAGGTCCTCACCATCGTGCTGGAGCAGAGGTGACAGTTGCTCATGATGCTGGGGTGGAGGAGGCGTGGCAACTCCAGCAACCAGAGGCACCAGATTGTCGAGGTACTCGGGCCATGGTGGCACAATAGTTGTGCTTCAACCTAGTGTGTGTGCCACCTCGGCCAGCTATTGTCTCGGTGTCTCGGAGGACCTTGTTGCAAAGCCCCCGAGTGCAACAAGCTAGTTGTTGCAAAGTTCCTCGACTGGCTAGGGCGGTAGATCGAATGGATGTTTTGGGCAGCATCCGACGGGTTTCGAGGTGGCCGATCTAATTAATTTATCACCCAGCGGATGCGTAGAAGTGCCTTTACTTTATGCCACACGTATGACACTTATTATTTGGGTTTTTCCTTTGACATAGGCCAGACGCCAAGAAACTATCTTTTGGTAAAGCCTCTTGATTAAATACTGCTCTTAGAGCATCTAGAGTCATGGACATTAAATTTGGGCCCTCAAATGACCACGGAGACGTCCGGGCCCGCACCAGTAATCGGCCACATCTTAGATTTTTATCCTCTACATCCATATACCTCATATATAAAACCTTAAATTCATACAAAGCATGCAAGTCCGTCCTGACATTTTTTATGGTAAGTTTAATTACCTGAGGATGACAACTTTAGTTATGAAGCTAACAACATTTTGTTTGGATGGCAAGTTTTAGTTTTTTTGGAGGTATTTCTTCCGGATGGCAATTTTAATTGTAAAAGCATCAAGACAGTGTTAATTCGTGCCACACATATTACATTTATCATTTGAGTTTTTATTTTGACATGATACACACACCAAGAAACTGTTGGGGAACGTCGCATGGGAAACAAAAATTTTCCTACGTTCACGCAAGACCTATCCATGGTGATGAGCATCTACGAGAGGGAGAGTGAATCTACATACCCTTGTAGATCGCTAAGCGGGAATCGTTAAGAAACACGGTTGGTGTAGTCAAACGTCTTCGCGATCCAAATCGCCGAGCGTCCCGCGATCCAATCACAATTCGCCCCGATCAAGCACCGAACGAACGGCACCTCCGCGTTCAACACACGTATAGCTTGATGACGATCTCTGCCTTCTTGATCCAGTAAGAGGGAGTGGAGAGGAAGAAGAGTTCTTCGGTAGCGTGACGGCGCTCCGGCAATGGTGGTGGAGCTATTCCGGCAAGGCTTTGCCTAAGCACTGCAGAAATCCGATCTAGAGGAGAAACTATGCACTGGAGGAACGGGTAGCACGTGGCTGAAAATCTAGTGGAAAACCCTAAAACCTCCAGTATATATAAGAGGGAGGGAGGAGAGGCCGTGGCGCAGGGTCCAAGCCTCCTTTGGGTCGGCCGAAGTGGGGAGGAGAGGAGGACTCCTCCTCCAATCCTAGTAGGACTAGGATTCCTCCTTTTTTGCCTTTTTCCACCTTTTCCCTTTGGGCTTTTCTTCCCTAGCCGCATGGGCCTTGTGTGGGACTTCCACCAGCCCACTAAGGGTTGGTATTCACTCTCCCACAGCCCATGAAGCCTCTTGGGTCGAAATACCCCTCCTGGTGGTCTCCCGCTACACTACCCGCACTCCCGGTACACTACCGATGAGCCCGGAACTTTTCCGGCGACCAAAACAGGACTTCCTATATATGAATCTTTACCTCCGGACCATTTCGGAGCTCCTCATAACGTCCGGGATCTCATACGGGACTCCTAACAACCTTCGGTCACCATCATGCATAACTCTATACTATCAAAACATCACCAAACCTTAAGTGTGCAGACCCTGCGGGTTCGAGAACTATGTAGACATGACCGATACACCTCTACGGTCAATAACCAACAGCGGGACCTGGATGCCCATATTGGTTCCTACATATTCCACGAAGATCTTTATCGGTCGAACCTTTATGTCAAGGATTCAGTTAATCCCGTATGATGTTCCCTTTGTTCTTTAGTATGTTACTTGCCCAAGATTCGATCGTTGGTATCTCCATGCCTAGTTCAACCTCGTTACTAGCAAGTCTCTTTACTCGTTCCATAATACAAGATCCCGTAACTAACACTTAGTCACATTGCTTGCAAGGCTTATTGTGATGTTGCATTACCGAGTGGGCCCCGAGATACCTCTCCGTCACACGGAGTAACAAATCCCAGTCTTGATCCATGCCAACCCAACAGACACCCTCGGAGATACCTGTAGAGCACCTTTATAGTCACCCAGTTACGTTGCAACGTTTGATACACACAAGACACTCTTCCGGTATCCGTGAGTTGCATGATCTCATGGTCATAGAAACATATACTTGACATGCAGAAAACAGTAGCAATAAACTGACACGATCATATGCTATGTTTGTAGTTTGGGTCTTGCCCATCACATCATTCTCCTAATGATGTGATCCCGTTATCAAATGACTGTTGGAAATATGCCCTAGAGGCAATAATAAATTAGTTATTATCATATTTCCTTGTTCATGATAATCGTTTATTATCCATGCTATAATGATATTGATCGGAGACTTAGATGCATGTGTGGATACATAGACAAAACCATGTCCCTAGTATGCCTCTAATAGACTACCTCGTTGATCAAAAGATGGTTAAGGTTTCCTAGCCATGGACATGAGATGTCATTTGATAACGGGGTCACATCATTAGGAGAATGATGTGATGGACAAGACCCAAACTGCAAACGTAGCATATGATCGTGTCAGTTTATTGCTACTGTTTTCCACATGTCAAGTATGTGTTCCTATGACCATGAGATCATGCAACTCATAGATATCGGAGGATTGCCTTGTGTGTATCAAATGTCGCAACGTAACTGGGTGACTATAAAGGTGCTCTACAGGTATCTCCGATGGTGTCTGTTGAGTTGGCATGGATTGAGACTGGGATTCGTTACTCCGTGTGACGGAGAGGTATCTCGGGGCCCACTCGGTAATGCAACATCACAATAAGCCTTGCAAGCAATGTGACTAATTGTTAGTTGCGGGATCTTGTATTACGGAACGAGTAAAGAGACTTGCCGGTAACGAGGTTGAACTAGGTATGGAGATACCGACGATTGAATCTCGGGCAAGTAACATACCGAAGAACAAAGGGAACGTTATACGGGATTAACTGAATCCTTGACATAGAGGTTCGACCGATAGAGATCTTCGTAGAATATGTAGGAACCAACGTGGACGTCCAGGTCCTACCATTGGTTATTGACCGTAGAGGTGTCTCGGTCATGTCTACATAGTTGTCGAACCCGCAGGGTCTGCACACTTAAGGTTCGGTGACGTTTCGATAGTGTAGAGTTATGTATGGTGGTGACCGAAGTTTGTTCGGAGTCCCATATGAGATCCCGGACGTCACGAGGAGCTCCGGAATGGTACGGAGGTAAAGATTCATATATAGGAAGTCCCAGTTTGGTTTTCGGAAAAGTTTCGGGCTCATCGGTAGTGTACTGGGAGTGCCGGTAGTGTACCGGGAGGCCTCCGGGAGGGGTATTTCGACCCCAAGAGGTCCATGGGCTGTGGGATAATAATAACCAGCCCTTAGTGGGCTGGGAAAACAGCCACAAAGGCCCATGGTGCAGGAGAGAAAGTCCTAAAGCAAAAAGTGGAAAATCAGCCAATAGGAGGCAATCCTACTCCAACTAGGATTGGAGGTGAAGTAGGATTGCTTCCCACCTCCTATTTCGGCCGACCCAAAGGCCTTGGCTGCCTCTCCTCTCCTCTCCTCCCATATATACTAGTGTATTGGGTGGTTTTTGGACAGAATTTCCGGCCACGTGCTACCCGTTACACCGGTGCATAGTTTCTCCTCTAGATCGGTTTTCTACAGCGCTTAGGCAAAGCCCTGCCGGAATTGCTCCACCACCATCACCGGAGCGCCATCACGCTGCCGGTGAACCCTCTCTCCTATCCACTTCCTCTCACTGGATCGAGACGGTGGAGATCGTCATCAAGCTGCACGTGTGCTGAACGCGGAGGTGCCATCCGTTCGGCGCTAGATCGGAAGGACCGTGATCGAAATCGCGAGACAGTTCGTGATGTGATCACGGAATGGATCGTGATGAGTTCGTGGGACAGATCGTGATCAAGATCGTGATGAGTTCGTGGGACGGATCATGATGTGTTCGCGGGACGCTTCATGATTGGATCGCGGGACGCTCGGCGATTTGGATCGCGAAGAAGTTTGACTACACCAACCGCGTTTCTTAACGCTTCCCGCTTAGCGATCTACAAGGGTACGTAGATCCACTCTCCCTCTCGTAGATGCTCATCACCATGGATAGGTTTGCGTGTGCGTAGGAATTTTTTTGTTTCCCATGCGACGTTCCCCAACAGTGGCATCATGAGCTAGGTTGATGGTTCGATGAGATCTCGAGTAGAACACAAAAGGTTTGTGGGCGTTGATGCTTAGATTGCTTCCTCCCTTGGTCGGATTTTGGTTCAGCGGGATTGTGAGATGAAGCGGCCCGGACCAACATTACTCGTACACTTACGAGAGACCGGTTCCCTCGACGCAACTTGTTGCTTAGATGGCTTGCGGGTGACAGTTTCTCTCACTTTAGTTGGATCGGATCCGACAAAGGCGGTCCTTGAGAAGGTTGAAAAGCAATCTATGTATCACCGTTGTGGTTTATGCGTAGGTGAGAATCGTTCTTGCTAGATATCCGTAGCAGCCACGTAAAACATGCAACAACAATTAGAGGACGTCTAACTTGTTTTTGCAGGTTATGTTGTGATGTGATATGGCCAATTACATGATGAGATATATGTGATGTATGAGATGATCATGTGATGTATAGAATTTCACGACTTGCATGTCGTTGAGTACGGCAACCGGCAGGAGCCATAGGGTTGTCTTTAATTATTGTATGACCTGCGTGTCAATCATTAAGCGCCATGTAATGCTTTACTTTATCGCTAAGCGGTAGCAATAGAAGTAGAAGCAGGGCTGGCGCCACAACCCCAATGGCAACACATTGATGGAGATCAAGATGATGGAGATCATGGTGTTGTGCCGATGACGATGGAGATCATGCCGGTGTTTCGAAGATGGAGATCTTAAACACAAGTTCATGGCCATATCATGTCACTTATGAATTGCATGAGATGTTAATCCTTTTATGCACCTTGTTTTGCTTAGTACGGCGGTAGCATTATAAGGTGATCCCTCACTTGAATTTCAAGATGAACTGTGTTCTCCCCGAGTGTGCACCGTTGCGAAAGTTCGTCGTGTTGAGACACCACGTGATGATCGGGTGTGATAGACTCTACGTTCACATAGAACGGGTGCAAGCCAGATTTGCACGCGCAGAACACTCGGGTTAAACTTGACGAGCCTAGCATGTACAGACATGGCCTCGGAACACGAGAGACCGAAAGGTCGAACATGAGTCATATAGTAGATATGATCAACATAATGATGTTCACCATTGCAGCCACCTCAACTCACGTGATGATCGGACTTGAGTTGGTGAATTTGGATCATGTATCACTCGAATGATCGGAGGGATGTCAATTTGAGTGGGAGTTCTTAAGTAATATGATTAATTGAACTCATTATCATGAACATAGTCAAAGTGTCTTTGCAAATTATGTTGTAGACTACTAGCTCGCGCTGTAGCTCCCTTAAATTTTTATATGTTCCTAGAGAAATAGAGTTGAAAGATGTTGGTAGCAATATTGCGGACTGGGTCCGTGATCTGAGGATTGTCCTCATTGCTGCACAGAAGGCTTATGTCCTTAATGCACCGCTCGGTGCGCCACCTCCTCTAGCGTCGTCTATAGATGTTGTGAACATCTAACAGGCACGTTTCGATGACTACTTGATAGTTTAGTGCGTCATGCATTACGGCTTAGAATTGAGGCTCCGAAACATTTTGAACTTCACGGAACATATGAGATGTTCTAGGAGCAGAGATTGCGATCTCAAGCTCATGCCTGTGTTGCGAGATTTGAGATCTCCAACAAGATTCTTTGCCTGTAAGATGAAGGAGAATAGCTCAATCGTTGAGCATGTACTCAGATTGTCTGGGTACTACAATCGCTTGAATCAAGTGGGAGTTGATCTTCCAGATAAGATAGTGATTGATATAGTTCTCCAAGTCACTGTCACTAAAGCTACTAGAACTTAGTGATGAACTATAATACACCAGGGATAGAAGTATTGATCCCTGAGCTGTTCGCGATGTTTGACACCGCGAAGGTAGAAACCAAGAAGGAGCGTCAAGTGTTGATGGTTAATCAAACCACTAGTTTCGAAAAGGGCAAGAGCAAGGAGGGAAACTTCATGGATAGCAAGTCAGTTGCTGCTCCAGTGAAGCAACCCAAAGTTGAACTCAACCCCGAGACTAAGTGCTTCTATTATGAGGTGAGAGGTCGCTGAAGCAGAACAACCCTAGATACTTGGTAGATAAGAAGGCTGGCAACATCGACAGAAGTATATTTGATATACGAGTTATTGATGTGTACCTTGCTAGTACTCCTAGTAGCACCTGGGTATTGGATACCGGTTCGGTTGCTAAATGTTAGTAACTCGAAATAAAAGCTACGGAATAAACGGAGAACTAGCTAAGGGTGAGGTGAGGATGTGTGTTGGAAATGTTTCCAAGGTTGATGTGATCAACATCGCACGCTCTCTCTACCTTCAGGATTAGTGACGAACCTAAATAAATGTTATTTGGTGTTTTGCGTTGAGCATGAACATGATTAGATCATGTTTGTTGCAATACGGTTATTCATTTAAGTCAGAGAATAATAGTTATTCTGTTTACATGAATAATACCTTCAATGGTCATGCACCCAGTGAGAATGGTTTATTGAAATCTTGATCGTAGTAATACACATGTTCATAACATTGATGTCAAAAGATACGAAGTTAAATAATGATAGTACCACATACTTGTGGCACTGCCGCAAAATGTCATTTTGGTATAAAGCGCATGAAGAAACTCCATGGTGATGGATATTTGGACTCATTCAATTTCGAATCGGTTGAGACATGCGAACCATGCCTCTTGGGCAAGATGACTAAAGGACCAAGTTGGATGGAGCGGGCAAGTGATTCATTGGAAATGATACATGTTGATGTATGCAATCTAGTGAGTCTTGTAGCGTGCAGTGGATATCGTTATTTTCTTACCTTCACTGATGATTTGAGTAGATATAGTGTATATTTACTTAATGAAACACAAGTCTGAATCATTTGAAAGGTTCAAGCAAATTCAGAGTGAAGTTTAAAGATCATCGTGACAAGAAGATAAAAATGACTGCAATATGATCGTGGAGGTGAATATCTGAGTCACGAGTTTGGCATAAAACTTAAGACAATGTGAAAGTTGTTTCACAACTAAACGCCACCTGAAACACCATAGTGTGATGGTGTGTCCGAACATCATAGTTATGCTCTATTGGACATGGTGCGTGCTATGATGTCTCTTGTCGTTTTACTACTATAATTTTGGGGTTATGCATTAGAGACAACTACATTCACTTTAAATAGGGCACCATCTAAATCCGTTGAGATGACACCATGTGAATTATGGTTTGATAGAAACCTAAGCTGTCATTTCTTAATACTTGGGGTTGCGACACTTGTGTGGAAAATGTTTTCACCTAATGAGGTCGAACCCAAGGCGGACAAATGCATCTTCATAGAATACCCTAAGATCAGTTGGGTGAACCTTCTATCTCAGATCCAAGTGCAAAGTGTTTGTTACTAAAACGGATCCTTTCTCGAGGAAAAGTTTCTCTCAAAAGAATTAAGTGGGAGGAAGATAAAACTTGATGAGGTTGTTTAAACTTTGTTCAACCAGAGAGTAGCGCAGCGCAGGATGTTGTTTCTGTGAAGCCTACGTTAGTTGAAGAGGAAGTTAATGATGATGATCATGAAGCTTCAGGATCAAGTTACTATCGAACTTCGTAGGTCGACAAGGATGTGTACTGCTCCTAAGCGGTACGACAACCCTGTCTTGGAGGTCATGTTGTTGGACAAACGATGAACCTACGAGCTATGGAGAAGCGATGATGGGCCCGGATTCCGACAAATGGTTGGAGGCCATGAAATCCGAGATAGGATCCATGTATGAAAACCAAGTGTAGACTTTGGTAGACTTGCTCGTTGGACGGCAGGTCGTTGAGTACAAATGGATCTTTAAAATGAAGACAAACACTGATGGTGAATGTCACTATTTGTAAAGCTCGACTTGTTGCAAAGATGTTTGTGACAAGTTCAAGGAGTTGACTACGATGAGACTTTCTCACTCGTAGTGGTGCTGAAGTCTGTTGGAATTATGTTAGCAGTTGTTGTGTTTTCAATTATGAAATCTGGCAGATGGATGTCAAAACATCGTTTCCTTAACGGTTTACTTGAGGAAAGGTTGTATGTGATACAACCAAAAGGTTTTGTCAGGCCTAAGGATGCTAAAAGGTGTGCAAGCTTCGGTGATCCTTCCATGGACTGAAGCAAGCATCTCGGAGTTGGAATATACGCTTTGATGAGGTGATCAAAGTTTTGTTGTTTATACAAAGTTTACGAGAAACTTGTATTTGCAATAAAGTGAGTGGGAGCACTATAGAATTTCTGATAAGTATATGTGGATGACATATTGTTGATCAGAAATAATGTAGAGTTTCTGGAAAGCATAAAATGGTCATTTGCAAAGTGATTTTCAAAGGAAGCCCTGGATGAAGCTACCTAATTATTGAGCATCAAAATCTATGGAGATAGATCAAGATGCTCGATGAGACTTTCAATGAGTGCATACCTTGACAAGATTTTGAAAGAGTTCAAAATGGATCAGTCAGAGAAAGAGTTCTCGCCTGATTTGTAAGGTGTGAAAGTTGAGTGAGACTCAAAGCTCGACAACGGCAGAAGAAAGAGAAAGGACGAACGTCGTCCCCTATGCCTTAGCCATAGGCTCTATATTATGCCATGCTGTGTACCGCACCTGTGTGTGCCTTGCCATGAGTCCGTCAGGGGGTACAAGAGTGAACCAGGAGTGGATCACTGGACAGTAGTCAAGATTATCCTCAGTAACTAAGAGACTGAGGAGATGTTTCTCGATTATGGAGGTGATAAAGAGTTTGTCGTAAGGAGTTACGTCGATACAAGCTTTAACACTAATCCGGATGACTCGTAGTAGCAATCTGGATACGTATAATGGAGCAGCCATTTGGAATAGTACCGAGCGGAGTGTGGTAGCAGTGTTTACAGTTTGACATAGGTATTGGCAAAGTGCACACGGATCTGAATGTTACAGACCCGTTGACTATAAGACCTCTCTCACATGCAAAGCATGATCGAGCCCCAGAACTCGTTGGGTGTTAGATTCATAACAATGCGAATCACATGGTGATGTGAACTAGATTATTGACTCTAGTGCAAGTGGGAGACTGTTGGAAATATGCCCTAGAGGCAATAATAAATTAGTTATTATCATATTTCCTTGTTCATGATAATCGTTTATTATCCATGCTATAATTGTATTGATCGGAGACTTAGATGCATGTGTGGATACATAGACAAAACCATGTCCCTAGTATGCCTCTAATAGACTAGCTCGTTGATCAAAAGATGGTTAAGGTTTCCTAGCCATGGACATGAGATGTCATTTGATAACGGGGTCACATCATTAGGAGAATGATGTGATGGACAAGACCCAAACTGCAAACGTAGCATATGATCGTGTCAGTTTATTGCTACTGTTTTCCGCATGTCAAGTATGTGTTCCTATGACCATGAGATCATGCAACTCACAGATATCGGACGAGTGCCTTGTGTGTATCAAATGCCGCAACGTAACTGGGTGACTATAAAGGTGCTCTACAGGTATCTCCGATGGTGTCTGTTGAGTTGGCATGGATCGAGACTGGGATTTGTTACTCCGTGTGACGGAGAGGTATCTCGGGGCCCACTCGGTAATGCAACATCACAATAAGCCTTGCAAGCAATGTGACTAATTGTTAGTTGCAGGATCTTGTATTACGGAACGAGTAAAGAGACTTGCCGGTAACGAGGTTGAACTAGGTATGGAGATACCGATGATCGAATCTCGGGCAAGTAACATACTGAAGAACAAAGGGAACGTTATACGGGATTAACTGAATCCTTGACATAGAGGTTCGACCGATAGAGATCTTCGTAGAATATGTAGGAACCAATGTGGACATCCAGGTCCCGCCATTGGTTATTGACCGTAGAGGTGTCTCGGTCATGTCTACATAGTTCTCGAACCCGCAGGGTCTGCACACTTAAGGTTCGGTGACGTTTCGGTAGTGTAGAGTTATGTATGATGGTGAACGAAGTTTGTTCGGAGTCCCGGATGAGATCCCGGACGTCACGAGGAGATCCGGAATGGTACGTAGGTAAAGATTCATATATAGGAAGTCCCAGTTTGGTTTTCCGGAAAAGTTTCGGGCTCATCGGTAGTGTACCGGGAGTGCCGGTAGTGTACCGGGAGGCCTCCGGGAGGGGTATTTCGACCCCAAGGGGTCCATGAGCTGTGGGAGAATAATAACCATCCCTTAGTGGGCTGGGAAAACATCCACAAAGGCCCATGGCGCAGGAGAGAAAGTCCTAAAGCAAAAAGTGGAAAATCAGCCAATAGGAGGCAATCCTACTCCAACTAGGATTGGAGGTGAAGTAGGATTGCTTCCCACCTCCTATTTTGGCCGACTCAAAGGCCTTGGATGCCTCTCCTCTCCTCTCCTCCTATATATACTAGTGTATTGGGTGGTTTTTGGACAGAATTTCCGGCCACGTGCTACCCGTTACACCGGTGCATAGTTTCTCCTCTAGATCGGTTTTCTACAGCGCTTAGGCGAAGCCCTGTCGGAATTGCTCCACCACCATCACCAGAGCGCCGTCACGCTGCCGGTGAACTCTCTCTCCTCTCCACCTCCTCTCGCTAGATCGAGACGGTGGAGATCGTCATCAAGCTGCACGTGTGCTGAACGCGGAGGTGTCGTCCGTTCAGCGCTAGATCGGAAGGACCGTGATCGAGATCGCGAGACGGTTCGTGATGTGATCACGGAACGGATCGTGATGAGTTCACGAGATAGATCGTGATCAAGATCGTGAGACGGATCGTGATGAGTTCGCGGGACGGATCATGATGTGTTTGCGGGACGGTTCGTGATTGGATCGCGGGACGCTCGGCGATTTGGATCGCAAAGAAGTTCGACTACACCAACCGCGTTTCTTAATGGTTCCCGCTTAGCGATCTACAAGGGTACGTAGATCCACTCTCCCTCTCGTAGATGCTCATCACCATGGATAGGTTTGCGTGTGCGTAGGAAATTTTTTGTTTCCCATGCGACGTTCCCCAACAATGACATCATATGTCAATGGCTAGGAAACCTTGACCATCTTTGATCAACGAGCTAGTTCACTAGAGGCATACTAGGGACACAGTGTTGTCTATTTACCCACACATGTAATGTGTTTCCAATCAATACAATTATAGCATGAATAATAGACGATTATCATGAACAAGGAAATATAATAATAAACACTTTATTTATTGCCTCTAGGGCATATTTCCAACAGAAACTATCTTTTCATAAAGCCTCTTGATTAAATAGCACTCTTAGAGCATCTACAGTTGCAGACAACAAATTCAGGCCCTCAAATGACCGCGGAGACATCTAGGTGCATCTGCGCCAGTAATCGACCACATATTAAATTTCCTCCTCTGTGTTCGGATATCTCATGCATGAAACCTTAAATCCATACAAAGCATGTAAACAAGGAAATCTAGGTACTACATAGATCAAATAACTTATACTACCATAATATTCTTCAGAGATTTCCACTATTTTCGTGCCTCGCTCCGGGTACATTTGCGACGGCTGCAACTCCGACGGCTCCTGTCGACCTTCGCCTCTGCGTCAAGTTAGACGAAAAGCGCTTCGGTCACTGCCCTTCGTACCAGAAGAACTGTTGGTTGGCCTTGATATAGGACTCATCCTAGATGGACTCAAGATGGCATGTTGCTTGCCATCTCTGTCGCTTGGGTGGCCGCAAAGTTCACCACTCCGTGCCGAAGTCTGCAGTCGGGGCCATCTCCTTCACCTCGCTTTCTTCCGGATCCTCCATCGAAACGGTTGTTGCTCTGGCTTTGGTTGATGCTCCTCCTCCTCCTCCCCTTCCTCCTCTTCGGCTCCAACAAGTCCGAAGGCAGGCCGTCTGCAATGTGGATGACGGGCCTCACACAAATCTCCTCATCTATCTGGAAACAATGCTCCGACGTTAGCATAGCGCAGGTGGTCTTCTTATGTCGGGCCATGTTGTACGGCGAGGGAGGAGGGAGGTGGAGACGAGAGAAATGTGATCGAGTTGGCGACGTAGAAAGGAAGGGAGAGATTGTGGCTAGGGTCCGGGGTGCCGACCGGCTTAAATGGCTAGACTTTAGCCTCGGGCGACGAGTCGGAGCAGAGCCACACGAAGTTCACACCCCCACTGGAAGAGACGCCCGTTAGTCTGTTTGTGTTTTCAGGTGATTTCGTGTGAGACTCGGACGTCAATCCGATGTGACGGACGTACCTGAGTCTCCTCATATTTGTCTTATATTGTGGGAATATGAGGGGTGCCGATCAGCCGAGGCATTTGAGACCCGTTTGAGGCATCCGTATGGGTTGGTTCTTTTAACCGGTCACTAACCAGGCCGTCCGCCCAGACGTATGAGAGCATACAGCGGGATGCCCTGAATTAACCAAATGATCGTAGGACCACTGACCGGACATGCGAGAAAAGCAAAAAGTTGACCAAATCAGACCTCTCAAAGTATTTTTAAATGTCTGGTCCGGTCAGTGGTTCTGCGTTCACCATATAGGATTGGACGAACTACACATCATCTTTTTCTTTCTTTATTATTTTTTCTTTCTCTCTTGTTCTTTATCAATTACATGCATGTGATTGAATGTGTGAAAAAAAATAACCACATGGACGAATAAGTAGAAAGACAAGACAACACACACGTTTGAAAGACCAAATTTGGTCTATCCCGTTGTAGGCATCTACAATCTGCACCCTAAACCTCCCACTACAGTAGGTTGCATGAAGGTCGTAGCTAGCACTCACGTTCGAACATTGTTTTATCAGCATAGTGCGCACTGCCGGCATAGGGAGTAGTGCGTCGTGTGTGGCTTAGAGTCCTGATTTGCCATCAGAGCTGGCCAAGCTCGTCTAACGGCATGTTAACACGTGCTAAACGTGTATAAAGTTTTCTGTCATTTTCCACAAGGAAAAGCAGAGGGTATTAGCAATAATGTTGTATCACTACAACTACGTGGCCAGGGGTGTTCCCATCTTCCGTGTGTTGCTCGATAAGCCATCAATCGAAAATGCGTGCACACAATTACACACACATGTTTCTTCGTATCACCAGGAGTGTTCCCATCTTCCCATGGTTGTGGCCTTCGGCAAGGCGACCCTTTGTCTCCGCTTCTCTTCGTCCTCGCGATCAACCCTCTCCAGAAGCTGCTCGAGGTGCCCACTCGAAAAGGGCTATTGCACAAAATCCATGGCCGAGGAGTGGCTCTGCGCACCTCCCTCTACGCCGATGATGCTATTGTCTTTTTGGCCCCAATCAATAGCGAAGGCGATAACCTCTCCAACATCTTGCGGCTATTTGGGAACGTCATTGGTCTGTGCACTAACTTCCTGAAGAGTTCGTCGTCCCAATTTGGTGCGGGGCCATCAACCTTCCGCATGTCACACAAAGCTTACCTTTCGTGAATGCTTCTTTCCCCATCAAATATTTGGGCTTGCCCTTATCTGTGTGGCAGCTCAAAACTGTTGACTTCTAGTTTCTCTTGGACAAGGCGGCGACCAAGTTAGGTGGCTGGGACGGCCAAAATATTACCGCCATTGGGAGGGCGGCCTTGGTCAAGTCCGTGCTCTCCTCCTTGGTGGTCTACTCCATCACCCCGCTCATTGTGCCGACGACCACCCTACAACAACTCACAAGGCTACAGAGGGCCTTCCTTTGGGCAGGATCGGATAAGACAACCGGTGCCAAGTGCAAGGTGAACTGGGATATTGTGTGTAGGCCATTTGAGTTTGGGGGCCTAGGTGTGCTCAACACGGAGAAATTTGCATGGGCGCGAAGGCTGCGATGGCTTTGGTTTGAGTGGAAGGATCCGTCCAAGATGTGGGTCGGTTTGGGGAATCCGTGTGACGACAAGGACTATGATCTTTTTACGCCTTCTCCACCATCACTGTTGGCAATGGTGCCCGCACACCTTTTTGGGATGCTCCTTGGGTGCAAGGTAGAAAGCCGAAGGACATTGCTCCGCTCATTTATGGTGCCGCCACAAGGAAGAATTGGAAAATTAGAGAGGCTTTCTTGGACAATGCATGGATATCCAAAATAAAGTTGTCACACAATTACTCGATTGATCATTTCAGCCAATTCCTCCAACTTTGGTCTAGCTTACAGGGATTCCAGTTGCAACACGATGCGGAGGACGAGATTGTGTGGAAACATACCGACAGTGAGCTCTACACCGCTGCTTCCGCCTACAAGGCTCAGTTTCATGGCATGATCCGCTCGCCTCTTGAACATGCTATTTGGAAAGTTTGAGCCCATCCCAAAGTGAAGTTCTTTGCTTGGTTGGCCGCCCGAAATAGAGTGTGGACCACTGACCGATTGGCCAAAAGTGGATGGCCAAACTGTGGCCTTTACCCTCTCTGTAGGCGTGAGCAGGAAATGGTCGATCACCTTCTCTTTCGATGTCGGTTTTCCTTCCGGATCTGGAACATGATCAAGGTGTGGCTGCAACTTGAAAACACTAATACCGCCAGCTAGCAGCACTTTGAATCCGCCAAGGGGTGATGGACCACGCTCTCCGACCACTCCGTCCCCAACAGGAAGGCGATGGCCTCCCTCACATTGCTTATCTCTTGGGCCATCTGGAACGAACGTAATGCAAGGGTGTTCCGTCACAAAAGTGTCCCGCCATTTGTAGTTCTAGCTCTCATCAAAGGGGATGTGGCACTTTGGGTCGCCGCATGTGCTAAGAAGTTGAGTTCAATCATGTCGGGAGAGTAGTCCCTTTGTAAGGCGGGTGTTCTGTATTGTAATCTCTCAAACTCTATCTTCTCTCTTAATTAATATATGAGGCAAATTCGTTGCCTCCTTTCAAAAAATAAAATAAAATACACGCACATGTTTCTTCAGATCACCAGAGTCCATGCTCTTCCGTTCACATGCTGTAGCTCCAGTACATGCCGGTGCCGGCGTGTCGCCCTGCCCAAGACTCGGAATTAATGTTGTATATACCATCAACCAACGACAATAACGCGCCGATGCGATGACTGAACGGCAAATGCATGGATGCGATAAGTGAACGACAAATCTTCCGTGTGCAGGGAGGGATCCGTGACCGTCACCTTGCTAGCTAGGTTGCTCCGCGGTCTCAGCCTACTCCAATCGTGGACAGTATCTCCCCGGCTACATGCATGGAATCCAGCAAGAGTGTGGCACAATATCTCCCTGGATGCATGTTGAGCTTTATACTACCAAACCACACTTCTTAGGCAAGAAATGCCGATTTATTTTCAGAAATAGCATCATTTTTACAGCAATTTTGAAAAAAGTGTACGTTTTAATTTTTTTCAGTTTTAGCACCTGTTGGCCTTCTCTGGGCCGACCGGGGGCAGTCTGCCGGCCCTGGGCCGAAACCTGGCTGTCGGCCAGGCCCAGGCCGACTCGGCCAGCCCCAGGCCGAGGGCCCATCTATCGGCCAGGTAGAGGCCGATAGCTCCCCAGATAAGGCTGCGTCGGCCGGTTCCCTTCTTCCTCCTTCTTCCTTTTTTCTCTTCTATTAGGCCGAATTCACCCCTCTTGATCTCCCAGTCCCTCTACTCATTTTCCGTTGCAATCCGATGAATTGGTAGATCGTGTGTTCCTCCCCCGCCCTACGGTTTTATTTTCCGCAATGGTGTACTGGTTTGCTCGTGTGGAGGAGAAGATGGTGTGGTGGTGGAGCTTGCAATGGTGAGAAGGTGGAGTGATGTAGAGGAAGAAGAAGGTGGAGAGGAAGAAGGAGTGCACTCACGCGTTGAAGGTATAATTTTTTTGCTATTACTTTCGTTTTTTTGTTATTTTTGTAATGTATGTACAATTAGTTTATGTTATTTTTAGTAGCGTAGTTATTTTAGGTTACTTGTGTTAGTGTACTGATTTTAGTGTAGCCATATTAATGTAGTTTTAGTTAGTGTAGTCATATTAGTATCGAGTTTTAGTTTTAGTTTTAGTTTTCATAGTATAGGTTTAGTTAGTTTAGTCATAGTAGTGTCGGTTAATTTTTGTTTAGCTCATTTTAATGTAGGTTTTTTAGGTACATTACAGTGTACGTTTTATTTTAGTGTCGATATATTCGTTGCGAATAATGAGAAGCTGGCATTGTCTGACCAGGTTAAAATGTCTGAATCCATAAATCTGACCGTGTATTACGGCCCTGGTACTGTTCGATATAATGAGTTGGGGGTTGATCTTAGCGAGTTTAAAACAGGCGAGATGACACTTTCAGACCCGGACAGACTGGACATTAGGCAGTTGAAGCACTGGTTGACTACTAGTTTTGGCCTCGATCCTGAAGTTTGTTCCGTCAGTATTCATGCCTTGTGGACCAAATCGTGTAAAAATGTCAAGTGGGATTTGATTCCGATAGATAGGAGCCAGCATTGGTTGTCTCTGTTAAGTCGTTGCAGAGACCGAAGAATCCATCCGTATGCCCTAGTGCAACCAGTGGCGAAGGAGGAGAACATCGTACCGCCAACCGTGGGGTATGATCCAGGCCAGAGTAGTCAAGTGGCTAACGAGATTTATGTATCCGGGTCACAACCACTGGATGTGAATGATACTCAAGCCGACAATGAGTCAGATTATGTTAATGCTGGTCAGAGTATTCAATCGGTAGTATTAGCTTCCTCTGGTGTTGCTGATGGGGACGAGGAAGGCGAGGAAATGCAGAGGGTGATGGAGGAAGAGGACGAGGATGGGATTGCAGAGGAACTTGATTCTGAAAATTCCGAGGATGAGGAGGAGGTACCAATTCCTGCTGCATGGGAGCAGGACATATCCGCCGGCTTTACTGTCAACGATGGCCATGAGACTCCATGGCAATATAATCTGAACCAAGTCCAGATCGGGGCTATGTTTGACACAAAGAAGAAATTGAAGTATGCGGTGATAAAGTGGGCTATGTCTACCCAGAGGGTTTTCCGGACACACATATCTAGTCCAACGAAATATACCGTAAAGTGTGCTGAATCAGGTTGTCCTGCAAAGGTGCATGGCCACGTGCCAAAGTATCACATCCATTGGGTTGTGACAAATATTGTACCGCATAATTGTGTTAGGAAAAACATGTTGGCTCATCATCCAAACCTTACTTCAACTCTCATAGCGCAACTCATGTATACTGAGATAGTGACGAAGAAAGATATGGAAGCAAAGCACATCCAGACCGGAGTGAAGGTCAGATGGAAGTATGACATTCCATATGGGAAGGCTTGGATAGCTAAGCAGAAGGCTATGGAGGAGAGGTTTGGGACGTTCTTCGACTCCTATGATAATGTTGTGCGTCTCCTTGACGTACTGAAGGAGAGGAATCCCGGCACTTATGTTAACATTCAGCACACGAGGTTGGAAAGCATACCTGACTACAAGGTGTTGAAACGAGTATTCTTGTCTTTCGGTATGTGCATCGAAGCTTTCAGGCATTGTCCTCCTGTGATGTTTGTGGATGGTACATTTCTGACTGGTCAGTACAAAGGGCAAATCCTGACTGCTATTGGTGTGGACGGGAACAATCAAATCATCCCACTAGCCATAGCATTTGTGGAGGGTGAGAACTTTCCGAGCTGGGTATGGTTCTTCCGTCAAATTAAAATTGCGATCGTGAAGGACAAACCAAATATATGTCTCATTCATGACAGACATCCCGGTATACTGAAGGCCGTGAAGACACTGAGTAATCCAACTGCTGACGAGCCAACACCTTGGAAGGACTTGCAAAGCCGGTGGTGCATGCGCCATCTTGGTGCTAATTTTTTCTCACAGTTCAAGAACAAACGGTTGATGAACTTGTTCAAGAATTTATGCAAGCAGAACCAGCGGCGAAAATACGATTTTATTTGGTCCAAACTTGATGAGTTCACTAAGAAGCAGGTGATTGCTAGGAAGAAAATGGAGAAAGACCAGGTTAAATTAACAGCACTCATTGCGGAGATGGAGGGGCCAGTTGGTCTTTGTGACTTGCCAGCAATTGACCCTCCTAATACGAAGCGAAAGAAGGGCAGGGCAATAAAGAATTTTTCTGAGTGGATAGAGAAAGAGCCTCCAGTGAATTGGTCTTTGCTGCATGACACCCATGGAGCTAGGTATGGCCACATGACAACCAATCTTGCAGAGATCTATAACTTTGTTCTCAGAGGGAATAGAGCATTGCCACTGACAGCTATTGTGGAGGGTGTATTCCATGGCACTATGAGGTATTTCAGAGAAAGGCATGAGTTGGCAAGGAAGCATATTGAAGATAATCAAAACACTCCTTACTGCAGCCGTGTCATGCAGTATCTGGCTGATAAGATAAAGAAAGCCAATAAGCACACCGTCACACTCATAGGTAATCAGGAAAGGAGGTACGAGGTTCAGCTTCCTATTGATGGTTTTGGTTCTGGAAATGAGGTGAGGACGTATGAGGTTACAATTGGAGCAGAATTTTATCCAACTTGTGAGTGTACATGCAACAAGCCGCGGTTGTTGCACATGCCTTGCTCACATGTGTTGGCTGCCTGTGGCCAGATTCAGTTGGACGCTATGTCCTTCATGTCTCCGTACTATTCAATGGAGGCAGTACTTAATGTCTGGACAGGTGAGATGACAGGGTTTAGAGTCGTCGGCAATTTCAACAAGGTAAACGATGCTGATAGAGTATACATCCCGGATCCTGCACTACGGCGAACTAGCAGGGGCAGGCGTAAGGTAAAGCGCATCTGAAACGATATGGACCAATCTGAAGCAGGTGGAGCAACCAGGCAATGTTTGCTCTGTGCGGCGTATGGTCATAGGATGAAATATTGCCCCACACTGAAGAAAGACGGTGCTTCCACATCGATGAGTGCTTCTGCATCGATGACTGCAACAACAGTGGCAAGAGGAGGTCCTGGCAGTCGTGGTGGACGTGGCTCTCGAGGCCGAAGGGGCGGACGAGGAATGAATAACTCAGAAGCTACATAATCTGTGGGACTATGTTTGTATTTGTAATATGTGGGACTATGTTTTTAATTTGTAATATGTGGGACTATGTTTTTAATTTGTAATATGTGGGACTATGTTTTTAATTTGTAATATTTCAGACTATGTTTTTATTTGTAATATGTGTGCACTATGTTTTTATTCGTAATATGTGAGACTATGTTTTTATGCCTTTCGGATACTAAGTTTTTATTTTTAGTGCGCCCCCTTCTATGTTATATTTTCCGATATGTTTGTACTATGTTCTCATTACAGATATGGCTTCATATCGGATGCTTAATGGTAATATCGATAGAGGGCACCGAGCCGCAATTACGGAATCGGGCACGAACTTAGACGTGTTGATCACTCGCACCCCAAAGTCTAACTGGATGATACACCCTGCATGGGTTGATAGGTATGTGTCGGTACAATCACGTAGCACGTTCGTCATCGTTTTGATAGTAGCTAATTGTAAGCTACATTTTCTATATTTTGTGGCTGAATTGGGTTGGACTTCTACCCTTGGCACGACTGGTTGAGGGTACATTGGATGAGTGGGTTGATCACCCGGACTTGGATGACGTGGGCGAACCAATGCAGCTGCACAAGAGGCCAGTATCACGCATCTCTTACGACAGGTCACTCCTTAGCTGCTTAGTAGATAGATGGAGACCAGAGACACATACGTTCCACTTTCCATGGGGAGAGATGGCTCGTGCTTTACAAGACGTGTCTTACTTGTTGGGATTACCTCTTGCCGGTGCTGCCATAGGACCTTTAGATGTAGAAGATGGTTGGCTAGCATCTATGCATGCCCGTTTTCTGGCTGCGGTGCCAACAACCACCGCACTAGAAAACGATCGGCACGGGCCTCTTTTCAGGTGGTTGAGCCAGTTTCAGATTGTTGCCTTAGGATATCCCACTTATCAGTTGTCAGAGGCACAGATTGACCGGTCCCTAGAGGCATATATTATGTGGTTGTTTGGCATGACTATGTTCAAGAGAACCACGTGACCACTGTAGATGCACGATTGATCGGCATTGCACGAGAGATAGCTGAGGCACGTTCCCCTGAGAACATTGCGCGAAGGAGTTTTGGTTCCGCCGTGTTAGCAGCTACGTACAGAGGCCTCTGCAAAGCTTGCCAGTTGAGGTCTAGGAAATCTGGTCTTCTCGAATTTCCACTTCTGTTGCAGCTTTGGTCTTATGAGAGATTCCCCATTGGTTGACCCTACGTTAGTGTTGACAAACCTTTCGGCAAGGAGGACATTGCTGGACATTACGTGCCTTCTATCGGTGACTTGCCTACTGTGGGATCTGTTTGGGCACGGAGAGAGGTATTTTCATTATTAACAATATAAATTAGTAATGTTTATTTCTCGCTATTCAATGTTACGTACTAATGTTTGTTGTGATGTGTAGAGACAGTTTACGCCTAGCCAGGTGAGGGGCTGCTACCCCTCCTTCACGGCGCAGTTTGATAGTCTGCACGAGGATCAGGTTATATGGGAACCGTACACCCGTAAGGCTATTTCAGATAGATACCCAGGCGGTATTTCTGGAAACTGCACTAGAGATCAGTATTACTGGATGACCAAGGCCAAGCTGGTCTTCGATGTGACAGTTGAGGAGATGGCTATCAATAGGGGGATGAGACAGTCCGGTCTGTTCCAAGAGCCTGACATTCCGGTTATTTCACGATTACCAGATCGCGTGCACAAGTAAGTAATACTACTTTGGTTCTCATCTCTGCATTAATAGGTTATTGAGACTATTCGGAGTACTTACATCTAATCATGTAACGTGCACTTCAATCTCAGGTATACTCGCATCAGAGGAAACAAGTCCCATACTCCTTGGGTTCGCGATATCAGACCTTACCTCGAGGAATGGAATACTGCCCCGACAAATATATGGGATGAAGTTCGTGTCTTCGACTGGGACACGTACGGGTTGTATCTGAGGCGTTACAGACAGACCACGAGGATCTACTTGGTTCCATCATCTACTCCGGAACATATCCCAATTCCTCTCGCTAGTGATCTCTTCCCAACTTCCTCACTAGTGGGAACCAGACACCACGCGGTATGTCCTCAGTTTGTCTCGGATCCTACGCTTTCCCTATAAATGAACATGTACAATTGGTTAACTTTCTACGTACAGGGTGAATTGGGAACTCAGGCGCTAGAGGAGGTTACCGCTTTGGTCGACCATGTTGACAGAGGTGAAAATATCCCACTGAGAGAGCAAGCAACACTGTTGAAGAGTCTTCAAGCGAAGATACACGGGTTCGTCATAGCTATTACATGTAGGCGAGTCTCTGATGTTGTTGACACTCGTGCAGCACATCGTCCGCCACGCCCCTCTCTGCAGCGTTCAGAACCACGGCCTTCACAGCCAGGGAGCTCCTCCTGGCAGCAAGTAGCTCCTTCACAGCCTGGGGGCTCCTCCTGGCAGCAGGCACCTGCTTCATAGCCGGGGGGCTCCTCCTCGCAGCAGCCACCTACTTCATAGCCAGGGAGCTCCTCCTGGCAGCAGGCACCTCCTTCGCAGCCTGGGGGCTCCTCCTGGCAGCAGCCACCTACTTCACAGCCTGGCGGCTCCTCCTGGCAGCAGCCACCTACTTCACAGCCTTTCGGCTACTCTTGGCAGCAGCCACCTACTTCACAGCCCGGGGGCTATTTCTACCAGCGGCCACCTCCTTCGCAGGCCGCTGACTCAAGGTTACAACTTAATTAAACCGCACTACATAGAACAACACTACAGAACATAGTACTACATGGAAACATAGTATTACATGAATGCATCATCGTCATCCTCCGTCGATGCAGATCTCTTCCCCTTTGTCGATGTAGAACTATTGCCCTTCGACGATGCGTTGGTCTTCACCTTGGTACTCGGCATGAAGACGTCGTCTTCATCCTCCGTCGCTGCAGAACTTTTCCCCTTCATCGATGTAGAACTCCTGCCCTTTGTCGATGTAGAACTCTTGCCCTTCGATGCAGAACTCTTCACCTTGCTGCTCGACATGAAGAGGTCATCCTCATCCTCACTTTCTGCTGACCATAAACCTGAATTATTCACAGCAATCCTGAGATAAGCATCACCCTTGTGCAGTTGCTTTTGCCATCTGGCGTGCAACCTCAGAAGTTCTTTCCGTATCTCCTCAAAAGTCCTGGGAGGCCACCCAACCCTAGCTAATTGGTGAGACAACTCATTCATTATCAAGTCACGCTAATGAGTTCCTCCCATGGTACTGCTCTGTCATTCATCTTGAAATTGGCAGCTAGACGAAGAAGACGGTTGGACATACCCTTGTGAAAACTACGATCAAAAGGACAGTGAGGATGAGGAGGATGCGGGAGCGACAGGAAGGAAGGAAAGAATGGTGAGAGCGGAAGGAAGGATGCGGGAGCGACAGGGAAAGGAAGGGCCTGCTCACCCTCCTTACTGCGAATGTAGTTATATAGGCGGGAGACAAAGTGGCGGGAGAGGAAGTGGCGGGAGTGGAAGTGGCGGGAGAGGAACTGGCGGGAGAAGAAGTGGCGGCAGAGGAACTAGAGGGAGAGGAAGTGGCGGGAGAGGGGGTGGGAGAGGAAGTGGCAGGAGAGGAACTGGCGGAAGAGGATTTGGCGGTACATCTTTCTGAAATTAAGATACAATGTGCTGAAATTAAGATACATCTTGCTGAAATTAAGATACAACTTGCTGAAATTGAGTTACTTCAATCTAAATCTACTAGGTCCAACATGGATATTTTCCTTTTCCATCTCCAGCTTCTTCTGCTGCCTGGGCTGCACGAGCCCTTTCTTGCTTTTTCTGCCTCTCAGCTTCATGGGCGTCCTCTCGCTGCCGGTAGACCTCCGCCTGTCGAAGTTGGTTTTCTTGGTTTTTCTTCTTCATCTCAGCAAGAAAAGCCCTCTGCTCCACACAGTGCTCTTGCCAAGCTCTCTCCCGCTCTGCTTTCTCCTCTGCTGCCGCCTTCTCACGGCGCTCCTCCACGTCCAAACTTGCCCATGCTCGACGACTTCTTTCATGAATCTCAATCACCGCCCAGTCCGGCATTTTTGTGTCTATCCAACGATAGTACTGACACAGGGGCGGAGGAGACTACAAAAGAAACACAAATATAACAAATCAAATCAACAGCAATATGAACAACATGTTTATTCTGTGTGACTGAAACTTACCGGAGGCGTGATGTACGGTGAAGGACCAACGGGTGGATCTTCCTCATAATTAGCACACATGAAAAACTTCATGCCCAACCAATCTGAAAAATCCGTCACCTCCTTCACCTTGCAGAGATCACCGCACCAACAACGAACTGCTTCCACCCCCTGAGGCAGCTTCGCACTGTTCCATTTGCTAGGCCTAATGCTTTGATCCGAAGAAGGCAAACTCATAATGACTACCGCGCTGGTTTTTTCGAGTGTTGGTGGCTGATGGAGGAAGGCAGATACAATGCCTCCTTTTATAGGCAGATGACAACCGCAATGGCGGGAAATCGGGCGGGAGAGAATGCCAGGACAGAGAATGCCGGGACAGAGAATGGCGGGAGAGAATGGCGGGAGAAAATGGCGGGATAGAATGGCGGGACAGAGAATGGCGGGAGAAATTGGCGGCAAATAAAAATGACAATAGTATGACTTACTGAAATTAAGATACATCTTGCTGAAATTAAGATACATCTTGCTGAAATTAAGATACAACTTGCTGAAATTGAGTTATAAGAATATAAATCTACTGAGTCCAACGTGGATATTTTCCTTCTCCATCTCCAGCTTCTTCTGCTGCCTGGGCTGCACGAGACCTTTCTTTCTTTCTCACTGTGGCAGATAGCTAAAAACAATAGCTAGCTCCTATTCACGCTGTTTGAATGTTATGAGCACCAAATTGTTGACTTCGATAGACGATGCCAGCAGAAAATTTCCGAAACCTTCCTTCTTCAAAACCATTCGATCACCCAAGCCAATGAAGTAGGAACAAGGAATGCTCACAAATATATCATCATCTTCTGAATCCAAAGTAATTTCAAGAAGTAAAGAACCAGTCCTAGGAATAGCCACAAATTCCATCAAACTCCTCAAAACCATGGTAGGAATAACCTGACAGAAACAAGCAACTTATATGATCCATCTTATGAACCAGCAAATAACAAACAAATAATAAAAAACAGAAACCAAAGCTTACCATATGTTGGGAAATAACGTTCATGCGATCCATCCTATGAACGAAAGGAGTACACAGTATGTAGTTGTCATCAAAGAGCTGCCGCGACATGACATACATTTGATGATAATTCAGAGTGACACCACGACTATAAAAACAGCTGTCAACAAGTTCCCTCTGAGTTTCACTCAGATCCTCAAGAGCTACAAAAAATGATTTCAATAACTGAGATGAACCACAAAACATATAAGCTGAATCATCTTCTGAAAATCAGTCAAACAAATATCTTACCAACATGGGGTAAAGGAAACAACATAACACCATCCCGATGGAATTCGACACTAATATAAGTTCCATAGTGCTCAAGCATAACAGTCATCATGTCACTGTGGCGGAGACCATAATCATTCACGAGTTCCTCCCATGAAGGACCATGGAATTTACTGCTCATCCTACCATGTGTAAATATAACATGGTATAATTTACCCTCAGTGTTGTGCAGAGCAAGATCAATATCAGTGTCACCCCTCCCAATAGCTAAAGCTCTGCACTCCTTAATGTACCGAGCAAGATGTGATCTAACACTGCACGGAACGTACTACAACAAGAATGGAAGCAAGGATCATAAACTTATAAACAAAGGCATTCGAATATGCCACAGTTAGATAATGAAGACATCGAATCTTACAACATGTCTTGCACGTCGACAATCCAGCACCACAGTAAATACGGACGCACCGGAATCAATGGCAACACAAGGGCCACCTGGAGCGCAGCAAAATGGGCAAGCCATTACCTGCAGACGGATGGTGACAAATATTAACTAAATCCACTACCGACTTGACAGTTCTCATTCGATTGAGTTGGAAGCAAAAAATATACCGTAGGCTGGTGGAGAACGCCCTGATCTATTGATTAAGCGGGTAGGATAACAGAATGGGTGTTCCAGCGAGGAGATCGGTGAGTCGGTGGAACCACTGGAGAGCAACGGTAGTGAGAGGGGAAGAGGGGAAGGGTGAGGGTGAAATGACTGGTCAGAGGAGGAAGAAAAGAGGGCCGGGGCTTAGCCAGGGGCCAGTCGGTCTCCCACTGGCCGACAGGTGCCTTTCGGCCTACCCTAGGTCGACAGGCCTATCTCCTGGCCTTTGATTGGCCGACAGGATCTTTTCGGCCTACGGATGGCTGACAGGTCTCCGGTCGGCCGGGTGGTGGCCGACAGGTCCCTGCACGACTGGCTATTGGCCGACAGGGTACTAGTATTGAAATTTTTCCAACTCACGCATCTGTTTTCAAATTTGCTACAAAATCCGTACTAGTTTTGAAAAAAAATTCAGAAATGCTAGCAGAATACCTCCAAGGGACCACTAAGGTCAAGGGGACATAGTCAAATCTTTTCCGGATTAAATTTCAATATGTTTAGAATTAGATTTGGAGTCGAATTCAATTCGTAAGACTAGGAGACCGACGAGATGTATGAGATTTATGGGGCCCATTGAATTAAGCTGCTCGTCCTGACAGATCGGATGTAAGAGCATCTATAATTGGACCCCTCATACTTGTCTTAAATATCCGGACAGACCGTTCGGTCACTATCCGGTCACGAAATTGTGATTCAACCGGACGCCTCACACGGGCCTCAAACGCCCGGACTGATCGACACCTCTCATATACAACTTTAATATGCCGCGGATATGGGGCGTCAGGGCGCACCCAGACACGTCCGTTACGTCGGACCCGACAACCTGACCCCATTGCAAATTGCACAAAATCCACCTGGCCAGAACTGCCGGATCCAGTTGTTCTTTCTCTTTTCTTCCTCCTCCATGCCGCTCGTCTCGCATCTCTACCACCACGCGCGCTTCGTCCCCGTCCCTAGCCTTTGCTCCGCCAGCTTCGGCAGAGCAGTCTTATATCGCGTCCTCACCGCGAGGGATGTTCTCGCTGGTCCGGAAGACGTCGCGGTACGTCCGACAACTCTCTGGCTCCGTCTTGCGCTAGATATGTTCGACACATTGTCTGACCAGATTTTTTTTGTCAAATGATGGATTCCGATGCTTTGTCCAGCGAGGATTATGGACCGATGGAGCTTGATCAAATGATTGAAGATCTGTTCTTCGATTCGTCGGATTCGGGCGAAGAAGTGGACATGATCATGCTTATGAGCATGTAAGAGGAAATGGACCGACAAGTGGAGCTTATTCTCAATTTCAAGGGCTCAATCAAAGTGAGAAGATTGATCACTCGGGATAGGGTATCCAGAGGAAAGCTACTGCAGAAGGACTACTTTGAGACGAACCGAACCTTCCCCGGATGATCCATGGTTTCGTCACCATTTTCGCATGCGAAAACCATTGTTTTTGCAGATTGTGGACGGAGTGGAGGCACACGACCACTACTTCAAGCTCACAAGGGATTGCTGCGGTTAACTCTCTTTCTTTATCAAACAAAAGTGCACGACTGCTCTGAGAATGCTTGCACTTGGTACTGCTGCAGATGCCGTTGGTGAAATGGTCAGGATGGGGGAGAACACATGCCTGAAGACTACTGTCAAGTTTGCCTGTGCTGTGGTCGAGATGTTTGGAGCAGAGTATCCGAGAGAACCAAAAACACAGGACACGAAGAATTTGTTGGCTATTGGAGAGGCCAAAGGGTTTCAAGGAATGTTGGGATCAATTGATTGCATGCATTGAGAGTGGAGTAACCAATGCATGTAGCAAGATCACACCAGAGAGGCTAGCATCATACTAGAAGTGGTGGTATCACATGACCTATGGATTTGGCATGCTTTCTTTCGAATGTCGGGTTCTCACAACGACATCAACGTGTTTCAACAATCTCCGGTGATCAAGAGGCTTTGCAATGGGGGAATCACCGCCGTGCAATTACACCATCAACGATCGAGACTACAACATGTGATATTATCTTGTCGATGACATCTATCCTCAATGGGCTACGTTTGTGAAGACCATATCCGAACCACAGGGCAACAAACAAAAGCACTTCGCAACAATATTGGAAGCAGCTAGGAAGGATGTGGAGAGGGCATTCGGAGTGTTGCAAGCTCGTTGGGGAATTGTTCGTGGGGCTGCAATGATGTGGGAATCGGAAACTTTTTGGTAGCTTATGACGTTATATTATTTTGCATAATATGATTGTCGAGGATGAGGGTGATGATCTCGCCCAAACCAATGATTTTGAAGCACCTGGCGAACAAGTTAAAATCCCGAGAGATCAAGATTCTGCTCAGCTTATGAACTTTCTGCAGATGCATCAGAATTTCCGAGATCAGATGCACGTGCAAGTACTAAATGATTTGGCAAAGCATATGTGGACCCATAATGGAAATCAAAGATCAATTATTGATTTTGACTTCAAATAAATTTTATGTAAACCCTATTTATCTCGATACCAACATTTGTTATTTAGTGCGACAATGATTATGTTTTCGTGACCGACGTGCATGATTTTGCATGAATTTAAATGTCCGTATATGAAATCTGTGAATGTGTGAAGCGATATATAAGGAGTTGTTGGGACGTGAACAACGTAGAGGAGCCAGATTTCTTTAGCCCGAATGTAGATGTTCTAAGAGATTTATTTTCGCCGCCCGCTTCTTGCCAAGGAATTTGCGTGAAACTAGGAAAGTGAACTGCATCCGCCAATGTAGCTTGGGCAAGCTAAATAATTGGATACCATTCAAGCAGACGCATGCCTATTTTTTGCCATGGCAAGCGTTGGCTCAAGTCCAAACAGACACTGAACTTGTGTCTAGGGAACGCCAAACACATGCGACTTGGTGCACTGTAAACCAGCACAAGCCTTTGCCTCCGCGCTCTATCGTTTGTAAAGCTCCCTCCTCATATGCACTACATATATGTATGAAAGTAGGATACAGTTCGTCAATCTCATCAACCAGCCTCTAGTAGAGAGAAAACAAAGATAAAGCGGCTGACGACACGCTGCGGAAAACATCCCTCTCAGAGAGAGAGAGAGAGAGAGCTAACGTAGGAGTACACTACGAGCCGCGATAGCACATCGTGGCCAACTCGTCCTTGCCGTTCAGAAAGCTTGTAGCCATGTGCGCGATGATCGGCCGTTGGTGGGACGATCGAATCACTGCCACCGTATTTCTTTCGTCTTGATCGCCCCACCGCGGGCACTGAGGTTTTTGTCCGCGTCATATCGTGTCCGGTCCTCTAGGACCGTTGTTTATTCAGCCGCGCACGGCGCCCGACGGCGACCTGGAACCGAAATGTGTACTCCGGCACAAGACCAAGCACAGTGTTTTTTAGCTGGAGTATAATAGGTACAGTGCTACCGTACCGTGCACGGGTCAAAAGGGCTTCGTTCGTCGTATACGTTCGCCGCTCTCGTGCAATGTTTTATGCTAACCATTCTCGATGGATGGATGGATGGATGGAATCATTTTGGAATATGAGTCTTAAGAGCATCAACAACCGGAATCATTTTGGAATATGAGTCTTAAGAGCGTCAACAACCGGACTTGATAAATCCGTATGTTCAGTGGGCGTGTTTGGCGTTTCTGCGGATAGCGTCCGTAGATCTATTATATGTTGCGTCGTACATCTGCATACTTCAAATGCAATCTTTAAATTCATGCAATATGTGCGTGTCGATCATCCAATACAAATTATCCGAATTAAACAATTCGAAATAAAGCAAATCAACTCACAGTTCAACAAACCGGATATGTCAAAATAAAATCAATGTCCAAGCGACAAAAGGTGCTTGTCCGATCACTGATCGGACGCGTTAATCCATACCTCCTGCTCGTTCAGCTTGTCCTGCTCCGCCTGGGCAGCCATCTCCGCCTGCATCCGGGTTGCGTCCTCCGTCTGCATCATGGCTGCCTAATCCGCTGCCGCCGCTGCCCCCGCCGCCTCCAGCGCCCTACGGTCGTTGATCTCATTGTTCTTCTCCGCAAGCCACTTTTTAGCATACTGATCCAAGATGGTTTCGTCTGCCAACATGATCTTGGCATCCTCCACGCCCCGTGCGAGTTGCGACCTCTCCTTCTCGAGCTCAATCTCTTCAAATGTCTTGGCCTTCTCGAGTTCTCATTTGATTGACGCCTCTTGCTTCTCCAACTCGATCTTCTCCCTCTTAATTTCAAGCCTCCTCTCTGCCCTCATCCAGTCCCACTCCATCCTCTCCTTTTGCGCATCCAACATGAGCTTGTACCTCTCCTCTTTCTTGTCCCCCCTTGTCGAAAAAATGCCCGTACATGTGAACAACATTTTTGTAGCCACGACGTCACGGGAAATCCTTGCCTTCTCCCACTTGTTTACCTTGACTTGTCGGTTGTCCTATGGCACGACAGCTCTTCCATTGGCGACAACAACCTCGTCGTCCTCATCGTCCAACCCAATGGATTGGTGGGAGTTTGATCCATCATTCCTCTTCTTGCCGGCTTTGAGATCGGCCACAACTTGTGTCCACTTTGATTTGCCATTCAATAAGAGCCAACAATGACTAAAAACAAATGGCTTCTTCTCGACCTCGTGATACAAAGTGGCCACCATCGCCGCCTAGCAAACAACATACATATGAGCACAAGAATGCAAACACAATAAGCATATTGAAATGACAATAAGATGAGGCAGTTGAGCTTACATGAGTTGCCACTCCCATGCCACTTTGAGGGCGTTTGGTCACTTGTGAGTAGTAACCGACGTACTTGTTCAGTTCTCCTTTATGATGCCCCATCGATGTTGGAGAGATGCCACATTGTGGTTGGTCACGATGGGATGCGGCTCCACATACTCCTTTCGTTCATGATAGTCCTTCCAAATCTTCTCCCAATATGTGTTCCCCTTTTACTCGGTGCCTCTTATTGGATCTATTATTGTGGCCAACCAAGATTTGACCAACAAGATGTCCTCAAATCTTGAGAAAGCCGGACCTCTTGCCTTAGCCTTCTTGCTCTTCTTCTTCTTCTTGCTCAGATTGGGATCGAATGTTGTCCGAACTACAAATGTGGTGGTGTCCTCCAATTTAGAATCCATTTCGGTTGGATCTTCATTGTCATTGATCATGCTTGTCAAGTACGCCTCCTAGATGATCATGGTTTGCAAGCATTCATCATGTGCGAACTAGTGATCTATGCAAAACATTGACATTTGATCGGACATGAGCAAACAAAACATACCCGGTCTTGTTTTGTCATTTCGTCAAACATGTGGAGTGTAGCTCGAGAAGTGGCGGTGCCCATACTCATCCGCTCCCGAACGAGCGGCGGCGACTCACATACGTTGCCTCCCGGCTTCTGCATGGGCGGAAAGCTGACTGGAATGGCCCAGTCGTCCGTCGAATCCTCCTATATCCCAAGGTTGCTGGAGGGCATAATCCGCGTCGGTGCTTGGATGGATGAGGTGCGGGGAGCCGAGCGTGGAGGGGGAGACATCTCATTGACCATGTTCGCACCTACTTGCGACGCCTCCACCTCCTCCCTCTCTTGCTGCCAGCAACACCGCATCTTCTGGGTGACGTTCTCCAGCTTGCAAGACGAAGTGGATGAAGGGGCACCGATGGACGAGGTGGACTGTGTCTGTCGCAGCGGTCGGGGATGGGCTGGAAGACATCATAGTGACGGATCGGGACCATGGTGAGGATGGGGAGAAAGGGTGCCAGACGGCGAGCGCTCAGGCACGGGAAATGTTGGACGGCGACACGAGGAGGGGGAAGGGTTTGGAGCAATTTGCGACAGGATCGGGTTGTTGGGTCCAACGTGCCTGGGTGCGCCCTCGCTCCCCCATATTTGTCTCATATTTGGGCTGGATATGAGGAGTGCCAGTCATCCCTGGCATTTGAGGCCCGTTTAAGAAGTTCGTCTCGGTCAAAATTTCGTGACCGGTCAGTGACCGGGCGGCTTGCCCGGGCGTATGAGGCCGGTTTGGGGCGCCCAACTGTAGATGCTCTAATAACTTCATATCGGTTCCTTTGGGAGAATGCACTGATGTGAATATAGGGCAAAGAGAAACTCCACCACGGTGGTATCCCACGTTGGCCAGACGAAAAAATGTGATCCCTGAGAGCATCTATAGTTGAGCACCCCAAAACACTTCAAACGCCCGGACGGGCCACCCGATCATGAAATTTTGATCTAGACAAACGCCTCAAACGAGCCTCACATGTTCGGGCTGACCGGCACCCCTCATATCCAGCCCAAATATGGGGAGCCCAGGCGCGCCCGCCACGTCGGACCCGACAGCCCGACCCCATCGCAAATTGCACCAAATTCTTCACCAAAAACTATCGAATCAATTTTCTCTCTTGTCTCTTCTTCCTCCTCCACGTCGTCCATCTCGCAACTCTACCGCCGCGCACGCTCCGTGGCCGTTCCTAGCCTCTGCGCCTCCAACTTCGGCAGAGCAGACCTCTCTCCATTCCTCATCGCGGGGGACGTCGTCGCCGACCTAGACACCACCAAGGTACGCCCGGAGACTCTCTAGCTCCGCTTGCGCTTGATGTGTTCAACACATTGTCTGGCCGGTTTTTTCTGATTTATTAGGGAAAACGATGGATTTCGATGTTTTGTCCGACGAGGAGTATGGACCGATGGAGCTTGATCAAATGATTCAAGATAAAAATTTCAATTCCTCTGATTCGGATGAAGAAGTGGGCATGACCATGATCATGAGCATGCAAGAGGAAATGGACCGACAAGTGGAGCATATTCTCAACTTCAAGGGTTCAATCAAAGGGAGAAGAGTGATCAATCGTGATAGGGTGTCGGTCTCGACTATTCCATAGGGACTAGTTTGCTCAGAAGCCTACTTTCCCGGATGACCCATGGTTTCATCGCCGTTTTAGCATGCAAAAACCATTGTTTTTGCGCATTGTGTGTGTGTGTGTGTGGGGGGGGGGGAGTGGAGGCACACGATGACTACTTCAAGCCCACAAGGGATTGTTACGATCAACTATCTTTCTCTACCAAGCAGATGTGTATGTCTGCTCTGAGAATACTTCCACTTAGTACTGTTGTAAATGTCGTGGTGAGATGGTCAGGATGGGAGAGAGCACATGCTTGAAGACTACTACAACTTTGTTCGCACCGTGATGGAGGTGTTTGGACCTGAGTATCTCAGAGAACCAAATGCACAGGACACGGAGAAGTTGTTGGGTATTGAAGAGGCCATGGGGTTTCAGGAATGCTCAAATCAATTGATTGCATGCATTGGTAGTGGAAGAACTGATCCAAAGGTTTGCGGGTAATGTATCAAGGTCACGTCAAAGAGTCTACCATCATACTAGAAGCGGTGGCATCACATGACTTATGGATTTGGTAGGCTTTCTTTGGAATGTCGGGTTCTCACAACGACATCAACATGCTTCAAGGATCTCCAATGTTCAGGAGGTTTTGCAATGGAGAATCACCACCATGCAACTACACCATCAACGGACAAGACTACAACATGGGATACTATCTTGCGGATGGCATAGGGCGGCGTTTGTGAAGACCATATCCGAACCGCATGGCAAAAAACAGAGCCACTTTGTAACAATGCAGGAAGCAGATAGGAAGGATGTGGAGAGGGCATTTGGTGTGCTTCAAGCTCGCTGCGGAATTGTTCGTGGGGCTGCAATGATGTTAGAATCGGAAACTTTGTGGCACCTCATGACATGTTGCGTTATCTTGCACAATATGATTGCCGAGGATGAGGGTGATGGTGTAGTCCAAACCAATGATTTTGAAGTACCTAGAGAATAAGTTGCAATCCCGAAAGATCAAGATACAACTCAGCTTATGAACTTTCTGTAGATGCATCAGAATCTTCGAGATCATCAGGTGCACGCGTAACTACTCTATGATCTTGTGAAACATAAGTGGACTTACAATGGAAACCAAAGAGTTGATGTTTGATTACGCACTTAAAATAAATTTTATTTAAACACTATTTATGTTCCATACCAATATTTGATATTTATGCGCGATAATGGCTTGTGTGACCGACATGCATGTATTTGCATGGATTTGAGAGTCTGGATTTAAAATATGCGGATGCGAGGAGAGAAATATAAAGGGATGTCCGGATGCGCCCATGGACATGCTCGGGCACGTCCGCGGACGTATAAGGGAGCGGATTTGCCCAGTGGATTGTAGATTCTTAGATCTTTTCAGTTTGCTTTCGGAACCATATCACAAAATGGTGATCTTTCGACAAACCTTAATGCTGTCGTGAATCAATATGTTGCTATTATGGCTAGAAATAATCCCAAAAGCTCAAGAGGCAGCCCCTACCATGGCCGTGTCCACCTGCAGGGGTGGGTCGACCTTTCAGTCGACCGGTAATTCGTCCAGCAAATGGGGGCGGCGGGCACCTGGCATGTGATTATGTGACTCTATTGGTGCGGTCATTTTTGCTGCATACAAGTATATGTTCATCTACAATGACACCTTAGAGGCGAAGATCAACAAGATTATGGAAGGTTTGTCCCTTGGCTTCTGCATTTTACTTTTTCATATTAGAAGAGGGAAAAGGAACCAAGGGTTCCGAGGTTTTGTACATAAATAGGGAAAAAAAGCACACAATCTAAGCTCAAACAAACTCACACTCTAAGCTCTAAACAGTAGCCTCCTAGAAGAAAGAAATCTCTTCTCTAGCCATCACAATAGTAGTCTCATGAGAGGTTCCATGCAACTTAAGCGGCCGAAGTGATCTCTGTGCAGGCACCCAGGTCCTTGTGCAGGGCCCAAAGCCTTTTCCATACCTTGATCGTCATTGATGTTGTGCCAAAATTGGAAGGTTCGAGATCACTTCGAAGGAGGGAATGCCAAACTTCCCAGGTAAAAGGGCATATCAGCGTTATATCGGTAGCCGATTGGAGTTCCTATTTACAAAAACATGCACTTGTCGTTGTGTGACCAGTCTCTAGTTGCAAGACTTGTCCGGTTCATGTTTTGAATCAACATCCACAGGAACAACTTTACCTTGAGCTCACTCTTAATATTCCAAGTTGTATACAGCAGGTGGTCAGCGGTGTGACCAGTGAACTGAGCAGAATAAGCAGATGCAACGGAGTAGCGGCCGCCATTTGTGAGCCTCCAGCAGATGCTGTCAAGAGTATCCAAGAGGACAGTGGACGTCCTGGATCATGTCCCAAAGCTTGAAAAATTGGTCCATGAGCTGCTCAGAGTTGATACATTCCAAATACTTCATCCATCTATTGCCAACAAACTAGCACCATAAGCTCAAACAAACTCACGCTTTAAAGTCTACCCAAATGATAACTCCCACACATGTGGCATATTTGCATTTCGCCCACACGTATTGATCTTCGTCTATTATGTTTTGCACGAATTTTGAAGGAACTTATTGGAATTTCAGTGTCACGTATGCATAGCGTATTGTGTGGGTGTTAGAGCGCTCGCCCACACATACCACAACACATAGTTGCTAGCTTCGCATGTGGGTGAACCGGTTTCTGTCCACCCAGTCACCACCCAGTCCGCGCCATGCGGGTGAACTACCCTTCGCCCACACGACGCTTGTACTTTGCTAGATGGCAACTGCAGTTGCATGTATGTGGCAACTAGGTAATCACACATGGCAACTATGGTTGACCATACATGGCAACTATCACTAGTAGAAATAGGGTACCAGTTCCGGTAACAGAGGGCCTTTAGTCCCGGTTCTGGAACCGGGACAAAACAGACGAGACTAATACCCAAAACCTTTAGTCCCGGTTTGCTTACGAACCGGGACCAAAAGGGCTCCACGTGGCCGCTGCGGGGCGCCCAGGCAGGAGGACCTTTAGTCCCGGTTGGTAGCCACGCGTTAGTAGCTCGCAGGCGCTGCTTTTTTGGAAGTGGGGGTTTAGGGGTTTTTGAGGGTTAATTTAGGGGTTTCATATTGTGTTAGCTAGCTAATAGAGAGAAGTGACCTCTCTTTCTTAGTGCTTGATCGACGCTAGCTACTATATATATAGAGAGAACTCGACGCTAGCTAGTAAGCAAATGAAGGAAACCATTAATTACACAAGATCGTCATGAACATATATATATATATATAGAGAAGTGACATCTCTTTCTCCGTGCTTGGTCGAGCAACAAGTTTTCGTATATCTATCCGACGCTACTACATATATACAATATAACATCTCTTACAATCCCTAACATCATCTACCTAAGATCCATTTACAATTTCACATGGTATTCTCCATCTTCAGGTATGACGTGGTCAAGAAAGAATCCCGCCAATTCCTCTTGAATTGCTCGTATGCGATCATGCAGTAGGAGTTCATCCCGCATCTGCCAGATCTAATTTAAAGAAGGGGGTCAATACATATATATGAATGAAACTCAACACAATTGATGGTAATATATAAAATAAAATTGTGAATATTATTTATGTACTTGAAATTGTTTGTCAGAAAAGCCCACTCAAAGGTCGAGTGACGAATGAACTCGCATACATAGTATCCACATAAAACGGTCTGGGGTGCCTGGTGCAAGTACTTTACGAGAACATAGTTCAATCAAACTGATAAGCAAGAATGATAATGATATTGATGATACTAGAATCAATTAGAGATGCACAGAACTAGCTAGTACTACTTACTTTGGGGTGTGTAAATCGCAGCTTGTTGTTTAGACCGGGAACCATTCCAGTGAACTGTTTCCAAACCCTGCCAGGCAAAGAAAACGATTACTGGATATCAGGAAATGAATGAAAGTTGCCAATATGGTCCCAGTATTGATTGAACTTACTTCTAGAGCATTGCAGTCATGTTCGCATAATCCTCGGGATCTTTACGTCTCAAGTCTAAGACAATTACTAATGCCCCGTCAAGCTTAATGGATAGCGGAATAAAATGGTACCTGCGCACGCATAACTCATCAATTACATTACTTAACCTCGAGTAAGTGAGACCGAATATGCACAAGACAATAACACTCACTTGAAGTTGTAAGGAAGGAGCATTTCCCTTTTGTTTTGATGTCTAAGGAACACTTCTAGCAAGTTGTCCTTAGTATCTTTGGCTCTGTTTCGTACCGACCATCCATCTAAGTATTTGGGCTAATGAACCCAATGTCATAGATTTGTCCTTTTTGCATTCAACAATCTTCAGTGTGCATAATATAGTGAGGATAATTATATATACATGCAATGAACGAGCTGAGCTAGAGACTTAATTATAGAAGTAATACTTATAGACAATACCAAATCATGAGCTGTTTGTCGAGGGCCTCTTGATTGAATAACTGAAATAACTCCACAAATTCAACAGGCATTGGGTCGAGTCTAATGAAGTCATGCTCTTTTTTAATTCCGACCATCAAACTATCAGTCCCAGACTCCCTGCAGGTTTTCATGTACCACTCATGCAATTTGTTCATCATCGTTGTTAGATGAGGATGATCATGTTTGACGAGAGGCTTCCTGTGCTCGTATCTAAAGTCCTGTACTACTACCTCAGCCGTTTCAAACTGTACATCATCGCCTATGTAATCACCAAGAGTGGTACCGGGCAGTAGCACCGGCTGATTAGCTATATCGCTAGACACCTTGAGCGGGGGGCATGATTTCTTCTCCTGCTCGTCGAGCTGGGGAATTTTTTTCCCACTTCTTTGTTTTTTTTGCCTCTTCCAGCACTGGAAGTACTTCCCAGCCGCCGTGCTTCATCATATGTCTTTTGAATAAAACGGTCATAGTTGGATTGCAGTGGAGGTGGTGGTGGTCGCTTCAGGGCATCCAGAGTGCGTTTCGCTTTTTCCAGATCTACCGTTTCCTTCGGAGGTGGATGTTTCCATGCAAAATGGGCCTGCACTTCGGCTTTAGTGATTTCATCATTTTCCTTGTCACTCCTCTCATATGGTAACTTTGTAAGAGGCTCGAGGCTTGGACCAACTTTGTATTTCTTCCCGCCTATTGTACTTCTAGCCGCCGAAGCGATGACGTCTCTCTTCCGCCGTTGCTGACGCACCGGAGGAGGCGAAGTGCCCTGACGCACCGGAGGAGGAGGAGGCAGAGTGCCCTGACGCGCCGAAGGAGGAGGAGGGGGAGGCGGAGTGCCCTGACATGCCGGAGGAGGAGAAGGAGGAGGCGGAGTACCCTGACGCGCTGGAGGAGGAGGAGGCGGAGTGCCCTGGCGCGTCGGAGGAGGCCGAGTCTGCTGAGGCGTCTATTTTGGAAGCTTGATGTACTCCTTTCTCCATAGACAGGTAATCCTCAAAGTATTTTCCAGAAGAATAATATCCTCTTCACCTATAGGGTTGTCATGCTCCAGCCCCTCAAATCCATCCATTATTTCATCCACCGTCACAACAGCATAGCCATGTGGAATCGGACAACAATGGAAAGTTCCCTCAGCTCGAGGAGGTACAACAAAGCCGACTACTGTCTTGAAGGTCAGGTTCTGGCATTTCATCATTAGCTCGCAATGTTCAGCCTCTATGATACTATCCACGGGGTAGCGAGGAGCTGTGAAATCAGGTTGAACGAGCTCTGTGGAAGCCACGCTGCTTCTCCGTTGAGATGGTGGGGTAGCTTCTGGGGCAGCATCGAAGGAAGGATCTTCGTGCCGCTCAGATGGTTCGGCAGTAGCTCGCTGGCTCTCAAGTTCCTCTAGTTTTGCTAATCTTGCACTGAGCTTCTGCATTTCGTTGCTTTCTGTTTCCTCTTTCTCTCTCGGCTTCTATAACCACTGCTGTCGGGAAACCCATGCGCCCATGGAACGGAGCCTAATGTGCCTCATGTTCATCCAGGGTGTTCAGGATTCTTGAGGGCCTTTGTTAGCTCGTCCTTATCTCCATCGGGAATGAACGTCCCTTCCTGTGCTGCCCTGATTGCTGCCTGAACCTTACGGAAGGGTATTGCAAATTGCTCGTCCGTCCAAACACACTCCCCTATTTCTAGGTCCAAAGTTCCCCCAACCCCGAAGAACCAGGTCCTTGAACGATTTGGCCTATGCAATGTCATTGGTTGGACATTCTTAGCAAGCAGGTCTTGCTCAGCTTTGTCCCACAACGGCCGGGCTTTGTAGTAGCCACCTGACCCCATGTGATGGTGATACTTCTTCGCTGCAACATTTTTCTTGTTTGTCAGTGACATTTTCTTACCCTTCTCCGATTTCTTGTAGGCCACAAATTTGGGCCGTTGATCTCTTATCTTCTCATATCGACCGATGAATTCTGGAGTCTCCTCTTTCTCGACAAACTTTGTGTTCAACTCTTTCTTCCAGTTCCTGTATAGTTCTGCCATCTTCTTAAGAGCAAACACCTTGAACTTTCGCTCTATAACTGGGTTATCCGGATCCACCTCTCGTGGTAGGCTGAAATTTGTCATCAGCTCGGTCCAAAGATCATCTTTCAGTCTATCCTGGACATAAGAAACTTTAGGGTCCTTATTATTCTTATTCCATTGCTGGGTGCTGATTGAGACGTAGTCCCTAACAACAACTCCACACTGATGTACAAATTTGTCGTTGGTCCGCTTGGGAGCAATCAGTTGGCCATCTTCCGTGAACCTTTCATTCGGGCGCAGCCTTTTCTTCGGGCCTCGTCTCCTTACCTCGCCGGACTTTGCAACAATTGAGGCTACCTCCTCCATTCGATCACCAGAGCCATGATCATGATCTCCCTCCTCCGCCATTCAGTCACCGGAGCCGTCATGATCTCTTGCCTCCTCCATTGTTGGATCACCGATGTCGTCATCCCCTCCTTCCTGACCATCAGTGTCGTTGAGATACGACAAGGGATCACCTCCAGCGTGGATTATATCCCCCAACAACTCTTCTTGGTCTATGTCTTTGTGATCCATAGTTTCTGCAAATATTACAACATGGCAATATACAAACATGAGATATGCAAATCAATACAAGGAAATGCAACAATACGATCGTATAATATCACTAATACATCACCGAATAGTATCACTAATACATCATCGAATATTATCACTAATACATCTCGAATATTATTATATAATATCACTAATACAGATCTAGTTGACATCTCGCGGCGCAGGCGGTGGACACCAAAGAGAAGGAACTATGACACGATCATAGCTTGGGTGAGATCCCTGAAGAACCTGCCAGGTATTGGAGAACCTGGCGTCCAACGCAGCCATGTAGCGTCGGGCATGCTCGTCCTCCTCCCTGACATGACGACGTACCACCTCCGTGGGGGCTGACTCCCTCTGCAGTGACAGTGGTCCATGTTACCGCCACCAAAGAACCTCCGGGTCAACGACGGGAACCTGATTCCTTACCAAGCTGTGCGCCCCGGAAAGCAGCACCTCCCAGTGTCGGCCCAGCGGAACCCAGTCCCGGACATGGCGCGTCTCAAGCACGTTGTTGCCACCGAGTCGATGACGAGGATGTTAGCCGGGCATCGTCGACTCAACAGTTACGCTACGCAACTAAACATTTAAACATCTAAACATCATATATCTACCTAATATAAAACCGTCGATATCGTCAGGGACTCTCGCTCCCTCACCGACGACCGTCGGGGACATATCGTGTCATCGACGACCAACGATACTACATTATTTCCAACTAAAAACTAAAACATAAAAAAACTAAACAACCAAAACATAAAACAACCAAATTAACTAAAACAATATGAACACTTAATTAACTAAAACAACTAAAACATAAAAAAACTAAACAACTAAAACATAAAACAACTAAAGCAACTAAATTAATGAAAACATAAAAAACTAAATTAAGTTCATTAACTAAAACCTAAAACAACTAAAACATAAAACAACTAAAACAACTAAATTAACTAAAACATAAAGAACTAAATTAACTTCATTAACTAAAACCTAAAACAACTAAATAACTTAAACATCGTCGGGGAGCTCATCGGGGGGCTGACGAGGAGAGTGGCGCGACGACGATGATCGGCAGCCTCGCGGCTAATACGTCTCCAACGTATCTATAATTTTTGATGATGTCATGCTATTATATTATCTATTTTGGATGTTTCATATGCATTAATATGCTATTTTATATTATTTTTGGGACTAACCTATTAATCTAGAGCCTAGTGTCAGTTTTTGTTTTTTTCCTTGTTTTTGAGTTTTGCAGATATGGAATATTAAACGGAGTCCAAACGGAATCAAATCTTTGGAATGATTTTTTCTGGAAGGAAAGAGATCCACGAGACTCGGAGTGCACGCCAGGGGATCTACTAGGAGATCACAAGCCTGGTAGGCATGACCACCCCCCTGGCCGCGCCTGACAGGCTTGCCGTCTCCTGGAAGGTCTCCTAACCCTATTTTTCATCCTATAAATTCACAAATATTCCCCCTACACCATAGGGAGCCATGCAAATACTTCTCCGCTGACAGAAGCCTCCGTTCCCAAGAGATCCAATTTTGGAGCCATTTTCGGTAATCTGCAGGAGGTGGTTTTGATCATGGAGGGCATCTACATCAACTCCATTGCCCCTCCGATGATGCGTGAGTACTCCACCACAGACCTACGGGTCCATAGCTAGTAACTAGATGGCTTCTTCTCTCTCTTTGATCTTCAATACCATACTCTTCATGATCTTCATGGAGATCTATCCGATGTAATACTCTTTTGTGGTGTGTTTGTCAAGATCCGAGGAATTGTGGGTTTATGTTCAGATTATCCATGAATCTTATTTGAATATTCTCTGAATTCTTATATGCATGATTTCATATCCTTGCAAGTCTCTTTCAGTTATTGGTTTGGTTTGGCCAACTAGATTGGTAATTCTTGCAATGGGAGAAGTGCTTGGTTTTGGGTTCAATCTTGCGGTGTCCTCACCCAGTGACATAGTAGGGGTAGCGAGACACGTATTGCATTGTTGCCATCAAGGGTAACAAGATGGGGTTGTCATCATATTGCTTGAGTTTATACCTCTACATCATGTCATCTTACTTAATGCTTTACTCTGTTCTTCATGAACTTAATACTCTAGATGTAGGCAGGAGTCGGTCGATGTGTGGAGTAATAGTAGTAGATGTATAATCGTTTCGGTCTACTTGACACAGACGTGATGCCTATATGCATGATCATTGCCTTGGATATCTACATGATTGTTCAATTTTCTATAAATTGCTTGACAGTAATTTTTTTACCCACCATGATATTTTCCTTCAAGAGAGAAGACTCTAGTGAAATCTATGCCCCCCGGGTCTACTTTCCATAATATATTTTCAGATCTATAAACCAAAAATACCAAAAATACTTTGCTACAATTTACTTATCTTTTACTTTCTGTTTTTGTTTACATCTATCTCTATTGGATCTAATCCTTGCAAATAACCGTGAAGGGATTGACAACCCCTTTATAGCGTTGGGTGCAAGAGTTTGATTGTTTGTGTAGGTGCATCCATTGGTGACTTTCTTGTTCCTCCTACTGGATTGATACCTTGGTTCTCATCAACCGAGGGAAATACTTATCTACTTCGCTGCATCACCCTTTCCTCTTCAAGGGAAAACCAACACAAGCTCAAGAGGTAGCAAGGAGGATTCCTGGCGCCGTTGCCGGGGAGGATACATAGCAAGTCAAGACAAGAACTTTCCCGTCAACTTGCCAATTCTGGCAGCGTTGCTAGGATAGATCTACATCAAGCCTACCAAGTACCCATCACAAACTCATCTCTTGCATTTACATTATTTTCCATTTGCCTCTCGTTTTCCTCTCCCCCACTTCTAAAATGATTTTCAGAAAATACCAAAAAGATTTGCTTTTTTATTCGCCCTTCTTTCGTTTGCCTTTCATTTGCTTGTGTGCTTGATTGCTTGCTTTGCTACGATGTTTGAGAATACCAAGTTGTGTGACTTTTCCAATACTAATAATAATGATTTTATTAGTACTCCAATTGCTCCCGCCACTAGTGCGGAATCTTATGAGATTAATGTTGCTTTGCTTAATCTTGATATGAAAGAACAATTTTCTGGCCTTCCTAGTGAAGATGCCACATCATCTAAATACTTTCATTGAGTTGTGTGACATGCAAAAGAAGAAAGATGTGGATAACGATATTGTTAAATTGAAGCTATTTACATTCTCTCTACAAGATCGTGCTATAACTTGGTTTTCATCTTTTCCTAAAAATAGTTTTGATTCATGGAATGAGTGTAAAGATGCTTTTATCTCCAAGTACTTTCCGCCCGCTAAAATCATATCCCTTAGGAATGATATAGTGAATTTTAAGCAACTTCATCATGAGCATGTTGCACAATTCTGGGAGAGGATGAAATTAATGATTAGGAATTGTCCCGCACATGGTTTGAGTTTATGGATGATTATACAGTTTTTTTATGCAAGATTGAATTTTGCATCTAGGAATCTTTTAGATTCAGCCGCGGGCGATACTTTTATGGAAATAACATTAGGAGAAGCTACCAAACTTCTAGATAATATTATGAAAATTACTCTCAATGGCATACCGAAAGATCTCCTACTAGTAAAAAGGTGCATGCTATTGAAGAAATAAATACTTTGAGTGAAAAGATGGATGAATTGATGAAATTGTTTGGTAGTAAGAGTGATGCTATTGATCCCAGTGATATGCCTTTGTCTTGTTTGATTGGAAATAATAATGAATTAATGGATGTGAATATTGTTGGTAGGAACAATTTTGGTAATAACATGTATAGAGGTAATTTCAATCCTAGGCCGTTTCCTAGTAATTCCTCTAATAATTATGGTAATTCCTACAACAATTCTTATGGATATTTTAATAACATGCCCTTTTATCTTGAAAATATTGTTAAAGAATTTATTGTTTCAAAAAAAGTTTTTAATGCTACGGTTGAAGAAAAAGTGCTCAAGATTGATGATTTGGCTAGGAGTGTTGATAAATTTTTGCTTGAGATTGATTCTTTGCAAGTTAGATCTATTCCACCCAAGCATTATATTAATGATTCTTTAAAATCTATGATAATTTCTATTGACGAAAGTAAGGAAAGAACCGCTAGAATTCGTGCTAAGCGTGAATGGCTTGAAAATGTGTGTTCTCGTGATAACAATGATGAAGATCTCAAAGTGATTGATGTGACTCCTATTGAATCTTTGTTTTCTAATGTTAATGTTGATAAATATGTGGTTAGAGATAAGTCAACTTTAGTTAAAAGGAGTCCCAATGATTTGGAGTCTATAGATCACAATGCTAAAATTGATAAAAGTGGGATGGAAGAGGTCAAAACTTTAAATAACAATGAACCCACTCTTTTGGATTTCAAGGACTTTAACTATGATATTTTCTCTTTGATTGATTGTATTTTGTTGTTACAATCCTTGATGAATTTACCACATGCTTATAATCACAATAAGGCTTTTACTAAACATATCGTGGATGCTATGATGAAATCTTTTGAAGAAAAATTTGAGTTAGAAGTTTCTATCCCTAGAAAGCTTCATGATGAGTGGGAACCTACTATTAAGATTAAAATTAAATGTTATGAGTGCCATGCTTTGTGTGATTTGGGTGCTAGTGTTTCCACAATTCCGAAAACTTCATGTGATGTGCTAGGTTACCATGATTTTGATGATTGCTCTCTAAATTTGCATCTTGCGGATTCCACTATTAAGAAACCTATGGGAAGGATTAATTATTTTCTTATTGTTGCAAATAGGAATTATGTTCCCATATATTTCATTGTTCTTGATATAGATTGCAATCCTACATGTCCTATTATTCTTGGTAGACCTTTCCTTAGAACGATTGGTGCAATTAATGACATGAAAGAAGGAAACATTAGATTCCAATTTCCATTAAGGAAAGGCATGGAACACTTTCCTAGAAATAAAATAATATTTCCTTATGAATACATTATGAGAGATACTTTTGTATTGCATACCAAAGATGACAATACCTAAATCTATTGCGTTTTGCCTAGCTAGGGGCGTTAAACAATAGCGCTTGTTGGGAGGCAACCCATTTTATTTTTGTGTTCTGTTTTGCTTCTGTTTTCGAGTGTTTACCACATTAATAATTCTTTATTAATTGTGTTTTTGTGTTTCAATTAGTGTTTGATCCAAGTAAAACCTTTGGGGTGATCTATGGTAGTTATTGATTTGATCTTGGTAAAAAATAGAAACTTTTGCACTCAGTCCAGGAATTTTGTAAAATTTCCGGAGAGTCTAATGAGTATGAAATTTTTACAAAAGATTAATATACAAATTTTCCATGTTTTCCTAATTTTTCAGAATTTGTTGGTTTACAGAAGTATACGAAGTTTTCAGATTGCTACAAACTGTTCTGTTTTTGACATACTCTGTTTTCTTTGAGTAGTTTGCCTATTTTGATGAATCTATGGGTTGTATCATGGGGTATGAACCATGTAGAAGTTATAATAAAGTAGGTGTAACACCAATATAAAAAAATAATGAGTTCACAACAGTACCTAAAGTGGTGATTTATTTTCTTATACTAACGGATCTCACGAGTTTTCTGTTAAGTTTTGTGTTGTGAAGTTTTCAAGTTTTGAGTAAAGATTTGATGGACTATGGAATAAGGAGTGGCAAGAGCCTACGCTTGGGGATGCCCAAGGCACCCGAATTCATATTCAAGGATGCCAAAGAGCCTAAGCTTGGGGATGCCCCGGAAGGCATCCCCTCTTTCGTCTTTAATCCATCGGTAAATTTACTTGAGGCTATATTTTTATTCACCACATGATATGTGTTTTGCTTGGAGCGTCTTGTATGATATGAGTCTTTGCTTATTAGTTTGCCACAATCATCCTTTCTGCACACATCTTTTGAGAGAGACACGCTGAATCGTGATTTTTTTAGAATACTCTATGTGCTTCACTTATATCTTTTGAGATAGGCAATTTTGCTCTATGTGCTTCACTTATATTCTTTAGAGCACGGTGGTGTTTGCATTTTATATAAATAATTGAACTCTCGTACCTCACTTATATTATTTTTAGAGTCTCTAAACAGCATGGTAATTGGTCTAGGTTATGAATTTAGTCCTAATATGATAGGCATCGAAGAGGGATATAATAAAAACTTCCATATTAAATGCATTGAATATTATGAGAAGTTTGATTCCTTACATAAAGTTTTGAGATATAAAGATGGTGATGTTAAGAGTCATGCTAGGAATTAATTGTGATTTGGTAAAAAATACTTGTGTAAAGGTTTGTGATTCCCGTAGCATGCATGTATGGTGAACCGTTATGTAAGGAAGTTGGAGCATGATTTTTTTATAGATTGTCGACCTTTGTGTGAGGGCCTAGAGCGCGCGATGGTTAAATCCTACCAGCCTCTCTCCTAGGAGCATGCGTTTAATACTTTGCTTCAATTACTAATAGACTTTTGCAATAAGTATGTGAGTTCTTTCTACCTCTTGAGCGTGCGTTGGTTTTCCCTTGAAGAGGAAAGGTTGATGCAGCGAAGTAGATAAGTATTTCCCTCCATTGTTGAGAACCAAGGTCTCAATCCAGTAGGAGGAACAAGCAAGTCACCAATGGTTGCACCTACACAAACAATCAAACACTTGCAACCAACACCATAAAGGGGTTGTGAATCCGTTCACAATTATTTGCAAGGATTAGATCCGATAGATATAGATATAAACAAGATGGAAAGTAAAAGGAAAATAAATTGAGCAAAGTATAGATCTGAAAGTATATGATGGAAAGTAGACCCGGGGGCCATAGGTTTGACTAGAGGCTTCTCTCTTGAAGGCAAATATCATGGTGGGTAAACAAATTACCGTCAAGCAATTGATAGAAAAGCGAATAATCATGTAGTTATCCAAGGCAATGATCATGCATATAGGCATCACGTCCGTGTCAAGTAGACCGAAATGATTCCGTATCTACTACTATTACTCCACACATCGACCGACTCCTGCCTACGTCTAGAGTATCAAGTTCATGAAGAACAGAGTAACGCATTAAGAAAGTTGACATGATGTAGAGGGATAAACTCAATCAATATGATGAAACCCCATCTTTTTACCCTTGATGGAAACAATACAATACATGCCTCACTACCCCTACTATGTCATTGGGTGAGGACATCGCAAGATTGAACCCAAAACCAAGCACTTCTCCCATTGCAAGAATTACCAATCTAGTTGGCCAAACCAAACCAATAACTCGAAGAGACTTGCAAGGATATAAAATCATGCAAATAAGAATTCAAAGGAGATTCAAATAAGATTCATGGATAATCTGAACATAAACTCACAATTCATCGGATCTTGACAAACACACCACAAAAGAGGATTACATCGGATAGATCTCCATGAAGATCATGAAGAACATGGTATTGAACATCAAAGAGAGAGAAGAAGCTATCTAGCTACTGGCTATGGACCCGTAGGTTTGTGGTGGACTACTGACGCGTCATCGGAGTGGTAATGGAGTTGATGTAGATGCCCTCCGTGACTCCCCCTCCGACAGATTACCGAGGAAGGCCCCAAGATTGGATCTCTCGAGAACAGAGGCTTCTGGCGTCCGGAGAGTATTTGCGTGGCTCTTTTCTGATGTTGGAATATTTGGGTATTTATAGGCCAAAGAATAGGGCTAGGAGACCTGCCAGGGAGCGACAAGCCTGCTAGGCACAGCAAGGGGGCCCCGCGCCTAGCTGGCTTGTGGCGCCGTGACACCTCCCGTGACGTGCACTCCAAGCTTGATCGACTTGTTTCCTTCCCGAAAAATTCCTTCCAAAGGTTTTATTTCGTTTGGACACTATTTAATATCCCATATCTGCAAAACTCAAAAACAAGGAAAAAACAGAAACTGGCACTTGGCTCTAGATTTATAGGTTAGTCCCAAAAATAATATAAATTAGCATAATAATGCATATAAAACATCCAAAACAGATAATATAATAGCATGCCATCATAAAAAATTATAGATACATTGGAGACGTATCAATATCCGCAAGCTTAATCCATGCTTGTCATCGAGTAGGTAAATGATAAAAACATAATTTTTGATGTGGAGTGGTACCTAACATATTTATCCATGCAATATTCTTTATTGTGGCATGAATATTCAGATCCGTAAGACTCAAAACAAAATCTTAATATTGATATAGAAAGTATAACATTTCAAGCATACTAGCGAAGCAATTGTATCTCTTCAAAATATAATGGTAAAAGAAAGTTATCCCTACAATATCATATGGTCTGGCTATGCTCCATCTTCCCCATACAAAGTATTTATATCATGCACAACCCCGATGAAAAGTCAAGCAATTGTTTTCACACCTTTATTTTCTCAAAAAATTTCAACTCTCACGTAATACATGAGTGCGAACCGTGGATATGGCACTATAGGTGGAATAGAATATGGTGGAGGTTGTCAAGGAAAGGGAGAAGATAGTCTCACATCAACTAGGCGTATCAACGGGCTATGGATATGCCCATCAATAGATATCAATGTGAGTGACTAGGGATTGCCATGCAACGAACGCACTAGAGCTATAAGTGTATGAAAGCTCAAAAAGGAACTAAGTGGACGTGCATCGTGAAGAAAAAATTCCACTAGTTATATGAAAGTGACAAAATAGGAGACTCTCTATCATGAATATCATGGCGCTACTTTGAAGCACAAGTGTGGAAAAAGGTAGTAGTAATGTCCCTTCTCTCCTTTCTCTCATTTTTTTCACTTTTTTGTGTGGGCATCTAAGTCCTCATCTATTCATTTTTTTTATTTAGTCCACAATCTCATCTCCACCTATGAGGGAATGATAGCTTCGATCATCCTTTCCTCACATGGTACATGCTCTACTAAGGATAATCGTCACACTCTTATTTACTTACAACTCAAAAGAAAATTACAAATCAATATCTATGAAAAAATATGACTCTATATGCAATATGGAAGTGATGGTGCATGTCATAAAAGGAAACGGTGGAAGTTGCATGGCAATATATCTCAGAATGGCTATGAAAATGCCATAATAGGTAGGTATGGTGGCTGTTTTGAGGAAAGTGTATGGTGGCTGGTTTGAGGAAAGTATATGGTGGCTGTTTTGAGGAAGGTATATGGTATACCGGTGAAAGTTGCGCGGTAATAGAGAGGCTAGCAAAAGTGGAAGGGTGAGAGTGCGTATAATCCATGGACTCAACATTAGTCATAAAGAACTCACATACTTATTGCAAAAGTCTATTAGTCATTGAAGCAAAGCATTAAACAGATGCTCCTAGGGGGGAGGTTGGTAGGAGTTAACCATCGCGTGCGCCCGACCCTCACACAATGGTCGACAATCTATAAACAAGTCATGCTCCAACTTCCTTACATAACTGTTCACCATACGTGCATGCTACGTGAATCACAAACCTTTACACTAGTATTTTTACCAAATCATAATTACTTCTTAACATGTCCCTTAACATTACCATCTTTATATCTCAAAACTTTATGCAAGGAATCAAACTTCTCATAAATACTTAATGCACTTAATATGGAAGTTTTTACTATATCTCTTTTAGATGCCTATCATATCAGGACTAAATTCATAACCTAGACCAATTACCATGCTGTTTTAGAAACTCTCAAAATAATATAGGTGAGGTACGAGAGTTCAAGTATGTCTATAAAACGCAAACACCACCGTGCTCTAAAAGATATAAGTGAAGCACATACAACAAAATTGCCCAACTCAAAAGATATAAGTGAAGCACATAGAGTATTCTAATAAATTCAAAATTCAATGTGTCTCTCTCAAAATATGTGTGCATCAAGGATGATTGTGTCAAACTAACAATCAAAGACTCATATCATACAAGACACTCCAAGCAAAACACCTATCATGTGGTGAATAAAAATATAGCCTCAAGTAAATTTACCGATGGATTGAAGACAAAAGAGGGGATACCTTCTAGGGCATCCCCAAGCTTAGGATCTTTGGAAACCTTGAATATTACTTGTGGTGCCTTGGGAATCCCCAATCTTAGGCTCTTGCCACTCCTTTTTCTATAGTCCATCAAATCTTTACCCAAAACTTTAAAACTTCACAACACAAAACTTAACAGAAAGCTCGTGAGATCCGTTAGTATAAGAAAGTAAATTACTACTTTAGGTACTTTTGTGAACTAATTATTTATTTATATTGGTGTAATACCTATTGTAATCTAACTTCTCCATGGCTCATACCACTTTATACAACCCATAGATTCATCAAAATAGGCAAACAACTCAAAGAAACTGAATTTGTCAAAAACAGAATAGTCTATAGCAAAATGAAAACATCGTATGCTTATGTAACTCAAAAAATTCTGTAACATTAGGAAAACCTGGGAAATTTATATATAAATCTTGTGTAAAAGTTTTAGATCAATTTGACACTCTGAACAAATTAGAAAAATTCCTGGACTGAGCGCAAAAGTTTCTATTTTTCAGCAAGATCAAATCAACAACTACCATAGATCACCCCAAAGGATTTAGTAGGCTTCAAACACTAATCAAAACACAAAAACACAATTACTACAGAAGTAATAATGTGGGAAGAACTCAAAAACAGAAGCAAAAATAGAACACAAAAATAAAATCCGGTTGCCTCCCAGCAAGCGCTATTGTTTAACGCCCCTAGCTAGGCAAAACACAATAGATCTTGGTGTTGTCATCTTTGGTATGCAATTGAAAAGTAGCTCTCATAATAGATTCATAAGGCCATCTTATTTTTCTTTCTAGGAAAGTGTTCCATGCCTTTCCTTAATGGAAATTGGAATCTAATGTTTCCTTCTTTCATGTCAATAATTGCACCAATCGTTCTAAGGAAAGGTCTACCAAGAATAATAGGACATGTAGGATTGCAATCTATATCAAGGACAATTAAATCTACGGGGACATAATTCTTGTTTGCAAAAATAAGAAAATCATTAATCCTTCCCATAGGTTTCTTAATAGTGGAATCCGCAAGATGAAAATTTAGAGAGCAATCATGAAGATCATGGTAACCTAGCACATCACATAAAGTTTTAGGAATCGTGGAAACACTAGCACACAAATCACACAAAGAATGGCACACATATTCTTTGATTTTATATTAATAGTAGGTTCCCACTCATCATGGAGCTTTCTAGTAATAGAAACTTCTAGATCAAGTTTTTCTTCAACAGATTTCATCATATCATCAACTATATGTTTACTGAAAGCCTTATTTTGACTATATGCATAAGGAGAATTCATAATGGATTGCCACAAGGAAATACAATAAATAAAAGAGCAACTATCATAATTAAAGTCCTTGAAATCCAAAAGAGTGGGTTCATTGCTATTTAAAGTTTTGACCACTTCAATCCCACCTTTATCAATCTTAGCATTAAGATCAATAGACTCCAAATCATTGGGATGCCTTTTAACTAAAGATGAATTATTTCTAGTCCCATAACTATAAATATTTATATTTGAAAACAACGATTCAATAGGAGTCACATCAATCACTTTTATATTTTCATCATTATTATCGCGAGAAAACACTTTTTCAAGCCAGTCACGCTTAGCACGAATTCTAACGGTTCTTTCCTTACTTTCATCAATAGAACTTATCATAGATTTTAAAGACTAATTAATATCATGCTTGGATGATTTAGCTCTAACTTTCAAAGAATTAATCTCAAGAGAAATTCTATCAACGTTTCTAACCAAATCGTCAATCTTGAGCACTTTTTCTTCAATAGAAGCATTAAAAACTTTTCATGAACCAATAAAATCTTTAACAATATTCTCAAGATCAGAGGGGATATTATTATAACTGCCGTAAGAATTGTTGTAGGAATTACCATAACTATAAGAGGAATTACTAAGAAACAGCCTAGGGTTGAAATTAACTCTATACGCATTGTTACCAAAATTGTTCCTACCAACAAAATTCACATCCATAGATTCATTATTATTCCAAATCAAAGAAGACAAAGGCATATCATTAGGATCAATAGGAGCACTCTTACTAGCAAAAAAATTTCATCAGTTCATCCATCTTTTTCACTCAAAGTATATATTTCTTCAATATCATGCAACTTTTTACTAGTAGGAGATCTTTCGGTATGCCATTGAGAGTAGTTTGTCATGATATTATCTAGGAGTTTAGTAGCTTCTCCTAACGTGATTTCCATAAAAGTACCACCCGCGACAGAATCTAAAAGATTTCTAGATGCAAAATTCAATCCCGCATAGAAAATTTGTATAATCATCCATAAGCTGAAACCATATGCGGGACAATTCCTGATCATTAATTTCATCCTCTCCCAAGATTGTGCAACATGCTCATGATCAAGTTGCTTAAATTCATTATATCGTTCCTAAGGGAGATGATCTTAGCGGGCGGAAAGTACTTGGAAATAAAAGCATCTTTACACTTATTCCATGAATCAATACTATTTTAGGCAAAGATGAAAACCAAATTTTAGCACGATCTCGTAGCGAGAATGGAAATAGCCTCAATTTAAGAATATAATTATCCACATATTTCTTCTTTTGCATATCACCCAACTCAATGAAAGTATTTAGATGGGATGCCACATCTTCACTAGGAAGGCCAGAAAATTGTTCTTTCATAACAAGATTTAGCAAGGCAACATTGATTTCATAAGATTCCGCAGTAGTGGAAGGAGAAATAGGAGTACTAATAAAATCGTTATTATTAGTATTGGAAAAATCACACGACTTGGTATTCTCAGACACCATGACAAAGCAAGCAATCAAGCACACAAGCAAACGAAAGGCAAATGAAAGAAGGGCGAACAAAGAGGCAAATCTTTTTCTTATTTTCTGAAAATCATTTTAGAAATGAGGGAGAGGAAAACGAGAGGCAAATGACAAATAATGTAAATGCAAGAGATGAGTTTGTGATGGGTACTTGGTAGGCTTGATGTGTATGCTCCCCGACAACGGCGCCAGAAATCCTTCTTACTACCTCTTGAGCGTGCGTTGGTTTTTCCTTTAAGAGGAAAGGGTGATGCAGCTAAGTAGATAAGTATTTACCTCAGTTGTTGAGAACCAAGGCATCAATCCTGTAGGAGGAACAAGCAAGTCACCAATGTTGCACCTAGACAAACAATCAAACACTTGAACCTAACGCTATAAAGAGGTTGTCAATCCCTTCACGATTATTTGCAAGGATTAGATCCGATGGATATATATGTAAACAAGAATGGAAAGTAAAAGGAAAATAAATTGCAGCAAAGTATATATCTGGAAATATTTGATCGAAAGCAGACCTTGGGGCCATAGGTTTTTTACTAGAGGCTTCTCTCTTGAAGGCAAATATCATGGCGGCTGATACGTCTCCAACGTATCTATAATTTTTGATGATGTCATGGTATTATATTATCTGTTTTGGATGTTTTATATGCATTAATATGCTATTATATATTATTTTTGGGACTAACCTATTAATCTAGAGCCTAGGTGCCAGTTTCTGTTTTTCCTTGTTTTTGAGTTTTGTAGATCTAGAGTATTAAACGGAGTCCAAACGAAATAAAATCTTTGGAATTATTTTTTCTGGAAGGAAAGAGATCCACGAGACTTGGAGTGCACGCCAGGGGATCCACTAGGAGATCAGAAGCCTAGTAGGCGCGACCACCCCCTGGCTGCGCCTGGCAGACTTGCCGTCTCCTGGCAAGTCTACAAACCGTATTCTTCATCCTATAAATACCCAAATATTCCCCCAACACCAGAGGGGGAGCCACGCAAATACTTTTCTGCAGCCAGAAGCCTCTGTTCTCGAGAGATCCAATCTTGGAGCCTTTTCCGGTTATCCGCTGGAGGGGGTTTCGATCACGAAGGGCATCTACATCAACTCCAATGCCCCTCCGATGATGCGTGAGTAGTCCACCACAGACCTACATGTCCATAGCTACTAGCTATATGGCTTCTTCTCTATCTTTGATCTTCAATACCATGTTCTTCATGATCTTCATGGAGATCTATCCGATGTAATACTCTTTTGTGTTGTGTTTTTGTGTAGGACCGAAAGTATGTCTAGAGGGGCGGGTGTGTGATTAGACTACTTGGCCAAATAAAAGTTTTGCCTTTTCCCAAATTTTAGTGTTTGTAGTTTTAGCATTCATGGCAAGTCAATTTCACCCTTCAGATGCAAGTCTAAGAGTATAGCAGCGGAAAATAACAACAAGCATGAGTAAAAGGGATAGGGTAGGAAGATCAAACACAATTGTAGACACGATGATTTTTCCCGTGCTTCCCATAGGTGGCGCTATCGTACATCCACGTTTATGGAGTCTTCAACCCACGGAGCGTAACGGTCGCGAGAGTCCACGGAGGGGTCCACCCATAAGGGTCCACTAAGTAGCAACCTTGACTATTCCATATGGCTTCCGTCCCCGAAGGACTAGCCTCACTATGGGTAGATCTTCACTAAGTAGGTGATCTCCTTGCCCTTACAAACTTCTTGGTTCACTCCACAACACGAAGTAGGAGGCTCCCAAGAAACACCTAACCAATCTAGGAGGCACCATCCTCCAAAAGGTAATAGGCTCGGTAATGACGATGAACTCCTTGCTCTTGTCCTTCAAGATGATAGACTCCTCAACATGCAATCACTCTCTCACAGATTTGTCTTGGTGGAAGAGATGGGATTGGTGGAAAGCAATTTGGGGAGGCTAGAAATCAAGATCCATACGGTTGGAGTGGAAGATCTTGATCTCAACACAAGGGTAGGTGGTTCTCTCTCAGAAAATCTGATAGGATAGGTATGGAATAGTTCTGAGTGCTTCTCTTTCGAGTAGGTGGTGGTGGAGGGGTATATATAGGCATCCCCAAAAATCCAACCGTTACACACAAAATGACCAACTCGGTGACACCGATGTGTTAATCTTGGTGGTACCGAAGTGATCAAAAGGTGGCAACTTTTGAATCTCGGTGAGACCGATATGTGAAACTTGGTTGCACCGATAAGGTGACCAACGGTCAGATTTCCAATCTTGGTGACCCCGACCCAACAATCTTGGTGGTACCGAAAATGTGAATTTGTGTAACATAAAGTTGGCAACCTAAACTCGGTGGCACCGGTATGGAGTCGGTTGCACTGAAGTGGCTAGGGTTTGGCTGAGTCTGTCTAGGTTCTGGAACTGGTGGCACCGGGATAGGAATGTTGGTTGCACCGATTTTGAATGTTTGGCTATAGACAGACTTTGGTGGGAGAGCTTGTGGATGTTGTTGGTGACTATCACTTGTGCACGTATGAGCATTTTGTTCACCAACAAAACCTTACCCCCTTTTAATAGTATTGGCTTTCCTATAGACTCAAAGTGATTTCTCACAAATTTAAAGTGTAGAGTCCTCTTGCTTGAAGCTTGGACAACCTATTTCCTTAGCATCTTGTGGTAATTCCACAATCCTTTTGCCATCCCTATCGTTGAACTTTTCCTAAAATATACTTGGTGGAAACATTAGTTCAATGACTTATATGTTGTTATTAATTACCAAAACTACCAAGGGAGCAAATGTGCTTTCAATCTCCCCCTTTTTGGTAATTGATGAAAGCATATAGATCAAAGCTTCGACAAAGATATAATTAATGAATATAATTGTCACTTTGAGAAGTATGTGATAAGCAAGAGCTCCCCCTAAATTTTTGCATTATTTTAAATTTGTGTTTGAATGCAAATGCACAATCGATTAGGTACATGGGTCACTTCTTACATGTCACATACAACTTGGTGGTTTGCGAGAATAATTAGAATGAACATCATAGCACAACACAATCAAGCAAAGATGAATGATCGTCACATAAGCATTAAGATGATAGGAAATAGTAGCATCACACATTAAGGCATATGACCAGACATCATCAAACGTGTATCACAAGCAACCAAAATAGGTGTCAAAGCAAAACAATTGTCTTTTGAAAAAGCAATAGACACCAAAATGCTCTCTCACTCAAAGCCTAAAGATCTATATACACTTCTCCCCCTTTGGCAACAAGTTACCAAAAAGTTCAAAGGCATATATCTAAGCGTTCTTGGGCTGATCTCCTCCGGTTGTTGATGAAGGATTCGAGAGAACAACGTCGATGAAGATCTATGGATATGTCATGGATGGAGTTGGAGTGGCAGCTGGAGGAACTGGAGCTGCTGGAGCAGGAGCTGAGGTGACAGCAGCAGGAGCTGATGAAGAGGGCCTCAAGTCTGGAGCAGGCACTATGTCTGATCTAGCCTGAGTAGTGAACTGTGTGCTTGGCCTGAGAGGTGATCATCCTCATCATCATCATCATCATCTGAAGAAGTGGAAGAAACCCGAGGGATGTGCACTGAGTCAACTTCCTTCTGAAGCTCTATGACTGTCTTAGTCACCTTGTCCACCTTATCATTAAGAGTCTTGATCCTTGTTTCAAAGATCCTCACAAGACTGTGGTTATCCAGAATCCCCTTAATGTCCTTTTGCATGCCCTGAACTGATGAGATCAAAAGATCCATTTGCTTATTTATGGATCTAGGGACTTGAGAACTAGTGGCTCGAGCTGTCTCTACCTCTGTCTGAGCTGCAGCTAAAGTGGGATGATCTAGGTCCATCACCATGATGTTATCCTCAAGCTCTGGCTGTAGGGGCAAATGGGGTATGTGAAGAGCAAATATGTGCTTCTCAATCTGAGAGTTGATAAGCATCTGAATATAGGGTGCATAGCAGCAAGAGTGCTTCTGATCAGCAGCAACCCTCTTGATTGTCTCAACAATCAAATCCACGACTCTGATCCTGGTGTGTCTGTCAAGGTGGATCAACATATTGATGGAGTGGCCTCGGATCATCTTGTCATCTCCTGACTTGGGCATCAAAGTATGGCTCAGAATGGTGTTCATTGTGCGGAGGCCATCCTGAAGAAAGTAGATAGATCCTAGCTTGTGAGATTGCACTTTGTCTACAGGGATAGGAGTATACATATCCTTCATGGCATTGTGGCTCGCCTTGGATTCCATGTAGATATCCAAGTCTCCATTCTGAACCTCAGGGAGTCCTAGAAGTGCAGCCCATTCATCAATAGTGGACTCATATCTTGCTCCTTCTGTCATCCATACAATCCTACCATCTCCATAGAAATGTGCAGTGGAGTAGAATTGCATGATCATCTCATCATTCCATGCAGTCAATTCTCTACCAACAAACTCATCCAAACCAATGCAGTGCAAATTGTCTTGGACACTTGGAAAATAGTCCTCATTCTCCTTAAATGAATTTCTAGTCTACATACCTCATGTCACTCACAGCCGGACTCATGTCAAATAGCATAGTCTCATAGAAATCATGTTGCTCTTTGGCATAGAATCTGTAGTCCACGGTTGTCTTCTTCGTTCGGGCATATGGATCTATAGCTCTCCATGCCCTCAAACCCGAGTCTTTCCTCTTCTTCATATCTTCAGTAAGTTTATAGCTGGCATTATGTACTGGAAGGTGTGGTCTGAGTTTCATCAAGGTTGTCAAGTCATCATCATGCTCAGCTCTGGAAGTAGTTCCCTTGTTCTTTTCAGAAGCTGGAATCTGCCTAGATGTTCTCTTAGGTTTTTCAGCAGCAACCTTCTTGAATTTGGTGCTCTTGGATGTACCAGACTTGGGCATAGCATCAACTAGAAGTTTCTTGGCCTTCTTCTTGGGAGGGGCCTTCTCAACATGTTCTTCCTCCTATTCCTTAGCAGCAGCACCAACAGCCTCCTCTGGATCTTCATACATAGATGTAGGCCTCCCAGTCACATGGATTATCCTCTTTCTGGCTCTCTTCTCCCCTGCCTTCTTAGGCATAGACTTCCTTGGGGGATCAATGGTAACCATAGCCCTAGCACTCTCATGTGCTTTCATAGCTTCAGAGCTAGCATATACTTTGCTAACAACTCTCCTGGAAGAAGTGGCTTCAGTAGCAGACTTCTTAGCAGCCTTTTCTTGCTTCTTGGCAAGAATCTCCTCAGGGACAAAGTCTAAATCCTCCTCATCTGAATTAAGCTTCCTCCTAGCCCTAGTAGCAGCCTTGGGCAACCCATGGGAGCTAGGGGTGCCTGGATCTGAAGATTTACTAGGCTCAGGGCTAGTGCCCGAACTCATGTCAACACCATGCTCTGGCAAATTCTGGCTGTCCTCAGCATCTGACATACTGACCCTATGAATAAAGTATAGAAGAGCAGAAGAAGATGAGTCATCACAAAATGAGGCTGGTTTTTGAAGGATTGAACAAAAGATTTCCAAGGTTTTGCATTCTGTCACATGGATATCGGTACAGCCGAAGCAAAGTTTTCAGTGGTACTGAGGTTGACTATCCCTTTAATAGAAACTTGGCACTCTTTTTGGTGAGACCAAAAAGAAGTACTCGATTTCACTGAGACAGTTCTCAGCAACACAGAAAGACAAATCGGTGACACCGATTTTTTTGCTTCAGTTCCACCGAGTTCCATTGGGCGGAAGGCAAACCCTAGTAAATCAATCATTTTCTAGACTATGGGAATTTCTTGTGGATAGGAAGACGTGCAATAGGTGGCTCATAGATAAAAACAAATCCAGTGGGCAAGAATTAGACGGGGAGTGCAAAGGAGGTTGAATCCGTACACTAACTCGGCGACGGATCCGCTACGGCAGCGATGATGGAGAAGATTTCGTCGACGGCGGCGATTCCTAGCAGCGGAGGAGCGCAGGGGAACAAGGGCGATGACCAGGGGTCTTGAAAACGGCAGCTTAGGGTTCTAAGGCGCGATGGTTTGAGGATGAATTTCAAAGCATCGGGGTCCACAGTATATATACTCACCACTGTCAGTGACACCGATTCTATATTGTCGATGTCACCGAGTTCCTCAACTGTTAGTTGACAAGGAAACTCGGTGTAACCGAGAATAAGGAATTGATGTTACCGAGATTGAAAAGCCAGATCAACCCTAGGCATTTGGTGAGACCGAGATTTTGGGGTTGGTTTCACCGAGATGCACTTGGGAGGTTTTAATGGTCAGTCCTTGTCGATATGGAACTCCGAGTGCTCCACACACAAAGGGATCGAAAAGCACTTGTTCAAATTTTGTGATGCAATATGAATAGAGTATGAGGTGAGAAAGCATAGATAGCTAAAGAGTGGTCCTAGGCATTCTTGTCCATCCAATTGGCAAAATATAAATCAAAGACCAAATAGCAACAATTGGATGTCCTCGAATGAGAAAATAAATGCATACCAAAATGCTCACACAATAAGATGTCAAATGAAATCATAACAAACATGCACAAACACTCTAGCATCTGACAAGCACTTGGGCGATGACGAAGTCATCTATATATGAGTATTTGACTTAGGAGCCAAGTAAGAATACTTGATCATAGGTCATACTCATCGTTTAGGCACAAATGGGGTTACCACTTTTACATAAAGAGTTTAATCTTGTCACATACTAAGAGATGCTTTGACTCAAGTCTTAGAGTAAAGCTCCCCCTTGATGTGACATCCCCCATAAGAGGGATAAACTAACCTTGGGGTTTATCGATGAAGACTTCATGTTGGTGAGGTAGTGGTGGATGCTCAAAGTTGATGAACATCACCAAGAGTTGGGAGTATCCTTGTTGTTTTCTTACTCTTCTCACCTACATGGGTTAGTCCCAACACACAAGAGACAAATACAAGGATATCTATGGACATGGAGTGCAAAGCATGTGTGATGATGTCCATTGATTTGTTTATTACCTTGTCCCTTGCTTACCTTTGAGGGAATGTGTGACTCCTTGAACTATTGCATAGGGTTGATGTTGATTGCAAATAGATCTTGCCAATAATGAATGTGAGTGAATTTCATTGGCGGAGTCACCCCTGAAGAACTTTCTTGTTCTTTTTCTTGGGGACCCACATCAAGTTGATGGGGATCCTTGGTGTTGTAGTAGCCTTTGTAGACGTTGAGCTTGAAGTAGCCTTGGGAACCCACTCCACCATAGCTAGGGATTCATCTTCATATGAGTCAATGTCCGGTTGAAGCTTGTTCTTGCCCTTGAGCTTGTGGTCTTGTGGTGGAAGGTCATCTCGAGTGTTTGTCCCCTTGGGAAGAGTATTTTCATACTTCTCATTTTGAGGAACAAACTTGGGCTCGGGATATTAACCTTCTTCCCATCCAACCCCATTAGCACTGAAGTAGCCAACACCACGATTCTTCCGGTATTCTCTATGCTTATGTAAAATTTCCTCAAATTGATTACACCCAACAAGACTCTATAATTCCTTTCAATAAAGCATTTTATTGCTAAAGTGTAACTTGGCTAAGATAATCATCATTAGTGGAATCAATAGAACTACTAGGAGCAACATCATTGGGTTTAGAATTTTTATTGTTGCTACTAGATGAAGAACCTTTCTTTCCTCTGTTACTAGTTTGTTTAGATTTAACTTGTGGCATGAATGTAGACAAGAGTAGTCATTTGGCAAGATAAGAGGAAGTCTTCTTTTGAAGATCGTCATTGATAGCTTTAAGGAACTCATGTTCTTGCTCTAAATTGAGCTTCTCGAAGCGTAGCTTCTCATGTGTCCTTACAAGCTCTCTGTGATCTTCTAGAGTTGACTCGTGAGGTAATTTAAGAGTTTCTAGTTCTTGAGTTAGTCGTTCTATTTCCAACTTATCATCATCACACGACTTATATACACTAGAGTGAGTACTAGAAAGTTCATTTTGACTATCATCACTAGATTTGTCACATAGCAAGTCATCTTCAATTAACAAGTCATCTTCGTCACTATTGAAATCAAGATACTCGGGGTGTGATACCTTAGGGACTTTAGCCATGAAGCAACTTCCACTCCCTTCGTTTGGTGAATCAAATAGATCATAGGAGTTGGTAGTCACTAGTGCAATTCCGGCAACACCTTCATCTTGACTATAGTCGGAGTTGGAGTGATAGCTTCTCTCGGAGTGGTCGTCGGAGTCGGAGCCGGAAACCCATTCACCAACATGAGCTTGATGTTTCCTTCTTGAGTAGCTCTTGGTGTACTTGACCTTCTTCTCCTAATCTCTACTTCTCCTTGAGGGTCTTCGATCATAACGATCATCTCTACTCCTTCTCTCTCTTCGAGGTGACTCGTCTCTTGAGCTTCGTCTTCTTGGTGACTCTTCACTTCGTTTGTAGGGAGCCGTGCACTCATTGGAGTAGTGTCTGGGCTTCCCACAATTGTAGCAGTTTCAGTCACGACTTGACGAACGCTTCTCTTCATATCTTGAGTTGGAGCTTCGATCTTTGCTTCTATTCTTGTAGAAATTTTTGAATTTCTTGACCATGAGTCTTATCTCTTCATTTGTGACAAGGTTGTCGCTTGAGGTAGTGGGAGCATCACTTGTCACTTTGTAAGCACCGCTAGACTTGTGGTGAAGCTCTTCCTTGCCTTTGAGTGTCATCTCATGAGCAACAATTCTACCAATCACTTCCGTTAGCTTGAGATCTTTCTAGTTGGGCATCATTTGGATCAATGTGCAAACGGTGTCATATCGATCATCCAAAACTCTAAGTATCTTCTTGATGATGAATTTGTCAGTCATTTCTTCACTTCCTAAGACGACAATCTCATTGGTGATGAGAGCTAGCCTAGAGTACACCTCAACGACTCCTTCACCATCCTTCATCTTGAACTTGTTAAGTTGACTTTGAAGAACATCCAACTTGGATTCTCTCACAGATTCTATACCTTCATGCATGTCAATCAAAGTATCCCAAATTTCTTTTGCATTCTCAAGACGGCTGATCTTGTTGAATTCTTCGGGGCATAGGTAGTTGAAGATAATATCACATGCAACATCTTCAACTCATCTACGACCACTTCACGATCGGGTTCTTTTCCTTCCGCAAATAATTCACCTTGCATGCCAACACGAACAACAACCCAAACGGAGGGGTTATGACCAAGCAAATGCATTTTCATTTTGTGCTTCTAACTACCAAAATTTGTGCCATCAAAGTACGGACCTCTACGGTGATAATTTCCCTCACTAGACGCCATACTTCCCCTAGGTTGTGAGACCAATGCAATGGAGACCAAAGCTCTAATACCACTTGTAGGACCGAAAGTATGTTTTAGAAGGGGGGGGGTGACTAGACTACTTGACCAAATAAAAGTTTTGCCTTTTCCCAAATTTTAGTGTTTGCAGTTTTAGCATTCATGGCAAGTCAATTTCACCCCACACATGCAAGTCTAAGAGTATAGCAGCGGAAAATAACAACAAGCATGAGTAAAAGGGATAGGGTAGGAAGATCAAACGCAATTTTAGACACGACGATTTGTCCCGTGGTTCCCATAGGTGGCGCTATCGTACATCCACGTTTATGGAGTCTTCAACCCACGGAGGGTAACGGTCATGAGAGTCCACGAAGGGCTCCACGAAGGATGCCTATATGATTGATCATTTCCTTGGATATCTACATGATTATTCACTTTTCTATCAATTGCCTGATAGTAATTTGTTTACCACCATGATATTTTCCTTCAAGAGAGAAGCCTCTAGTGAAATGTATGGCCCCCAGGTCTACTTTCCATAATATATTTTCGGACCTATAAACCAAAAATACCAAAAATACTTTGTTGCAATTTACTTATCTTCTACTTTCCGTTTTTGTTTTCATCTATCTCTATCGGATCTAATCCTTGCAAATAACCATGAAGGGATTGACAACCCCTTTATACCGTTGGGTGCAAGGGGTTGATTGTTTGTGTAGGTGCATCTACTTCCGCCACTTATCTACTTTGATGCATCACCCTTTCCTCTTCAAGGGAAAACCAATGCAAGCTCAAGAGCTAGCAAAGGCGTCGGGGTAGGGCGATGGTGACGAGCAGCGACGACGACTGCGACGGTGACAAGCGGCGATAACGTCGGGTCCGGGTGGTGGCAGCTGCAGCGCACAGAGCTGTGGCGGCGACGACAGGGCTATGATAGCCTCGGGGCAGCGGCGGTGTTGAGGGCGTCGACGGCGAGGTGGAGCAGCCTGTTGGCGTCGACGGGGCAGAGGGAGTCGAGGGCGTCGACAGTGAGCTCGGGCAGCCTAGCGGCGTTGATGTGCTCGATGTCGTCGGGGGCAACTGCAGGTGAAATCAGCAATTTTTCCCAACTCCCACTTATATATAGAGACCTTTAGTCTCGGTTGGCGTCTCCAACCGGGACGAAAGGCCCCCTTTCGTCCTGGTTGGTGCCACCAACTAGGACTAAAGGTCAATTTCAGTAGCCCAAAGGGCAGGAAGCAGAGACCTTTGGTCCCGGCTGGTGGCACCAACCGGGACTAAAGGGAGGCATTGGTCCCGGTTGGTGGCTCGAACTGGGATGAAAGGGTGGCATTGGTCCCGGTTCGAGTCACCAACCGGGACGAAAGGCATGTGCCTCGCGTAGCCGCGGTGCGGTTGGATGTTTAGTCCCACCTCGCCAAGCGAAGGGTGCCAAGACCTGTTTATAAGCCCCGCCGCGACTACAACGTTGAGTTCCTCTCTAAAGGAGGCGTGTGAGCCTAACCAACCTAAAAATAGCGTAACTAGCATTTTGAATTTAGGTTGAATTTTCTCTATAAATTCGCATATATTTTCACTTTTGCTATTTTTATGTTATTTTTTGCATATTAAAAGTTCTTAACAAAAAATACTTTATGAATATTCTTTTTGCTATTAAAGTTTTTAACAAAAATAACTTTGATAATTTTAGTTGCATAAATTTTACATAATATTAAGTTAAATAACTTTGATCGGACGAAAACACGTCTATTACAAAGGGATTTCAATTTTTAAACATATTTTAACTCAAGACTTATTCTGCATACAATATGCACCATCCAAAGCCACATCATCACTTTTCAACCCTTTTTGACTTAATTTGCTATTTTTCATGCATTTCATGATTTATTTTGAGCTAAAATGGCCCTAAATTGAAAAGCATTGCAAATGAACTCTGAAATGGCTGCAAATTGGCATGGTATCATCATTTCACCCACATAGCATGTGTTAAAACGTTGAGAGTGTTACGACAAAAACTAGATGCACTTCGTGTACAAAATGGACAATCTCTTTCAAAGTATCAAGTTTTCGGAAGAAAACTCGTCTATTACAAAAGGCATTTCAATTTTTTAAACATATTTGAACTCAAGACTTTTTTGCATTCAATATGCACCATTCAAAGCCATATCATCACTTTTCAACCCTTTTCTGACTTCATTTGCTAATTTTCATGCATTTCATGATTTATTTTGAGCTAAAATGACGCTGAATTAAAAAGCAATGCAAATGAACTATGAAATGGTTGAAAGTTGGCATGGTATCCTCATTTCACCCACATAGCATGTGCTAAAAAGTTGAGAGGGTTACGACAAAAACTGGATGCACTTCGTGTACAAAATGGACAATCTCTTTCGAAGTATGAGGGTTTCGAGCGAAAACTCGTCTATTACAAAGGATTTCAATTTTAAAAAAATATTTGAACTCAAGACTTTTTATGCATTCTATATGCACCATTCAAAGCCACATCATCACTTTTCAACCCTTTTGTGGCTTCATTTGCTATTTTTCATGCATTTCATGATTTATTTTGAGCTAAAATGACCCTGAATTGAAAAGTAATGCAAATGAACTCTGAAATGGTTGGAAGTTGGCATGGTATCATCATTTCATCCACATAGCATGTGCTAAAAACTCATCAGTTACAAAAGGCATTTCATTTTTTGACATGTAACTGCAGTGATATTCTAGATCAAAGCCATCACCAGAATAGTTGTGGAGAGAAAGTCTTCACTTTTTATTCGCATGTGTCCCTTGCTTATTGCGGCGTTACTATGGATAATATTCATCATTTAACAGGGTGCTTGGGTCATCCTTCACTTTGGAGGGAGAAATTTCATGAAACATTTCATAATCTACAGACATGTCTGCTTGCCCTCCACTCCCACGGCGTCTCTTTTCTCTGAAAGAACTATGTGGCGCTTTGGCTCATCCTATGATGTATTCGTTTCCTTATCTTTTCTTTTTCTCAGTTTGGTAGACATGTCCTTCACATAGAAAACCCGCGCCACATCATTGGCTAGGACGAATGGTTCGTCTGTGTACCCAAGATTGTTCATATCCACTATTGTCATTCCATACTACGGGTCTACATGTACCCCACCTCCTGACAGATTGACCCATTTGCACTGATACAAAGGGGCCTTGAAATCATGTCCATAGTCAAGTTCCCATATGTCCACTATGTAACCATAATATGTGTCTGATACGTCTCCAATGTATCTACTTTTCCACACTCTTTTGCCCATGTTTTGGACTCTAATTTGCATGATTTGACTGGAACTAACCCGGACTGACGCTGTTTTCAGCAGAATTGCCTTGGTGTTATTTTTGTGCAGAAATAAAAGTTCTCGGATCGTCCTGAAAATTTACGAAGAATATTTTTGGAATTAATGAAAAATATTGGCGAAAGAATCAACTGCAGGGGGCCCACCACCTGGCCACAAGCCTGGTGGGCGCGGCCACCCCCCTAGGTCGCACCGAGCAGGCTTGTGGGCCCCTGGTGCTCCTCCGACCTTGTTTCCACTCCTATATATTCCTATTTGGGGAGAAAAAAATCAAAGATAAGAGTTCATCGCGTTTCACAATACAGAGCTGCCGCCACCTCGTGTTCTTCTTTGGGAGACCAGACCTGGAGTCCGTTTTGGGCTCCGGAGAGGGGAAATCGACGCCTTTGTCATCACCAATTCCATGATGCTCTCCATCGTTCGTGAGTAATACCATCGTAGGCTTGCTGGATGGTGATGGGTTGGATGAGATTATCATGTAATCGAGTTATTTTTGTTAGGGTTTGATCCCTAGTATCCACTATGTTCTGAGATTGATGTTGCTATGACTTTGCTATGCTTAATGCTTGTCACTAGGGCCGGAGTGCCATGATTTCAGATCTGAACCTATTATGTTTTCATGAATATATGTGTGTTCTTGATCCTATCTTACAAGTTGTAGACACCTATTATGAGTTATGATCCGCATCCCCTAGGGTGACAATAACTGGGATTCTTTCCGGTGATTAACGTAGTTTGAGGAGTTCATGTATTCACTAAGTGCTAATGCTTTGGTCCGGTTCTCTATTAAAAGGAGGCCTTAATATCCCTTAGTTTCCCAATAGGACCCCGCTTCCACGGGAGGGTAGGACAAAAGATGTCATGCAAGTTCTTATCCATAAGCACATATGACTATATACGGAATACATGCCTACATTACATTGATGAATTGGAGCTAGTTCTGTGTCACCCTAGGTTATAACTGTTGCATGTTGAATGCCATCTGACATAATTATCCATCACTCATCCATTGCCTACGAGCTTTTCATATATTGATCTTTGCTAAGTTACTTTTCCGTTTCTTCTGTCATAATCACTACAAACTGCTACTATCACCTTGCCACAGTTATCGTTACTACCATATTACTTTGCTACTGAATACTTTGCTGCAGATATTAAGTCTTTCAGGTGTGGTTGAATTGACAACTCAGCTGCTAATACTCGAGAATATTCTTTGGCTCCCCTTGTATCGAATCAATAAATTTGGGTTGAATACTCTACCCTCGAAAACTGTTGCGACCCCCCATACTTATGGGTTATCAGTGTCCTTTCCCCTGTTGGTTGCTGCATCGAAAAGGATACCACTATTTTGGTTGGTGCTCTTTTGATCTTGGCCAATCATGTAAAATGTATTCACATTTATCTCGTACCCTTTGTAAGTCAATGCAGTCAAGGATGGTCCCCTCACCAACGAGTACAACTCATCTACAATAGTGATGTTATCCATGAGATGTGTTTGCAACCAACTGCCGAAAGTCCTGATGTGTTCACATGTAATCTAGTTGTCACACTACTCCAGGTGTTTGGAGCATAGAATATTCTTGTGTCCATTGACATACGGGGTCACCAAGGTAGAATTATGTAGAACTGTGTAGTGTGCTTGACACCAAGAATGCCGATCCCTACATATTATTGAGTTTGGTCCTAGCATGCCTTTTCTAGTCAGTCTCCCCTCATACCGCGATTGAGGGAGACCAGTCGGCTTAAGGCCAGGAATGAAGTCAACACAAAACCCAATGACCTCCTCTATTTGATGGCCCGTGGAGATGCTTCCTTCTGGCCTAGCATGGTTACGAACATATTTCTTTAAGGCTCCCATGAACCTATCAAAAGGAAACATATTGTGTATAAATACAGGGCCCAGAATGCCAATCTTGTTGACTAGATGAACTAGGATGTGCATCATGATATTGAAGAAGGATGGTGGGAACACTAGCTCGAAACTGATAAGACATTGCACCAAATCACTCTTTAACCTTGGTAGGATTTCTGGATTGATTACCTTCTGAGAGATTGCATTGAGCAATGCACATAGCTTCACAATGGCTAATCGAACGTTTTCCGATAGAAGCCCCCTCAATGCTACTGGAAGCAGTTGTGTCATAATCACATGGCAGTCATGAGACTTTAGGTTCTGGAACTTTTTCTCTGCCATATTTATTATTCCCTTTATATTCAACGAGAAGCCAGACGGCACCTTCATATTGAGCAGGCTTTTAAAGAAGATTTTCTTCTCTTCTTTGGTAAGAACGTAGCTAGCAGGACCTTCATACTGCCTTGGATGCATGTCGTATTTTTCGTGCACACGTTGTTGGTCTTCCCATATCTCTAGTGTATCTTTTGTCTTCCCATACACTCCCAAGAAGCCTAGAAGGTTCATGCAAATACTCTTCGTCATGTGCATCACGTCGATTGCAGAGTGCATCTCTAGGTCTTTCCAATAGCGTAGGTCCCAAAATATAGATTTCTTCTTCCACATGGGTGCACGTCACACAGTGTCAGTCGGAACAGATAGTCCGCCACGATCCTTTCCAAAGATTACTTGTAAATCATTGACCATATCAAGTATGTGATCACCAGTACGGAGGGCGGGCTTCTTCCGGTGATCTGCCTCACCTTTGAAATGATTTACTTTCTTTCGACATTGATGGTTGGTCGGAAGAATTCGGCGATGCCCCAGGTACACATTCTTCCCGCATTTGTCCAAATATATACTTTCGGTGTCATCTAAATAGTGTGTGCATGCGTGGTATCCCTTGTTTGTCTGTCCTGAAAGGTTACTGAGAGCACGCCAGTCCTTGATGGTTACAAACAGCAACGCATATAAATCAAATTCATCCTGTTCGTTCTCATACCGCACACATACACCTTTTTTATTCAACATTTATAAAATTTCATCAACTAATGGCATTAGGTACATATCGATGTCATTTCCGGGTTGCTTAGGGCCTTGGATGAGCACTGACATCATAATGAACTTCCGCTTCATGCACAACCAAGGAGGAAGGTTATACATACATAGAGTCACATGCCATGTGTTATGCTTGCCGATCTGCTGCCCAAAAGGATTAACACTATCTACACTTAAACGAAACCATATGTTCCTTGGGTCACCTGTAAAGTCCCCCACTTTCTCTCGATCTTTCTCCACTGTGACCCATCAGCAGGTGCTCTTAACTTCCCGTCTTTCTTACGATCTTCCTTGTGCCATCACATCAACTTGGCATGCTAATGCGAAGCATCCTACGGACATCACCATGGCAAGAGTCACTTTGGCAAGTCACACGTGCGACGTCTACTTCACATACATAAAGGTGAATCATCTCCTTTACACGTGTTCACTTGACCCCTTCATGGATGGTATACTACTTGACACTCCTCTCGTGTGCATGCATAGGTACTGTTGGAGCTTCACGGATGATGAGAAGGAGTGCTAGCACCTAAGGAAGAGACGAAAGAAGAAGCGAGGACGAGACTCTGGAAGTCCGGGACCTTCAGGCCTTCCCGGAACCTCCGGACCCCGGACCTTCCGGCGGACCCGGACCTTCCGGCCTCCGACGACCAGAGCAGCTCCCAGACGTGCCAACTCTAGGTAGCCCGAACCCTGCGCGGACCTCACCCGGAACCTCCGGAGCCCGGAACTTCCAGACATCCCTAGAACTTCCGGCCCTGCCTACGCGCAAAGACTTGGGCCGCGGCCCATGTACCTATTTTCCCCCTCACTTACCCCTTCATGGCTTGCACTATATATACTCCTCTCCCACCTCCATTCTAGGGTTAGCAAAGTGATAGCTAATTGTTAATCTTTACTCCTTCCTCTACCTCTCCCATGGAGATAAAGACATCCACCGGAGAAGATCCATAAAGGATGTCAAGGCCCCTTGCGAGGGTAGATCCCTAGTGTATTCAAGGCCCCATCTCTCCTAGAGATTTGGGATGAACTACCCATGTATCCTTATTTCCATTGTTGTTCTTGGATCTTGATGCACTTCATGTATTTCTTGTGATTGGAAGAGTACTTGGTGTGGATCTTGTCCAATAGAGTGTTTTCCCCTTTGATTTCTCCATCTTTTCCCCTTGTTCTTCCTCGTGTTCTTCGTGTTCTTCGTGGAACCCCCTCCAATTCGTGAAAGATCGACACACACGGGCTTGCCCCGTATCATATGGTATCATGAGCCACGTTGATCACGAATTTGGATCCCTATGCCCCATGTTCTAGCCATTAGTTCGAGTTTGTCTCCCCAAATTCATTTTCCCCCCAAAAAATAGCCCCAAAATTTTTCTTGCATTTTGTTGTTCTTGTGAGTTTTTGTTGATTTAGATCTATGGATCTAGTGTTTGGCAAGTGGATCTACCTCCCTTGGCGTTCCCTAGCCCCAATTTATCCTTTTCCCCTTTAATTCCACCCTAGAAATCGAGTTTTTCTGCCCCCGGTTTCACATACGGAAATTAGGGTTCTTCCCGGAGTTGTTTCTGCGACCCTCGAAACTTCCGACATTGCCCGGAACTACCGGCCCCCGAAACTTCCGGACCTGGCCCGGAACTTCCGGCCTAAACAAAGAGTTTCCCCACATTTTCCCGTCCCTCCCGGAACTTCCGGATCCCGGAACTTCCGCCCGACCCGGAACTTCCCGCCTAACTAGAATCATTGCACAAATTTCAGCTTCAGCCATTTCACTGTTTCGGGCGTCACTTTCGCTCCCGAACTCTGATTTGAGTGTTCTTTGGCTCGTTTTGAAGCTATCAACGTACCCAAGCTGCTTATCTTAGTTTTACCATCATTTGACCACTTGAAATTGTTCGAATTTTGGCAAGTTTGTCTAGGCCCTCCACTATATCATCCGCTTTGCCACCATAGACTTCCGCAACCTAACCCATTTTGATTATCATTGCATTTGTGGTTGCTTGAGTTGTGATTTGAGTCTCCTAAGGTGTTTTGGCTACTTAGGGATGGTTACTTATTCATCAACCACCGATGACTTGTATTGGTCCATCATCTACATCGACCACCGACGTTCGACATCGATGATGACCATCCATCCTTTGAGACCATCTTCAACCGGAAGCAAGGCCGGTTCACCCCGACTTTGTGAAAGGTTAAGTGTGACGAAGGTATAAATTCCATCATACACTTTACCTTCCTTGACATTGCATCTTGTTAGCCCCACCATCTTTGCGATTACCTTCATAGCTATTGAGACTAGCTATCCGAGTATTACCAGGCTTCACGAAAACATGTGCACCTTAGTGATACGATATCATATTGTTGCATCATAAGAAATATCATATGGTGCAATTGCTTGCTCCGGTGCATATCTTGTGATATTTATCTCATATAGTTGGTTGAGGCTCAATATGAATAGTGGAAAGGAAGAGGAAAAAAAGCTTCTAAGCAAGAAAGAAAGATCAAAAGCTTATAAGCAAAGAGAGTTGAGCATGAAAGGATATAATTGTGCACGAGGATACTTGGAATAGGAAACATTTTGCTTGCATAAATAGGATTAGTTCCAAGTGGTGAATCATGCCCAAACGTGGAATAAGCTAGCATCTCTCCTTGTGTTTGTGCAACATGAGCTTTGCTCGTCCCTATAGTTGCACAAGCCCCATTATCACACCACGTGTGTTTCTCTATTGCCCTCCTCTATATTTGTGATCACTTGCTTTGCATTTTGAGTCCATTGGATTTATTTCAACATTTACAATATCTTGGACTTCATTTTGCTTGACTTTTGTGCCAGTAACCTCACCGAGCTCCACTATAAGCCATTTGTGTAGGTTGTGACAATTGGACAAGGTTTTTCACCGAGTGCACTCTTTCCTTGCATACATTGTGGTCTTTTGAGATCCATCTACAACTTCAGAAAGAGGTAACTTTGGTATCTTCATTCCATCTCATTCTCACACCTTCTAGAGTGCTTCCATGGATAGGGATGCCACATATACTTCGGTCTACAACAACAATGACGAGTTCGATGCCATGAAGAACATCATCGACGCCAAGATGCACGCTCAAATGGAGGAGCTCAAGGTCCTCATCAAGAACCGCAAGAGGTCTTCATCATCTTAGAGAAGACACTCAAGTGCACATGCTCCCGAGCTACCATCTCTGGCAAGATCACACCGGCATCGGCACCACCAACGACAGGAAGAAATAACGACGCCAACATCAAGGCGTCCAACAAAGAACAAGTGTGAAGTTCGTGAGCTCGACACCAACTACCGCTCAATGACTTCACCACATACTTTGGCATCTTCGCCAAGCGACTTCAAGGCATCTTCACCTTTGGATACGAGGCATCTTTGCCAACAAGGACTTCAAGAGAAGCTCCCTAAGCTCAAGTCCGTGACTTCCAGATACTACGACCTCGACATCGACCATGACATTCCTTTCTATGGGAGTCAAGACCCCGAGGAGTATCTTGATTGGGAGCACGAGATGGACCACTACCTCAAGCTACTTCAAGTCCCTTCTGAAGATCAAGTGAAGTGCGCCACAAGAAACATCCACGACAACATGTCAACATGGTGACTTCAGACATCTTCGAAGAGCTTCGACATGAGTTGGTCCAAGACGAAGAAAGCAATGCGGCGAGAATTTGTGCCTTCCACCTACACGGAACATCTTCAACACCAATTGGAGAACACCATACAAAGATCCAAGTCCATCGATGAGTACTTCATGAAGCTGAAGAAAGCCTTGCAACAAGCCGGCGTGACCGATCCCATCTGGATGAAGTTCTACTTCATGATGGGATTGAACAACGACATCGCCAAGCCTATCTTCAACAACAACTACGAGTCTCTCGACGAACTCTACATTGGTGCTCTCAAGGTGGCACAAGAACTCAATGCCAAGCCTACTCGACCCCATGCACACTTCACGACAACCAAGCTCTGAGACGACGAGCGTGAGGATGATACCAGCAAGATGTCAAAGCCCGACAAGCTCCAACACGACGCTCCCAAGTCTGACTTCACCACCATCCCTCTTTGTGGCATTGACTACGTAGAGTCTACCACAACTCTTTTTGAAGACGGTGCAGCGATGACTACGACTATGGAGCCACTCAAGGAACATGCTTTGAGGCGAGCGACAAGGTGGTGAGCAAGGACGATGCTTCCATCTTTGGAGGCGAGACTGATGATGTGCCATCTTCGGCCTTCATCCACATCGACGGTGACGATATGGTTGAGTATGGGATTTTCCCTTCGACCACGACAGCGTTTGGAGATGAGTTGAGCGACTTATGCCACCATATTGAGAGTGAGAGTGCCTTAAGCACTAGCCCCATATGTGATGAGTTGCTATAGTTCCCATGTGCGGAGAGCCACAACCCCCACCACTTGAGTGAGACGAGTGACTCCACAATATGTGAGTTTGAGTGCACCTACTTCGAGGGAGTGTGTGAGCCACCACCACATAGAGCGTGTGAGGTAGTTGATGGGGCATGTGCAGCCATTTCGATTTCTAACAACTTAACCTCTACCTCTATTGTGCCTTCTCATTTGGTGCTAGGTCCCATACATGATGACGTGCCGATCCTCAACGACTTCGTCCTCCTTTTGGACAAGACGATGGCCATGGTGGAATATGATGGACCACCCACATGGTTCCATCACAATGAAGATGACCACGAGTTGGTCTATGCTAGCTCACATATACCACATGAGTGGAATGACAAAGGTAACATAGGTGAATGTGAGGCTCTTGTCCCACTAGCGGACATTGTTTGCTTGCATCATGTTGATCCACCTATTGCAATGCTTCCTGATTATGCGACTTTCTCATATGATGAATTGCCCATTTATGATGTATTTGATGATTCTCATGTGGAGTCTATTCCTTGTGATGCCATGTTGCATAGGATTTCTTGTGAGAACTCTATAGGTCACATCATGTTTGACAATCCGCTTAACTTGTCATATGCTATGCATGAGATCTCACATATTGCATCTTTGCAATCTGTTCATAGTAACTATGCATATGCCATTAAAATAAACCCAATTTGCATATATGGCATAGATGACAAGCCCATGGTTATTGGCATTTGCTTTTCTTGTGATAACATTGCCATGCTCCCTTTGCATCATTTGCGCAATTGTTCTCATATGCCATGCCATGAACACCATGGTTTGGAAATGCATTGTTTTGGATGTTGTCCATATTCTCCGAATTATGCTTCCACTATTGCCCATGAGGAGACCCTCATAGTTTCCTCATGCATTATAGGAGATTGTGTTCCATCCCATCATTTGCATAACTTCCATATTTGTGTGCACAATATGTTTGCCATTGATTTGAATAATATGCTTGTGCCACATACCTGCTACAATTTGCATCCAAATCATGTTGAGCATAATAACTATCATTGCATGATGGATGACATGTTCCTATACCATGCATCGAATTTGTTTGAGCATTGCTTATATTGTGCTAACTCTCATGTGCACATATAGATCCTAATGGATGATGTGTACATATACCACGCACACACACAATTTCTTTTGTCTTTGTTGTGTGTAGGTACTCATGAATATTCATCAACCTCACAATCCCATGAGTTGACGAAAAGAGCTCCTGAGAGCACCAATGCTTTGGGATGCACCGGAATGTGTCTCCAACCATTCCCCTCGTGCAAGGACTACACACACCTCTTCTACTTGGCTCTCACATGTCTATGGCTTCTTTCTCATTACAGTAATTTTGTCCATATTGCCATGTTCACTTTGCATGATATGCTCATTTCTATGTCTTTACCATGCATTTGTGACCCATTCCTTTCTTCTTACATGTCACTTGATTCCCATATTCATATGTATATTTGCAAGCTTGGTGGAGGATCTACTTGCTATTGCCATGTTTGCTTGTTTACCCATGTCTACGATGATACTTTGCTCTTGCTTCATGCTCGCGATATGTCATGTGCATTATTGATGTCCACTATTTGCTCGTATGACATGATTGCCATGATTTCTTCTCGTTTGTTGCATCTTCACACTACTAGCTCGCACAACATGATCACTATACTTGTTTATGTTGCATCACCGATGTGCTTCTTTTATGCGGTCGATGACAACCATTGCCATGCCTCACACATGATGACCAATTGCTATTTATATTGTGTTCAGTGCCACACTACCTTCACTACACCATGTGAACATTATGCTTGGATTGTTTGCACTTGCCCCAGGTGTTTAGACACTTCATATTACTAGGTGTTGTGAATGATTCCTATGCCTATCATAGACCATTTGTTGATTGCTTTGTGCATAAGTGCTATGACCATGAGGTAGATGCTTGTTATTTTTCACACATATTTGCATCCCTACCTCACCTAGGCATACTTGTTTCCATGCTTTAATTGTTTGTGCTCAATCTGTATGCTTACATGCCTTGGCACAATTGATGCGGAGCATCCTACGGACAACACCATGGCAAGAGTCCCATTGCCAAGTGACACGTGCCACAATTACTCCACATACATAAAGGTGAATCTTCTCCTTTACACGTGCTCACTTGACCCCCTTGAGGATGGTATACTACTTGACACTCCTCTCGTGTGCATGCATAGGTATTGTCGGAGCTTCACAGATGATGATGAGGAGTGCCAGCACCTACGTACGACTACAACATCCGCGAGGGAGGCTTGGAAGAGAAGGAAGAGGAAGCGAGGACAAGTCTTTGGAAGACCCGGACCTTTCGTCCTGCCCAGAACCTCCGGACCCCGGACCTTCCGGCCTGCCTGAAACTTCCGGCCTCAACGCACCCCAGGCGTGCCAACTCTCTGGAAACCCCGGAACCTGCCCGGACCTTCCCCGGAACTTCCGCCCAGCCCGGAACTTCCGGCCTGCGTGCATGTATCCACTCGGGCCCAAGGCCCATGTACCCCTTTCTCACCCCCACTTCTCCCTAGACTATATATACTCATCTCCCACCTTCATTCTAGGGTTAGCATTGGTTTAGCTCTTAGATAGTTGAGCCTTGATTCTTCCACTTCCTCCTCCCATGGAGATTACCACCTCTATGTGAGAAGATCCAAGTGGATGTCAAGACCCCTTTTGTAGGCAAGATCCTCCAGGATACAAGGCCCCATATCCCCATGGGATTTGGGATGAACTCTACCATGTATTCTTCATTCCCTTTGTTGTTCATGTATCTTTGTGGATCTTGTGTGTGGTGAGTCTAGTGGATGTGTGATTGGGCTTATTCTTGAGTTTTTCCTCTTGTGATTTCTCCTCGTTCCTTCTCGTGTTCTTCGTGGAACCCCCTCCAATTCATGAAAGATCGACACCTATGGGTTTGCCCCGTATCATTTGGTATCATGAGCCACGTTTCTCACGAATTTGGAGTCCCCCCTGTTCGTTTTCTAGCTTGATTTTGTTTGATTTTGTCCCAATTCGAAAATCCCCACCAAAAATATCCCCATAAAGTTTCTTGTGATTTGTTGTTCTTGTGAGTTTTTGTTGATTTTGATCCGTGGATTTGGTGTTTGGCAAGTGGATGTACCTCCCTTGGCGTCCCCTAGACCTAATCCACCTTTCCCACTTCATTTTTGCCCTAAAAATCAAGTGTTTCCACCCCCATTTTCAGATCCGAAAATTAGGGTTCGTCCCGGAGTTGTTCCCATGTTCCCCGGAACTTCCGGCATCGCCCGAAACTTCCGGGCCCCAGAACTTCCGTCCCTAGCCTAGAACTTCCGACATAAAAAAAGTTTCCCCACATTTTCCCGTCCCTCCCGGAACTTCCGGAACCCCTCAGAACTTCCGCCTGGCCCGGAACTTCCGGCCTAACCAGAGTCTTTCCCAGATTTCAGATTCAGTCATTTCATCGTTTTGGTTATAACTAATTCATCCGAACTCCGATTTTGACGTTCTTTAGCTCGTTGGATTGCTATTGACACCCCCACGCCACAAAAATACTTCCAAAATCATTTGAATCCATCATATGTTCCAAAATTTGGCAAGTTTTCCTAGGCCCTCCACCATATCATCCGCTTTACCACCATAGACTTCCGCAACCTAACCCATTTTGATTATCATTGCATTTGTGGTTGCGTGAGTTGTGTTTTGAGTCTACTAAGGTATTTTGGCTACTTAGGGATGGTTACTTCTTCATCAACCAATGGTGACTTGTATCAATCCATCATCTACATCGACCACTGACGTTGGACATCGATGACGACCATCCATCCTTTGAGACCATCTTCAACCGGAAGCAAGGCCGGTTCATCCCGACTTCGTGAAAGGTTACGTGTGACAAAGGTATACATTCCGTCATACACTTTACTTCCTTTCCATTGCATCTTGTTAGCCCCACCATCTTTGCAATTACCTTCATACCTATTGAGACTAGCTATCCGAGTATTGCCGGGCTTCGCAAAAACTTGTGCACGTTAGTGATATGATATCATATTGGTGCATCATCGAAAATATCATATAGTGCAATTGCTTGCTCCCGTGCATATCTTGCGATATTTATCTCATATATTTGGTTGAGGCTCAATAAGAATAGTGTAAAGGAAGAGAAAAAAACTTTTAAGCAATAAAGAAAGGTCAAAGCTTATAAGAAAAGAGTTAAGCATGAAAAGAGATACTTGGAATAGGAAACATTTTGCTTGCATAAATAGGATTGGTGCCTGAAAGTGCGTTATATCGACTAGAGGGGGGTGAATAGGCGATTTTTACAAATTCATCACTGAGGAATTTCAACTTGAGGAATTTGAAATGTGATGAATAACTAGTGCATGAGAAACATATCAGTAGCATAGTCATCATGATGAAATATAGCATGCACATATTACAGGTAGCGTGATACATGATAAGCAGGTGAGGAACAAGGTAACTTGTAGAATTTCTGGTGATGAAATTGAGAAAGTCTTGAGTCAAATTCTTCAAACAGTAACGATCAATTTCATTAACAAGTATATGAGGAAATTAAAGGGTTGAGGAAATAAAACCAGGTAGCTCGATAAAGACAATGGTTTGATGACCCAGTTCCAACTGCTGTGACAGTCGTACATCTGGTTCGGAGCGGCCTGGTATTTAAACCAGAGGAATCATAGTCCCAAGACACACAGTCCTTACCGTATTCTCCTTGAGCTAAGGTCACACATTCCTCACCCAATACTCGTGGTAAGTCTTCAGGGTAGACTTCCAAAACCCTCACAAACTAGTCACCCGGGGATCCACAATTAACTACTGGATGCTCTAGACCAAGGTCACTCAGTGATCCCCAATTGACTGCAGGATGCACTAGACCATGACGCCTAACCGTCTGGAAGATACACAGTCTTCAAATGTAACAAGCATCGGTTTCACATAGGAACAATCTCTTCAGTGATGCTCAATCACTTTGGGTTCGGTGGTTTGGATTTGGGTTTTTCCTCACTAATGATTTTCTCTCAAAGTTCTTGGAGGATGGGTTGTTCTCAAATAACAAGTGTCAGTTCTCTCTTGGAGCAGCCAACCAACTAGTGGTTGTGAGGGGTGGCTATTTATAGCCAGGGTGCAAGCTGACATGATAAGACATAAATGCCCCCAATGATATGACCGTTATGTGGATAAGATGATTGGGGACAGGTGGCACTAAGCACAACAACGGTCGGAATTTCGAACTATGAAAGTTCTCAGGCTTATCATATTCCTCACTTGTAGGCAATTCGCACTGGCGGAATCCTAACTCCTTAGTCAGATCAATTTCATCAGAGACCAGAAGAACTTCGTCTCTGTCACTAAAGAACTTGACTGAACCGCAAGATATTTGCGAAGGCTCCACTCGAAGGATTTGATAGGTTGAGGCTTTTGAGTTGAGTATCAGTTGGAAATTTTCCTTAGTATTACCTTGCCCCCCTTTAACAGTACGGTGTTTCCTATGACACAAAGAAAGGAAATGAAGCTACAAAAAAAGCTTCACGCTTCATAGTCCTCCTTCATATCTTCAAGGTCACACCAACTTCTTCATTCTCAAAGTCTTTAGGGAATACCAATGTCTTCAGCAAAGTCTTCACCAAAGTCTTCAGTTGAAGACATTCATTTTTAGGGGTCGATAATCTCCGAATATATCAAACTCCTGATCGACGTATAGAGCCCGTGTACACTTACAAACACATTAGTCTCTTAACCTATAAGTCTTCAATACACCAAAGTCACTAAGGGGTACTAGATGCACTTATAGTGCCAAGTAGTGAATCGTGCCCAAACGTGCAATCAAGCTAGTGTCTATCCTTGTGTTTGTGCAACACGAGCTTAGTCTTTGTTAGGCAACTTTGTATTGCTCATCCCTATAGTTGCACAAGCCCCATTATCCCACCGCACGTGTTTCTCTTTTGCCCTCCTCTATATTTGTGATCTCTTGCTTTGCATTTTGAGTCATTTGGATTTATTTCAACATTTACAATATCTTGGACATCAATTTGCATGAATTTGTGCCACTTTTCCTAATTGAGCCACTGGATAATCTACATGTTGTAGGTGTGAGTGAACAAGTCCGGTGCTAATTCCACTATTCTCTCAATTCACATTGAGTGAAACGGGATACATCCTCAAATTTGGTAATGGTATCTTGGTGTTGTTTATCTCATTTCCCACTCACTTTTGCTCAAGTCTTGTGATGGCTAGGTAAAGCACATCATCTTAGGTCTTCAATGACTACATCGACATGAGCAACCACATCAACCAGAAACTCGAGCGCCTCGCATCGACATACGACACTCCGAAGCTCAGAAAAGAGACATGGTGGCCGCACATATGGAGCAACTTCAACACATGGTGGCCAACTACAAGTATTCTTACCCTTCGTCATCGTCACGGTGTAGACGCTCAAGTCACACATCTTCGAAGAGACAAGTGCGCGAAGACCAAGATCACCACCAAGGACAAGCTTCGACGCCAAGATCAAGGAGATCGACTACATGCATGGATGACCCTTCCATCTTCGGAAGCATCCCAAGGAAGATGGCCGAGCATGGGATTTCCCTTCGGTCATGGAGGAGAGTGATGATGGGCCATCTTCGGCCTTCATCCATGATGACGGCGACGAGTTGGTTGAGCATGGGATTTTCCCTTCGACCACGGCGACGTTTGGTGATGAGTTGTGTGAATTTTGCCACCGTATTGAGAGTGAGAGTGACTTCACCACTAGCCAAATATATGATGAGTTTCCCCCATTTGCATGTGAGGAGAGGCACAACCCCCACCACTTGAGTAAGATGAGTGACTCCACCATATGTGAGTATGAGCACAACTACCTAGAGGGAGTGAGTAAGACACCACCACATAGAGCGAGTGAGGTAGTTGATAGGGCATGTGAGGCCATTTCAATTTATAAAAACTTAACCTCCACCTCTATTGTGTCTTCTTCTTTGGTGCTAGGTGCCATATTCGACGACGCGCCGATCCTTGACGACTTCGTCCTCCCTTTGGACAAGACGATGGCCATGGTGGATGATGATGCACCCCCCACATGGTTCCATCACAATCACGAGGACCACAATTTTGTTTCTCCCACCTCACCTACACCACATGAGTGGAATGATAAACGTAAAATAGGTGAAGGTGATGCTTTTGTCCCACTAGTGGATGATCTTGACATTGATTGCTTGCATGATGTTGATCATCTTATGGGTACTTCACATGCTATGTCCTCTTCATGCTTAGAAGTGCCCCCTATTTATGATGAATATGATGATGAGCATGTTGACTTACCTAGTTGTGATGTTATACTCCATAGCATATCATGTGAAAACTCTATTGGTCACATCATGTTTGACAATCCTCTTGACTTGTCATATGCTATGTGTGAAATTTATCATATTGCATCTTTGCAATCTCACCATAGTGACTATGCATATCCCATAAAAATTAATCCAATTTTCTCATATGGCATAGACGACAAGCCCATGGTTATTGGCATTTTCTTTTCTTGTGATGATATTGTCATGCTTCCTTTGCATCATTTGCGTAATACTTCTCATATGACATGCCATGACCACCTTGCTTTGGATATGCATTGTTTTGGAGGTTGTCCATATTCTCCATATTATGCTTCCGCTATTGCACATGAGGAGGCCCCCATAGTTTCCTCATACATTTTAGGAGATTTGGTTCCATCTCATCCATTGCATGATCCCCAAACTTGTGTGCACGATATGCTAACCATGAATAAAAATTCTATTGATGTGCCATATATCTGCATGCTCAATTTGTGTCCCCATCATGTTATACACAACAACTATTATTTCATGATAGATGACATGTTCCAATACCATGCATCGAATTTCTTTGAGCATTGCTTATCTTGTGCTAACTTACACAAGCACTTGCACATCCTAACGGATGATGTATACATATACCACGCACACACAATTTTCCTTTTATCTTTGTTGTGTGTAGGTACCCATGATTACTCGTCAACCTCACAATCCCATGAGTTGGCGAAAAGAGCTCTTGAGAGCACGGATGCTTTGGGATTCATCGGAACGCGTCTCCAACCATTCCCCTCGCGCAAGGACTACGCGCATATCTTCTACATGGCCCTCACATGGTTATGGCTTCTTGTGCATTTTAAATCCTTTGCGAATATCTCCATGTTCACTTTGCATGATATGCTCATTTCTATGCCTTTGCCATTTATTTGTGACCCATGCTTTGCATTACACATGACCCATGTTTCTCATATTTGTATGTGTATTTGCGAGCTTGGTGGAGATACTACTTGTTATTGCCATTTTTGCTTTGTGCCCCGTGCCTATGACGATATATTGATCATGTTTTGTTCCCATGCTTGCGTTATGTCATGTGCATTGTCTATGCCTATTATTTTCTCAAATGACATGATTTCCATGATTTCCCCTAGTACGTTGCATCTTCGCACTACTAGTTTGCACTACATGATCACTATGCTTGCTTATGTTGCATCACCGATGTGCTCCTTTTATGCGGTTGATGACAATCATTGCCATGCTTTCCACATGATTGATATTGCACATTGTCACATGTCTCAACGTGATGCCTCTTTCTTGCTATATGATTTTCCATGTATTGAGTGCAACATTGTTATTAATCTTGCTATTGAGATTGCCCCCATAGCTTTCTCACATATTATTGGAGATTTTGAACTATTTCATGGGAAGCATGCTTGTCTTCCTTCTTTGCACCATATGCCTAGTGCCATGAATATAGCCATTGTTGCATCATATTGTTCATATACTTTTGTTCCTAATGGTTATGTGCAAGAGAGGAGAACCATCATGATGGATGATATGTTTATCTACGATGCACATACATCCTTTACTTTGTTGTGTGTATGCATAGGATACTTTGACATGTCAACTTCCCCTTCACGTGAGTTGACGATTCAAGCTCTTGAGAACGAGCCATGCTACACCGACGCGTTTCTACATCGCACTTTTCTTGCGCATCGACATTGTGACATACGCACAAGGTCACACCTTCAAGGTGATATCCTTCTTGGGCATGGATATTGTGGCTCATACTACTTGTGTTGCTTGTACCACGCCATATATTGGTCATCTTGGACCACTTACTTGCACACATGTAAGATACATTACTTCCATTGTAGATTGCCATCTTTTCATGACTCATGACATATATACCTTGTGTGTTGCACCCAAGTTGTGGATTGTTTGCTCTTATCATAGGCTTGGTTGCAACAATGTCCATACTTCACATTTGTCATGCTACATTGCTTGCTATATGCTTGACTTGATTGCCTCACACATGATGACCAATTGCTCTTTCTATGTGCTGAGTGCCTCACTATCTTGCACTTTGGATTGCACCTTGTGTTTCAACACTTCATTCTACTTGGTGTTGTGAATGATTCCTATGCCTATCATATACCTTTCATTGCTTGCTTTGTGCATACTTGCTATGGCCATGAGGTAGATGCTTGTTATATTGTCACACATATTTGCGTCCCTACCTCACCTTGGCATACTTGCTCCCATGATTAAATTGCTTGTGCTCAATTTGTATGCTAACAATCCATGTCACAATCCCTTGTCATGCCACATGTTATGCATGATGAAAACACTTGTGCGGTGATTCACCAGTTCAATGCTTGGTTTTGTACTAACGCTAACCACATTAGTTTTTTCGAGTGTTTGTTGTCCTTGCTCCTTTTGAAGGAATTACAAGACGGCTCGACATTGGAGAGTGCACCTTTAGAGCTTGATGATGATGAGTGCTTGGTGATCATCCACATCTACACGGCGACGCCATCTCCTTCCCATGGTGACTTGGATCTTGATCCAAGGAAGGATCTTTCCCAAGGGGGAGGGGATGATGTGGAGCATTGATAACCCATAAGTATAGGGGATTGCAACATTTTTTGAGGGTAGAGTATTCAACGCAAATTTATTGATTCGACACAAGGGGAGCCAAAGAATATTCTTGAGTATTAGCAGCCGAGTTGTCAATTCGAGCACACCTGAAAGACTTAATATCTACAGCAAAGTATTCAGTAGCAAAGTAATATGGTAGTAACGGTAACTGTGGCAAGGTGATAGTAGAGGTTTGTAGTGATTGTGACAGTAGCAACTAAAAAGTAACTCAGTGAAGATCAATATATGAAAAGCTCGTAAACAATGGATCAGTGATGGATAATTATGTCGGATGGCATTCATCATGCAAAATTTATAACATAGGGTTATACAGAACTAGCTCCAATTCATCAATGTACTGTAGGCATGTATTCCGTATATAGTCATACGTGCTTATGGAAAAGAACTTGCATAGCATCTTTTGTCCTACCCTCCCATGGCAGCGGGGTCCTATTGGAAACTAAGGGATATTAAGGCCTCCTTTTAATAGAGAACTGGACCAAAGCATTAGCACTTAGTGAATACATGAACTCCTCAAACTACGGTAATCACCGGAAAGAATCCTAGCTATTGTCCCCCCTGGGGAATGTGGATCATAACTCATAATAGGTGTCTACATCTTGCAAGATAGGATCAAGAACAGACATATATTCATGAAAACATAATAGGTTCAGATCTGAAATCATGTCACTCGGGCCCTAGTGACAAGCATTAAGCATAGCAAAGTCATAGCAACATCAATCTCAGAACATAGTGGATACTAGGGATCAAACCCTAACAAAACTAACTCGATTACATGACAAATATCATCCAACCCATCACCGTCCAGCAAGCCTACGAGGGGATTACTCACGAACAGTGGAGAGCATCATGGAATTGGTGATGAAGGATGGTTGGTGATGATGAAGGCGTCGATTTCCCCTCTTCGGAGCCCAAAACGGACTCCAGATCTGGTCTCCCGAGGAAGAACAAGAGGTGGCGGCGGCTCCGTATCGTGAAACGCGAAGAACTCTTCTCTCTGATTTTTTCTCCCCGAATAGAATATATAGTAGTGGAAACGAGGTTGGAGGAGCAGCAGGGGGCCCACAAGCCTGCTCGGTGCAGCCTAGGGGGGTGGCCGTGCCCACCAGGCTTGTGGCGAGGTGGTGGCCCCCCTGCAGTTGATTCTTTCGCCAGTATTTTTTATTAATTCCAAAAATATTCTCCGTAAATTTTTAGGAGGATCCGAGAACTTTTATTTCTGCACAAAAATAACACTAAGGCAATCCGGGTTAGTTCCATTCAAATCATGCAAATTAGGGTCCAAAACAAGGGCAAAAGAGTTTGGAAAAGTAGATACGTTGGAGACGTATCAACTCCCCCAAGCTTAAACCTTTGCTTGTCCTCAAACAATTCAGTTGATAAACTGAAAGTGATAAAGAAAAACTTTTACAAACTCTGTTTGATCTTGCTGTTGTAAATGTGTCTAACTTATGTTTAGATTTTCAGCAAAGATTATAAACTAACCACATTCACAATAACACTTAGGTCTCACATTTACTCATAGCAATGACATAACCAACTAGCGAGCAATAATAACAAGTCTCAGATGACAACAATTGTATCAAAACAATCATGATATAATATGACATAATGGTATCTCGCCAGCCCTTTCTGAGACCGCAAAACATAAATGTAGAGCACCCGTGGAGAACAAAGACTGGCTAAACATTGTAATTCACGGTGAGAGAGATCCAGTAATGCTCATACTCAATATCAATTAATAGCAAGGCATAAAAATGACAATGGTGCTCTCTAACTAGTTCTTTTTATAAGAGGATGATGACTCAACAATAAAGTAAATGGAAAGACCCTTCGCAGAGGGAAGCATTGATTTGCAAAGGTGCCAGAGCTCAAGGTTTGAAAAACAGAGATAGGTAATTATTTTGGAGCGGTATGCTTTCGTTTCTCACATAACTACCAAGAGGTTTTCAATATCTTTCATGATAGATACATTATAGGCGGTTCCCAAACAGAATGGTAAAGTTTTTACTCCCTCTCCACCAATTAGTCACACTCCATGGCAAGCCGAATTCACGGGTACCGTCCATACAAACACAGTCCTGGGGGAGTTTTGTTTAATTGTATTTTGCTTTTTATTTCGAGCATGGAACTGGGCATCCCGATTACCAGCGACTTTCTCGTGAATGATAGTGAATCAACACATGTCGTGAGAATAACCCACCTAGCATGGAAGATACTAACAGCCCCCAGTTGCCACATGAGCGATTTGGGCATCCAAAACAGAAAGTTTATTTGACGGTTTAAAGTATAGCACATGCAAATTTACTTGGAATGGCAGGTAAATACCGCATACAGGTAGATATGGTGGACTCATATGGAACAACTTTGGGTTTATTGAGATGGATGCACAAGCAGTATTCCCGCTTAGTACAAGTGAAGGCTAGCAAAAGACTGGGGAGCGACCAACTAGAGAGCGACACAGTCATCAACGTGCTTTGAGATTAACCAACATTGAATGCAAGCATGAGTAGGATATAATTCACTATGAACATAAATATCATGGAGGCTATGTTGATTTGTTTCAACTACATGCGTGAACATGTGCGAAGTCAAGCCACTTTAATTATCCAGAGGAGGATACCATTATATCATACTACATCACAACCATTTAATGCGCATGTTGGCACTCAAGACGAACCATTATCCACTCTTAGCTAATTAAGCATGGCATGAATAACTATAATCTCTAATTATCATTGCAAGCATGTTCAACTCATAATGTACTGAATTCAAAACAATGAGCTAATCATATTTACAATAGCAAGATATGTTGAGTTCATACCAGCTTTTCTCCATCTCAATCTTTTCATCAAATATCGTCATTATTGCCTTTCACTTGCATGACTGAACGATGTGAATAATAATAAGAGTGCACGTGCATTGGACTAAGCTGGAATCTGCAAACATATTGGGATCTTTGTAAGATAAACAATAATGCATGTGAGAGCCACTCAACATGTTATCGTGGCCTTGTCCTTATGACCCAAAGAAAAGAAAGGAAAATTATTTACATGGGAAAGGTCCCAACAAGCAAAAGAAGAACGAGATATCTTTTGGGGTTTTCTCTTTAATTTTACAACTAAGCAACTAGGAAATAAAGCTAGAACCAACTTTTTTTGTATTTTCCTCAAAGTTAATTAAACACACAAGAAAGCAAAACAAGAAATAAGCTACCATGGATAGTACAATGAAAAAGTATGAACACCGAAAACTGAAATAAGTCTGTGAACATGAATGTAATGTTGGTGAGAAATACGTACTCCCCCAAGCTTAGACTTTTGACCTAGGTTGGTCTAGGGCCATGGCTGGAAATAACCTTCTCCGGGATACTCCAGAGGAAACTAAGGGTTCCACTGATTAGCGACCTCCTGTGGCTCCCACTGAAAGATCGGGACCTAATATGGATCAAGGGCTGGTGCTTGTTCAGGTGTTGGGGGTTGCGCCAAACACCAATATCAATAGATGTCATCGGGCATAATAGTGTACCTGCCTGAATGAATATCAAATAGAGAAGAAGCAGTCAGAGTAATAATCTCACAAGTACCCTGACTAAATACTAAATTGTAAAGCAGCCTCCTATCATCACTATATTTAATAACAACACGGGCTACCATACGGTCATAATCTAAAAAATCCGCGGGTATTGGCCTCTCATATTTCCCGTGAAGCCTAATGGGTATCTCAAAATGTTTAGCTAAGCGAGATGCATAGATACCTCTGAATATGGCCCCTTCGGACGGTTTGTGTTCAACCATTGGGCCACCATAGAGCCCAGACTAAAGGTTCTATCAACAAATAAAGCATGATGCAAAATAGCAAGGTCAGGGGCACTAAGTCTTCCACTCTCCCAACGACCAACTAAACATCTTCCCGCAAATAATGAATAATAGCGTAGCACAGGAAAATGTAAACTAGATGCTCTTGCCCTTGACACGCCTCTCTCTTCTCCTACAGTGACTGTGGCAATAAAATCTTCCATGTCTCGAGGACGTGGTTCCCTGATTCTACCCTCATAGGGTGTCTTGCAAACTTTGCAAAAATCATATTGGTTCATTTTCTTAGGCACATCATATAAGTGAAATTCTACTGTAGGAGGGTCTTCCCTAGGATGAAAGTGAAAATTTTGCACAAAGGTATTAGTGAGCAAGAGGTACTGGTCACACTTATCGTTGAGGAAGTCGGTGATGCCTCCATTCTCAGTCAAATAATAGAAATCTTCATAAATTATGTCCGCCCTCAAGAATGTGTCACACGGCCATTCACATGGTCAGATTTCTGCGACGCGAGGAAGATTATATTTGGGTTTCTCCTTCATTTAATTTTCATCTTCCTTAGAACCCCGGCTTGAAGAACCTCTTAGTAACCTTCTCAACATTTCTGAAAAATTCTGAAATTTTTAGTGAGTGAAAATAAAGGTGAACAAAACTCAACAAAACTCATAGCAACTTCTCCCTCAAGTGCCTAGAGAATATATCATGCATGAAAACTACTTGGGACCATAAAAATTTGTCATGCAAGCTGAAGAACAAGGTCACCATAACAACAAAAACTTGCAATATATAAGGAACTAGAACAAAAATGAATTGGACCATTGGAGGAGTCACATACTGATGAGCAATCCCCCAAAACAGTTTTGCAAATGGAGCTTTGAGCAAGGAGATCGAAAATGGAAGCAAGATGAGCTAGAACACGGGTTTGAGCAATGCTATGATTTTTTCTGGAGAAAGATGAAGTGAATGGGTGCTGGAATAAGTGGAGGAGGGCCACGTGGGACCCACAAGCCACAAGGGCACGCCTAGGGGGGTTGGCCGCGCCCTGCAGGCTTGTGGCCCACTAGTGAAGTGCCCTGATGCATTCTCAATGCCAAAAATTCTTAAATATTCCCGAAAAAATCATACTAAATTTTCAAGGAATTCTGGGAACTTTTATTTTTAGGTCATTTTTCTATTGCACGGAAAAGTCAGAAAACATAAAAATAATTGCATTTTTACTTAATTTCATCTAGGTAATAGAAAGTAAAAAGTTAGGTGCAGGAGGTTGTGCTTTCTAAATTCATCCATCTCATGCTCATCAAAAGGAATCCATCAATAAGGTTGGTCAAGACTTATTAACAACCTTCTTTCGAATATCGTGAAACCAAAGAATTTTTGAATAACACTAAGTTACCTCAATGGGGATATGCATTTCCCCAACAACAAGTATATCATATTTCTTCTTGACAGTAGGAAGAGGGAACTCAAAGTTTCCAATAATAATTGTTGGAATTTTTTCAATAGAGTTGATAGTATGAACTTGAGGTTGTTTCTTCGGAAAGTGTACCGTATGTTAATTACCATTAATATGAAAAGTGACATTGCCATTGTTGCAATCAATAATAGCCCCTACAGTATTCAAAAAGGGTCTACCAAGGATGATCGACATACTGTCTTCCTCGAGTTGTCAATTCAACCACACCTGAAAGACTTAATATCTGCAGCAAAGTATTCAGTAGCAAAGTAATATGGTAGTAACGGTAACTATGGCAAGGTGATAGTAGCAGTTTGTAGTGATTGTGACAGTAGCAACGGAAAAGTAACTTAGCAAAGATCAATATATGAAAAGCTCGTAGGCAATGGATCAGTGATGGATAATTATGTTGGATGGCATTCATTATGCAACAGTTATAACATAGGGTGACACAGAACTAGCTCCAATTCATCAATGTAATGTAGGCATGTATTCCGTATATAGTCATACGTGCTTATGGAAAAGAACTTGCATGACATCTTTTGTCCTACCCTCCTGTGGTAGAGGGGTCCTATTGGAAACTAAGGGATATTAAGGCCTCCTTTTAATAGTGAATTGGACCAAAGAATTAGCACTTAGTGAATACATGAACTCCTCAAACTATGGTAATCACCGGAAAGAATCCCAGTTATTGTCACCCTAGGGATGCAGATCATAACTCGTAATAGGATCTACAACTTGCAATATAGGATCAAGAACACACATATATTCATGAAAACATAATAGGTTCAGATCTGAAATCATGGTACTCAGGCCCTAGTGACAAGCATTAAGCATAGCAAAGTCATAGCAACATCAATCTTAGAACATAGTGGATACTAGGGATCAAACCCTAACAAAACTAACTCGATTACATGATAAATCTCATCCAACCCATCGTCGTACAACAAGCCTATGATGAGATTACTCACGAACGGTGGAGAGCATCATGGAATTGGCGATGAAGGATGGTTGGTGATGACGAAGGCGTCGATTTCCCCTCTCCGGAGCCCAAAACGGACTCCAGATCTGGTCTACCGAGGAAGAACAGGAGGTGGCGGTGGCTCTGTATCGTGAAACGTGATGAACTCTTCTCCCTGATTCCTTTCTCCCCAAATAGGAATATATAGGAGTGGAAACGAGGTCGGAGGAGCAGCAGGGGACCCACAAGCCTGCTCGGCGCGGCCTAGGGGGTAGCCGCGCCCACTAGGCTTGTGGCCAGGTGGTGGGCCCCATGTCGTTGATTCTTTTGCTAGTATTTTTTATTAATTACAAAAATATTCTCCGTAATTTTTTAGAATGATCCGAGAACTTTTATTTCTGCACAAAAATAACACCAAGGCAATTCTGCTGAAATCATCGCTAGTCCGGGTTAGTTCCATTCAAATCTTGCAAATTAGAGTCCAAAAAAAGGGCAAAAGAGTTTGGAAAAGTAGATGCGTTGGAGACGTATCAAGCATCCTACGGACAACACCATGGCAAGAGTACCTTTGCCAAGTGATACATGCTGCAACTACTCCACATATATAAAGGTGAATCTTCTCCTTTACACGTGCTCACTTGACTCCTTCAAGGATGGTATACTACTTGACACTCCTCTTGTGTGCATGCATAAGTATTATCGGAGCTTCACAGATGATGAGGAGGAGTGCCAGCACCTACGTACGACTACACCATCCGTGAGGGAGGCTTGGAAGAGAAGGAAGAAGAAGCAAGGACACGTCTCTGGAAGGCCCGAACCTTCCGGCCTGCCTGGAACCTCCGGACCCCGGGCCTTCCGGCCTGCCCGGAACTTCCGGCCTCAGCGTGCCCCAAGCGTGCAAACTCTCTGGAAACCCCGGAACCTGCCCGGACCTTCCCCGGAACTTCCGGCCTATGTGCGTGCATCCACTCGGGCCCAAGGCCCATGTACCCCTTTCTCACCTCCACTTCTCCCTAGACTATTTATACTCATCTCCCACCTCCATTCTAGGGTTAGCATTGGTTTAACTCATAGATAGTTGAGCCATGCTCCTTCCACTTCCTCCTCCCATGGATATGACCTCCTGTATGTGACAAGATCCAAGTGGATGTCAATACCCCTCTTGTAGGGAAGATCCTCCGAGATATCAAGGCCCCATCTCCCCATGGGATTTGGGATGAACTCTACCATGTATCCTTCTTTCCCTTTGTTGTTCATGTACCTTTGTGGATCTTGTATGTGGTGAGTCTAGTGGATGTGTGATTGGACTTGTTCTTGAGCGTTTCCTCTTGTGATTTCTCCTTGTTCCTCCCTGTGGTCTTCGTGTTCTTCGTGGAACCCCCCTTCAATTCATGAAAGATTGACACCTACGGGTTTGCCTTGTATCAACAATCCCTTGGCATACCATATGTTATGCATGATGACAACACTTAAGCAGTGATTCAATACTTGAATGTTTGGTTTTGCCCTCAGGCGAACCACATTTGTTCTTCGAAATGTTTGTCATGTTTTCTCCTTTTGAAGGAATTACTAGATGGTGCGACATTGGTGAGTGTACATTACGAGCTTGATGATCATGAGCGCTTGGTGACCGTCCACTTCTACACAACGACGCCATCTCTTTACCATGGTGATTTAGATTTTGATCCGAGGACGGATCTTTCACAAGGGGGAGGGGATGATGCGGAGCATCCTACGGACATCACCATGGCAAGAGTCACTTTAGCAAGTGACACGTGCGACGTCTACTTCACATACATAAAGGTGATTCATCTCCTTTACACGTGTTTACTTGATCCCTTTGTGGATGGTATACTACTTGACACTCCTCTCGTGTGCATGCATAGATACTGTCGGAGCTTCACGGATGGTGAGGAGGAGTGCCAACACCTACGTACGACTACACCATCCGCGAGGGAACTTTGAAGAGACAGAAGAAGAAGCGAGGATGAGACTGTGGAAGTCCCCGACCTTCCCAAAACCTCCAGACCCCAGACCTTCCGGACGGCCCGTACCTTCCGTCCTCTGGCGACCAGAGCAGCTCCCAGACATGCCAACTCGCTGGATAGCCCAGACCCTGCCCGGAACCTCCGGAGCCCGAAACTTCTGGCCATCCCCGGAACTTCCGGCCCTGCCTTCACGCAGAGGGTAGATCCCTAGTGTATTCAAGGCCCCATATCTCCTAGAGATTTGGATGAACTACCCATGTATCCTTATTTCCATTGTTGCTCTTGGATCTTGATGCACTTCATGTATAGCTTGTGATTGGAGGAGTACTTGTGTGGATCTTGCCCAATAGGGTATTTTCCCCTTTGTTTTCTCCATGTTTTCCCCTCGTTCTTCCCCATGTTCTTCGTGGAATCCCCATCCAATCCGTGAAAGATCGAGACACAGGCTTGCCTTGTATAACATGCTCTTTGTTTCTAAACAAACATTTCAACCGTGGTATTATAGGAGCATACCATATCACCTTGGCAGGAACCCTCTTCCCAGTGAAGCGGCCCTCAACATCACCACTGCCATCTCATCTGATATTATACCGCAATGCACCGCATACCGGGCATGCGTTCAAATCCCCGGACACACCATGCTAGAGGTTGCTGTCATTAGGGCATGCATTTATTTTCTGCACCTCCAATCCTAGAGGGCATAGAACCTTCTTTGCTCCGTACGTAATGTCGAGAAATTCGTTTTCCTTTGGAAGCTCCTTCTTCATTATTTTCAGTAGCGAGCCATATCCCTTGTTAGATACACTATTGTCTGCCTTCCATTGCAGCAATTCCAGTGTGGTACCGAGCTTTGTGTTGTCATCTTCGCAATTTGGGTACCACCCTTTTTTGTGATCCTCTAACATGCGATCGAACTTAAACTTCTCCCTTTCACTTTCGCATTCTCTCTGTGCATCGAGAATGACCCGACGAAGATCATCATCAGGCACATCATCTGGTTCCTCTTGATCTCCAGCTTCCCCCATTGCAGCATCACCGTATTCAGGGGGCGGATAGTTGTCATCATCCTCTTCTTCTTTGTTGTCTTCCATCATAACCCCTCTTTCTCCATGCTTGGTCCAAACATTATAGTGTGGCATGAAACCCTTCTCAAGAAGGTGGAAGTGAAGGGTTTTAGAGTTGGAGTAATCCTTCGTATTCCCAGAGACAGTACACGGAAAATGCATAAAACCATTCTATTGGTTTGCCTCAACCACTTTGAGAAAATTATGCAGGCCCTTGATGTACTCGGAGGTGCGTCGGTCACCTAAATCCATTGACGGTTCATCCGCGTGCATTATATAATTAAGTGTATCAAAAACCATTACAGAACATCATGAATACAGAAGTGACCAAATTAATAGAAGTTCATCATCACATTAAAACCAAATTAAAATAGTGACCAAAATAAATACATAAAGTTCATACAGAGTTCTCATTGAATAACATATAGCTCTATAGAGCATCTAATTAAAACATACATTGAAACTATGTAAAACATTTAAATGCAACAACAAATGTGGTCATAACTGCAACTAAGGTACCAATTGATCCAACGGTATAATGATACCAAGCCCTAGTATGAATGGCATATTTTCTATTCTTTCTAATCTTCAAGCGCATTGCATCCATCTTGATCTTGTGATCTTCGACGACATCAGCAACATGCAACTCCAATTAGATCTTCTCCTCCTCAATTCATGTCATTTTTTTCTTAAAGTAATTGTTTTATTTTTCAACTTAATTTAACCTCTCGACAAGAGGGTCGGTTCGAATTTCCGGTTCACATACCTCCTAGATAAAAACATCTATGTCATGTTGGTCGGCATAATTTTCATAAACACTAAATGAAACAAATAGTTAGAAAAGATAATATACCACATCTGAATCATAGACAGGACGAGGGTTGACTGGGGCGGATACCAAAACCATGACATTATATAATAACAAACAATAAGAAAAGTAAGAAAATTGTACAAGTATCTATCTAAATCATAAAAGTAAGATTTTTTTTCTTTTACAAAGAAGATAAGAACAAGAAGCTCACCGCCATGGTGCCGTCAACGAGACTGATGCGGGCGATCGATGGTGGTGAGGACGGGAACGGGACAAGATGGACCGCCAAACCTAGACAAATCTTGAGGAAAATGGAGCTTGGAGGTCGAGCTTGGAGATGAGAAAGCTTAAGTGTGGCTCGAGCATTTCATCGAACACCTCATGTGCATAGGAGGTGAGAGCTAGAGCAACACACACCTGCACACGCCGGTGGCCAAAAAACAAAGTGAGCAGACAGGGGCAGGGCCCGGGTATATATAGGGTTATATCTTTAGTACAAGTTGTGGCTAGAACGGGGACAAAATACTGACCTTTGGTCCCAGTTCCAGCTACCAACCAGTACTAAAGGTGTTGGGCCAGGAGCGAGGCCCATTGGTCCAGGTTCGTGTCTGGAACCGAGACCAAAAGTGTCAGACGAACCGGGACCAATGGCCCCCGAGGCCCGGCCGGCGCCCTGGCCTCATGAACCGGGACTGATGCACCCTTTGGTCCCGATTCGTAAGTGAACCGGGATTAATGCCCTTATCCTGGCCTCAAACAAAGCCCTATTTTCTACTAGTGTAGGGTTGGGTCACGTATGACAACTAGTTAATCACACATGACAACTATTGTTTGACAACACGTGGAAAGTAGTTAATCACACATGGAAACTTTGGTTTGATCACATGCGACAACTACCGTTAATTAGACATGGCAACTATAATTAACAAAAAGAGAGAGGTTGCCATGCTTTACATCTAAAGTTGCAATCCCTGGGTAGCTAAAGTTGTCATCCCCTAGTAACTAAAGTAGCTACGCTAAGACGTGTGAGCAGATTTGCTTCGTGCTAGACGTGTGGGGTGGAAATGAGTAGTAGTTCACTATTAGAAAACAACCCATTTGTCCCGATTCTAGAGGCCCATTAGTCCCAGTTATGGAACTGGTACTAAAGGGTCGTGACTAGAGCCCTAAACCTTTAGTCCCGGTTCGCTTACAAACTATGATAGAAGGGGCCCCACATGGCCTCTGCGGGGAGCCCAAGCAGGAGGACCTTTAGTCCCAGTTGGTAACACCAACCGGGACCAAAGGGCATCCACGCATCAGCATCTGGCAGTTGCTGGTTTTTTTTGAAAGGGGGGGTGGGGTTTAGGGGTTTTTGGAGGGTTAATTTAGGGGTTTCATATCGTGTTAGCTAGCTAATTAATAGAGAGAAGTGTCCTCTCTTTCTCCGTGCTTGGTTGACGCTAGCTACTATAGAGAGAACTCGACACGCTGGCTAGTAAGAAAATGAAGGAACCATTAAGTACACAATATTTTCATGAACACATACAGAGAAAAGTGATCGACCTCTCTTTCTCTGAGAGATTGGTCGAACAACAAGTTTTTTATGCCTATCTGACGCTACTAGCTACATATATACAATATAAGATCTCTAACAATCCCTAAGATCCAATCACAAATCCACATAGTATTCTCCGTCTTCAGGTATGATGTGTTCAAGAAAGAATCCCGCCAATTCCTCTTGAATTGCTTGTATGCGATCATGTGGTAGGAGTTCATCACACATCTTCCAGATCTAATTTAAAGAAGGGGGTCAATACATGCATATATATGAATAGAACTCAACACAATTAATGTTAATATATAAAATAAAATTGTGAATATTATTTATGTACTTCAAATTGTTTGTTAGAGAAGCCCCGCTCATAAGTCGAGTGGCGAATGAACTTGCATACGTAGTATCCACATAAAACAGTCCCTTCTTTCTGGTACAAGCACTTTACGAAGATAGAGTTCAATCAAACTGGTAAGCAAGCATGGTAATGATATATTTATGAAATTTTGAATCAATTAGAGGTGCACGGAACTAGCTAGTACGACTTACTTTGGGGTGGGTAAATCGCAACTCTTTGTTTAGACCGGGAACCTTTCGGGTGAACTTCTTCCAAACCGTGCCAGGCAAAGAAAATGATTACTTGATATCAAGAAATTAATGAAAGTTGCATGCCGATATGGTCCCGGTATTGACTGAACTTACTTCTTGAGCATTGCGGTCATGCCCGCATAATTCTTGGGATCTTGACATCTCGAGTCTAAGATAGTTACTAATGCCTTGTCAAGCTTAATGGATAGCAGAATAAAGTGGTAACTGCGCATGCATATATAACTCATCAATTACATTACTTAACCTCGAGTAAGCGAAATCGAGTATATAGAGAATACAGCAACACTCACTTGAAGTTGTAAGGAAAGAGTATTTCCCTTTTTTTTTGATGTGCAAGGAACGACTTTAGCAAGTTCTCCTCGGTCGCTGCGGGTTCTTTTCGTATCGACCATTCATTTATGACATCTGGGCTAATGAACCCAACGTCGAAGATTCCTGCTTTTTTGCATTCGATGATCTTCAATCTGCATAATACAGTGATGATAATTATATATATATATATACATGCAATGAACGAGCTGAGCTAGAGACTTAACTATAGAAGTAATACTTACACACAGTAGGCAGTCATGAGTTGTTTGTCGAGGGCCCGTTGACTGTATAAATGAAATAACTCCTCAAATTGAATAGGCATCACGAGAAGTCGAATGAATTCGTGCTCTGGTTTGACTGCCACATACATAGTGTCTCTCCCAGACTCCCTGCAGGTTATCATGTACCACTCATGCAATTTGTACATCATCATTGTTAGAGGAGGATGATCAGGCTTGATGAGAGGCTTCCCGTGCATGTATTCGTGTTCTTCTTTGGTTACCTCGGCCATTTCAAAAAGTACATCATCCCCCAAGTAATCACCAAGTTTGGTATCAAGAAGTGTCACCAGATGATTAGCAATGTCGCTAGACACCTTGAGCGGAGGGCATGATTGTTTCTCCTGTTCGCCGAGCTGGGGAATTGTTTTTCCAGTTCTTCCTTCTTTGACTCGGGCAGCACTAGAGGTACTTCCCGACCGCTGTGCTTCATTATATGTCTTTATAATACAGTGGTCATAGTTTGATGGCAGCGGAGGCGATGATGGTCGCTTAAGGGCATCCAGAGTGCGCTTCGCTTTCACCGAATCTACCATTTCGTTCCGAGGTGGTTGTTTTCGTGCAAAATGGGCCTTCACTTCGGCTTTACTGATCTCAGCACTTTCTTCGTCAATCCTCTCGTATGGTAACTTTGTAACAGGCTTGAGGCTTTGACCAAATTTGTATTTTTTCCTGCCTATTGTACTGCTAGCCGCTGGAGCGGCGGCGACGGCTCTCTTCCATCATGGCTGACGTGCGGGAGGAGCATAGTGTCCTGACGCATCGGAGGAGGAGGAGGAGGCTGAGTGGCCACGCGCCGAAGGAGGAGGAGGAGGAGGAGTAGGCGGAGTGGCCTCACGCGCCGGAGTAGGCGAAGGAGGAGGCGGAGTGCCGTCGCGCGCCGGAGGAGTCGGAGAAGGAGGCGGAGTGCCCTGATCACTCATCGGAGGAGCAGGAGAGGAGGAGGCAGAGTGCCCTGACGCGTCAGAGGAGGAGGAGTAGACAGAGGCGTCCATTTTGGAAGCTTGATGTACTCCTTCGACCATAGACATGTACTCCTAAGAGCACGAACCAGCTTCTTCTCCCCTTCACCAGTTTGCTGGTCAAGCTCGAGATCATCAAATCCCTCCATTACTTCATCCACCATCACAACATCATAGCCATGTGGAATCGGAAGGTAGTGAAAAGTTCTATTGGGTTGAGGAGGTGTAACAGAGCCGATTGCCGCCTTGAAAGTGAGGTTCTGGAATTTCGTCCAAAGCTCGCAATTTTGAACCTCCGTGATAGTATCCACAGGGTAGCTAGGATCCATGAAGTCAGGCTGAACGGGCTCCATCGAAGCCACGCTGCTTCTCCGCTGAGATGGAGGGTTAGCTTCTGGGGTAGCTTTGTGCCGCTGAGATGGTTAGCCGGCACCTCGCTGGCTCTCAGCTTCCTCTAGCTTTTCTAGTCTTGCATTGAGCTTCTGCATTTCTCTCAGCTCCGCTTTCCACTTTCTCTGCCGGCTTCTATAATTTCCTGCGTCGGGAAACCCAACCTTCCACGAAACGGAGCCTCGTGTGCCTCGTGTTCGTCCAGGGTGCTCAGCATTCCATAGGGCCTCAGTCAGCTCGTCCTTCTCTTTGTCGGGAATGAATGTCCCTTCCTGCGCTGCGGTGATATACTTCTGAAGCTTCATGACGGGTATTGCAAGTTCCTTGTTCGTCCAACGACACTTCCTTGTTTCAGGGTCCAAATTTCCCCTGACCCAGAAGAACCAAGCCCTTGAACGGTTTGGCCAGTTATATGTCTGTGGTTGGATGTCTTTAGCAAGCAGGTCATTCTCAGCTTTATCCCACAACGTTCGGGCTTTTAGGTAGCCACCTGACCCCGTGTGATGGTGATACTGCTTCTTTGCAGCATTGATCTTGTTTCTCTCACACATTTTCTTACTCTTCTCCGATGTCTTGTAGGCCACAAATGCGGGACAGTGATCTCTTATCTTCTCAAATCGGCCGATGAATTCTGGAGTCTTCCCTTTGTCGACAAACTTTGATTTCAACTCATTCTTCCACCGCCTGGATAGATCTGCCAACTTCTTAAGAGCACATGCCTTGACTAGTGGCTCCATAACTGGCTTATTCGGATCCTCCTATGGAGGTAGGGTGAAATTAGCCTTCAGCTTGGTCCGAAGATCATCTTTCTGTCTATTGGTGACATAATCACCTTCATGGGCGTCGTCCTTAGGCTAATTCCATTGCTTGATGCTGATCGGTATGTTGTCCCTAACAATAGCCCCGCACTGAGCAACAAATGCGTCTTTGGTCCGCTTTGGTTCAATTGGTAGGCCATCGTCCGGGAGTGCTATGATCGTGAACCTTTCTTGCTTTTTGAACCTTCTCTTCGGGCCTCGTCTCATTAACAAAGTTTGGCTCAATCTGGAGGGCTATATAAAAGAAGAAATAAGAGTTAACATATGTACATACCAAAACAATTAATGCATCAATTATCTAGTCAGCACATGCTTAATTAATATATATACCTTGTCGGACTTTGCAACATCTCCCTCCTTCATTCGGTCACCAGAGCCGTCACCATGGTCTCCTTCTTCCTCCGGCATTCGGTCACCGGAGCCATCATGATCATGTCCTTCCTCTCCTTCAAGACCATCAGTGTCGTTGAGATACGACAAGACAACATTAGGATTGCCTCGGATTATGTCCCCCAACAACTTTTCTTGTTCCAAGTCTCTTTGATCCATAGTTTCTACAAATATTAAAACATGGCAATCAATATACTTCTCTATGATTTGGGGTGGCCTCAACAATGCTTCCAGGGTTAGGGGTGGCCCTCGACGCTTCTAGGGTTTGGTCGGGCGAGAGGGCCGGGATTCTCTTAACCTTTTAGGGATTTAACAAAATGGCGCCATTCTGGATGTGCAGAAAATGGTCCATATTTTTCCTGATCTCATCTACCCTTCTATAGGTCACGTTGTCTAGTGTCAAAGGATTCAAGAAAACCACGTCTTCATCATTAGCCGGAAGTAACAGGCGCATAATGGTACGAAGCTCTACAAAATTGTTTTCGAATGGAGTCCCGGATAGGATAATTAGCTTTTTGGTACGAATTCCGAATATCGCTATTTGGAAGGCCGTTGCTGAAATTTGTACAAAAAGCGGATTATTCTATCCAGAACTTCGTTCCAAAACAACTTTGAAGAGCTTCGTAACATCATACGCCGGTTACTTCCGGCTGATGATGAAGCCATGGATTTCTTCAATACTTTGACACACAACATGACATATAGAAGAATATATATATATATATATGGGATCAAAAGAAAATTGGATCAACTTGTGCTCATCCATAATGGGGCATTCTTGATAAATCTATATTAGCGGAGTTTTCTATATGAACATTTTACCTTAGTAACTTAGAAAAAAATGTTATTGGGGAGGGGATATATCGACCCCCCTCATGTCGAAGTTATTGGGGAGGGGGGGGGGGTATATCGACCCCGCTCATGTCGAAGTTATCGGGGAGGGGGTATATCGACCCCCCTCATGTCGAAGTTATCTGGGAGGGGGTATATCGACAACGACATACATACATGGAAAAAATGCTATCCATCTATACATACATAGCCACATACATATATTATATATTTTCATTAACTCATGACATATTTTCATTATTTTTATTTCTTTAACTCAATAACAACGACAAACATACATGAAAAAAAAATGTATATCGACCCCCCTCCCCATGTCGAAGTTATCGGGGAGGGGGCGATCTCTTTGTCGTTATTATTATTTCTTTAACTCATGACATATTTTAATTTATCTTTATATATACTTGTCGTGTCCAAGATGGGTTGTTTCGGGAAAATTCCATATCTCGTGTCCCCGTATGCGTGTCGTCGTATCCGAGCAGGGGACCATGGAAAAGGGGGCTCGATGGGTGCGGCGACGAGAACGCGATAATACGGTGATCGGGAGGCGACGGGATGGCGACGGGGCAGCGACGGGACGGCGACAGGGAGGCGACGGGATGGCGACGGGGCAGCGACGGGACGGCGACAGGGAGGCGACGAGGCGGCGACGGGGGCGGGGCAGCGATGAGGAGGCGACGGGGACGGCGACGGGGAGGCGACGGGGACGGCGACAGGGATGGGGACGATGATGGTGGGCTCGAGGCGGCACGCGGCGACAGGGATGAGGATGGCAGGCTCGGTGTAGTGGCGATGAAAACTGAAATTTCTAAGTGTTTGCTTATATAGAAGAAGCATTGCGCCACCAACCGGGACCAATGCCCACCTTTAGTCCCGGTTGGTGCCACCAACCCGGACCAAAGGTCTCTTTTCGTCAGCCCAAAGGGCGGGAGGCAGAGCCCTTTCGTCCTGGTTGGAGGCACTAACCGGGACTAAAGGTGGGTATTAGTCCCGGTTGGAGCCACCAACCGAGACCAAAGAGCCCTTTTCGCCAGCCTAAAGGGCAGGAAGCACAGACCTTTGGTCCCGGTTGGTTCCACCAACCGGGACCAATGGGTGGCATTATTTATTTTTCCAGTATTTTTGTTTTGTTTTTTTGCTTTATTTTATTTTATTTTTTTCCAGTATTTTGCTTTTGTTATTTTAGTTCATTCTTTTGAACAAAAATACATTGGTAATTTTAGTTGCACAATTACCATTATTTTTGTTTTGTTTTTTTGCTTTATTTATTTTTGTTTTTGTTTTTGCTTTATTTATTTCTAGTGTGTTTTATCAATATATTCTTTTTTCTATTAATGTTTTGAACAAAAAATCCTTTGATAATTTTAGTTGTATAATTTTTGTATAATTATAGTTTCAAAAATACTAGAGGTTTATAAAAGCTTTTTAGTTGATTCTTTTTTGAACTCCACTCCCACGATGTTTTGAAAGAAATTAAAAAGCACTTCATATGAACTCTGAAAAGGTTAAAAGTTGGCATGATATAATTATTTCACCCACATAGCATGTTATAAAAAGTTGAGAGGGTTACATCAAAAACTGGATGCACTTCATGTACAAAATGGACAATCTCTTTCGAAGTAACACGGTTTCGGACGAAAACTCATCTGTTACAAAGGGATTTCATTTTTCAACTTATTTGAACTCCATACTTTTTGTGTGTTCAAAACGCACTATTCAAAGCCACAACATCAATTTTGAAAACTTTTTGACTTCATTTCGTATTTTTCATGCACTTACTGATTTTTTGAGCTAAATAACCCTAAAATTGAAAAGCACTTCAAATGAACTCTAAAAAGGTTGAAAGTTGGCATGGTAACATCATTTCACCCACATAGCATGTTATAAAAAGTTGAGAGGGTTACGACAAAAACTGGATGCACATCATGTACAGAATGGACAATTTCTTTCGAAGTATCATGGTTTCGGACGAAAACTCATCTGTTACACAGGAATTTCATTTTTTGAACTTATTTGAACTCCATACTTTTTGTGTGTTTAAAATGTACCATTCAAATCCACATCATCAATTTCCAAAACTTTCTCACTTCATTTGGTATTTTTCATGCACTTACTTATTTTTTACCTAAATAACCCTAAAAGTTAAAAGGACTTCAAATAAACTCTGAAAAGGTTGAAAGTTGGCAAGGTACCATCATTTCACCCACATAGCATGTTATAAAAAGTTGAGAGGGTTACATCAAAAACTGGATGCACTTCATGTACAAAATGGACAATCTCTTTCGAAGTAACACGGTTTCGGACGAAAAGTCATCTGTTACAAAGGGATTTCATTTTTCAACTTATTTGAACTCCATACTTTTTGTGTGTTCAAAACGCACCATTCAAAGCCACAACATCAATTTTGAAAACTTTCTGACTTTATTTTGTATTTTTCATGCACTTACTGATTTTTTGGAGCTAAATAATCCTGAAATTTAAAAGCACTTCAAATGAACTCTGAAAAGGTTGAAGTTGGCATGGTATCATCATTTCACCCACATAGCATGTTACAAAAAGTTGAGAGGGTTACGGCAAAAACTGGATGCACTTCGTGTACAGAATGGACAATTTCTTTCGAAGTATCATGGTTTCGGACGAAAACTCTTCTGTTATAAAGGAATTTCACTTTTTGAACTTATTTGAACTCCATACTTTTTGTGTGTTCAAAATGTACCATTCAATGCCACATCATCAATTTCCAAAACTTTCCCACTTCATTTGGTATTTTTCATGCACTTACTTAGTTTTTTACCTAAATAACCCTAAAATTTAAAAGCACTTCAAATTAACTCTGAAAAGGTTGAAAGTTGGCAAGGTATCATCATTTCACCCACATAGCATGTTATAAAAAGTTAAGAGGGTTACATCAAAAACTGGATGCACTTCATGTACAAAATGGACAATCTCTTTCGAAGTAACACGGTTTCGGACGAAAACTCATCTGTTACAAAGGAATTTCATTTTTCAACTTATTTCAACTCCATACTTTTTGTTGTTCAAAACGCACCATTCAAAGCCACAACATCAATTTTGAAAACTTTCTGACTTTATTTCATATTTTTCATGCACTTACTGATTTTTTGAGCTAAATAACCCTGAAATTGAAAAACACTTCAAATGAACTCTGAAAAGGTTGAAAGTTGGCATGGTATCATCATTTCACCCACATAGCATGTTATAAAAAGTTGAGAGGGTTACGACAAAAACTGGATGCACTTCGTGTACAAAATGGACAATTTCTTTCGAAGTATCATGGTTTCGGACGAAAACTCATCTGTTACAAAGGAATTTCATTTTTTGAACTTATTTGAACGCCATACTTTTTGTGTGTTCAAAATGTACCATTCAAAGCCACATCATCGATTTTCAAAACTTCCTCACTTCATTTGTTATTTTTCATGCACTTACTTATTTTTTTACCTAAATAACCCTGAAATTTAAAAGCACTTCAAATAAACTCTGAAAAGGTTGAAAGTTGGCATGGTATCATCATTTCACCCGTAGCATGTTATAAAAATTTGAGAGGGTTACGGCAAAAACTGGATGCACTTCGTGTATAAAATGGACAATCTCTTTCGAAGTATCACGGTTTTCGGACGAAAACTCATCTGTTACAAAGGGATTTCATTTTTTTGAACTTATTTGAACTCCATAATTTTTCTGTGTTCAAAATGCACCATTCAAAGCCACATCATCAATTTTAAAAACTTTTTGACTTCATTTGATATTTTTCATGCACTTACTGATTTTTGTGAGCTAAATAACCCTAAAATTGAAAAGCACTTCAAATGAACTCTGAAAAGGTTAAAAGTTGGCATGGTATCATCATTTCACCCACATAGCATGTTTTAAAAATTTGAGAGGGTTACGGAAAAAATGGATGCACTTCGTGTACAAAATGGACAATCTCTTTCGAAGTATCACGGTTTTCGCACGAAAACTCATCTGTTATAAAGGGATTTCATTTTTTGGACTTATTTGAACTCCATAGTTTTTGTGTGTTAAAAATGCACCATTCAAAGCCACATCATCAATTTCCAAACTTTCTGACTTCATTTGGTATTTTTCATGCACTTACTGATTTTTTTGAGCTAAATAACCCTGAAATTCAAAAGCACTTCAAAGGAACTCTGAAAAGGTTGAAAGTTGGCATGGTATGATAATTTCACCCACATAGCATGTTTTAAAAGTTGAGATGGTTATGGCAAAAACTGGATGCACTTCGTGTAAAAAATGGACAATCTCTTTCGAAGTATCACGGTTTCGGACAAAAACTCATGTGTTACAAAGGGATTTCATTTTTTGAACTTATTTGAACTCCATACTTTTTGTGTGTTCAAAACGCAACATTCAAAGCCACATCATCAATTTTCAAAACTTTCTGACTTCATTTGGTATTTTTCGTGCACTTACTGATTTTTTTGAGCTAAATAACCCTGAAATTTAAAAGCACTTCAAATGAACTCTGAAAAGGTTGAAAGTTGGCATGGTATCATCATTTCACCCACATAGCATGTTACAAAAAGTTGAGAGGGTTACGGGAAAAACTGGATGCACTTCGTGTACAAAATGGACAATCTCTTTCGAAGTATTACGCGGACGAAAACTCATCTCTTATAAAGGGATTTCATTTTTTTGAACTTATTTGAACTCCATAATTTTTGTGTGTTCAAAATGCACCATTCAAAGCCGCATCATCAATTTTCAACCCTTTCTGACTTCATTTGGTATTTTTCATGCACTTACTCATTATTTTGCTAAATAACCCTAAAATTGAAAAACACTTCAAATGAACTCTGAAAAAGGTTGAAAGTTGGCATGGTATCATAATTTCACCCACATAGAATGTTATAAAAGTTGAGATGGTTACGGCAAAAACTAGATGCACTTCGTGTACAAAATGGACAATCTCTTTCGAAGTATCACGGTTTTAGACAAAAACTCATGTGTTACAAAGGGATTTAATTTTTTTAAACTTATTTCAACTCCATAATTTTTGTGTGTTAAAAACGCAGCATTCAAAGCCACATCATCAATTTTCAAAACTTTCTGACTTCATTTGGTATTTTTCATGCACTTACTGATTTTTTTGAGCCAAATAACCCTGAAATTGAAAAGCACTTCGAATGAACTCTGAAAAGGTTGAAAGTTGGCATGGTATCATCATTTCAGCCACATAGCATGTTATAAAAAGTTGAGAGGGTTATGGCAAAAACTAGATGCACTTCGTGTACAAAATGGACAATCTCTTTCGAAGTATCACGATTTTCGGACGAAAACTCATCTGTCATAAAGGGATTTCATTTGTTTGAACTTATTTGAACTCCATAATTTTTGTGTGTTAAAAATGCACCATTCAAAGACGCATCATCAATTTTCAACCCTTTCTGACTTCATTTGGTATTTTTCATGCACTTACTCATTTTTTTTGCTAAATAACCCTAAACTTGAAAAGCACTTCAAATGAACTGTGAAAAGGTTGAAAGTTGGCATGGTATCATAATTTCACCCACATAGCATGTTATAAAATGGTGAGAGGGTTACGGAAAAACTGGATGCACTTCGTCTACAAAATGGACAATCTCTTTCGAAGTATCACGGTTTTCGGACGAAAACTCATATGTTACAAAGGAATTTCATTTTTTGAACTTATTTGAACTCCATGATTTTTGTTTGTTCAAAATGCACCGTTCAAAGCCACATCATCAATTTTCAAAACTTCCTGACTTCATTTGGTATTTTTCATGCACTTACTGATTTTTTTTAGCTTAATAACCCTGAAATTGAAAACCACTTCAAATGAACTCTGAAAAGGTTGAAAGTTGGCATGGTATTATCATTTCACCCACATAGCATGTTATAAAAAGTTTAGAGGGTTAAGGCAAAAACTGGATGCACTTCGTGTACACAATGGACAATCTCTTTCGAAGTATCACGATTTCGGATGAAAACTCATCTTTTGCAAAGGGATTTCATTTTTTGAACTTATTTGAACTCTATAATTTGTGTGTGTTCAAAATGCGCCATTCAAAGCCACATCATCAATTTCCAAAACATTCTAACTTCATTTGGTATTTTTCATGCACTTATTGATTTTTTGAGCTAAATAACCCTGAAATTAAAAAGCACTTCAAATGAACTCTGAAAAGGTTGAAAGTTGGCATGGTATGATAATTTCACCCACATAGAATGTTATAAAAGTTGAGATGGTTACGGGAAAAACTGGATGCACTTCGTGTACAAAATGGACAATCTCTTTCAAAGTATCACGGTTTCGGACAAAAACTCATGTGTTACAAAGGGATTTCATTTTTTTGAACTTATTTGAACTGCATACTTTTTGTGTGTTCAAAACGCAGCATTTAAAGCCACATCATCAATTTTCAAAACTTTGTGACTTCATTTGGTATTTTTCATGCACTTACTGATTTTTTTGAGGTAAATAACCCTGAAATTGAAAAGCACTTCAAATGAACTCTGAAAAGGTTGAAAGTTGGCATGGTATCATCATTTCACCCACATAGCATTTTATAAAAAGTTGAGAGGGTTACGGCAAAAACTGGATGCACTTCGTGTACAAAATGGACAATCGCATTCGAATATCAAGGTTTCGGACGAAAATTCATCTGTTACAAAGGGATTTCATTTTTTTGAACTTATTTCACATCCTTACTTTCTTTGTGTTCGAAATGTACCATTCAACACATCATAAATTTTCAAAACTTTCTGACTTCATTTGGTATTTTTCATGCACTTACTTATTTTTTTAGCTAAATAATCCTGAAATTGGAAAGCACTTCAAATAAACACTGAAATGGTTGGAAGTTGGCACGGTATCATCATTTCACCCCCATAGCATGCTATAAAAAGTTTAGAGGGTTACGGCAAAAACTGGATGCACTTCGTGTACAAAATGGACAATCTCTTTCGAAGTATGACGATTTTCGGACGAAAACTCATCTGTTATAAAGGGATTTCATTTTTTTGAACTTATTTCAACTCCATAATTTTTGTGTGTTCAAAATGCACCATTCAAAGCCACATCATCAATTTCCAAAACTTTCTGACTTCATTTGGTATTTTTCATGCACTTACTCATTTTTTAGCCAAATAACCCTAAAATTGAAAAGCATTTCAAATGAACTCTGAAAGGTTGAAAGTTGGCATGGTATCATAATTTCACCCACATAGCATGTTATAAAAAGTTGAGAGGGTTACGACAAAAACTGGATGCACTTCGTGTACAGAATGGACAATTTCTTTCGAAGTATCATGGTTTCGGACGAAAACTCTTCTGTTACAAAGGAATTTCACTTTTTGAACTTATTTGAACTCCATACTTTTTGTTTGTTCAAAATGCATCGTTCAAAGCAACATCATCAATTTTAAAAACTTTCTGAATTCTTTGGTATTTTTCATCCACTTACTAATTTTTTTGAGCTTAACAACCCTGAAATTGAAAACCGCTTCAAATGAACTCTGAACAGGTTGAAAGTTGGCATGGTATTATCATTTCATCCACATAGGATGTTATAAAAAGTTTAGAGGGTTACGGCAAAAACTGGATGCACTTCGTGTACAAAATGGACAATCTCTTTCGAAGTATCACGGTTTCGGACGAAAACTCATCTTTTGCAAAGGGATTTCATTTTTTGAACTTATTTGAACTCCATAATTTGTGGGTGTTCAAAATGCGCCATTCAAAGCCACATCATCAATTTCCAAAACTTTCTGATTTCATTTGGTATTTTTCATGCACTTACTGATTTTTTTGAGCTAAATAACCCTGAAATTAAAAAGCACTTCAAATGAACTCTGAAAAGGTTGAAAGTTTGCACGGTATGATAATTTCACCCACATAGAATGTTATAAAAGTTGAGATGGTTACGGCAACAACTGGATGCACTTCGTGTAGAAAATGGACAATCTCTTTCGAAGTATCACAGTTTCGGAAAAAAACTCATGTGTTGCAAAGGGATTTTATTTTTTGAACTTATTTGAACGCCATACTTTTTGTGTGTTCAAAACGCAGCATTCAAAGACACATCATCAAATTTCAAACCTTTCTGACTTCATTTGGTATTTTTCATGCACTTACTGATTTTTTTGAGCTAAATAACCCTGAAATTTAAAAGCACTTCAAATGAACTCTGAAAAGGTTGAAAGTTGGCATCGTATCATCATTTCACCCACATAGCATTTTATAAAAAGTTGAGAGGGTTACGACAAAAATTGGATGCACTTCGTGTACAAAATGGACAATCGCATTCGAAAACTCATCTGTTACAAAGGGATTTCATTTTTTTGAACTTATTTCACATCGATACTTTCTTTTAGTTCAAAATGTACCATTCAACACATCATAAATTTTCAAAATTTTCTGACTTCATTTGTTATTTTTCATGCACTTACTTATTTTTTTAGCTAAATAACACTGAAATTGGAAAGCACTTCAAATAAACTCTGAAATGGTTGAAAGTTGGCACGGTATTATCATTTCATCCACATAGCATGTTATAAAAAGTTTAGAGGGTTACGCCAAAAACTGGATGCACTAAGTGTACAAAATGGACAATCTCTTTCGAAGTATCATGGTTTCGGATGAAAACTCATCTCTTATAAAGGGATTTCATTTTTTTGAACTTATTTGAACTCCATAATTTTTGTGTGTTCAAAATGCACCATTCAAAGCCACATCATCAATTTTCAACCCTTTCTGACTTCATTTGGTATTTTCCATGCACTTACTTATTTTCTTGAGCTAACAAACCCTAAAACTGAAAAGCACTTCAAATAAACTCTGAAAAGGTTGAAAGTTGGCACGGTATGATAATTTCACCCACATAGCATGTTATAAAAGTTTAGATGGTTACGGCAAAAACTAGACGCATTTCGTGTAACAAATGGACAATATCTTTCGAAGTATCATGGTTTCGGACAAAAACTCATGTGTTACAAAGGGATTTCATTTTTTTGAACTTATTTGAACACCATACTTTTTGTGTGTTCAAAATGCAGCATTCAAAGCCACATCATCAATTTTCTAAACTTTCTGACTTCATTTGGTATTTTTCATGCACTTACTGATTTTTTTGAGCCAAATAACCCTGAAAATGAAAAGCACTTCAAATGAACTCTGAAATGGTTGAAAGTTGGCATGGTATCATCATTTCACCCAAATAGCATGTTATAAAAAGTTGAGAGGGTTAGGGCAAAAACTGGATGCACTTCGTGTACAAAATGAAGAATCGCATTCGAAGTATCATGGTTTCGGACGAAAACACATCTGTTACAAAGGGATTTCATTTTTTTGAATTTATTTGAACTCCATACTTTTTGTGTGTTCAAAACGCAGCATTCAAAGCCACATCATCAATTTTCAAAACTTTCTGACTTCATTTGGTATTTTTCATGCACTTGTTTTTTAGCTAAATATCCCTAAAATTGAAAAGCACTTCAAATGAACTCTGAAAAGGCTGAAAGTTGGCATGGTATCATAATTTCACCCACATAGCATGTTATAAAAAATTTAGAGGTTTACGGCAAAAACTGGATACACTACGTGTACAAAATGGACAATCTCTTTCGAAGTATCACGGTTTTCAGACGAAACCTCATCTGTTACAAAGGGATTTCTTTTTTTTGAACTTATTTGAACTCCATACTTTTTGTGTGTTCAAAATGCACCGTTCAAAGCAACATAATCAATTTTAAAAACTTTCTGACTTCATTCGGTATATTTCATGCACTTACTGATTTTTTGAGCTTAATAACCCTAAAATTGAAAACCACTTCAAATGAACTCTGAAAAGGTTGAAAGTTGGCATGCCATCATCATTTCACCCACATAGCATTTTATAAAAAGTTTAGAGGGTTACGGCAAAAACTGGATGCACTTCATGTACAAAATGGACAATCGCATTCGGATATCAAGGTTTCGGACGAAAACTCATCTGTTACAAATGGATTTAATTTTTTTGAACTTATTTCACATCCATACTGCGTTTCGTGTAAATAAACAACCCTGAAATCAAAAAGCACTTCAAATGAACTCTAAAAAGGTTGAAAGTTGGCATGGTATGATAATTTCACCCACATAGCATGTTATAAAAGTTGAGATGGTTACGGAAAAAATTGGATCCACTTCATGTACAAAATGGACAATCTCTTTCGAAGTATCATGGTTTCGGACAAAAACTCATGTGTTACAAAGCGATTTCATTTTTTTGAACTTATTTGAACTCCATACTTTTTGTGTGTTCAAAACGCAGCATTCAAAGCCACATCATCAATTTTCAAAACTTTCTGACTTCATTTGGTATTTTTCATGCATTTACTGTTTTTTTAGCTAAATAACCCTGAAATTGAAAAGAACTTCAAATTAACTCTGAAAAGGTTGAAAGTTGGCACGGTATCTTCATTTCACCCACATAGCATGTTATAAAAATTTGAGTGGGTTACGGCAAAAACTGGATGCACTTCGTGTCTAAAATGGACAATCTCTTTCAAAGTATCACGATTTTCGGATGAAAACTCATCTGTTATAAAGGGATTTCATTTTTTTGAACTTATTTGAACTCCATACTTTGTGTGTGTTCAAAATGCACCATTCAAAGCCACATCATCAATTTTCCACCCTTTTTGAATTCATTTGGTATTTTTCATGCACTTACTCATTTTTAGTTAAATAACCCTGAAATTGAAAAGCACTTCAAATGAACTCTGAATAGGTTGAAAGTTTTAATGGTATCATCATTTCACCCATACAGCATGTTATAAAAAGTATAGAGGGTTACGGCAAAAACTGGATGCACTTCGTGTACAAAATGGACAATATCTTTCGAAGTATCACCGTTTCGGACGAAAACCAATCTTTTTCAAAGGGATTTCATTTTTGGAACTTATTTGAACTCCATAATTTTTGTGTGTTCAAAATGTACCATTCAAAGCCACATCATAAATTTTCAAAACTTTCTGACTTCATTTGGTATTTTTCGTGCACTTACTATTTTTTAGCTAAATAACACTGAAATTGGAAAGCACATCAAATAAACTGTGAAATGGTTGAAAGTTGGCACGGTATCATCATTTCAACCACATAGCATGTTATAAAAAGTTGAGAGGGTTACGGCAAAAATTGGATGCACTTCGTGTACAAACTGGACAATCTCTTTCGAAGTATCACGGTTTTCGGATGAAAACTCATTTGTTATAACGGGATTTCATTTTTTTGAATTTATTTGAACTCCATACTTTTTGAGTGTTCAAAATGCACCATTCAAAGCCACATCATAAATTTTCAACCCTTTGTGACTTCATTTGCTATTTTCCATGCACTTACTAATTTTGTTGAGCTAAATAACCCAAAAATTGAAAAGAACTTCAAATCAACTCTGAAAAGGTTGAAAGTTGGCACGGTATCATCATTTCACCCACATAGCATGTTATAAAAATTTGAGAGGGTTACGGCAAAAACTGGATGCACTTCGTGTACAAAATGGACAATATCTTTCGAAGTATCACCGTTTCGGACGAAAACCCATCTTTTACAAAGGGATTTCATTTTTTGAACTTATTTGAACTCCATAATTTTTGTGTGTTCAAAATGCACCATTCAAAGCTATATCATCAATTTTCAAAACTTTCTGACTTCATTTGGTATTTTTCATGTATTTACTGATTTTTTTGAGCTAAATAACCTTGAAATTAAAAAGCACTTCAAATGAACTCTGAAAAGGTTGAAAGTTGGCATGGTATCATAATTTCACCTACATAGCATGTTATAAAAGTTGAGATGGTTACGGCAAAAACTGGATGCACTTCGTGTACAAAATGGACAATCTCTTCCGAAGTATCACGGTTTCGGACAAAATCTCATGTGTTACAAAGGGATTTCATTTTTTTGAACTTATTTTAAGTCCAAATTTTTTGTGTGTTCAAAACGCAGCATTCAAAGCCACATCATCAATTTTCAAAAACTTTCTGACTTCATTTGGTATTTTTCATGCACTTACTGATTTTTGGAGCTAAATAACCCTGAAATTAAAAAGCACTTCAAATGACCTCTGAAAAGGTTGAAAGTTGGCATCGTATGATAATTTCACCCTCATAGCATGTTACAAAAGTTGAGATTGGGACGACAAAAACTGGATGCATTTCGTGTACAAAATGGACAATCTCTTTCGATGTATCACGGTTTCGGACAAAAACTCATGTGTTACAAAGGGATTTCATTTTTTTGAACTTATTTGAACTCCATAATTTTTGCGTGTTCAAAACGCAGCATTCAAAGCCACATCATCAATTTTCAAAACTTTCTAACTTCATTTGGTATTTTTCATACACTTACTGATTTTTTTGAGCTAAATAACCCTGAAGTTGAAAAGGACTTCAAATGAACTCTGAAATGGTTGAAAGTTGGCATGGTATCATCATTTCACCCAAACAACTTGTTATAAAAAGTTTAGAGGGTTACGGCAAAAACTGGATGCACTTCGTGTACAAAATGGACAATCGGATTCGAAGTATCATGGTTTCGGACGAAAACTCATCTGTTACAAAGGGATTTCAATTTTTTGAACTTATTTCACATCCATACTTTCTTTGTGTTCAGAATGTACCATTCAAAGCCACATCATAAATTTTCAAAACTTTCTGACTTCATTTGGTATTTTTCATGCACTTACTTTTTTTAGCTAAATAACACTGAAATTGGAAAGCACTTCAAATAAACTCTGAAATGGTTGAAAGTTGGCACGGTATCATCATTTCACCCACATAGCATGTTATAAAAAGTTGAGAGGGTTACGGCAAAAATTGGATGCACTTCGTGTACAAAATGGACAATCTCTTTCGAAGTATCACGGTTTTCGGATGAAAACTCATCTTTTATAAAGGGATTTCATTTTTTTGAATTTATCTGACCTCCATACTTTTTGTGATTTCGAATGCACCATTCAAAGCCACATCATCAATTTTCAACCCTTTCTGACTTCATTTGGTATTTTCCATGCACTTACTTATTTTGTTGAGCTAAATAACCCTAAAATCGAAAAGAACTTCAAATAAAGTCTGAAAAGGTTGAAAGTTGGCACGGTATCATCATTTCACCCACATAGCATGTTATAAAAATTTGAGTGGGTTACGACAAAAACTGGATGCACTTCGTGTACAAAATGCACAATCTGTTTCGAAGTATCACGATTTTCGAACGAAAACTCATTTGTTTTAAAGGGATTTCATTTTTTTGAACTTATTTGAACTCCCTACTTTGTGTGTGTTCAAAATGCACCATTGAAAGCCCCATCATCAATTTTCAACCCTTTCTGAATTCATTTGGTCTTTTTCATGCACTTACTCATTTTTAGCTAAATTATCCTGAAATTGAAAAGCACTTCAAATGAACTCTGAAAAGGTTGAAAGTTGTAATGGTATCATCATTTCACCCATATAGCATGCTATAAAATTTTTAGAGGGTTACGGCAAAAACTGGATGCACTTCGTGTACAAAATGGACAATCTCATTCGTAGTATCACGGTTTCGGACGAAAACTCATGTGTTACAAAGGGATTTCATTTTTTTGAACTTATTTGAACCCCATACTTTTCGTGTGTTCAAAACGCAGCATTCAAAGCCACATCATCAATTTTCAAAACTTTCTAACTTCATTTGGTATTTTTGATGCACTTACTTGTTTTTTTAGCTAAATAACCCTAAAATTGAAAAGCACTTCAAATGAACTCTGAAAAGGTTGAAAGTTGGCATGGTATGATAATTTCACCCCCATAGCATGTTATAAAAGTTGAGATTGGTACGGCAAAAATTGGATGCATTTCGTGTACAAAATGGACAATCTCTTTCGAAGTATCACGGTTCCGGACAAAAACTCATGTGTTACAAGGGGATTTCATTTTTTTGAACTTATTTGAACTCCATACTTTTTGCGTGTTCAAAACGCAGCATTCAAAGCCACATCATCAATTTTCAAAACTTTCTAACTTCATTTGGTATTTTTCATACACTTACTGATTTTTTTGAGCTAAATAACCCTGAAGTTGAAAAGGACTTCAAATGAACTCTGAAATGGTTGAAAGTTGGCATGGTATCATCATTTCACCCAAACAACTTGTTATAAAAAGTTTAGAGGGTTACGGCAAAAACTGGATGCACTTCGTGTACAAAATGGACAATCGCATTCGAAGTATCATGGTTTCGGACGAAAACTCATCTGTTAGAAAGGGATTTCATTTTTTTGAACTTATTTCACATCAATAGTTTCTTTGTGTTCAGAATGTACCATTCAAAGCCACATCATAAATTCTAAAAAAATTGTGACTTCATTTGGTATTTTTCATGCACTTACTTTTTTTAGCTAAGTAACACTGAAATTGGAAAGCACTTCAAATAAACTCTGAAATGGTTGAAAGTTGGCATGGTATCATCATTTCACCCACATAGCATGTTATAAAAAGTTGAGAGGGTTACGGCAAAAATTGGATGCACTTCGTGTACAAAATGGACAATCTCTTTCGAAGTATCACGGTTTTCGGATGAAAACTCATCTGTTATAAAGGGATTTCATTTTTTTGAATTTATCTGAACTCCATACTTTTTCTGATTTCAAAATGCACCATTCAAAGCCACATCGTCAATTTTCAACCCTTTATGACTTCATTTGGTATTTTCCATGCACTTACTTATTTTATTGAGCTAAATAACCCTAAAATTGAAAAGAACTTCAAATAAACTCTGAAAAGGTTGAAAGTTGGCACGGTATCATCATTTCACCCACATAGCATGTTATAAAAATTTGAGTGGGTTACGACAAAAACTGGATGCACTTCGTGTACAAAATGCACAATCTCTTTCGAAGTATCACAATTTTCGACCAAAAACTCATTTGTTATAAAGGGATTTCATTTTTTTGAACTTATTTGAACTCCCTACTTTGTGTGTGTTCAAAATGCACCATTCAAAGCCGCATCATCAATTTTCAACCCTTTCTGAATTCATTTGGTATTTTTCATGCACTTACTCATTTTTAGCTAAATAACACTGAAATTGAAAAGCACTTCCAATGAACTCTGAAAAGGTTGAAAGTTGTAATGGTATCATCATTTCACCCATATAGCATGTTATAAAATTTTTAGAGGGTTACGGCAAAAGCTGGATGCACTTCGTGTACAAAATGGACAATCTCTTTCGAAGTATCACGGTTCCGGACGAAAACTCATGTGTTACAAAGGGATTTCATTTTTTTGAACTTATTTGAACTCCATACTTCTTGTGTGTTCAAAACGCAGCATTCAAAGCCACATCATCAATTTTCAAAACTTTCTAACTTCATTTGGTATTTTTGATGCACTTACTTGTTTTTTTAGCTAAATAACCCTAAAATTGAAAAGCACTTCAAATGAACTCTGAAAGGGCTGAAAATTGGCATGGTCTCATAATTTCACCCACATAGCATGTTATAAAAATTTTAGAGGTTTACGGCAAAAACTTGATGCACTTCGTGTACAAAATGGACAATCTCTTTCGAAGTATCACGGTTTTCGGACGAAAACTCATCTGTTACAAAGGGATTTCTTTTTTTTGAACTTATTTGAACTCCATACTTTTTTGTGTTCAAAATGCACCGTTCAAAGCAACATCATCAATTTTAAAAACTTTCTGACTTCATTTGATGTTTTTCATGCACTTGTTGATTTTTTGAGCTTAATAACCCTAAAATTGAAAACCACTTCAAACGAACTCTGAAAAGGTTGAAAGTTGGCATGGTATCATAATTTCACCCACATAGCATGTTATAAAAAGTTTAGAGGGTTACGGCAAAAACTGGATGCACTTCGTGTACAAAATGGACAATATCTTTCGAAGTATCACCGTTTCGGACGAAGACCCATCTTTTACAAAGGGATTTCATTTTTTGAACTTATTTGAACTCCATAATTTTTGTGTGTTCAAAATGCACCATTCAAAGCTAGATCATCAATTTTCAAAACTTTCTGACTTCATTTGGTATATTTCATGTACTTACTGATTTTTTGAGCTAAATAACCTTGAAATTAAAAAGCACATCAAATGAACTCTGAAAAGGTTGAAAGTTGGCATGGTATCATAATTTCACCTACACAGCATGTTATAAAAGTTCAGATGGTTACGGCAAAAACTGGATGCACTTCGTGTACAAAATGGACAATCTCTTTCGAAGTATCAAGTTTTCGGACGAAAACTCATGTGTTACAAAGGGATTTCATTTTTTTGAACTTATTTGAACTCCATACTTTTTGTGTGTTGAAAACGCAGCATTCAAAGCCACATCATTAATTTTCAAAACTTCCTGACTTCATTTTGTATTTTTCATGCACTTAGTGATTTTTTTGAGCTAAATAACCCTGAAATTGAAAAGCACTTCAAATGAACTCTAAAAAGGTTGAAAGTTCGCATGGTATCATCAATTCACCCACATAGCATGTTATAAAAATTCGAGAGGGTTACGGCAAAAACTGGATGCACTTCGTGTACAAATTGGATAATCTCTTTCAAGTTATCACGGTTTCGGAGAAATCTCATCTGTTACAAAGGGATTTCATTTTTTCAACTTATTTGAACTCCATACTGTTTGTACGTTCGAAATGCACCATTGAAAGCCACATCATCAATTTTCAAAACATTCTGACTTCATTTGGTATTTTTCATGCACTTACTGATTTGTTTTGAGCTAAATAACCCTGAAATTGAAAAGCATTTCAAATGAACTCTGAAAATGTTGAAAGTTGGTATCATATCATAATTTCACCCACATAGCACGTTATAAAAGTTGAGAGGGTTACGACAAAAACTGGATGCACTTCGTGTACAAAATGGACAATCTCTTTCGAAGTATCACGGTTTTCAAACGAAAACTCATCTGTTACAAGGGGATTTCAATTTTTGAAATTATTTGAACTCCATACTTTTTGTGTGTTCAAAATGCACCATTAAAAGCCACATCATCAATTGTAAAAACTTTCTGACTTTATATGCTATTTTTCATGCACTTACTAATTTTTTAGCTAAATAACCCTAAAATTGAAAAGCATTTCAAATGAACTCTGAAAAGGTTGAAAGTTGGCATCCTATCATAATTTCACCCACATAGCATGTTATAAAAAGTTGAGAGGGTTACGGCAAAAACTGATGCACTTCGTGTACAAAATGGACAATCTCTTTTGAAGTATCACGGTTTCAGACGAAAACTAATCTGTTACAAAGGGATTTCATTTTTTGAACTTATTTGAACTCCATAATTTTTGTGTGTTCAAAATCCACCATTCAAAGCCACATCATTAATTTTAAAAACTTCCTGACTTCATTTGGTATTTTTCATGCACTTACTGATTTTTTGAGCTAACTAACCTTGAAATTGAAAAGCACTTCAAATGAATTCTGAAAAGGTTGAAAGTTGGCATGGTATAATCATTTCACCCACATAGCATGTTACAATAAGTTGAGAGGGTTACGGCAAAAACTGGATGCACTTCTTGTACAAACACTACTAGGGAAAACCCTAGTAGTAGCGCTCGAAATATGCATAGTAGTAGTGCTGGGTCCAGTGCTACTTCTATCGCGCTACAACTAAGTTTTAGTAGTACCACTGGCCTGGCAAGCGCTACTACTATGTGTTGTTAACAGTAGCGCTTGCCAGGCCATCACTACTGCTAACTATATGTAGCGCTTGGATGAACGAAGCGCTGCTGCTAATCCAGCGTTGCTATTAGATGATTTCTAGCGCTACTGCTAGTATTCCTGCTTTCACAGATTTACACCCTCTACGTATTTGTGATGTATTTATACAGGATCTATATAGTAGTTTCGTCAAATCATACTAAACATACACTATTATCATCATATCATAGACATACAGTACTCTCGTCATACCATCATCATCATTCAACACAAATATCATCACATCTCGAAAATAGCGATACACAATAGTCATCATGTCATGTCTCGAATAAGTGCAAATGCATGGTCATGGCACAAACACAAGTTTTCATCATCTCTATCTAAACCATGATGTAGAGGAGAAGAGCGATCATCATGGGCAAGAGCGCAACTATGTAGTACTTGAGGCACCGGCGGTCCCGCCCCCGCTCCTGCCGGAGTGTCCACCTCAAGTAACTACTTTCCGCTTCGGCTCTGCTGTCAAATCCTTTGTGGCTAGCACCCGGGTACCTGTACACCTGGGCCTGAGCATGTGGCCAGTGGTTGTAGACTCCTGGAACCCTCCCAACGAACACGATGTGCCTGTCCTTCGCCATCTCTGATCTATGTACCTGCATCGATAGTTGATCAATTGAATTATAATATGCAACATAATGTACTTAAGAAAACAAAGAGGCATAATTAGCAAAATACAGGCAACTTATAGTAAACATAAGTGATGAAGTTCCTCATATATACCCAAACTAATTAACTAGCAAGAGCGATTAGTCCTCCATGTCGGCGGTCCAATCTTCATAGTCAGGGATGAAGCACCCGAGCCTCGTGAAAGGCTTAAGGTCCAGGCGCTGAGCGAGTAGCAGTGCTCGGACATCATCCCGCGTCATTGTTGGCCCATGGTAGAACATCCCTGTTGGTTTGAGGACTTGCTTCATCATCACTTGGGCAAGTTCACACTGTACGTGATAAAAACTCAGCTTGGAGTCGACGATCTGGTGTCTGTCCTATGCTTGTGGCCCAGCTGACAATCTCGGCATCTTCGGTACTAGGTGACATGCGAACTCGTTGATTATCCCTTCTCTACTCGAGCAGGTGATACATGAGGTAGAATCCATCAGCCTGACTGGTGTGCGGTTGCTGGATGCGGCAGAAGTCGGTCTTATGGCAGAAAACTAGCCCGTCCTTCTTGTTCCTTTTCACCTTTATATATGCACCAGACATGTTGAAGGTAAACAAGGCACTATTGAGAACTCTCTTTACGTGTGTGTAATCCTTTTTCTTGATGTTCTTCGATGAGTCCAAGTATATAGCATGGGAGTATTCTGGGTACAGAACGATGAGCACGGCGCCGCCCGCGCTGCGCAAATGAAGTACACACCTCTAATTAGCCTCCATGCTTACAAAGGAATGATTAATGACACTTACGAAAGAATATGTGCGGATGACTTACGTGGGATGATAAGGCAGGAGAATTGCCTCCTTGTCCTTATTAGCGATCATGAATCTGCCAAGGTACTTGCTCGCATAGTCACAGTGCTCTTTGCAAACTGCCAAGTAGCTCTCGTGCATATAGAACAGGTCTACGACGCACTTATATCGTATCTTCTTGATCCTGATGAATTAGTTGAGATACATCGCATACATGCAGATGAACTAGAAATCCAGCTTGGTCATGTGGAACATGCTGTAGATGTAGTCGAATCGCAGGATGAACTGATTCGCGGGCCAGGTGTCGACGTACAACTTCCCACCCGACACCTGAGCCGCGTAAAGCGGGTATCCTGGTTTTTCTGCGATTAGAAGGCTTTTTTCTCTGGCCAGCACATCTTCATGGTGTCTCCTTAGATCATTGTTCAGTATGTTATATAGCACTTTGGGGGGTAGGATCGGCTCGTCGGCGACATGGAAACGATTCTTACCTTCGACAGGTATTCTGTCTTCCACCCGGGGCTTCAGAGGCGGTTGGCTGCTTGAAGCAGCTCTGGCGCCTTTAGGGCCTTTCTTTTTCGGTCTCCTCCTTGGCTTCTTGGTGGGTGGCAGCGGTAGTGAGCCTGGCATACCTTCCCTAACCCCCGCCCCCAAGTGTCGTCGGGCTAAACATTGGATGGGCCTTGGGGGGTTGCTGGGTAGAGGCGGAATCTCGAGGCGTCTCCTGCGGGGATTTCTTGAAGAGAGACTTTTTGCATTCCTCCTTAGGATGTTCCGGCTCCGGAAAATCAGGCAACATCAAGTCATCATCTCCATGCTCATAGACTGATTCTTCGTCATCCTGAGCCATCAACCTTCCATCATCGTAGGCGGTATTGAAATACTTGTATGGGTCATTCTCCTCCTCCTCCATGTCATAAACATTTGCTTGTTCGACAGCGGGGGCGACATGATCTGGCACTAATGGAGGCTCTCCCTCGCGTCGTACGCTACCACCCGCCACGACAGGTGCTGGTAATGTGGTAGGTGGGGTGGTGTTCATACCTTCTTGAGAAGGTGGCATTGGCGTGATACTGGGCGCCTCGAGACGAAGAAGAGACTTTGGCCAAGGCAAGAAACAGCTCTTGCATGCGCCAATCCTTGGGGGGGGGGGTCTCATCGTCATCGGCTAGTATTGGAGGAGGAAAATCCTCGAAGTCCGCAGAGACACTGGCCACGTTAACCTTGAAGACGCCATCGGGCATCTCTCGGTTGTGGAACATGCGGTCCTTCGGCTTCACGATCATTGCCTTTCCCACGACCACCTTCTGGCCATTGATGTCGTATAGTAGGGTGCACGGGGTATCATCGGCCTACGAAGAAGACATGTCTGCGACATCGAACATCCGAAAGGCAACTGAAATGGAAGACTATAGACATGCTGGTGAAAAGGGTATGACGCGTAATTACTGTGAGGGAGTCAAGCTCAGCCAGCGATGAAGGCCCGCTGAGCATGCAAGAGACGGAGGTTGGGCTGCTATGAATAGGAGCGGGACCTTTTGCGGTTGCTTGAACAGGTGCCGGTGCTGTGGTGTTCGCCGAATTGCTCCCGACAAAGCTTGGAAGGGGAAAGTCCTCTGGCCGTGCATTTGGATAGTTCTTCGTGAAATCAAAAAGTGCCGGAATCAAGCTGACCACCGCGTTAGTGACCGCTCCATTTATGGCCCCGCACAACTCTTCTTTGGTCTCAACTTTGGTCTTATTAACCGCAATCACGATCTTCACGTCGATGGACTGCTGAGTGACGACCGACCGTCTTTGCCTTCTTTCCTCTGGCTCCTTGCTGTAGCACGTCTGCAACGAGGCGCCATCTCCGACGCCGTGAACACATCCGTAGGACGGCGACTTGTCCACCGGGATGTTTTTCAGTATGTTCAGGGCCCGGTTGAATGGGGTGTCACACTTGGGCCTCACCGACGACTGTGACAACTCGTCGCTTTCGGGTGCCTTTTGGTGCTGCTCTTTTTGCAAAAGGGACATGGATGGTTTACTAATGTTACAAATCTTGTAGTTGAACTGATTGGAAGCTAATATGATAATGTGTTAATATAAGAATTACTAGAAGTCTCATGAACTCCCTCGTGTTTGGGTTCATGTAAAAGATCTTGTTGAATTTGTCCCACTTGTACCGGGCCCTGATCCAGTCATGCTCCAGCAGGTCGGTGAACTCCACCAAGGGGTCTGGGATTCCGTGACTTTCACGTTCGGCGTCCTCCTTGGCCCATACGTGCCTCTTCCCCTTGTAACCACGAGTTCGGAGGCGGTGGGGAGGCGTGTTCCTGGCCTAGAGCACCTTCATTTTCTCCGACCTTGCCTTGACTTCTTCTTTACCGCAATTCTCCTTGAATTTTTCAAAGTCCTCTTCCGTTATTGACGGATTATCAGCATGAATCTTGGACCACGGTTCATTCTTCGCAATCGCTTTTTTCACCCAAACTTTCCAGGAGGACAAGTCATTGGTGAACGTCACCTGGCGTTTATCTTTGTCATGGTGACATCGTCCCATGGGTCTTTAAATGTGCTTTCATCCCGACCGGGGAACATGAACCTATTGTGCAACTTCTTAAGGAGCATGTGCTCCATATGTGGTATCTTCTTTAACAAAATGTCATTGATGTTCGCGGTTTCCCTAAGGAAGCATCCTAGTTGATTGCCCCAGCATGAGTGCGCTTCCTCCGGCGCCATTGGCTCTAACTTCTTGGGGTGCATGTCCATGACCACAATTTGTCCGATGCCGAGCTCGTTTGGTTTTCTTGACCTTTTCTTCTTCGGTGCTTTACCGGCTACGACAGCATCGTTCCCGGTCTTCGGGGTGGTGTCGGTACTGGTGCCAGTGCCGGTGCCGGTGTCGGTGTCAGGGTTGGTGCCACTGCCGCCACCATGCAACCCCATCTGGTGTTCGTCTAGGTAATCGAAATAGTGATTTGCTGCCTCGTGGGGGTCTACTACAAGGCGAGCAGAACCCTCGGCTGGCGTCGTTAGACATGTTTCCTATTCAAGAATTGTAAATAAAAGATATAATGAAGAGAAAAAAGGGGCCTATATATATTTGGTTGGAATGTTGATTCATTCCCCTTCTGGAAAATCCCGGGTACTCCATATGTCCTAGTTTCTAGCACAAGTTGCGCTTGAAATTTTCGGCATGACCTTTGCTAAAAAGTGGACGTATGGAGCGCCTGAAATTTGCCGAAACAGAAATGGATCAACATTCCGGCACAACATAGGCCACTCGGATATTTCGCCAAAACATGGATGCCTCATTAGTACAGTGATTTACATGCTTGAACTTACAAGATAAAAACAAGATACCATAGCAACAAGTTTGATTCCAAGAAAAACTATCATAAAAAGGTGAAAACGCATAAGAGCATACACATGCTTGTTATCGTAAGCCCGTTGCTGCACCTGTCTTCATGTGTTTGTTTATGAACAGAAAACTAGAGAATGCAAATAGCAACAATTGCTTTAACTAAAATAAATAAATACCTAGAATTCTGTTAACTACACTAAGAACACCTAAAATACCTAGAACCAACATTCAAATAACTAGTTTTTTTAACTAGGATTCATCCCACCTAATTAACTAGGGTTCATAACCTACATTCAAATAACTACTCTAAGAACCTACATTATTCTAATAACCAACATTTTTTAACTAGGGTTCATACTACTCCAATTAACTAGGGTTCATAACCTACATCACAACTACTCATCACAATCAATCCATCCATCAATCTACATTCTAATAATTTATATTCTAAATAATAGATAGGGAAGGGAGCTAGGGAGGGGGGGAGGGAGGCAGAAGGGACGGAGGAGGGGGAGAGAGGAGGAGGGAGGAGGAGGGAGGAGGAGGGAGTAGGCTACCTCGCTCTGTGGGGGCCGATTGCGGTGATGGTGCGGGCAGCGGTTGGCGACGGAGCTGGTAGTGCTGGCGGCGGCGGTTGGCGCCGGTGCCGGTGGTGCTGGCGGCCGTGGTTGGCGACAGCGCCGGTAGTGCTGGTAGCGGCGGTTGGCAATGCCGCCGGTGGAGGAGGGAGGAGGAGGCTGGAGGAGGCCAGCGTCGAGGCCGACAGTGGCGCGGGCGACAACAGCATAGAGAGAGGAGAGGTGGGAGTGGGGAGAGAATGGGAACTGGCGAAGTTTTGAGCCCTCGTGGCCAGGGGTTAACCCCAAATAGCAGTAGCGCTGGTTTAGGAACCAGCGCTGTAGCTAAGGTAGCTATAACGCTTGTTCCTAAACCAGCGCTACTGCTATGGGGGCGCCCGCGTGAGGGTTAACCCCAAATAGCAATAGCGCTGGTTTAGGAACCAACGCTATAGCTAAGGTAGCTATAGCGTTTGTTCCTAAACCAGCGCTACTGCTAAATATTCCAAATATTTTTCCTTTTCTAGTTTTTAGTTTTCTTTTCTTTTATTATTTTCCTTTTCTTTTCTATTTACTTTACTTTTGTTTTGTATTGCTTTCTCCCTTTTGTTTTTGTTTTTTGTTTTTTTTGTTTTTCTCCCGACGACGGCGTCACCCTCTCGCACACTGCGCGAATATTATCACCAGAACCATGCATGTGGTGGTATCATATCAGTTGACCGATAAAGGTTACTTAAGTGCGTACACAAAGTAGATACATATATATAAATGATGGTTTCTGATCAGCTGCGTCGACAACGTTTCACATTGAGCTTCTTCCCTTTCTTGTTCGTTACAGAGTAATTGAGCCCCTCCTTGTGACTTTTCCGGAGCCATGGAGTATGATCTTTCTTAGGTAATGTAGTATTTATTCTTCTTTTCATGTATGCTTCATTGTCATAATCATCTTCCCTCATTGGGTTGCCGTATTGTTCGTAGTCTTCCTCGTTGGCGACTCCATCCATTCCGATGCTCCTCCTTTTGGATCTCCTCACGACAACATGGATGGGATTGGCGGGTCGTTATGAAGAAGCATTGTGTCATGTGCTTAGCGTGTACTTATGGCTCATTTTTGGCAATGACGTTAACGTTCACGGGAGTGCTCTTCACGTCGGGTATAGACATGGTGGTGAAATACTTGTTTTCTCTTACGACGTCATTGGCCCATCTGACACGGAACATCGTCGCATCGTGCATTCCACCATAGTCAAGCTCCCAGATCTGTTCGACCCTTCCGTAGAATCTTTCAGTTCTACCGTTGGCGTCGATCACACATTGAATTGTGACCCCGGAATTCCGGTAATCACTGTCCATGTCTTTGGCCTCCGTGTAGAACATGTACCAATTGTATATCTTGGACTGATAGGTTGCGAGGTTGGGCGCGGGGCCATGTGCTAAGGCGTGTATTAGCAATCCGTTCAAACTTCCCTCTTCCGAGGGATTTTCAAGAACTTGCTCTTTGAACCAACGCAAGAAAGTGGCGTTGTGCTCTACAGTAACTTCGTCGTCTATCTTGAGCATCCCCTTATCACGGTACTTCTTTGTGATGCTTTGTTTGTGCTGTGCCACATAATCACCTACCACATCTAGGTGTTGTAGCACTACTAAGTTGGCCATGTCAAAGTCGTTCCGAGTAGTCCACATGCAATTCCCTCTAGCCGTTGTTATTACCATCTCCTTCGAGCTTCCCATCGTGCTTCTTGATGGGCAAACCAATAACAGGGTCTCCGACGCCTATATAATTCTCGCAAAAGGAGACACACCCATGCGTCAGATACCCCTGGACGATGCTCCCTTCGGGATGGGACATGTTACGAACGAATCCTTTGATGACCCGATTCATCCTCTCAAACGACATCATATTGTGAACGAATGTTGGCCCGAGGTCGATGATGTCGTCCACAATGTGGACACACAAATGCACCATAACATCAAAGAACGCGGGCTGGAAGTACATCTCAAGCTCACATAGTATGACAACGATCTCTTCCTGTAGCCTTCGGAGTTGCTTCACACTTATGGACTTTCAGCAGATAACGATGAAGAAGTTTCAGAGACCAGTAAGCGTGTCACGGACATGCTTCTCCATTATCCCTCTAATGGCAACCGGGAGTATCTACGTCATCATCACATGAAAATCATGAGACTTCATCCCACTAAACCTTTTCTTCTTGGGGTCTAGAAATCTGCTTATCTTCCCACAGTAACCAGAACTTACTTTGATTCCCATCAGGCACTTGATGAATTGATCATTCTCCTTCACACTTAAGGTGAAGAAAGAAGGGGGCAATAATTCTCCTCCTTCATGTTGACTTTTCTGCCCCTTTCCCCCTCCTCCGTCTCTGTCTCTGTCTCCTCCGTTGACTTTTTATGGTGGAGATCTTTCCAGATCTTCAAATCTTCCAAGTCTTTCCTTGCCTTCGGCCCATCCTTGGTCTTCTCCGGCACGTTCATCAGTGTGCCAAGCAAGCTCTCAAGGACATTCTTCATGATATGCATGTGATCAAGGCAATGAGGCCTGTCGTGATTGGGCCAGTACTCCAAGTCCTAGAAAACAGACCTCGTTTCCCATACCTTCAGCAACGGCTCCGACGCCTTTTTAATCTTTCCCGACATGGGGCATTGTTCCCAGTTTCTCAACAGCTTGTCGATTTCTGCGCCGCTCCTCTTACGTGGAGGTACTCGAAGCTCATCCAACCCATTGAATAGATCTCCATGCTTTCTCCACAGGTCATCCTTCTCGAGCCATCTACGATGGCCCATGTACACGATTTTCCCGAACCCGCCATCTTTCGTTGACGTAAGCTGCTAAGATGTTGTATCATCCATGCACCTCATGCATCCGCAGTATCCATGGCACACCTGGCCTGAGGTGTACCCTTAACCAAGATAGTCATGCATCGTCATCATCAGCACGGGTCTCATATGGAAATACTCTCCTTTGCTGGCGTCCCACGTCCATGCTAGTGTTTTCCATAACGTGTCTAGCTCCTCTTGCAGAAGCCCCATATACAGGTTAATACTATTTCCCGGTTGTTTTGGCCCTTGAATCAGCATGCTCATGTGTACGTACTTTGTCTTCATGCACTTCCATGGGGGGAGGTTGTACATCCATACAAACACGGGCCATGTTCTGTGGTTGGTGTTCTGGTTTCCAAATGGATTCATGCCATCGGTACTCGCACCAAGCACAATGTTCCTTGGATCTCCACTGGCTACCATATACGATGTTGAATGCTCTCCACTGGCTACCATCTACGAGGTGTCTCAGCTTCGGATCATCTCCATCATCGGGCTTCTTCCTCTCCTCGTGCCAGCGCATGAGCTTTGCTTCCTTAGGATCTACGAAATACCTCTATAGACGAGGAGTGATCGGAAAGTACTATACAACTTTCTGAGGAGCTTTCTTTCCTGCCTTCTTGTATCGAGAAGCATTGCACACTGGACAACTGGTTTTTTCCGCATGCTCCCCCCGATAAATGATGCAATCGTTGATGCATGCGTGGTACCTAATGTGCGGCAACTTAAAAGGGCAAACGATTTTCTTGGCCTCCTAGACACTAGCAGGACACAGGTTCCCCGCGGGAAGAACTTTATTATGTAGATACTTCAAATGCTCATTGAGGCTTTTGTCTGTCCATTTGTTTTTGGCCTTCGTCTATAGAAGTTCCAGCATGAAACTCAAGCGGGTCACCTCGGGATCGCAACCGTCATACAAGGGAGTATTCGAGTCTACTTCAAGTTGCGCCAGCTTGGCCTCCTCTGTAGAAGCAGCTCTCTCGCTAGTCGTACTCTTGCGAAGGAGGTCTCGAACATGAGGGTCTTGTAATGACTACACTTAGTAGCATCAAAGACTGCGGCGTGACCTCTTCTCCGCCATGTCCGGACTCTTCTTCGCCATGTCCAGAATCTTCTCCGATGCTGTCATTTCCAAACTCTTCCCCGACGCCATCGTCGTGTTGATCGGTCATCTCTTTGTCGAGCCCCATGTCGTTATTCCTTGCCATGTGGACGCCCTCATCATCATCAGCTTCTTCACTTATCCACTGAGTATACCCATCCATGAAACCATTCTTCAGCTGGTGCGCCTTCAAAGTGCCACGATCAAAAGGGTCCAAAAGGACTCCTTCCTTGCATCTTGCACATGGACATCTAATCCTAGTACGATTATTTGCGTACATGTCCATCACCGCGGATTGCATGTATCGCTCCACCTTCCATCCACTCACCTTCATGACCGACTGCATGGTATAACAAGCAAAAGGTTTATAAAATAAATAATGCATGCATGCATTCAAAGTCATGGAAAATTTTGGCATGACCTTGCCTAAAAATAGGACATATTGAGTTTGCTCGAAATTCACCGAAATGGAAATAAATCGATATCTCGGCGAAACATAAGCAACTCGAGGGAATGTCACTCACACAAATCTCTCCATATATCCCAAACACACATATTCCCATTCTTGAAATGAACGACTTTTTACTCACCTATATATCTCCCGATTGCTATACCGATCGAGAGAGCACGCCGTTAATTAGATGATGAGAGAGACCGATCGAGACATGTGGATGGCTAAATAGCTAGCTAGATCTAGTTCTTGGGGAGGAGAGGTGAATCTAGCTAGCTAACTAATGGAGAGGGAGTTTTGTTAGAGGGGGACATTAATGGGGGGAGAGCAAGAGAGGTAGGAGAAAGAGAGATAATGTGAAAGAGGCCATTTATGAAGGAGAGTTATGATGGAGGGGGACATTAATGAGGAGAGAATTAGAGAGGTAGGAGGAAGAGAGAAGAAGAGCAACAATGGTGGAGAGTGGAGAGGGGAAAGAAGGGGAGAGAGGGAGGGGTGAAAAGGTGGCAGCGGTCGCAACTAGCAGTAGCGCTGCTTACAAAAAGCGCTGCTACTATGTGTGGCACATTAGCAGTAGCGTTTGCATGTCAGAAAGCGCTACTGGTAGTGGCCTTAGCAGTAGCGCTTCCTCCCACCCAGCGTTGTTACTAAATAGTGTCGGTGGGGTCGTTGGGGCCACCTTATTAGTAGCGCTTTCTTAGTGCCCGGCGCTACTGCTAAGCCCATAGAGGTAGCGCTGCAGGAATACAACGCTACTGGTAATTAGCAGCAGCGGTTTTATTTGTCCAGCGCTACTAGTAGGCTCGTCTCTATAAGGTTTTCCCTAGTAGTGAAAATGGACAATCTCTTTCAAAGTATCACGGTTTCGATCGAAAAATCATCTGTTGCAAAGGGATTTCATTTTTTTAAACTTATTTGAACTCCACACTTTTTGTGTGTTCGAAGTGCACCATTAAAAGCCACATCATCAATTTTCAAAACTTTCTGACTTCATTTGGTATTTTTCATGCACTTACTGATTTTTTAGCTAAATAACCCTGAAATTGAAAAGCACTTCAAATGAACTCTGTAAAGGTTGAAAGTTGGCATGGTATCATCATTTCACCCACATAGCATGTTATAAAAAGTTGAGAAGGTTACGGCAAAAACTGGATGCACTCCATGTACAAAATCTATAATCTCTTTAGAAGTATCACAGTTTTCGGACGAAAACTCATCTATTGTGAAGGGATTTCATTTTTTTGAACTTATTTGACCTCCATACTTATTGTGTGCTTAAAATGCACCATTCAAAGCCACATCATTAATTTTCAACCCTTTCTGACTTCAGTTGGAATTTTTCATGCAGTTACCCATATTTTTGAGCTAAATAACCCTGAAATTGAAAAGCACTTCAAATGAGCTCTGCAAAGGTTGAAAGTTGGCATGGTATCATCATGTCACCCAAATAGCATGTTATAAAAAATTGAGAGGGTTCCGGCAAAAACTGGATGCACTTCGTGTTACAAAGGGAATTAATTTTTTTGAACTTATTTGAACTCCATACTTTTTGTGTGTTCAAAATGCACCATTAATAGCCACATCATGAATTTTCAACCCTTCCTGACTTCATTTGGTATTTTTCATGCACTCACTGATTTTTTGAGCTAAATAACCCTGAAATTGAAAAGCACTTCGAATGAACTATGAAAATGTTGAAAGTTGGCATGGTATCATTATTTCACCTACATAGCATGTTATAAAAAGTCTAGAGGGTTACGGGAAAAACTGGATGCACTTCATGTACAAAATGGCCAATCACTTTCGAAGTATCACGGTTTCGGACGAAAACTCATGTGTTACAAAGGGATTTCATTTTTTGAACTTATTTGAACTCCATAATTTTTGTGTGTTCGAAACGTACCATTCAAAGCCACATAATCAATTTTCAAAAAAATTTGACTTCATTTGGTATTTTTCATGCACTCACTTATTCTTTTGAGCTAAGTAACCCTGAAATTGAAAAGCACTTCAAATGAACTCTGAAAAGGTTGGAAGTTGTAATGGTATCATCATTTCACCCACATAGAATGTGCTAAAAAGTTTAGAGGGTTACGGCAAAAACTGGATGCACTTTGTATAAAATGGACAATCTCTTTCGAAGTATCATGCTTTTCGGACGAAAACTCATCTGTTATAAACGGATTTCATTTTTTCGAACTTATTCGAACTCCATAATTTTTGTGTGTTCAAAATGCACCATTCAAAGCCACATCATCAATTTTAAAAACTTTGTGACTTCATTTGGTATTTTTCATGCACTCACTGATTTTTTAAGCTATATAACCCTAAAATTGAAAAGCACTTCAAATGAACTCTTAAAAGGTTGAAAGTTGGCATGGTATCATCATTTCACCCACATAGCATATTATACAAAGTTGAGAGGGTTACGGCAAAAACTGGATGCACTTCGTGTACAAAATGGACAATCTCTTTCGAAGTATCACGGTTTTCGGACGAAAACTCATCTGTTATAAAGGGATTTCATTTTTTGAACTTATTTGAACTCCATACTTTTTGTGTGTTCAAAATGCACCATTCAAAGCCACGTCATAAATTTTAAAAACTTTCTGACTTCATTTGGTATTTTTCATGCACTCACTGATTTTTTTGAGCTAAATAACATTAAAATTGAAAAGCACGTCAAATGAACTCTCAAAAGGTTGAAAGTTGGCATGGTATCATCATTTCACCCACATAGCATGTTATAAAAAGTTGAGAGGGTTATGGCAAAAACTCGACGCACTTCGTGTACAAAATAGGCATTCTCTTTCGAAGTATCATGGTTTCGGACGAAAGCTCATCTGTTACAAAGGGACTTCATTTTATTGAACTTATTTGAACTCCATACTTTTTGTGTGTTAAAAATGCACCATGCGAAGCCACATCATCACTTTTCAAAACACTCTCACTACATTTGGTATTTTTCATGCACTTACTGATTTTTTGAGCTAAATAACCCTGAAATTGAAAAGCACTTCAAATGAACTCTGAAAAGGTTGAAAGTTGGCATGGTATAATAATTTCACCCACATATCATGTTATAAAAAGTTGAGATGGTTACGGCAAAAACTGGATGCACTTCGTGGACAAAATGGACAATCTCTTTCCAAGTATCACGGTTTCAGACGAAAACTCATCTGTTACAAAGGGTTTTTCGTTTTTTTGAACTTATTTGAACTCCATACTTTTTTTGTGTTCAAAATGCACCGTTAAGAGCCACATCATCAATTTTCAAAACTTTCTGACTTCATTTGGTATTTTTCATGCAGTTATTGATTCTTTTGAGCTAAATAACCCTGAAATTGAAAAGCACTTCAAATGAACTCTCAAAAGGTTGAAAGTTGGCATGCTATCATTATTTCACCACATAGCATGTGCTAAAAAGTTGAGAGGGTTACAGAAAAAACTGGATGCACTTCGTGTACAAAATGGACAATCTCTTTTGAAGTATCACGAATTTCGAACGAAAACTCATATGTTATAAAGGGTTCATTTTTTTGAACTTATTTGAACTCCACAATTTTAGTGTGTTCAAAATGCATCATTCAAAGCCACATCATTAATTTTAAAAACTTTCTGACTTCATTTGGTATTTTTCGTGGACTCACTGATTTTTTTGAGCTAAATAACTCTAAAATTGAAAAGAACTTCAAATGAACACTGAAAAGGTTAAAAGTTGGCATGATATCATCATTTCACCCACATAGCATGTGCTAAAAAGTTGAGAGGGTTACGGCAAAAACTGGATGCACTTCGTGTACAAAATGGACAATCTCTTTCGAAGTATCACGCTTTTCGGACGAAAACTCATCTGTTATAAAGGGATTCTATTTTTTTGAACTTATTTAAACTCCATAATTTTGTGTGTTCAAAATGCACCATTCAAAGCCACATCATCAATTTTAAAAACTTTGTGACTTCATTTGGTATTTTTCATGCACTCACTAATTTTTTTGAGCTAAATAACCCTGAAATTGAAAAGCACTTCAAATGAACTCTGAAAATGTTGAAAGTTGGCATGGTATCATCATTTCACCCACATAGCATGTTATAAAAAGTTGAGAGGGTTACAACAAAAATTCGATGCACTTTGTGTACAAAATGGACAATCTCTTTCGAAGAATCACATTTTTCGGACGAAAACTCATCTGTGATAAAGGGATTTCATTTTTTCTGAAATTATTTGAACTCCATACTTTTTGTGTGTTCAAAATGCACAATTAAAAGCCACATCATCAATTTTAAAAACCTTGTGACTTCATTTGGTATTTTCATGCACTCACTCATTTTGTTGAGCTAAACAACCCTAAAATTTAAAAGCACTTCAAATGAACTCTGAAAAGGTTCAAAGTTGGCATGGTATCATCATTTCACCCAAATAGCATATTATAAAAGGTTGAGAGGGTTACTGCAAAAACTGGATGCACTTCGTGTACAAGATGGGCAATCTCTTTCGAAGTATCACAGTTTCGCACGGAACTCATCTGTTACAAAGGGATATCATTTCATTGAACTGATTTGAAGTCCATACTTTTTGTGTGTTCAAAATGCACCATTCAAAGCCACATCATCAATTTTCAAAACTTTCTTGGTATTTTTCATGCACTTACTGATTTTTTTGAGCTAAATAACCCTGAAATTGAAAAGCACTTCAAATGAACTCTAAAAAGGTTGAAAATTGACATGGTATCATCATTTCACCCACATAGCTTGTTCTAAAAAGTTTAAAGGGTTACGACAAAAACTAGATGCACTTCGTGTACAAAATGGACAATCTCTTTTGAAGTATCACGGTTTAAGACCAAAACTCATCTGTTACAAAGGGATTTCATTTTTTGAACTTATTTGAACTCCATACTTTTTGTGTTTTCAAAATTCACCTTTAAAAGCCACATCATCAATTTTCAAAACTTTCTGAGTTCATTTGGTATTTTTCATGCACTTACTGATTCTTTTGAGCTAAATAACCTTGAAATTGAAAAGCACTTCAAATGAACTCTGGAAAGGTTGAAAGTTGGCATGGTATCATGATTTCACCCACATAGCATGTTCTAGAAAGTTGAGTGGGTTACAACAAAAACTGGATGCACTTCGAGTACAAAATGGACAATCTCTTTCGAAGTATCACACTTTTCGGACGAAAACTCATCTGTTATAAAGGGATTTCATTTTTTGAACTTATTTGAACTGCATAATTTTTGTGTGTTCAAAATGCACCATTCAAAGCCACATCATAAATTTTAAAAACTTTCTAACTTCATTTGGTATTTTTCATGCACTCACTGATTTTTTTGAGCTAAATAACCTTAAAATTGAAAAGCACTTCAAATGAACTCTGAAAAGGTTGAAAGTTGGCATGGTATCATCATTTCACCCACATAGCCATTTATAAAAAGTTGAGAGGGTTATGGCAAAAACTGGATGCACTTCGTGTTCAAGATAGGCAATCCCTTTCGAGGTATCAAGGTTTCGGACGAAAACTCATCTGTTACAAAGGGATTTCATTTTATCGAACTTATTTGAAGTCCATACTTTTCGTGTGTTCAAAATGTACCATTCAAAGCCACACCATAAATTTTCAAAACTTTCTGACTTCATTTGGTATTTTTCATGCACTTACTGATTTTTTTGACCTAACTAACCCTAAAATAGAAAAGAATTCCAAATGAACTCTGAAAAGGCTGAAAGTTCGCATGGTATCATCATTTAATTCACATAGCATGTGGTAAAAAGTTGAGAGGGTTACATCACAAACTGGATGCACTTCGTGTACAAAATGGACAATCTCTTTCGAAGTATCACGCTTTTTGGACGAAAACTCATCAGTTATAAAGGGATTTAATTTTTTTTGAAATTATTTGAACTCCATACTTTTTGTGTGTTCAAAATGCACAATTCAAAGCCACATCATCAATTTTAAAAACTTTCTGACTTCATTTGGTATTTTTCATGCACTCACTGATTTTTTTGTGCTAAATAACCCCAAAATTGAAAAGTACTTCAAATGAACTCTGAAAATGTTGAAAGTTGGCATGGTGTCATCATTTCACCCAAATAGAATGTTATAAAAAGTTAAGAGGGTTATGGCAAAAACTGGATGCACTTCGTGTACAAAATGGACAATCTCTTTCGATGTATGACGGTTTAAGACAAAAACTCATCTGTTACAAAGGGATTTCAATTTTTCAACTTTTTTGAACTCCATACTTTTCGTGTGTACAAAATGCACCGTTAAAAGCCACATCATCCATTTCAAAACTTTCTGACTTCATTTGGTATTTTTCATGCACTTACTGATTCTTTTGAGCTAAATAACCCTGAAATTGAAAAGCACTTCAAATGAACTTTCAAAAGGTTGAAAGTTGGCATGCTATCATTATTTCACCACATAGCATGTGCTAAAAAGTTGAGAGGGTTACAGAAAAAACTGGATGCACTTCATGTACAAAATGGACAATCTCTTTCGAAGTATCACGAATTTCGAACGAAAACTCATATGTTATAAAGGGATTTCATTTTTTTCAACTTATTTGAACTCCATAATTTTTGTGTGTTCAAAATGCATCATTCAAAGCCGCATCATTAATTTTAAAAACTTTCTGACTTCATTTGGTATTTTTCATGCACTCACTGATTTTTTTGAGCTAAATAACCCTACGATAGAAAAGAACTTCAAATGAACTCTGAAAAGGTTGAAAGTTGGCACAATATCTTCATTTCACCAACATTGCATGTGCTAAAAAGTTGAGAGGGTTACGGCAAAAACTGGATGCACTTCGTGTACAAAATGGACAATCTCTTTCGAAGTATCACGCTTTCCGAACGAAAACTCATTTGTTATAAAGGGATTTTATTTTTTTGAACTTATTTAAACTCCATAATTTTTTATGTTCAAAATGCAAAATTCAAAGCCACATCATCAATTTTAAAAACTTTGTGACTTCATTTGGTATTTTTCATGCACTCGTTGATTTTTTTTGAGCTAAATAATCCTAAAATTGAAAAGCACTTCAAATGAACTCTGAAAAGGTTGAAAGTTGGCATGGCATCATCATTTCACCCACATAGCATGTTATAAAATGTTGAGAGGGTTACTGCAAAAACTGGATGCACTTCGTGTACAAGATGGGCAATCTCCTTCGAAGTATCACGGTTTCGCACGAAACTCATCTGTTACAAAGGGATATCATTTTATTCAACTTATTTGAACTCCATACTTTTTGTGTGTTAAAAATGCACCATTCAAAGCCACATCATCAATTTTTAAAACTTTCTGACTTCATTTGGTATTTTTCATGCACTCACTGATTTTTTTGAGCTAAATAACCCCAAAATTGAAAAGTACTTCAAATGAACTCTGAAAATGTTTAAAGTTAGAATGGTATCATAATTTCACCCAAATAGAATGTTATAAAAAGTTGAGAGGGTTATGGCAAAAACTGAATGCACTTCGTGTACAAAATGGACAATCCCTTTCGATGTATCACGGTTCAAGACAAAAACTCATCTGTTAGAAAGGGATTTCATTTTTTCAACTTATGTGAACTCCATACTTTTCGTGTGTACAAAATGCACCGTTAAAAGCCACAACATCAATTTTCAAAACTTTCTGACATCATTTGGTATTTTTCATGCACTTACTGATACTTTTGAGCTAAATAACCCTGAAATTGAAAAGCACTTCAGATGAACTCTGAAAAGGTTGAAAGTTGGCATGGTATCATCATTTCACCCACATAGCATGTGCTAAAAAGGTGAGAGGGTTACAGCAAAAACTGGATGCACTTCGTGTACGAAATGGACAATCTCTTTCGAAGTATCACGCTTTTCGAATGAAAACTCATCTGTTATAAAGGGGTTTCATTTGTTTGAACTTATTTGAACTCCATACTTTTTGCTTATTCAAAATGCACCATTCAAATCCACACCATCAATTTTCAAAACTTTCTGACTTCGTTTGGTATTTTTAATGCACTTACTGATTTTTTGAGCTAAATAACCCTAAAATTGAAAAGAATTTCAAATGAACTCTCAAAAGGTTGAAAGTTGGCATGGTATCATCATTTTGTTAGAAATATGCCCTAGAGGCAACAAATAAAGTGTTTATTATTGTATTTCCTTGTTCATGATAATCATTTATTATCCATGCTATAATTGTATTAATTGGAAACATGGATACATGTGTGGATACATAGACAAACACAATGTCCCTAGTATGCCTCTAGTGAACTAGCTCGTTGATTGAAAGATGGTTAAGGTTTCCTAGCCATGGGCATGAGATGTCATTTGATAACGGGATCACATCATTAGGAGAATGATGTGATGGACAAGACCCAAACTACAAATGTAGCTTATGATCGTGTAAGTTTATTGCTACTGTTTTCTACATGTCAAGCATATGTTCCTATGACCATGAGATCATGCAACTCACAGATATCGGAGGAGTACCTTGTGTGTATCAAACGTCGCAACGTAACTGGGTGACTATAAAGGTGCTCTACAGGTGTCTCCGAGGGTGTCTGTTGAGTTGGCATCGATCAAGACTGGGATTTGTTACTTCGTGTGACGGAGAGGTATGTCAGGGCCCACTCGGTAATACAATATCACAATGAGCCTTGCAAGCAATCTAACTAATTGTTAGTTGCGGGATCTTGTATTACGGAACGATCAAAGAGACTTAGCGGTAACGAGATTGAACTAGGTATGGAGATACCGACGATCGAATCTCGGGCAAGTAACATACCGAAGAACAAAGGGAACGTCATACGGGATTAACTGAATCCTGACATAGAGGTTCAACCAATAAAGATCCTCATAGAATATGTAGGAACCAATGTGGACATCCAGGTCCCGCCATTGGTTATTGACCGTAGAGGTGTCTTGGTCATGTCTACATAGTTCTCGAACCCGTAGGGTCTGCACACTTAAGGTTTGGTGACGTTTCGGTAGTATAGGTTATGTATGGTGGTGACCGAAGTTTGTTAGGAGTCCCGGATGTGATCCTGGACGTCATGAGGAGCTCCGGAATGGTCCGGAGGTAAAGATTCATATATAGGAAGTCCTGGTTTGGTCACCGGAAAAGTTTCGGGCTCATCGGTAGTGTACCGGGAGTGCCGGCAGTGTACCGAGAGACGTCCAAGAGGGGTATTTCGACCCTAGAGGGTCCATGGGCTGTGGGAGATGAATAACCATCCCTTAGTGGGCTGGTGGAACAGCCACAAAAGGCCCATGGCGCCAGGAGGAAAAAGGCCTGAAGAAAAAGGTGGAAAAAAGGGCCAATAGGGAGCAATCCTTGTCCAACTAGGATTGGAGAAGGAGAGTCCTTCTCTCCCTCCCTCTTGCGGCCGAATTGGCTTGGCCCTTGCGCCAAGCCAGCCCTCCTCCCTCCGTCCTTTATATACTTGTGGATTTGGGGCTGTTTGCACTAGTTTTTCCGGCCACGTGCTTCCCGTTCCACCGGTGCATAGTTTCTCCTCTAGATCGTATTTCCGCAGTGCTTAGGCGAAGTCCTGCCGGAATTGCTCCACCACCATCGCCAGAGTGCCGTCATGCTGCCGACAAACTCTTCCTCCTTTCCACTTCTTCTTGGTGGATCAAGACGGTGGAGATTGTCATCAAGCTGCACGTGTGCTGAACGCGGAGGTGCCGTGCGTTCGGTATTAGATCGGAAGGATCGTGATCAAGGCCATGGGACATTGGTGATTGGATCGCAGGACAGATCGTGACGAGATCGCGGGACTGTTCGTGATTAGATCGCGGGACGCTCGGCGATTTGGATCGCGAAGACGTTCGACTACACCAACCACGTTTCTTAACGCTTCCCGCTTAGCGATCTACAAGGGTACGTAGATCCACTCTCCCTCTCGTAGATGATCATCACCATGGATAGGTTTGCGTGTGCGTAGGAATTTTTTTGTTTCCCATGCAACGTTCCCCAAGAGTGGCATCATGAGCTAGGTTGATGGTTCGATGAGATCTCGAGTAGAACACAAAAGGTTTGTGGGCGTTGATGCTTAGATTGATTCCTTCCTTGGTCGGAATTTGGTTCAGCGGTATTGTGAGATGAAGCGGCCCGGACCAACATTACGCGTATGCTTACGAGAGACCGGTTCCCTCGACGCAACTTGTTGCCTAGATGACTAGCGGGTGGCAGTTTCTCTCACTTTAGTTGGATCGGATTCGACAAAGGCGGTCCTTGAGATGGTTGAAAAGCAAATTATGTATCACCGTTGTGGTTTATGCGTAGGTGAGAATCGTTCTTGCTAGAAACCCGTAGCAGCCACGTAAATCATGCAACAACAATTAGAGGACGTCTAACTTGTTTTTGCAGGGTATGTTGTGATGTGATATGGCCAATTACATGATGTGATATATGTGATGTATGAGATGATCATGTGATGAATAGAATTTCATGACTTGCATGTCGCTGAGTACGGCAACCGGCAGGAGCCATAGGGTGGTCTTTAATTATTGTATGACCTACGTGTCAATCATTAAGCGCTATGTAATGCTTTACTTTATCGCTAAACAATAGCAATAGTAGTAGAAGCATGCAGGGCGTGACAACCTCGATGGCGACACGTTGATGGAGATCAAGATGATGGAGATCATGGTGTTTTTCCGGTGACGATGAAGATCATGCCGGTGCTTTCAAGATGGAGATCTAAAGCACAAGTTCATGGCCATATCATGTCACTTATGAATTGCATGTGATGTTAATCCTTTTATGCACCTTGTTATGCTTAGTACGGCGGTAGCATTATAAGGTGATCCCTCACTTAAATTTCAAGATAAAATTGTGTTCTCCCCGAGTGTGCACCGTTGCTAAAGTTCGTCGTGTTGAGACACCACGTGATGATCAGGTGTGATAGACTCTACGTTCACATACAACGGGTGCAAGGCAGTTTTGCACGCCCAGAACACTCGAGTTAAACTTGACAAGCCTAACATGTACAGACATGGCCTCGGAACACAAAAGACCGAAAGGTCGAACATGAGTCATATAGTACATATGATCAACATAATGATGTTCACCACTGAAGCCACCTCAACTCACGTGATGATCGGACTTGAGTTGGTGGATTTGGATCATGTGACACTTAGATGACCTGAGGGATGTCAATTTGAGTGGGAGCTCTAGTAATTTGATTAACTAAACTCATTATCTTGAACAATAGTCTAAATGAACTTTGCATATTTATGTGGTAGATCAATGGCTCGCGCAGTAGCACCCCTGAATTTTAATGCGTTCCTAGAGAAAGCTAAACTGAAAGATGATGGAAGTAACTTTGTTGACTGGGCCCGTAATATGAGGATTATCCTCAAGGCTTCCCAGAAATCATATGTCCTTGATGCACCGCTTGGTGACCAACCAGAAGACATGACCTCCGAAGACGTTAAGAACTCTTGGGAGGCACGTACTGGAGATTACTCAATAGTTCAACGTGCAATATTGTATGGCTTAGAACCGGGACTTCAAAGACGTTTTGAACGTCATGGAGCATATGAGATGTTCCAAGAATTGAAGTTTATCTTTCAGAAGAACGCCCGGATCGAGAGGTATGAAACCTCTGATAATTTCTATGCTTGCAAGATGGAGGAGAACGGGTCTATGAGTGAACATATACTCAGAATGTCTGGGTATTCAACTCGTCTAGCGGAGTTGGGAATTGCCCTTCTGCCTGAGGCGATCATGGACAGAGTTCTTCAATCACTGCCACCTAGGTACAAGAGCTTTGTAATGAACTATAACATGCACGGGATGAACAAGTCAGTCGCCGAGCTGTTTGCGATGCTAAAAGTCGCTGAGTCAAGGGCAAGAAGGGTCAAACCAAGAAATGTTGATGGTCAATAAAACCACTAGTTTCAAGAAAAATGGCAAAGTCAAGGGCAAGGGCAAGAAGGGTCAAACCAAGAAGGATGGCAAAGCAGTTGCTACTCCTACAAAGAAGCCCAAGCATGGACCCAAGCCAGAAACTGAGTGCTTTCATTGCAAAGGAACTGGTCACTGGAAGCGGAACTGCCCCAAGTACCTGGCTGACAAGAAGGCGGCCAACGACAAACAAGGTATATTTGATATACATGTTATTTATGTGTACCTTACTAGCTCTCGTAGTAGTGCCTGGGTATTTTATACCGGTTCGGTTGCTCACATTTGCAACTCAAAGCAGGAACTACGGAATAAACGAAGGCTGGCAAAGGACAAAGTGACGATGTGCGTGGGAAATGGTTCCAAGGTTGATGTGATCGCCGTCGGCACGCTCTCTCTTCGATTACCATCGGGATTAGTGATGAACCTGAATAATTGTTATTTAGTGCCTGCGTTAAGCATGAACATTATATCTGGATCTTGTTTATTGTGAGACGGTTACTCATTTAAATCAGAGAATAAAGGTTGTTCTATTTATATGAGTAATATCTTTTATGGTCATGCACCCAATGTTAGGGGTTTATTCCTATTGAATCTTGATAGTGATGACACACATGTTCATAACATTGATGCGAAAAGATGTAGAATTGATAACGATAGTACCACTTTCTTGTGGCACTGCCGTTTAGGTCATATTGGAGTAAAACGCATGAGGAAGCTCCATGCCGATGGACTTTTGGAGTCACTTGATTTTGAATCACTTGACACATGTGAACCATATCTAATGGGCAAGATGACTAAAATGTCGTTCTCTAGAACAATGGAACGGGCGAGTGACTTATTGGAAATCATACACACTGATGTGTGCGGTCCAATGAATGTTACAACGCGTGGTGGATATAATTATTTTCTCACCTTCACTGATGACTTAAGTAGATATGGGTATATTTACTTAATGTAACACAAGTCTAAAACGTTTCAAAAGTACAAGCAATTTCAGTGTGAAGTTGAGAATCATCGTAACAAGAAGATTAAGTTCCTGCGATCTGATCGAGGAGGTGAATATCTGAGTTATGAGTTTGGCAGTCACTTAAGACAACGTGGAATTGTTTCACAGTTGACACCGCCCGGAACACCACAGCGTAATGGTGTGTCCGAACATCATAATCGAACCTTATTAGATATGGTGCATTCTATGATGTCCCTTGCTGATTTGCCACTATCGTTTTGGGGTTATGCATTAGAGACAGCTGCATTCACTTTAAATAGGGCACCATCAAAATCCATTGAGACGACGCCATATGAACTGTGGTTTGGCAAGAAGCCAAAGTTGTTGTTTCTTAAAGTTTGGGGATGTGATGCTTATGTCAAAAAGCTTCAGCTTGAAAAGCTAGAACCCAAAGCGGAGAAATGCGTCTTCATAGGATACCTGAAAGAGACAGTCCGGTATACCTTCTATCTCAGATCCGAAGGCAAAGTGTTTGTCGCTAAAAACGGAACTTTTCTTGAGAAAGAGTTTCTCTCGAAAGAATTGAGTGGGAGGAAAATAGAGCTTGATGAGGTTATTGAACCTTTACTTCAACCAGAAAGTAGCCTAGCGCAGAAAGATGTTTCTGTGGAACGTACGACGGTAGAAGAGGAAGTTAATGATGATGATCATGAAGCTTCGGATCAAGCAACCATTGAACCTTGTAGGTCGACAAGGCCGCGTACTACCCCTGAGTGGTACGGCAACCCTGTCTTGGAAGTCATGTTGTTGGACAACGATGAACCTACGAGCTATGGAGGAGTAGTGATGGGCCCAGATTCCGAGAAATGGTTAGAGGCCATGAAATCCGAGATGGGATCAATGTATGAAAACAAAGTATGGACTTTGGAAGCATTACCTGAAGGGCGAAAGGCCATTCAAAACAAATGGATCTTTAATAAGAAGACAAACGTGGACGGTAATGTCACCGTCTATAAAGCTCGACTTGTGGCAAAGGGTTTTTCACAAGTTCAAGGAGTTGACTACGATGAGACTTTCTCACCCGTAGCAATGCTTAAGTCTGTCAGAATCATGTTAGCAATAGCTGCCTATTTCGACTATGAAATATCGCAGATGGATCTAAAAACAGCGTTCCTCAACGGTTTCCTTGAGGAAGAGTTGTATATGATGCAACCCGAAGGTTTTGTCAATCCAGAGAATGCTGACAAACTTTGCAAACTCCAGCGATCCATTAATGGACTGGTGCAGGCATCTCGGAGTTGGAATAAGCGCTTTGATGAGGTGATCAAAGTGTTTGAGTTTATACAAGTTTACGGAGAAGCTTCTATTTACAAGAAAGTGAGTGGGAGCTCTATAGCATTTCTAGTATTATATGTGGATGACATATTGATGAATGGAAATAATATAGAAATGCTAGAAAGCGTGAAGGAATATTTGAACAAGAGTTTTTCAATGAAGGACCTAGGAGAAGCTGCTTTCATATTAGGCATTAAGATCTATAGAGATAGATCGAGATGCTTAATAGCACTTTCACAAAGCACATACCTTGATAAAGTTTTTAAGAAGTTCAAAATGGAACAGTCCAAGAAGGGGTTCTTGCCTGTATTACAAGGTGTGAAGTTGAGTAAGACTCAATGCCCGGTAACTACAGAAGATAGAGAAAAGATGAGTGTCATCCCCTATGCTTAAGCCATAGGCTCTATCATGTATGCAATGCTGTGCACAAGACCCGATGTGAGCCTTGCCATAAGTATGGCCGGAAGGTTTCAAAGTGATCCTGGAATGGAGCAATGGCAAGCGGTCAAGAATATCCTTAAGTACCTGAAAAGGACTAAGGAAATGTTTCTTGTTTATGGAGGTGATGAAGAGCTCGTCGTAAAGGGTTATGTCGATGCAAGCTTTGACACTGATCCTGACGACTCTAAGTCGCAAACCGGATACGTATTTATTCTTAACGGGGGAGCGGTAAGATGGTGCAGTTCCAAGCAAAGCGTGGTAGCTGACTCTACGTGCGAAGCGGAATACATCGCAGCCTCGGAGGCGGCGAAGGAAGGTGTCTGGATGAAGCAGTTCATGACAGATCTTGGAGTAGTGCCCAGTGCACTGAATCCAATGAACCTGTTCTGTGACAACATTGCTACCATTACTCTAGCCAAGGAACCAAGGTTTCACAAGAGGACCAGACACATAAAGCGACGCTTCAACTCCATCCGCGATTACATCTTGGAGAAAGACATAAATATTTGCAAAGTGCACACAGATGTGAATGTTGCAGACCCGTTGACTAAACCTCTTCCAAGGGCTAAACATGATCAACACCAGAACTGCATGGGTGTTCGATTCATTATAATGTAAATCACATAGTGATGTGAACTAGATTATTGACTCTAGTGCAAGTGGGAGACTGTTGGAAATATGCCCTAGAGGCAATAAATAAAGTGTTTATTACTGTATTTCCTTGTTCATGATAATCGTTTATTATCCATGCTATAATTGTATTAATTGGAAACATGGATACATGTGTGGATACATAGACAAACACAATGCCCCTAGTATGCCTCTAGTGAACTAGCTCGTTGGTTGAAAGATGGTTAAGGTTTCCTAGCCATGGACATGAGATGTCATTTGATAACGGCATCACATCATTAGGAGAATGATGTGATGGACAAGACCCAACCTACAAACGTTGCTTATGATCGTGTCAGTTTATTGCTACCGTTTTCTACATGTCAAGCATATGTTCCTATGACCATGAGATCATGCAACTCACAGATATTGGAGGAGTACCTTGTGTGTATTAAACGTTGCAACGTAACCGGGTGACTATAAAGGTGCTCTACAGGTGTCTCCGAGGGTGTGTGTTGAGTTGGCATGGATCAAGATTGGGATTTGTTACTCCGTGTGACAGAGAGGTATCTCAGGGCCCACTCGGTAATACAACATCACAATGAGCCTTGCAAGCAATGTGACTAATTGTTAGTTGCGGGATCTTGTATTACAAAACGAGTAAAGAGACTTGCCAGTAATGAGATTGAACTAGGTATGGATATACCGACGATCGAATCTCGGGCAAGTAACATACCGAAGAACAAAGGGAACGTCACACGGGATTAACTGAATCCTTGACATAGAGGTTCAACCGATAAAGATATTCGTAGAATATGTAGGAACCAATGTGAACATCCAGGTCCCGCCATTGGTTATTGACCATAGAGGTGTCTCGGTCATGTCTACATAGTTCTCGAACCCGCAGGGTCTGCACACTTAAGGTTTGGTGACATTTCGGTAGTATAGAGTTATGTATGGTGGTAAACCAAGTTTGTTCGGAGTCCCGGATGAGATCCTGGAGGTCACGAGGAGCTCCAGAATGGTCCTGAGGTAAAGATTCATATATAGGAAGTCCCGGTTTGGTCGCCGGAAAAGTTTTGGGCTCATCGGTAGTGTACCGGGAGTGCCGGCAGTGTACCGGGAGACCTCCAAGAGGGGTATTTCGATCCTAGAGGGTCCATGGGCTGTGGGAGATGAATAACCAGCCCTTAGTGGGCTGGCGGAACAGCCACAAAAGGCCCATGGCGCCAGGAGGAAAAAGGCCTAAAGAAAAAGGTGGAAAAAAGGGCCAATAGGGAGCAATTCTAGTCCAACTAGGATTGGAGAAGTAGAGTCCTTCTCTCCCTCCCTCTTGCGGCCGAATTGGCTTGTCCCTTGCGCCAAGCCAGCCCTCCTCCCTCCCTCCTTTATATACTGGTGGATTTGTGGCTGTTTGCACTAGTTTTTCCGGCCACATGCTACCCGTTCCACCGGTGCATAGTTTCTCCTCTAGATCGTATTTCCGCAGTGCTTAGGCAAAGCCCTGCCGGAATTGCTCCAGCACCATCGCCGGAGCGCCGTCACACTGCCGACGAACTCTTCCTCCTCTCCACTTCTTCTTGCTGGATCAAGATGGTGGAGATCGTCATCAAGCTGCACGTGTGCTGAACACGGAGGTGCCGTGCGTTCGGTACTAGATCGGAAGGATCGTGATCAAGGCCACGGGACGTTCGTGATTGGATTGCGGGACGGATCGTGACGAGATCGCAGGACTGTTCGTGATTAGATCGCGGGACGCTCGGCGATTTAAATCGCGAAGACGTTCGACTACACCAACTACGTTTCTTAACGCTTCCCGCTTAGCGATCTACAAGGGTACGTAGATCCACTCTCCCTCTTGTAGATGCTCATCACCATGGATAGGTTTGCGTGTGCATAGGAAATTTTTTGTTTCCCATGCAATGTTCCCCAATAGTGGCATCATGAGCTAGGTTGATGGTTCGATGAGATCTCGAGTAGAACACAAAAGGTTTGTGGGCATTGATGCTTAGATTGCTTCCTTCCTTGGTCGGATTTTGGTTCAGCGGTATTGTGAGATGAAGCGGCCCGGACCAACATTACTTGTTTGCTTGACGAGAGACCGGTTCCCTTGATGCAACTTGTTGCCTAGATGGCTTGCGGGTGGCAGTTTCTGTCACTTCAGTTGGATCGGATTCGACAAAGGGGGTCCTTGAGAAGGTTGAAAAGCAAATTATGTATCACCGTTGTGGTTTATGCGTAGGTGAGAATCGTTCTTGCTAGAAACCCGTAGCAGCCACGTAAAACATGCAACAACAATTAGAGGATGTCTAACTTGTTTTTGTAGGGTATGCTGTGATGTGATATGGCCAATTACATGATGTGATATATGTGATGTATGAGATGATCATGTGATGTATAGAATTTCACGACTTGCATGTCGATGAGTACGGCAACCGGCAGGAGCCATAGGGTTGTCTTTAATTATTGTATGACCTGCGTGTCAATCATTAAGCACTATGTAATGCTTTACTTTATGGCTAAACGGTAGCAATAGTAGTAGAAGCATGCAGGGCGTGACAACCTCGATGGCGACACGTTGATGGAGATCAAGATGATGGAGATCATGGTGTTGTGCCGGTGACGATGAAGATCATGCCGATGCTTTCAAGATCGAGATCTAAAGCACAAGTTCATGGCCATATCATGTCACTTATGAATTGCATGTGATGTTAATCCTTTTATGGACCTTGTTATGCTTAGTACGGTGGTAGCATTATAAGGTGATCCCTCACTTAAATTTCAAGATAAAATTGTGTTCTCCCCGAGTGTGCACCGTTGCAAAAGTTCGTCGTGTTGAGACACCACGTGATGATCTGGTGTGATAGACTCTACGTTCACATACAACAGGTGCAAGCCAGTTTTGCACGCGCAGAACACTCGGGTTAAACTTGACAAGCCTAGCATGTACAGACATGGCCTCAGAACACAAGAGACCGAAAGGTCGAACATGAGTCATATAGTACATATGATCAACATAATGATGTTCACCACTGAAGCCACCTCAACTCACGTGATGATCGGACTGGAGTTGGTGGATTTGGATCATGTGACACTCAGATGACCTGAGGGATGTCAATTTGAGTGGGAGCTTTAGTAATTTGATTAACTAAACTCATTATCTTGAACAATAGTCTAAATGAACTTTGCATATTTATGTTGTAGATCAATGGCTCGTGAAGTAGCACCCCTGAATTTTAATGCGTTCCTAGAGAAAGCTAAACTGAAAGATGATGGAAGTAACTTTGTTGACTGGGCCCGTAATCTGAGGATTATCCTCACGGCTTCCCAGAAATCATATGTCATTGATGCACCGCTTGGTGACCAACTAGAAGACATGACCTCTGAAGACGTTAAGAACGCTTGGGAGGCACGTACTGGAGATTACTCAATAGTTCAGCGTGCAATATTGTATGGCTTAGAACCGAGACTTCAAAGACGTTTTGAACGTCATGGAGCATATGAGATGTTCCAGGAGTTGAAGTTTATCTTTCAGAAGAACGCCCGGATCGAGAGGTATGAAACCTCCGATAAGTTCTATGCTTGCAAGATGGAGGAGAACGGGTCTATAAGTGAACATATACTCAGAATGTCTCGGTATTCAACTTGTCTAGCAGAGTTGGGAATTGCCCTTCCGCCAGAAGCGATCATTGACAGAGTTCTTCAATCACTTCCACCTAGTTACAAGAGCTTTTTAATGAACTATAACATGTACGGGATGAACAAGTTAGTCGCCGAGCTGTTTGCGATGCTAAAAGTCGTTGAGTCTGAAATCCAGAAAGAACATTAAGTGTTGATGGTCAATAAAACCACTAGTTGTGTGTTCAAATTGCACCATTCAAAGCCACATCATCAATTTTAAAAACGTTTTGACTTCATTTGGTATTTTTCATGCACTCACTGATTTTTTGAGCCAAATAACCCTAAAATTCAAAAGCACTTCAAATGAACTCTGAAAAGGTTGAAAGTTGGCATGGTATCATCATTTCACCCACATAGCATGTTATAAAAAGTTGAGAGGGTTACGGCAAAAACTGGATGCACTTCGTGTACAAGATAGGCAATCTTTCGAAGAATCACGATTTCGGACGAAAATTCATCTGTTACAAAGGGATTTCATTTTATTCAACTTATTTGAACTCCATAATTTTTATGTGTTCAAAATGCACCATTCAAATTCACACCATCAATTTTCAAAACTTTCTGACTTCATTCGGTATTTTTCATGCACTTAATGATTTTTTTGAGCTAAATAACCCTAAAATTAAAAAGAACTTCAAACGAACTCTGAAAAGGTTGAAAGTTGGCATGGTATCATCATTTAACCCACATAGCATGTGCCAAAACGTTGAGAGGGTTACAGCAAAAACTGGATGAACTTCGTGTAGAAAATGGACAATCTCTTTCGAAGTACCACGATTTAAGACAAAATCTCATCTGTTACAAAGGGATTTCATTTTTTGAACTTATTTGAACTCCATACTTTTTGTGTGTTCAAAATGTACCATTAAAAGCCACATCTTCAATTTTCAAAACTTTCTGACTTCATTTGGTATTTTTCATGCACTTACTGATTCTTTTGAGCTAAATAACCCTGAAATTGAAAAGCACATCAAATGAACTTTGAAAAGGTTGAAGGTTGGCATTGTATCATCATTTCACCACATAGCATGTGCTAAAAAGTTGAGAGGGTTACAGCAAAAACTGGATGCACTTCGTGTACAAAATGGACAATCTCTTTCGAAGTACCACGATTTAAGATAAAAACTCATCTGTTAGAAAGGGATTTCATTTTTTGAACTTATTTGAACTCCATACTTTTTGTGTGTTCAAAATGTACCATTAAAAGCCACATCATCAATTTTCAAAACTTTCTGACTTCATTTGGTATTTTTCATGCACTTACTAAATGAACTTTGAAAACGTTGAAGGTTGGCATGGTATCATCTTTTCACCACATAGCATGTGCTAAAAAGCTGAGAGGGTTACAGCAAAAACTAGATGCTCTTCGTCTACAAAATGGAGAATCTCTTTCGAAGTATCACGCTTTTCAGACGAAAACTCATCCGTTATAAATGGTTTCATTTTTAGAATTTTTTTGAACTCCATGCTTTTTGTGTGTTCAAAATGCACCATTCAAAGCCACATCATCAATTTTGAAAACTTTCTAACTTAATTTGGTAATTTTCATGCACTCACTGATTTTTTTTGAGCTAAATACCCCTAAAATTGAAAAGCACTTCAAATGAACTCTGAAAAGGTTGAAAGTCGGCATGGTATCATCATTTCACCCACATAGAATGTTGTAAAAAGTTGAGAGGGGTACGGCTAAAACTGGATGCACTTCCTGTACAAAATGGACAATCTCTTTCGAAGTATCACGGTTTTGGACGAAAACTCATCTGTTACAAAGGGATTTCATTTTTTTACTTATTTGAACTCCATAGTATTTGTGTGTTCAAAATGCATCATTCAAAGCCACATCATCAATTTTCAAAACTTTCTGACTTCATTTGGTATTTTTCGTGCACTTACTGATTTTTTTGAGCTAAATAACCCTGAAATTGAAAAGCACTTCAAATGAACTCTGAAATGGTTGAAAGTTGGCAAGGTATAATAATTTCAACCACATATCAGGTTATAAAAAGTTGAGAGGGTTACGGCAAAAACCGCATCACTTCGTGTACAAAATGGACAATCTCTTTCGAAGTATCACGGTTTCAGACGAAAACTCATCTGTTACAAAGGGATTTCATTTTTTGAACTTATTTGAACTCCATACTTTTTGTGTGTTCAATATGCATCGTTAAAAGCCACATCATCAATTTTCAAAACTTTCTGACTTCATTTGGTATTTTTCATGCAATTACTAATTCTTTTGAGCTAAACAACCCTGAAATTGATCTCTGAAAAGGTTGAAAGTCGGCATGGTATCATCATTTCACCCACATAGAATGTTGTAAAAAGTTGAGAGGGGTACGGCTAAAACTGGATGCACTTCGTGTACAACATAGGCAATCTCTTTCGAACTATCACGGTTTCGGACGAAAACTCATCTGTTACAAAGCGATTTCATTTTATTGAACTTATTTGAACTCCATACTTTTTGTGTGTTGAAAATGCACCATTCAAAGCCACACCATCAATTTTCAAAACTTTCTGACTTCATTTGGTATTTTTCATGCACTTACTGATTTTTTTGAGCTAAATAACCCTAAAATTGAAAATAACTTCAAATGAACTCTGAAAAGGTTGAAAGTTTGCATGGTATCATCAGTTAACCCACATAGCATGTGCGAAAAAGTTGAGAGGGTTATAGCAAAAACTGGATGCACTTCGTGTATAAAATGGATAATCTCTTTCGAAGTATCATGCTTTTCGGACGAAAACTCATCTATTATAAAAGGATTTTCATTTTGTGAACTTATTTGAACTCAATAATTTTTGTGTGTTCAAAATGCACCATTAAAAGCCACATTATCAATTTTGGAAACTTTCTGACTTTATTTGGTATTTTTCATGCAATTACTAATTTTTTTGAGCTAAATGACCCTGAAATTGAAAAGCACTTCAAATGAACTCTGAAAAGGTTGAAAGTTTGGATGGTATATTCATTTCACCCACATATCATGTTATAAAAAGTTGAGAGGGGTGCCGCAAAAACTGGATGCACTTCGTATACAACATAGGCAATCTCTTTCGAAATATCACTGTTTAAGACAAAAACTCATCTGTTTCAAAGGGATTTCATTTTTTTCAACTTATTTGAACTCCATACTTTTTGTGTGTTCAAAATGCACAATTCAGAGCCACGTCATCTATTTTCAAAAGTTTTTGACTTCATTTGGTATTTTTCATGCACTCACTGATTATTTGAGCTAAATAACCCTGAAATTGAAAAGCACTTCAAATGAACTCTAAAAAGGTTGAAAGTTGGCATGGTATCATCATTTCACCCACATAGCATGTTATAAAAAGTTGAGAGGGTTACGGCAAAAACTGGATGCACTTCGTGTACAAGATAGGCAATCTCTTTCGAAGTATCACGGTTTCGTACGAAAGCTCATCTGTTACAAAGGGATTTCATTTTTTTGAAATTATTTGAACTCCATAATTTTTGTGTGTTCAAAATGCAGCATTCAAAGCCACATCATCTATTTTCAAAAGTTTTTGACTTAATTTGGTATTTTTCATGCACTTACTGATTTTTTGAGCTAAATAACCCTAAAATTGAAAAGCACTTCAAATGAACTCTGAAAAGGTTTAAATTTGGCACGGTATCATCATTTCACCCACATATCATTTTTAAAAAGTTGAGAGAGTTACGGCAAACACTCGATGCACTTCGTTTACGAGATGGACAATCTCTTTCGAAGCATCACGGTTTCGGACGAAAACTCATGTGTTACAAAGGGATTTCATTTTCTAACCTATTTGAACTCCATACTTTTTGTGTGTTCAAAATGCACCATTCAAATCCACATCATCAATTTTCAAAAAAAATTAACTTCATTTGGTATTTTGCATGCACTCACTGATTGAAAAGCACTTGAAATGAACTCTGAAAATATAGAAAGTTGGTATGGTATCACAATTTGACCTACATAGCATGTTATAAAAAGTTGAGAAGGTTACGATAAAAACTGTATGCACTTCGTGTACAAAATGGACAATCTCTTTCGAAGTATCACGCTTTTCAGACGAAAACTCATCTATTAGTAAGGGATTTCATTTTTTTGAACTTATTTGAACTCCATACTTTTGTGTGTTCAAATTGAACCATTGAAAGCCACATCATCAATTATTAAAACTCTTTGACTTCATTTGGTATTTTTCATGCACTCGCTGATTTTTTGAGCTAGATAACCATAAAATTGAAAAGCACTTCAATTGAACTCTGAAAAGGTTGAAATTTGGCATGGTATCATCATCTCACCCACATAGCATGTTATAAAAAGTTGAGCGGGTTACGGCAAAAACTCGATGCACTTCGTGTACAAGATGGACAATCTCTTTCGAAGTATCACGGTTTCGCACGAAATCTCATCTGTTACAAATAAATTTCATTTTTTTGAAATTGTTTGAGCTCCATACTTTTTGTTTGTTTAAAATGCACCATTCAAAGCCACATCATCAAATTTCAAAACTTTCTTCCTTCATTTGGTTTTTTCATGCACTTACTGATTCTTTTGAGCTAAATAACCCTGAAATTGAAAATCACTTCAAATGAAATCTGAAAAGGTTGAAAGTTGTCATGGTATCATCTTTTCACCCACATAGCATGTTATAAAAAGTTGAGAGGGTTACAACAAAAACTGGATGCACCTCGTGTACAAAAGGGACAATCTCTTTCGAAGTATCCCGCTTTTTGGACGAAACTCATCTGTTATAAAAGGATTTCATTATTTTGAAATTATTTGAACTCCATACTTTTTGTGTGTTCAAAATTCACAATTCAAAGCGACATCATCAATTTAAAAAACTTTCTAACTTCATTTGGTATTTTTCATGCACTCGCTCATTTTTTTGAGCTAAATAACCCTAAAATTGAAAAGCACTTCAAATGAACTCTGGAAAGGTTGAAAGTTGACATGGTATCATCATTTCACCAACATAGCATGTTTTAAAAAGTTGAGAGGGTTACAGCAAAAACTGGATGCACTTCGTGTACAAGATGGACAATCTCTTTTGAAGTATCAGACGAAAACTCATCTGTTACAAAGGATTTCATTTGTTTGAACTTAATTGAACTCCATAATTTTCGTGTGTTCAAAATGCACCATTAAAATCCACATAATCAATCTTCAAAACTTTCTAACTTCATTTGGTATTTTTCATGCACTTACTGATTTTTTTTGAGCTAATAACCCCGAAATGGAAAAGCACTTCAAATGAACTTTGAAGAGGTTGAAAGTTGGCATGGTATAATCATTTCACGCACATATCATGTTACAAAAAGTTGAGAGGGTTACGGAAAATACTGGATGCACTTCGTGTACAAAATGGACGAAAACTCATCTGTTACAAAGAGATTTCATTTTTTGAAATTATTTGAACTCCATAATTTTTGTGTTTTCAAAATGCACCATCCAAAGCCACATCATCAATTTTCAAAGCTTTCAGACTTCATTTGTTTTTTTCATGCACTTACTAATTTTTTTAGCTAAATAACCCTGAAATTGAAAATCACTTCAAATGAAATCTGAAAAGGTTGAAAGTTGGCATGGTATCATCATTTCACCCACATAGCCTGTTATAAAAAGTTGAGATGGTTACAGCAAAAATTGGATGCACTTTGTGTACAAAATGGACAATATCTTTCAAAGTATCACGCTTTTCGGATGAAAACTCATCTGTTATAAAGGGATTTCTTTTTTTTGAAATTATTTGGACTCCATACTTTTTGTGTGTTCAAAATTCACAATTAGAAGCCACATCATCAATTTGAAAAACTTTCTAACTTCATTTGGTATTTTTCATGCACTCACTGATTTTTTTGAGCTAAATAACCCTAAAATTTAAAAGCACTTGAAATGAACTCTCAAAAGGTTGAAAGTTGGCATGGTATCATCATTTCACCAACATAGCATGTTATAAAAAGTTTAGAGGTTTACGGAAAAAACTGGATGCACTTCGTGTACAAGATGGACAATCTCTTTTGAAGTATCACGGTTTCGGATGAAAACTCATCAGTTATAGAGGGATTTCATTTTTGGAACTTATTTGAACTCCATACTTTTTGTGTGTTCAAAATGCCCAATTCAAAGCCACATCATCAATTGTAAAAACTTTCTCACTTCATTTGGTATTTTTCATGCACTTACTTATTGTTTTGAGCTAAATAATCCTAAAATTAAAAAGCACTTCAAATGAACTCTGAAAAGGTTGCAAGTTGTCATGGTATCATCAATTCACCCAAATAGCATGTTATAATAAGTTGAGAGGGTTACGACAAAAACTAGATGCACTTCGTGTACAAAATGGACAATCTCTTTCGAAGTATCACGCTTCTCGGACGAAAACTCATCTCTTATAAAGGGATTTCATTTTTTGAACTTATTTGAACTCCATACTTTTTGTGTGTTCAAAATGCACCATTCAAATCGAAATCATTAATTTTAAAAACTTTCTGACTTCATTTGGTATTTTTCATGCGCTTACTAATTTTTTTGAGCTAAATAACCCTAAAATTGAAAAGCACTTCAGAGGAACTCTGAAAATGTTGAAAGTTGGCCGGTATCATCATTTCACCCACGTAGCATGTTATAACAATTTGAGAGGGTTAAGGCAAAAACTCGATGCACTTCTTGTACAAGATGGACAATCTCTTTCGAAGTATCACGGTTTCGGACGAAAACTCATCTGTTACAAAGGGATTTCATTTTTTTGAACTTAATTGAACTCCGTACTTTTTGTGTGTTCAAAATGCACCATTCAAAGCCACATCATCAATTTTCAAAACTTTCTCACTTCATTTGGTATTTTTCATGCACTTACTGATTGTTTTGAGCTAAATAACCCTGAAATTAAACAGCACTTCAAATTATCTCTGAAAAGGTTGCAAGTTGGCATGTTATCGTCATTTAACCCACATAGAATGTTATAGTAAATTGAGAGGGTTCCGGCAAAAACTGGATGCACTTCGTGTACAAAATGGACAATCTCTTTCGATGTATCACCTGTTCGGACGAAACCTCATCTCTTATAAAGGGATTTCATTTTTTTGAACTTATTTGAACTCCATACTTTTTGTGTGTGCAAAATGCAAAATTCAAAGCCACATCATCAATTTTAAAAACTTTCTGACTTCATTTGGTATTTTTCATGCACTCACTATTTTTGAGCTAAATAACCCTAAAATTGAAAAGCACTTCAAATGAACTCTGAAAAGGTTGAAAGTTGGCATGGTACCATAATTTCACCCACATAGCATGTTATAAAAAGTTTAGAGGTTTATGGCAAAACTAGATGCATTTCGTGTACAAGATGGACAATCTCTTTCAAAGTATCAGACGAAAACTCATCTGTTACAAAGTATTTCATTTTTTTGAACTTAATTGAACTCCATACTTTTTGTGTGTTCAAAATGCACCATTAAAATTCACATAATCAATTTTCAAAACTTTCTGACTTCATTTGGTATTTTTCATGCACTTACTCATTTGTTTTGAGCTAATAACCCTGAAATTGAAAAGCACTTCAAATGAACTCTGAAGAGGTTGAAAGTTGGCATGGTATAATGATTTCACCCACATATCATGTTGCAAAAAGTTGAGAGGGTTACGGAAAATACTGGATGCACTTCATGTACAAAATGGACAATCTCTTTCGAAGTATCACGGTTTCGGACGAAAACTCATCTATTACAAAGAGATTTCATTTTTCGAAATTATTTGAACTCCATAATTTTTGTGTTTTCAAAATGCACCATTCAAAGCCACATCATCAATTTTCAAAGCTTTCTGATTTCATTTTGTTTTTTTCATGCACTTACTGATTTTCTTGAGCTAAATAACCCTGAAATTGAAAATCACTTCAAATGAAATCTGAAAAGGTTGAAATTTGGCATGGTATCATCATTTCACCCACATAGCATGTTATAAAAAGTTGAGAGGGTTACAGCAAAAATTGGATGCACTTTGTTGACAAAATGGACAATATCTTTCAGAGTATCACGCTTTTCGGACGAAAACTCATCTGTTATCAAGGGATTTCTTGTTTTTGAAATTATTTGAACTCCATACTTTTTGTGTGTTCAAAATTCACAATTAGAAGCCACATCATCAATTTGAAAAACTTTCTAACTTCATTTGGTATTTTTCATGCACTCAGTTATTTTTTGAACTAAATAACCCTAAAATTTAAAAGCACTTCAAATGAACTCTGAAAAGGTTGAAAGTTGGCATGGTATCATCATTTCACCAACATAGAATGTTATAAAAAGTTTAGAGGTTGACGGCAAAAACTGGATCCACTTCGTGTACAAGATGGACAATCTCTTTTGAAGTATCACAGTTTCGGACGAAAACTCATCTGTTATAGAGGGATTTAATTTTTTTAACTTATTTGAACTCCATAATTTTTGTGTGTTCAAAATGCACCATTAAAAGCCACATCATCAATTTTCAAAACTTTCTGACTTCATTTGGTATTTTTCATGCACTTACTGATTGTTTTGAGCTAAATAACCCTGGAATTAAAAAGCACTTCAAATTATCTCTGAAAAGGTTGCAAGTTGGCATGGTATCATAATTTCACCCACATAGCATGTTATAATAAGTTGAGAGGTTTACGGCAAAAACTGGATGCACTTCGTGTACAAAATGGACAATCTTTTTCCAAGTATCACGCTTTTCGGACGAAAACTCATCTCTTATAAAGGGATTTCATTTTTTTGAATTTATTTTAACTCCATACTTTTTGTGTGTTAAGAATATAAAATTCAAAGCCACATCATCAATTTTAAAAACTTTCTGACTTCATTTGGTATTTTTCATGCACTCACTATTTTTGAGCTAAGTAACCCTAAAATTGAAAAGCACTTCAAATGAACTCTGAAAAGGTTGAAAGTTGGCATGGTACCATAATTTCACCCAAATAGCATGTTATCAAAAGTTTAGAGGGTTATGGCAAAATTAGATGCACTTCGTGTACAAGATGGACAATCTCTTTCGAAGTATCACGATTTTGGACGAAAACTCATCTGTTACAAAGGATTTCATTTTTTTGAACTTAATTGAACTCCATACTTTTTGTGTGTTCAAAATGCACCATTAAAATACACATAATCAATTTTCAGAACTTTCTGACTTCATTTGGTATTTTTCATGCACTTACTGATTTTTTTGAGCTAATAACCCTGAAATTGAAAAGCACTTCAAATGAACTCTGAAGAGGTTGAAAGTTGGCATGCTATAATCATTTCACCCACATATCATGTTACAAAAATTTGAGAGGGTTACGGAAAATATTGGATGCACTTCGTGTACAAAATGGACAATCTCTTTTGACGTATCGCGGTTTCGGACGAAAACTCATCTGTTACAAAGAGATTACATTTTTTGAAATTATTTGAAATCCATAATTTTTGTGTTTTCAAAATGCACCATTGAAAGCCACATCATCAATTTTCAAAACTTTCTGACTTCATTTGGGTTTTTTCATGCACTTACTGATTTTTTTGAGCTAAATAACCCTGAAATTGAAAATAACTTCAAATGAAATCTGTAAAGGTTGAAAGTCGGCATGGTATCATCATTTCACCCACATAGAATGTTATAAAAAGTTGAGAGGGTTATAGAAAAAATTGGATGCACTTTGTGTAAAAAATGGACAATATCTTTCAAAGTATCACACTTTTCGGACGAAAACTCATCTGTTATAAAGGGATTTCATTTTTTGAAATTATTTGAACTCCATCCTTTTTGTTGTTGAAAATTCACAATTAGAAGCCAAATCATCGATTTGAAAAACTTTCTAACTTCATTTGGTATTTTTCATGCACTCACTGATTTTTTTGAGCTAAATAACCCTAAAATTTAAAGGCACTTCAAATGAACTCTGAAAAGGTTGAAAGTTGGCATGGTATCATCATTTCACCAACATAGCATGTTATAAAAAGTTTAGAGGTTTACAGCAAAAACTGGATGCACTTCGTGTACAAGATGGACAATCTCTTTTGAAGTATCATGGTTTCGGGCGAAAAGTCATCTGTTACAGAGGGATTTCATTTTTTTGAACTTATTTGAACGCCATACTTTTTGCGTGTTTAAAATGCAACATTTAAATCCACATCATCAATTTTAAAAACTTTCTGACTTCATTTGGTATTTTTCATGCACCTCACTGATTTTTTGAGCTAAATAACACTAAAATTTAAAAGCACTTCAAATGAACTCTGAAAAGGTTGAAAGTTGGCATGGTATCATCATTTCACCCACGTAGCATGTTGTAAAAAGTGGAGAGGGTTAAGGCAAAAACTCGATGCACTTCTTGTACAACATGGAAATTCTCTTTCGAAGTATCATGGTTTTGGACGAAAACTCAACTGTTACCAAGGGATTTCATTTTTTTGAACTTATTTGAACTCCATAGTTTTTGTCTGTTCAAAATGCACCATTCAAAGCCACATCATCAATTTTCGAAACTTTCTGACTTCATTTGGTATTTTTCATGCACTTACTGATTGTTTTGAGCTAAATAACCCTAAAATTAAAAAGCACTTCAAATTATCTCTAAAAAGGTTGCAAGTCGGCATGGTATCATCATTTCACCCACATAGCATGTTATAATAAGTTCAGAGGGTTACGGCAAAAACTGGATGCACTTCGTGTACAAAATGGACAATCTTTTTCGAAGTATCACGCTTTTCGGACGAAAACTCATCTCTTATAAAGGGATTTCATTTTTTTGAATTTATTTGAAATCCATACTTTTTGTGTGTCAAATATACCAAATTCAAAGCCACATCATCAATTTTAAAAACTTTCTGACTTCATTTGCTATTTTTCATGCACTCACTATTTTTGAGCTAAGTAACCCTAAAATTGAAAAGCACTTCAAATGAACTCTAAAAAGGTTGAAAGTTGGCATGGTATAATCATTTCACCCACATATCATCTTATAAAAAGTTGAGAGGGTTATAGAAAAAACTGGATGCACTTCGTGTACAAAATGGACAATCTCTTTCGAAGTATCACACTTTTCGGACGAAAACACGTCTGTTACAAAGGGATTTCATTTTTTAAAATTATTTCAACTCCATACTTTTTGTGTGTTAAAATGCACCATTGAAAGCCACATCATCAATTTTCAAAACTTTCTGACTTCATTTGGTATTTTTCATGCACTTACATATTCTTTTGAGCTAAATAACCCTGAAATTGAAAAGCACTTCAAATGAACTCCGAAAAGGTTGAAAGTTGGCATGGTATGATCATTTGACCCACATAGCATGTGCTAAAACCTTTAGAGGGTTGTGGCAAAAACTGGATGCACGTTGTGTACAAACTGGACAATCTCTTTCGAAGTATCACGGTTTTGGACGAAAACTCCATACTTTTTGCACTCCATACTTTTTTCGAGTTCAAAATGCACCACTCAAAGCCACATCATAAATTTTCAAAACTTTCTGACTTCATTTCGTATTTTTCATGCACTTACTGATTTTTTAGGTAAATAACCTTGATATTGAAAAGCACTTCAAATGAAATATGAAACGGTTGAAAGTTAGCATGGTATCATAATTTCACCCACATAGCATGTGCTCAAAAGCTGAGAGGGTTACGGCAAAAACTGGATGCACTTCGTGTACAAAATGGACAATCTCTATCGAAGTATCACGGTTTTGGACGAAAACTCATCTGTTATAAAGGGATTTCATTTTTTGAACTTATTTGAACTGCATACTTTTTGTGTGTTCAAAATGCACCATTCAAAGCCACATCATCAATTTTAAAAACTTTCTGACTTCATTTGGTATTTTCCATGCACTCACTGATTTTTTGAGCTAAATAATCCTAAAATTGAAAATCACTTCAAATGAACTCTGAAAACGTTGAAAGTTGGCATGGTATCATCATTTCAACCACATAGCATGTTATAAAAAGTTGAGAGGGTTACGGCAAAAACTGGAAGCACTTCGTGTACAAGATTGACAATCTCTTCGAAATATCACAGTTTCGGACGAAAATTCATCTGTTACAAAGGGATTTCATTTTTTTGAACTTATTTGAACTCCATACTTTTTGTGTGTTCAAAATGCACCATTCAAAGCCACATCATCAATTTTAAAAACTTTTTGACTTCATTTGGTATTTTTCATGCACTTACTGATTTTTGTGAGCTAATAACCCTGAAATTGAAAAGCACTTCAAATGAACTCTGAAGAGGTTGAAAGTTGGCATGGTATAATCATTTCACCCACATCTCTTGTTACAAATAGTTGAGAGGGTTACGGAGAAAACTGGATGCACTTCGTGTACAAAACGGACAATCTCTTTCGAAGTATCATGGTTTCCGACGAAATCTCATCTGTTACAAAGGGATTTCATTTTTTGACCTTATTTGAACTCCATACTTTTTGTGTGTTCGAAATGCACCGTTAAAACCCACATCATCAATTTTCAAAACTTTCTGACTTCATTTGGTATTTTTCATGCACTTACTGATTCTTTGAGCTAAATAACCCTGAAATTGAAAAGCAATCCAAATGAACTCTGAAAAGGTTGAAAGTTGGCATGGTATCATCATTTCACCCACATAGCATGTGCTAAAAAGTTGAGAGGGTTACGGCAAAAACTCGATGCACTTCGTGCACAAAATAGACAATCCCTTTCGAAGTATCACGCTTTTCGGGCGAAAACTCATCTGTTATAAAGGGATTTCATTTTTTTAACTTATTTAAACTCCATACTTTTTGTGTGTTCAAAATGCACCATTTAAAGCCACCTCATCACTTTTAAAAACTTTCTGACTTCATTTGGTATTTTTCATGCATTCACTAATTTTTGAGCTAAATAACCCTAAAATTGAAAAGCACTTCAAATGAACTCTGAAAAGGTTGAAAGTTGGCATGGTATCATCATTTCACCCACATAGCATGTTATAAAAAGTTGAGAGGGTTACGACAAAAACTCGATGCACTACGTGTACAACATGGACAATCTCTTTCGAAGTATCACGGTTTTGGACGAAAACTCATCTGTTACAAAGGGATTTCATTTTTTTGGACTTATTTGAACTCCATATTTTTTGTGTGTTCAAAATGCACCATTCAAAGCGACATCATCAATTTTCAAAACTTTCTGACTGCATTTGTTATTTTTCATGGACTTACTGATTTTTTTGAGCTAAATAACCCTAAAATTTCAAAAACTTTCTGACTTCATTTGGTATTTTTCGTGCACTCACTGATTTTTTGAGCTAAATAACCCTAAAATTGAAAAGCACTTCAAATGAACTCTGAAAAGGTTGAAAGTTGGCATGGTATCATCATTTCATCCACATAGCATGTTATAAAAAGTTGAGAGGGTTACGGCAAAAATAGGATGCACTTCGTGTACAAAATGGACCATCTCTTTCGAAGTATCACGCTTTTCGGACGAAAACTCATCTCTTATAAAGGGATTTCATTTTTTTGAACTTATTTGAACTCCATACTTTTTGTGAGTTCAAAATGGAATATTCAAAGCTACATCATCAATTTTAAAAACTTTTTGACTTCATTTGGTAATTTTCAGGCACTAACTTATTTTTGTGTGCTAAATAACACTAAAATTCAAAAGCACTTCAAATGAACTCTGAAAAGGTTGAAAGTCGGCATGGTATCATCATTTCACCCACATATCATGTGATAAAAAGTTGAGAGGGTTATGACAAAAACTAGATGCACTTCGTGTACGAGATGGACAATCTCTTTCGAAGTATCACGGTTTTGGACGAAAACTCATCTGTTACAAAGGGATTTCATTTTTTACTTATTTGAACTCCATAGTTTTTGTGTGTTCAAAATGCACCATTCAAAGCCACATCATCAATTTCCAAAACTTTCTGACTTCATTTCGTATTTTTCATGCACTTACTGATTTTTTGAGCTAAATAACCCTGAAATTGAAAAGCACTTCAAATGAATTCTAAAAAGGTTGAAAGTTGGCAAGGTATAATCATTTCAACCACATATCAGGTTATAAAAAGTTGAGAGGGTTACGGCAAAAACTGGATGCACTTCGTGTACAAAATGGACAATTTCTTTTGAAGTATCACGGTTTCAGATGAAAACTCATTTGTTACAAAGGGATTTCATTTTTTGAACTTATTTGAACTCCATACTTTTTGCGTGTTCAAAATGCACCGTTAAAAGCCACATCATCAATTTTCAAAACTTTCTGACTTCATTTGGTATTTTTCATGCAATTACTCATTCTTTTGAGCTATACAACCTTGAAATTCAAAAGCACTTGGAATGAACTCTAAAAAGGTTGAAAGTTCGCATGGTATCATCATTTCAGCCACATAGCATGTGCTAAAAAGTTGAGAGGGTTACGACAAAAGCTGGATACACTACGTGTACAAAATGGACAATCTCTTTCGAAGTATCACGGTTTCGGACGAAAACTCATCTGTTACAAAGGGATTTCATTTTTTTAACATATTTGAACTCCATACTTTTTGTGTGTTCAAAATGCACCATTCAAAGCCACATCATTAATTTTCAAAGCTTGTTGACTTCATTTGGTATTTTTCATGCACTTACTGATTTTTTGAGCTAAATAACCCTGATATTGAAAAGCACGTCAAATGAAATATGAAACCGTTGAAAGTTAGCATGGTATCATAATTTCACCCACATAGCATGTGCTCAAAAGCTGAGAGGGTTACGGCAAAAACTGGATGCACTTCGTGTACAAAATGGACAATCTCTTTCGAAGTATCACGCTTTTCGAAGGAAAACTCATTTGTTATAAAGGGATTTAATTTTTTGAACTTATTTGAACTCCATACTTTTTGTGTGTTCAAAATGCACCATTTAAAGCCACCTCATCAATTTCAAAAACTTTCTAACTTCATTTGGTATTTTGTCATACATTCACTCATTTTTGAGCTAAATAACCCTAAAATTGAAAAGCACTTCAAATGAACTCTAAAAAGCTTGAAAGTTGGCATGGTATCATCATTTCACCCACATAGCATGTTATAAAAAGTTGAGAGGGTTACGACAAAAACTGGATGCACTACGTGTACAAAATGGATAATCTCTTTCGAAGTATCACGCATTTCGGACGAAAACTCATCTCTTATAAAGGGATTTCGTCTTTTTGAACTTATCTGAACTCCATACTTTTTGTGTGTTCAAAATGCAATATTCAAAGCCACATCATCAATTTTAAAAACTTTCTGACATCATTCGGTAATTTTCAGGCACTAACTGATTTTTTTGAGCTAAATAACCCTAAAATTCAAAAGCACTTCAAATGAACTCTGAAAAGGTTGAAAGTTGGCATGGTATCATCATTTCACCCACATATCATGTGATAAAAAGTTGAGAGGGTTACGACAAAAACTAGATGCACTTCGTGTACGAGATGGACAATCTCTTTCGAAGTATCACGGTTTTGGACGAAAACTCATCTGTTACAAAGGGATTTTCATTTTTTACTTATTTGAACTCCATACTTTTTGTGTGTTCAAAATGCACCATTCAAAGCCACATCATCAATGTTCAAAACTTTCTCACTTCATTTCGTATTTTTCATGCACTTACTGATTTTTTTGAGCTAAATAACCCTGAAATTGAAAAGCACTTCAAATGAACTCTAAAAAGGTTGAAAGTTGGCAAGGTATAATCATTTCAACCACATATCAGGTTATAAAAAGTTGAGAGGGTTACGGCAAAAATTGGATGCACTTCGTGTACAAAATGGACAATCTCTTTCAAAGTATCACGATTTCAGACGAATACTCATTTGTTACAAAGGGATTTAATTTTTTAAACTAATTTGAACTCCATACTTTTTGCGTGTTCAAAATGCATCGTTAAGAGCCACATCATGAATTTTCAAAACTTTCTGACTTCATTTCGTATTTTTCATGCACTTACTGATTTTTTTGAGCTAAATAACCCTGAAATTGAAAATCACTTCAAATGAACTCTAAAAAGGTTGAAAGTTGGCAAGGTATAATCATTTCAACCACATATCAAGTTATAAAAAGTTGAGAGGGTTACGGCAAAAACTGGATGCACTTCGTGTACAAAATGGACAATCTCTTTCGAAGTATCACGGTTTTAGACGAAAACTCATCTGTTACAAAGGGATTTCATTTTTTGAACTTATTTGAACTCCATAGTTTTTGTGTGTTCAAAATGCACTATGAAAAGCCACATCATCAATTTTCAAAACTTTCTGACTTCATTTAGTATTTTTCATGCAATTGCTGATTCTTTTGAGCTAAACAACTCTGAAATTGAAAAGCACTTCGAATGAACTCTAAAAAGGTTGAAAGTTGGCATGGTATCATCATTTCACCCACATAGGATGTGCTAAAAAGTTGAGAGGGTTACGACAAAAACTGGATACATTACGTGTACAAAATGGACAATCTCTTTCGAAGTATCACGGTTTCAGACGAAAACTCATCTGTTACAAAGGGATTTCATTTTGTTAACTTATTTGAAATCCATTCTTTTTGTGTGTTCAAAATGCACCATTTAAAGCCACCTCATCAATTTTAAAAAATTTCTGACTTCATTTGGTATTTTTCATGCATTCATTGATTTTTCAGCTAAATAACCCTAAAATTGAAAAGCACTTCAAATGAACTCTAAAAAGGTTGAAAGTTGGCATGGTATCATCATTTCACCCACATAGCATGTTATAAAAAGTTGAGAGGGTTACGGTAAAAAATCGATGCACTACGTGTACAACATGGACAATCTCTTTCGAAGTATCACGGTTTTGGACGAAAACTCATCTGTTACAAAGGGATTTCGTTTTTTTGAACTTATTTGAACTCCATATTTTTTGTGTGCTCAAAATGCATCATTCAAAGCGACATCATCAATTTTCAAAACTTTCTGACTGCATTCGTTATTTTTCATGGACTTACTGATTTCTTTTGAGCTAAATAACCCTGAAATTTCAAAACTTTGTGACTTCATTTGGTATTTTTCATGCACTCGATGAGTTTTTGAGCTAAATAACCCTAAAATTGAAAAGCACTTCAAATGAACTCTAAAAAGGTTGAAAGTTAGCATGGTATCATCATTTCACCCACATAGAATGTTATAAAAAGTTGAGAGGGTTACGGCAAAAACTGGATGCACTTCGTGTACAAAATGGCCAATCTCTTTCGAAGTATTACGCTTTTCGGACGAAAACTCATCTCTTATAACGGGATTTCATTTTTTTGAACTTATTTGAACTCCATACTTTTTGTGTGTTCAAAATGCAATATTCAAAGCCACATCATCAATTTTAAAAACTTTCTGACTTCATTTGGTAATTTTCAGGCACTAACTTATTTTTTGTGCTAAATAACCCTAAAATTGAAAAGCACTTCAAATGAACTCTGAAAAGGTAGAAAGTTGGCATGGTATCATCATTTCACCCACATATCATGTGATAAAAAGTTGAGAGGGTTACGGCAAAAACTAGATGCACATCGTGTACGAGACGGACAATCTCTTTCGAAGTATCACGGTTTTGGACGAAAACTCATCTGTTACAAAGGGATTTCATTTTTTTACTTATTTGAACTCCATACTTTTTGCGTGTCGAAAATGCACCGTTAAAAGCCACATCATCAATTTTGAAAACTTTCTGACTTCGTTTGGTATTTTTCATGAAATTACTGATTGTTTTGAGCTAAACAACCCTGAAATTGAAAAGCACTTCAAATGAACTCTAAAACGGTTGAAAGTTGGCATGGTATCATCATTTCACCCACATAGCATGTGCTAAAAAGTTGAGAGGGTTACGACAAAAGCTGGATACACTACGTGTACAAAATGGACAATCTCTTTCGAAGTATCACGGTTTCGGACGAAAAATCATCTGTTACAAAGGGATTTCATTTTTTTAACATATTTGAACTCCATACTTTTTGTGTGTTCAAAATGCACCATTCAAAGCCACATCATTAATTTTCAAAACTTGTTGACTTCATTTGGTATTTTTCATGCACTTACTGATTTTTTGAGCTAAATAACCCTGATGTTGAAAAGCACTTCAAATGAAATATGAAACGGTTGAAAGTTAGCATGGTATCATAATTTCACCCACATAGCATGTGCTCAAAAGCTGAGAGGGTTAAGGCAAAAACTGGATGCACTTCATGTACAAAATGGACAATCTCTTTCGAAGTATCACGGTTTTCGAACGAAAACTCATTTGTTATAAAGGGATTTCATTTTTTGAACTTATTTGAACTCCATACTTTTTGTGTGTTCAAAATGCACCATTTAAAGCGACCTCACCACTTTTAAAAACTTTCTGACTTCATTTGGTATTTTTCATGCATTCACTGCTTTTTGAGCTAAATAACCCTAAAATTGAAAAGCACTTCAAATGAACTCTGAAAAGGTTGAAAGTTGGCATGGTATCATCATTGCACCCACATAGCATGTTATAAAAAGTTGAGAGGGTTACGGCAAAAACTCGATGCACTATGTGTACAACATGGACAATCTCTTTCGAGGTATCATGGTTTTGGACGAAAACTCATCTGTTACAAAGGGATTTCATTTTTTTGAGCTTATCTGAAGTCCATACTTTTTATCTGTTCAAAATGCACCATTCAAAGCCACATCATCAATTTTCAAAACTTTCTGACTTCATTTGGTATTTTTCATGCACTTACTGATTGTTTTTAGCTAAATAACCCTGAAATTAAAAAGCACTTCAAATTATCACGCTTACAGCAAAAACTGGATGCACTTCGTGTACAAAATGGATAATCTCTTTCGAAGTATCACGCTTTTCGCACGAAAACTCATCTGTTATAAAGGGATTTCATTTTTCCTGAATTTATTTTAACTCCATACTTTTTGTGTGTTCAAAATGCACCATTCAAAGCCACATCATCAATTTTCAAAACTTTCTGACTTCATTTCGTATTTTTCATGCACTTACTGATTTTTTTGAGCTAAATAACCCTGAAATTGAAAAGCACTTCAAATGAACTCTGAAAAGGTTGAAAGTTGGCAAGGTATAATCATTTCAACCACATATCAGGTTATAAAAAGTTGAGAGGGTTACGGCAAAAACTGGATGCACTTCGTGTACAAAATGGACAACCTCTTTCGAAGTATCACGGTTTCAGACGAAAACTCATCTGTTACAAAGGGATTTCATTTTTTGAACTTATTTGAACTCCATAGTTTTTGTGTGTTCAAAATGCACTGTTAAAAGCCACATCATCAATTTTCAAAACTTTTTGACTTCATTTGGTATTTTTCATGCAATTACTGATTCTTTTGAGCTAAACAACCCTGAAATTGAAAAGCACTTCGAATGAACTCTAAAAAGGTTGAAAGTTGGCATGGTATCATCATTTCACCCACATAGCATGTGCTAAAAAGTTGAGAGGGTTACGACAAAAACTGGATACACTACGTGTACAAAATGGACAATCTCTTTCGAAGTATCACGGTTTCGGACGAAAACTCATCTGTTACAAAGGGATTTCATTTTTTTAACTTATTTGCACTCCATACTTTTTGTGTGTTCAAAATGCACCATTTAAAGCCACCTCATCAATTTTAAAAACTTTCTGACTTCATTTGGTATTTTTCATGCATTCACTGATTTTTGAGCTAAATAACCGTAAAATTGAAAAGCACTTCAAATGAACTCTGAAAAGGTTGAAAGTTGTCATGGTATCATCATTTCACCCACATAGCATCTTATAAAAAGTTGAGAGGGTTACGGCAAAACTCGATGCACTACGTGTACAACATGGACAATCTCTTTCGAAGTATCACGGTTTTGGACGAAAACTCATCTGTTACAAAGGGATTTCAGTTTTTTGAACTTATTTGAACTCCATATTTTTTGTGTGTTCAAAATGCACCATTGAAAGTGACATCATCAATTTTCAAAACTTTCTGACTGCATTTGTTATTTTTCATGGACTTACTGATTTTTTGAGCTAAATAACCCTGAAATTTCAAAACTTTCTGACTTCATTTGGTATTTTTCATGCACTCACTGATTTTTTGAGATAAATAACCCTAAAATTGAAAAGCACTTCAAATGAACTCTGAAAAGGTTGAAAGTTGGCATGGTATCATCATTTCACCCACATAGCATCTAATAAAAAGTTGAGAGGGTTACGGCAAAAACTCGATGCACTACGTGTACAACATGGACAATCTCTTTCGAAGTATCATGGTTTTCGACGAAAACTCATCTGGTACAAAGGGATTTCATTTTTTTGAGCTTATCTGAAGTCCATACTTTTTGTCTGTTCAAAATGCACCATTCAAAGCCACATCATCAATTTTCAAAACTTTCTGACTTCATTTGGTATTTTTCATGCACTTACTGATTGTTTTGAGCTAAATAACCCTGAAATTAAAAAGCACTTCAAATTATCACGCTTACAGCAAAACCTGGATGCACTTCATGTACAAAATGGATAATCACTTTCGAAGTATCACGCTTTTCGCACGAAAACTCATCTGTTATAAAGGGATTTCATTTTTCCTCAATTTTTTTCAACTCCATACTTTTTGTGTGTTCAAAATGCACCATTCAAAGCCACATCATCAATTTTCAAAACTTTCTGACTTCATTTCGTATTTTTCATGCACTTACTGATTTTTTTGAGCTAAATAACCCTGAAATTGAAAAGCACTTCAAATGAACTCTGAAAAGGTTGAAAGTTGGCAAGGTATAATCATTTCAACCACATATTAGGTTATAAAAAGTTGAGAGGGTTACGGCAAAAACTGGATGCACTTCGTGTACAAAATGGACAATCTCTTTCGAAGTATCACGGTTTCAGACGAAAAGTCATCTGTTACGAAGGGATTTCATTTTTTGAACCTATTTGAACTCCATAGTTTTTGTGTGTTCAAAATGCACTGTTAAAAGCCACATCATCAATTTTCAAAACTTTTTGACTTCATTTGGTATTTTTCATGCAATTACTGATTCTTTTGAGCTAAACAACCCTGAAATTGAAAAGCACTTCGAATGAACTCTAAAAAGGTTGAAAGTTGGCATGGTATCATCATTTCACCCACATAGCATGTGCTAAAAAGTTGAGAGGGTTACGACAAAAACTGGATACACTACGTGTACAAAATGGACAATCTCTTTCGAAGTATCACGGTTTCGGACGAAAACTCATCTGTTACAAAGGGATTTCATTTTTTTAACTTATTTGCACTCCATACTTTTTGTGTGTTCAAAATGCACCATTTAAAGCCACCTCATCAATTTTAAAAACTTTCTGACTTCATTTGGTATTTTTCATGCATTCACTGATTTTTGAGCTAAATAACCGTAAAATTGAAAAGCACTTCAAATGAACTCTGAAAAGGTTGAAAGTTGTCATGGTATCATCATTTCACCCACATAGCATCTTATAAAAAGTTGAGAGGGTTACGGCAAAACTCGATGCACTACGTGTACAACATGGACAATCTCTTTCGAAGTATCACGGTTTTGGACGAAAACTCATCTGTTACAAAGGGATTTCAGTTTTTTGAACTTATTTGAACTCCATATTTTTTGTGTGTTCAAAATGCACCATTGAAAGTGACATCATCAATTTTCAAAACTTTCTGACTGCATTTGTTATTTTTCATGGACTTACTGATTTTTTGAGCTAAATAACCCTGAAATTTCAAAACTTTCTGACTTCATTTGGTATTTTTCATGCACTCACTGATTTTTTGAGATAAATAACCCTAAAATTGAAAAGCACTTCAAATGAACTCTGAAAAGGTTGAAAGTTGGCATGGTATCATCATTTCACCCACATAGCATCTAATAAAAAGTTGAGAGGGTTACGGCAAAAACTCGATGCACTACGTGTACAACATGGACAATCTCTTTCGAAGTATCATGGTTTTCGACGAAAACTCATCCGGTACAAAGGGATTTCATTTTTTTGAGCTTATCTGAAGTCCATACTTTTTGTCTGTTCAAAATGCACCATTCAAAGCCACATCATCAATTTTCAAAACTTTCTGACTTCATTTGGTATTTTTCATGCACTTACTGATTGTTTTGAGCTAAATAACCCTGAAATTAAAAAGCACTTCAAATTATCACGCTTACAGCAAAACCTGGATGCACTTCATGTACAAAATGGATAATCACTTTCGAAGTATCACGCTTTTCGCACGAAAACTCATCTGTTATAAAGGGATTTCATTTTTCCTCAATTTTTTTCAACTCCATACTTTTTGTGTGTTCAAAATGCACCATTCAAAGCCACATCATCAATTTTCAAAACTTTCTGACTTCATTTCGTATTTTTCATGCACTTACTGATTTTTTTGAGCTAAATAACCCTGAAATTGAAAAGCACTTCAAATGAACTCTGAAAATGTTGAAAGTTGGCAAGGTATAATCATTTCAACCACATATTAGGTTATAAAAAGTTGAGAGGGTTACGGCAAAAACTGGATGCACTTCGTGTACAAAATGGACAATCTCTTTCGAAGTATCACGGTTTCAGACGAAAACTCATCTGTTACGAAGGGATTTCATTTTTTGAACCTATTTGAACTCCATAGTTTTTGTGTGTTCAAAATGCACTGTTAAAAGCCACATCATCAATTTTCAAAACTTTTTGACTTCATTTGGTATTTTTCATGCAATTACTGATTCTTTTGAGCTAAACAACCCTGAAATTTAAAAGCACTTCGAATGTACTCTAAAAAGGTTGAAAGTTGGCATGGTATCATCATTTCACCCACATAGCATGTGCTAAAAAGTTGAGAGGGTTACGGCAAAAACTGGATACACTACGTGTACAAAATGGACAATCTCTTTTGAAGTATCACGGTTTCGGACGAAAACTCATCTGTTACAAAGGGATTTCATTTTTTTAACTTATTTGAACTCCATACTTTTTGTGTGTTCAAAATGCACCATTTAAAGCCACCTCATCAATTTTAAAAACTTTCTGACTTCATTTGGTATTTTTCATGCATTCACTGATTTTTGAGCTAAATAACCGTAAAATTGAAAAGCACTTCAAATGAACTCTGAAAAGGTTGAAAGTTGTCATGGTATCATCATTTCACCCACATAGCATCTTATAAAAAGTTGAGAGGGTTACGGCAAAAACTCGATGCACTACGTGTACAACATGGACAATCTCTTTCGAAGTATCACGGTTTTGGACGAAAACTCATCTGTTACAAAGGGATTTCAGTTTTTTGAACTTATTTGAACTCCATATTTTTTGTGTGTTCAAAATGCACCATTCAAAGTGACATCATCAATTTTCAAAACATTCTGACTGCATTTGTTATTTTTCATGGACTTACTGATTTTTTGAGCTAAATAACCCTGAAATTTCAAAACTTTCTGACTTCATTTGGTATTTTTCATGCACTCACTGATTTTTTGAGATAAATAACCCTAAAATTGAAAAGCACTTCAAATGAACTCTGAAAAGGTTGAAAGTTGGCATGGTATCACCATTTCACCCACATAGCATGTTATAAAAAGTTGAGAGGGTTACGGCAAAAACTCGATGCACTACGTGTACAACATGGACAATCTCTTTCGAAGTATCATGGTTTTCAACGAAAACTCATCTGTTACAAAGGGATTTCATTTTTTTGAGCTTATATGAAGTCCATACTTTTTGTCTGTTCAAAATGCACCATTCAAAGCCACATCATCAATTTTCAAAACTTTCTGACTTCATTTGGTATTTTTCATGCACTTACTGATTGTTTTGAGCTAAATAACCCTGAAATTAAAAAGCACTTCAAATTATCACGCTTACAGCAAAAACTGGATGCACTTCCTGTACAAAATGGATAATCTCTTTCGAAGTATCACGCTTTTCGCACGAAAACTCATCTGTTATAAAGGGATTTCATTTTTCCTGAAATTATTTCAACTCCATAGTTTTTGTGTGTTCAAAATGCACCATTCGAAGCCACATCATCAATTTTCAAAACTTTCTGACTTCATTTCGTATTTTTAATGCACTTACTGATTTTTTTGAGCTAAATAACCCTGATATTGAAAAGCACTTCAAATGAAATATGAAACGGTTGAAAGTTAGCATGGTATCATAATTTCACCCACATAGCATGTGCTCAAAAGCTGAGAGGGTTACTGCAAAAACTGGATGCACTTCATGTACAAAATGGACAATCTCTTTCGAAGTATCACGGTTTTCGAACGAAAACTCATTTGTTATAAAGGGATTTCATTTTTTGAACTTATTTGAACTCCATACTTTTTGTGTGTTCAAAATGCACCATTTAAAGCCACCTCAGCACTTTTAAAAACTTTCTGACTTCATTTGGTATTTTTCATGCATTCACTGATTTTTGAGCTAAATAACCCTAAAATTGAAAAGCACTTCAAATGAACTCTTAAAAGGTTGAAAGTTGGCATGGTATCATCATTTCACCCACATAGCATGTTATAAAAAGTTGAGAGGGTTACGGCAAAAACTCGATACACTACGTGTACAACATGGACAATCTCTTTCGAAGTATCATGGTTTTCGAGGAAAACTCATCTGTTACAAAGGGATTTCATTTTTTTGAGCTTATCTGAAGTCCATACTTTTTGTCTGCTCAAAATGCACCATTCAAAGCCACATCATCAATTTTCAAAACTTTCTGACTTCATTTGGTATTTTTCATGCACTTACTGATTGTTTTTAGCTAAATAACCCTGAAATTAAAAAGCACTTCAAATTATCACGCTTACAGCAAAAACTGGATGCACTTCGTGTACAAAATGGATAATCTCTTTCGAAGTATCACGCCTTTCGCACGAAAACTCATCTGTTATAAAGGGATTTCATTTTTCCTGAAATTATTTCAACTCCATACTTTTTGTGTGTTCAAAATGCACCATTCAAAGCCACATCATCAATTTTCAAAACTTTCTGACTTCATTTCGTATTTTTCATGCACTGACTGATTTTTTTGAGCTAAATAACCCTGAAATTGAAAAGCACTTCAAATGAACTCTGAAAAGGTTGAAAGTTGGCAAGGTATAATCATTTAAACCACATATCAGGTTATAAAAAGTTGAGAGGGTTACGGCAAAAACTGGATGCACTTCGTGTACAAAATGGACAATCTCTTTCGAAGTATCACGGTTTCAGACGAAAACTCATCTGTTACAAAGGGATTTCATTTTTTGAACTTATTTGAACTCCATAGTTTTTGTGTGTTAAAATGCACTGTTAAAAGCCACATCATCAATTTCCAAAACTTTCTGACTTCATTTGGTATTTTTCATGCAATTACTGATTCTTTTGAGCTAAACAACCCTGAAATTGAAAAGCACTTCGAATGCACTCTAAAAAGGTTGAAAGTGGGCATGGTATCATCATTTCACCCACATAGCATGTGCTAAAAAGTTGAGAGGGTTACGACAAAAACTGGATACACTACGTGTACAAAATGGACAATCTCTTTCGAAGTATCACGGTTTCGGACGAAAACTCATCTGTTACAAAGGGATTTCATTTTTTTAACTTATTTGAACTCCATACTTTTTTTGTGTTCAAAATGCACCATTTAAAGCCACCTCATCAATTTTAAAAACTTTCTAACTTCATTTGGGATTTTTCATGCATTCACTGATTTTTGTGCTAAATAACCCTAAAATTGAAAAGCACTTCAAATGAACTCTTAAAAGGTTGAAAGTTGGCATGGTATCATCATTTCACCCACATAGCATGTTATAAAAAGTTGAGAGGGTTACGGCAAAAACTCGATGCACTACGTGTACAACATGGACAATCTCTTTCGAAGTATCATGGTTTTGGAGGAAAACTCATCTGTTGCAAAGGGATTTCATTTTTTTGAGCTTATCTGAAGTCCATACTTTTTATCTGTTCAAAATGCACCATTCAAAGCCACATCATCAATTTTCAAAACTTTCTGACTTCATTTGGTATTTTTCATGCACTTACTGATTGTTTTTAGCTAAATAACCCTGAAATTTAAAAGCACTTCAAATTATCACGCTTACAGCAAAAACTGGATGCACTTCGTGTACAAAATGGATAATCTCTTTCGAAGTATCACGCTTTTCGCACGAAAACTCATCTGTTATAAAGGGATTTCATTTTTCCTGAAATTATTTCAACTCCATACTTTTTGTGTGTTCAAAATGCACCATTCAAAGCCACCTCATCAATTTTAAAAACTTTCTGACTTCATTTGGTATTTTTCATGCATTCACTGATTTTTGAGCTAAATAACCGTAAAATTGAAAAGCACTTCAAATGAACTCTGAAAAGGTTGAAAGTTGTCATGGTATCATCATTTCACCCACATAGCATCTTAGAAAAAGTTGAGAGGGTTACGGCAAAAACTCGATGCACTACGTGTACAACATGGACAATCTCTTTCGAAGTATCACGGTTTTGGACGAAAACTCATCTGTTACAAAGGGATTTCAGTTTTTTGAACTTATTTGAACTCCATATTTTTTGTGTGTTCAAAATGCACCATTCAAAGTGACATCATCAATTTTCAAAACTTTCTCACTGCATTTGTTATTTTTCATGGACTTACTAATTTTTTGAGCTAAATAACCCTGAAATTTCAAAACGTTCTAACTTCATTTGGTATTTTTCATGCACTCACTGATTTTTTGAGATAAATAAACCTAAAATTGAAAAGCACTTCAAATGAACTCTGAAAAGGTTGAAAGTTGGCATGGTATCATCATTTAACCCACATAGCATGTTATAAAAAGTTGAGAGGGTTACGGCAAAAACTCGATGCACTACGTGTACAACATGGACAATCTCTTTCGAAGTATCATGGTTTTCGACGAAAACTCATCTATTACAAAGGAATTTCATTTTTTTGAGCTTATCTGAAGTCCATACTTTTTGTGTGTTCAAAATGCACCATTCAAAGCCACATCATCAATTTTCAAAACTTTCTGACTTCATTTGGTATTTTTCATGCACTTACTGATTGTTTTGAGCTAAATAACCCTGAAATTAAAAAGCACTTCAAATTATCACGCTTACAGCAAAACCTGGATGCACTTCGTGTACAAAATGGATAATCTCTTTCGAAGTATCATGCTTTTCGCACGAAAACTCATCTGTTATAAAGGGATTTCATTTTTCCTGAATTTATTTCAACTCCATACTTTTTGTGTGTTCAAAATGCACCATTCAAAGCCACATCATCAATTTTCAAAACATTCTGACTTCATTTCGTATTTTTCATGCACTTACTGATTTTTTTGAGATAAATAACCCTGAAATTGAAAAGCACTTCAAATGAACTCTGAAAAGGTTGAAAGTTGGCAAGGTATAATCATTTCAACCACATATCAGGTTATAAAAAGTTGAGAGGGTTACGGCAAAAACTGGATGCACTTCGTGTACAAAATGGACAATATCTTTCGAAGTATCACGGTTTCAGACGAAAACTCATCTGTTACAAAGGGATTTCATGTTTTGAACTTATTTGAACTCCATAGTTTTTGTGTGTTCCAAATGCACTGTTAAAAGCCACATCATCAATTTTCAAAAATTTCTGACTTCATTTGGTATTTTTCATGCAATTACTGATTCTTTTGAGCTAAACAACCCTGAAATTGAAAAGCACTTCAAATGAACTCTGAAAAGGTTGAAAGTTGGCATGGTATCATCATTTCACCCACATAGCATGTTATAAAAAGTTGAGAGGGTTACGGCAAAAACTCGATGCACAACGTGTACAGCATGGACAATCTCTTTCGAAGTATCATGGTTTTCGACGAAAACTCATCTGTTACAAAGGGATTTCATTTTTTTGAGCTTATCTGAAGTCCATACTTTTTGTCTGTTCAAAATGCACCATTCAAAGCCACATCATCATTTTTCAAAACTTTCTGACTTCATTTGGTATTTTTCATGCACTTACTGATTGTTTTGAGCTAAATAACCCTGAAATTAAAAAGCACTTCAAATTATCACGCTTACAGCAAAACCTGGATGCACTTCGTGTACAAAATGGATAATCTCTTTCGAAGTATCACGCTTTTCGCACGAAAACTGATCTGTTATAAAGGGATTTCATTTTTCCTGAATTTATTTCAACTCCATACTTTTTGTGTGTTCAAAATGCACCATTCAAAGCCACATCATCAATTTTCAAAACTTTCTGACTTCATTTCGTATTGTTCATGCACTTACTGATTTTTTTTGAGCTAAATAACCCTGAAATTGAAAAGCACTTCAAATGAACTCTGAAAAGGTTGAAAGTTGGCAAGGTATAATCATTTCAACCACATATCAGGTTATAAAAAGTTGAGAGGGTTACGGCAAAAACTGGATGCACTTCGTGTACAAAATGGACAATCTCTTTCGAAGTATCACGGTTTCAGACGAAAACTCATCTGTTACAAAGGGATTTCATGTTTTGAACTTATTTGAACTCCATAGTTTTTGTGTGTTCAAAATGCACTGTTAAAAGCCACATCATCAATTTTCAAAACTTTCTGACTTCATTTGGTATTTTTCACGCAATTACTGATTCTTTTGACCTAAACAACCCTGAAATTGAAAAGCACTTCGAATGAACTCTAAAAAGGTTGAAAGTTGGCATGGTATCATCATTTCACCCACATAGCATGTGCTAAAAAGTTGAGAGGGTTACGACAAAAACTGGATACACTACGTGTACAAAATGGACAATCTCTTTCGAAGTATCACGGTTTCGGACGAAAACTCATCTGTTACAAAGGGATTTTCATTTTTTTAACTTATTTGAACTCCATACTTTTTGTGTGTTCAAAATACACCATTTAAAGCCACCTCATCTATTTTAAAAACTTTCTAACTTCATTTGGTATTTTTCATGCATTCACTGATTTTTGAGCTAAATAACCGTAAAATTGAAAAGCACTTCAAATGAACTCTTAAAAGGTTGAAAGTTGTCATGGTATCATCATTTCACCCACATAGCATCTTATAAAAAGTTGAGAGGGTTACGGCAAAAACTCGATGCACTACGTGTACAACATGGACACTCTCTTTCGAAGTATCACGGTTTTGGACGAAAACTCATCTGTTACAAAGGGATTTTAGTTTTTTGAACTTATTTGAACTCCATATTTTTTGTGTGTTCAAAATGCACCATTGAAAGTGACATCATCAATTTTCAAAACTTTCTGACTACATTTGTTATTTTTCATGGACTTACTGATTTTTTGAGCTAAATAACCCTGAAATTTCAAAACTTTCTGACTTCATTTGGTATTTTTCATGCACTCACTGATTATTTGAGATAAATAACCCTAAAATTGAAAAGCACTTCAAATGAACTCTGAAAAGGTTGAAAGTTGGCATGGTATCATCATTTCACCCACATAGCATGTTATAAAAAGTTGAGAGGGTTACGGCAAAAACTCGATGCACTACGTGTACAACATGGACAATCTCTTTCGAAGTATCATGGTTTTCGAGGAAAACTCATCTGTTACAAAGGAATTTCATTTTTTTGAGCTTATCTGAAGTCCATACTTTTTGTGTGTTCAAAATGCACCATTCAAAGCCACATCATCAATTTTCAAAACTTTCTGACTTCATTTGGTATTTTTCATGCACTTACTGATTGTTTTGAGCTAAATAACCCTGAAATTAAAAAGCACTTCAAATTATCACGCTTACAGCAAAACCTGGATGCACTTCGTGTACAAAATGGATAATCTCTTTCGAAGTATCATGCTTTTCGCACGAAAACTCATCTGTTATAAAGGGATTTCATTTTTCGTGAATTTATTTCAACTCCATACTTTTTGTGTGTTCAAAATGCACCATTCAAAGCCACATCATCAATTTTCAAATCTTTCTGACTTCATTTCGTATTTTTCATGCACTTACTGATTTTTTTGAGCTAAATAACCCTGAAATTGAAAAGCACTTCAAATGAACTCTGAAAAGGTTGAAAGTTGGCAAGGTATAATCATTTCAACCACATATCAGGTTATAAAAAGTTGAGAGGGTTACGGCAAAAACTGGATGCACTTCGTGTACAAAATGGACAATATCTTTCGAAGTATCACGGTTTCAGACGAAAACTCATCTGTTACAAAGGGATTTCATGTTTTGAACTTATTTGAACTCCATAGTTTTTGTGTTTTCAAAATGCACTGTTAAAAGCCACATCATCAATTTTCAAAACTTTCTGACTTCATTTGGTATTTTTCATGCAATTACTGATTCTTTTGAGCTAAACAACCCTGAAATTGAAAAGCACTTCGAATGAACTCTAAAAAGGTTGAAAGTTGGCATGGTATCATCATTTCACCCACATAGCATGTGCTAAAAAGTTGAGAGGGTTACGACAAAAACTGGATACACTACGTGTACAAAATGGACAATCTCTTTCGAAGTATCACGGTTTCGGACGAAAACTCATCTGTTACAAAGGGATTTCATTTTTTTAACTTATTTGAACTCCATACTTTTTGTGTGTTCAAAATGCACCATTTAAAGCCACCTCATCTATTTTAAAAACTTTCTAACTTCATTTGGTATTTTTCATGCATTCACTGATTTTTGAGCTAAATAACCGTAAAATTGAAAAGCACTTCAAATGAACTCTGAAAAGGTTGAAAGATGGCATGGTATCATCATTTCACCCACATAGCATCTTATAAAAAGTTGAGATGGTTACGGCAAAAACTCGATGCACTACGTGTACAACATGGACAATCTCTTTCGAAGTATCACGGTTTTGGACGAAAACTCATCTGTTACAAAGGGATTTCATTTTTTTGAACCTTTTTGAACTCCATATTTTTTGTGTGTTCAAAATGCACCATTCAAAGTGACATCATCAATTTTCAAAACTTTCTGACTGCATTTGTTATTTTTCATGGACTTACCGATTTTTTGAGCTAAATAACCCTGAAATTTCAAAACTTTCTGACTTCATTTGGTATTTTTCATGCACTCACTGATTTTTTGAGATAACTAACCCTAAAATTGAAAAGCACTTCAAATGAACTCTGAAAAGGTTGAAAGTTGGCATGGTATCATCATTTCACCCACATAGCATGTTATAAAAAGTTGAGAGGGTTACGGCAAAAACTCGATGCACTACGTGTACAACATGGACAATCTCTTTCGAAGTATCATGGTTTTCGACGAAAACTCATCTGTTACAAAGGGATTTTATTTTTTTGAGCTTATCTGAAGTCCATACTTTTTGTCTGTTCAAAATGCACCATTCAAACCCACATCATCAATTTTCAAAACTTTTTGACTTCATTTGGTATTTTTCATGCACTTACTGATTGTTTTGAGCTAAATAACCCTGAAATTAAAAAGCACTACAAATTATCACGCTTACAGCAAAAACTGGATGCACTTCCTGTACAAAATGGATAATCTCTTTCGAAGTATCACGCTTTTCGCACGAAAACTCATCTGTTATAAAGGGATTTCATTTTTCCTGAAATTATTTCAACTCCATAGTTTTTGTGTGTTCAAAATGCACCATTCAAAGCCACATCATCAATTTTCAAAACTTTCTGACTTCATTTCGTATTTTTCATGCACTTACTGATTTTTTTGAGCTAAATAACCCTGATATTGAAAAGCACTTCAAATGAAATATGAAACGGTTGAAAGTTAGCATGGTATCATAATTTCACCCACATAGCATGTGCTCAAAAGCTGAGAGGGTTACTTAAAAAACTGGATGCACTTCATGTACAAAATGGACAATCTCTTTCGAAGTATCACGGTTTTCGAACGAAAACTCATTTGTTATAAAGGGATTTCATTTTTTGAACTTATTTGAACTCCATACTTTTTGTGTGTTCAAAATGCACCATTTAAAGCCACCTCAGCACTTTTAAAAACTTTCTGACTTCATTTGGTATTTTTCATGCATTCACTGATTTTTGAGCTAAATAACCCTAAAATTGAAAAGCACTTCAAATGAACTCTTAAAAGGTTGAAAGTTGGCATGGTATCATCATTTCACCCACATAGCATGTTATAAAAAGTTGAGAGGGTTACGGCAAAAACTCGATACACTACGTGTACAACATGGACAATCTCTTTCGAAGTATCATGGTTTTCGAGGAAAACTCATCTGTTACAAAGGGATTTCATTTTTTTGAGCTTATCTGAAGTCCATACTTTTTGTCTGCTCAAAATGCACCATTCAAAGCCACATCATCAATTTTCAAAACTTTCTGACTTCATTTGGTATTTTTCATGCACTTACTGATTGTTTTTAGCTAAATAACCCTGAAATTAAAAAGCACTTCAAATTATCACGCTTACAGCAAAAACTGGATGCACTTCGTGTACAAAATGGATAATCTCTTTCGAAGTATCACGCCTTTCGCACGAAAACTCATCTGTTATAAAGGGATTTCATTTCTCCTGAAATTATTTCAACTCCATACTTTTTGTGTGTTCAAAATGCACCATTCAAAGCCACATCATCAATTTTCAAAACTTTCTGACTTCATTTCGTATTTTTCATGCACTTACTGATTTTTTTGAGCTAAATAACCCTGAAATTGAAAAGCACTTCAAATGAACTCTGAAAAGGTTGAAAGTTGGCAAGGTATAATCATTTAAACCACATATCAGGTTATAAAAAGTTGAGAGGGTTACGGCAAAAACTGGATGCACTTCGTGTACAAAATGGACAATCTCTTTCGAAGTATCACGGTTTCAGACGAAAACTCATCTGTTACAAAGGGATTTCATTTTTTGAACTTATTTGAACTCCATAGTTTTTGTGTGTTAAAATGCACTGTTAAAAGCCACATCATCAATTTCCAAAACTTTCAGACTTCATTTGGTATTTTTCATGCAATTACTGATTCTTTTGAGCTAAACAACCCTGAAATTGAAAAGCACTTCGAATGCACTCTAAAAAGGTTGAAAGTTGGCATGGTATCATCATTTCACCCACATAGCATGTGCTAAAAAGTTGAGAGGGTTACGACAAAAACTGGATACACTACGTGTACAAAATGGACAATCTCTTTCGAAGTATCACGGTTTCGGACGAAAACTCATCTGTTACAAAGGGATTTCATTTTTTTAACTTATTTGAACTCCATACTTTTTTGTGTTCAAAATGCAACATTTAAAGCCACCTCATCAATTTTAAAAACTTTCTAACTTCATTTGGGATTTTTCATGCATTCACTGATTTTTGTGCTAAATAACCCTAAAATTGAAAAGCACTTCAAATGAACTCTTAAAAGGTTGAAAGTTGGCATGGTATCATCATTTCACCCACATAGCATGTTATAAAAAGTTGAGAGGGTTACGGCAAAAACTCGATGCACTACGTGTACAACATGGACAATCTCTTTCGAAGTATCATGGTTTTGGAGGAAAACTCATCTGTTGCAAAGGGATTTCATTTTTTTGAGCTTATCTGAAGTCCATACTTTTTGTCTGTTCAAAATGCACCATTCAAAGCCACATCATCAATTTTCAAAACTTTCTGACTTCATTTGGTATTTTTCATGCACTTACTGATTGTTTTTAGCTAAATAACCCTGATATTAAAAAGCACTTCAAATTATCACGCTTACAGCAAAAACTGGATGCACTTCATGTACAAAATGGATAATCTCTTTCGAAGTATCACGCTTTTCGCACGAAAACTCATCTGTTATAAAGGGATTTCATTTTTCCTGAAATTATTTCAACTCCATACTTTTTGTGTGTTCAAAATGCACCATTCAAAGCCACCTCATCAATTTTAAAAACTTTCTGACTTCATTTGGTATTTTTCATGCATTCACTGATTTTTGAGCTAAATAACCGTAAAATTGAAAAGCACTTCAAATGAACTCTGAAAAGGTTGAAAGTTATCATGGTATCATCATTTCACCCACATAGCATCTTAGAAAAAGTTGAGAGGGTTACGGCAAAAACTCGATGCACTACGTGTACAACATGGACAATCTCTTTCGAAGTATCACGGTTTTGGACGAAAACTCATCTGTTACAAAGGGATTTCAGTTTTTTGAACTTATTTGAACTCCATATTTTTTGTGTGTTCAAAATGCACCATTCAAAGTGACATCATCAATTTTCAAAACTTTCTCACTGCATTTGTTATTTTTCATGGACTTACTAATTTTTTGAGCTAAATAACCCTGAAATTTCAAAACGTTCTAACTTCATTTGGTATTTTTCATGCACTCACTGATTTTTTGAGATAAATAAACCTAAAATTGAAAAGCACTTCAAATGAACTCTGAAAAGGTTGAAAGTTGGCATGGTATCATCATTTAACCCACATAGCATGTTATAAAAAGTTGAGAGGGTTACGGCAAAAACTCGATGCACTACGTGTACAACATGGACAATCTCTTTCGAAGTATCATGGTTTTCGACGAAAACTCATCTGTTACAAAGGGATTTCATTTTTTCGAGCTTATCTGAAGTCCATACTTTTTGTCTGTTCAAAATGCACCATTCAAAGCCACATCATCAATTTTCAAAAGTTTCTGACTTGATTTGGTATTTTTCATGCACTTACTGATTGTTTTGAGCTAAATAACCCTGAAATTAAAAAGCACTTCAAATTATCACGCTTACAACAAAAACTGGATGCACTTCGTGTACAAAATGGATAATCTCTTTCGAAGTATCACGCTTTTCGCACGAAAACTCATCTGTTATAAAGGGATTTCATTTTTCCTGAAATTATTTCAACTCCATAGTTTTTGTGTGTTCAAAATGCATCATTCAAAGCCACATCATCAATTTTCAAAACTTTCTGACTTCATTTGGTATTTTTCATGCACTTACTGATTTTTTTGAGCTAAATAACCCTGAAATTGAAAAGCACTTCAAATGAACTCTGAAATGGTTGAAATTTGGCAAGGTATAATCATTTCAACCACATATCAGGTTATAAAAAGTTGAGAGGGTTACGGCAAAAACTGCATCACTTCGTGTACAAAATGGACAATCTCTTTCGAAGTATCACGGTTTCAGACGAAAACTCATCTGTTACAAAGGGATTTCATTTTTTGAACTTATTTGAACTCCCAACTTTTTGTGTGTTCAATATGCATCGTTAAAAGCCACATCATCCATTTTCAAAACTTTCTGACTTCATTTGGTATTTTTCATGCAATTACTAATTCTTTTGAGCTAAACAACCCTGAAATTGAAAGGCACTTCGAATGAACTCTAAAAAGGTTTAAAGTTAGCATGGTATCATCATTTCACCCACATAGCATGTGCTAAAAAGTTGAAAGGGTTACGACAAAAACTGGATACACTACGTGTACAAAATGGATAATCTCTTTCGAAGTATCATGGTTTCGGACGAAAACTCATCTGTTACAAAGGGATTTCATTTTTTTAACATCTTTGAACTTCATACTTTTTGTGCGCTCAAAATGCACCATTCAAAGCGACATCATAAATTTTCAAAACTTTTTGACTTCATTTCGTATTTTTCATGCACTTACTGATTTTTTGAGCTAAATAACCCTAATATTGAAGAGCACTTCAAATGAAATTTGAAACAGTTGAAAGTTAGCATGGTATCATAATTTCACCCACATAGCTTGTGCTAAAAAGCTGAGAGGGTTACGGGAAAAACTGGATGCACTTCGTGTACAAAATGGACAATCTCTTTCGAAGTATCATGCTTTTCGAACGAAAACTCATTTGTTATAAAGGGATATCATTTTTTTAACTTATTTGAACTCCATACTTTTTGTGTGTTCAAAATGCACCATTCAAAGCCACATCATCAATTTTAAAAACTTTCTGACTTCATTTGGTATTTTTCATGCACTAACTAATTTTTTTGAGGTGAATAAGCCAAAGGTTGAAAAGCACTTGAAATGAACTCTGAAAAGGTTGAAAGTTGGAATGGTATCATCATTCCCCCATATAGAATGTTATAAATAGTTGAGAGGGTTACGACAAAAAATCGATGCACTTCGTGTACAAAGTAGACAATCTCTTTCGAAGTATCACGCTTTTCGGACGAAAACTCCTATATTATAAAAGGATTTCATTTTCTTGAACTTATTTGAACTCCATACGTTTTGTGGGTCCAAAATGCACAATTAGAAGCCACATCATCAATTTGAAAAAACTTTCTGACTTCATTTTGTATTTTTCATGCACTCACTAATTTTTTTGAGCTAAATAACCCTAAAATTGAAAAGCACTTCAAATGAACTCTGAAAAGGTTGAAAGTTGGCATGGTATAATCATTTCACCCACATATCATGTTATAAAAAGTTGAGAGGGTTACGACAAAAACTCGATGCACTTCGTTTACAAAATGGACAATCTCTTTCGGAGTACCACGGTTTCAGACGAAAACTCATCTGTTACAAAGGGATTTCATTTTTTGAACTTATTTGAACTCCATACTTTTTGTGTGTTCAAAATGCACCGTTAAAAGCCACATCATCAATTTTCAAAACTTTCTGACTTCATTTGGTATTTTTCATGCAATTATTGATTCTTTTCAGCTAAACAACCCTGAAATTGAAAGCACTTCGAATGAACTCTAAAAAGGTTGAAAGTTGGCATGGTATCATCATTTCACCCACATAGCATGTGCTAAAAAGTTGAGAGGGTTACGACAAAAACTGGATACACTACGTGTACAAAATGGATAATCTCTTTCGAAGTATCATGGTTTCGGACGAAAACTCATCTGTTACAAAGGGATTTCATTTTTTTAACATCTTTGAAGTCCATACTTTTTGTGTGTTCAAAATGCACCATTCAAAGCGACATCATAAATTTTCAAAACTTTTTGTCTTGATTTGGTATTTTTCATGCACTTACTGATTTTTTGAGCTAAATAACCCTGATATTGAAATGCACTTCAAATGAAATTTGAAACGGTTGAAAGTTAGCATGGTATCATAATTTCACCCACATAGCATGTGCTAAAAAGCTGAGAGGGTTACGGCAAAAACTGGATGCACTTCGTGTACAAAATGGACAATCTCTTTCGAAGTATCATGCTTTTCGAACGAAAACTCATTTGTTATAAAGGGAGATCCTTTTTTAACTTATTTGAACTCCATACTTTTTGTGTCTTCAAAATGCAACATTCAAAGCCACATCATCAATTTTAAAAACTTTCTGACTTCATTTGGTATTTTTCATGCACTCACTAATTTTTTTGAGCTAAATAACCCTAAGGTTGAAAAGCACTTCAAATGAACTCTGAAAAGGTTGAAAGTTGGCATGGTATCATCATTTCACCCACATAGAATGTTATAAATAGTTGAGAGGGTTACGGCAAAACTCGATGCACTTCGTGTACAAAGTGGACAATCTCTTTCGAAGTATCACGCTTTTCGGACGAAAACTCCTCTGTTATAAAAGGATTTCATTTTCTTGAACTTATTTGAACTCCTTACTTTTTGTGGGTCCAAAATGCACAATTAGAAGCCACATCATCAATTTGAAAAAACTTTCTGACTTCATGTTGTATTTTTCATGCACTCACTGATTTTTTTTGAGCTAAATAACCATAAAATTGAAAAGCACTTCAAATGAACTCTAAAAAAGGTTGAAAGTTGGCATGGTATCATCATTTCACCCACATAGCATGTTAGAAAAAGTTGAGAGGGTTTCGGATAAAACTGGATGCCCTTCGTGTACAAGATGGACAATCTCTTTCGAAGTATCACGGTTTCGTGTTGACAACTCATCTGTTACAAAGGGATTTCATTTTTTTACCTTATTTAAAGTCCATACTTTTTGTGTGTTCAAAATGCACCATTCAAAGCCACATCATCAATTTTCAAAATTTTGTGACTTCAGTTGGTATTTTTCATGCCCTTATTGATTTTTTTCAGCTAAATAACCCTAAAATTGAAAAGCACTTCAAATGAACTCTGAAAAGGTTGAAAGTTGGTATGGTATAATCATTTCACCCACATATCATGTTATAAAAGGTTGAGAGGGTTACGGCAAAAACTTGATGCACTTCGTGTACAAAGTGGACAATCTCTTTCGAAGTATGAGCGTTTCAAACGAGAACTCATCTGTTATAAAGGCATTTCATTTTTTGAACTTATTTGAACTCCATACTTTCTTTGTGTTCAAGATGCACCGTTAAAACCCACATCATAAATTTTCAAAACTTTCTAACTTTATTTGGTATTTTTCATGCACTTACTCATTCTTTTGAGCTAAATAACCCTGAAATTGAAAAGCACTTCAAATGAACTCCGAAAATGTTGAAAGCTAGCATGGTATCATCATTTCACCCACATATAATCTGCTAAAAGTTGAGAGCATTGCGGCAAAAACTGGATGCACTTCGTGTACAAAATGGACAACCTCTTTCAAAGTATCACGGTTTTGGACAAAAACACATCTGTTACAAAGGGATTCATTTTTTGAACTTATTTGATCTCCATACTTTTTGTGTGTTCAAAATGAACCAGTGAAAGCCACATCATCAATTTTCAAAACTTTCTGACTTCATTTGGTATTTTTCATGCACTCGCTGATTTTTTGAGCTAGATAACCATAAAATTGAAAAGCACTTCAAAAGAACTCTGAAAAGGTCGAAAGTTGGCATGGTATAATCATTTCACCCACGTAGCATGTTATAAAAAGTTGAGAGGATTACGGCAAAAACTCGATGCACTTCGTGTACAAGATAGACAATCTCTTTCGAAGTATCACGCTTTTCGGACGAAAACTCATCTGTTATAAAGGGATTTCATTTTTTTGAACTTATTTGAACTCCATAATTTTTGTGTGTTCAAAATGCACCATTCAAAGCCACATCATCAATTTTAAAAACTTTCTAACTTCATTTGGTATTTTTCATGCACTCACTGATTTTTTGACTTAAATAACCCTAAAATTGAAAAGCACTTCAAATGAATTCTGAAAAGGTTGAAAGTTGTCATGGTATCATCATTTCACGCACATAGCATGTTATAAAAAGTTGAGAGTGTTATGGCAAAACTGGATGCACTTCGTGTACAATATGGACAATCACTTTCAAAGTATCACGGTTTCGGACGAAAACAAATCTGTTACAAAGGGATTTCATTTTTTGAACTTATTTGAACTCCATACTTTTGGTGTGTTCAAAATGCACCATTCAAAGCCACATCATAAATTTTCAAAACTTTTTGGCTTCATTTGGTATTTTTCATGCACTTACTGATATTTTGAGCTAAATAACCCTAAGGTTGAAAAGCACTTCAAATGAACTCTAAAAAGGTTGAAAGTTGGCATGGTATCATCATTTCATCCACATAGAATGTGCTAAAAAGTTGGGAGGGTTACGACAAAAACTGGATGCACTACCTGTACAAAATGGATAATCTCTTTCGAAGTATCACGGTTTCGGATGAAAACTCATCTGTTACAAAGGGATTTCATTTTATTAACATCTTTGAACTCCATACTTTTTGTGTGTTGAAAATGCACCATTCAAAGCCACATCATAAATTTTCCAAACATTGTAACTTCATTAGGTATTTTTCATGCACTTATTTATTTTTTTCAGCTAAATAACCCTGAAATTGAAAAGCACTTCAATGACCTCTAAAAAGGTTGAATGTTGGCATGTTGTCATCATTTCAGCCACATAGCATGTTTTAAAAAGTTGAGAGGGTTACGGCAAAAACTCGATGCACTTCGTGTACAAGATAGACAATCTCTTTCGAAGTATCACGCTTTTCGGACGAAAACTCATCTGTTACAAAGGGATTTCATTTTTTAACTTATTTGAACTCCATACTTTTTATGTGTTCAAAATGCGCCATTCAAAGCCACGTCATCAATTTTAAAAACTTTCTGACTTCATTTGGTATTTTTCATGCACTTATTTATTTTTTGAGCTAAATAACCCTGAAATTGAAAAGCACTTCGATGAACTCTAAAAAGGTTGAATGTTGGCATGTTGTCATCATTTCAGCCACATAGCATGTTATAAAAAGTTGAGAGGGTTACGGGAAAAACTGGATGCACTTCGTGTACAAAATGGACAATCTCTTTCGAAGTATCACACTTTTCGGACGAAAACTCATCTGTTATAAAGGGATTTCATTTTTCGAACTTATTTGAACTCCATACTTTTTGTGTGTTCCAAATGCACCATTCAAAGCCACTTCATCAATTGCCAAAACTTTCTGACTTCATTTGGTATTTTTCATGCACTTACTAAGTTTTTTGAGATAAAAAACCCTAAAATTGAAAAGCACATCGAATGAACTCTGAAAAGGTTGAAAGTTGGCAAGGTATAATCATTTCAACCACACATCATGTTATAAAAAGTTGAGAGGGTTACGACAAAAATTCGATGCACTACGTGTACAACATGGACAATCTCTTTCGAAGTATCACGGTTTTGGACGAAAACTTATCTGTTACAAAGGGATTTCATTTTTTTACTTATTTGAACTCCATACATTTTGTGTGTTCAAAATGCACCATTCAAAGCCACATCATCAATTTTCAAAATTTTCTCACTTCATTTGGTATTTTTCATGCACTTACTGATTCTTTTGAGCTAAATAACCCTGAAATGGAAAAGCACTTCAAATGAACTCTAAAAAGGTTGAAAGTTGGCAAGGCATAATCATTTCAACCACATATCAGGTTATAATAAGTTGAGAGAGTTACAGCAAAAACTGGATGCACTTCGTGTAATAAATGGACAATCTCTTTCGAGGTAGCACGGTTCGAGACGAAAACTCATCTGTTACAAAGGGATTTCATTTTTTGAACTTATTTGAACTCCATACTTTTTGTGTGTTCAAAATGCACCGTTAAAAGCCACATCATCAATTTTCAAAACTTTCTGACTTCATTTGGTATTTTTCATGCACTTACTGATTCTTTTGAGCTAAACAACCCTGAAATGGAAAAGCACTTCGAATGAACTCTAAAAAGGTTGAAAGTTGGCATGGTATCATCATTTCACCCACATAGAATTTGCTAAAAAGTTGTGAGGGTTACGACAAAAACTGGATGCACTACCTGTACAAAATGGATAATCTCTTTCGAAGTATCACGGTTTCGGATGAAAACTCATCTGTTACAAAGGATTTCATTTTTTAACATCTTTTAACTCCATACTTTTTGTGTGTTAAAAATGCACCATTCAAAGCCACATCATAAATTTTCAAAACTTTTTGATTTCATTTGGTATTTTTCATGCACTTACTGATTTTTTGAGCTAAATAACCCTAAGGTTGAAAAGCACTTCAAATGAACTCTGAAAAGGTTGGAAGTTGGCATGGTATCATCATTTCACCCACATAGCATGTTATAAAAAGTTGAGAGGGTTACGGCAAAAACTCGATGCACTTCGTGTACAAAGTGGACAATCTCTTTCAAAGTATCACGATTTTCGGACGAAAACTCCTCTATTATAAAGGGATTTCATTTTCTTGAACTTATTTGAACTCCATACTTTTTGTGTGTCCAAAATGCACAATTGGAAGCCACATCATCAATTTTAAAAAACTTTCTGACTTCATTTTGTATTTTTCATGCACTCACTAATTTTTTTGAGCTAAATAACCCTAAAATTGAAAAGCACTTCAAATGAACTCTCAAAAGGTTGAAAGTTGGCATGGTATCATCATTTCACCCACATACCATGTTATAAAAAGTTGAGACGGTTACGGATAAAACTGGATGCACTTTGTGTACAAGATGGACAATCTCTTTCTTAGTATCACGGTTTCGTGTTATAAATGGATTTCATTTTTTTAACATATTTAAACTCCATACTTTTCATGTGTTCAAAATGTACCATTCAAAGCCACATAATTAATTTTCAAAACTTTTTAACTTCATTTGGTATTTTTCATGCCCTTACTGATTTTTTGAGCTAAATAACCCTAAAATTGAAAAGCACTTCAAATGAACTTTGAAAAGTTTGAAAGTTGGCATAGTATAATCATTTCACCCACATATCATGTTATAAAAAGTTGAGAGGGTTACGGCAAAAACTCGATGCACTACGTGTAGAAAATGGATAATCTATTTCGAAGTATCACGGTTTCGGACGAAAACTCATCTGTTACAAAGGGATTTCATTTTTTAACATCTTTGAACTCCATACTTTTTGTGTGTTTAAAATGAACCATTCAAAGCCACATCATAAATTTTCAAAACTTTTTGACTTCATTTGGTATTTTTCATGCACTTACTTATTTTTTGAGCTAAACAACCCTGAAATTGAAAAACACTTCAAATGAACTCTGAAAAGGTTTATAGTTGGCATGGTATCATCATTTCACCCACAGAGCATGTGCTAAAAAGTTGAGAGGGTTACGGGAAAAACTGGATGCACTCCTTGTACAAAATGGACAATCTCTTTCGAAGTATCACACTTTTCGGACGAAAACTCATCTGTTATAAAGGGATTCATTTTTTGAACTTATTTGAACTCCAGACTGCTTGTGTGTTCAAAATGCACCATTCAAAGCCACATCATCAATTGCCAAAACTTTCTGACTTGATTTGGTATTTTTCATGCACTTACTATTTTTTTGAGATAAAAAACCCTGAAATTGAAAAGCACATCAAATAAACTCTAAAAAGGTTGAAAGTTGGCAGGGTATAATTATTTCAACCACATATCATGTTATAAAAAGTTGAGAGGGTTACGGCAAAAACTTGATGCACTTCGTGTACAAAATGGACAATCTCTTTCGAAGTATCACGCTTTTCGGACAAAAACTCATCTGTTACAAAGGGTTTTTCATTTTTTTGAACTTATTTGAACTCTATACTTTTAGTGTGTTCAAAATGCACCATTAAAAGCCACATCATCAATTTTCAAAACTTTCTGACTTCATTTGGTATTTTTCACGCACTTACTGATTCCTTTGAGCTAAATAACCCTGAAATTAAAAATTAGGTCGAATGAACTCTGAAAAGGTTGAAAGTTGGCATGATATCATCATTTCACCCACATAGCATGTGCCAAAAAGTTGAGAGGGTTACGGCAAAAACTGGATGCACTACGTGTACAAAATGGATAATCTCTTTCGAAGTATCACGGTTTCAGACGAAATATCATGTGTTACAAAGGGATTTTATTTTTCTGAAGATCTTTGAACTCCATACTTTTTATGTGTTCGAAATGCACCATTCAAAGCCACATCATCAATTTTCAAAACTTTCTGATTTCATTTCGTATTTTTCATGCACTTACTCATTTTTTTGATCTAAATAACCCTGAAATTGAAAAGCACTTCAAATGACATATGAAATGGTTGAAAGTTGGCATGGTATCATAATTTCACCCACATAGCATGTTATAAAAAGTTGAGAGGGTTACGAAGAAAACTGGATGCACTTCGTGTACAAAATGGATAATCTCTTTCGAAGTATCACACTTTTCGGACGAAAACTCCTCCTTTACAAAGGGATTTCGATTTTGTGAACTTATTTGAACTCCAGACTTTTTGTGTGTTCAAAATGCTCCATTGAAAGCCACATCATAATATTTAAGAACATTCTGACTTCATTTAGTATTTTTTAGGCACTTACTTATTTTTTTGAGCTAAATAAACCTAAAATTGAAAAGCACTTCAAATGAACTCAAAAAAGGTTGAAAGTTGGCATGGTATCATCATTTCACCCACATAGCATGTTAGAAAAAGTTGAGAGGGTTACGGCCAAAGCTGGATGCACTTCATGTACAAAATAGACAATCTCTTTCGAAGTATCATGGTTTTTGCACGAAAACTCATCTGTTATAAAGGGATTTCATTTTTTTGAACTTATTTCAACTCCATAATTTTTTGTGTTCAAAATGCACCATTCAAAGCCACATCATCAATTTTCAAAACTTTCTGACTTCATTTGGTATTTTTCATGCACTTACTAATTTTTGTGAGATAAATAACCCCGAAATAGAAAAGCACTTCAAATGAAGTCTGAAAAGGTTGAAAGTTGGCATGGTATCATAATTTGACCCACATAGCGTGTTATAAAAAGTTGAGAGAGTTACGGCAATAATTGGATGCACTTCGTGTACAAAATGGACAATCTCTTTCGAAGTATAGCGGTTTCCGGACGAAAATTCATGTGTTATAAAGGGATTTCATTTTTTTTGAACTTATTTGTACTCCATAGTTTTTGTGTGCTTAAAATGCACCATTCAAAGCCACATCATCAATTTGCAACCCTTTCTGACTTCATTTGGTATTTTTCATGCACTTACTCATTTTTTGAACTAAATAACCCTGAAATCGAAAAGAACTTCAAATGAACTCTGAAAAGGTTGAAAGTTACCATGGTATCATCATTTGACTCACATAGCATGTTATTAAAAGGTTAGAGGGTTACGGCAAAAACTGGATGCACTTCATGTACAAAATGGACAATTTCTTTTGAAGTATCACGGTTTGGGACGAAAGCTCATTTGTTACCAAGGGATTTCATTTTTTTGAACTTATTTGAACTCCATACTTTTTGTGTGTTCAAAATGCACCATTAACAGCCACATCATCAATTTTCAACCCTTTCTAACTTCATTTGGTATTTTTCATGCACTTACTGTTTTCTGAGCTAAACAACCCTGAAAAGGTTTATAGTTGGCATGGTATCATCATTTCACCCACATAGCATGTGCTAAAAAGTTGAGAGGGTTACAGCAAAACCTCGATGCATTCCGTGTACAAAATGGACAATCTCTTTCGAAGTATCACCGTTCTGGATGAAAACTCATCTCTTATAAAGGGATTTCATTTAGTTGAACTTATTTGAACTCCATACTTTTCGTATCTTCAAAATGCACCATTCAAGGCCACATCATCAATTTTCAAAACTTTCTGACTTCATTTCGTACTTTTCATGAACTTACTGAGTTTTTAGCTAAACAACCCTGAAATTGAAAAGCACTTCAAATGAACTCTGAAAACGTTGAAATTTGTCATGGTATCATCATTTCACCCACATAGCATGTTATAAAAATTTGAGAGGGTTAAAGCAAAAACTGGATGCACTTCGTGTACAAAATGGACAATCTCTTTTGAACTATCATGGTTTTGGACGAAAACTCATCCGTTACAAAGGGATTTCATTTTTTTGAACTTATTTGAACTCCATACTTTTTGTGTGTTTAAAATGCACCATTCAAAGCCACATCATCAATTTTCAACCCTTTCTGACTTCAGTTGGTATTTTTCATGCACTTACTCATCTTTTTGAGCTAAATAACCCTGAAATTTAAAAGCACTTCAAATGAACTCTGAAAGGGTTTAAACTTGGCATGGTATCATCATTTCACCGACATAGCATGTTATTAAAATTTGAGAGCATTACGGCAAAAACTGGATGCACTTCGTGTACAAAATGGACAATCTCTTTCGATGTATCACAGTTTTCGGAGAAAAACTCATCTGTTATAAAGGTAATTCATTTTCTGAACTTATTTGAAATCCATACTTTTTGTGTGCCTAAAATGCACCATTCAAAGCCACATCATCAATTTTCAACCCTTTCTGACTTCATTTGGTATTTTTCATGCACTTACTCATTTTTTTGAGCTAAATAACCCTGAAATTGAAAAGCACTTCAAATGAACTTTGAAACGGTTGAAAGTTGGCATGGTATAATCATTTCACCCACATAGCATGTTATAAAAAATTTAGAGAGTTACGGCAAAAACTGGATGCACTTCGTGTACAAACTGGACAATTTCTTTTGAAGTATCACGGTTTTGGACGAAAACTCATCTGTTACAAAGGGATTTCATTTTTCTAAACTTGTTTGAACTCCATAGTTTTTGTGTGTTCAATATGTACCATTCAAAGCCACATAATCAATTTTCATAACGTTTTGACTTCATTTGGTATTGTTCATGCACTTACTGATTTTTTTAGCTAAATAACCCTAAAATTGAAAAGCACTTCAAATGAACTCTGAAAATGTTGAAAGTAGGCATGGTATCATCATTTCACCCACATAGCATGTTATAAAAAGTTGAGAGGGTTACGGCAAAAACTAGACGCACTTCGTGTACAAATTGGACAATCTCTTTCGAAGTATCACGGTTTTCGGACGAAAACTCTTCTCTTATAAAGGGATTTCATCAATTTGAAAAAATTTGAAGCTATTTGAACTCCATACTCTTTGTGTGTTCAAAATGCACCATTCAAAGCCACATCATCAATTTTCAAAACTTTCTGACTTCATTTGGTATTTTTCATGCACTCACTGGTTTTTTTAAGCTAAATAACCCTAAAATTGAAAAGGACTTATAATGAACTCAAAAACTTTGAAAGTTGGCATGGTATCATAATTTCACCCACATAGCATGTTATAAAATGTTGAGAGGGTTACGGCAAAACTAGCTGCACTTCATGTACAAGATGTACAATCTCTTTCGAAGTATCATGGTTTCGGACGGAAACTCATCTGTTACAAAGGGATTTCATTTTTTTGAACTTATTTGAACTCCATAATTTTTGTGTGTTCAAAATGCACCATTAAAATGTTGGGGAACGTCGCATGGGAAACAAAAAATTTCCTACGCACACGTAGATCTATCCATGGTGATGAGCATCTACGAGAGGGAGAGTGGATCTACGTACCCTTGTAGATCGCTAAGCGGGAAGCGTTAAGAAACACGGTTGGTGTAGTCGAACGTCTTCGTGATCCAAATCGCCGAGCGTCCCGCGATCTCATCACGATCCGTCCGGCGATCCAATCACGATCCGTCCTGCGAACTCATCACGATCCATCCCGCGAATTCATCCCGATCCATCCCGTGAACTCATCATGATCCGTCTCGCGATCTTGATCACGGTCCTTCCGATCTAGTGCCGAACGGACGGCACCTCCGCGTTCAGCACACGTACAGCTCGATGATGATCTCCACCTTCTTAATCCATTAAGAGGGAGCGGAGAAGTAGAAAAGTTCTCCGGCAGCGTGATGGCGTCGCGGCGATGGTGGTGGAACAATTCGGGTAGGGTTTCACCTAAGCACTGTAGAAAACCGATCAAGAGGAGAAACTATGCACTGGAGGAACGGGCAGCACATGGCAAAAATTCTATGCAAAACCCCTAAAACCTCTAGTATATATAAGAGGGAGGTAGGAGAGGACTTGGCGCAAGGGCCAAGCCTCCTTGGGTCGTCCGAGGTGGGGAGGAGAGGAGGACTCCTCCTCCAATCCTAGTAGGACTAGGATTCCTCCCTTTCTGGCCTTTTTCCACGTTTTTCCCTGTGGGCTTTTCTTCCCAGCCACATGGTCCTAGTGTGGGACCTCCACCAGCCCACAAAGCGCTGGTATTTACTCTCCCACAGCCCATGTAGCCTCTTGGGTCGAAATACCCCTCCCGATGGTCTCCCGGTACACTGCCGACACTCCCGGTACACTACCAATGAGCCCGAAACTTTTCCGGGGACCAAAATAGGACTTCCTATATATCAATATTTACCTCCGGACCATTCCGGAGCTCCTCGTGACGTCCGAGATCTCATCCGAGACTTCGAACAACCTTCGGTCACCACCATACATAACTCTATACTACCGAAACATCACCAAACCTTAAGTGTGCAGACCCTGCGGGTTCGAGAACTATGTAGACATGACCGAGACATCTCTACGGTCAATAACCAATAGAGGGACGTTGATGCCCATATTGGTTCCTACATATTCTGCGAAGATCTTTATCAATCGAACCTCTATGTCAAGGATTATGTCACTAGTAGAAAAAAGACCTTTCATCCCGAGCTTTAGTGCCGGTCTGGTCAAGAACCGGTACTAAAGATGGTATTAATCCCGGTTCGTGCCGGCTACAACGGCTAGGAGCAGGGCGACCTTTAGTATCGGCTCGTGAGGGACCTTTAGTACCGGTTCGTCTCACGACCCGGTACTAAAGGGGGTGTGGCAGGGTTTTGGTCAGACATAGTCCCCGCTTGCACCTTTAGTACCATCTGGTGTCACCAGCCGTACTAAAGGGCAACCTTTAGTACCGGCTGGTGACACCAGCCAATACTAAAGACTTCCTACATATACATCCGTCTGCAGCCGATCGAAAGAGCTTTGTTTTCTCCCCTATTCTTCTTCTTGGTCGAAGCTCATCCTCCATTTTGCCAAGGCTTTGTCAAGATTTAAAGGCACCCCATCTATACAAGTGTTCATAAAGGTTAGCAACTTTGCTCCTTCATCTATTGCTAGATTAGCTTGTGGTATGCTCAAAGATATGTGATATGTGATTTGTGGGAGTTTATTTGATTTATATCCAATTTGAGCTCAAATTAACTTGTTAGGTTGCATATGTGTAGGTGTGGTTTATTTGGTGTGCCTTCCCATGTTCTTCTTCTTGCTCAAAGCTCATCCTCCATTTTGCCAAGGATTTGTCAAGATTTAAAGGCACCCCATGTATCCAAGTGTTCATAAGGGTTAGCAACTTTTCTCATTCATCTCTTGCTAGATTAGCTTGTGGTATGCTCAAAGATATGTGATATGTGATTTGTGGGAGTTTATTTGATTTATATCCAATTTGAGCTCAAATTAACTTGTTAGGTTGCATGTGTGTAGGTGTAGTTTATTTGGTGTGCCTTCCCATGTTCTTCTTCTTTCTCGAAGCTCATGTTGGGGAACGTCGCATGGGAAACAAATATTTTCTTACGCACACGCAAACCTATCCATGATGATGAGCATCTACGAGAGGAAGAGTGGATCTACATACCCTTGTAGATCGCTAAGCGGGAAGCGTAAAGAAACGGGGTTGGTGTAGTCGTACTTCTTCGCGATCCAAATCACCGAGCGTCCCGCGATCTAATCACGAACCGTCCCGCGAACCAATCACGAACCGTCCCGCGATCTCGTCACGATCCGTCTCGCGATCCGATCATGAACGTCCCGTGGCCTTGATCACGATCCTTCCGATCTAGTACCAAACGGAAAACACCTCCGCGTTCAGCACACGTACAGCTTGATGACGATCTCCACTGTCTTGATCCAGCAAGAGGAGGTGGAGAGGAGGAAGAGTTCACCGGCAGCATGACGGCGCTCCGGCGATGGTGGTGGAGCAATTCCGGCAGGGCTTCGCCTAAGCACTGCAGAAATCCGATCTAGAGGAGAAGCTATGCACTAGAGGAACGGGTGGCACGTGGCTGAAAATCTTGTCCCAAAACCCTAAAATTCTCTAGTATATATAGGAGGAGAGGAGGAGGAGGCTTGGCTGCCAAAAAGGCAGCCCTTGGGTCGGCCAAACCAAGGAGGGAGGAGTCCTCCTCCTCCACTCCTAGTAGGATTAGGACTCCTTCCTTTTTTGTCCCTTTTTTTGCCTTTTTCCACCTTTTTCCTTTTGGCATTTTCTTCCCAGCATCATGGGCTTTGTGTAGGACTTCCACCAGCCCACTAAGGGCTGGTATTCATCCTCCTACATCCCATAAAGCCTCTTGGGTCGAAATACCCCTCCCGGTGGTCTCCCGGTACACTACCGGCACTCCCGGTACACTACCGATGAGCCCGGAACCTTTCCGGCGACCAAACTGGGACTTCCTATATATGAATCTTTACCTCCGGACCATTCCGGAGCTCCTCGTGATATCCGGGATCTCATCCGGCACTCCGAAAAAACTTCGGTCACCACCATACATAACTCTACACTACCGAAACGTCACCAAACCTTAAGTGTGCAGACCCTGCGGGTTCGAGAACTATGTAGACATGACCGAGACACCTCTACGGCCAATAACCAATGGCGGGACCTAGACGTCCACATTGGTTCCTACATATTCTATGAAGATCTTCATCGGTTGAACCTCTATGTCAAGGATTCAGTCAATCCCGTATAACGTTCCCTTTGTTCTTCGGTATGTTACTTGCCCGAGATTCGATCGTCGGTATCTCCATACCTAGTTCAACCTCGTTACTGGCAAGTCTCTTTACTCGTTCCGTAATGCAAGATCCCGTGGCTAACATATTAGTCACATTGCTTGCAAGGCTTGTTGTGATGTTACATTACCGAGTGGGCCCTGAGATACCTCTCTGTCACACGGAGTAACAAATCCCAGTCTCGATCCATGCCAACTCAACAGACACCTTCGGAGATACCTGTAGTGCACCTTTATAGTCACCCAGTTACGTTGCGACATTTGATACACACAAAGCATCCCTCCGGTGTCAGTGAGTTGCATGATCTCAAGGTAATAGGAACATATACTTGACATGCGGAAAACAGCAGCAATAAACTGACACGATCATATGCTACGTTTGTAATTTGGGTCTTGTCCATCACATCATTCTCCTAATGATGTGATCCCATTATCAAATGACATCTCATGTCCATGGCTAGGAAACCTTAACCATCTTTTGATCAACAAGCTAGTCTATTAGAGGCATACTAGGGACATGGTTTTGTCTATCTATCCACACATGCATCTAAGTCTCCGATCAATACAATTATAGCATGGATAATAAACGATTATCATGAACAAGGAAATATGATAATAACTAATTTATTATTTCCTCTAGGGCATATTTCCAACAACTCATCCTCCATTTTGCCAAGGATTTGTCAAGATTTAAAGGCACCCCATCTATCCAAGTGTTCATAAAGATTAGCAACTTTGCTCCTTCATCTCTTGCTAGATTAGCTTGTGGTATGCTCCAAGATATGTGATATGTGATTTTTGAGAGTTTTTTTTTATTTATATCCAATTTGAGATCAAATTAACTTGATAGGTTGCATATGTGTGTAGGTGTGGTTTATTTGGTGTGCCTTCCCACCATCACCGGCCGTCCTAACCACCGTCCATCGTCCGCACCGTCTCGTCGCGGCACCGGCCACCTTGGTGAGCCTCTTGTTCTTATTAATTTTTTTTTAAATTACTTGTATGATTTAGATAGCTGCGTGTACGATTTACTTACTTGTATTATTGTTCGTTATTCTATAGTGTAATGGTTATGGTATCCGCCCACGTCGGCCCTCGTCCAGTCTATGATTCAGATGTGGTATGTCATTAATTATCTTTTATAACTATTTCACACATCATCTAATGTCTATGAAAATTAGTTATGCCACCAAATTGACGTAGATATTTTTATCTATAGGAAGTAGTTGAACCAGAAATTCCAACCGACTATGCAATTCTGCTCGAGAAATTAACACAAGGTGAAAAAGAAATTGATCATTTGAAAGAAAAATTGAAAAGAACTGAAGATGAGAAGATTGGAGTTGCCGATATCGTCGATTATCACAAGAACAAGATGGTTGGAATGCGCTTGAAGCTTAGAAAGATTAGAAAATATGCCATTGATAAAGAGGCTTGGTATCATTATGTTGTTGGCTCAATTGTTACTTTAGTTGCGATTATGATCGCATTTGTTGTTGTATTCACATGTTTTAGATAGTTGGTGTTGTTTTATGAGATGTATCCATTATTTGCAGTAATAACATTTGGTCACTGCTAGCTCTCCTTTTGGTTGTAATGTGATGATGAAGTTGTATTAATTTGGTCACTTCGATCTTGTGTAGTGAACATGAGCCGGCAATGGATGTACGATGACCGACTAAGTCCAGGGTTTCTTAATGGCCTGCATGATTTTATTCGTGTGGATGAGACAAATAAGCAGAATGGTTTCATGTGTTGTCCATGTCGTGACTGTAAGAATGATAGGAATTACTCTAACTCAAAAACCCTTCACTACCACCTGCTGAAGTCTGGTTTCATGTCCGGCTATAGATGTTGGACCAAGCACGGAGAAAGAGGGGTTATAATGGAAGACAATGCAGAAGAAGAGGAGGATGACAACTATCCTTTCGCTGATACAACAATGGGGGAAGCTGAAGAAGAGGCATCAATGGGGGAAGCTGAAGAAGAGGCATCAGATGAGCCCGTTGATGATTTGGGTCAGGTCATTGCTGATGCAAAGAGAAACTACGAAAATGATAAGGAGAGGTTGAAGTTGAAACGCATGTTAGAGGATCACAAGAAATTATTGTATCCAAATTGTGAAGATGACCAGAAAAAGCTGGGTACCACACTGGAATTGCTGCAATGGAAGGCGAAGAATGGTGTAACTGACAAGGGATTTCGAGAATTGCTGATAATGATAAAGAAGATGCTTCCAAAGGATAACAAATTGCCTGAAAGTACATACGAAGCAAAGAAGGTTGTCTGCCCTCTAGGATTAGAGGTGCAGAAGATACATGCATGCCCTAATGACTACATCCTCTACCGCGGTGAGGAGTACGAGAATTTGGATGCATGCCCGGTATGCGGTGCAGTACGCTATAAGATCCCCCGCGATGACCCTGGTGATGTGGAGGGCGAACGCCACAGGAAGAGGGTTCTTGCCAAGGTGATGTGGTATGCTCCTATAATACCACGGTTGAAATGTTTATTCCAAAACAAAGAGCATGCGAAGTTGTTGCGATGGCACAAAGAAGAACGTAAGAAAGACGAGATGTTGAGAGCACCCGCTGATGGGTCACAGTGGAGAAAAATCAAGAGGGAGTTTGATGACTTTGCAGCTGACGCAACGAACTTATGGTTTGCTCTTGGTACAGACGACACGAATCCTTTTGGTGAGCAGAGCTCCAGTCACAGCACCTGGCCCGTGACTCTATGTATCTACAAACTTCCTCCTTGGTTGTGCATGAAGCGGAAGTTCATTATGATGCCAGTGCTCATTCAAGGCCCTAAGCAACCTGGCAACGACATTGATGTCTACCTAAGGCCACTAGTTGATGAACTTCTACAGTTGTGGAAAAAACCAGGTGTGCGTGTGTGGGATGCGCACACAAAGAAGGAAATTGACCTATGAGTGTTGCTGTTTGTAACCATCAATGATTGACCTGCTCTTAGTAACCTTTCAGGACATACAAACAAGGGATACAATGCATGCATGCACTGTTTAGATGATACTGAAAGTATATATTTGGATAAATGTAAGAAGAATGTGTACCTCGGACATCGTCGATTTCTACCGATCAAGCATATCTTAACAAAGGCAGGCAACCATTTCAAAGGTGAGCCAGATAACCGGAAGAAGCCTGTCCTCCGTACTGGTGAATATATATTTTATATGGTCAAGGATTTATAGGTAATCTTTGGAAAGGGTCCTGGCGGACAATCTGTTCCGAATGACGCCAACGGACACGCACCCATGTGGAAGAAGAAATCTATATTTTGGGAACTTGAATATTGGAAAGCCCTAGAGGTCCGCAATGCAATCGACGTGATGCATGTGACAAAGAATCTTTGTGTGAACCTGCTAGGCTTCTTCGGCATGTATGGAAAGACAAAAGATACACCGGAGGCACAGGAGGACAAGCAAAGAATTAATGAAAAAGATGGCATGCCTCCAAAGTAGTATCAAGGTCCTGCAAGCTACGCTCTTACGAAAGAAGAGAAGGAAATATTTTTTGAATGCCTGCTCAGTATCAATGTCCCGTCTGGCTTCTCGTCGAATATAAAGGGAATAATAAATATGGCAGAGAAAAAATTTCAAAATCTAAAGTCTCATGAATGCCACGTGATTATGACGTAATTACTTCCGGTTGCACTTAGGGGGCTTCTACCGGAAAATGTTCGATTAGCCATTGTGAAGCTATGCGCATTCCTCAAAGCAATTTCTCAAAAGGTAATCGATCCAGAAAACCTACCAAGGTTATAGAATGACCTGGTCCAATGTCTTGTCAGTTTTGAGTTGGTGTTCCCTCCATCCTTCTTCAATATTATGACGCGCGCTCTAGTGCACCTAGTCGAAGAGATTAACATTATGGGTCCTATATTTCTACACAATATGTTCACCTTCGAGAGGTTCATGGGAGTCTTAAAGAAATATGTTCATAACCGTGCTAGGCCAGAAGGAAGCATCGCCAAGGGATATGGAACAGAGGAGGTTATTGAGTTTTGTGTTGACTTTTTTCCTGACATTAAGCCGATTGGTCTTCCTGAATCGCAGCATGAGGGGAGACTGGGTGGAGAAGGCACATTAGGAAAGAAAGAAGCAATAAATATGGACGGGCATTCTTTCACTCAAGCACACTACACGGTTCTACAAAATTCCACCTTGGTGACTCCATATATGGAGGAACACAAGGATATTGTACGGTCCAAGAACCCGGAGCAGTCTGACCCCTGGATTGAACGTAAAGACATGGAGACTTTTGCCAGTTGGTTGCAAACAAAGCTCATCAATGACAACGATGATCCAGATGAACTGTACTGGTTGGCCAAGACACCAAGTTCGACTGTAACGACTTTCAAAGGGTACGAGATAAATGGGAATACATTTTACACGATCGCCAAGATAAGAAGAGCACCAACCAAAACAGTGGTGTCCGCTATGATGCAACCAACTTTGAAGACACATATTATGGTTACATAGAGGAGATATGGGAACTTGACTATGGACCTGATCTTAAGGTCCCTTTGTTTCGGTGCAAATGGGTCAAATATACAAGAGGTGGGGTATAAGTAGACCTGCAATACGGAATGACAACAGTGGATCTCAACAATCTTGGATACACACACGACTCATTTGTCCTAGCCAATAATGTGGCTCGGGTTTTCTATGTGAAGGACATGTCTAGCAAACCGAGGAGAAAAAAAGATAAGGAAGAGAATACATCATACGATGAGCCAAAGCGCCACATAGATCTTTCAGGGAAAAGAAACATTATGGGAGTGGAGGACAAGACAGACATGTCCGAAGATTATGAAAAGTTTCATGAAATCCCTCCCTTCAGAGTGAAGATTGCCCCAAGCATCCTGTTAAATGATGAAGATTATCCGTGGTTACGGCGCAATCATAAGAAAGGCACAAACACGCAAAAAAAGTCTTACACCGCGACATCCCACTTTGGGATGTGACCGGCTTCACCGTCATCACTTTCTATATATTTATGTGAAGGACATGCATGCATTTCCTAGCTAGCATGGTATATCTTTGTAACAGTTTGTACACGAAGTGCATCCAGTTTTTGCCGTAACCCTCTCAACTCTCTAGAAGTTGCTATGTGGGTGAAATTATGATGTCATGCCAAGTTACAACCTTTTCAAAGTTCATTTGTACTGCTTTTCAAATTCAAGGTCATTTAGCTTAAAATAAATCATTAAATGCATGAAAAATATCGAATGAAGTCAGAAAGGGTTTAAAATTGATGATGTGCCTTTGAATGGTGTATATTGAACACACAAAAAGTATGGAGTTAAATAAGTTATTAAAAACGAAATCCCTTTGTAATAGATGAGTTTTCGTCCGAAACCCTCATACTTCTTATGAGATTGTCCAGTTTGTACACGAAGTGCATCCAGTTTTTGCCGTAACCCTCTCAACTCTCTAGAAGTTGCTATGTGGGTGAAATTATGATGTCATGCCAAGTTACAACCTTTTCAGAGTTCATTTGTACTGCTTTTCAAATTCAGGGTCATTTAGCTCAAAATAAATCATTAAATGCATGAAAAATATCAAATGAAGTCAGAAAGGGTTGAAAATTGATGATATGCCTTTGAATGGTGCATATTGAACACACAAAAAGTATGGAGTTAAAATAAGTTATTAAAAACGAAATCCCTTTGTAATAGATGAGTTTTCGTTCGAAACCCTCATACTTATGAGATTGTCCAGTTTGTACACGAAGTGCATCCAGTTTTGCCGTAACCCTCTCAACTCTCTAGAAGTTGCTATGTGGGTGAAATTATGATGTCATGCCAAGTTACAACCTTTTCAGAGTTCATTTGTACTGCTTTTCAAATTTAGGGTCATTTAGCTCAAAATAAATCATTAAATGCATGAAAAATATCAAATGAAGTCAAAAAGGGTTGAAAATTGATAATGTGCCTTTGAATGGTGCATATTGAACACACAAAAAGTATGGAGTTAAAATAAGTTTTTTAAAATGAAATCCCTTTGTAATAGATGAGTTTTCGTCCGAAACACTCATACTTCTTATGAGATTGTCCAGTTTGTACACGAAGTGCATCCAGTTTTTGCCGTAACCCTCTCAACTCTCTAGAAGTTGCTATGTGGGTGAAATTATGATGTCATGCCAAGTTACAACCTTTTCAGAGTTCATTTGTACTGCTTTTCAAATTCAGGGTCATTTAGCTCAAAATAAATCATTAAATGCATGAAAAATATCAAATGAAGTCAGAAAGGGTTGAAAATTGATGATGTGCCTTTGAATGGTGCATATTGAAGACACAAAAAGTATGGAGTTAAAATAAGTTTTTTGAAATGAAATCCCTTTGTAATAGATGAGTTTTCATCCGAAACACTCATACTTCTTATGAGATTGTCCAGTTTGTACACGAAGTGCATCCAGTTTTTACCGTAACCCTCTCAATTCTCTAGAAGTTGCTATGTGGGTGAAATTATGATGTCATGCCAAGTTACAATCTTTTCAGAGTTCATTTGTACTGCTTTTCAAACGCGAGATATGAATATTTCAAATGCCATATTTAATCAAATTATCTTATACAGCAGTTGAAGTTGTTCAAACATGCATGGAAATGCCATAAACAGATTCTTTATATTTTTCTGATATTTTTCATATAGTATTTATTTCCATTGGAGTCCTACGTTTTTTCTATGATTTTCTAAAGTTTACGGGGGTTTTCCGAAAATAATAACTAATATTTAATTTTAAAACACCTTTAGTACCGGTGCGTGACTAGCACCGGTACTAAAGACCCTTTAGTACCGGTGCTAGCCACGCACCGGTACTAAAGGTCCACCGCTCCCGTGCTCTGTTGGGAGGACCTTTAGTACCGGTGCGTGGCTAGCACCGGTACTAAAGGGTCTTTAGTACCGGTGCTAGTCACGCACCGGTACTAAAGGTCCACCGCCCCGCGCTCTGTTGGGAGGACCTTTAGTACCGGTGCTAGTCACGCACCGGTACTAAAGGGGTGCCTGGTATAAATTGAGCACTTCGTCGTCTCGGGCCGAGCCACACACCAGGAGAGCTCCAACTTGCGCCGCCAGGCTACCGAAATTGCCCTCGCCGCCGTCGCCCTCGCTGCCGTCGCTCTCACCGTCGTCGCCCTCACCATCGCCGCCATCGCCCTCACCACCGCCGCCGCCGCCCTCGCCACCGTCGCCCTCACCGCCGTCGCCCTCACCGCCGTCGCTCTCACCGTGGTCGCCCTCGCCGCCGTCGCTCTCGCCGTCGTCGCCCTCGCCGCCGTCGCACCACCACCGTGCCATTGCTGTCACCGACCCTCACCCCTGGCACCGTCGCACCACCACCGCCGTCGCCCTTGCCGCCACCGGTCGTGCCGCCGTTGCCCTCACCACCGCTGCCGTCGCCCTCGCCACCATCACCCTTGCCGCCGTCACCCTCGCCGCGGTCGCCCTCGCCTACCCGGACGCCGCCCCTCGCCGCCGTCGCCCTCACCACGGTCGCCTTCTCCCTCGCCGCGGTCGCCCTCGCCTACCCGGACGCCGCCCCTCGTCGCCGGTCCCGTCGCCACCAGCCCGCTCACTCCGGCCGCCGCTCCATGATCCCGTTGCCGCCGCCCCGAGCCCATTGCCGACGCCACCTCCGGGTCAGGAGGCTAGGTGAGATCTCCCGGCCGACCCCTCTCCCCGACGATCGCCCCGATGATCGCCGGACTAGTGTGTAGATGCTAGGATATCTAGGGTCCCTCGACATCGAACCCCGACACCCCGACACGACACCCCGGACACCCGACGCCGACCACGACACAACACCCCTATTTAGTTAGTTAGTTAGTTAGGTTTTCAGGTTATTAGGATATGTGTTAGTTTATGTTTAGTTTAGGTTTAATTTACTTTATGTATAATTTAGTTTTAGGTTTAATTTAGTTGGATCCTAATGCGTGTGTGACTTTTGGTCTGTCGTCGATCCTAATTTAGTTTAGGGTTTCTTGTGTGTTCTTGATGGAGGAATCCCGACTGTTGTCATGGGGGGCGCTTCCTCGTTCTCGTCTTCTTTGCGATATACTCATCGATATATTGTGCAAGAAGAGGAGAGGGGAAGCGTCCATCACCGCCGGTCGAACCTATTACTGCGAGAGAGTGTCCACCAACATATATACACCACTGTATCAATGTGAGAGAGTGCGCACCAACACATCATGAGATATGTGAGAGTTATTTAAGGAAAGTCTCGACAGACCGATAGTCACACACGCATTAGGATCCAAAGCGTGCCGTAATTCTTGATTTTGCTAGATGCTAAGTGTTAATTTTGCTAAGTGTTAATTTCGTTAAGTGTTAATTTTGCTAAGTTTTATTTAATTTGTTTTCGTAATTAAGTGTTTCTTCTCGACGTCGACGATACCGATCCTGCATCCTCGTCGTCGAGTCGCCGGAGGAGGTCACTTGCTTGAGCCGAGCGGCCCTGCCAGGGATTGGGCTCTGCCGGGCTGGTACTAGGAGGTGCTGCCTTCCGGGCGGCCCATCTTGGTGAGGAGCCAGCCCATCGTCGACCTAGAGGTTCTGTGGTGGCGGCCGCATGGGCCACGGAGTTTTCAGAGGCTTGAGTCCCCCGCGGAGGTGGTACAGTACCATGTCAACAAGGAGAACGAGCACGTCCGTCGCTACATGGCAGATTTGGAGGCCAGGTCCGACAATACCTGCCAGATTCTTCAGGGATCTCACTGTAGGTATGTTCCTGTGATGGTTCCTTCTCTTTGGGTGTCCACCGCCCGCCCCGATATCTGCCGGGCGCTAGGGTTCTAGCTAGATCGATATATTAGCTAGCTACTATTATGATGTATTATTATGATGTATTAGCTAGATCGATGGAGATTAGCCGATGTATTGAAAATTATCCAAGATTATACAGATGAGATCTTTTCTAAGAACTATACTATATATGTATTCGATGATGCATTATTAATTAACTATCAGTTATTTTGCTTCTTGAATGCATGCTAATTTAAATACTAATTTGTTTTATCTATATTATTATGGACTAGTTATTAAGCTATGGACAATACCCATAGAGCTCATGAAGAGGACATGTTCGACATGATACACTCCTCCGAAAACCCAGCGGACCTTCGAGGTGAATCATCACATGATCATGATGATGGCTCACAATATCTAAACGATCACGGTGATGGATGTGAGACCGAGGAAGAACAACTTATGTTCCAAAATCCGGAACAACCAAGAATGTTCGACGAGGTATATACACATCCATTAGCCTCTGGTGATCATTACATGTGTATTAATTGATTTGTATATATATATTAACAAATCTTTCTTATTTTAATTATTAGCCCTCCGGATCGAGCCAATCTAGTAGAATTGTACGAGGCGCTGCCAAAATATTGGACGACAACATAAGGCTCAATCTTGATGCTTTCAAACATAATGGCGAGCCGACTCACCCTAAAGCCAATGCCAAGACATTTGTGCGTCAATGTGGAGTGGTTGTTAGGGACAGAGTCCCGATCACAATGCATGAATGGATCCAGCCAACGGAACCAAAAACAGGAGTGAATTATGTCGATACAAGAATTAAAGATGCCCTTTGGCGAGAGCTCATGGAGCATTTCACCCTACCAGATTCTCTCTTAGAGCATCAAAGGAACAAAGTCAAGGAGTTTGCTCTCCATAAGATGGCCGGCGCGTTCCAGACTTGGAAGAAAAGATTATGGACCGAGTACAATGCTAGAGGCAAAAAGGCGCCCGAGTTCAAAGGAATATATGAGAAGGTAAGGGATCACTGGGACGCATTTATCAAGTACAAGACATCGATAGCTGCTATGCAGAAGTCGGCAAAGAATAAGATAAATGCTGAGAAAAAAAAGTATCACCATAAACTAGGGACAGGTGGATACAAGTCAGCCATTCCTAAGTGGGATGCATTAGAGAATAAGATGCTTGCTGAAGGGATCACTCGAGTAACCTTCAACTGGCCCAAGAGGTGCAGGAATTGGTTTTTTGCGCATGGGGGAAAGTTGGAACCAGCCACAGGGAAGATTATTGCACTGGCCAGTCTGAAGCATGCATCAGATGAGTTGATTCAAGCAATAAAAGATGCTCAAGAAGGACGGTTTCACCCCGATAGAGAGAACGACGAGCTTACACGCGCCCTCGGGAATGCCGAACACGGAGGACAAACACGAGGCATGGGCGTTGTTCCGTGGTACGAGGGGTTTGCGGGATGGCAGGACAGTTATAAAAGCCATTCAAGAAAAAAGAAGGTGGAAGCAGACCGACTTTCGAAGTTGGAACAGAAGTACGAGCAGCAACAGTTGCAGATACAGGTAGTGACCCAGCAAAGGGAAACTCCGCAGGAGGAGGCAGGGAAGAACCTGTCCCATCTACAATGCAGAAAAGCAGCATGGGTTCCACGGGGGCACCGCTGGGTCACACCCCCGTGGATGATATCACCAAGAAGACATCTTGTGAGCTAATCCAGAAAATGAAGAACATACCCGTGCGGGTCGCGACGGGCTATGCTTTACCAAATACACCTGATGTTCTCTGGCATTGCAATCCGGTTCCAGCTGGGTATGCTCGTGTCGCAGTGGACGCAATAGAGCCGGGATATGATGAACTATTGCTTGACATCCCTGGAGGTGAGGGGGAGTCCACATTGGCAGAAGCCGGCCATGGTCTCATTCTATGGAGTAAGGACTGCATCGTCCTTCCACACTCGGCGCGAAGGCCACCGACTCCTCCGAGTATCGATGTCCAGCGCGAGGGATCCTAGCCAGAGGCATCGCAGCGCCAGTAGTCCTCCCCACCTCGCCAGCAGTCCTCCCCACCTCGCCAGCAGTCACCTCGCCAGCAGTCCTCCCCACCTTGAGTCCCCCACAGTCGTCCCCACCTCGAGAGGCATCCCACCTCGCCAGCAGTCCTGCCCACCTCGCCATGAGAAGTCCTCCCAACCTCGGGACGGAGCACGACGCGAGTCCATATCATCATCGATATCGATCTCCGCCGCGTGAGCCGACTCCACCCCGGCAGCGGTCCCGCCAGCTAGGCTCCCAAAAGAGGAAGGCCACCAGCAGTCCTCTTCGGAAGAAAGCAAAGAAGAAACCCGAGCCTCCGGCCAAAAGGAAGCTGCCTTATGACATGACACCGGAGGAAAATAAAAGTGAATGTGATCTCCAAGTGAAAGCCTTTTTTGCGAAAAAGACCGTGCCGCCAAAGGAGGTAATACCCAGGGAAGTCCAAGATCACTTTATGGAACACTTTATTGATCGACCCGCGGCATATATCGAGCGTATGACGACAGACTATGAGCGACAGATTCAGAAGGCAAGTGAGTAGAGAAGTCGGCCCAACCCAAGGAAGAAGTTGGGAAGTACGACATCATCTAGCGGGAAAACAGTTCCCCAGCTCAGAGAACAATCCAAGCAATCGATCTCTCCGGTCAAGGTGAGTACCAATCCAAGCAAGCAACCGATCCAACCAGTCGACGTGCAAGGCAACCCAATCGACCTTGAAGTACTAAAGGCTGCAGGTCTCACTCTTGACCAAATCCTTGGCACCAAGGAAATCCGCGGGTACGATGCAACTGAGTACGCAATATAATATGCCGTCGGAAAACCACTTGTCACACCCGAGCAGTACAAGGAACTACCAACTGCGATGCGATGGTTGCATGATTGGTACATGCGTGACGCAAAGTGATGGGAGACGGCGGTCATGGTCAAAGTAAGGAAAGAGCATTACGTCATTGTGACATATGTCTTGAATTCTCAGAACTTTTCCAGTTATACCACATGGACTCTATCGACAAAACTCTCATTAGTTGCTATTGTCTGTAAGTGATTTATATCTTTAGTAATTTAAGTCTCTAGCTAAGATATTATTCATTGGCTTATCCTCACTATATATGTTCTTTTCTACGCTATTATGCAGATTGAAGATGTAGGAATTGAAACAAGAGGGAATCAATGACATTGGGTTCATCGACCCAAGTACCGTTAATGGTCATGTGGTAAAACATTATGCCAAGGACACAGAAGATCTCTTGGAAAATTTTCTAGAGGCAATAATGAATACCAACAAATCTACTATAATATTTCCTTACAACATGGGGTGAGTGTTTACTCTCTTGTATACTACAAATTCATTTTTTGCTTACTAGCTCGCCGTCAAGTGTAGTTGATGAGTTATATGCGCATGCCTGCTTAATTATATAAACTTCTCCGCAGAGACCACTATATCCTCCTATATATTATCCTCGCGGATGAACTTGTTCAAGTGTACGACTCACTAGATACACCAGAACAATCATACATGGACTTGTATTTTATGATAGAACGGTAATTTCAATCTTTATCGACCTCACTTTATTTCATTATTTCCTGATATCAAAAGTAATTATAATAACTCTTTCGTTCTTTTTTTTTGCCGGGTAGTGTTTGGAAAAAGATGATAGAAAAAAACCATCACGGTCGTCAATGGAAACCGAAGCTGAAGTGGAAACGCATGATGGTAATTAAGTAGTACTACTAGGTCCGCGCAAATCATTAATTCTATTTTCAATACCATTATCATGCTCTATTATTAATTATCTTATTCAATTCTATTCTTTTGCAAAGTGCGCGAAGCAGCCACAGGGGACAAATTTATGTGGATATTTCGCATCTAGACCGAAAGTCATATACGTCGAAGAGCAGCACGTGAAAGACAACTCCAGGTTTGGGAGATGATGTCGAAGATCTCACCCGAGAAACGCTTTGTAGCACTTCAAGAGGAATTTGCGGCATTTCTTCTTCAACATGTCATTCATGTAAACGGAGAGCACTATTCCTTACCGCCGCCTCAATAATGCCAGCAAATCAGTAGTAGAGAACTGAGATTTCATCCGGAGCACTAGCTAGCTAGTCCCGGACGGGTTTTGGGCCTTAATTTAATTATAAGTCCCAAATTTATATGGATGTGTAATTCCATTTGTATATATATATACTGTGTATGACATATTGTATATTATATTACATATATATATGCATGAACTTGTGTACTGTTTACAGTATGTAGCACCGTAAAATAAATTTGAAATGAATGGAAAACAAAAAAAAAATAGAGAGGAAAATTAAAACCTAATTAAAAGCTAAAACAAAAAAAACAGAAGACTTAGTACCAGTTGGTATCACCAACCGGTACTAAAGGTCTTCAACCACCAGTCCACGCAGGCAGCCACGTGGAGGGCCTTCAGTACCGGTCCGTGGTCCAACCGGTACTAAAGGTCTGAACCTTTAGTCCCGACCCGTTAGTACCGGTTGGGGAACTGGTACTAAAGGTCCATCCCAACCGGGACTATTGATCGACATTCTACTAGTGTCTTACTTGCCCAAGATTCGATCGTCGGTATCTCCATACCTAGTTCAACCTCGTTACTGGCAAGTCTCTTTACTCGTTCTGAAATACAAGATCCCGTGACTAACACTTAGTCACATTGCTTGCAAGGCTTATTGTGATGTTGGATTACCGAGTGGGCCCTGAGATACCTCTCCGTCACACGAAGTAAGAAATCCCAGTCTTGATCCATGCCAACCCAACAGACACCCTCTGAGATACCTGTAGAGCACCTTTATAGTCACCCAGTTACGTTGCGACCTTTGATACACACAAGGTACTCCTCCGGTGTCAGTGAGTTGCATGATCTCATGGTCTTAGGAACATATACTTGACATGTAGAAAATAGTAGCAATAAACTGACACGATCATATGCTACGTTTGTAGTTTGGGTCTTGTCCATCACATCATTCTCCTAATAATGTGATCCCATTACCAAATGACATCTCATGTCCATGACTAGGAAACCATAGCCATCTTTGATCAACGAGCTAGTCTATTAGAGGCATACTAGGGACATGGTGTTGTCTATGTATCCACACATGTATCTGAGTTTCCGATGAACACAATTATAGCATGGATAATAAACGATTATCATGAACAAGGAAATACGATAATAACTAATTTATTATTGCCTCTAGGGCATATTTCCAACAGTCTCCCACTTGCACTAGACTCAATAATCTAGTTCACATCACCATGTGATTCACATTGTTATGAATCTAACACCCACTGAGTTCTGGGGCTCGATCATGATTTGCATGTGAGAGAGGTCTTATAGTCAACGGGTCTGCGACATTCAGATCCGTATGTACTTTGCAAATCTCTATGTCAAACTGTAAATACTGCTACCACACTCCACTTCGAACTATTCCAAATGGCTGCTCCACTATACGTATCCGGATTGCTACTAAGAGTCATCCGGATTAGTGTTAAAGCTTGCATCGACGTAACTCTTTACAACGAACCCTTTATCACCTCCATAATCGAGAAATGTTTCCTTAGTCTTTTAGTCACTAAGGATAATATTGACCGTTGTCTAGTGATCCACTTCTGGATCACTCTTGTACCCCTTGACGGACTCATGGCAAGGCACACACAGGTGCGGTACACGGCATGGCATACTATACGGAGCCTATGGCTAAGGTATAGGGGACAACATTCGTCCTTTCTCTTTCTTCACCCGTTGTCGAGCTTTGAGTCTCACTCAACTTCACACCTCGCAAATCAGGCGAGAACTCTTTCTCTGACTGATCTATTTTGAACTCTTTCAAAATCTTGTCAAGGTATGTACTCATTGAAAGTCTCATCAAGCATCTTGATCTATCTCTATAGATCTTGATGCTCAACAATTAGGTACCTTTATCCAGGTCTTCCATTGAAAAACTCTTTTCAAACAACCGTGTATGCTTTCCAGAAATTCTACATCATTTCCGATCAACAATATGTCATCCACATATACTTATACGAAATTCTATAGTGCTCCCTCACTTTATTGTAAATACAAGTTTCTCGTAAACTTTTTATAGACTCAAAAACTTTGATTATCTCATCAAAGTGTATATTCTAACTCCGAGATGCTTGCTTCAGTTCATAGAAGAATCACTGACTTGCACACCTTTTAGCATCCTTAGGACTCACAAAACCTTCTCGTTGTATCACATACAACCTTTCCTCAAGTAAACCGTTAAGGAAACAATGTTTTGATATCCATCTGCCAGATTTCATAATTGAAAAATGCAGCAACTGCTAACATAATTCCAACAGACTTTAGCATCGCTACGAGTGAGAAAGTCTCATCACATTCAACTTCTTGAACTTGTCGTAAACTTCTTTGCAACAAGTCGAGCTTTACAAATGGTGACATTTACCATCAGCGTCTGTCTTCATCTTAAAGGTCCATTTGTACTCGACGACCTGTCGTCCAATGAGCAAGTCTACCAAAGTCTATACTTGGTTTTCATACATGGATCCTTTCTCGGATTTCATGGCCTCTAACCATTTGTCGGAATCCGGGCCCATCATCGCTTTTCCATAGCTCGTAGGTTCATAGTTGTCCAACAACATGACCTCCAAGACAGGGTTGTCGTACCACTCAGGAGCAGTACGCATCCTTGTCGACCTGCGAGGTTTGATAGTAACTTGATCTGAAGCTTCATGATCATCATCATTTACTTCCTTCTCAACTGACGTAGGTTCCACACAAACATCTTTCTGTGCTGCGCTACTCTCTGGTTGAAACAAAGGTTTCAATAACCTCATCAAGTTCTATCTTACTCCCACTCAATTCTTTCGAGAGAAACTCTTTCTCGGGAAAGGACCCAGTTTTAGCAACAAACACTTTATGCTTGGATCTGAGATAGAAGGTTTACCCAACTATTCTTAGGGTATTCTATGAAGATGCATTTGTCCTCTTTGGGTTCGAGCTCATTAGGTGAAAACATTTTCCACACAAGCGTCGCAACCCCAAACATTAAGAAATGATAGCTTAGGTTTCTATCAAACCATAGTTCACATGGTGTCATCTCAACGGAATTAGATGGTGCCCTATCTAAAGTGAATGTAGTTGTCTCCAATGCATAACCCCAAAATTATAGTAGCAAAACGATAAGAGACATCATAGAAAGCACCATTTCCAATAGAGCACGACTATGACGTTCGAACACCCCATCACACTATGGTCTTCCAAGTAGCGTGAGTTGTGAAACAACTTTCACATTGTCTATAGTTGTATGCCAAACTCGTAACTCAGATATTCAACTCCACGATCATATCATAGACATTTTTATCTTCTTGTCATGATGATCTTAAACTTCACTATGAATTTGCTTGAACCTTTCAAACGATTCAGACTTGTGTTTCATTAAGTAAATATACACTATATCTACTCAAATAATCAGTGAAGGTTAGAAAACAACGATATCCACCGCACGCTACAAGACTCATTGGATTGCATAAATCAACATGTATCATTTCCAATAAATCACTTGCCCGCTCCATCCATCTGGAAATGGGGTCCTTAGTCATCTTGCCCAAGAGGCATGGTTCGCATGTCTCAACCAATTCGAAATCGAATGAGTCCAAAGATCCATCATCATGGAGTTTCTTCATGCGTTTTGTACCAATATGACATTTAGCGGCAATGCCACAAGTATGTGGTACTATCATTATTAACTTTGTATCTTTTGGCATCAATGTTATGAACATGTGTATTACTACGATCAAGATTCAATAAACCATTCTCACTGGGTGCATGACCATTGAAGGTATTATTCATGTAAATAGAATAACCATTATTCTCTAACTTAAATGAATAACCGTGTTGCAATAAACACGGTCTAATCACGTTCATGCTCAACGCAAAACACCAAATAACATTTATTTAGGTTTCTCACTTATCCCGAAGGTAGAGAGAGGTGCGATGTTGATCACATCAACCTTGGAAACATTTCCAACACACATCGTCACCTCACTCTTAGATAGTTCTCCGTTTATTCCATAGCTTTTTTTTCGAGTTACTAACATTTAGCAACCGAACCGGTATCCAATACCCAGGTGCTACTACGAGTACTCGCAAGGTACACATCATTGACATGTATATCAAATATACTTCTATCGATGTTGCCAGCCTTCTTATCTACCAAGTATCTAGGGTTGTTCCGCTTCAGTGACCACTCTCCTCATAATCGAAGCACTTAGTCTTGGGTTTGGGTTCAACTTTGGGTTGCTTCACTGGAGCAGCAACTGACTTGCTATCCATCAAGTTTCCCTCGTTGCTCTTGCCCTTCTCGAAACTAGTGGTTTGACTAACCATCAACACTTGACGCTCCTTCTTGATTTCTACCTTCGCGGTGTCAAACATCGCGAATAGCTTAGGGATCATTATTTCTATCCCTGGCATTTTATAGTTCAACACCAAGTTCTAGTAGCTTAGTGACAGTGACTTGGAGAACTATATCAATCACTATCTTATCTAGAAGATCAACTCCCACTCGATTCAAGTGATTGTAGCACCCAGACAATCTGAGCACATGCTCAACGATTGAGCTATTCTCTTTCATGTTGCAGGCAAAGAATCTTATTTGAGATCTCATATCTCGCAACACAGGCATGAGCCTGAGATCCTAATTTCAGCTCTTAGAACATCTCATATATTCCGTGACGTTCAAAACATTTTGGAGCCTCAATTCTAAGCCGTAATGCATGACACACTAAACTATCAAGTAGTCATCAGAACGTGCCTGTCAGATGTTCACAACATCTACACACGACGCTAGAGGGGTTGGCGCATCGAGCGGTGCATTAAGGACATAAGCCTTCTGTGCAGCAATGAGGACAATCCTCAGATCATAGACGCAGTCCACAATACTGCTACCATCATCTTTCAACTCTATTTCTCTAGGAACATATAAAATTCAAGGGAGCTATAGCGTGAGCTAGTAATCTACAACATAATTTTGCAAAGACATTACTGACTATGTTCATGATAATGTGTTCAATTAATCATATTACTTAAGAACTCCCACTCAAATTGACATCCCTCCGGTCATTCGAGTGATACATGATCCAAATTCACCAACTCAAGTCCGATCATCACGTGAGTTGAGGTGGTTTCAATGGTGAACATCATCATGTTGATCATATCTGCTACATGACTCATGTTCGACCTTTTGGTATCTTGTGTTCCGAGGCCATGTCTGTACATGCTAGGCTCGTCAAGTTTATCCCGAGTGTTCTCCATGTGCAACACTGGCTTGCACCCGTTGTTTGTGAACGTATAGTCTATCACACCCGATCATCACGTGTTGTCTCAACATGACGAACTTTCGCAACGGTGCACACTCGGGGAGAACACAATTCATCTTGAAATTTAAGTGAGGGATCACCTTATAATGCTACCGTCGTCCTAAGCAAAACAAGGTGCATAAAGTGATTAACATCACATGCAAATCATAAGTGACATGATATGGCCATGAACTTGTGCTTTTGATCTCCATCTTGAAAGCACCGGCATGATCTCCATCGTCAGCGGCACGGCACCATGACCTCCATCAACGTGTCGCCATCGGGTTTGTCGCGCCCATCATGCTTGTACTACTATTGCTACCGTTTAGCGATAAAGTAAAGCATTACATAGCGCTTAATGAATGACACGCAGGTCATACAATAATTAAAGACAACCCTATGACTCCTGCCGGTTGCCGTACTCATCGACATGCAAGTCGTGATATTCTATACAACACATGATTATCTCATACATCACATATATCACATCATGTAATTGGCCATATCACATCACAACATACCCTGCAAAAACAAGTTAGACGTCCTATAATTGTTGTTGCATGTTTTACATGGCTGCTACGGGTATCTAGTAAGAACAATTCTCATCTAGGCAAAAAACACAACGGTGATACACTAGTTGCTTTTCAACCTACTCAAGGACCGCCTTTGTCGAATCCGATCCAACTAAAGTGAGAGAAACTGGCACCCGCAAGCCATATATGCAACAAGTTGCGGTTGAGGGAACCGATCTCTCGTAAGCGTACGAGTAATGTTGGTCCGGGCTGCTTCATCTCACAATACCGCTGAACCAAAACACGACCAAGGGAGGAAGCAATCTAAGCATCAACACCCACAAACTCTTTGTGTTCTACTCGAGATCTCATCTACACATAGACCTACCTCTGATACCACTATTGGGGAATGTCGCATGGGAAACAAAAAAATTCCTACGCACACGCAGATCTAGCCATGGTGATGAGCATCTACGAGAGGGAGAGTGGATCTACGTAACCTTGTCGATCGCTAAGCGGGAAGCGTTAAGAAACACAGTTGGTGTAATCAAATGTCTTCACGATCCAAATCGCCGAGCGTCCCGCGATCTCATCACGATCCGTCCCGCGATCCAATCACGATCCGTCCCGTGAACTCAAAACAATCCGTCCCGCGAACTCATCATGATCTGTCTCGCGATCTTGATCACGGTCCTTCCGATCTAGCGCCGAACGGACGACACCTCCGCATTCAACACACGTAGAGCTCGATGATGATATCCGCCTTCTTGATCCAGCAAGAGGGAGCGGAGAGGTAGAAGAGTTCTTTGGCAGCGTGACGGCGCCGCAACGATGGTGGTGGAATAATTCCGACAGGGCTTCGCCTAAGCACTGCAGAAAACCGATCTAGAGGAGAAATTATGCACTAGAGGAACGGGCAGCACGTGGCAAATATTCTGTGCAAAAACCCTAAAACCTCCAGTATATATAAGAGGGAGGGAGGAGAGGACTTGGCGCAAGGTCCAATCCTGCTTGGGTCGGCCGAAGTGGGGAGGAGAGGAGGACTCCTCCTCCAATCCTAGTAGGACTAGGATTCCTCCCTTTTTGGCCTTTTTCCACCTTTTTCCCTTTGGGATTTTCTTCCTAGCCGCATGGGCCTTGTGTGGGACTTCCACCAGCCCACAAAGGGATGGTATTTACTCTCCCACAGCCCATGTAGCCTCTTGGGTCGAAATACTCCTCCCGATGGTCTCCCGGTACACTACCGGCACTTCCGGTACACTACCGATGAGCCCGAAACTTTTCCGGCGACCAAAATAGGACTTCCTATATATCAATCTTTACCTCTGGACCATAACGGAGGTCCTTGTGATGCTTGGAATCTCATCCGGGACTCCGAACAACCTTCGGTCACCACCATACATAACTCTATACTACCGAAACGTCACCGAACCATAAGTGTGCAGACCCAGCGGGTTCGAGAACTATGTAGACATGACCGAGACATCTCTACGGTCAATAACCAATAGCAGGACCTGGATGCCCATATTAGTTCCTACATATTCTACAAAGAACTTTATCGTTCGAACCTCTATGTCAAGGATTGAGTTAATCCCATATGATGTTCCCTTTGTTCTTCGGTATGTTACTTGCCCGAGATTCGATCGTCCGTATCTCCATACCTAGTTCAACCTCGTTACCGGCAAGTCTCTTTATTCATTCCGTAATACAAGATCCCGTGACTAACACTTAGTCACATTGCTTTCAAGGATTATTGTGATGTTGTATTATCGAGTGGGCCTTGAGATACCTCTCCGTCACACGGAGTAACAAATCCTAGTCTTGAGCCATGCCAACCCAACAGACACCCTCTGAGATACCTATAGAGCACCTGACCTTTATAGTCACCCAGTTACGTTGCGACCTTTGATACACACAAGGTACTCCTCCGGTGTCAGTGAGTTGCGTGATCTCATGGTCATAGGAACATATACTTGACATGCAGAAAACAGTAGCAATAAACTGACATGATCATATGCTACGTTTGTAGTTTGGATCTTGTCCATCACATCATTCTCCTAATAATGTGATCCCGTTACCAAATGACATCTCATGTCCATGACTAGGAAACCATAGCTATCTTTGATCAACGAGCTAGTCTATTAGAGGCATACTAGGGACATGGTGTTGTCTATGTATCCACACATGTATCTGAGTTTCCGATCAACACAATTATAGCATGGATAATAAATGATTATCATGAACAAGGAAATATGATAACAACTAATTTATTATTGCCTCTAGGGCATATTTCCAACATAAAAGCCCCATCATCAATTTTCCAAACTTTCTGACTTCATTTGGTATTTTTCATGCACTTACTGGTTTTTTTTGAGCTAAATAACCTTGAAATTGAAAAGCACTTCAAATGAACTCTGAAAAGGTTGAAAGTTGGCATGGTATCATCATTTCACCCACATAGCATGTTATAAAAAGTTGAGAGGGTTAAGGCAAAAACTGGATGCACTTCATGTACAAAATGGACAATCACTTTCGAAGTATCACAGTTTCGGACGAAAACTCATTTGTTACAAAAGGGATTTCATTTTTTTAACTTATTTGAACTCCATACTTTTTGTGTGTTTAAAATGCACCATTCAAAGCCATATCAACATTTTTTAGCCCTTTCTAACATCATTTGGTATTTTTCATGCACTTACTCATCTTTTTGAGCTAAATAACCCTGAAATTGACAAGCACTTCAAATGAACTTTGAAAAGGCTGAAAGTTGGCATGGTATCATCATTTCACCCACATAGCATGTTATAAAAAGTATAGAGGGTTATGGCAAAAACTGGATGCACTTCGTGTACAAAATGGACCATTTCTTTTGAGGTATCACGGTTTCAGACGAAAACTCATCTGTTACAAGGGGATTTCAGTTTTCTGAACTTATTTGAACTCCATGCTTTTTGTGTGTCCAAAATGCACCATTAAAAGCCACATCATCAATTTTCAACCCTTTGTGACTTCATTTGGTATTTTTCATGCACTTACTCATTTTTCTGAGCTAAATAACCCTGAAATTGAAAAGCACTTTAAATGAACTCTGAAAGGTTGAAAGTTGGCATGGTATCATCATTTCACCCACATAGCATGTTATAAAAAGTCGAGAGGGTTACGAGAAAAATTGGATGCACTTCTTGTTGGGGAACGTTGAATGGGAAACAAAAAATTTCCTACGCACACGCAAGATCTATCCATGGTGATGAGCATTTACGAGAGGGAGAGTGGATCTATATACCCTTGTAGATCGCTAAGCGGGAAGCGTTAAGAAACGTGGTTGGTGTAGTCAAAAATATTCGCGATCCAAATCGCCGAGCGTCCCGCGATCCAATCACGATCCGTCCCGATCAAGCACCGAACGGACGGCACCTCTGCGTTCAGCAGACATACAGCTTGATGACGATCTCCGCCTTCTTGATCCAGCAAGAGGGAGCGGAGAGTTAGATGAGTTGTCCGGCAGCGTGATGGACCCGCGGCGATGGTGGGGGAGTGATTCTGGCAGGGCTTCGCCTAAGCACTGCAGAAAACCGATCTAGAGGAGAAACTATGCACTAGAGGAAAGGGAAACACGTGGCTGAAATACTAGTGCGAAAAACCCTAAAACCTCTATTATATATAAGAGGAAGAGAGGGGGAGGCTTGTCCCTCAAGGTAACAGCCCTAGGCTTTGGCCGAACCAAGGAGGAGAGGAGGAATCCTCCTCCAATCCTAGTAGGACTAGGACTCTTTCCTTTTTTGCCCTTTTTGCCTTTTTCCACCTTTTCTCTTTGGGATTTTCTCTCCCAGCTGCATGGGACTTGTGTGGGACTTCCACCAAACCACAAGGTCTGCTATTAACTCTCCCACAGCCCATGTAGCCTCTTGGGTCGAAATACCCCTCCCGATGGTCTCCCGGTACACTACCGGCACTCCCGATACACTACCGATGAGCCCGAAAATTTTCCTGCGACCAAAATAGGACTTCCTATATATCAATCTTTACCTCTGGACAATTTTGGAGCTCCTCGTGATGTACGGGATCTCATCCGGGACTCTGAACAACCTTTGTTTACCACCATACATAACTCTATACTACCAAAACGTCACCAAACCTTAAGTGTGCACACCTTGCGGGTTCGAGAACTATGTAGACATGACCGAGACACCTCTATGGTCAATAACCAATAGCGGGACGTGAATGCCCATATTGGTTCCTATATATTCTACGAAGATCTTTATCGGTCGAACCTCTATGTCAAGGATTCCGTTAATCCCGGATGATGTTCCCTTTGTTCTTCGGTATGTTACTTGCCCGAGATTTGATCGTCGGTATCACCATACCTGGTTCAACCTTGTTACCAGCAAGTATCTTTACTCGTTACGTAATACAAGATCCCGTGACTAACACTTAGTCACATTGCTTGCAAGGCTTATTGTGATGTTGTATTACCGAGTGGGCCCTGAGATACCTCTCCGTCACACGGAGTAACAAATCCCAGTCTTGATCCATGCCAACCCAACAGACACCCTCGGAGATACCTGTAGAGCACCTTTATAGTCCCCCAGTTATGTTGCGATGTTTGATGCACACAAGGCACTCTTCCATTGTCCGTGAGTTGAATGATCTCATGGTCATAGGAACATATACTGGACATGTAGAAAATAGTAGCAATAAACTGACACGATCATATGCTACGTTTGTAGTTTCGGTCTTGTCCATCACATCATTCTCCTAATGATGTGATCTTGTTATCAAATGACATCACATGTCAATGGTTAGGAAACCTTGACCATCTTTGATCAACGAGCTAGTTCACTAGAGGCATACTAGGGACAAAGTGTTGTCTATTTACCCACACATGTAATGTGTTTCCAATCAATACAATTATAGCATGGATAATCAACGATTATCATGAACAAGGAAATATAATAATAAACACTTTATTTATTGCCTCTAGGGCATATTTCAAACAGTCTCCCACTTGCACTAGTGTCAATAATCTAGTTCACATCACTATGTGATTTACATTGTAATCAATCAAACACCCATGCAGTTCTGGTGTTGATCATGTTTAGCCCTTGGAAGAGGTTTAGTCAACGGGTCTGCAACATTCAGATCCATGTGCACTTTGCAAATATCTATGTCTTTCTCCTCGATGTAATCGCGGATGGAGTTGAAGCGTCGCTTTATGTGTCTGGTCCTCTTATCAAACCTTGGTTCCTTGGCCAGAGCAATGGCGCCAGTGTTGTCACAGAACAGATTCATTGGATTCAGTGCACTGGGCACTACTCCAAGATCTATCATGAACTGCTTCATCTGGACACCTTCCTTCGCCGCCTCCGAGGCTCCGATGTACTCCACTTCGCACGTAGAATCAGCTACCATGCTTTGCTTCGAACTGCACCAGCTTACCGCTCCCCCGTTGAGAATAAATATGTATTCGGTTTGTGACTTAGAGTCATCCGGATCAGTGTCAAAGCTTGGTTCAACGTAAGCCTTTACGACGAGCTCTTTATCACCTCCATAAACGAGGAACATTTCCTTAGTCCTTTTCAGGTACTTAAGGATATTCTTGACTGCCACCTAGTGCTCCATTCCAGGATCACTTTGAAACCTTCCAGCCATACTTATGGCAAGGCTAACATCGGGTCTTGTGCACAGCATTGCATACATGATAGAGCCTATGGCTGAAGCATAGGGGATGGCACTCATCTTTTGTCTATCTTCTGCAGTCACTCGGCATTGAGTCTTACTCAACTTCACACCTTGTAACACAGGCAAGAGCCCCTTCTTGGACTGATCCATTTTGAACTTCTTCAAAACTTTATCAAGGTATGTGCTCTGTGAAAGTGCTATTAAGCGTCTCGATCTATCTCTATAGATCTTAATTCCTAATATAAAGCAGCTTCTCCTAGGTCCTTCATTCAAAAACTCTTATTCAAATATTCCTTCACGCTTTCCAGCATTTCTATATTGTTTCCAATCAACAATATGTCATTCACATATAATATTAGAAACGCTATAGAGCTCCCACTCACTTTCTTGTAAATACAAGCTTCTCCATAAACTTTTATAAACCCAAACGCTTTGATCAACTCATCAAAGCACTTATTCCAACTCCGAGATGCTTGAACCAGACCATAAATGGATCGATGGAGTTTGCAAACTTTGTCAGCATTCTCTGGATTGACAAAACCTTCTGGTTGTATCATATACAACTCTTCCTCAAGGAAACCGTTGAGGAACGCTGTTTTCACATCCATCTGCCAAATTTCATAGTCGAAATAAGCAGCTATTGCCAACATGATTCTGACAGACTTCCGCATCGCTACGGGTGAGAAGGTCTCATCGTAGTCAACTCCTTGAACATGTGAAAAACCCTTTGCCAAAAGGCAAGCTTTATAGATAGTGACATTAACATTCGCATTCGTCTTCTTCTTAAGATCCATTTGTTCTGAATGGCCTTTCGCCCTTCAGGTAATACTTCCAAAGTCCATAATTTGTTTTCATACATGGATCCCATCTCGGATTTCATGGCCTCTAACCATTTCTCGGAATCCGGGCCCATCATCGCTCCTCCATAACTCGTAGGTTTATTTTTGTCCAACAACATGACCTCCAAGACAGGGTTGTCGTACCACTCAGGAGCAGTACGTGCCCTTGTCGACCTACGAGGTTCAATAGTAACTTGATCCGAAGCTTCATCATCATCATCATTAACTTCCTCTTCAACCGTCGTAGGGTCCATAGAAACATCTTTCTACGCTGCGCTACTTTCTTGTTGAAGTAAAGGTTGAATAACCTCATCAAGCTCCATTTTCCTCCCACTCAATTCTTTCGAGAGAAACTCTTTCTCAAGAAATGTTCTGTTCTTATTGACAAACACGTTGCCTTCGGATCTGAGATAGAAAGTATACTCGACTGTCTCTTTCTGGTATCCTATGATGACGCATTTCTCCGCTTTGGGTTCCAGCTTTTCAGGCTGAAGGTTTTTGACATAAGCATCACATCCCCAAACATTAAGAAATGACAACTTTGGCCTCTTGCCAAACCATAGTTCATCTGGCATCATCTCAACGGATTTTGATGGTGCCCTATTTAAAGTGAATGCAGCTATATCTAAGGCATAACCCCAAAATGATAGTGGCAAATCAGCAAGAGACATCATAGAACGCACCATATCTAATAAGTTTCGATTATGACGTTCGGACACACCATTACGCTATGGTGTTCCAGGCGGTGTCAACTGTCAAACAATTCCACACTGTCTTAAGTGACTGCCAAACTCATAACTCAGATATTCACCTCCTCGATCAGATCGCAGGAATTTAATCTTCTTGTTACGATGATTCTCAACTTCACTCTGAAATTGCTTGAACTTTTCAAACATTTCAGACTTGTGTTTCATTAAGTAAATATACCCATATCTACTTAAGTCATCAATGAAGGTGAGGAAATAACGATATCCACCACGCGCTGTAACATTCATTGGACCGCACACATCACTATGTATGATTTCCAATAAGTCACTTGCCCGTTCCATTGTTCCAGAGAACGGCGTTTTAGTCATCTTGCCCATGAGGCATGGTTCACATGTGTCAAGTGATTCAAAATCAAGTGACTCCAAAAGTCCATTAGCATGGAGCTTCCTCATGCGTTTTACACCAATATGACCTAAATGGCAGTGCCACAAGAAAGTGGTACTATCATTATCAACTCTACATCTTTTGGCATCAATGTTATGAACATGTGTATCATCACTATCAAGATTCAATATGAATAAACCCCTCACATTGGGTGCATGACCATAAAAGATATTACTCATATAAATAGAACAACCTTTATTCTCTGATTTAAATGAGTAACCGTCTCGCAATAAACAAGATTATGCACTAAATAACAATTATTCAGGTTCATCACTAATCCCGATGGTAATCGAAGAGAGAGCATGCTCGCGGCTATCACATCAACCTTGGAACCATTTCCCATGCACATCGTCACTTCATCCTTTGCCAGCCTTCATCTATTCCGTAGTTCCTGTTTTGAGCTGCAAATGTGAGCAACCAAACCGGTAACAAATACCCAGGCACTACAACGAGTGCTAGTAAGGTACACATCAATAACATGTATATCATATATACCTTGTTTGTTGTTGGCCGCCTTCTTGTCGGCCAGGTACTTGGGGCAGTTTCACTTCCAGTGACCAGTTCCCTTGCAACGAAAGCACTCAGTTTCTGGCTTGGGTCCATGCTTGGGCTTCTTTACAGGAATATCAACTACTTTGCCATCCTTCTTGGTTTTACCATTCTTGCCCTTGCCCTTGTCATTCTTCTTGAAACTAGTGGTTTTATTGACCATCAACACTTGATGTTCTTTCTGGATTTTAGACTCAGCGACTTTTAGCATCGCAAACAGCTTGGCAACTGACTTGTTCATCCCGTGCATGTTATAGTTCATCACAAAGCTCTTGTAACTAGGTGGCAGTGATTGAAGAACTCTTTCAGTGATTGCCTTTGGCGGAAGGGCAATTCCCAACTCTGCTAGACGATTTGAATACCCAGACATTCCGAGTATATGCTCACTGATAGACCTGTTCTCCTCCATTTTACAAGCATAGAACTTATTGGAGGTCTCATACCTCTCAATCCGGGCATTCTTCTGAAAGATAAACTTCAACTCCTGGAACATATCATATGCTCCATGACGTTCAAAACGTCTTTGAAGTCCCGGTTCTAAGCCATACAATATTTTGCACACTGAACTATTGAGTAATCTCCGGAACATGCCTCCCAAGCGTTCTTAACGTCTTCGGATGACATGTCTTCTGGTTGGTCACCAAGCAGTGCATCAAGGACATGTGATTTCCTGGAAGCCATGAGGATAATCCTCAGATTATGGGCCCAGTCAACAAAGTTACTTCCATCATCTTTCAACTTAGCTTTCTCTAGGAATGCATTAAAATTCAGGGTTGCTACTACACGAGCCATTGATCTACAACATAAATATGCAAAGGTTACTTAGACTATTGTTCAAGATAATGAGTTTAGTTAATAAAATTACTAAATCTCCCACTCAAATTGACATCCCACAGGTCATCTGAGTGTCACATGATCCAAATTCACCAACTCAAGTCCGATCATCACGTGACTTGAGGTGGTTTCAATGGTGAACATCATCACGTTGATCATATCTACTATATGAATCATGTTCGACCTTTCGGTCTCTTGTGTTCCAAGGCCATGTCTGTACATGCTAGGCTTGTCAAGTTTAACCCGCGTGTTCTGCATGTGCAACACTAGCTTGCACCCGTTGTAGGTGAACGTAGAGTCTATCACACCCAATCATCATGTGGTGTCTCAAAATGACGAACTTTCGCAACGGTGCACACTCGGGGAGAACACAATTCATCTTGAAATTTAAGTGAGGGATCACCTTATAATGCTACCGTCGACCTAAGAAAAACAAGGTGCATAAAAGGATTAACATCACATGCAAATCATAAGTGACATGATATGGCCATGAACTTGTGCTTTTGATCTCCATCTTGAAAGCATCGGTATGGTCTCCATCGTCACCGGCACGATGCCATGATCTCCATCATCTTGATCTCCATCAACGTGTCACCATCGGGGTTGTCGTGCGCATCATGCTTCTACTACTATTGCTACTGTTTAGCGATAAAGTAAAGCATTACATAGCGCTTAATGATTGACATGCAGGTCATACAATAATTAAAGACAACCCTATGGCTCCTGCCGGTTTCCGTACTCATCGACATGCAAGTCGTGATGTTCTATAGAACACATGATCATCTCATACATCACATATATCACATCATGTAATTGGCCATATCACATCACAACATACCCTGCAAAAACAAGTTAGACGTCCTCTAATTTTTGTTGCATGTTTTACGTGGATGCTATGGGTATCTAGCAAGAACAATTCTCACCTACGCATAAACCACAACGGTGATACAAAATTTGCTTTTCAACCTTCTCAAGGACCGCCTTTGTCGAATCCGATCCAGCTAAAGTAGGAGAAACTAGCACCCGCCAGCCATCTTTTGCAACAAATTCCAGTTGAGGGAACCGGTCTCTCGTAAGCGTACGAGTAATGTTGGTCCGAGCCGCTTCATCCCACAATGTCGCTGAACCAAAACACGACCAAGGGAGGAAGCAATGTAAGCATCAACGCCCACAAACTCTTTGTGTTCTACTCGAGATATCATCTACACATAGACCTAGCTCATGATGCCATTGTTGGGGAACGTTGTATGGGAAACAAAAAAATTCCTATGCACACACAAGATCTATCCATGGTGATGAGCATCTACGATAGGGAGAGTGGATCTACATACCCTTGTAGATCGCTAAGCGGGAAGCGTTTAGAAACGCGGTTGGTGTAGTCGAATGTCTTCGCGATCCAAATCACCGAGCGTCCCGCGATCCAATCATGATCCGTCCCGATCAAGTGTTGGAAATATGCCCTAGAGGAAATAAATAAAGTGTTTATTATTATATTTCCTTGTTCATGATGATCGTTTATTATCCATGCTATAATTCTATTGATTGGAAACACATTACATGTGTGGGTAAATAGACAACACTTTGTCCCTAGTATGCCTCTAGTGTACTAGCTTGTTGGTCAAAGATGGTCAAGGTTGCCTAGCCATTGACATGTGATGTCATTTGATAATGGGATCACATCATTAGGAGAATGATGTGATGGACAAGACCCAAACTACAAACGTAGCATATGATCGTGTCAGTTTATTGCTATTGTTTTCTGCATGTCAAGTATATGTTTCTATGACCATGAGATCATACAACTCACGGACACTGGAAGAATGCCTTGTGTGTATCAAACGTCGTAACGTAACTAGGTGACTATAAAGGTGCTCTACAGGTATCTCCGAGGGTGTCTGTTGGGTTGGCAAGGATCAAGAGTGGGATTTGTTACGCCGTGTGACGGAGAGGTACCTTAGGGCTCATTTGGTAATACAACATCACAATAAGCCTTGCAAGCAATGTGACTAAGTGTTAGTCACAGGATCTTTTATTACATAACAAGTAAAGAGAGTTGCCTGTAACGAGGTTGAACTAGGTATGGAGATACCGATGATCGAATCTCGGGAAAGTAACATACCGAAGAACAAAGGGAACATCATCCGGGATTAACTAAATCCTTGACATAGAGGTTCGACCGATAAAGATCTTCGTAGAATATGTAGAAACCAATATGGACATCTAGGTCCCTCTACTGGTTATTGACTGTAGAGGTGTCTCGGTCATGTCTACATAGTTCTCGAACCCGTAGGGTCTGCACACTTAAGGTTTGGTGATGTTTCGGTAGTATAGAGTTATGTATGGTGGTGACCGAAGGTTGTTCGGAGTCCCGTATGAGATCCCGGACGTCACGAGGAGCTTCGGAATGATCCGGAGGTAAACATTGAAATATAGGAAGTCCTATTTTGGTCGCCAGAAAAGTTTCGGGCTCATCGGTAGTGTACCGGGAGTGCCGGTAGTGTACCGGGAGACAATCGGTAGGAGTATTTGGATGCAAGAGGCTACATGGGCTGTGGCAGAGTGAATACGAGCCCTTAGTGGGCTGGTGGAAGTCCCACACAAGGCGCATGCGGTTGGGAGAGAAAACCCAAAGAGATAAGGTGGAAAAAAGGCAAAATAGGGAGGAATCCTAGTCCTACTAGGATTGGAGGAGGAGTCCTCCTCTCCTCCTTGATTCAGCCAAACCAAGGGCTGGTACCTTGAGGGCCAAGCCTCCTCCTCTCTCCCTCCTATATATACTGGAGGTTTTAGGGGTTTTGCACTGGATTTTCAGCCACGTGCTACCTGTTCCTCAAGTGCATAGTTTCTCCTCTAGATCGGATTTGTGCAGTGCTTAGGCAAAGCCATGCCGGAATAGCTCCACCACCATCGCCGGAGCACCGTCATGCTGTCGGAGAACTATTCTACCTCTCCGCTCCCTCTTGCTGGATCAAGAAGGCCAGATCATCATCAAGTTGTACGTGTGTTGAATGCGGCGGTGACGTCCTAGTCCTACTAGGATTGGAGGAGGAGTCCTCCTCTCCTCCTTGATTCGGCCAAACCAAGGGCTGGTACCTTGAGGGCCAAGCCTCCTCCTCTCTCCCTCCTATATATACTGGAGGTTTTAGGGGTTTTGCACTAGATTTTCAGCCACGTGCTACCTGTTCCTCAAGTGCATAGTTTCTCCTCTAGATCGGATTTGTGCAGTGCTTAGGCAAAGCCATGCCGGAATAGCTCCACCACCATCGCCGGAGCACCGTCACGCTGTCATAGAACTATTCTACCTCTCCGCTCCCTCTTGCTGGATCAAGAAGGCCAGATCATCATCAAGTTGTACGTGTGTTGAATGCAGTGGTGACGTCCGTTCGGTGCTTGATCGGGACGGAACGTGATTGGATCGCGGGACGCTCGACGATTTGGATCGCCAAGACGTTTGACTACACCAACCGCGTTTCTTAACGCTTCCTGCTTAGCGATCTACAAGGGTATGTAGATCCACTCTCCCTCTCGTAGATGCTCATCAACATGGATAGGTCTTGCGTGAACGTAGGAATTTTTTCCCATGCGATGTTTCCCAACAGTGGTATCAGAGCTAGGTCTATGTGTAGTTGAGATCTCGAGTAGAACACAAAGAGTTTCTGGGTGTTGATGCTTAGATTGCTTCCTCCCTTGGTCGTGTTTTGGTTCAGCGGTATTGTGGGATGAAGCGGCCCGGACCAACATTACTCATACGTTTACGAGAGACCGGTTCCCTCAACTGCAACTTGTTGCAAAAGATGGCTGGCGGGTGGAAGTTTCTCCTACTTTAGTTGGATCGGATTCAACAAAGGTAGTCCTTGAAAAGGTTGAAAAGCACCTAATGTATCACCGTTGTGGTTTTTGCGTAGGTGAGAATTATTCTTGCTAGATACCCGTAGCAGCCATGTAAAACATATAACAACAATTAGAGGACGACTAACTTGTTTTTGCAGGGTATGTTGTGATGTGATATGGCCAATTACATGATGTGATATATGTGATGTATGGGATGATCATGTGTTGTATATAATATCACGACATGCATGTCGATGAGTACGACAACCGGCAGGAGCCATAGGGTTGTCTTTAATTATTGTATGACCTGTGTGTCAATCATTAAGAGCTATGTAATGCTTTACTTTATCGCTAAACAGTAGCAATAGTAGTAGAAGCATGATGGGCGCGACAATCCCGATGGCGACATGTTGATGGAGATCATGGTGTCGTGCCGGTGACGATGGAGATCATGACGGTGCTTTCAAGATGGAGATCAAAAGCACAAGTTCATGGCCATATCATGTCACTTATGATTTGCATGTGATGTTAATCCTTTTATGCACCTTGTTTTTCTTAGGACGACGATAGCATTATAAGGTGATCCCTCACTTAAATTTCAAGATGAATTGTGTTCTCCCCGACTATGCACCATTGCGAAAGTTCGTCGTGTCGAGACACCAGGTGATGATCGGGTGTGATAGACTCTACGATCACATACAATGGGTGAAAGCCAGTGTTGCACATGCAGAACACTCGGGTTAAACTTGATGAGCCTAGCATGTACAGACATGGCCTCGGAACACAAGAGACCCAAAGTTCGAACATGATTCATATAGTAGATATGATCAACATGATGATGTTCACCATTGAAACCACCTCAACTCACGTGATGATCGGACTTGAGTTGGTGAATTTGGATCATGTGACACTCAGATGACCTGAGGGATGTCAATTTGAGTGGGAGCTTTAGTAATTTGATTAACTAAACTCATTATCTTGAACAATAGTCTAAGTAACTTTGCATATTTATGTCGTAGATCAATGGCTCGCGCAGTAGCACCCCTGAATTTTAATGCATTCCTAGAGAAAGTTAAGTTGAAATATGATGGAAGTAACTTTGTTGACTGGGCCCTTAATCTGAGGATTATCCTCATGGCTTCCTAGGAATCATATGTCATTGATGCACCGCTTGGTGACCAACCAGAAGACATGTCTTCCGAAGACGTTAAGAACGCTTGGGAGGCATGTTCTGGAGATTACTCAATAGTTCAATGTGCAATATTGTATGGCTTAGAACCGGGACTTCAAAGACGTTTTGAACGTCATGGAGCACATGAGATGTTCCAGGAATTAAAGTTTATCTTTCAGAAGAATGCCCGGATCGAGAGGTATGAGACCTCCGATAAGTTCTATGCTTGCAAGATGGAGGAGAATGGGTCTATCAGTGAACATATACTCAGAATGTCTGGGTATTCGACTCGTCTAGCGGAGTTGGGAATGGCCCTTCCGCCAGAGGCGATCACTGACAGAGTTCTTCAATCACTGCCACCTAGTTACAAGAGCTTTGTGATGAACTATAACATGCACGGGATGAACAAGTCAGTCGCCGAGCTGTTTGCGATGCTAAAAGTCGCCGAGTCTGATAGCCAGAAAGAACACCAAGTGTTGATGGTCAATAAAACCACTAGTTTCAAGAAGAATAGCAAGGGCAAGGGCAAGAAGGGTAAAACCAAGAAGGATGGCAAAGTAGTTGTCACTCCTGTAAAGAAGCCCAAGCATGGACCCAAGAAAGAAACTGAGTGCTTTCATTGCAAGGGAACTGGTCACTGGAAGTGCAACTGCCCCAAGTACCTGGCTGACAAGAAGGCGGCCAACGACAAACAAGGTATATATGATATACATGTTATTGATGTGTACCTTACTAGCTCTCATTGTAGTGCCTGGGTATTTGATACCGGTTCGGTTTCTCACATTTGCAACTCAAAACAGGAACTACGGAATAGACAAAGGATGGCAAAGGATGAAGTGACGATGCGTGTGGGAAATGGTTCCAAGGTTGATGTGATCTCCGTCGGCACGCTCTCTCTTCGATTACCATCGGGATTAGTGATGAACCTTAATAATTGTTATTTAGTGTCTGCGTTAAGCATGAACATTATATCTGGATCTTGTTTATTGCGAGACGGTTACTCATTTAAATCAGAGAACAAAGGTTGTTCTATTTATATGAGTAATATTTTTTATGGTCATGCACCCAATGTGAGGGGTTTATTCATATTGAATCTTGATAGTGATGATACACATGTTCATAACATTGATGCCAAAAGATGTAGAGTTGATAATGATAGTACCACTTTCTTGTGGGACTGCCATTTAGGTCATATTGGTGTAAAACGCATGAGGAAGCTCCATGTTGATGGACTTTTGGAGTCACTTGATTTTGAATCACTTGACACATGTGAACCATGCCTCATGGGCAAGATGACTAAAACGCCGTTCTCTGGAACAATGGAACGGTCAAGTGACTTATTGGAAATCATACATAGTGATGTGTGCGGTCCAATGAATGTTACAGCGCATGGTGGATATCGTTATTTTCTCACCTTCACTGATGAGTTAAGTAGATATGGGTATATTTACTTAATGAAACACAAGTATGAAACGTTTGAAAAGTTCAAGCAATTTCACAGTGAATTTGAGAATTATCGTGACAAGAAGATTAAATTCCTGCGATCTGATCGAGGAGGTGAATATCTGAGTTATGAGTTTGGTAGTCACTTAAGACAGTGTGGAATTGTTTCACAGTTGACACCGCCTGGAACACCACACGTAATGGTGTGTCCAAATGTCGTAATCGAACCTTATTAGATATGGTGCGTTCTATGATGTCTCTTGCTGATTTGCCACTATCGTTTTGGGGTTATGCATTAGAGACAGGTGCACTCACTTTAAATAGGGCACCATCGAAATCTGTTGAGACGACGCCATATGAACTATGGTTTGGCAAGAGGCCAAAGTTGTCGTCTCTTAAAGTTTGGGGATGTGATGCTTATGTCAAAAAGCTTCAGCCTGAAAAGCTAGAACCCAAAGCGGAGAAATGCGTCTTCATAGGATACCCGAAAGAGACAGTTGGGTATACCTTCTATCTTAGACTCGAAGGCAAAGTGTTTGTCGCTAAGAACGAAACATTTCTTGAGAAAGAGTTTCTCTCGAAAGAATTGAGTGGGAGGAAAATAGAGCTTGATGAGGTTATTGAACCTTTACTTCAACCAGAAAGTAGCGTAGCGCAGAAAGATGTTTCTGTGGAACCTACGACGGTTGAAGAGGAAGTTCAAGATGATGATCATGAAGCTTCGGACCAAGCTGCTATTGAACCTCGTAGGTTAACAAGGGCGCATACTACTCCTGAGTGGTACGGCAACCCTGTCTTTGAGGTCATGTTGTTGGACAACAATGAACCTACGAGCTATGGAGGAACGGTGATGGGCCCGGATTCTGAGAAATGGTTAGAGTCCATGAAATCCGAGATGGGATCCATGTATGAAAACAAAGTATGGACTTTGGAAGTATTACCTGAAGGGCGAAAGGCCATTCAGAACAAATGGATCTTTAAGAAGAAGACAAACCCGGACGGTAATGTCACCGTCTATAAAGCTCGACTTGTGGCAAAGGGTTTTTCACAAGTTCAAGGAGTTGACTACGATGAGACCTTCTCACCCGTAGAGATGCTTAAGTCTGTCAGAATCATGTTGGCAATAGCTGCTTATTTCGACTATGAAATTTGGCAGATGGATGTGAAAACAGCGTTCCTCAACGTTTTCCTTGAGGAAGAGTTGTATATGATGCAACCATAAGGTTTTGTCGATCCAGAGAATGCTGACAAACTTTGCAAACTCCAGCGATCCATTTGTGGGATGGTGCAAGCATCTCGGAGTTGGAATAAGCGCTTTGATGAGGTGATCAAAGCGTTTGAGTTTATACAAGTTTATGGAGAAGCTTGTATTTACAAGAAAGTGAGTGGGAGCTCTATAGAATTTCTAATATTATATGTGGATGACATATTGTTGATTGGAAACAATATAGGAATGCTGGAAAGCGTGAAGGAATATTTGAACAAGAGTTTTTCAAAGAAGGACCTAGGAGAAGCTTCTTTCATATTAGGCATTAAGATCTATAGAGATAGATTGAGACACTTAATGGCACTTTCACAGAGCACATACCTTGATAAAGTTTTGAAGAAGTTCAAAATGGATCAGTCCAAGAAGGGGTTCTTGCCTGTGTTACAAGGTGTGAAGTTGAGTAACACTCAATGCCCAGTGACTGCAGAAGATAGATAAAAGATGAGTGGCATCCCCTATGCTTCAACCATAGGCTCTATCATGTATGCAATGTTGTGCACAAGACCCGATGTCAGCCCTGCCATAAGTATGGCCGGAAGTTTTCAAAGTGATCCTGGAATGGAGCACTGGGCAGCGGTCAAGAATATCTTTAAGTACCTGAAAAGGACTATTCAGGTACTAAGGCAATGTTTCTCGTTTATGTAGGTGATGAAGAGCTCGTCGTAAAGGGTTACGTCGATGCAAGCTTTGACACTGATCTGGATGACTCTAAGTCACAAACCGGATACGTATGTATTCTCAACAGGGGAGCGGTAAGCTGGTGCAGTTCCAAGCAAAGCGTGGTAGCCGATTCTACGTGCGAAGCGGAGTACATCGCAGCCTCGGAGGCAGTGAAGGAAGGTGTCTGGATGAAGCAGTTCATGACAGATCTTGGAGTAGTGCCCAGTGCACTGAATCCAATGAACCTGTTCTGTGACAACACTGGTGCCATTGCTCTGGCCAACGAACCAAGGTTTCACAAGAGGACCAAACACATAAAGCGACGCTTCAACTCCATCCGCGATTACATCGAGGAAAAGGACATAAATATTTGCAAAATGCACATGGATATGAATGTTGCAGACCCATCACTAAACCTCTTCCAAGGGATAAATATGATCAACACCAGAACTGCATGGGTGTTCGATTCATTACAATGTAAATCACATAGTGATATGAACTAGCTTATTAACTCTAGAGGAAGTGGGAGACTGTTGGAAATATGCCCTAGAGGCAATAAATAAAGTGTTTATTATTATATTTCCTTGTTCATGATGATCGTTCATTATCCATGCTATAGTTGTATTGATTGGAAACACATTACATGTGTGGGTAAATAGACAACACTTTGTCCCTAGTATGCCTCTAGTGAACTAGCTCGTCGGTCAAAGATGGTCAAGGTTTCCTAGCCATTGACATGTGATGTCATTTGATAACGGGATCACATCATTAGGAGAATGATGTGATGGACAAGACCGAAACTACAAACGTAGCATATGATCGTGTCAGTTTATTGCTACTGTTTTCTATATGTCAAGTATATGTTTCTATGACCATGAGATCATGCAACTCACGGACACTGGAAGAGTGCCTTGTGTGTATCAAACATCGCAACGTAACTGGGTGACTATAAAGGTGCTCTATAGGTATCTCCGAGGGTGTCTGTTGAGTTGGCATGGATAAAGACTGGGATTTGTTACTCCGTGTGACGGAGAGGTATCTTAGGGCCCACTCGGTAATACAACATCACAATAAGCCTTGCAAGCAATGTGACTAAGTGTTAGTCATGGGATCTTGTGTTACGGAATGAGTAAAGAGACTTGCCACTAACGAGGTTGAACTAGGTATGGAGATACCGACGATCGAATCTCGGGCAAGTAACATACCGAAGAACAAAGGGAACATCATACGGGATTAACTGAATCCTTGACATAGAGGTTCGACTGATAAAGATCTTCGTAGAATATGTAGGAAACAATATGGACATCCAGGTCCCGCTATTGGTTATTGACCGTAGGGGTGTCTCGGTCATGTCTACATAGTTCTCGAACCCGCAGGGTGTGCACACTTAAGGTTTGGTGACGTTTTGGTAGTATAGAGTTATGTATGGTGGTAAACGAAGGATGTTCGGAGTCCCAGATGAGATCCCGGACGTCACGAGGAGCTCTAGAATGGTCGATAAGTAAAGATTGATATATAGGAAGTCCTATTTTGGTCGCAGGAAAATTTTCGGGCTCATCGGTAGTGTACCGGGAGTGCCGGTAGTGTATCGGGAGACCATCGGGAGGGGTATTTCGACCCAAGAGGCTACATGGGTTGTGGGAGAGTGAATACCAGACCTTAGTGGTCTGGTGGGAGTCCCACACAAGGCCCATGCGGCTGGGAGAGAAAACCCAAAGAGATAAGGTGGAAAAAAGGCAACATAGGGAGGAATCCTAGTCCTACTAGGATTGGAGGAGGAGTCCTCCTCTCCTCCTTGATTCGGCCGGTTCCTTGAGGTCCAAGCCTCCTCCTCTCTCCCTCAAATATATACTGGAGGTTTTAGGGTTTTTGCACTGGATTTTCAGCCACGTGCTACCCGTTCCCCCAGTGCATAGTTTCTCCTCTAGATCGGATTTCTGTAGTGCTTAGGCAAAGCCCTGCCGGAATAGCTCCACCACCATCGCCGGAGTGCCGTCATGCTGCCGGAGAACTATTCTACCTCTCCGCTCCCACTTGCTAGATCAAGAAGACGGTGATCTTCATCAAGCTGTTCGTGTGCTAAACACGGAGGTGTCGTCTGTTCGGTGCTTGATCGGGATGGATCGTGATTGGATCGCGGGACGCTCAGCGATTTGGATCGTGAAGAAGTTCGACTACACCAACCGCGTTTCTTAATGCTTCCTAATAAGTGATCTACAAGGGTATGTAGATTCACTCTCCCTCCCATAGATGCTCATCACCATGCATAGGTCTTGCGTGAATGTAGGAAAAAAATTGTTTCCCATGCGGCGTTCCCCAACATCAAGCACCGAACGGACGACACCTCCGCGTTCAGCACACGTAAAACTTGATGACGATCTCCGCCTTCTTGATCTAGAAAGAGGGAGTGGTGAGGTATACGAGTTCTCCAGCAGTGTGACGGCGCCGCGTTGATGGTGGTAGAGTGATTCCGGCAGGGCTTCGCCTAAGCACTGCAGAAAACCGATCTAGAGGAGAAACTATGCACCACAGGAAAGGGCAGCACGTGGCTGAAAAACTAGTGCCAAAAACCCTAAAACCTCTATTATATATAAGAGGAAGAGAGGAGGAGGCTTGGCCCTCAAGGGTCCATCCCTAGGCTTCGGCCGAACCAAGGAGGAGAGGAGGAATCCTCCTCCAATCCTAGTAGGACTAGGACTCCTTCCTTTTTTTGCCTTTTTTGCCTTTTTCCACCTTTTCTCTTTGGGCTTTTCTCTCCCAGCCGCATGGGCCTTGTGTGGGACTTCCACTAGACCACTAAGTCCTGGTATTCACTCTCCCACAGCCCATGTAGCCTCTTGGGTCGAAATACCCCTCTCGATGGTCTCCCAGTACTCTAGCGGCACTCCCGGTACGCCACCGATGAGCCCGAAACTTTTCCGGTGACCTAAAAAGGACTTCCTATATATCAGTATATACCTACGGACCGTTCCGGAGCTCCTCGTGACGTCGGGATATCATCTGGGACTCTTAACAACCTTCGGTAACCACCATACATAACTCTATACTACCAAAACGTCACCGAACCTTAAGTGTGCAAACCCTGCGGGTTCGAGAACTATGTAGACATGACCGAGACACCTCTACGGTCAATAACCAATAGCGGGACCTGGATGCCCATATTGGTTCCTACATATTCTATGAAGATCTTTATCGGTCGAACCTCTATGTCAAGGATTCAGTTAATCCCGTATGATGTTCCCTTTATTCTTCGGTATGTTACTTGCCCGAGATTTGATCGTCGGTATCACCATACCTAGTTCAACCTTGTTACCAGCAAGTCTCTTTACTCGTTACATAATACAAGATCCCGTGACTAACACTTAGTCACATTGCTTGCAACGCTTATCGTGATGTTGTATTACCGAGTGGGCCCTGAGATACCTCTCCGTCACACGGAGTAACAAATCCTAGTCTTGATCCATGCCAACCCAACAGACACCCTCGAAGATACCTATAGAGCACCTTTATAGTCACCCATTTACGTTGCGATGTTTGATACACACAAGGCACACTTCCGGTGTCCGTGAGTTGCATGATCTCATGGTTATAGCAACATATACTTGACATGCAGAAAACAATAGCAATAAACTGACACAATCATATGCTACGTTTGTAGTTTGGGTCTTGTCCATCACATCATTCTCCCAATGATGTGATCCCGTTATCAAAAGACATCACATGTCAATGGCTAGGAAACCATGACCATCTTTAATCAACGAGCTAGTTCACTAGAGGCATACTAGGGACAAAGTGTTGTCTATTTACCCACACATGTAATGTGTTTCCAATCAATACAATTATAGCATGGATAATAAACGATTATCATGAACAAGGAAATATAATAATAAACACTTTATTTATTGCCTCTAGGGCGTATTTCCAACACTTCGTGTACAAAATGGACAATATCTTTCAAAGTATCATGGTTTCGGACTACAACTCATGTGTTATAAAGGGATTTCATTTTTTTGAACTTATTTGAACTCCATACTCTTTGTGTGTTCGAAATGCACCATTCAAAGCCACATCGTCAATTTTTTAAATACTTTCTGACTTCATTTGGCATTTTTCATGCACTTACAACTTTTTTGAGCTAAATAACCCTGAAATTGAAAAGGACTTCAAATTAACTCTAAAAAGGTTGAAAGTTGGCATGGTATCATAATTTCACCCACATAGCATGTTATAAAAAGTTGCGAGGGTTACGGCAAAAACTGGATGCACTTCGTGTACAAAATGGACAATCTCTTTCGAAGTACCACAGTTTTCGGACGAAAACTCATCTGTTATAAAGGGATTTCATTTTTGAACTTATTTTAACTGCATACTTTTTTGTGTTCAAAATGCACCATTCAAAGCCACATCATCAATTTTAAAAACTTTCTGACTTCGTTTGGTATTTTTCATGCGCTGACTAATTTTTTTGAGCTAAATAACCCTAAAATTGAAAAGCACTTCACAGGAACTCTTAAAAGGTTGAAACTTGGCATGGTATCATAATTTCACCCACGTAGCAGGTTATAAAAAGTAGAGAGGGTTACGGCAAAAACTGGATGCACTTCGTGTACAAAATGGATAATATCTTTTGAAGTATCATGGTTTTCGCACGAAAACTCATCTGTTACAAAGGGATTTCATTTTTTTGAACTTATTTGAACTCCATACTTTTTGTGTGCTCAAAATGCACCATTAAATCCACATCATCAATTTTCAAAACTTTCTGACTTCATTTGGTATTTTTCATGCACCAACTGATTTTTTTGAGCTAAATAAAGCACTTCAGAGGAACTCTAAAAAGGTTGAAAGTTGGCATGGTATCATAATTTCACCTACATAGCATGTTATAAAAGGTCGAGAAGGTTACGGAGAAAACTGGATGCACTTTGTGTACAAAATGGACATGCTCTTTCGAAGTATCACGGTTTCGGACGAAAACTCCAATGTTACAAAGGAATTTCATTTTATTGAACTTATTTGAACTCCATAATTTTTGTGTGTTCAAAATGTACCATTCAAAGCCACATAATTAATTTTCAAAACTTTCTGGCTTCACTTGGTATTTTTCATGCACTTACTGATTTTTAGCTAAATAACCCTGAAATTGAAAAGCACTTGAAATGAAGTCTAAAAAGGTTGAAAGCTGGCATGATATCAGAATTTCACCCACATAGCATGTTATAAAAAGTTGAGAGGGTTATGGCAAAAACTGAATGCCTTCGTGTACAAAATGGACAATCTCTGTCGAAGTATCACGGTTTCGGACAAAAACTCATCTGTTACAAAGGGACTTCCTTTTTTGAACTTATTTGAACTCCATACTTTTTGTGTGTTCAAAGTGCACCATTTAAAGCCACATCACCAAGTTTCAAAACTTTCTGACTTCATTTGGTGTTTTTCATGCACTTACTAATTTATTTGAGCTAAATAACCCTGAAATTGACAAGCACTTCAAATAACCTCTGAAAAGGTTGAAAGTTGTCATGGTATCATCATTTAACCCACATAGCATGTTATAAAAAGTTGACAGGGTTGTGGCAAAAACTGGATGCACTTCGTGTACAAAATGGACAAGCTCTTCCGAAGTATCACGGTTTCCGATGAAAACTCATCTGTTACAAAGGGATTTCATTTTTTAAAACTTATTTGAACTCCATACTTTTTGTGTGCTCAAAATGCACCATTCGAAGCCACATCATGTATTTTCAAAACTTTTTGACTTCATTTGGTATTTTTCATGCACTTACTGATTTTTTGAGCTAAATAACCTAGAAATTGAAAAGCAATTCAAGTAAACTATGAAAATGTTGTAAGTTGGCATGGTATCATCATTTCAACCACATAACATGTTATAAAAAGTTGAGAGGGTTACGAACAAAACTGGATGCACTTCGTATACAAAATGGACAATCTCTTTAGAAGTATCAATGTTTCGAACAAAAACTCATCTGTCACAAAAGGGATTTCATTTTTTTGAACTTATTTGAACTCCATAATTTTTGTGTGTTCAAAATCACCATTCAAAGCGGCATAATCACTTTTCAACCCATTCTGACTTCATTTGGTATTTTTCATGCACTTACTAATTTTTCTTGAGCTAAATAACCTTGAAATTGAAAAGCACTTCAAATGAACTCTAAAAAGGTTGAAAGTTGGCATGGTATCATAATTTCACCCACATAGCATGTTATAAAATTTTTAGAGGGTTACGACAAAAACTGGATGCACTTCGTGTACAAAATGGACAATCTCTTTCGAAGTATCACGGTTTTCGCACGAAAACTCATCTGTTATAAAGGGATTTCATTTTTTTAAACTTATTTGAACTCCATACTTATTTGTGTTCAAAATGCACCATTCAAAGCCACATCATCAATTTTAAAAACTTTCTGACTTCATTTGGTATTTTTCAAGCGCTTACTAATTTTTTTGAGCTAAATAACCCTAAAATTAAAAAGCACTTCACAGGAACTTTGGAAACGTTGAAAGTTGGCATGGTATCATAATTTCACCCACATAGCAGGTTATAAAAAGTTGAGAGGGTTATGGCAAAAACTGGATGCACTTCGTGTACAAAATGCATAATCTCTTTCGAAGTATCACGGTTTTCGAATGAAAACTCATCTGTTATACAGGGATTTCATTTTTTTGAACTTATTTGAACTCCATACTTTTTTGTGTTCAAAATGCACCATTAAAAGCCACATCACCAATTTTAAAAACTTTCTGACTTCATTTGGTATTTTTCATGCACTCACTCATTTTTTGAGCTAAATAACTCTAAAATTTAAAAGCACTTCAAATGAACTCTGAAAAGGTTGAACGTTGGCATTGTATCATCATTTCACCCACATAGCACGTTATAAAAAGTAGAGAGGGTTACGGCAAAAACTGGATGCACTTCGTGTACAAAATGGACAATCTTTGTCGAAGTATCACGGTTTCGCACAAAAACTCATCTGTTACAAAGGGATTTCATTTTTTTAACTGATTTGAACTCCATACTTTTAGTGTGTTGAAAATGCACCATTTAAAGCGACATCATCAAGTTTCAAAACTTTCTGACTTCATCTAGTATTTTTCATGCACATACTAATTTTTTTCAAGCTAACTAACCCTGAAATTGAAAAGCACATCAAATGAACTCTGAAAAGGTTGAAAGTTGGCATGGTATCATCATTTAACCCACATAGCATGTTATGAAAAGTTCAGCGGGTTACGGCAAAAACTGGATGCACTTCATGTACAAAATGGACAATCTCTTTCGAAGTATCACGGTTTCGCATGAAAACTTATTTGTTACAAAAGGATTTCATGTTTTGAACTTATTTGAAGTCCGTAATTTTTGTCTGTTTAAAATGCACCATTCAAAGCCACATCATCAATTTTCGACCCTTTATGACTTCATTTGGTATTTTTAATGCACCTACTCATTTTTTGAGCTAAATAACCCTGAAATTGAAAAGCACTTCAAATGAACTCTGAAAGGGTTGAAAGTTGGCATGGAATCATCATTTCACCATATAACATATAAAAATGTGAGAGGGTTACGGCAGAAACTGGATACACTACGTGTACAAAATGGAGAATCTCTTTCGAAGTATCACGGTTTCGGACAAAAACTCATCTGTTACAAAGGAATTTCATTTTTTTGAATTTATTTGAACTCCATACTTTTTGTGTGTTCAAAATGCACCATTAAAATCCACATCATCAATTTTCAAAACTTTCTGACTTCATTTGGTATTTTTCATGCACTTACTGATTTTTTTGAGCCAAATAACCCTGAAATTGAAAAGCACTTCAAATGAACTCTAAAAAGGTTGAAAGTTGGCATGGTATCATCATTTCACCCACATAGCATGTTATAAAAAGTCGAGAGGGTTACAGAGAAAACTGGATGCACTTCGTGTACAAAATGGACATGCTCTTTCGAAGTATCACGGTTTCAGACGAAAACTCAAATGTTAAAAAGGGATTTCATTTTTTTCAATTTATTTAAATTCCATACTTTTTGTGTGTTCAAAATGCACCATTCAAAGCCACATAATGAATTTTCAAAACTTTTTGACTTCATTTGGTATTTTTCATGCACTTACTGATTTTTTGAGCTAAATAACCCTAAAATAGAAAAGCACTTCACAGGAACTCTAAAAAGGTTGAAAGTTGGCATGGTACCATAGTTTCACCCACATAGCATGTTATTAAAAGTTTAGAGGGTTACAGCAAAAACTGGATGCACTTCGTGTACAAAATGGACAATCTCTTTCGAAGTAGCACGCTTTTCACACAAATACTCATCTGTTATAAAGGGATTTCATTTTTTTTAACTTTATTGAACTCCATACTATTTGTGTGTTTAAAATGCACCATTGAAAGCCACATCATCAATTTTCAACCCCTTATGACTTCATTTGGTATTTTTAATACACCTACTCATTTTTTTAGCTAAATAACCCAGAAATTGAAAAGCACTTCAAATGAACTCTGAAAGAGTTGAAAGTTGGCATGGTATCATCATTTCACCATATAACATGCAAAAATTTGAGAGGGTTATGGCAGAAACTGGATACACTACGTGTACAAAATGGACAATCTCTTTCGAAGTATCACGGTTTCGGACGAAAACTCATCTGTTACAAAGGAATTTCATTTTTTTTGAATTTATTTGAACTCCATACTTTTTGTGTGTTCAAAATGCACCATTAAAATCCACATAATCAATTTTCAAAACTTTCTGACTTCATTTGGTATTTTTCATGCACTTACTGATTTTTTTGAGCCAAATAACCCTGAAATTGAAAAGCACTTCAAATGAACTCGAAAAAGGTTGAACGTTCGCATGGTAAAATCATTTCACCCACATAGCATGTTATAAAAAGTCGAGAGGGTTACGAAGAAAACTGGATGCACTTTGTGTACAAAATGGACATGCTCTTTCGAAGTATCACGGTTTCAGACGAAAATTCAAATGTTACAAAGGGATTTCATTTTTTTCAACTTATTTGAACTCCATACTTTTTGTGTGTTCAAAATGCACCATTCAAAGCCACATCATGAATTTTCAAAACTTTTTGACTTCATTTGGTATTTTTCATGCACTTACTGATTTTTTGAGCTAAATGACCCTAAAATAGAAAAGCACTTCACAGGAACTCTGAAAAGGCGGAAAGTTGGCATGGTATCATAATTTCACCCACATATCAGGTGATAAAAAGTTGAGAGGGTTACGGCAAAAACTGGATGCACTTCGTGTACAAAATGGATAATCTCTTTCGAAGTATCACGGTTTTCGAACGAAAACTCATCTATTATAAAGGGATTTCATTTTTTTAAACTTATTTGAACTCCATACTTTTTTTGTGTTCAAAATGCACCATTCAAAGCCACATCACAAATTTTAAAAACTTTCTGATTTCATTTGGTATTTTTCATGCGCTTACTAATTTTTTTTGAGCTAAATAACCCTAAAATTGAAAAGCACTTCAGAGGAACTCTGAAAAGGTTGAAAGTTGGCATGGTATCATCATTTCACGCACATAGCAGGTTATAAAAAGTCGAGAGGGTTACGGAGAAAACTGGATGCACTTCGTGTACAAAATGGACATGCTCTTTCGAAGTATCACGGTTTCGGACGAAAACTCAAATGTTACAAAGGGATTTCATTTTTTTCAACTTATTTGAATTCCATACTTTTTGTGTTTTCAAAATGCACCATTCAAAGCCACAACATGAATTCTCAAAACTTTCTGACTTTATTTGGTATTTTTCATGCACTTACTCATCTTTTTGACCTAAATAACCCTGACATTGAAAAGCACTTCATATGAACTCTAAAAAGGTTGAAAGTTGGCATGGTATCATCATTTAACTCACAGAGACTGTTATAAAAAATTGACAGGGTTATGGCAAAAACTGGATGCACTTCGTGTACAAAATGGACAATCTGTTTCGAAGTATCACAGTTTCAAACGAAAACTCATCTGTTACAAATGGATTTTATTTTCTTGAAATTATTTTAACTGTGTGTTCAAAATGCCCCATTCCAAGCTACATCATCAATTTTCAAAACTTTTTTGACTTCATTTGGTACTTTTCATGCACTTACTGATTTTTTGAGCTAAATAATCCTGAAATTGAAAAGCACTTCAAATGAACTCTGAAAAGGTTGAAAATTGGCAGGGCATTATCATTTCACTCACATAGCATGTGCTAAAAAGTTGAGAGGGTTACGGCAAAAACTGGACAATCTCTTTCGAAGTATCAAGGTTTCGAGAAAAACTCATCTGTTACAAAGGGATTTCATTTTTTTGAACTTATTTCAACTCCATACTTTTTGTGTGTTCAAAATGCACCATTAAAATCCACATCATCAATTTTCAAAACTTTCTGACTTCATTTGGTATTTTTCATGCACTTACTCATTTTTTGAGCCAAATAACCCTCAAATTGAAAAGCACTTCAAATGAACTCTAAAAATGTTGAAAGTTGTCATGGTATCATCATTTCACCCACATAGCATGTTATAAAAAGTCGAGAGGGTTACGGAGAAAACTGGATGCACTTCGTGTACAAAATGGACAATCTCTTTCGAAGTATCACGGTTTCGGACGAAAACTCATCTCTTACAAAGGAATTTCATTTTTTTGAATTTATTTGAACTCCATACTTTTTGTGTGTTCAAAATGCACCATTAAAATCCACATAATCAATTTTCAAAACTTTCTGACTTCATTTGGTATTTTTCATGCACTTACTGATTTTTTTGAGCCAAATAACCCTGAAATTGAAAAGCACTTCAAATGAACTCGAAAAAGGTTGAAAGTTCGCATGGTAAAATCATTTCACCCACATAGCATGTTATAAAAAGTCGAGAGGGTTACGAAGAAAACTGGATGCACTTTGTGTACAAAATGGACATGCTCTTTCGAAGTATCACGGTTTCAGACGAAAATTCAAATGTTACAAAGGGATTTCATTTTTTTCAACTTATTTGAACTCCATACTTTTTGTGTGTTCAAAATGCACCATTCAAAGCCACATCATGAATTTTCAAAACTTTTTGACTTCATTTGGTATTTTTCATGCACTTACTGATTTTTTGAGCTAAATGACCCTAAAATAGAAAAGCACTTCACAGGAACTCTGAAAAGGCGGAAAGTTGGCATGGTATCATAATTTCACCCACATATCAGGTGATAAAAAGTTGAGAGGGTTACGGCAAAAACTGGATTAACTTCGTGTACAAAATGGATAATCTCTTTCGAAGTATCACGGTTTTCGAACGAAAACTCATCTATTATAAAGGGATTTCATTTTTTTAAACTTATTTGAACTCCATACTTTTTTTGTGTTCAAAATGCACCATTCAAAGCCACATCACAAATTTTAAAAACTTTCTGATTTCATTTGGTATTTTTCATGCGCTTACTAATTTTTTTTGAGCTAAATAACCCTAAAGTTGAAAAGCACTTCAGAGGAACTCTGAAAAGGTTGAAAGTTGGCATGGTATCATCATTTCACGCACATAGCAGGTTATAAAAAGTCGAGAGGGTTACGGAGAAAACTGGATGCACTTCGTGTACAAAATGGACATGCTCTTTCGAAGTATCACGGTTTCGGACGAAAACTCAAATGTTACAAAGGGATTTCATTTTTTTCAACTTATTTGAATTCCATACTTTTTGTGTGTTCAAAATGCACCATTCAAAGCCACAACATGAATTCTCAAAACTTTCTGACTTTATTTGGTATTTTTCATGCACTTACTCATCTTTTTGACCTAAATAACCCTGACATTGAAAAGCACTTCATATGAACTCTAAAAAGGTTTAAAGTTGGCATGGTATCATCATTTAACCCACAGAGACAGTTATAAAAAATTGACAGGGTTATGGCAAAAACTGGATGCACTTCGTGTACAAAATGGACAATCTGTTTCGAAGTATCACGGTTTCAAACCAAAACTCATCTGTTACAAAGGGATTTTATTTTCTTGAAATTATTTTAACTGTGTGTTCAAAATGCCCCATTCCAAGCTACATCATCAATTTTCAAAACTTTTTTGACTTCATTTGGTACTTTTCATGCACTTACTGATTTTTTGAGCTAAATAATCCTGAAATTGAAAAGCACTTCAAATGAACTCTAAAAAGGTTGAAAATTGGCAGGGCATTATCATTTCACTCACATAGCATGTGCTAAAAAGTTGAGAGGGTTACGGCAAAAACTGGACAATCTCTTTCGAAGTATCAAGGTTTCGAGAAAAACTCATCTGTTACAAAGGGATTTCATTTTTTTGAACTTATTTCAACTCCATACTTTTTGTGTGTTCAAAATGCACCATTAAAATCCACATCATCAATTTTCAAAACTTTCTGACTTCATTTGGTATTTTTCATGCACTTACTCATTTTTTGAGCCAAATAACCCTGAAATTGAAAAGCACTTCAAATAAACTCTAAAAAGGTTGAAAGTTGTCATGGTATCATCATTTCACCCACATAGCATGTTATAAAAAGTCGAGAGGGTTACGGAGAAAACTGGATGCACTTCGTGTACAAAATGGACATGCTCTTTCGAAGTATCACGGTTTCGGACGAAAACTCAAATGTTACAAAGGGATTTCATTTTTTTCAACTTATTTGAATTCCATACTTTTTGTGTGTTCAAAATGCACCATTCAAAGCCAGAACATGAATTCTCAAAACTTTCTGACTTTATTTGGTATTTTTCATGCACTTACTCATCTTTTTGACCTAAATAACCCTGACATTGAAAAGCACTTCATATGAACTCTAAAAAGGTTGAAAGTTGGCATGGTATCATCATTTAACCCACAGAGACTGTTATAAAAAATTGACAGGGTTATGGCAAAAACTGGATGCACTTCGTGTACAAAATGGACAATCTGTTTCGAAGTATCACGGTTTCAAACGAAAACTCATCTGTTACAAAGGGATTTTATTTTCTTGAAATTATTTGAACTGTGTGTTCAAAATGCCCCATTCCAAGCTACATCATCAATTTTAGAAACTTTTTTGACTTCATTTGGTACTTTTCATGCACTTACTGATTTTTGAGCTAAATAATCCTGAAATTGAAAAGCACTTCAAATGAACTCTGAAAAGGTTGAAAATTGGCAGGGTATTATCATTTCACTAACATAGCATGTGCTAAAAAGTTGAGAGTGTTACGGCAAAAACTGGACAATCTCTTTCGAAGTATCAAGGTTTCGAAAAAAACTCATCTGTTACAAAGGGATTTCATTTTTTTGAACTTATTTCAACTCCATACTTTTTGTGTGTTCAAAATGCACCATTAAAATCCACATCATCAATTTTCAAAACTTTCTGACTTCATTTGGTATTTTTATGCACTTACTCATTTTTTGAGCCAAATAACCCTGAAATTGAAAAGCACTTCCAATGAACTCTAAAAAGGTTGAAAGTTGTCATGGTATCATCATTTCACCCACATAGCATGTTATAAAAAGTCGGGAGGGTTACGGAGAAAACTGGATGCACTTCGTGTACAAAATGGACATGCTCTTTCGAAGTATCACGGTTTCGGACGAAAACTCAAATGTTACAAAGGGATTTCATTTTTTTCAACTTATTTGAATTACACACTTTTTGTGTGTTCAAAATGCACCATTCAAAGCCACATCATGAATTTTCAAAACTTTCTAACTTTATTTGGTATTTTTCATGCACTTAGTGATTTTTTTGAGCCAAATAACCCTGAAATTGAAAAGCATTTCAAATGAACTCTGAAAGGGTTAAAACTTGGCATGGTATCACCATTTCACCCACATAACATGTTATAAAAATTTGAGAGGGTTATGGTAAAAACAGGATGCACTACGCGTACAAAATGGACAATCTCTTTCGAAGTATCACGGTTTCGCACGAAAACTCATCTGTTACAAAGGAATTTCATTTTTTTGAATTTATTTCAACTCCTACTTTTGTGTATTAAAAACACACCATTAAAAGCCACATCATCAATTTTCAAAACTTTCTGACTTTATTTGGTATTTTTCATGCACTTACTGATTTTTTTTGAGCCAAATAACCCTGAAATTGAAAAGCACTTCAGATGAACTCTAAAAAGGTTGAAAGTTGGCATGGTATCATCATTTAACCCACACAGCATGTTATAAAAAATTGACAGGGTTATGGCAAAAACTGGATGCACTTCGTGTACAAAATGGACAATCTGTTTCGAAGTATCACGGTTTCAAACGAAAACTCATCTGTTATAAAGGGATTTTATTTTCTTGAAATTATTTGAACTCCATACTTTTTGTGTGTTCAAAATGCCCCATTCCAAGGTACATCATCAATTTTCAAAACTTTTTGACTTCATTTGGTACTTTTCATGCACTTACTGATTTTTTTGAGCTAAATAATCCTGAAATTGAAAAGCACTTCAAATGAACTCTGAAAAGGTTGAAAGTTGGCAGGGTATTATCACTTCACCCACATAGCATGTGCTAAAAAGTTGACAGGGTTATGGCAAAAACTGGACAATCTCTTTCCAAGTATCAAGGTTTCGAACGAAAACTCATCTATTACAAAGGGATTTCATTTTTTAACTCATTTCAACTCCATACTTTTTGTGTGTTCAAAATCCACCATTGAAAGCCACATCATCAATTTTCAAAACTTTCTGAGTTCATTTGGTATTTTTCATGCACTTACTATTTTAGCTAAATAACCCTGAAATTGAAAAGCACTTCAAATGAACTCTGAAAAGGTTGAAAGTTGGCATGGTATCATAATTTTACCCACATAGAATGTTATAAAAAGTTTAGAGGGTTACGACAATAACTGGATGCACTTCGTGTACAAAATGGAGAATCTCTTTCGAAGTAGCACGCTTTTCAGGCGAAAACTCATCTGTTACAAAGGGATTTCATTTTTGTGAACTTAATTGAACTCCATACTTTTTGTGTGCTCAAAATGCACCATTAAAGGCCACATCAATAAGTTTAAAAACTTTGTGACTTCATTTCGTATTTTTCATGCACTCACTGATTTTTTTGAGCTAAATAACCGTAAAATTGAAAAGCACTTCAAATGAACTTTGAAAAGGTTGAAAGTTGGCATTCTATCATCGTTTCACCCACATAGCGTGTTACAAAAAGTAGAGAGGGTTACAGCAAAAATTGGATGCACTTCGTGTATAAAATGGACAATCTCTGTCGAAGTATCACGGTTTCGGACAAAAATTCATCTGTTACAAAGGGATTTCATTTTTTTGAACTTATTTGAACTTCATACTTTTGTGTGTTCAAAATGCGCAATTTAAAGCCACATCATAAAGTTTCAAAACTTTCTGACTTTATTTGGTATTTTTCATGCACTTATTCATTTTTTGAGCTAAATAACCCTGAAATTGAAAAGCACTTCAAATGAACTCTGAAAAGGTAGAAAATTGGCATGGAATCATCATTTAACCCACATAGCATGTTATAAAAAGTTGAGAGGGTTACGGCAAAAACTGGATGCACTTCGTGTACAAAATGGAAAATCTCTTTCGAAGTATCACGGTTTCGCACGAAAACTCACTTTTTCAAAGGGATTTCATTTTTTTAACTTATTTGAACTCCATAATTTTTATGTGTTTAAAATGCACCATTCAAATCCACATCCCCAATTTTTAACCCTTTATGACTTCATTCGGTATTTTTACTCATTTTTTGAGCTCAATAACCCTGAAATTGGAAAGCATTTCAAATGAGCACTGAAAGGGTTGAAAGTTGGCATGGTATCATCATTTCACCCACATAACATGTTATAAAATTTTAAAGGGTTACGGCAAAAACTGGATGCACTACGTGTACAAAATGGACAATCTCTTTCGAAGTATCACGGTTTCGCATGAAAACTCATCTGTTACAAGGAATTTCTTTTTTTTTGAATTTATTTCAACTCCATACTTTTTGTGTATTCAAAATGCACCATTAAAAGACACATCATCAATTTTCAAAACTTTCTGACTTTATTTAGTATTTTTCATGCACTTACTGATTTTTTGGAGCCAAATAACCTTGAAATTGAAAAGCACTTCAAATGAACTCTAAAAAGGTTGAAAGTTGGCATGGTATCATCATTTCACCCACATAGCATGTTATAAAAATTCGAGAGGGTTACGGCTAAAACTGGATGCACTTCGTGTACAAAATGGACAAGCTCTTTCGAAGTATCACGGTTTCGGACGAAAACTGATCTGTTACAAAGGGATTTTATTTTCTTGAAATTATTTGAACTGTGTGTTCAAAATGCCCCATTCCAAGCTACATCATCAATTTTCAAAACTTTTTTGACTTGATTTGGTACTTTTCATGCACTTACTGATTTTTGAGCTAAATAATCCTGAAATTGAAAAGCACTTCAAATGAACTCTGAAAAGGTTGAAAATTGGCAGGGTATTATCATTTCACTCACATAGCATGTGCTAAAAAGTTGAGAGGGTTACGGCAAAAAACTGGACAATCTCTTTCGAAGTATCAAGGTTTCGAAAAAAACTCATCTGTTACAAAGGGATTTCATTTTTTTGAACTTATTTCAACTCCATACTTTTTGTGTGTTCAAAATGCACCATTAAAATCCACATCATCAATTTTCAAAACTTTCTCACTTCATTTGGTATTTTTATGCACTTACTCATTTTTTGAGCCAAATAACCCTGAAATTGAAAAGCACTTCCAATGAACTCTAAAAAGGTTGAAAGTTGTCATGGTATCATCATTTCACCCACATAGCATGTTATAAAAAGTCGGGAGGGTTACGGAGAAAACTGGATGCACTTCGTGTACAAAATGGACATGCTCTTTCGAAGTATCACGGTTTCGGACGAAAACTCAAATGTTACAAAGGGATTTCATTTTTTTCAACTTATTTGAATTCCATACTTTTTGTGTGTTCAAAATCCACCATTCAAAGCCACATCATGAATTTTCAAAACTTTCTGACTTTATTTGGTATTTTTCATGCACTTAGTGATTTTTTTGAGCCAAATAACCCTGAAATTGAAAAGCATTTCAAATGAACTCTGAAAGGGTTAAAACTTGGCATGGTATCACCATTTCACCCACATAACATGTTATAAAAATTTGAGAGGGTTATGGTAAAAACTCGATGCACTACGCGTACAAAATGGACAATCTCTTTCGAAGTATCACGGTTTCGCACGAAAACTCATCTGTTACAAAGGAATTTCATTTTTTTGAATTTATTTCAACTCCTACTTTTGTGTATTAAAAACACACCATTAAAAGCCACATCATCAATTTTCAAAACTTTCTGACTTTATTTGGTATTTTTCATGCACTTACTGATTTTTTTGAGCCAAATAACCCTGAAATTGAAAAGCACTTCAGATGAACTCTAAAAAGGTTGAAAGTTGGCATGGTATCATCATTTAACCCACAGAGCATGTTATAAAAAATTGACAGGGTTATGGCAAAAACTGGATGCACTTCGTGTACAAAATGGACAATCTGTTTCGAAGTATCACGGTTTCAAACGAAAACTCATCTGTTATAAAGGGATTTTATTTTCTTGAAATTATTTGAACTCCATACTTTTTGTGTGTTCAAAATGCCCCATTCCAAGGTACATCATCAATTTTCAAAACTTTTTGACTTCATTTGGTACTTTTCATGCACTTACTGATTTTTTTGAGCTAAATAATCCTGAAATTGAAAAGCACTTCAAATGAACTCTGAAAAGGTTGAAAGTTGGCAGGGTATTATCACTTCACCCACATAGCATGTGCTAAAAAGTTGACAGGGTTATGGCAAAAACTGGACAATCTCTTTCCAAGTATCAAGGTTTCGAACGAAAACTCATCTATTACAAAGGGATTTCATTTTTTAACTCATTTCAACTCCATACTTTTTGTGTGTTCAAAATCCACCATTGAAAGCCACATCATCAATTTTCAAAACTTTCTGAGTTCATTTGGTATTTTTCATGCACTTACTGTTTTAGCTAAATAACCCTGAAATTGAAAAGCACTTCAAATGAACTCTGAAAAGGTTGAAAGTTGGCATGCTATCATAATTTTACCCACATAGAATGTTATAAAAAGTTTAGAGGGTTACGACAATAACTGGATGCACTTCGTGTACAAAATGGAGAATCTCTTTCGAAGTAGCACGCTTTTCAGGCGAAAACTCATCTGTTACAAAGGGATTTCATTTTTGTGAACTTAATTGAACTCCATACTTTTTGTGTGCTCAAAATGCACCATTAAAGGCCACATCAATAATTTTAAAAACTTTGTGACTTCATTTCGTATTTTTCATGCACTCACTGATTTTTTTGAGCTAAATAACCGTAAAATTGAAAAGCACTTCAAATGAACTTTGAAAAGGTTGAAAGTTGGCATTCTATCATCGTTTCACCCACATAGCATGTTATAAAAAGTAGAGAGGGTTACAGCAAAAATTGGATGCACTTCGTGTATAAAATGGACAATCTCTGTCGAAGTATCACGGTTTGGGACAAAAATTCATCTGTTACAAAGGGATTTCATTTTTTTGAACTTATTTGAACTTCATACTTGTGTGTGTTCAAAATGCACACTTTAAAGCCACATCATAAAGTTTCAAAACTTTCTGACTTTATTTGGTATTTTTCATGCACTTATTCATTTTTTTGAGCTAAATAACCCTGAAATTGAAAAGCACTTCAAATGAACTCTGAAAAGGTAGAAAATTGGCATGGAATCATCATTTAACCCACGTAGCATGTTATAAAAAGTTGAGAGGGTTACGGCAAAAACCGGATGCACTTCGTGTACAAAATGGAAAATCTCTTTCGAAGTATCACGGTTTCGCACGAAAACTCACTTTTACAAAGGGATTTCATTTTTTTAACTTAATTGAACTCCATAATTTTTATGTGTTTAAAATGCACCATTCAAATCCACATCCTCAATTTTCAACCCTTTATGACTTCATTCGGTATTTTTACTCATTTTTTTAGCTAAATAACCCTGAAATTGGAAAGCATTTCAAATGAACGCTGAAAGGGTTGAAAGTTGGCATGGTATCATCATTTCACCCACATAACATGTTATAAAATTTTAAAGGGTTACGGCAAAAACTGGATGCACTACGTGTACAAAATGGACAATCTCTTTCGAAGTATCACGGTTTCGCATGAAAACTCATTTGTTACAAGGAATTTCATTTTTTTTTTGAATTTATTTCAACTCCATACTTTTTGTGTATTCAAAATGCACCATTAAAAGACACATCATCAATTTTCAAAACTTTCTGACTTTATTTAGTATTTTTCATGCACTTACTGATTTTTTTGAGCCAAATAACCTTGAAATTGAAAAGCACTTCAAATGAACTCTAAAAAGGTTGAAAGTTGGCATGGTATCATCATTTCACCCACATAGCATGTTATAAAAATTCGAGAGGGTTACGGCTAAAACTGGATGCACTTCATGTACAAAATGGACAAGCTCTTTCGAAGTATCACGGTTTCGGACGAAAACTGATCTGTTACAAAGGGATTTTATTTTCTTGGAATTATTTGAACTCTGTGTTCAAAATGCCCCATTCCAAGCTACATCATCAATTTTCAAAACTTTTTTGACTTGATTTGGTACTTTTCATGCACTTACTGATTTTTGAGCTAAATAATCCTGAAATTGAAAAGCACTTCAAATGAACTCTGAAAAGGTTGAAAATTGGCAGGGTATTATCATTTCACTCACATAGCATGTGCTAAAAAGTTGAGAGGGTTACGGCAAAAACTGGACAATCTCTTTCGAAGTATCAAGGTTTCGAAAAAATCTCATCTGTTACAAAGGGATTTCATTTTTTTGAACTTATTTCAACTCCATACTTTTTGTGTGTTCAAAATGCACCATTAAAATCCACATCATCAATTTTCAAAACTTTCTGACTTCATTTGGTATTTTTATGCACTTACTCATTTTTTGAGCCAAATAACCCTGAAATTGAAAAGCACTTCCAATGAACTCTGAAAAGGTTGAAAGTTGGCATGGTATCATAATTTTACCCACATAGAATGTTATAAAAAGTTTAGAGGGTTACGAAAATAATTGGATGCACTTCGTGTACAAAATGGAGAATCTCTTTCGAAGTAGCACGAAAACTCATCTGTTACAAAGGGATTTCATTTTTTTGAACTTAATTGAACTCCATACTTTTTGTGTGCTCAAAATGCACCATTAAAGGCCACATCATCAATTTTAAAAACTTTGTGACTTCATTTCGTATTTTTCATGCACTCACTGATTTTTTTGAGCTAAATAACCGTAAAATTGAAAAGCACTTCAAATGAACTCTGAAAAGGTTGAAAGTTGGCATTCTATCATCGTTTCACCCACATAGCATGTTATAAAAAGTAGAGAGGGTTACAGCAAAAATTGGATGCACTTCGTGTATAAAATGGACAATCTCTGTCGAAGTATCACGGTTTCGGACAAAAATTCATCTGTTACAAAGGGATTTCATTTTTTTGAACTTATTTGAACTTCATACTTTTCTGTGTTCAAAATGCACAAAGCCACATCATAAAGTTTCAAAACATTCTGACTTTATTTGGTATTTTTCATGCACTTATTCATTTTTTGAGCTAAATAACCCTGAAATTGAAAAGCACTTCAAATGAACTCTAAAAAGGTAGAAAATTGGCATGGAATCATCATTTAACCCACATAGCATGTCATAAAAAGTTGAGAGGGTTACGGCAAAAACTGGATGCACTTCGTGTACAAAATGGAAAATCTCTTTCGAAGTATCACGGTTTCGCACGAAAACTCACTTTTACAAAGGGATTTCATTTTTTTAACTTATTTGAACTCCATAATTTTTATGTGTTTAAAATGCACCATTCAAATCCACATCCTCAATTTTCAACCCTTTATGACTTCATTCGGTATTTTTACTCATTTTTTTGAGCTAAATAACCCTGAAAATGGAAAGCATTTCAAATGAACACTGAAAGGGTTGAAAGTTGGCATGGTATCATCATTTCACCCACATAACATGTTATAAAATTTTAAAGGGTTACGGCAAAAACTGGATGCACTACGTGTACAAAATGGACAATCTCTTTCGAAGTATCACGGTTTCGCATGAAAACTCATCTCTTACAAGGAATTTCATTTTTTTTTAATTTATTTCAACTCTATACTTTTTGTGTATTCAAAATGCACCATTAAAAGACACATCATCAATTTTCAAAACTTTCTGACTTTATTTAGTATTTTTCATGCACTTACTGATTTTTTTGAGCCAAATAACCTTGAAATTGAAAAGCACTTCGAATGAACTCTAAAAAGGTTGAAAGTTGGCATGGTATCATCATTTCACCCACATAGCATGTTATAAAAATTCGAGAGGGTTACGGCTAAAACTGGATGCACTTCGTGTACAAAATGGACAAGCTCTTTCGAAATATCACGGTTTCGGACGAAAACTGATCTGTTACGAAGGGATTTCATTTTTTTGAACTTATTTGAACTCCATACTTTTTGTGTGTTTAAAATGCACCATTCAAAGCCACATCATCAATTGTCAAAACTTTCTGACTTCATTTGGTATTTTTCATGCACTTACTGATTTTTTCAGCTAAATAACCCAGAAATTGAAAAGCACTTCAAATGAACTATGAAAAGGTTGAAAGTTGGCATGGTATCATCATTTCACCCACATAGCATGTTATAAAAAGTTGAGAGGGTTACGACAAAAACTAGATGCACTTCGTGTACAAAATAGACAATCTCTTTCGAAGTATCAAGGTTTCGGACGAAAACTCAACTTTTACAAAAGGATTTCATTTTTTTGAACTTTGTTGAACTCCATACTTTTTGTGTGTTCAAAATGCACCATTCAATGCCACATAATCAATTTTCAACCCTTTCTGACTTCATTTGGTATTTTTCATGCACTTACTGATTTTTTTGAGCTAAATAACCCTGAAATTGAAAAACACTTCAAATGAACTCTAAAAAGGTTGAAAATTGGCATGGTATCATCATTTCACCCACATAGCATGTTATAAAAAGTTGAGAGGGTTACGACAAAATCTGGATGCACTTCGTGTACAAAATGGACAATCTCTTTCGAAGTATCACGGTTTCGCACGAAAACTCATCTGTTACAAAGGGGTTTCATTTTTTTGAACTTATTTGAACTCCATACTTTTTGTGTTTTCAAAATGCACCATTCAAAGCCACATCATAAATTTTCAACCCTTTCTGACTTCATTTGGTATTTTTCATGCACTTACTGATTTTGTTTGAGCTAAATAACCTTGAAACTGAAAAGCACTTCAAATGAACTTTGAAAAGGTTGAAAGTTGGCATGGTATCATAATTTCACCCACATAGCATGTTACAAAAAGTCGAGAGGGTTACGGCAAAAACTGGATGAACTTTGTGTACACAACGGACAATCTCTTTCGAAGTGTAAGGGTTTCGGACAAAAACTCATGTGTTACAAAAGGCATTTCATTTCTTCACATGTAACTATAATGATATAGTTGTGGAGAGAAAGTCTTCACTTTTTCTTCGCTTGTGTCCATTGTGTACAACCTTTTTTGTGATACTCTAGCATGCGATCGAACTTCAACTTCTCTTTTTTAGTTTCGCATTGTCTCTTTGCATCAACAATGACCCGGCGAAGAGCATCATCGGGCACATCGTATGGTTCCTCTTGATCTTCATATTCCCCCGTTGCATCATCACCATATTTAGGAGGCACATAGATGTCATCATCCTCTTCTTCTTCGTTGTCTTCCATCATAACCCATCTTTCTCCATGCTTGGTCCAAACATTATAGTGTGGCATAAAACCCTTAACAAGCAGGTGGAAGTGAAGGTTTTTAGAGTTGGTGAAAGCCTTCGTATTCTCACAGAGAGTACATGGACAATGAATAAAACCATTCTACTTGTTTGCCTCAGCCGCTTCGAGAAAATTATGCAGGCCCTTAATATACTCAGAGGTGCGTCGATCACCGTACATCCATTGTCGGTTCATCTACGTGCGTTATATAATAAAGTGTATTAAAAATCATTACAACATATCATGAATAGAGAAGTGACCAAATTAATGTAAATTCATCATCACATTAAAGCCAAAGTACAATAGTGACCAAAATAAATACATACAGTTCATACATAGTTCTCATTATTGAACAACATATAGCTCTCTAGAGCATCTATTTAAAACATACATCGAAACTATGTAAAAAAATTAAATACAACAACAAATGCGATCATAAACGCTACTAAAGTACCAATTGATCCAACGGCATGATGATATCAAGCCTCAGTATGAATGGCATATTTTCTAATCTTTCTAATCTTCAAGCGCATTGCATCCATCTTGGTCTTATGATTGTCGACGACATCGGCAACATGCAACTCCAACTCCATCTTATCCTCTTCAATTCTTTGTAATTTTTCTTTCAAGTCATTGTTTTCTTTTTTAACCAAATTTAACTTCTTGACAAGAGTTGCTATGTGGGTTGGAATTTCCGGTTCAACTACCTCCTCCTAGATTAAAAAATCCATGTCACGATGGTCGGCATAATTGTCATAAACACTAAATAAAACAAATAATTATAAAAGATAATATATACCACATCTGAATCATAGACAGGACGAGGGCCGGCGGAGGCGGATACGAAAACCATCGCACTATATAATAACAAAAAATAATAAAAGTAAGAAAATTACACAAGTATCTATCTAAATCATACAAGTAAAAACTTTTTCCTTTTAGAAAGAAGAGAAGAAGAAGAGGCTAACCACGGTGGTGTCAGCACCAAGATGGGCGCGGGCGATCGACGGCGGTGAGGACGGAGACAGGACAGGACGGACCGCCAAACCTAGACAAATCTTAAGGAAAATGGAGCTTGGACAAGGAGCTTCGAGAGGAGAAACCTTAAGTGTGGCTTGGGCATTTCATCAAACACCTCATGTGCATAGGAGGTGAGCTAGAGCACCACAAAGCTCTCCCCTCGCCAACCAGAAAAATAGAGCAATCTAGAGTGCTCTGCTCACTGGTGAGGGGGTATATATAGGCATCTCATTGGTCCCGGTTCATGGTTGGAACCAGGACTAAAGGACCCCCTTTGGTCCCGGTTCCGGCCACGAACCGGGACCAATGGTTGTGGTCCAGGAGCGAGGCACATTGGTCCCGGTTCGTGTCTGGAACCGGGACCAAAGGGTCCAGACGAACCGGGACCAATGGCCACGTGGCCCTGCCGGCCCCCTGGAATCACGAACCGGGACCGATGCCCCCATTGATCCTAGTTCGTGACTGAATTGGGACTAATGGGCTGGCCCGCTCTGGACCAAAGCTCTGTTTTCTACTAGTGGTTATTGGACATGTGGCACAAAGTAATTGCGCAAGGACACGTGAGTAGTTCTTTTGTTTGCCCACATAGGATCGTGTGGGCTGCCTTCTGGTTATGCCAGACGTGTGATCGGATGTCTAATATGCCACGTGTGTGGTGAATATGGACCAAGCTTTAAACAGTACTACATTCGTCCTGGTTTATTGGTTCCCTTTGTAATTCGTGTCAAATTTTGACCAATGATTTAACTAATAAAATGTCAATGCATAAAGAAAGGGCAACCCAGTGCATGTAGCTCCCGCTTGCGTAGGGTTCGGAAAAGGGTCCGACCACTCTGGGTCTATAGTATGCAGCATTTCTCTGCATTTTTGCAAGAGGCTGTTTTTAGGACTTAGAATCCGTAACCTCATGGTCATAAGGCAACAGCTTTATCACTGTGCCAAAGCTCCCCTTCAATAAAATGTCAATGCATGTCAACCAAAATTATATCATTAGATCGTATTTGAAAATAGTTTTCAGCGACATATTTTTTTACGACATGCATACACATTTTGTTAGTTAAATCGGTGATCAAAACTTGACACAAAATACGATGAGGACCAATAAACCAGAACAGAGATAGTAGCTTCCTTGAACAAAGAAATCGTCTAGCCATCACAGCAATAGTCTCACCTGAGGTTCCATGCAACGTAACCAACCGAAGTGATTTCCGTGCAGGCACCCGGGCGGTCAAGATCATAATCTAGAACATCATTTTTCGTTCTTGATCTCTTTAAGATCAACACCACAAGAATATCGTTAAATTGCATATGCAGGCCTCGCTGATACTATTTAATTGCATATGTTTAACCAGCTCATCTAAAAGAACTAGGAAAAGGATCAGTCATTTTACACACCCACTTGCAACTCGTGGATAATTTGCACAAGAGAAGAGTATGTCCCTGTTATAGCTAGCCACCAGCAAGCCCAACATCAGTATTCCGATGATTGCCACAGTCTCCAAAGCCGTGAGAGATGTAGCTCCGAAGATTCTGACATAGCAGAGGCACGGCAGCAGCATGCACGCGCACACACTGAGCAGGGAACCCACCAGCGCCATGAGGTACCCGAAGAAAGGCAACGCGATCGCCACGACCACCGTGCTCAGCACCAGCAGCGTCCTCACCGCCACGGAGACCGCGGCTCCCTCGCCTACCACGCCACGAAACCTTTCCTCCATGGCCGCCGCGATCGGCGTGACTGTTGACCCAGACTGCGCCGTCGAGTACTTTCCGACGGCAGGCGACGATCGAAGACGAACGACGGAGTAGCGAAGCAACGCTGGCTTGTGATCGATCCACCCTCAGCGTAAAGCTAGCCTCAAGCTAGCAATCGATCCTTGTGTGGACGTGTGGTAGTAGTACTACTAGCACTTCTGGCCGGAACAACACACAATATACCCACGTAGACAACCAGCCGATCGATCTATGCTTTGATCGAACAAGCTCCTAGCAACGCACGCACTCAGATTGTTTGATGGCCACAGGAGCGTGTCGCTCCTGTCTTGATTTGTATTGACTTTACAAATCCACGGTTCGATGTGTTTAGAAGCCAAGGTACAAGCATATATATAGAACCAGCTAGCTATCCAATACTACTCGGTTGCTAATTCTAGTCCTATTAGGATACATGTACGTAGACGAGTCGGACACCACCGGCCACTGGGAGAATTAGTCGGGTTTAATTCTAACAATCACCCCCTTAATCACGACGTCGTCACGTCACAGCTCCGACGCCGATCCTTCTTTCCATCATCAAAAACTTCTCTCGATCCAAAGCTTCGGTTAGGATGTCCGCCAGCTGATCATCGGTGCGATTATAATTGACCTTCGTCTCCTCTTCTTCCACGTAGTTCTTGATGTAGTGATACATCGTATCAATGTGCTTTTCCCTGTCACGTCGCACATGATCCTCACGTAGAAAAATAATAGACTCGCTATCAACAATAAGCACCACTTGTTCCAGATCATGATCCATGAGATCACCGTGTAGCCTCCCTAGCCACACACCTTGACACTCTGCTCCACTTGCAGTTGATGTCACCACTTCCTGCTTTTGAGATAGCCAGCTTACTATGCTTTCACCAAGAAAATATGTCATGCCCGATGTACTCTTACGGTCGTCAACAATTTCTTCCTTGTCACTATCACTATAGCCGAGTAGTTTCACCATCTCCTTCTTGCTCAGCTCAAAATGAGGTTCCGTTGAAGCATCAATTTGATTGCAATATTTCATGCCATAGTTTTCATGAACTTTCCTTGCGTATGCCTCCTGGCATAGTGTGATCCCCTCTGGCTTTTGTTGTACCTCGATCCGGAGGTAGTCACTTAATAGCCCTAGATCATCTATCTTGAAAAGCTCCTTCATTTGTAGTTTGAACTTTACAATCACCTCTTCATCTGCTCCAGTTACCAATAGATCGTCGTCGTAGATGCCAACTAGTAGACGATCCCTTCCTTCACCTTTCTTGTACATTGCATGCTCCAGTGGGGCTTTCTCAAATCCAAGAGAAATCATCGTCTGATCAAGTTTGATGTTCCATGCCCGAGGGTCTTCCCATAGCCCATACAAGACTTTGTGAAACTTCAATACCTTGTGTTCTTCTTCCTCTTTGATGAAGCTCGGTGGTTGATTCACATACACATCCCCTTCGATCTCGTCGTTCAAAAAAGTGGATTTTACATCCATGTGATGTATCTTCCATGATTCTTGAGCCGCGAGAGCGATGAGTAATCTCACCGATTCCATCTGTGCAACGGGAACGAACACTTCTTCGATGTCCACACCTTCATCTTGCATGTACTCTTTGGCCACTAGCTTTGCGTTGTGCTTCACACACCCTTCGGCATCTCTTTTGATCTTAGATTCCCACTTGAGATCCATGGTTTTTTCATCATTGTTGGGAAGATCCACAAGCTCCCATGCATTGTTGTCATGGATCGACCCAAACTCTTCTTCCATAGCATGACGCCAACACTCCTTCGTATTTGCGCCTTCGAAATCTGCCGTTTCCTCGGCAATTGCTAGACACCCTTGCCCACTCCCTTTGATCTTTACCGGGTCAATCGTTCAGAGATTATTCTCCGGATAAGGGTGTAACACCGGCTGTAGCTTTATGGGTATAGGTGATGGTGTCCTTTCCTTCATTACTGTCGGAGACAACGTGTTGTTTTCTGCTACGTGCGTTTCATTTGGCGAAGCAAAAATTCCAACACGAGTTGAGCTTGCTGACTTTTTACTTGAACTAGGCACCAATGCAGATTGGCCTCCTTCTCCCTCTGGGCCACGCTGGGCAGCCTTCACGCCTGAATTGCAGCCTAGTGGAACTTCTCTTGACGAGCCAATCCCATCCGTTCCACCACTTAAAGATCCTCCACACAGGCCACCAGCAGCTCCACCCCGAACTGGGTAGCTACTGTTGTTCTTTGGCCTCTCTGGTCCATCTCCTTCCTGCATCCCAAACGTATCACAAGGGTCACGGTTGCCATTGCTAGCTATTGTGCTCATGTCTGCTTTTGTATCATCGTCAACAGAACTACCATTTGTGTTTGTAACATCGACACAAATTTCTGAATTATGTCTCACATCAGTAGCTTCGACACGAGTTTTGGAATCACCCCTCATGTCTGTAACAAGGCCGCTTCTCCACGGTGGAGCACATGCAATGATCGCTTCCTTCGCTCCAGCAAAGTTGGCACTTACACCCGTAGCATTGATGTAAGTTTCAGAATCACCCCCTCCCCCCCGCATCCGTAGCATCGACACGAGTTTCGAACCATGATCTTGAGAGCAAACTTGTCCTTCACGGAGCACGGCAATTTCTTTAGCCGACAATTGAAGAACTGGATCCTCCTCCTCCACGAGTTCACATATCAACATCATGTCACCTTCATCTCCTTGCTGGGCCATGAGCGCTTTCTCCTTCGGGGGAGTCTTGCACTCTGACTTGAAGTGCCCCATTATGCCACAGTTGTGACACTTGATCTTGCGCTTGTCGAACTTCTTGTTCTTCTTCGGAGCGCCGTGACTCGCGTTCTTCTGACTTTGTTCGTTTGGCGCATGATCTTGGCGAGTGTAACTACTTGAGCCCTCACCTTCCCTTCTTGAGTCCAGCGCCTGCCACTGAGCCCGCGTGAGCATGACATGCTCATCGTTCCTCCCGTCCCCGAGACTGTACCGCATACACTCGCCGTGAGCCTTGTAGCGTCTGACGAGATCATCAATGGAGAGAGTGGCGAGATCGATGCACTGCTCGATCGCAGTGACAATTTGCATGTACCGGGGAGGAGCCACGCGCAAGAACCTACGGACAACCGAGGCCTCCGTGAGGTTTTTTCCAAGTGCGCGAATCCGATTGACGAGAGTAGCTACCCGTGAAGCGAACGCCTCAACGGACTCATTGTCGCCCATGACCAAAATCTCATAGTTCCTTAAGAGAGTTTAGAGATTGGCTTGCTTGACGCGGGTGTGTCCCTCGAACATGAGCTTCAAGGTATCCCACGCCTCTTTTGCCGTTTCTTTGGCGATTAGGTGTTGAAGGACATCCATCGGCATCACCGAATAAATCGCTGACGCCGCTTGCCGATCCTTGCGGTGCTCCGCTCCCTCCTTGAAAGCGTCGCCTCCTGGATCGACTGCGTCCCACAACTCATTGACGTGAAAACCACACGCCATCAAGGCCTTCTAGACCCCGAAGTTCTCGTGATCGAACCGTGGATATGACGAACTCGCCGGGGCAGCAAATATTTTAGCCGTACCGGAGTACGCCGCCAGCTGCTTGGTCTTGTCGTTCTCCGACATGATCTTCCATTACTAAAAGATCAACCTCACTCTAGATACCAATTGTTGTCCCACACCGCGCAGTCGAGTACTTTCCGACCACACGCGACGATCGAAGACGAACGACAGAGTAGCGAAGCAACGCTGGCTTGTGATCGATCCACCCTCAGCGTAAAGCTAGCCTCAAGCTAGCAATCGATCCTTGTGTGGACGTGTGGTAGTAGTACTACTAGTATTTCTGGCCGGAACAACACACAATATACCCACGTAGACAACCAACCGATCGATCTATGCTTTGATCGAACAAGCTCCTAGCAACGCACGCACTCAGATTGTTTGATGGCCACAGGAGCGTGTCGCTTCTGTCTTGATTTGTATTGACTTTACAAATCCACGGTTCGATGTGTTTACAAGTCAAGGTACAAGCATATATATAGAACCAGCTAGCTATCCAATACTACTCGGTTGTTAATTTTAGTTCTATTAGGATACATGTTCGTAGACGAGTCGGACGACACCACCGGCCACTGGGGAATTAGTCGGGTTTAATTCCAACAGTGACCACGAGCGCATACTTCGAGAACGGCATGACCACCGTCGTGTATATGGCGATCCTGGAGCTGAGCCTCGCCGCCGGTAGGTTGAGCGTCAGCTGGGACTGCACGCCGTCGCCGTACATGAGGTACCCCAGCACGGCCATTGAACCGTAGTTGAGCGTGCGCAGCACGAATCATATCGCTAGCATCTGGTTTATTAATTAGGAAGAGAAGTTAGTATTTACGTTTGGCATATCGTAGGATTATGACCATCCATCTTCAGCAGCAGATCGACGAGGCGCGCGAATACTAAATTACTATTAACTTTGGGAACTGAGATTTTTGCTTCATGGATGTGTACAGCGTCGGGAACACCGCGTGTGTACAGTAGCAGAAGGTGTAGAGGGCGAGAGCGGTGGGGAGGCCGGTGAACCGCAACGGCGTAGTGCCTCGCCCAGAGAACCCGACGCCGTCGACGGCCGCGGCCCAGAGCACGCTGAGGACGATGGCGACCGACGCGAACACGCCTGCCGCGGAGACGTAGGCGAGGACGCCAAGACTGCGCAGCCACGTCGTGGGGGCGACCATGAGCGCCACTAGCACGACGAACAGCTGTTTCCCCGCAAGCGACACGGGCCCCAGGCGAACGCTGGCGCCGGGGAAAAGCTTGTCGAGGTTGTCGCCATCGAGGACGAGGAAGCCGATAGCCATCTCCTCAAATGTCACATCGAAGACCAGCTTGGCCTTGGTCATCCAGTAATGCTGATCTCTAGTGCAGTTTTCAAAAATCCCGTCTGGGTATCTATCTGAAATAGCCTCACGGGTGTACGGTTCCCATATAATCTGATCCTCGTGCAGACTATCAAACTGCGTCGTGAAGGAGGGGTAGCAGCTCCTCACCTGGCTAGACGTAAACTGTCTCTGCACATCACAGCAGACATTAGTATGTAAAATTGAATAGCGAGAAATAAACATAAGTAATTCATATTCGTAATAATGAAAATACCTCTCTCCGTGCCCAAACAGATCCCACAGTAGGCAAGTCACCGATACAAGGCACGTAATGTCCAGCAATGTCGTCCTTGCCAAAAGGTTTGTCAACGCTCACATAGGGACGACCAATGGGGAATCTCTCATAAGACCAAAGCTGCAACAGAAGTGGACATCCGAGAAGACCAGATTTCCTAGACCTCAACTGGCAAGCTTTGCAGAGGCCTCTGTACGTAGCTGCTAACACGGCAGAACCAAAACTCCTTGGCGCAATGTCCTCAGGGGAACGTGCGTCAGCTATCTCTCGTGCAATGCCGATCAATCGTGCATCTACAGTGGTCACGTGGTTCTCTGTGAACATAGTCTTGCCAAACAACCACATAATATATGTCTCTAGGGACCGGTCAACATGTGGCTCTGACAACTGATAAGTGCGATAACCTAACGCAACAATCTGAAACTGGCTGAACCACCTGAAAATAGGCCCGTGTCGATCGCTTTCTAGTGCGGTGGTTGTTGGCACCGCAGCCAGAAAGCTGTTAATTTAACCTGGTCTTTTTCCATTTTCTTCCTAGCAACGACCTGTTTCTTAGTGAACTCACCTAGTTTGGACCAAATGAAATCGTATTTTCGCCGCTGGTTCTGCTTGCATAACTTATTGAACAAGTTCATCAACCGTTTGTTCTTGAACTGTGAGAAAAAATTAGCACCAAGATGGCGCATGTACCACCGGCTTTGCAAGTCCTTCCAAGGTGTTGGCTCGTCAGCAGTTGGATTACTCAGTGTCTTCACGACCTTCAATATACCGGGATGTCTGTCATGAATGAGACACACATTTGGTCTGTCCTTCACGATCGCACTTTTAATTTGACGGAAGAACCATACCCAACTCGGAAAATTCTCACCCTTCACAAATGGCATGGCTAGTGGGATGATTTGGTTGTTCCCTTCCACACCAATAGCAGTCAGGATTTGCCCTTTGTATTGCCCAGTCAGGAACGTACCATCCACAAACATCACTGGAGGACAATGCCTGAAAGCTTCTATGCACATACCGAAAGAGAAGAATACATGTTTCAATACCTTGTAATCCGGTATGCTTTCCAACCTCATGTGCTGAATGTTAACATAAGTGTCGAGATTCCTCTCCTTCAGTATGTCAAGGAGACGGACAACATTATCATAGGAGTCGAAGAATGTCCCAAACCTCTCCTCCATCGCCTTCTGCTTAGCTCTCCAAGCCTTCCCATATGGAATGTCATACTTCCATCTGACCTTCACTGCGGTCTGGATGTGCTTTGCTTCCATATCTTTCTTCTCCACTATCTCAGTATACATGAGTTGCGCTATGAGAGTTGAAGTAAGGTTTGGATGACGAGCCAACATGTTTTTCCTAACACAATTATGTGGTACAACATTTGTCACAACCAAGTGGATGTGATACTTTGGCACACCTTTGCAGGACAACCTGATTCAGCACACTTCACGGTATATTTCGTTGGACTAGATATGTGTATCCGGAAAACCCTCTGGGTAGACATAGCCCACTTTATCACCGCATACTTCAATTTCTTCTTGTGTCAAACATAGCCCCGATCTGGACTTGGTTCAGATTATATTGCCATGGAGTCTCATGGCCATCGTTGACAGTAAATCCGGCGGATATGTCCTACTCCCATGCAGCAGGAATTGGTACCTCCTCCTCATCCTCGGAATTTTCAGAATCAAGTTGCTCTGCATTACCATCCTCGTCCTCTTCCTCCATCACCCTCTGCATTTCCTAGCCTTCATCGTCCCCATCAGCAACACCAGAGGCAACTAATACTACCGATTGAATACTCTGACCAGCATTAACAAAATCTGACTCATTCTCCGCTTGAGTATCATTCACATCCGGTGGTTGTGACCCGGATACATAAATCTCGTTAGCCACTTGACTACTCTGGCCTGGATCATACCCCACGGTTGGCGATATGATGTTCTCCTCCTTCGCCACTGGTTGCACTAGGGCATAAGGATGGATTCTTCGGTCTCTGCAACGACTTAACAGAGACAACCAATGATGGCTCCTGTCTATCAGTAACAAATACCAGTTGACATTTTTATAGGAATTGGTCCACAAGGCATTAATACTAACGGAACAAACATCGGGATCGAGGCCAAAACTAGTGGTCAACCAATGCTTCAACTGCCTAATGTCCACTCTGTCCGGGTCTGAAAGTGTCATCTCTCCTGTTTTGAGCTCGCTAAGATCAACGCCAAACTCATTATATCGAACATTGTCAGGGCCATAATACACAGTCAAATTTACGGATTCAGACATTTTAACCTGTCACCACATTGCCAGCTTCTCAGTATTCCCAACGAATAAATAGACAGTGAAATAAAAATATACACTACAATGCATCTGCAGATTCTAAAAATAATACACTAAAATGTACCTCCACTCCGACTAGCTAAACGTACACTACGACTAACTAAACCTACACTATGACTAACTAAACCGAGTAACTTAAACAAAACTAATAATATACCTCCACTAACTAATACGATAGTCATATAACTCCACTAAATAAACCGACTAACTAAAACTAAATTCAGTACGCTCTACAAACATAAACTAATTTTACGATTATTAAAAATAATACCGGAAAAAAACAAAAACTAACAGCAAAAAATATACCTTCGACGCGTGAATGCACTTCTTCTTCCTCTCCACCTTCTTCTTCCTATACACCGCTCCACCCTCTCACCATTGATGACTCCACCATCACACACTTTTCTCCTCCAAACGAACAAACCAATACCCCGTTTCAAAAAAGAAAATCGTCGGTCGGGGGAGAACAACGCGATCTACCCTTTCATTGGATTGAAATGTGAAATGGCTGGAGGGAATGAGAGAACAAGAGGGGGACAAATTCGGGCGAAATAGGAGGAAAATAGGAGCTGGAGGAGGAAGAAGAAGCCCGGCCGCTTCGGCCTTATCCACGGGCCTGTCGGCCTAGTGGCGACCGACGGGTGGCCAGTCGGCCACGTGGCGACCGACGGGTGGATATCGGCGCGGTGGAGGCTGACGTCCCCTGGTCGGCCAAGTGCAGGCTGATGGGCCCCTGGTTGGCCCAGTGTCGGCCGACAGGGGTCTAGTTCTGATTTTTTTTCAACTGGCCCTCCTGTTTTCAAATTTTAAAATATTTTAACGCTAGTTTTGAAAAAAATTCCTCGGGGTGAGGAGGGGAAGAGATGAAGCGGCATGTGACTTTTATAGAAGAAGAAAAAAGAGTATAATAAAAGGCAGTACTAAGCGTCGGTGCAAGAGTTCAAATTTGGGCCGGTCGCCTAGCAGCCATTCGATTAGATTAGCAATGACCGTTGAATTCTTATCTTTTTTTCACGAATTCACAGTACACAGGTCGTTCCGTACACATGGATAAGCTCCCCTCGCCTCATAAGAACGCAGCTCCATACCTGTGCGCAGCTCCGATGAGGGCACAATCGTCGGCCGCTCGCACCCGACGCCTCGCAACGCTGCCCTCCGTTGCTTACCGCTAGTCCCGGCTTCTACCTCTAGCCAGCCATCTCGGGCACTATCGATGCCCCACTCCCTGCTGGTTGCAGTAAAAAAAGGACAGTCGGTCCCAGCACGTTGTCACGCCGGTCACAGCATCCGCGCCGGCGTGACTACCGCCGTCGCAACATTGCCTCACGTGCTTCAGCCTACACCATCCTTTTTTATTTGCCTGTAGTAGCATTTGATTTCTCTGGTTCCAGCTTTTTAGTTTGCCGGTTGAAACATTTTCTTCTATCGATGAAGCTCCTGAATTTCCGGCTCCGCGCAAGGGGTCGCCTTGCAGCTCTAGCGGACCGCCCTCGCAGCTTAGTTGGACCGCGATTTCGGCCCTTGTGACCATGGTTGCAGCTCCCATTCCCTGGTTGCAGCATGCTATGCCGGCGACCGTGTCGTCTGCCATAACCAATGCAGCAAAAAAAAGTCGTCGGTAGTATCAAAAACCAACAACGGTTGTAGCAAACAAATTGTCTTTCGTCGTCTCGTGGTGACTGATTGTCGCAAAAACCGATGCAGGTTGTGGCACCGAGGCTCGTCGGTTGTAGCAAAAAATCACCATGGTTGTAACCTCGATAGCTCGCGAAGCGCGTGGTTCCAACAAGCCGAAGATGCTGGTGCAGTCCCATGGCCGAGATCGAGGGGGATGGGTGAAGGTTGGGTGGTTCAGTGGACGAGAATGGTGGGATGGCTTGTTGAAGATTGAAGAAGGAAAGGTAGAAGATGACACCATAAAAGATAAAAGGGAAAGCAAAGGGTGGGTGGGCCATATGGGAACGCGTGGCACATGGGTATTAGGGGGCATGCTGCGGGGGCATTCGATCCCAGCTGGATCCCGCGGCTTGCGTGCGACCGACGGAGCGTTCGGCTGGCGCCCCGGCCCCAATCGTTTACCTATAATAAAAGTATCTCAACTAAGTTCCCTTTCCAACTCAAAAATAAATACTATAAACACTAAGTTCCCTTTCCCATATTAAAATAAATGGATCACGGGGAGTTGGGACAAAAAATAATCTCCAACAAGTCTTAATGTGAATTTTTAGGGACTCTTTATCGCCTGAGTTCTTCGCCATCTAAGGGAAGATGTTTTTTCCGTAAATCTTTCCTTAAAAGTGCCAACAGTTGACAAGGGTTGGATCAATGATGGGCCATGAACAAGTATGAGATCGACGGATATAAGGGTTTGCTGGGTGGGTTTCATCCAACCCTCGTTCCTCTCTCCACCTTCATCGCCCCCTCTACCAAAGGTGATTGCATGTGCACTATGAGCTTGGTTCCTCAAGGTCCTACTTTCGGGTGGTGACAATGCCCTCGATGATGGATCGCATATGAACAAACCAGGTTCCCCACCTTGATACCCTCCATGGCCGCCCCCATTTGGTCGTGCTAGGGGCAGATCCGATCTAGATCGAGCCAGGTGGGGGGAGGAGAAGGGATGGGAGGAGTATGAACAGAGGGGACATAAGAACTGGAGAAGGGAGGAGAAGCGTAAAAGGTGTGAGGAGGAGATTTGGTGCGCTGATCAATGTCGTTGTGTTGAGGAGGGGGAAGCGGATGGGGAGCGACACCTCGCTTAGAGGATCTCTAGCCGTGCCCCCTGTACCCCCAAGCCGCATTTTAGCACCAGCGGTTAAAAAAGTCCCAGTCATACCCCCAAGTCGTCGTTTTGCGCCGGATTTGGACAAAACTAGCCCCGACAACCCCAGGCCAAACCCAGGTCCCTGGGGGCACTTGAGGCGTCCGGTGCTATTATTTGCATGCCCAGACCCCACCTACAGCCTTTCTCCTCTCTCTCCTCACTTTTTCTGTTAGGCTCACCCATGTGCATGCAAAAAAGGAATCTCTCCTCTCTCTCTTTCTTTGTCCACATTTGTGGGCTGGGTGGGGGAACAGTTGGAAAACTTTTCACCCCAAGTGCATAAATTCCGCCGGGCAACCCCAGGAGGACGAAAAAATGTCTCTTGGGGGGCACAATGGCTGAAGATTCTCTTAGGCCCACAAGGAAGGTGAATCGGCTCCTAGAGAGTGGGGCTTGGCAGAGGCACAATGCGGAGAGGAGGCTGGACGGGGCAAGGATGGGTGGAGTCACCGTCGAGATTTTCGTACTCGCGCGATGACGACAACCACTACTTCCAGGTCAGATTCTATAGCTCCAGGTACCAGGAGATTCCACCACGTAATGCATCTCTCGTTCCCCTAGTAAAACATTTGCTACTGATGTTCTGGGTTTGAATTTGAAGAAGATTAGCGATGAGCATGGTATGCTTGTGAAATAGATCTCTCTAGCTAATAATGCAAGTCTTTCTATTATAAACTCGAGCAGCTACTCGAGATATCTCTCTAGTTGTTGCATCCACCTTATAGCGGTGTTATGGATGTGGCTGGGGCATGCTATGTTTAACTTCCAAAAAGGAGTCTTGGGGATTTGATCCAGCTAGGCTCGGTTTGAATATTTTGATCAGAGAATCTACTTAATATCTGCAATTGATTCCGAGGTCAGATCACAAGATCATTTACGTTAGGATTTTATTAGAGTGATCCAAGTGATTTTCTAGTAAGCAAACTGAACAAGAATTTTAGTTTGGGTATAGTGTGTGGGATAAAATGGCGATTTTATGTTAAATCCGCTTCTAAGACTAAATTCATAGTTAGATCCCCCAATGCTTAGGTTCTAGACAATTTGGCATATTTTGGGAAGGTATTTATGGAAACAATGAAGGCGGCGTTGTGGATATCTCTAAGGGTGTTGGAGATGTAAAACCAGTGGGTTACCCGGAGGAAGCTTGGTTTGTACTTAAAGGAATTCCTATGAAATATGACAACATGGATACTATTTTCAGAGTGACTACTATGGTGGGGAAACCTCTAGCTCTAGACCCTAATAGACCAAGAAACTTTTCTTTTGTGAGAATTAAAATGGGTTGGCTCGACGTTGGGCTAGTAACTACATCCAAGATGGAGAAATCAAGGGAACCTTATATGAGTTCCATTTTCGCAGAGAGGTGACTGGGGCTCCTAATACTAAAAAAATCTCATTGAGTGAGAGGAGGATCCTAGGCAAAACTAGAACAACAAAAAATAGAGAAATGAATGAGGGAGTGGGGATAGTACTGAGACCAATAATTTGCAGGCTGGTAATGAGAAAAATGAAGGGTCGTGGTTTATGAGGGGTGATGGAGGAGAAAATAGGTAGAGTTGTGTGGAACTATCAATTATTAGAGAAGTGTAAGGAGAGGAAAGCTTTGGAAAGGACAAAAATGATTAGGAGACTTCTGGCAGCATTTCTTTCGGGATGGGATCCCATGAGGCCATTAACTGTGATGGAGTTGACACATCAAATAGTAGTAATCTGTAATCTATCCCGATTCCTCGGGGAGCTATTATACTTTTCAATCATTTACTACTTGAATCCATGGATTTGTCGTCTGCTTGCTGATGGCAAAGAGAATCTTTGCCGTCAACTTACAAAAAACAGACGACAAAGTATGAGCTGATGGCAAAGGAAATCTTTGTCGTCAGCCCATACTTTGCCATCTACCAGCAGATGGCAAAGCACCCAAAAGCAGACGGCAAAGAGCACGAGGGGGCCCACTGGACCATGGGTCAACCTGATGGCGTGGATGCTATATGCGGCTCTTTGTCGTCAGCCTTTTGCCTCTTTGCCGTACGGGGGCAGACGACAAAGAGGATGGCGACCTAACGGCTAACGGCCGTGCCCCGGCCCCACCCCACCCCTCTCTCCCCTTCTCCCCATCTCTCACTCTCACTTCCCTTCCTCCCCATCTCTCACTCTCTCTACCGCAAACCACCGTGGCACCGCCGGAGCCAGCCCTCCCCACGGCGAGCCCTCCCTCCCCGCGGCCCTCCTCCACCATCACCTCCTCCCTGCGGCCCTCCTCCACCACCGCCCATCCCCACGGTGAGCCCCCTCCCCCTCTCGCCGCCCCTCCCCAGCGCCGCCCCCACCACCTCAGCTCCCTACGACGAGCCCCCTCCCCACGAAGAGACCCCTCCCCCCTCGTTGCCCCTCCCCGTGCCGCCCCCACCATCATGGCGAGCCCCCCACCCGTGGCGAGCCCCCTCCCCCCTTGCCGCCCCTCCCCCTGGTCACCCTCCTTCACCCATGCCTCCCCGCGACGCCCCACCGCCGGAGCTCAACGCGGCGCCGCCCCCTCTCCTCGGCCTTCCACCCCCGCGCCGGCCCTCCTTCACCATCGCGGCGGCCCTCCTCCACCGGCCCTGCAAGGTGAGATTTTTATTTTTTCCGTTTTTACTGTTCAGTGGCTTGTTTTTTCTGTTTAGTTTAGGTTAGTGCTAGTGCTAGTTTAGTTTAGTTTACTGTTTTCCCCATTTTTTATTGTTTAGTTTAGTTAGCGCTAGTGCTAGTTTAGTTTAGGTTAGTCCTAGTTATTAGTGTTAGTGCTAGTGCTAGTGTTTAGATAAGAATAAGGAATAGAAGAAGAAGGAAAAAAAGAAAAAAGGAAAAGGGAAATGAATAAAAGAAGAAGAAGAAGAAGAAGAAGAAGGAAAAGAAGAAGGAGAAGAAGATGAAGAAGAAGAAGAATAAGAAGAGGAGGAGGAGGAGGGGGAGAAAGAAGAAGAAGAAGAAGAAGAAGAAGAAGAAGAAGAAAAGAAGAGCCCCTGACCCCTGACGCCACTAACCCCCAACCTCCAACGCCACTGTCCCTCGACCCCCGACGCCACCGACCCCCGACGCCACTGACCCCCAACGCCACCGACCCCCGACCCCCGACCCCCGACGCCATCGACCCTCAACCACCGACGCCACCGACCCCTGAACCCTGACACCACCGACCACCAACCCCCACCCCCCAACGCCACTGACCCCCAACGCCACTGACCCCTGACGCCACTAACTCCCGACGCCATTGACCCCCGACACCTATTATGCCTCCTGTTGACCGAAAAGGTGCTCTTCGGTCTTCCAGAGGCCGAGGAGGTTATAGTTTTGTAAATTATGAGTTAGGTCACATATTTTATGATTTTGTTATAAAAAACATCATATTTGTGTTGATTGGGTGAATTTCAATGTGCAGTTGTTCGACGACCTCCCCGTGCATTTGACGAGCTCCCCTGTTGTGTTCATTGGTGAGCACAAATGACATCTCCTCCCCCGCCCCCCTTAATTTGCGCGGTTCTGGTCTTCGTGCCAATGAAAATTGCTAGCTATAGGTCTCTTCAATCATCAGTATGTGTGACCAGTATGCGTCTCCCGTTTGAAAGGGCGGCATCTATAAATATGCAGGTCTTTGCATATTTATAACCGCCATCCTTTCGAATTGTCCAACGTTATCCATGGACAGCCCGAGTATGTGTAGATTGGGTTCGTTTTCCCATATGCTATGTTCCGGATCTGATGCGGAATTTCGTCAGTGCCTCCGTGTTGTACTCCGGGTACACATTCTCTCTACTTATTGCCGAGACGTGTATTAGGAGAACATCGCGGGGGGGGGGGGTGCTGCCGAAATTCTACGTCGGATTCGGAGCAGAGCATGGGAAAACGAACCCAATCTACACATACTCTGGTGGGATTAGGACCTATCTCTACCTATTAGCTTGTAGGTTGCATGGACGTAATAAAACTGACAAACTTGATTAACGGATGAATATAGATGATGCATTAGATATATATATATATATATATATTTCTTGTGTGTTTAGTAGGTATGCAAGATGAGTGATCGTTCTTGGATGTACACCGGTCACCCTAGTCAGAAAGAAATGAACATTGAATGGTTAACAAAAACCAAGGGGTTTCTGAGCGTCGCATTTGCAAATGGCCAGGAAATAACCTGGTGCCCTGTGTCCGATACGACAACCATAAAAAGTGGACACGGGATGAAATGGGTAAACACTTGTAGAAGTGGGGTTTTACGCCTGATTATACGGTGTGGAGATTTATGGTGAGTGTGCCCAACTTGCCAGAGCTGAGGTTGTTCATCGTCGCACCAACGAGCATGGTACTGGGATCGAAGACATGGTGCAAGACTTTGATGATGCTCGGAATTCGGATGATGAGATGGAGGAATCTTCAAAGGCCTTCTATGAAATGTTGGAGTCTTCAAAACGCCCACTCCACAAGCACACTGAGCTTTGTCAGCTGGATGCCATCGCGCAAGTAATGGCTCTGAAGGCTCGGTTCAACCTAGGCAAAGAATGCTACAACGCGATGATGATGATATTTGGACACTTTCTACCCAAAGTCCATGTATTGCCAACAAACCTGTACCGGTAGGACAAAATCCTACGTGCGCTTGAGATGCCCTATGAGAAGATAGATGCCTGTGAGAATGGATGTGCCTGTTTAGGCTGGAGTATGCGGGCTTGAACTATTGTCCCATTTGCAACTCTTTGAGGTATGTTGTGGTAGACAACGGTATGGGTGAGAAGAGTCAGACCAAAATCCCAGTTAATGTTCTTCGGTATATGCCAATCATACCAAGACTTCAACATCTTTTCATTGTTGAAGAGACGGCCAGACAGATGACGTGGCATAAATTGGGCAAAAGAACCAAACTAGATGCGTATGGGAATCCGATGTTGGGACACACTTCAGACGCTTTTGCGTGGAAGCACTTCGATGCAATACATAAGGATAAAGCGTCAGATCCAAGGCATCCTCGAGTCTCCATCAACACAGATGGGTTCCAAGTGTTTGGTATGATGGCAACCCAATACAGTTGATGGCCTATATTTTCCTCTCAATCTCTGAAAAGAAAGAACATTTTCTTGATGTTGATAATTCCACGGCCCAACTATCTAGGGAAGAATATGAATGTGTACACACAGCGGCTTAAGGATGAATTGCAAGAGGCTTGGGATGGTGGAATCAAGACATATGATGCTGCTACAAAAAAAATTCAAAATGCATGTGTGGTACATGTGAAAGCACATTTGCTCCCTTGGTGGTTTTGGTAATTAATAACAACATATTAGTCGTTGAACTAATATCTTCACCAAGTATATTTCAGAAAAAGTCAATGATGGGAATGGCAAAAGGATTGTGGAATTACCCCAAGATTTAAGGAAATGGGTTGGCCAAGCTTCAAGCAAGAGGACTCTACATTTTGCATTTGTGAGAAATCACTTTGAGTCTATAGGAAAGCCAATACTATTAAAAGGGGGTAAAGTTTTCATGGTGAACAATATGCTCAAACATGCACAAGTGACAGTCACCAAGACATCCACATACTCTCCCACCAAATTCTGTCCTAAGCCAAACATGTCAAATCGGTGCAACCAACTTTCCTATCCCGGTGCCAACGAGTTCCAAACCCTAGACAGACTCAGCCAAACCCCAACACTTCGATGCAGCCGACACGGCACTCGATGCCATCGAGTTGGGTTGCCAACTTTCTGTTACGCAAATTCACATTTTCGGTCTGACCAAGAATGATGAATCGGCGTCACCGAGACTGGTAAATCTAACCGTTGGTCACCTTGTCAGTGCAACCGAGAGTTGTATATCGATCCCTCTGAGATTCAAAAGTTGCCACTTTTTGTCACTTCGGTACCACCGAGATTTACACATCGGTGTCACCGAGTTTGACTTATTGTATGTAACAGTTGGATTTTTGGGGATGCCTATATGTACCCCTTCACCACCACCCACTCGTAAGAGAAGCACTCAAAACTATTCCATGCCTATCCTACTCAGTTTTCTGAGAGAGAACCACCTACCCTTGCGTTGAGGTCAAGAGCTTCCACTCCAACCATATGGATCTTATTCCTAGCCTCCCCAAGTTGCTTTCCACCAATCCCATATCTTATACCAAGCCAAATCTATGTGATAGAGATTGTGTGTCGAGGAGTCTATCATCTTAAAGCACAGGAGCAAGGAGTTCATCGTCATTACCGAGCCTATTACCTTTTGGAGGGTGGTGCCTCCAAGATTGGTTAGGTGTCTCTTGGGATCCTCCTACTTTGTGTTGTGGAGTGAACCAAGAAGTTTGTAAGGGCAAGGAGATCGCCTAGTTTGTGAAGATCTACCCATAGTGAGGCTAGTCCTTAGTGGACGGAAGCCTCATGGAATAGTCAAGGTTGCTTCTTCGTGGAACCCTCCGTGGGTAGAGCCCTCCGTGGACTCTCACGACCGTTACCCTCCATAGGTTGAAGACTCCATGAACGTGGACGTATGATAGCACCACCTATCGGAACCATGGGAAAAATCATCGTGTCATCACTTGTGTTTGCATTCCTAACCCTCTCTTTACTTACATGTGCAATGTCTTTATTTTCTGCTGCCACACTCTTAGACATACATGTGTAGGGTGTTACTTGATATGCTATGAATGCTAAAACTTGCCAAGAACTAAAATTGAGAAAATGGCAAAACTTTTATTTGGTCAAGTAGTCTAATCACCCCCCTCTAGACCTACTTTCGATCCTACAAGTGGTATCAGAGCTTTGGTCTCCATTGCATTGGTTTCACAACCTAGGAGAAGTATGGCATCTAGTGAGGAAAATTATCGCGGTAGAGGTCCGTACTTTGATGGCACTAATTTTGCTAGTTGGAAGCATAAAATGAAAATGCATTTGCTTGGTCATAATCCTTCCATTTGGGTTGTTGTTCGTGTTGGCTTGCAAGGTGAATTCTTTGTGGATGGGCTTGCAAGGTGAAGCATCTGCGGATGAATTGAAGATGTTGCAACTCAATGCTCAAGCATGTGACGTACTCTTCAACTGCCTATGTCCTGAACAATTCAACAAAATCAGCCGTCTTGAACACGCAAAAGAGATTTGGGATACTTTGGTTGATATGCACGAAGGAACTGAGTCCATGAGAGAATCCAAGTTAGATGTTCTTCAAGGTCAACTTGACAATTTCAATATGAAGGATGGTGAAGGGGTCGCTGATATGTACTCTAGGCTAGCTCTCATCACCAATGAGATTGCCGGCTTAGGAAGCGAATAAATGACTGACAAGTTCATCATCAAGAAGATACAAAGATCCAAATTCATCATCACGACTTGGATGAGAGATATGACACCGTGTGCACATTGATCCAAATGATGCCCAACTACAAAGATCTCAAACCAACAGAAGTGATTGGTAGAATTGTTGCTCATGAGATGATACTCAAAGACAAGGAAGACTTTCATCACAAGTCTAGCGGTGCTTACAAAGCCACAAGTGATGCTCCCGCTACCTCGAGCGACAACCTTTTCACAAATGAAGAGATAAGCCTCATGGTCACGAAATTCAACAAGTTCTACAAGAATAGAAGCAAAGATCGTATCTCCAACTCAAGATATGAAGAGAAGCGTTCATCAAGTCGTGACCGAAACTTCTACAATTTTGGAAAGCCTGGACACTACTCCAATGAGTGCTTGGCTCCCTACAAACGAAGAGAAGAGTCACCAAGAAGATGAAGCTCAAGAGATGAATCACCTCGAAGAGAGAGAAGGAGTAGAGATGATCGTTATGAACGAAGACCATCAAGGATAAGTAGGGACTCAGATAAGAAGGACAAGCACACCAAGAGCTACTCAAGAAGAAAGCATCAAGCTCATGTTGGTGAATGGGTTTCTGTCTCCGACTCTGACAACCACTCCGAGAGAAGCTATCACTCCAACTCCGACTATAGTCAAGATGATGGTGTTGCCGGAATTACACTAGTGACAACCAACTCCTATGATCCATCTGATTCACCAAATGAAGGAGGTGGAAGTTCCTTCATGTCTAAAGGCCCCAAGGTATCACACCCTGAATATCTTGATTTCGATAGTGATGAAGATGATTTGCTTTACGATGATGACTTGCTATGTGATAAAACTAGTGATGTTAATCATAATGAACTTGATATTACTCATACTAGTCAAGATAAGTCAATTGACGATGATAAGATGAAAATAGAAGAACTAACTAAAGAACTCAACACTCTTAAGTTAGCTCATGAATCTACTCTTGAAGATCATAGAGAGCTTGTAAGAACTCATGAGAAGTTGCGCTTTGAGAAGCTCAATTTGGAGCAAGAACATGAATTTCGGTAAGCTATCAATGACGATCTCCGAAAGAAGACTCCATCTTATATTGTCAAATGACTACTATTGTGTACATTCATGCGACAAGTCAAATCTAAGCAAACTAGTAACAAAGGAAAGAAAGGTTCTTCATCTAGTAGCAATAATAAAAATGCTAAACCCAATGATGTTGCTCCTAGTAGTTCTATTGATTCCACTAATGATGATTCTCTTAGACAAGTTACACTTAAGCAAGAAAATGCTTTATTGAAAGGAATTATAGAGAAAGGTATCTACAAGAGACTTGAAGGGTAGAAACAATTTGATGAGATTGTACGCAAGCACGGAGGATACCAGAAGAATCGCGGTGTTGGCTAATTCAATGCTAATGGAGTTGAATGGGAAGAAGGTCAATATCCCAATCCCAAGTTTGTTCCTCAAAAGGATAAGTATGAAAATACTATTCCCAAGGGGATAAACACTCAAGATGACCTTACACCACAAGACACCAAGATCAAGGGCAAGAACAAGCTCCAAGAGGACTTTGACTCTTATGAAGATGAACCCCCAAGCTTTGGTGAAATGGGTTCCCAAGGCTACTACAAGCTCAACTTCTACAAGTGCTACTTCAACACCAAGGATCCCCATAAACTTGATGTGGATTCCCAAGAAGAAGAACTAGAAAGTTCTTGAGGGGTGACTCCGCCAATGAAATTCACTCACATTCATTATTGGCAAGATCTATTTGCAATGAACATCAACCTTATGAAATAGATCAAGGAGTCACGCATTCCCTCAAAGGTAAGCAAGGGACAAGGTAATCAACAAATCAATGGACATCATTACATATGCTTTGCACTCCATGTCCATAGATATCCTTTTATTTGTCTCTTGTGTGTTGGGACTAACCCATGTAGGTGAGAAGAGTAAGGAAACAACGAGGATGCTCCCAACTCTTGGTGATCTTCATCAACCTTGAGCATCCACCACTTCCTCACCAACATGAAGTCTTCATCGACAAAACCTAAGGTTATTTTATCCCTCTTATGGGGGGATGTCACATCAAGGGGGAGCTTTACTCTAAGACTTGAGTCAAAGCATCTCATAGTATGTGACAAACATTAAATGCTTTATGTAAAAGTGGTAACCCCACTTGTGCTTAAATGATGAGTATGACCTACGATCAAGTACTCTTATGTGGCTCCTAAGTCAAATAATCATATATAGATGACTTCGTCATCGCTCAAGTGCTTGTTAGATGCTAGAGTATATGTGCATGTTTTCCATGATTTCATTTGACATCTTATTGTGTGAGGATGTTGGTCTGCATTTATTTTGTCATTCGAGGATATCCAATTGTTGCTATTTGGTTTTTGATTTATCTTTTGCCAATTGGATATACAAGAGTGCCTAGGACCACTTCTTTAGCTATCCATGCTTTCTCACCTAATATTCTATTCATGCTGCATCACAAAATTTGAACAAGTGCTTTTCGATCCCTCTGTGTGTGGAGCACTCGGAGTTCTGTATCGACAAGGACTGACCATTAAAACCTCCCAAGTGCATCTCGATGGAACCAACCACAAAATCTTGGTCTCACCGAATGCCTAGGTTTGATCTGGGTTTTCAATCTCAGTACCACCGATTCCATTTTCTCGGTTACACCGAGTGTCCCTGTTAGCTGACAGTTGAGGCACTCAGTGACACCAAAAACTTAGAATTGGTGTCACCGACAATGGTGGGTATATAACTCTAGACCCTGACGCTTTGAAATTCCATCTTCATACGTCACACTCCAAAACCCTAAGCTACCGCTCCGAGCACCCCTGGTCATCACCCTTGTCTCCCCGTGCTCCTCCGCCGCTGGGAATCGCCGTCGCCAACAAAATCTACTCCCTCGTCGCCGCCGTAGAGGATCCGCGCCAAGCTAGGGTATGGATTCGATCTCTATTGTGCTCCTCGTCCGATGCGCATTAGATTATTGTTATTCATTGATACACCCTTTGCACATGTTTCCATCGTCTCAAATCCCCAAAATATCGCGATAGATGAATTTTCTAGGGTTTTGCCGTCTGCCCAATATGTCTCGGTGGAACCGAAACAGAAATATCGGTCTCACCGATATGCTTTTCTGTGAGGTTGAGAACTGACTTGGTGGAACCGAGTTGCTCTTTTCGGTCTGACCGAGAAGGCTGCCAAGTTTCGGTTAGAGAGTTAGTTAGTCTCGGCCCCACCAAAATTTCTGTTTCGGCTGCACCGATATCTATTTGACAGAATGCAAAAGTCTTGAAAATTCATTGCTCAAATTTCAAAAACCAGCCTCATTTTGTGATGACTCATCTTCTTATTCTCTCCTATATTCTATTCACAGGGTCATTATGTCAGGCTCAGAGGACAGTCAGAATTTGGAAAAGCAGAGAGTTGATATGAGTTCTGGAACAGCCTAGAAGCCAGTTCTTTCTCAGATCCAGGCACCCCCCATCTCTCATGGGTTGCCCAAGGCTGACACCAGAACCAGGAAGAAGCTCAACTCTGATGAAGAAGATTCAGATTTCATTCCTGAGGAGACTCTTGCTAAGAAGCAAGAAAAGGCTGCCAAGAAGTCAGCAACTGAAGCTACTTCTTGTCGAAGAGTTGTCAACAAAGTCTATCCACCTGCTGAAACTTTCAAGACACATGAGACTGCTAGAGAAACTATATCTGTTGAGGTCCCCAGGAAAGTTGTGCCTAAGAAGGCAGGGGAGAAGAAGTCCAGGAAAAGGATTGTCCATGCTATTGGCAGGCCTACCTCTATGTTTGAAGATCCAGAGGAGGCTACTGGTGCTGCTGAGGAGGAGGAGGAGGAAGAGCATGTTGAGATAGTCCCTCCCAAGAAGAAAGCCAAGAAGCTCATGGCTGATGCTATGCCAAAAACTGGCATCTCCAAGAGCACCAAGCCTACATCTAAGAAGGCTGCTACATAGAAGTCCAAGAGGACCACCAGGGACATTCCTGCTTCAGAGAAGAACAAAGGGACTGCCTCCAGAGTGGAAGATGATGATGACTTGACTACTTTGATGAAGCTCAGACCACATCTTCCAGTCCATGATGCCAACAACTTAGTTGCTGAGGACATGAAGAAAAGGAAAGACTCATGCTTGAGAGCCTGGAGATCCATAGATCCCTATGCTCAGAGGAGGAAGACTGTTGTTAACTACAGGTTCTACACTAGAGAGCAACAGGATTTCTATGAGACCGTTCTACTTAACAAGAGCCCAGCTGTTAGCGACATGAGGTATGTCGATTGGAAATTCATCAAAGATAATGTGGACTACTTCCCAAGTGTCCAAGACAACTTCAATTGCATCAAATTTTATCATCCATATTGCACTTGTATCACCATCTCTTCGCCAAACTAGTGCACCTATACAATTTACCATTGTATTGGGTGTGTTGGGGACACAAGAGACTCTTTGTTATTTGGTTGCAGGGTTGTTTGAGAGAGAGCATATTCATCCTACACCTCCCACAGATTGATAAACCTTAGGTCATCCACTTGAGGGAAAATTGCCGATGTCCTACGAAACTCTGCGCTTGGAGGCCCAACATGAGTCTACAAGAAGAAGGTTGTGTAGTAGACATCAGCGTTGCACAATGCGATGGTGGGATGCACTCCGACATAACACTAGTCACCCAATGGGGAAGTCCATGCAAACACCTCAGTCCTAAGCTACTATATACAGGAGGAGAAGGCCACCTCTCCTTCTCCATCTCCGGCCGGCGAGGCCGTCGGAGAAGAAGGGCACAGGAGCCAGGTGCACAGCGGCGGCTCTCAAGGAAGAAAGGAGGAGAGAGAAAGAAAAGAGGGGAATGAGAGCCCCATTGGAGATGCCCTAAACAATTTGGCCAACGTAGGGACCAACCGGCTGTAGCGAGCTAGAAAATCAGCCGACTTGAGAACTGTCAGATGCGATTCATCATAGTCGTTGATTGTGCACCTACAAATTCATGCCCCACATCTCCCCCTCGCGAGCCTGCAGCGCCCCCACAAGCATCGTCACAACTCCCCACTTGCAGCATGGTGGCGTGCCTTCTCTACTCTAGTGGTACCCCATAGTACCGAATTGCAACATGGCTTACAAACCAACAGTGGCACCCCATCGCAGCATGACGACGTCTACACAACACTGATTCACGACATGATGTTGGCTCCCCAACACCGGCTTGTGATACGTCTCCAACATATCTATAATTTATGAAGTATTCATGCCATGTCTACAATAATTCTATATGATTTTGGTATGATTTTATTAGAACTAACTCGGACCGATGTTATTTTCAGCAGAACTACCGTGGTGTTGTTTTTGTGCAGAAATAGAAGTTCTCGGAATGAGCTGAAAATTTACGGAGAATATTTCTAGAAAATATAAAAAATATTGGAGTGAAGAGTCACCTGAGAGGAAAGCCGAGGAGTCCACAAGCCCTAGGGGCGTGACCACTCCCCTAGCCGTAGCCACCAGGCTTGTGGGCCCTTCGGGAGTCCACCGACCTCCCTCTCAGCTCTATAAATCCTCAAATATTCCAAAACCTCTAAGGCATAACCTAGATCGGGAGTTCCGCCGCCGCACACCTCCAGAGCCACGAAAAACCAATCTTGACCCTCTCCGGCACCCTGTCGGAGGAGGTCACCATCACCCGAGGCCATCTTCATCGTCCCGGAGGGGCCATCAACACCATAGAGGCCAAGGACCAGAGGGAGAACCTCTCCCTATAGAGGGGGAGGCCATAGAGGAGGAAGAACGAGGGGGAGAACCTCTCCCCCTCTCTCTCGATGGTGCTAGAGTGCCATCGGGGGAATCATCATGGCGGTGATCGTCTTCATCAACATCACCTTCTTCATCGCCATCCTCATCTCCTTTTAGTGGTCCACTCTCCCGCACCCCGTTGTAATAACCTACTTGAACATGGTGCTTTATGCTACATATTATGATCCAATGATGTGTTGCCATCCTATGATGTTTTGAGTAGATTACTTTTATCCTTTGGGTTTATTGATGATCTAGATTGGTTTGAGTTGCATGTTTTATTATTGGTGTTGTCCTATGGTGCCTTTCGTGCCGCGCACACATGAGGGATCCCTGCTGTAGGGTTTACAATATGTTTATGATTCGCTTATGGTGGGTGGCGTGAGTGACAGAAGCACATACCCGAGCAAGTAGGTTGTTTGCATATGGGATAAAGGGGAGTTGATGCTTTAATGCTATGGTTGGGTTTTACCTTAATGATCTTTAATAGTTGCGCATGCTTGCTAGAGTTCCAATCATAAGTGCATATGATCCAAGTAAAGAAAGTATGTTAGCTTATGCCTCTCCCTCATATAAAATTGCAATAATGATTTTCGATCTTGTTAACAATTTCCTAGGATAATTCCGCACACCGACCCATCAATATTCCACACTCGCTATTTGTAATACATTGTAATATCATGATAACAACACCTATATTTATATTTTAGTTCTTCGATATCATGCAAAGCTATCCTCTTTATACCCACAACATAGTTTTATTTCTCGTTTCTAGATGAAAGCAAACGTTCGGTGTACATAGAGTTGTATCGGTGGCAGGTAGGACTTGAGAGAATATTGACCTTACCTTTAGCTCCTTGTGGGTTCTACACGCCATACTTATCACTTCCACCTTTGGAAATTGCTACGATGATTCCTTGTACTTGGGTATTATCAAGCTCTTTTCTGGCGCCGTTACCGGGGAGCAATAGCATGGGGTTGATATTCTCGTGTATGCTTGTTTGCTTTGTTCACTAAATAGATTTTATTTCCCCTTTTTACTTTCTGTATTTGTGGGTGAAACAAACAAAAAGTGAAAAAAATGAAAAATACAAAAAGAGTTACTTGCCTCTTATGCCTAAGTTTTTCAAAAAGAGAGGTGATTGGAAGGTTGTGCATTGGAAAAGTGAGGGTCGACCTTGAACACTTGTGTTCATGCTCATGGAAACAATGTAGAATTTTTCTTGGAAGCTTCTATAAAATAATTAACACCTTGTATATATTCCTTGTATTATAAAAATAATGTGCCAAACTTTGGCTGTAGTGCATGAATTTACATTTTTTTACTAGTACATCAAAAGTTTCTAAAAAGTTTACACAGTACTGCCATGCATTTTTTATTGTTCCTAAATTTTCAGAATTTTTGGAGTTACAGAAGTATACGAAGTTTCCAGATTACTACAGACTGCCCTGCTTTTAACAGATTCTTTTTTCTATGCATTGTTCTCTTATTTTGATAAATCTATGGCTTGTATCGGGGGTATGAACCATGGTGAAGTGGGACTATAGTAGATATAATGCTAATATGAATTGGATTGACTTCAAAATAGTACTTAAAGTAGTAATTTTCTTTATTATACTAACGGATCTCATGAGTTTTTTGTTAATTTTTGTGTGAATGAAGTGTTCGAAGATTGCGGAGGTATCTTTATAAGAAGAATACGGAGGAGACAAGATTTCAAGCTTTGGGATTCCCAAGGCACCCCAAGTAAATATTTCAAGGAGACTCAAGCACCTAAGCTTGTGGGTGCCCCGTAAGGCATCCCATCTTTATTCTTCAAAAATTATCGGTATACCTCGGTTTTTGTTTTGTTCACATGACATGTGTCTTTAATGTTTATCTTTTCCTTTATTGTCCCTTCTAGTATGAGATAGTTCTTGATGTATTTGTATAATTCTCCTTGTTCTTCACTTAAATCTTTTGAGTACGGATTTGGAGAATGCTCTTTGTGCTTCAGTTAAAATTTTGAATATGGCTTTATAGAATGCTCTTTGTGCTTCACTTAAATCTTTTGAGTATGGCTTTATAGAATACTTCGTATGCTTCACTTATATATTTTGAGATTTGATGTTGGTCAATATATATTAATTAATAATTCTCTATGAACTTCACTTATATCTTTTAGAGTATGAATATAATGATCATCGGAATTTTGCTTGGAAGAGTATCATTGAAATATCATGCCTAGCTAAAAAGGCATTAAAGAAAAGCGCTTGTCGAGAGACAACCCAATACTTTTACTTTATGTTTTCATGTGTTGACATGATTTTTTATTAATCATGTTTTGTGCCTTTCATTTCAATAAAGTGCCAAGTAAAGCCTTTGGGATAGTATGGATATTTACTTGTTTGATTCTGTGCAAAAACAGAAAGTTATGTGTCTGGTATTTGAATTTTATGATTTTACTGGAGATTAAAAAAATTCTGAAAATTTTACACAACATTTATAGGCAAATTATGTGATATTTCATAATTTTTCATAATTGTTCGAGTCAGGGAAGTATGATGATCATTCAGATCTTTACGGACTGTTCTGTTTTTGATAGATTCTGTTTTGCATGCATAGTTTGCTTGTTTCAAGTGTTCCTATAGCTTATATTGAGTAATATAAATTATGGGAATGATATAATACATTATTTATCATGGGGGGTAATTATGATTCTTGTCTTGACAATACCTAAGTGAAAGATTTATCCTTATTACACCAACTCTTCTCACGAAGTTCCGTTAAGTTTTGTGTGATTGAAGTTTTCAAGTTTTTGGCGAGATACCGATATGAGGGGAATAAATAATGACAAGAAACCAAGCTTGGGGATTCCCAAGGAACTCCCAAGGTAATATTAAAGGAACACTCAAGCGTCTAAGCTTGGGGATGCCCCGGAAGGCATCCCCTCTTTCGTCTTCAACACTATTGGTATATCTTACTTGGAGGTATATTTTTATTCGTCACATAATATGAGTTTAGCTTGGAGCGTCATTTGATTTTTGTTGTTATATGTTATGTGTTATTTATAATCTTGTTTTTCAATAAAAATTTCCAAGAATTGCCTTAGGATGCTTGCATTGCATGTTTTATGTGTGATGTGTAAAAAAACAGAAACTTTTGCTGTAGTGTTTGAATTTTCATATTTTACTGGGAGGTAGAAAGTTTCTGAAATTTTTGCAAAGTATTTTAATATAAATTAATTAGAGTTTACTAAATTTTCATAATTTTTATAGTTCCATAGGTACACTGGTTTAATAAATTACTACAGACTGTTCTGTTTGGACAGATTGCTGTCATAATTTTGCTATCTACTTATCCTATAGTTTCCATAGCCTATATTGGTAGATATAAATTATGGAAATGATAGTATAAAGTACCTAATGTTTGAAAATTATTGTGCAACGTGTCTTGGCAGTACATGAAGTGTTGATTTGTTCTTTTGTGTACTAACCTATCTCACGAGTTCTTTTTGAGTTTTGTGTGGATGACGTTTTAGAGAATAGGTGAAACCGGGATATGAGATTATTGAACAAGACACAAAAGCTCTAGCTTGTGGATTCCCAAGGCACCCCAAGAAAATATTTCAAGAACTCTCAAGTATCTAATCTTGGGGACGCTACGCATCCCACCTCTCTTCATCAATAATTATCAGTTAGCCTATGTTGAGCCTAAATTTTTATTCGTTTACATGATGCATGCTATTCTTGGAGTGCCATTTTTATTTTGTTTGATGTTTCAATAAAATCATTGGATCTGAAATTTTGAATAAGATAGAGTCCTCACATGGATATTTATCTAATTAACTACGCATTGATCTTCACTTGTATCTTTTTGGAGTTGTTTGTCATTCACTCCCGTGCTTCACTTATATCCTATGAGTAAACGGTTGAATGAATTGAATATCATAAATATGAAATTAAAAATGCTTCATATACTTATCCCATGGGGAGTAGTGACTTCACAAATAATAGTAATAGGTGGTGAAATTTATTGAAAGTTAGCAAACACCGCATTGGTCACTTGAACAATTCATGAAAGAATATTGAAGGAAGAGAGATTGCACATATCAATATACTATCTTGGACATCTTCTATGATTGTGAATACTCATTAACTATTTTCAAGCTTGATCAAATTAGTTTAAGTTGGACAAGGAAGACAACTCAATGAGTTATGTTTGGGTATATTTGTATAGAAATTATATTGTTATGGATCCTCCAACATGTGGTGCTTGATTCCACCTCATACTAGCCAAAACTTCCGCACCAAGTAGAAATACTACTTGTGCATCCAAACACCATTAAACCAATTTTGCCATAAGAGTCCACTATACCTACCTATGGATTGAATAAGATCCTTCAAGTAAGTTGCCATCGGTGCAAAAAGCAATAAAAATTTCTCCTAAATATGTAAGATCTTTTATTGTAAGGGAATATAAGCGTTGTACGAATTTGTGATGACAAAGAAATTAAAGAGACGGACTGCATAATAAAGGTTGCTATCACAAAGAGCAATACAAGGTGACATTCCTTTGCATTAAGAGTTTTTGCATCCAAAAACAAAAAGCGCATGACAACCTCTGCTTCCCTCTGCGAAGGGCCTATCTTTTATTTTCTAGTACTTACCTTAGTGCAAGAGTCATGGTGATCTTCATCACTTCCTATAGTTCGCCTTTATGTCTTGGCATGCGTCATGTGTTGGGGAATGATCTAGACATATATATCCACACAAATATATTTGATCACGAATTATTATTGTTGACAATTATCTATACGATAAATAAGTTAGGAGGAGAAACATTAAGCCCCTATCTTTCTCTGTGTTAGATGAATGCCATTTGTTCTAAAAATATGCTTTGAGTGCCAACAATCATGGAAGACTATATGATAGTTGAGTATGTGGAATTTGCTAAATCAAAGCTCTTACATGGATCCTTCCTGAAAATAAGATGAATTGCAATTGTTCGATGACTAGGAATATGGTTTGTTAGTTTTCAAGAAACTTTCTGGTCTATACTTTAAACATGTGAATAGCTTGTTACTTGATCATGACAATTTTTATGATATGAGCTACTGTTGATGATACATATTGATGCTAGAAAAACTGGCTGGAGTTTCATTGATCAAACTTGTGCACTTGCTAGCATTCACACTTCATAAATTATTTCTTTTATCATTTACCACCTCGAGGACGAGCAGGAATTAAGCTTGGGGATGCTGATACATCTCCAACGTATCTATAATTTATGAAGTATTCGTGCCATGTCTACAATAATTCTATATGATTTTGGTATGATTTTATTAGAACTAACCCGTACTGACGTTGCTTTTAGCAGAACTACCGTGGTGTTGTTTTGGTGCAGAAATAAAACTTCTCGGAATGAGATGAAAATTTACGGAGAATATTTATGGAAAATATAAAAAATACTGGAGCAAGGAGTCACCCTAGAGGAAGGCCGAGGAGGCCACAAGCCCCAGGGCGCGACCACCCCCCTGGCCGCGGCCACCAGGCTTGTGGGCCCCTCGAGAGTCCACCAACCTCCCTCTTAGCTCTATAAATCCTCGAATATTCCAAAACCTTCGAGGCATAACCTAGATCGGGAGTTCCGTCGCCGCACACCTCCAGAGCCACAAAAAACCAATCTTGGCCCTCTCCGGCACCCTGCCGAAGGGGGTCACCATCACCGGAGGCCATCTTCATCATCCCGGAGGGGCCATCAACACCATGGAGGCCAAGGACCAGAGGGATAACGTCTCCCCACATAGGGGGAGGCCATGGAGGAGGAAGCACGAGGGGGAGAACCTCTCCCCTATCTCCCAATGGTGTCGGGGTGCCATCGGGGGAATCATCGCCGCGATGATCGTCTTCATGAACATCACCTTCTTCATCACCATCCTCATCTCCTTTTGGCGGTCCACTCTCCCGCACCCCGCTATAATCACCTACTTGAACATGGTGCTTTATGCTACATATTATGATCCAATGATGTGTTGCCATCCTATGATGTTTTGACTAGATTATTTTTTGTCCTTTGGGTTAATTGATGATCTAGATTCGTTTGAGTTGCATGCTTTATTATTGGTGCTGTCCTATTGAGCCTTCTGTGTCGCGCACACATGAGGGATCCCCGCTGTAGGGTTTGCAATATGTTTACGATTCGCTTATGGTGGGTGGCGTGAGTGACAGAAGCACAGACCCGAGTAAGTAGGTTATTTGCGTATGGGATAAAGGGGAATTGATGTTTTAATGCTATGGTTGGGTTTTACCTTAATGATCTTTAGTAGTTGCGGATGCTTGCTAGAGTTCCAATCATAAGTGCATATGATCCAAGTAGAGAAAGTATGTTAGCTTATGCCTCTCCCTCATATAAAATTGCAATAATGATTTCTGATCTTGTTAACAATTTCCTAGGATAATTCCGCACACCGACCCATCATTATTCCACACTCGCTATTTGTAATATATTGTAATATCATAATAACAGCACCTATATTTATATTTTAGTTCTCCGATATCATGCAAAGATATCCTCTTCATACCTACAACATAGTTTTATTTCTCGTTTCTAGATGGAAGCAAACGTTTGATGTACGTAAAGTCATATCGATGGCAGATAGGACTTGAGAGAATATTGATATTACCTTTAGCTCCTTGTGGGTTCGACACTCCATACTTATCACTTCCACCTTTGGAAATTGCTAAGATTATTCCTTGCACTTGGGGATTATTAGCTTGTAGCGTCAGCTCTTCACACTGGTGGCCATCACATCACCGGCTAGCTGCACCAATGGCGGACCCTCGCAGGTAGCAACACCAGGCTAGCAACATCATGGTTGGGTTAGTAACATCCCCCTAAACATCAATGTTCCCGCTAGTGAGTGACCTAGCGAGAAGCCTCAAAGCATCGCGTCGGTCCCTCGTAGCATCAAAACTCCCACTGGTGACCTCGTAGCATTAACGCTCCTCAGCCTCGCAGCACCTTCCAGGTTCCTTGTAGCATCAAAGCTCCCGCCGATGAGTATCCTTGAAGAACCCCCTAGTCAACCTTGAAGCACCCCCTAGTCAACCTCATAGCACTGGCACTCCTATTGATGGTCGGCCCTTGTAGCACCCAGCAACCCTTGTAACACCCCCGACTGACAGCTCTCCAATAGGCAAGGGATATTAGTAGAAGGAGCGAGCAAGGGAGAGAAGGATAGAGCAATGGTTGCTGGCGGTGCTCTGGTTAAGGCATGTTTGCATAAACCATGGTGATGATGGTGCGTGGTTGCAATAGCAGGGCGGTCCCCTACAGCGACGGCGGCAGTATGCTTGCAGTAGCCAAGGCAGCGATGGGGCGTGGTCGCGGCAAAGCGGTAATATCCCATCCGTAGCAACGGCTACAATGATGATGGGGTGATTCACATTGAACATGGGAGAGAGAGAAAGAGAAGGGGGCAAATGAGGATAGAATGTGATACATCTCGAAGGTTCTACGAGTTGAGTGGCGACATACGTACGCAATGCTCGCAACACTGGATTGTATTAAGGTTTCCCAAAAAAATACTTTTGTTGTATCAACGCTTGCCCGATTTATGGCCTTCCCACAAAAAGAAAAATGTCTGCCCGGTTTGGTAGCGCTCATATGTGTCTATCCATCATTTCACTATGCTCCTCTTGATTTACACTTTAGAGCATCTACAGCCGGAATTTACAAATTCGGCCCCTAAAATGTCCATTGACGCGTTTGAATGTGTCCACGGACACTGACCGGACACGTCTCAAATAATGCATTCTACAACCGGACACCTCAAATAACAAATATAATATCTCAAATCCATACAAACTCATGCAACCACTACATCAATGCATTACACACATCTTTCGTCTACTCCATCACTACTAACATGACATCGTACTATCAAAAATTGACATGTTTGTCTATGATGGACATCATCCATGGCTGCCCTTCCCCTTATCGGTGTCAAAACCGGCATATCTCGGGTAGGGGTCCTTAGTTGTGAGCCTTAGATCGATGGGTAATAGGGGATGAAGGGGACAATATTTACCCAGGTTCGGGCCCTCGCGAGGAGGTAAAACCCTACGTCCTGCTTGATTGTATTGATGTGTATGGAGATTACAGAGGTTATCTACCTTGAGATCGTCTAAGCTAAACCCTAAATGAGTCCACATGTCATCTATGAATGTGGATCCTCTAATTTATATAGACACCAGAGGTCCCTAGGGTTACACACAACCGACCTTTTACAAGGTATAGATACACAGATCCCATCTTCGGAACTTGTAGGCCACGCCATTCTTCAGAGCCTTCCTTCTTGGATACATGATCATTCGTAGTTAGGCCTTCAGTAGATTAGCCCAACAGGTCGGCCCACGAGGAATGAGTCAACCACCCGAGGACCCCTTAGTACTGGACTCCCTCAGTAGCCCCCGGGCTAGCCTTCAACGCCGAGGAATGTAGTCTTTGGCAACTTCACGTGTCCATGGTATTCGGCTTGAAAGGGGAGTTCCTTCTATGTTAGGCAGAACTCAATTGGGCCCTTAATGACACCTCGTCCTTTGGAATATGCTTTTTTTTATCCTGAAGGCCAAATGCCCGGGTGTGAACAGTAACCCTTCATGACAACCTTTCTCAAGAAAAGTCACAACGGCCAGTTATGGAAACTCGATCCGCAACTCGAGGCCGCCCTTTTATTGGCATGTCTTATCGACATGGAGATCGTGTCCCGTATTTCATGGGATATGAGTAATGATTTGGGTAACCATGCACGCGCATAATGACACGATTGCTTCAGGGAGTGCCACAGCCTGTGGCGGTAAAAGAGGAATCTTGGTATTACGGCCCCCATAAAAGGGAGAAAACGCCCCAAGGCCTCCTTACACATCCAGACCTGATTCCGTTTCGCCCTCAGCTTCGAGCGCCTAGATCCATTTCCTCCTTCCCTTCCAAGTCTCACCTCCCAAGTAGAATCCATGGCAGGACCGGGTTCAAACGACAAGTGGGAGGCCTCTAGCATCTACAACAAGGACAAGTGCTCCCACTCACTTTATTGCAAATACAAGTTTCTCATAAACTTTGTATAGACTTGAAAACTTTGATCACCTTATCAAAGTGTATATTCCAACTCCGAGATGCTTGCTTCAGTCCATAGAAGGCTCACTGAAGCTTGCTCACCTTTTAGCATCCTTAGGACTGACAAAACCTTCTGGTTGTATCTCATACAACTTTTCCTTAAGGAAGGAAACGATGTTTTGGCATCCATCTGCCAGATTTCATAATTGAAAAATGCAGCAACTGCTAACATAATTCCAACAGACTTTAGCATCGCTACGAGTGAGAAAGTCTCATCGTAGTCAACTCCTTGACCTTGCCGGAAACTTCTTTGCGACAAGTCGAGCTTTATCAATAGTGACATTCACCATGAGTGTCTATCTTCATTTTAAAGATCCATTTGTACTCAACGACCTGCCGTCCAACGAGCAAGTCTACCAAAGTCTATACTTGGTTTTCATATATGGATCCTTTCTCGGATTTCATGGCCTCTAACCATTTGTCGGAATCCAGGCCCATCATCGCTTCTCCATAGCTCGTAGGTTCATCGTTGTCCAACAACATGACCTCCAAGACAGGGTTGTCGTACCGCTCAGCAGTAGTACACGTCCTTGTCGACCTACGAGGTTCGATAGTAACTTGATCCGAAGCTTCATGATCATCATCATTAACTTCCTCTTCAACTAACGTAGGCTTCACAGAAACAAATTCCTGTGTTGTGCTACTCTCTGGTTGAACAAAGGTTCAACAACCTCATCAAGTTCTATCTTCCTCCCAGTCAATTCTTTCGAGAGAAACTCTTTCTCGAGAAAGGACCCAGTTTTAGCAATAAACACTTTGTGCTTGGATCTGAGATAGAAGGTTTACCCCAACTGTCTTTAGGGTATTCTATGAAGATGCATTTGTCCGCTTTGGGTTCGAGCTCATTAGATGAAAACCTTTTTCACATAAGTGTTGCAGCCCCAAACATTAATAAATGACAACTTAGGTTTCTATCAAACCATAATTCACATGGTGTCATCTCAACGGATTTAGATGGTGCCCTATCTAAAGTGAATGTAGTTGCCTCTAATGCATAACCCCAAAACGATAGTGGTAAAAGGATAAGAGACATCATAATTCGCACCATATCCAATAGAGCACGACTATAATGTTCGGACACACCATCACACTATGGTGTTCCAGGTGGCGTGAGTTGTGAAACAACTATCACATTGTCTTAAGTTTTATACCAAACTCGTAACTCACATATTCACCTCCATGATCATATCGCGGACATTTTATCTTCTTGTCACGATGATCTTAAACTTCACTCTGAATTTTCTTGAACTTTTTCAAACGATTCAGACTTGCATTTCATTAAGACGATATCCACCGCATGCTACAAGACTCATTGGATTGCATACATCAACATGTATCATTTCCAATAAATCACTTGCCCGCTCCATCAAACCAGAAAACGGGGTCCTTAGTCATGTTACCCAAGAGGCATGGTTCGCATGTCTCAACCGATTCGAAATCGAATGAGTCCAAAGATCCATCAACATGGAGTTTCTTCATGCACTTTATACCAATATGACATTTAGCGGCAGTGCCACAAGTATGTGGTACTATCATTATTAATTTTTTATCTTTTGGCATCAATGTTATGAACATGTGTATTACTACGATCAAGATTCAACAAACCAATCTCACTAGGTGCATGACCATTGAAGGTATTATTCATGTAAATGAAATAACCATTATTGTTTAACTTAAATGAATAACTGTGTTGCAATAAACACGATCTAATCATGTTCATGCTCAACGCAAAACACCAAATGACATTTATTTAGGTTCGTCACTAATCCCGAAGGTAGAGAGAGCGTGCGATGTTGATCACATCAACCTTGAAAAACATTTCCAACACACATCGTCACCTCACCCTTAGCTAGTGCTTCATTTATTTCGTAGCTTTTATTTCGAGTTACTAATATTTAGCAACCGAACCGGTATCCAATACCCAGGTGCTACTAGGAGTACTAGCAAGGTACTCATAAATAACATGTATATCAAATATCCTTCTGTCGACATTGCTAGCCTTCTTATCTACCAAGTATCTAGGGTTGTTCCGCTTCAGCAACCGCTCTCCTCACAATCGAAGCACTTAGTCTCGGGTTTGGGTTCAACTTTGGGTTGCTTCACTGGAGCAGCAACTGACCTGCTATCCATGAAGTTTTGCCTCCTTGATCCTGCCCTTCTCGAAACTAGTGGTTTGACTAACCATCAAGACTTGACGCTCCTTCTTGATTTCTACCTTTACGGTGTCAAACATCGCGAACAACTCAGGGATCATTATTTCTATCCCTAGCATTTTATAGTTCATCACCAAGTTCTAGTACCTTAGTGACAGTGACTTGGAGAACTATATCAATCACTATGTTATCTAGAAGATCAGCTCCCACTCGATTCAAGCGATTGTAGCACCCAGACAATATGAGCACATGCTCAACGATTGAGCTATTCTCTTTCATCTTGCAGGCAAAGAATCTTGTTGGAGATCTCATATCTCGCAACACGGGCATGAACCTGAGATCCTAATTTCAGCTCTTAGAACATCTCATATGTTCCGTGACGTTCAAAACGTTTCGGAGCCTCAATTCTAAGCCGTAATGCATGACGCACTAAACTATTAAGTAGTCATCAGAATGTGCCTGTAAGATGTTCACAACATCTACAAACGACGCTAGAGGGGTTGGCGCACCGAGCGGTGCATTAAGGACATAAGCCTTCTGTGCAGCAATGAGGACAATCCTCAGATCACGGACCCAGTCCACAATATTGCTACCATCATCTTTAAACTCTATTTCTCTAGGAACATATAAAAAATCATGGGAGCTACAGCGCGAGCAAGTAATCTACTACATAATTTGCAAAGACACTACTGACTATGTTAATGATAATGAGTTCAATTAATCATATTACTAAAGAACTCTCACTCAAATTGACATCCCTCCGGTCATTCGAGTGATACATGATCCAAATTCACCAACTCAAGTCTGATCATCATGTGACTTGAGGTGGTTTCAATGGTGAACATCATCATGTTGATCATATCTACTATATGACTCATGTTCGACCTTTCGGTCTCTTGTGTTCCGAGGCCATGTCTGTACATGCTAGGCTCGTCAAGTTTAACCTGAGTGTTCTGCATGTGCATCACTGGCTTGCACCCGTTGTATGTGAACATAGAGTCTATCACACCCGATCATCACGTGGTGTATCAACACGACAAACTTTCGCAACGGTGCACACTCGGGGAGAACACAATTTATCTTGAAATTAAGTGAGGGATCACCTTATAATGCTACCGTCGTCCTAAGCAAACAAGGTGCATAAAAGGATTCACATCACATGCAAATCATAAGTGACATGATATGGCCATGAACTTGCGCTTTTGATCTCCATCATGAAAGCACTGGCATGATCTCCATCGGCACCGGCATGACACCATGATCTCCATCATCTTGATCTCCATCAACGTGTCGTCATCGGGGTTGTCACGCCCAACATGCTTCTACTACTATTGCTACCGTTTAGTGATAAAGTAAAGCATTACATAGCGCTTAATGATTGACACGCAGGTCATACAATAATTAAAGACAACCCTATGGCTCCTGCCGGTTTCCATACTCATCGACATGCAAGTCGTGATAATCTATACATCACATGATCATCTCATACATCACATATATCACATCATGTAATTGGCCATATCATATCACAACATACCCTGCAAAAACAAGTTAGACGTCCTCTAATTGTTGTTGCATGTTTTATGTGGCTCCTATGGGTATCTAGCAAGAACAATTCCCATCTACGCAAAAATCACAACGGTAATACACTAGTTGCTTTTCAACCTTCTCAAGGACCGCCTTTGTCGAATCCGATCCAACTAAAGTGAGAGAAACTAGCACCCGCAAGCCATCTATGTAACAAGTTGCGGTTGAGAGCCGGTCTCTCGTAAGCGTATGAGTAATGTAGGTCCGGGCCACTTCATCTCACAATACCGCTGAACCAAAACACGACCAAGGGAGGAAGCAATCTAAGCATCAACGCCCACAAACTCTATGTGTTCTACTCGAGATCTCATGTACACATACACCTAGCTCATGATGCCACTGTTAGGGAACATCGCATGGGAAACAAAAAAATTCCTACGCACACGCAAGATCTATCCATGGTGATGAGCATCTACGAGAGGGAGAGTGGATCTCCATACCCTTGTAGATCGCTAAGCGGGAAGCGTTAAGAAATGTGGTCGTTGTAGTCGAACGTCTTCGCGATCCAAATCGCCGAGCGTCCCGCGATCTCATCACGATCTGTCTCGCGATCCAATCACGATCCGTCCCGCGAACTCATCACGATCCGTCTCGCGATCTTGATCACGGTCCTTCCGATCTAGCGCCGAACGGACGGCACCTCCGCGTTCAGCACACGTACAGCTCGGTGATGATGTCTGCCTTCTTGATCTAGCAAGAGGGAGCGGAGAGGTAGAAGAATTCTTCGGCAGCATGAAGGCGCCATGGCGATGGTGGTGGAACAATTCCGGCAGGGCTTCGCCTAAGCACTGTAGAAAACCGATCTAGAGGACAAACTATGCACTGGACGAACGGGCAGCACGTGGCAAAAATTCTGTGAAAAAACCCTAAAACCTCCAATATATATAAGAGGGAGGGAGGAGAGGACTTAGCGCAAGGGCCAAGCCTCCTTGGTTCGGCCGAAGTGGGGAGGAGAGGAGGACTCCTCCTCCAATCCTAGTAGGATTAGGATTCCTCACTTTTTGGCCTTTTTCCACCTTTTTCCCTTTGGGCTTTTCTTCCCAGACGCATGGGCCTTGTGTGGTAATTCCACCAGCCCAAAAAGGGCTTGTATTTACTCTCCCATAGCCCATGTAGCCTCTTGGGTCGAAATACCCCTCCCGATGGTCTCCCGATACACAACGGCACTCCCGGTACACTACCGATGAGCCCGAAACTTTTCCGGCGACCAAAATAGGACTTCCTATATATGAATCTTTACCTCCGGACCATTCCAGAGCTCCTCGTGACGTCTAGGATCTCATCTGGGAATCCGAACAACCTTCGGTCACCACCATACATAACTCTATACTACCGAAACGTCACCAAACCTTAAGTGTGCAGACCCTGCGGGTTCGAGAACTATGTAGACATGACCGAGACACCTCTATGGTCAATAACCAATAGCGGAACCTGGATGCCCATAATGGTTCCTATGTATTCTACGAAGATCCTTATCGGTCGAACCTCTATGTCAAGGATTCAGTTAATCTCGTAAGATGTTCCCTTTGTTCTTCGGTATGTTACTTGCCCGAGATTCGACCGTTGGTATCTCCATACCTAGTTCAACCTCGTTACCGGCAAGTCCCTTTACTCGTTCCGTAATACAAGATCCCATGACTAACACTTAGTCACATTGCTTCCAAGGCTTGTTGTGATGTTGTATTGCCGAGTGGGCCTGAGATACCTCTTTGTCACATGGAGTAACAAATCCCAGTCTTGATCCATGCCAACTCAACACACACCCTGGTAGATACCTGTAGAGTACGTTTATAGTCACCCAGTTACGTTGCGACGTTTGATACACACAAGGCACTCCTCCGGTTTCAGTGAGTTGCATGATCTCATGGTCATAGGAACATATACTTGACATGCAGAAAATAGTAGCAATAAACTGACACGATCATATGCTACGTTTGTAGTTTGGGTCTTGTCCATCACACCATTCTCCTAATGATGTGATCCTGTTATCAAATGACATCTCATGTCCATGGCTAGGAAACCTTAACCATGTTTCATCAACGAGCTAGTCTATTAGAGGCATACTAGGAACATGGTTTTGTCTATGTATCCACACATGCATCTAAGTCTCCGATCAATACAATTATAGCATGGATAATAAACGATTATCAAGGACAAGGAAATATGCTGATACCTAATTTATTATTGCCTCTAGGGCATATTCCCAACAGATACCTCTCGCCCAACATCGTCCACCGTCCTCCCGAACAGGGCCAGGTGGTACCGACTCTGCGGCCCGGTGAGAGGGTGTTTTTTATCCCTCATTTCATCCAGGGGTTAGGGTTTCCCCTTCACCCCTTCGTTACAGAGATGATGTTCTTCTATAGCTTGGACTTCCACGACCTCCCCCCAAACTCTTTTATGCACATCTCGGCCTTCATCATCGTCTGTGAGGCCTTCCTACGAGTCCAGCCGCACTTCGGCCTATGGCTTGATACGTCTCCAACGTATCTATAATTTATGAAGTATTCATGTCATGTTTACAACAATTTTATATGGTTTTTGTATGGTTTGATTACAACTAACCCGGAAAAACGTTGTTTTCAGCAGAACTACCGTGGTGTCATTTTTTTGTGCAAAAATAAAATTCTTGGAATGGGCTGAAAATTTAAGGTGGTTTTTTATGGACCAAAAGAGACCCTCGAAGCACAAGAGCTGGGCCAGGAAGTGGACGAGGAGGCTACAATCCCTCTAGGCGTGCCCTACCCCCCAAGGAGGGTGCTTCAGGCTTGTGGGCCCCTCGGGCACCCCCTTGATGTGAGACGAACGCCAAAAATTCTTATAAATACCCAAACCTCCGAAAAGAACCGTATATAGGGAGTTTTGCCGCCACAAGCCTCTCTAGCCATGAAAAACCAATCGAGAGCCTGTTCCGGCACCCTGCCGGAGGGGGAAACCATCACCGGAGGCCATCTTCATCATCCCGGCGGTCTCCATGATGAGGAGGGAGTAGTTCACCCTCGGGATTGTGGGTATGTACTAGTAGCTATGTGTTTGATGTCTCTCTCTCATGTTCTTGAGATGACACAATCTTGATGTACCACGAGCTTTATTAATATAGATGAATCATATGGATTTTCCCCTCTCTATCTTCTTGTGATGAATTGAGTTTACCCTTTCACGTTTTCTTATCGGATTGAGTCTTTACAGGATTTGAGAACACTTGATGAATGTCTTGCGATGGGATATTCATGGTGATAGTGGGATGTTCTATTGATCCACTTGATGTATGTTTTGGAGATCAACTTGTGGGTTCAGTGACCTTGGGAATCTATGCATAGGGGTTGGCACACGTTTTCGTCTTGACTCTCTGGTAGAAACTTCGGGGCACTCTTTGAAGTTCTTTGTGTTGGATTGAACTTGATGAAGCTGAAATTGTGTGACGCATATCGTATAATCAAGCCCATGGGTAATCATAGTGACATTGGAGTATCTAGGTGACATTAGGGTTTTGGTTGATCTATATCTTAAGGTGCTATTTTAGTAGGAACTCTAGGGCTATTCGTGACACTTATAGGGATAGCTCATACGATTGATCAGAAAAGATAACTTTGAGGATGTTTCGTACCCTACAATAATTTCTTCGCCGAACTAGTGCACCTATACAATTTCTCATTATATTGGGTGTGTTGGGGACACAAGAGATTTATTGTATTCGATTGCAGGGTTGTTTTAGAGAGACCATCTTCATCCTACATATCCCACGGATTGATAAACCTTAGGTCATCCACTTGAGGGAAAATTGCTACTGTCCTACAAAACTCTGTCCTTGGAGGCCCAACAAAGTCTACAAGAATAAAGTTGCGTAGTAGACATCAAGCTCTTTTCTAGCGTTGTTGCCGGGGAGGTGAGTGCTTGAAGGTATATCTTTAGATATTGCAATCAAATATTTATTTTATTTTTTTGTCACTAGTTTGGTTTTATAAAAGAAAACTACAAAAAATGGAGTTTAGGTTGCATCAATTGTTTCGTCTCTTTAATGTCTTTCATGAAAATGATGGTTCGGAAAATTATGCTCAATTGGTAGAGGAAGAATTTTTGAAAATACTTAATGAGAATTCCTTGAATGATGTGCATGATTGAAATATTGCTAGTACGAAATATCTGAATATTCATGATGCTAATGATATGCAAAGCCACAAGCTTGGGGATGCCATGTTTGATGAATATGATATTTTTAGTCCCCCTTGTTTTGATGAGCAAAACTATTATGATGATGGCATGCCTCCTATATATGATGATTATTGTGATGACATGTATGCTATAAATAGTAATGACAACCATGAAACTTGTTATCATGATTTTAATATTGAATGTAGTTATCTCAATCAAGTTTCACATGATAGTTATTTTGTTGACTTTGCTCCCACTATTATGAATGAGAAGAAATTTGCTTATATGGGGAGTAGTTAAACTTCTATCCTTGTGGATCATGAAAATAATGCTTCATGTGATGGTTATATTTTTGAATTCATTAATTATTATACTGAATATTATTATGAGGGAGGAATATATGCTTGTAGCAATTGCAATAATATCAAGTTTCCTCTCTACATGTTGAAAGTTTTGAAGTTATACTTGTTTTACCTTCCTATGCTAGTTGATTCCTGCTCCCACAAATTGTTTGCTCACAAAATCCCTATTCATAAGAAGTGGTTTATACTTAAATGTGCTTGTAATGTGATTCATTATGCTCTTTTTCATGTCTCAAATACTATTTACTATACGAGCATCATTGAAATCATTATGCCTAGCTAGGGGTGTTAAACAATAGCGCTTGTTGGGAGGCAACCCATTTTTTTTTATGTTTTTTGTTTTGTTTCTGTTCTTTAATAAATTACAAATTATTACCTTTGTAGTAATTGTGTTTTAGTATATTAATTAGTGTTTTTTCCAAGTAAGACCTTTGGGATGGTCTACGGTGATAGTTGATTTGATCTTGCTGAAAAACAAAAAATTTGATGCCCAGTCCAAGAATTTTCTAAATTCACAGAAGTATAAATTGGATCTGAATGTTTTACAAAAGATTTATATACAAATTTCCCATATTTTCCTAATTTTTCAGAATTTTTAGAGTTACAGAAGTATTCAAAGTTTATAGATTGCTCTAGACTGTTCTGTTTTAGACAGATTCTGTTTTCTACGTGTTGTTTGCTTATTTTGATGAAACTATGGGCAGTATGGGGGGGTATTAACCATGGATAAGTTGGAATACAGTACATATTACAGCAATATAAATAAATAATGAGTTCATAACAATACATAAAGTGGTGATTTTATTTTCTTATACTAACCCATCTCACGAAGTTCCATTAAGTTTTGTGTGATTGAAGTTTTCAAGTTTTGGCTAAGATACCAATATGAGGTGAATAAGGAGCAGAAAGGAACTATATTGGGGATTCCCAAGGAACCCCCAAGGTAATATCCAAGTAAGACTCAAGCGTCTAAGCTTGGGGATGCCCCGGAAGGCATCCCATCTTTCGTCTCCAACACTATCGGTATATCTTACTTGGAGCTATATTTTTATTCATCACATGATATGTGTTTTTCTTGGAGCATAATTTTATTTTGTTTTCTATGTAAGATTTTATTTATAATCTTATTTTTTAATAAAAATTTCCAAGAATTGCATTAGGATTTTTGCATTGCATGTTTTGCTATGTGCTATATAAAAACACAAACTTTTGCTTGAGTGTTTGGATTTTCATATTTTACTAGGATGTGAAAAGTTTCTGAAATTTTTAAAAAGAATTTTAATATAAATTCCTTAGAATGTCCTAAATTTTCATAATTTTTGAGTTACATAAGTATACTATTTTAATAGATTACTACAGATTGTTCTGTTTGGACAGATTTCTGTCATAGTTTCGTTATCTACTTATCCTATAGTTTTCATAGTCTATACTGGTAGATATAAATTGTGGAAATGATAGGAAACAGTACATGATGTTTTAAAATTATTGTGCAACTTGTCTTGTCAGTACATGAAGTGTTATTTATTCTTATGTGTACTAACCTATCTCACGAGTTCTTTTCGAGTTTTGTGTGGATGAAGTTTTTAAGAATAGGTGAAACCATGATATGAGAGGATTGAAAGAGATACAAAAGCGCAAGCTTGGGGATGCCCAAGGCACAACAAGTAAATATTTCAAGAAGTCTTAAGCATCTAAGCTTGGGGATGCTATGGATCCCACCTCTCTTCGTCAACTATCGGTTAGCCTATGTTGAGCCTAAATTTTTATTTGTCCACATGATATGTGTTATTCTTGGAGTGCTATTTTTATTTAGTTTGTTGTTTGAATAAAATACTTAAGATCTGAAATTCTTAGATGAGAGAGTCTTCACATAATTATTTAATTGTTGGCTACTCATTGATCTTCACTTATATCTTTTTGGAGTAGTTTATCTTTTGCTCTAGTGCTTCACTTATATCTTTGTAGAGCACGGCGGTGGTTTCATTTTATAGAAATTGATGAACTCTCATGCTTCAATTATATTATTTTAGGAGTATCTAAACAGAATTGTAATTTTATTATGTTATGAATTTAGTCCTAATATAATGGGCATCCAAGAGGGATATAATAAAAACTTTCATATAAAGTGCATTGAATACTATGAGAAGTTTGATTCATTATGATTGTTTTGAGATATAAAGATGGTAATATTAGATACATGCAAGTGAGTAATTGTGGATTGGTAGAAATACTTGTGTTAAAGGTTGTGATTCCCGTAGCATGAATGTATGGTGAACCATTATGTGACGAAGTTGGAGCATGATTTATTTATTGATTGCCCTCCTTTGTGTGGAGGTCGGGGTCGCGCGATGGTTAACTCCTACCAACCCTTCCCCTGGGAGCATGCGTGTAGTACTTTGTTTTGATAACTAATAGACTTTTTCAATAAGTATGTGAGTTCTTTATAACTAATGTTGAGTCCATGGATCATACGCACTCTCACCCTTCCACCCTTGCTAGCCTCTCTAGTACCGTACAACTTTCGTCAATGCATTAAACCCACCATATACCTTCCTCAAAACAGCCACCATACCTACCTATTATGGCATTTACATAGCCATTCTGAGATATATAGCCATGCAACTTCCACCGTTCCGTTTATGACACACATCATCATTGTCATATTGCTTTGCATTATCATGTAGTTGACATCGTATTTGTGGCAAAGCCACCGTTCATATTTTTTATACATGTCACTCTTGAGTCATTGCACATCCTGGTACACTATCAGAGGCATTCATATAGAGTCATATTTTGTTCTAAGTACCGAGTTGTAATTCTTGAGTTGTAATTAAATAAAAGTGTGATGTTCATCATTATTAGAGCATTGTCCCGTGTGAGGAAAGCATGATGGAAACTATGATTCCCCCACAAGTATGAAAAATAAAAGAGGCCAAAGAAGCCCACCAAAAGAAAAAAAGAAAACAAATGAGATAAAACAGATAAGGGGCAATGCTACTATCCTTTTTCCACACTTGTGCTTCAAAGTAGCACAATGATCTTCATGATAGAGAATCTCCTATATGGACACTTTCATATACTAGTGGGAATTTTTAATGATAGAACTTGGCTTGTATATTCCAATGATGGGCTTCCTCAAACTGCCCTAGGTCTTCATGAGCAAGCGAGTTGGATGCACACCCACTTAGTTTCTTTTTTTGAGCTTTCATACACGTATAGCTCTAGTGCATCTGTTGCATAGCAATCCCTACTCACTCACATTGATATCTATTGATGTGCATCTCCATAGCCCGTTGATACGCCTAGTTGATGTGAGACTATTTCCTTCTTTTTGTCTTCTCCACAACCACCATCTTCTATTCCACCTATAGTGTTATATCCATGGCTCACGCTCATGTATTGCGTGAGAGTTGAAAAAGTTTGAGAATACTAAAGTATGAAACAATTGATTGGCTAAATCCAGGGTTGTGCGTGATTTAATACTTTGTGTGATGAAGATGGAGCATAGCCAGACTATAAGATTTTGTAGGGATAACTTTCTTTGGCCATGTTATTTTGATTTTTGAGAAGACATAATTGCTTTATTAGTATGCTTGAAGTACTATTGTTTTTATGTCAATATTATGCTCTTGTTTTTAATATTATGGATCTAAATATTCTTGCTACAATAAAAAGATTACACTGATAAAAATGTAGCTAGCATTCACACTTCATAAATTATTTATTTTATCATTTACCTACTCGAGGACGAGTAGGAATTAAGTTTGGGGATGTTGATACGTCTCCAATGTATCTCTAATTTATGAAGTATTCATGGCATGTTTACAACAATTTTATATGGTTTTTGTATGATTTGATTACAACTAACCCGGACTGACGTTGTTTTTGATAGAACTACTGTAGTGTCGTTTTTGTGTGCAGAAATAAACGTTCTTGGAATGGGCTGAAAATTTATGGTAATTTTTTATGGACCAAAAGAGACCCTAAGCACAAGGGCTGGGCCAGGAAGTGACGAGGAGGCCACAAACCCTCTAGGCACACCCTACCCCCAGGGAGGGTGCTTCGGGCTTGTGGGACCCTCAGGCACCCCCTTGATGTGAGACCGACGCCAAAAATTCTTATAAATACCCAGACCTCTGAAAAGAACCCTGGGGAGTTTCGCCGTCGCAAGCCTTTGTAGGCACGAAAAAACAATCGGGAGCCCGCTCTGGTACCCTGCCGAAGGGGAAACCATCACCGGAGGCTATCTACATCATCCTGGCGGTCTCCGTGATGAGGAGAGAATAGTTCACCCTTGGGGTCGAGGGTATGTACCAGTAGCTATGTGTTTGATCTCTCTCTCTCTCTCTTTCTCGTGTTCTTGAGATAAAACGATCTTGATGTACTGCGCGCATTATTAATATAGATGAATCATATGGAGTTTCCCCCTCTCTATCTTCTTTTGATGAATTGAGTTTTCCCTTTGAAGTTTTCTTATCGGATTGAGTCTTTAAAGGATTTGAGAACACTTTATGTATGTCTTGCGATGGGATATACCTGGTGACAATGGGATGTTCTATTGATCCACTTGATGTATGTTTTGGTGATCAACTTGCGGGTTCCATGACCTTGGGAATCTATGCATAGCGGTTGGCATTCGTCTTGACTCCTCTGGTAGAAACTTTGGGGCACCCTTTGAAGTTCTTTGTGTTGGATTGAACCTGATGAATCTGAAATTGTGTGATGAATATCGTATAATCAAGCCCAGAGGGTACTCGTGGTGACATTGGAGTATCTAGGAGACATTGGGGTTTTGGTTGATGTGTATCTTAAGGTGTTATTTTAGTACGAACTCCAAGGCTTTTCGTGACACTTATAGGGATAGCTCATACGATTGATCGGAAAAGATAACTTTGAGGTGGTTTCATACCCTACAATAATTTCTTCGTTTGTTCTCCGTTATTTGTGACTTTGGAGTGAACTCTTTGTCGCATGTGCGGGATTTACATATGATTCAACTATGTCAGTATTGTTGAGGGAACTTGCACTAGTGAAAGTATGAACCCTAGGCCTTGTTTTCAAGCATTGCAATACCATTTTTGCTCACTTTTGTTACTTGCTACCTTGCTGTTTTTCTATTTTCAGATTACAAAAACTTATATCTACCATCCATATTGCACTTGTATCACCATCTCTTCGCCAAACTAGTGCACCTATACAATTTGCCATTGTATTGGGTGTGTTGGGGACACAAGAGATTTCTTGCATTTGGTTGCAGGGTTGTTTGAGAGAGACCCTCTTCATCCTACACCTCCCACGGATTGATAGACCTTAGGTCATCTACTTCAGGGAAAATTGATATTGTCCTACAAAACTCTACGCTTGGAGGCCCAATAAAGTCTACAAGAATAAAGTTGCATAGTATACATCATGGCTCAAGCTCTTCAATCTGAAGCCGAAGACGGTCAGCGGCGAACATGCTGACTACGGCGGGGAAGTGATCAGCAAGCTTCCGCGGGTCGTGTGGCCGGACAACACCTTCATCAACACCGTGAAGATCTGGCAGAAAGAGTGGTTCTATATCACCGAACCACGGGACGAGGGTTGGTCGGTGCCAGCCGAATTCAGTTCCGGACCCCCCGCGAGGCTAACCTCGTGGATGAAGAAGGGCCTTGACTGGGGGTGTGGCTCCAAAGTGAAGGCGCTGCAAAGGCGCATCACTAAAATGATGGAGGCCAACATCGCACTAACCAACGTGGTTCAGGTTATGCTCCGCCGCCATCTCCTACCCTGCCAGCGTCAGGATACCCTTATGTGGGCCCACGCGCCCGAGGACCCGGCCATTGTACACAAGTTCTTTCGAACAACTCATGATAAGTTGTGGAAGGCACTATTCAAGCCTAAGAAGGAGTGGTCGGTCGAAGAAGAAGACGCTGGCTTGGATGACGATAACTCACCCTTGAAGGTATGATAGGACTTCCTTAACTGCATGACAAATTGCAACACTTGGCCCGGATTCACCATTCTTCCCTTTGTCTCTACAGGGATGGTTGGAGAAGGCTGTGCAAATCAACGGCCCAACCCCCTTGCCCGAATACCCCAAGTCGCCCCAGCTGACGGCGATGCTGGTCGTGGTGTCGTATGTGGCACTAGAAAAGAAGGACAAGAAGAAGGAGGAGGTCCGCGGGGGACTCCATTCTAGGGGTCCTCCGGATACAAGATCCGTAGAAACCCAAGCCTCCTCCACACACAAGGAGGAGGATGAGGAAGACGGGGGACATATCGACTCTCCCCAGACAAAGAAGAGGGTCGTGCCTGAGGACGCCGAGGAGGATCTTCCTCCCTTGGCCCCAAAGAGGGCATGTAGGCCCAAGGTGACTCTGGCGGACAATAGCCCGGATTCCAGTGAGGATTCCGGAGCTTTCGAGAGGGTCCCCTGAAGAAACCCCAGGGTCAAGCCCTCGGCTCAGAGATACTGAATCTAAACACCATCTGTCTTATCCTCATTGGCTCCGTAGAGCTGACTTGCTTAATTGCTTTTATGATATAGTCTGACACGAGACTTCCCAAACGATCGGATCTCAGGGGAGCCTCCAGCGGCCGAACTGGCGGAGAGCGGGACGGAATCCCGCACGACACCACCCTCGGCCACAGGTGAGGCCGCCGGAGGTGGTGTCCCGTCGGACCCCCCTTGTGCCGAACACAAGGGGTGAGACGGTGATGACCGAGGTGCACACCTGGCCACGGGAGACATGCTGGTCGAGGATTATACCTAGTCCGCCCACGTCCAGGAGGTCGAAACCCTCCTGGCGGATAAGGAGGGGGGCTGCAAGTCGCCTGAGCTCCCTCCACAGTCGACTCCGGAGGCTTCAGTGTCTCCCATGTCATCGTCCTTGCCTCCCCAAGGAGGAGAAGGAGAAGTGCCATCGCCGGTGCCGCCCACAACCGAGCGTACCATGGTAGGGTGGCCGGCCATGATGGAGGAGGCATTGTCAGACTCCTCCATCGTCGAAGATCACCGCACCATTATGGGTGCGGTCCTAAAAAGTATTCAGTCCATTGATAGTGGACTGAAGGAAACCTTCAATGGTTTGCTGGCGGGCTTCTAGGTAAGCCATGTTCTTGTTCATAATGATGAACTTTGTTTAGATTGTCATGAATTCCTTATGGCTATAGTAGCCCCCAAGCCATTGGTGAGTTTGAATAACTCGCCCGGGGTCCTATAAATGTAGGCATATAGTCTGGCATGGAATATCCCGACCTTCTGATTATGAATAAGTATGCTTTTTGCAGGCCTCGTCCTTGGCCAGGGCATCCAACGCCCTTGAACTAGCTGAACTGAATCGGAAGCTTCAGAGATCCGATGAAGAATTGGACCGTTTGAACAAATGGTTCGACGAAGTGCAAGGTCGGTTTTTAGCTGTGCTTCCTACTCTATTGATATTCTCATTAATGTGTATTAGGCTGATTCTTTGTCCTGATATTGCATCACTTTATGTTCTCATCTTCAACTGCGGAGGTCGAAGACCTCAAGGCCGAGCTCGGGAAGGCCAAACAGGAGGCTGCCGACCAGAAGGCGGCCGTCGACCTAACCTCGCTGAGGGTGGAGAGCGGCACGCATGAGGCTTTGGTAGCCCAGGTCCAACAGGAGCTCCAGGATGCTAGCGCTAAGTGCGAGACCCTAGAGAAGCAGATCCAAGATCAGGTGACCCAGCTGAACGCGCATACCTCCGACCTAAAATCGGAGTGCATTAATAGGCGGTTCTTTGAAGAGATTCGCCAAGTCAAGCTGATTTCGCATGGTAAGCCATACTTACTGCAATGTGCCTTTGGTCGAAACAGGTTCACCTATATTATACGACTGTGGCGTTCCCCAGGCACCTTTATGGACCTCCCGAGGAGTGCAGCGGACATGATGAAGCACTATGCAGTCCCGGATGGGGATTTGGAGGAGAGACTGTTTTGGGCACAATTTGCAACTCCTGAGGGACATCCCCTCCTCAGCTACCAAATGAAGCAACTGATGTAGCTACACTGATGGCGGAGCCGGTCTTGCAGGACCTCTGCATCCAGTTGTGGCCTGCGGAACCGTTGTCGAGCAGCTACTTCGGCCTAGTGTAGAAGCTTAGCGATTGAAGCTGTGAAGTGGTCGCTTTGCATCGAGGGAGCGTGGATGGCCTTTGCGCGGAGCATGATGCAACTTCCGCGGATCAACCCATTTTAGATGGCCCCCGCGCCCCCGCCTCCTAGTAAGGAGCACCGATCCTGCAAGTTGTGCTTCCGCACCACATTAGAGGGTGCTGGGTCTATAAAGACCCAATGCCCGGAGAATGTAATGTATGTGTGAGGGTGTTAACATTATCCCCTACACACAATTATGTTTTATTATGTTTGTCCGAATATATTGTGTTATGAATTATTTTGACTCCTGTGTGGCCGGTTTAATCTGAAAGTTGTGAGTCGTCAGCTTTAGCCCCCGTGTAGATACTTCGAGGGGTGTTTCGGCCTCCGCGCTAGGTCCTTGATACGTCTCCAACGTATCTAATTTTCCAAACTCGTTTGCCCTTGTTTTGGACTCTAATTTGCATGATTTGAATGGAACTAACCTGGACTGACGTTATTTTCAGCAGAATTGCCTTGGTGTTATTTTTGTGCAGAAATAAAAGTTCTCGAATCATCGTGAAAATTTACGAAGAATATTTTCTGAATTAATAAAAAATATGGGTGCAAGAATTAACCAGAGGGGGGCCACCAGCACGCCACAAGCCTGCTAGCCGCGGCCACCCCCTGGCCGCGTGGAGCAGGATTGTGGGCCCCTCGTGGCTCCTCCGACTTCCTCTCCAGCTTCATATAACCCTATTTGTCAAGGAAAAAATCAGAGAGAAGAGTTCATTGCGTTTCACGATACGGAGCCGCCGCCATCGCCACTTCTTCCTCGGGAGACCAGATCTGGAGTCCGTTTTGGGCCCCGGAGAGGGGAAATCGACGCCTTCGTCATCACCAACCATCCTTCATCGCCAATTCCATGATGTTCCCCACCATTCGTGAGTAATCTCATTGTAGGCTTGCTGGACGGTGATGGGTTGGATGAGATTTATCATGTAATCGAGTTAGTTTAGTTAGGGTTTGATCCCTAGTATCCACTATGTTCTGAGATTGATGTTGCTATGACTTTGCTATGCTTAATGCTTGTCACTAGGGCCCGAGTGCCATGATTTCAAATCTGAACCTATTATGTTTTCATGAATATATGTGTGTTCTTGATCCTATCTTGCAAGTTGTAGACACCTATTATGAGTTATGAACTGCATCCCCCAGGGTGACAATAACTGGGATTCTTTCCGATGGTTACTGTAGTTTGAGGAGTTCATGTATTCACTAAGTGCTAGTGCTTTGGTCCAGTTCTCTATTAAAAGGAGGCCTTAATATCCCTTAGTTTCCAATAGGACCCTGCTGCCATGGCAGGGTAGGACAAAAGATGTCATGCAAGTTCTTCTCCATAAGCACGTATGACTATATATGGAATACATGCCTACATTACATTGATGAATTGGAGCTAGTTCTGTGTCACCCTATGTTATAATTGTTGCATGATGAATGCCATTTGACATAATTATCCATCACTGATCCATTGCCTACGAGCTTTCAATATATTGATCTTCGCTTAGTTACTTTTCCGCTGCTACTGTTACAAACACTACAAACTACTACTATCACTTGCCACCGTTACCGTTACTACCATATTACTTTGCTACTGAACACTTTGCTGCAGATATTAAGTCTTTTAGGTGTGGTTGAATTGAAAACTCAGCTGCTAATACTCGAGAATATTCTTTGGATCCCCTTGTGTCGAATCAATAAATTTGGGTTGAATACTCTACCCTCGAAAACTGTTGCGATCCCCTATACTTGTGAGTTATCAAGACCTTTTTCTGGCGCCGTTGCCGGGGAGCATAGCTTTATTCTCTGAGTCACTTGGGATATATATCTGTTGATCACTATGAAGAATCTGAAAGATCCAAAAACCAAGATCTATCCCTCTAATATGAGGGGAGGTAAGGAACTGCCATCTAGCTCTACACTTGATTCACCTTTTGTTATGAGTAAGTTTGCGACACCACCACCTGCTAGTAATTCAAATATGTCGCAAGTAATTGATGATGCTACGTCTGCTATGCATGATGCTTATGATAATACTTTGTTTGATGATACTATGCCACTGGGTGAATTTCTTGATGAACAAATTGTTGGGGAACATTCCATGGAAAACAAAAAATTTCCTACGCACACGCAAGATCTATCGATGGTGATGAGCATCTACGAGAGGGAGAGTGGATCTACATACCCTTGTAGATCTCTTAGCGGGAAGCGTTAAGAAACGCGGTTGGTGTAGTCGAACGTCTTCGCGATCCAAATTGCCGAGCATCCCGCGATCTAATCACGATCCATCCCGCGATCCAATCACGATCCATCCCGCGAACTCATCATGATCTGTCCCGCGATCTCATCACGATCTGTCCTGCGAACTCATCATGATCCGTCCCGCGATCTCATCACGATCCGTCTCGCGATCTTGATCATGGTCCTTCCGATCTAGCGCCGAACGGACGGCACCTCCGCGTTCAGCACACGTACAGCTTGATGATGATCTCCGCCTTCTTGATCCAGAAAGAGGGAGCTAAGAGGTAGAAGAGTTCTCCGGCAGCATGATGGCGCTCCAGCGATGGTGGTGGAGCTATTCCGGCAGGGCTTTGCCTAAGCACTGCAGAAATCCAATTTAGAGGAGAAACTATGCACTGGAGGAACGGGTAGCACGTGGCTGAAAATCTGTGCAAAAACCCTAAAACCTCCAGTATATATAAGAGGGAGGGAGGAGAGGACTTGGCACAAGGGCCAATCCTCCTTGGGTCAGCCGAAGTGGGGAGGAGAGGAGGACTCCTCCTCCAATCCTAGTAGGACTAGGATTCCTCCCTTTTTAGCCTTCCTCCACCTTTCTCCCTTTGGGATTTTCTTCCCAGTAGCATGGGCCTTGTGTGGGAATTACACCATCCCACAAAGGGCTGGTATTTACTCTCCCACAGCCCATGTAGCCTCTTGGGTCAAAACACCCATCCCGACGGTCTCCCGGTACACTACCGGCACTCCCGGTACACTACCGATGAGCCCGAAACTTTTTCGGCGACCAAAATTGGACTTCCTATATATCAATCTTTACCTCGGGACCATTCCGGAGCTCCTCATGACGTCCGGGATCTCATCTAGGACTCCGAACAACCTTCATTCACCACCATACATAACTCTGTACTACCGAAACGTCACCAAACCTTAAGTGTGCAGACCCTGTGGGTTCGAGAACTATGTAGACATGACCGAGACACCTCTACGGTCAATAACCAATAGCGGCACCTGGATGCCCATATTGGTTCCTACATATTCTACGAAGATCTTTATCGGTCGAACCTCTATGTCAAGGATTCAGTTAATCCAGTGTGATGTTCCCTTTGTTCTTCGGTATGTTACTTGCCCGAGATTCGATCGTCGGTATCTCCATACCAATTCAACCTCGTTACTGGCAAGTCTCTTTACTCGTTTTGTAATACAAGATCCCGTGACTAACACTTAGTCACATTGCTTGCAAGGCTTGTTGTGATGTTGTATTACCGAGTGGGCCCTGACATACCTCTCCATCACATGGAGTAACAAATCCCAGTCTTGATCCATGCCAACCCAACAGACACCCTCGGAGATACCTGTAGAGTACCTTTATAGTCACCCAGTTACATTGCGATGTTTGATACACACAAGGCACTCCTCCGGTGTCAGTGAGTTGCATGATCTCATGGTCATAGGAACAAATACTTGACATGCAGAAAACAGTAGCAATAAACTGACACGACCTTATGCTACGTTTGTAGTTTGGGTCTTGTCCATCACATCATTCTCCTAATGATGTGATCCCATTATCAAATGACATCTCATGTCTATGGCTAGGAAACCTTAACCATCTTTGATCAACGAGCTAGTCTACTAGAGACATACTAGGGACATGATTTTGTCTATGTATCCACACATGCATCTAAGTCTCCGATCAATACAATTATAGCATGGATAATAAACGATTATCATGAACAAGGAAATATGATAATAACCAATTTATTATTGCCTCTAGGGCATATTTCCAACAGTCTCCCACTTGCACTAGAGTCAATAATCTAGTTCACATCACCATGTGATTCGCATTGTTATGAATCTAACACCCAATGAGTTCTGGGGCTCGATCATGCTTTGCATGTGAGAGACGTCTTATAGTCAACGGGTCTGCGACATTCATATCCGAGTGTACTTTGCAAACCTCTATGTCAAACTGTAAACACTGCTTCCACACTTCCACTTGGTACTATTCCAAATGGCTGCTCCGCTATACGTATCCAGATTGCTACTACAAGTCATCCGGATTAGTGTTAAAGCTTGCATCGACGTAACTCTTTATGACGAACTCTTTATCACCTCCATAATCAAGAAACATCTCCTTAGTCTATTAGTTACTAAGGATAATCCTGACCGCTGTCCAGTGATCCACTCCTGGATCACTTTTGTACCCCTTGGCAGACTCATGGCAAGGCACACAGCAGGTGCAGTACACAGCATGGCATAATCTAGAACATATGGCTAAGGCATAGGGGACGACGTTCGTCCTTTCTCTTTCTTCTGCCATTGTCGAGCTTTGAGTCTCACTCAACTTCACACCTTACAAATTAGGCGAGAACTCTTTCTCTGACTGATCCATTTTGAACTCTTTCAAAATCTTGTTAAGGTATGTACTCATTGAAAGTCTCATCAAGCATCTTGATCTATCTCTATAGATCTTGATGCTCAACATTTAGGTAGCTTTATCCAGGTCTTCCTTTGAAAAACTCTTTTCAAACAACCGTTTATGCTTTCCAGAAATTCTACATCATTTCCAATCAACAATATGTCATCCACATATACTTATCGGAAATTCTATAGTGCTCCCACTCACTTTATTGTAAATACAAGTTTCTTGTAAACTTTGTATAGACACAAAAACTTTGATCACCTCATCAAAGTGTATATTCCAACTCCGAGATGCTTGCTTCAGTTCATAGAAGAATCACTGAAGCTTGCACACGTTTTAGCATCCTTAGGACTGAAAAAACCTTCTGGTTGTATCACACACAACCTTTCCTCAAGTAAACCGTTAAGGAAACTATGTTTTGATATCCATCTACCAGATTTCATAATTGAAAAATGCAGCAACTGCTAACATAATTCCAACAGACTTTAGCATCGCTACGAGTGAGAAAGTCTCATCGCAGTCAATTCCTTGAACTTGTCGTAAACTTCTTTGCTACAAGTCAAGCTTTACAAATGGTGACATTTACCATGAGCGTCTGTCTTCATTTTAAACATCCATTTGTACTCAACGACTTGCAGTCCAACGAGCAAGTCTACCAAAGTCTATACTTGGTTTTCATACATGGATCCTTTCTCGGATTTCATGGCCTCTAGCCATTTGTCGGAATCTGGGCCCATGATCGCTTCTCCACAGCTCGTAGGTTCATCATTGTCCAACAACATGACCTCCAAGATAGGGGTTGTCGTATCGCTCAAGAGCGGTACACATCCTTGTCGACCTACGAGGTTCGATAGTAACTTGATCCGAAGCTTCATGATCATCATCATTAACTTCCTCTTCAACTAACGTAGGCTTCACAGAAACAAATTCCTGCGCTACGCTACTCTCTGGTTGAACAAAGGTTCAACAACCTCATCAAGTTCTATCTTCCTCCCAGTCAATTCTTTCGAGAGAAAACTCTTTCTCAAGAAAGGACCCAGTTTTAGCAACAAATACTTTATGCTTGGATCTGAGTAGAAGGTTTACCCCATTGTTTGTACGGTATTCTATGAAGATGCATTTGTCCGCTTTGGGTTCGAGCTCACTAGGTGAAAACTTTTTTCACATAAGTGTTGCAGCCCCAAACTTTAAGAAATGACAGCTTAGGTTTCTATCAAACCATAATTCACACGGTGTCATCTCAACGGATTTAGATGGTGCCCTATCTAAAGTGAATGTAGTTGTCTCTAATGCATAACCCCAAAATTATAGTAGCAAAACGATAAGAGACATCATAGCAAGCACAATTTTCAATAGAGCACGACTATGACATTCGAACACACCATCACACTATGTTGTTCCAGGTGGCGTGAGTTGTGAAACAACTTTCACATTGTCTAAAGTTGTATGCCAAACTCGTAACTCAGATATTTACCTGCACGATCATATCGCAGAGATTTTTATCTTCTTCACATGATGATCTTAAACTTCACACTGAATTTGCTTGAACCTTTCAAACGATTCAGACTTGTGTTTCATTAAGTAAATATACACTATATCTACTCAAATCATCAGTGAAGGTAAGAAAATAACGATATCCACCTCATGCTACAAGACTCATTGGATTGCATACATCAACATGTATCATTTCCAATAAATCACTTGCCCGCTCCATCCATCTGGAAATGGGGTCCTTAGTCATCTTGCCCAAGAGGCATGGTTCGCATGTCTCAACTGATTCGAAATCGAATGAGTCCAAAGATCCATCAGCATGGAGTTTCTTCATGCGCTTTATACCAATATGACATTTAGCGGCAGTGCCACAAGCATGTGGTACTATCATTATTAACTTTGTATCTTTTGGCATCAATGTTATGAACATGTGTATTACTACGATCAAGATTCAAAAAACTATTCTCACTGGGTGCATGACCATTGAAGGTATTATTCATGTAAATAGAATAACCATTATTCTCTAACTTAAATGAATAACCGTGTTGCCATAAACACGATCTAATCATGTTCATGCTCAACGCAAAACACCAAATAACATTTATTTAGGTTTGTCACTAATCCCGAAGGTAGAGAGAGCGTGCGATGTTGATCACATCAACCCTTGGAAACATTTCCAACACACATCATCACCTCACCCTTAGCTAGTTCTCCGTTTATTCCGAAGCTTTTATTTCGAGTTACTAACATTTAGCAACCGAACCGGTATCCTATACCTAGGTGCTACTAGGAGTACTCGCAAGGTACACATCATTAACACGTATATCAAATATACTTTTGTCGACGTTGCCAGCCTTCTTATCTACCAAGTATCTAGGGTTGTTCCGCTTCGGCGACCGCTCACCTCATAATCGAAGCACTTAGTCTCGGGTTTGGGTTCAACTTTGGGTTGCTTCACTAGAGCAGCAACTGACGTGCTATCCATCAAGTTTCCCTCCTTGCTCTTGCCCTTCTCGAAACTAGTGGTTTGACTAACCATCAACACTTGACGCTCCTTCTTGATTTCTACCTTCGCGGTGTCAAACATCGCGAATAGCTCAGGGATCATTATTTCTATCCCTGGCATTTTATAGTTCATCACCAATTTCTAATAGCTTTAGTGACAGTGACTTGGAGAACTATATCAATCACTATCTTATCTAGAAGATCAACTCCCACTCGATTCAAGCGATTGTAGCACCCAGACAATCTGAGCACATGCTCCACGATTGAGCAATTCTCTTTCATCTTGCAGGCAAAGAATCTTGTTGGAGATCTCATATGTCGCAACACAGGCATGAGCCTAAGATCCTAATTTCAGCTCTTAGAACATCTCATATGTTCCATGACATTCAAAACATTTCGGAGCCTCAATTCTAAGACTTAATGCATGATGCACTAAACTATTGAGTAGTCATCAAAACGTGCATGTTAGATGTTCACAACATCTACAAATGACGCTAGAGGGGTTGGCGCACCAAGCGGTGCATTAAGGACATAAGCCTTCTGTGCAGCAACGAGGACAAACCTCAGATCACGGAGCCAGTGCACAATATTGCTACCATCATATTTCAACTCTATTTCTCTAGGAACATATAAAATTTCAAGGGAGCTACAGCGTGAGCTAGTAATCTACAACACAGTTTGCAAAGACACTACTGACTATGCTCATGATAATGAGTTCAATTAATCATATTACTTAAGAACTCCCACTCAAATTGACATTCCTCCGGTCATTCGAGTGATACATGATCCAAATTCACCAACTCAAGTCCGATAATCATGTGAGTTGAGGTGGTTTCAATGGTGAACATCATCATGTTGATCATATCTAATATATGGCTCATGTTTGACCTTTCGGTCTCTTGCGTTCCGAGGACATGTCTATACATGCTAGGCTCGTCAAGTTTAACCCGACTGTTCTGCATGTGCAACACTGTCTTGCACCCATTGTATGTGAACGTTGAGTCTATCACACCCGATCATCACGTGGTGTCTCAACACGACGAACTTTCGCAACGGTGCACACTCGGGGAGAACACAATTCATATTGAAATTTAAGTGAGGGATCACCTTATAATGCTACCGTCGTCCTAAGCAAAACAAGGTGCACAAAAGTATTAACATCACATGCAAACCATAAGTGACATGATATGGCCATGAACTTGTGCTTTTGATCTCCATCTTGAAAGCACCGGCATGATCTCCATCGTCACCGGCACGACACCATGATCTCCATCATCTTCATCTCCATCAATGTGTCACCAGCGGGGTTGTCGCGCCCATCATGCTTGTACTACTATTCCTACCGTTTAGCGATAAAGTAAAGCATTACATAGTGATTAATGATTGACACGCAGGTCATACAATAATTAAAGACAACCCTATGGCTCCTGCTGGTTGTCGTACTCATCGACATGCAAGTCGTAATATTCTATAAAACACATGATCATCTCATACATCACATATATCACATCATGTAATTGGCCATATCACATCACAACATACCCTGCAAAAACAAGTTAGACATCCTCTAATTGTTGTTGCATGTTTTACGTGGCTGCTACGGGTATCTAGCAAGAACAATTCTCATCTACGCAAAAACCACAACGGTGATAGACTAGTTGCTTTTCAACCTTCTCAAGGACCGCTTTGTCGAATCCGATCCAACTAAAGTGAGAGAAACTGGCACCCGCAAGCCATCTATGCAACAAGTTGCGGTTGAGGGAACCGGTCTCTCGTAAGCGTACGAGTAATGTTGGTCCGGGCCGCTTCATCTCACAATACCGCTGAACCAAAACAGAACCAAGGGAGGAAGCAATCTAAGCATCAACGCCCACAAACTCTTTGTGTTATACTCGAGATCTCATCTACACATAGACCTAGCTCATGATGCCACTGTTGGGGAACATTGCATGGGAAACAAAAAATTTCCTATGCACATGCAAGATCTATCCATGGTGATGAGCATATACGAGAGGGAGAGTGGATCTACAAACCCTTGTAGATCGCTAGGCGGGAAGCGTTAAGAAACGCGGTTGGTGTAGTCGAACGCCTTCTCGATCCAAATTGACGAGCATCCCGTGATCTCATCACGATCCATCCCGTGATCCAATCATGATCCATCCCGCAAACTCATCACGATCCATCCTGCGATCTCATCACGATCCGTCCCGCGATCTCATCACTATCCGTCTCGCGATCTTGATCACGGTCCTTCCGATCTAGCGCCGAACGGACGACACCTCCGCATTCAGCCCGAAACTTTTCCAGCGACCAAAATTGGACTTCCTATATATCAATATTTACCTACGGACCATTCCGGATCTCCTCGTGACATCCAGGATCTCATCCGGGACTCCGAACAACCTTCGGTCACCACCATACATAACTCTATACTACCGAAATGTCACCAAACCTTAAGTGTGCAGACCCTGCGGGTTTGAGAACTATGCAGACATGACCGAGACACCTCTACGGTCAATAACCAATAGCGGGACCTGGATGCCCATATTGGTTCCTACATATTCTACGAAGATCTTTATCAGTCGAACCTCTATGTCAAGGATTTAGTTAATCACGTATGATGTTCCCTTCTTTCTTCGGTATGTTACTTGCCCGAGATTCAATCGTCGGTATCTCCATACATAGTTCAACCTCATAACCGCAAAGTCTCTTTACTCATTTCGTAATACAAGATCTCGTGACTAACACTTAGTCATATTGCTTGCAAGCCTTGTTGTGATGTTGTATTACTGAGTGGGCCCTGAGATACCTCTCCGTCACACGGAGTAACAAATCCCAGTCTTGATCCATGCCAACCCAACAGACACCCTCGGAGATACCTGTAGAGTACCTTTATAGTCACCCAGTTACGTTGCGACATTTGATACACACAAGGCACTCCTATGGTGTCAGTGAGTTGCATGATCTCATGGTCATAGGAACAGATACTTGACATGCAGAAAACAGTAGCAATAAACTGACAGGATCTTATGCCACGTTTGTAGTTTGGGTCTTGTCCATCACATCATTGTCCTAATGATGTGATCCCGTTATCAAATGACATCTCATGTATATGGCTAGGAAACTTTAACCATCTTTGATCAACGAGCTAGTCTACTAGAGGCATACTAGGGACATGTTTTTGTCTATGTATCCACACATGCATCTAAGTCTCCAATCAATACAATTATAGCATGGATAATAAACGATTATCATGAACAAGGAAATATGATAATAACCAATTTATTATTGCCTCTAGGGCATATTTCCAACACAAATTGCTAGAGCTAATGTTGAAACTGGTAATATTGCTAAATCTGATGAAATTATTGAAACTGAACACTATGATTCACCTGCTAGACCCAGCTCTCCTAGATATGAATTGCCTGATATACCTGAGGGTTATGTTATGGAAGGAGAGGTAGCTAGGGACTTTCTTTCTTGTAAGGATAGAGATGATCTTAATAAATTGTGTTGCAAGTGGAAGGAAAAAATCTTTGAATGCTAGAATGCAATATGATCCTAAGTTTGCTACTTCACCCATCTTTGTTACTGATAAGGATTATGAATTGTCTGTCAATCCTGAGTTAATTACTTTGGTTGAATCTTATCTTTCCCATGGTTATGAATCTGAAACTATTGTGAGACATCTTACCAAATTGAATGATATAGCCACCCTATTTACTCATGAGGAAAAAAATCTATTACTATATTCTTAAGTTGTTTCCTTTCTCGTTAAAGGGTGATGCTAAGAAATGGTTTAATTCTCTTGATCCTGGTTGTGTGCGTAGTCCCCGGGACATGGTTTATTACTTCTTTGAAAAATATTTTCCTGCCCATAAGAAACAAGCTGCCTTGTAGGAAATATTTAACTTTGTGCAAATTGAAGAAGAGAGTCTCCCACAAGCTTTGGGGAGGATTCTCCAATTACTTAATGCTTTGCCTGATCATCCTCTCAAGAAAAATGAAATATTTGATATCTTTTATAATGGACTAATCGATGCTTCTAGGGACTACCTAGATAGTTGTGCTGGTTGTGTTTTCACGGAACGATCTGTTGACCAAGCTGAAGTACTATTGAATAATATATTGAGCAATGATAATGATTGGACTATTCCTGAACCACCTCCAAAGCCAACTCCGAAGAAAATAGGTATTCTATTCCTCAGTCCTGAAGATATGCAAGAGGCAAAGAAATCTATGAAAGAAAAGGGTATTAAAGCTGAAGATGTTAAGAATCTACCACCTATTGAAGAAATACATGGTCTTGATAACCCAACACACGTAGTAGAGGTAAATTCTCTCAGAAGATTTGATGAAAGAGATATCCCTTATAATAAGCCTGCTAGCCAATGCTTGGATGAATTTGATAATTTTATTATGAAGCAAGAAAATTTCAATGCCTATGTTAGTAGACAATTGAAACATAATGCTTATATGCTTGATCACTTGAGTGATTATTTGAGTAGAACTGTCAATGATCTTATGCTTATTAGTAAACATGCTTCCATGGTAACCAGTCAAGTAGAACAAGTACTTAATGCTCAAAATGATTTGCTTAACGAGATGAATAGAAAAGACAATGATTATTCTGTTAAAGTTGTGACTAGAGCTGGTAGAATGAATCAGGAACCTTTGTATCCTAAGGGCCATCCTAGGAGAATTGAGCAAGATTCTCAAAGAGTTAATACTGATGCATCTATTCCTTCTAGTAAGAGTAGGAAAAAGAATGATGATAGTACTTTGCATGCTGCTAGTGAACCTGTTATAGATACATCTGAGAATCCAAATGATATTTCTATTTATGATGCTGAGACACAATCTGGTGATGAACATGAGCCTGGTAATAACCTTAATAATGATGTTCATGCTGATGCTCAACCTAGTAATGATAATGATGTGGAGATTGAACCTGCTGATGATCTTGATAACCCACAATCTAAGAATAAAAGATATGGTAAAAGAGACTTTATTGCCAGGAAACATGGTAGAGAAAGAGAACCATGGGTTTAGAAACCCATGCCCTTTCCTCCTAAACCATCCAAGCAAAAGGATGATGAGGACTTTGAGCTTTGTTGAAATGCTTAGACCTGTCTTTTTACGTATGTGCTTGACTGATATTTTGAAAATGTCTCCTTATGCTAAGTATATGAAAGATATTGTGACAAATAAAATAAAGATACCGGAAGCTGAGATTTCCACCATGCTTGCTAATTATACTTTTAAAGTTGGAATACCTAAGAAACTAGGAGATCCAGGAGTACCTACTATAGCATGCTCTATTAAAGGAAATTATGTTAAAACTGCTTTATGTGATCTTGGAGCTGGTGTTAGTGTTATGCATTTCTCTTTATACCGTAGACTTGATTTGACCAAGTTGACACCTACTAGAATCTCTTTGCAAATGGCTGATAAATCAACTGCTCTACCTATCGGTATTTGTGAGGATGTACCTATCGTAGTTACAAATGCTACTATCTTGATGGACTTTGTTTTTCTTGATATTCCTGAGGAGGAAAATATGTCGATCATCCTTGGTAGACCCTTTGTGAATACTGTAGGAGCTATTATTGATTGCAACAAGGGCAATGTCACTTTTCATATTAATGGTAATGAACATGCGGTACACTTTCCTAAGAAACAACCTCAAGTTCATAGTATCAGCTCTATTGAAAAAATTCCAATGATTATTATTGGAGACTTTGAGTTCCCTCTTCCTACTGTCAAGAAGAAATATGATATACTTATTGTTGGGGAAATGCATATCCCCATTGAGATAACTTAGTGTTATTCGAGAATTCTTCAGTTTCATGTCATTTGAAAGAAGTTCGTCAATAAGACTTGATCAACCTTTTCGATGGATTCCTTTTGAGGAGCATGATATGGATGAATTTAGAAAGCACAACTTCCTGCATCTAACTTTTACTTTCTGTTACCTAGATGAAATTAAGTAAAAATGCTACTATTTTTGCTATTTTTTGAGTTTTCTGTGCAATAGAAAAATGACCTAAAAATAAAAGTTCCTAGAATCCCCTGAAATTTTAGTATGATTTTTTCTGGAATATTTGAGAATTTTTGGCGCTGAGATTGCATCAGGGGCTGCACCAGTGGGCCACAAGCCTACAGGGCGCGACCACCCCCTAGACGCGCCTAGCAAGCTTGTGGGTCCTACGTGGCCCCCCTCCACTTATTCCAGCACCTTCACTTCATATTCCTCCATAGAAAATCCCACCATTTCTCAAACCCGTTTTCTAGCTTATCTTGCTACCATTTTTGATCTCCTTGCTCAATGCTCCATTCGCAAAACTATTTTAGGGGATTGCTCACCAGTATGTGACTCCTCCAATGGTCCAATTAGTTTTTGTTCTAGTGCCTTATATATTGCAAATTTTTACTGCTATGGTGACCTTGTTCTTGAGCTTGCATGTCAAATTTGTATGGTGCCAAGTAGTTTTGATGCATGATATAGTCTCTAGGCACTTGAGGGAGTAGTTGCTATGAGTTTTGTTGAGTTTTGTGCACCTTTGTTTTCACTCACTAAAATTTCAGAATTTTTTGAAATGTTGAGAAGGTTGCTAAGAGGACCTTCAAGCCGAGGTTCTAAGGGAGATGAGAATGAAATGAAGGAGAAACCCAAATACAATCTTCCTCGCATCGCAGAAATCCGACCATGTGAATGGTCGTGTGACACATACTTGAGGGCAGCTGGAATATATGAAGATTTCTATTATTTGGCCGAGAATGCAGGCATCACCGACTTCCTCAACGATAAGTGTGACCAGTACCTCTTGCTCACTAATACCTTTGTGCAAAATTTTCACTTTCATCCTAGGGAAGACCATCCTACAGTAGAATTTCATTTATATGGTGTGCCTAAGAAAATGAATCTTTATGATTTTTGCAAAGTTTGCAAGATACCCTATGAGGGCAACATCAGGGAACCACGTCCTCGAGACATGGAAGATTTTATTGCCTCGGTCACTATAGGACAAGAGAGAGGCGTGTCAAAGGCAAGAGCAGCTAGTTTACATTTTCCTGTGCTATGCTATTATTCATTATTTGTGGGAAGATGTTTAGTTGATCACTGGGAGAGTGGTAGCCTTAGTGCCCCTGACCTCGCTATTTTGTGCCATGCTTTACTTGCCGATAGAACTTTTAGTCTAGGCGCTATGGTGGCCCAACGATTGAACACCAACCGTTCGAAGGGGCCCTTATTCGGAGGTATCTATGCATCTTGTTTAGCTAAACATTTTGAGATACCCATTAGGCTTCACGAGAAAGATGAAAAGCTAATACCCGCGAAGTTTTTAGATTATGACCGTATGGTAGCCCATGATTTTATTAAGAAGAATGATGATAGGAGGCTGCTTTACAACTTAGTATTTAGTGAGGGTACTTGTGAGATTATTACTTTGACTGCTTCTTCTTTGTTTGATACTCATTCAGGTAGGTACACTGTTATGCCCGATGACATCTACCAATATTGGGTTTTGGAGCAACCCCCAGCACCTGAGCCAGCACCAGCTCTGGATCCATATTAGACCCTAGTTTTTCAGTGGGAGCCACAAGAGATCGCTAATCAGTGGAACCCTCAGTGTCCTCCGGAGTACCCCGGAGAAGGTTATTTCCAGCCATGGCCCTAGACCAACTTAGGCCAAAAGCCTAAGCTTGGAGGAGTACGTATTTCTCACCGACATTACATTCATGTTCACACACTTATTTCAGTTGTCGGTGCTCATACTTTTTCATTGTACTATCCAGGTAGTTTAATTCTTGTTTTGCTTTCTTCTTGTGTGTTTAATAAACTTTGAGAAAAATACAAAAAATAGTTCTAGCTTTATTTCCTAGTTTCTTAGTTGTAGCATTAAAGAGAAAACCCAAAAAGATTTCTCGTTCTTCTTTTTGCCTGTTGGGAGCTTTCTCGTGTAAATAATTTTCCTTTGTTTTCTTTGGGTTGTAAAGAGAAGACCACAATGGCGTGTTAAGTGGCTCTCATATGCATTATTGTTTATCTTACAAAGAGCCCATATTGCCTTGTCTTCTCCATTGGTTTATTTTTTGCAGATTCCCGCTTAGTCCAATGCACGCGCACTCTTATTATTATTCACATCGTTCGGTCGTGCAAGTGAAACACAATAATGACGATATTTGATGAAAATATTGAGATGGAGAAAAGCTGGTATGAACTCGACCTATCTTGCTTTTGTAAATATGATTAGCTCATCGTTCTGAATTCAGTACATTATGGGTTGAACATGTTTGCAATAACAATTAGAGATTATAGTTATTCATGCCATGCTTAATTAGCTAAGAGTGGATAATGGTTCGTCTTGAGTGCTAACATGCGCATTAAAATGGTTGTGATGTAGTATCATAGAATGGTATCCTCCTTTAGATGATTCAAGTGGCTTGACTTGGCACATGTTCACGCATGTAGTTGAAACAAATCAACATAGCCTCCACGATATTTATGTTCATAGTGAATTATATCCTACTCATGCTTGCATTCAATGTTGGTTAATCTCAAGGCATGTTGATGACTGTGTCGCTCTCTAGTTGGTCGCTCCCCAGTCTTTTGCTAGCCTTCACTTGCACTAAGCGGGAATACTGCTTGTGCATCCATCTCAATAAACCCAAAGTTGTTCCATATGAGTCCACCATATCTACCTATATGCGGTATTTACCTGCCGTTCCAAGTAAATTTGCATGTGCTAAACTTTAAACCTTCAAATAAACCTTCTGTTTTGTATGCCCAAATCGCTCATGTGGCGACTGGGGCCTGTCAGTATTTTCCATGCTAGGTGGTTTATTCTCACGATATGTGTTGATTCACTATCATTCACGATAAAGTGGCTGGTAATCAGGATGCCCAGTTCCATGCTCGATATAAAAGCAAAATATAATTAAACAAAACTCCCCCAGGAATGTGTTTGTATGGACGGTACCCGTGAATTCAGCCCGCCGTGGAGTGTGACTGATTGGTGGAGGGGAAGTAAACACTTTACCATTCTGTTTGGGAATCGCCTATAATGTATCTAGCATGGAAGATATTGAAAACCTCTTGGTCGTTATGTGAGCAACGAAAGCATACCTCTCCAAAATCATTACATATCTCTGTTTTAAAAGCTTGAGCTCTCGCACCTCTACAAATCAATGCTTTCCTCTGCGAAGGGCTTATCTATTTACTTTATTGTTGAGTCATCATCCTCTTATAAAAGGCACCGGTTAGAGAGCACCATTGTCATTTGTATGCCTTGCTATTAATTGATGTTGAGTATGAGCATGACTGGATCTCTCTTATCATGAATTACAATGTTTAGTCGGTCCTTGTTCTCCAGAGGTGCTCTGCATTTATGTTGTGCAGTCTCACAAAGGGCTAGCGAGATACCATTATGTCATATTGTATCATGATTGTTTTGATAAAATGTTGTCATCCGAGACTTGTTATTATTACTTGCTAGTTGGTTATGCCATTGACATGAGTAAATGTGAGACCTAAATGTTATTTTGAATGTGGTTAGTTTATAATCTTTGCTGAAAATTTGAACATAAGTTAGACATATTTACAACAGCGAGATCAAACAGAGTTTGTAAAAGTTTTTGTTTATCACTTTGAGTTTATCAACTGAATTGCTTGAGGACAAGCAAAGGTTTAAGCTTGGGGAGTTGATATGTCTCCAACGTATCTACTTTTCCAAACTCTTTTGCCCTTGTTTTGGACTCTAATTTGCATGATTTGCATGGAACTAACCCTCATTGATGTTGTTTTCAGCAGAATTGCCTTGGTGTTATTTTTGTGCAAAAATAAAAGTTCTAGAATCGCCCTGAAAAATTATGGAGAATATATTTGGAATTAATAAAAAATACTGGTGCAAGAATTAACCAGAGGGGAGCCACCAGCAGGCCACAATCCTGCTAGCCACGGCCACCCCCCGGCCGCGTGGAGCAGGCTTGTGGGCCCATCATAGCTCCTCTGACCTCCTCTCCAGCTCCATATAACCCTATTTGCCGAGGAAAAAATCACAGAGAAGAGTTCATCGCGTTTCACGATACGGAGCCGCCACCATCGCCAGTTCTTCCTCGGGAGACTAGATCTGGAGTCCGTTTTGGGCTCCGGAGAGGGGAAATGGACGCCTTCATCATCACCAACCATCCTTCATCACCAATTCCATGATGCTCCCCACCATTCATGAGTAATCTCATCGTAGGCTTGCTGGACAGTGATGGGTTGGATGAGATTTTTAATGTAATCGAGTTAGTTTGGTTAGGGTTTGATCTCTAGTATCCACTATCTTCTAAGATTGATGTTGCTATGACTTTGCTATGCTTAATGCTTGTCACTAGGGCCCAAGTGCCATGATTTCAGATCTGAACCTATTATGTTTGCATGAATATATGTGTGTTCTTGATCCTATCTTGCAAGTTGTAGACACCTATTACGAGTTATGATCTACATCCCCCAGGGTGACAATGACTGGGATTCTTTTTGGTGATTACCGTAATTTGAGGAGTTCATGTATTCACTAAGTGCTAATGCTTTGGTATGGTTCTCTATTAAAAGGAGGCCTTAATATCCTTTAGTTTCCAATAGGACCCCGCTGCCATGGGAGGATAGGATAAAAGATGGCATGCAAGTTCTTTTCCATAAGCACGTATGACTATATATGGAATACATGCCTACATTACATTGATGAATTGGAGCTAGTTCTGTGTTGCATGATGAATGCCATCTGACATAATTATCCATCACTGATCCATTGCCTACGAGCTTTCCATATATTGATCTTCGCTCAGTTACTTTTCCGCTGCTACTGTTACAAACACTACAAACTGCTATTATCACTTGCCACCGTTACCGTTAATACCATATTACTTTGCTAGTAAACACTTTGCTGCAGATATTAAGTCTTTCAGGTGTGGTTGAATTGACAACTCAGCTGCTAATACTCGAGAATATTCTTTGGCTCCCCTTGTATCGAATCAATAAATTTGGGTTGAATACTCTACCCTCGAAAACTGTTGTGATCCCCTATACTTGTGGGTTATCAGTCCTTAACCGATACTCCCTTCGTTCCTCTATATAAGGTGTATTTGTTTTTTGATAAAATTCTAGAATGTAAGGTACATTTATTTTTATTCTCCATAATTCCCTTGTTAACCCTCCAAAAAAAGGAAAGAATCTATTTTTTGATTGTCTGTACCTCTTTTTATAGCAAAAGAAGGAAACTATCTCTTTGCCGATTGCATGTATCCTAGACTAATTGATTCACTTTCCACAAACCAACAAAATTGCCAAGGATAATTTAGTCTTTAGATTTCTATAATTATCTGCCTTGATCACCTTGCCAAAAATAATACACCTTACATAAAGGAACAGAGGGAGTATATCGGTACCCATAGGCGGTGAAGGGGGAAACTAGGCAATCAGATGGTTTGCTTTATTGCTTTCACTTAGCCTTAGGAGCTCGAATGCGGGGGCTAGCAACCAGCCCCTGGTGTTTTTTGCCGATCTGTTTCTGTAACATCCCAAAATTCCATTTTGGAATGTTATGATATAGCTATGCATCTATCATCATCATTGCTTGATTGTATGTGATAGTTGAAATGCCTTTTCTGATTTTCTGAAAGTCCCTTCTACTTTTCCCTATGTTGCATTTCCCTAATTGAAATTCTGGTTAAATGTTCAAAATAAGAGAGGAGTAACATGACACTCCACACCAGGGTCAAATTGGTGAATTATTTGAACAAAAATGACCAGGAGTTATTTTGAAAATATTTGCAAAAAGGATTCAAAAACAATTAGGCAATTTCTGAAAATAATATTATTTTTTTCAAATTCTTCAAATGACAGAATAAAAATGTTCATTAAATAGAATTTATTATTCTTTTAATTTTGATATATAATACCCCTATTTTTGGAGACGATTTGAATGCTTTAAAGGCTTTTGAATATCTCTGTAAAAATATTAAAGAAAATCGGTAACGGTTGCATTTAAACGGGCCGGCCCACGGGCAATTAATCGCGCATTCATTACCGGTCGGCCGACCGCGCGTAACGGTCACGCGCCCACTCGCTGACATCCGGGTCCCACGCCAACCGACCGTTGCCCGAAACGGTCATCGTCTCCCCCGCGAGCGCCGGACCGGATCTCGTCGCCGACCGTTTCCCCTCGCCGGATCTCTCTCCCCATTACTCCCCCGCACCCCTCGAGCGCCCTATAAGTAGCCGGCAACCCCCGCATCCATTTCACCCCGAGTCCCCCTTCTCTCTCTCGCCGAGACGCCGTCGATTTCTCGCCGGAGTAGCCACCACCACCGGACCTCCCGTCGAGCGTAGCCACCACCTCCGACCACCGTTCGCCTCGCCGTCGCCACCAATCAACTCCGGAGAACCATCGCCGTTGCCCGGACCACTTCCCCGTCTTCCCCGACCACCGGAGCACCTCGCCGTCGCAATCACCGCTACCGGACTCGCCGGAGTACCCCGATGCCGACGACTTCTACCCCGTAAGCCCCCTCGACCATCGGATCCCGAACCCACGGTCCAGATTAGAACGGACTTAAGTCCGAACCGGTATCTTCTTCCGAATCGGTCGCCCGCTCTAATTCACCTACCGCACACACTCGCTAGCCAATCAGATCACGCCACGTAGCCCCCTGACCGACGCAAATCTTTTTTTCATTTTCTGTTTTGTTTTAATTAACAGAATGTTTTCCAATTTTGTTTTGCTTATATCTTTTAATCTATTTAGTGTTTTGAGTTGATTTTTTTTGCAATAGCTCACATTTTTCATGTAGTTTCACCCTGTACTTTTAAATTTCAAATTTGAACTATAAAATTTGAATGTAATCAAATTTGCTCAAAATCATCAAATCTGAATAATTAGAGTTTGAAAATAGATTTTGACATGATTCTTTTTGCTACTGTTTGGTATTAGTTAGGACTATCTTCATGTATAGCTTGAGGATTTTCATGATATATTTGATTAATGTTTTAACCAAAAACAGAATCTGCTTATTATTATAATATAGTTTTATAAACTTAATTTTAATTAGTTTGATTTAGATGTTGGTTTCATTTGTTTATTAGATTCTGTTAGTAAACATTTAGTGTTTTTACTCACTGTTAATAAAAATATAAATTTGCCTAATTTAATTTCATTTAACATAGGAATCACAACTTCTTTTCAAATAGGCATCATTTGATTAAAACAACTAACTAATGGTTTTGCTTCAAACAAAGTTTTATAATATTTAATTCTGTTTTCCTAAAACAAGTTTATTTGTAAATTATTTTCTGTTAAGAACATGTTTTGCTAATAAATAACAAGTTTAGTTTTTCATTCTTTTTGTTAGTATAACTATAGTTGATTCATATAGTGTTTATCAAAACTTTTATAAACTTTACTAAAGTTTTCCCAACAAACTTAAATTGATTTTCTTTGTTTAATAATAAAATATTCTATTGTTTTTATTGCTGTCAACAATTGTCTTGTTATTTCAAAATAGTTTTATTATTATGTAGTAGTGTTTTCATCATTTCCTTTGGAAAACAAAACTTTATGTGTTTTCTTACTTATGACTTGTGCATTGTTTGTCTCAACTGTTTACTAGTTCTTTGTTGATGTGGGTGTGTTGGCTACAATATTTTGATTGTATGCTTATGTGAGTGCATTGTTTGTTTCGTTAGATTATCCGGAGTGTGAAGCTTGTTACTTAGAGTCACTCACGTACGAAGATCATCAATCAGGCAAGTCACTTTGATCATGTTTTATCCATGTTTTATATGCATTAGTTCTACCATCTCCCCAGTTGCATGCAAGATAGGTTAGTTGGAAACTTGGTTACATTGTAGTAGTATCATGTGGTAGGTACCCCTCTCAACCCTCTTTGACAACTTTGGCCCCGGGAAACGTTGTTTTACTTTTGCTATGCTATTAGTAGACGGGGTTGGTTGTGTGATTCATGGGAGTTGAGAGAGTTAATAATTTCAAGACCTACATAATGATCAAGATTTCAAGACTCCAAGTTTTCAACATACCTCTGGGTGGATGATGGTTGAACGGCACCCTGGAGAAACCAGTGGTTAGCCTAGGTGATGCTGGAGATGGCCAGTATTCACGCGGAAAGGTCCACCCAGGCACAAAGAGATGGATGGGTGCTTCAAGACCCAAGGCTTACCTGCACAGCCACAAGTCATTATGGGCTCTGGCTTGGTCGGATATCGTGGTGACCCTGGACAGGCGGTGCTACGAGAGGTAGAAGAACGGTAGGAAAGGATGGGCACCGACAGAGTCGCAGGGAAACCCTTTGGAAGACCATGTTTTGGTCATCCGTTTCTCAAACACCCTGAAGTGCGAGAAACCAAACGGAGGCGACCAAATCTTGTGGGGAACGTGTGCAAAACTCTGCAGTGTATTCCAAACCTAATCGATTAGCCGTGTCCACGGTCATGGACGACTTGAGCCAAAGGAATTGAAACTTCCGGAACTCTCAACACAATTAATATGATGATGTGGGTATTAACAATTTGGGTATGAGAATTGGTTGGTGGAACCACCTCATTAATCAACCAACTTAGTAATATTTTGCTTAGCCCCTTTTCTTGATGTAGGAAAAATTGGCTTTACGCAAAACTTACACCACCACCTGCCATATAAGCATATAGACTAGCTGATTATTTTCACCCCTCTCTTGTGACTTTGCCGGCATAATCCATATGCTGACCTACACGGCTGCAACGTATCATGTTGCAGAGTATTTTTCCGACCAGGAGTGAGGACGCGTTCTATGCTCAGTGAGATGCCCTTGGAGTCGGATGGACTCATCTACCGTCGACGCTTCCGCAAGATTTAGATATTCTCATGAGTTGGCTTTTGGCCACTTTATTGTAATATTATTGTAATAAAGGACTCGATATGAGATTTCGATTAATATAATGTTGTGTGATTTCCCTTTGATATATACATTGATGTACCGTGTGTGTACCAGCATGATCTTGGGATGGTACGAAAACATCGGAGACTTGACCTTTCAGGTCGGGTCGCTACAGTTTCGACCGAAACTTAAGACTAATGCTGCATGGTTTGGAAAGGTACGAACCCTTCGTATGACATGGGAGAACATTCATCGATTCTTAGTTGACACTTTACCTCGGATCGCAGATCGGTTCTTGCTTATTATGACAGTCAGTTTTCGGCTTTCACCATTGAGGTATTCGCCAAGCTAGCTAGGGATACAATCACAGCATTTCTCCCTATACCCCCTTTAGCCGAACTTGCGGAACGTAAAGGGGAAAGCACGGGAGCGGGGCAATCCAACTATTGACCAAAGACATAATTCGGAATTGATGCATATAATGCGCTATCCAAGATGCCGAATGGGTTAGACATATTGATGGGGTCATGCTTTGGGTGTTTCAGTTATACCCCAGCCCCCGGTCTATCAGCGGATCGCACCTATCCTATAATCGGACGATCTATATGGTGTACATATGAGGGGAAAGAAGTAGAAAAACCGAGGCATATGTAACAATCTTATGATTCACGCTGCCGAGATGGCTATTATAGGTAATTATTCATTGCAAAAAATGGAAAAGAAAGGAACAATCCTTTACAGGATAGCATTTTATTCAGGGCCCTTGATGGGTGGCTTGACGTCCTCCTTGAGCCCGGCTACGCGTTGTTGCCCTCGAGCGGGGAGCTGCGAAAACTATTGGGGGTGGTTGATGCTTGGCAGACGGACCTTTAGGGGGGCATGAGAAGCTGTCGTGGATAGTGTCAGGCTAACAATTCGAAGATCCTTAATGGTATATCGCCTCTAGCCGGAGAAGAAGTCGGATTATAGTTCGGTTTAAGCCGGATATCCAGTCCTTAGAAGTACATCCTCATAGCTTCCCATGGTATTTTAAGAGCAAAATTGTGTCTTCGAGGGACATATCTGGTGGGTAGGTGGGCCGCCCTGTGGTGAGTGTGTCCCTATTTGCCCTGAGAGGGAGGTGGGGGTGGCAGGTCCGGTTGGGCTCGAGCTCTCTTCCCCGTCTGTCACGTCTTGGAGGCCGGTTGGGATCGTGGGGCTTCGTTGTCGTATTGGCATTTGGCCAATAGGGTCACGATGTGTTCTTCTATTCGGAGGGAGCGCTCCGTATTGCCGTTGACAGTGATGACCCCCTTTGGTCCAGGCATCTTGAGCTGCAGGTAGGCATAGTGAGGGACGTTGTTGAAGCGAGCGAATGCTATGCGGCCGAGGAGCGTGTGGTAACCGCAATGAAACAGTACAATGTCGAAGATCAAGTCTTTGTTGTGGAAGTTGTCGGGAGAGCCGAACACAACTTCGAGTGTTACAGTGCCGGAACAGCGGGCTTCAACGCCCGGAATAACTCCCTTGAAGGTAGTGTTACTCGGTTTAATCCTGGACGGGTCTAAGCCCATCTTTTTCACCGTATCTGAGTAAATCGGATTAAGGCTACTTCCTCCATCCATGATAACTCTAGTGAGGTGGTATCCATCGATGATGGTATCTAATGCGAGGGTCGCAAAACCTTCATGACGGATACTAGTCGGATGGTCCCTCCTATCGAAGGTGATCGGGCAAACCGACCATGGGTTGCACTTCAGGGCGACATACTCTATGGCGTAGACTTCCCGAAGGGTGAGTTTCCTTCCTTCTTTGGTATATGTGTGACATATATCATGTTCACAGTTTTTACCTATGGAGGGAATTGCTTTTGGCCTCCATTGTTGGGACCATGAGGCCCCTCATCGTCGTCGCTGCGTGGACCTTTGCCCTGTTCCTCGGCTGCTAACTTGCTAGCCTATCAAAACACCCAACATTTACGGTGGGTGTGTGACAAGCTTGTCTGGGGTGCCATGGATCTGACAGGGTATCCATTATCTTGTCCAGTGCAGTAGGTCCATCCTTATTCCCTTTAGAGGGCTTCCTTTGTTGGTCGGGCTTCGAACTATGGAACCCAGCATTTGTTGTCGTATCATCTGCGTCCCCATTGCTATGGCAGCATTTGTTTTTATTGCGTCGTGGCTTGCCATTTCCATCCCGTGCTTCCGAAGTGCCCGGATCTTCAGGGTTTTATGACTACGGGGGGCTAGCCAGCTGTCTTCGCCTGCAAAAGCGGGTCATGAGTGTGGTAAGGGGGGCATTGTCCTCGGTCTATCCTGACCGAGCTGTCGGGCCAACCACTCATCCCAGATATTGTGCCTGAAGGAGGCTATTGCCTCGGCATCCAGGCAGTCGACAATCTGGTTTTTCTTGGTTAAGAACCTGCTCCAAAACTATCGGGCCGACTCTCCCTCCTTCTATACGACATTGCTTAGGTTGGAGGAGTCCGGAGGTCGAACGTAAGTGCCTTGGAAGTTAGATCGGAAGGCGTCCTCAAGCTCCTCCCAACTTCCGATATAGTTTTTGGGGAGGTTGTTTAACCAGTGTCTAACTGGTCCCTTTAGCTTGAGCAGTAAGTACTTAATGGTGTGGGGATCATCTTCTCTGGCCATATGTATGTGCAGGAGAAAATCTTCTATCCACACGGCGGGGTCTATGGTCCCATCGTACTATTTGATATTTACGGGTTTAAACCCTTCGAGGAACCGGTGTTGCATGACTTCGTCTATGAAGCACAGTGGGTGGGCAGCGCCTTTGATTCGGGCCACATTATGTCGAAATTCGGATTCTGGTGCCCGGTGTCATTCCCGTTCTCAGTTGCTATGGTCGAACCAAGGTTGTTCGCCGTTCCGTCTAGCGGGGGAGTATTCTCTCGATCCGTAGATGGATTTAGTGTGGCATGTTCTATTATTCAGGTCCTGACGTAAGTCATGTCGATCCCTATACCGCATCGGGTCCTTACCCCTCCTATGGGGCAACTTCGGTATGTATTTGAGGTCCTCAGCCGCTCTGTCTCTTCCTCGAGGGGGGCGATCCGGTTGATCATGCCTTGTGTACCTAGGAGGTGTGTGCCCGAGAGCCTCATCCTCGAATTGGGGAAGCAAACGTCTGCGTGAGTAGCTCCTGGTTTGGCCAGCGTCGTACCCTTCTTCGGCTGCTAGGACCTCCGTCCATCTATCATTGAGGGTGTCCTGCTCAGCTTGAAGCTACCGCTATTTGGCCTTTAGGCTCTGGACGGTGGCTAGAAGCCGATGCCTGAAGCGTTCTTGGTCTTGCGGACCCTCCAGGATATTAAAATCTTCGTCTTCGAGGCTATCATCCTCATCGACCGGAGGTAGATAGTTATTGTCCTTGGAGTTATCAGGGTCCTCGGGGTCGCAAGGCTTCTCGATGTTTTAATCTGGTTGCCCTAGGGCTTCGAGGTCCTTGGGGCCTGCTAGTGTATCATTTTCTCCGGTTCCCACGACGACTCCCCTCCCTTTGTTTGCCTTGGACCACTTGCTCTCCTTCTGGCATTTCGACAACTCGTCAGATCTATCGCCGTTCTGCTCAGGGGTAATATTGTCTTTATTGGCGGCTGTATCCACCATGTAGACGTCATAGGAGGATGTGGCAGTCCACCGTCCCGTATTGAGAGGGGTGGGGGTGTCGACATCGTCATACATGTCCTCCGTCCCATCGGAGGCACAATCTAGCATGTCGGTTAAGTCTTTGACAATGGCTACCAAGTGGGTGGTGGGTGGGTGATAAAATTCTCCATGATCCGGCCTCAACCCTAACTAAACATGTGTCGGGCTTCGGTCAATCGTGAACCAACGACTGGATCCGGTCAAGTGTCTCATTTATTGCCGAGAGGTTGTCCGGGTCCGTCTCTTGGAGGTTTTACGAAGTATTGTCCGGGGTGTCCTCGAGGGACGGGTTTCCGACGAGAGCCGGATCAGGGTGTTTTGGCTCTATGGCCGGAGCCGAACACAGGCATGACTCCTTGGCGAAGGGGAAGTCGGGCAAAGACCCTGAAGTTAAGGCTTCGTAGTTGCCAGACTCATCGGGGGAGACCAAGAGCCCGGCGGAGGTCAGATCGACGGAGAATTCCGGGTCCTCGGGCCCGATTTCCCGACCGATGGAAAAGTTTCCAATCTGGCCCAGATGGCCAGTCGGGTCGACTTGCAGCGTGATGTTGCCGAAGGTGAAAACCTGCCCAGGGACGAAGACGTCCTCGAAGCAGAGCTGGTCGTTGATGACCAAGCAAGCCATTGACCTTTCTGTTGATCTCGCAACGGAACTCTCAATGAAAGCACCAATGTCGGTGTCAAAACCGACAGATCTCGGGTAGGGGGTCCCGAGCTGTGAGTCTTAGATCGATGGGTTACAGGGGACGAAGGGGACACTATTTACCTAGGTTCGGGCCCTCATGAGGAGGTAAAACCCTATGTTCTTCTTGATTGTATTGATGTGTATGAATATTACAAAGTTGATCCACCTCGAGATCGTCTAAGCTAAACCCTAGATGAGTTCACATGTCCTCTACGAATGGGGATCCTCCGGTTTATATAGACACCGGAGCTCCCTAGGGTTATACACAACTGACCTTTTACAATGGATAGATACGTAGATCCCATCTTCGGAACTTGGAGGCCACGCCATTCTTCAGAGCCTTCCTTCTTGGATACAGGATCATTCGTAGTTCGACCTTCAGCAGATCAGCCCAATAGGTCGGCCCACGAGGAACGAGTCGACGACCCGAGGACCCCTTAGTCCCGGACTCCCTCACCCCTACCTGGAGCCCATGTCGTCCTTCTCATGGAAGTATCGGTCGAAGACGCAGTACGGATCAAGCCGGATCTACTCATTGCCCGAGCTGTCCTTGCCATCGCTGACCTCCTTCTCCACCTTTGATGGCAGTCCCGGACCGCCCGATTCTGCTCTCGGGCGAGGGCGCGCGTGTTCCTCCGTTGTCGTTTCTTCAAAATGTGGGCGTGGATGGCTTCATCCTATGCGGACGCTAGGGCCTCCGCATCAGCCGCCTCCGCCACCACCATTTCCTCCGCGATACGGGCCTCGACGACCATTATCCTCTCCTTCCCAGGGCGGGCAGCCCGTTCCCGGTGAGACTCACAGTTTGCCGAACCGGTGATGGGGAAGGAGAGATTGTCCGACAGTTGGATCGTGATGATCCAGCACTGGAGGACCGAGCTCCCGTTGAGCCAACGCGATGGAGTCGCAGTGGACAGATCTTGTCATTGACCGGGCGATGTCCTCACGGGAGTGGCGGAGTGCAATGCGGACCACCATTGCCTCCTCCAACTCGCAGGGGATGACACCCCAGTCGACGGATCCGGACTGGTCGAAATCAGATCCGTTGTCCTTCATGTCGGAGAGACCGAAATCGTCGGAGGTGAGCCTGGGTAGCAGATGGGAATGGAGGGAAGTGGAGTGAAGTGGCTAGGTTTGGTCCGGCGAACGGATGGGGACGAATATATGTGGGGTCGATGCGAGTCAGCGCAGGCCAGACCGACGTGGTGGGCATGCCCTGTCGCGTCCATATCTGCTCCATATTTATACTGAATATGAAGGATGCTGGTCAGCCTGGGCGTTTGAAGACCGTTTAAGACATTCGGTTGGATCGAAATTTCGTGACCAGTCAGTAACCGGACAGTCTGCCCGGAGGTTTAAGACAAGTACGAAAGTCCGGTTGTAGATGCTCTTACCTATGTTGTCCAAATAACTATGACAAGCACTAGCGTTTGTTGCCAACAAGTGTAGTATTATCTTCACCTTTTGCGAGACATGTGATTGCTTTCCTAACCAACGAAATGGGAGCGCACCATGCACATGGATCACGAGTTTCACAGAATAGGTTGCGTGCTGTTTATTCATAAATGTGAAAAAGAGATTGCGCACCTTGAGAATGACTTGTACTGTTGACAACAATCTGTTATGCACGCTACTCTTTTCGAGCCATATTAACCGCCGCTAAGTTAGTACAGTGCAACAAAACAGGTCCTTGGTTGTTTCATTTTCAAATGATTATATATGCAAAAAAATCAAAATCAAAATCAAACGCCAGCTGGGAATATGCCATAAGGAGAGGGCTTTACAGAAGGCACACCAAGGTGATTGAAAGGCAAAAAAGAGAGGACTGGCAAATGAAAACTTGAAAATACTCCGTTTCAAAAAAAAGACTTGAAAATACGGAATGCCTAGCTGCCTAGCAGAAAGGAAGTAATAAGACAAGGGTGAAAAGGAATCTTTTCACGGACATGAACACAGGCTTCAGAAGTGGCCACCTTGAGTAAGGTGAAGTGCGCTGCGCACAGCTGCCTTTTCTCTAATACCTCTTTGATCCCGTCAAGCCTCTTTAAATATTTTATTACGAACAATAATACGAGTGGTTTATATCGATTCTAAACATCCCATGACGCCATATCTGTCAAAGCTGTTTAATCACGATTTAAATTTGATTATCGCCATGCCACAGCCACATCACTCGAGGAAAAGAAGAGGAAAACGTGCCTGCAATAGCACACACTGGGCCTGGAAGAGACCTCTCTGCCCACTGAAAACAACGGGTTTGCTTCATCCACAAATGCTCTCTTCATGACAAACATAGGATTAAGAGCATCTCCAGTTGTGGTTTTAAAGGACCTCCCGGCCTCTTTTTTATTATCGACGGGCGAAAAAATCCCCAACCGCGGCCCCAAGACGTCGTTTTTCGCCGGTTGAGGTCTTTTTTTGGGCAGGCGAATCCAAGCTGAACCCAGGGCATTGGGGGTCTCCCGGTCGCGCCGGCTGAAGAGAAAAGGCGAGTGGGACCGAGGTGTCGGCGACACCGGCTGCTACTTCCCACCACTTCCCCCTCCTTTTCCCTCTACTCCCGGCGTTTCGCCCGCCGGTTCTTCTTTCCATTTTCCTCCATTTTCCCTTTCTTTGCCGCCATGCCACTGAAGAAGTACGCCGCCCCTCGCCAAGCCACCGGCCCCGCCGTCGCCAAGCCCCTCAAGCCCCGTGCGCCGATGGCGAGTCCGGCGGGGATGACGAACGCCGAGTGGAAGGCCGACGTCGAGCGAAGGGAAGCGGTGACCGCCGATCGCCGCAACAGGCTCCTCATGAAGAAAGCCCGGGACGCGGCGGCGACAGCGGCGGCGGTTGAGCAGGAGGTGTCGTGTCACCGCCCGATCTTCCCGGGGAGACAGACCACGGGCCCGTTCCCCCACGGCGCCGGCCATCAAATCGCCCCGGGCGACCCGCACTTTCCTTCGCCAACCTTCCCTTCGCCGGGGTGGGGGTATGCGCCCTCGCCGGAGTACGTCGACGGCGACGCCCTTGGCGGGTTCTGTCACAACCCTAGCAAGTGTCCTAGGTTAGCATTGTGATTGCATCATCATCATCATCATTGCATCAATGTGAAATGGGGAGAAGGAAAAGAAACCCCAAGCACTTAATGAATTAAAGAAATTCAAGATAAATGAAATTTCAACAAATCCAAAATGCCCATCAAAAATGTTCCCTATGTCTGATAATTAAGGACATGGATATACCAGGGACCATTCTAATTGTTCAAATATTTCAAATAATTCAAATTAATGGTTTAAGTCTCTGAAATTGATAAATAAATCATTATCATTATACTTGTTTCGAAAATAGCTTGAAACTTTTCACATAAGTCTGAAATATTCAAACTTGATTTTAGAAAATATATGGGATATTTTATAAAATCATTTGGACCTACAAACAAATGAAGAAAAGTTAGAAAACACAGAACAGAAACAAAAAGAAAAGAAACCCTACCTGGGCCAGGGGAGAGAAGCCAGCCCAGCTCACAGGGGCGAACCGGTCATCTCCCACCTCTAGCCAGGAGGACGCCGGGCGTGTGGTCGCCACGCGCCGGCCACCTCCTCCCTGCCTGGCTCCTTGCTGGAGGGCTGGGAGTGTGCCAGCGCGAAGCACCTCGCCGCCGTGCCCCTTCTCCTCTCTCCCTCCCGCGAGCTCTCTCCCTCTCTCGCGTATTCTCCCCCTCAGACCTGCCATGGCCGCGCAGCTCCTCGCCGTCGTGCCGCCGTTCTAGCCGCCCCCGAGCCCGTCCGAGCCAGCCAAAAGCTCCGCCCGAACCTCCTCTTCCTCCTAGCCGAGCCACGCATCGCCGGAAGGCTCCTATCGCCGTCGCGCCATCATCTTCCTCCTCGGGTCGCCGGAAGGGAATTTGAAGGCCGCCGTTGTTCCAGGTCCTCCCCGAGCTCATTTGCGACGCCGCTGCACTCGCCGTGAGCCCCTGGTCCTTTCCCCCCTCTTTCCCCCTTGGATAGAGCTCCGTAGCGCCGATCCCCTTGAGCCCGAAAGCTTCCCGCCACCGGCGAGGTCGTGGTCGCCGTTGTGGCGACCCAAGCTTGCTTCTGAGCACGCGGTCATGCTCAGGAGGCTTCCAGGTAGCCTCTGGAGGCCTCAGCTGCCCCGTTCGAGCTCCGACTCGACGAGCCCGTGCTCGCTCGAGCTCTGGCCGCCGCCCAGCTCATCGCCGGCGTCGATTCCGACCGTCCCAGTCCCTGGGAAGTCTTGGAGTGGATGCGCGCGTGTGTGCTGAGTCGTCTGGTGCTCTCCGCCGCCCGTTTGGTCGCCGAAGACGCACTCCGGCGAGTCTCCGCCACGTCGGATGGTCGCCGCCGGCCCCGCTTCGATGGGCGTCGACGTGGCCATCATTAGGGGGCTAATCCCCACTAATTATTTTAGCCACAGTCGCTGACAGTGGGACCCCAGAGGTGGGTCAAACCTCAGTCAGCGCGGGATTAAGAGCCCTGACGCTGACAGGGAGGTCCCACCTTGTCAGGTTTGACTCTAGCTGGTCAGCCGACCAGCTGACGTCAGGTTGACGTCAGGCTGACGCATTAATTCATTTTCTAATTTAAAAATAATTCCAGAAAATGTTTAAAACTTTGAAAAATCATATAAAATAATCTGTAAGTCAGATGAAAATAATTTATATATGAAAATTTATCAGAAAAATCCAATGAATCCAATGGTGCTATTCTCATGCATGTTAGAGAAACCTAAATAGGTGAACATGGACATTTATCATTAGGTTAATATATGGAATTTGAAAGAAGAACAACTTTGAACCTATGTTCAAATCCATTTCAAATTAACATGATCACTAGTGGCATTAGCTCATCCATGCATATTACTATGCCATGATCATGCATCATATTGTTGCATTTGCTTGTATTGAATGCTCTTATCTGTGTTGCGGTAGGCCCTAATCCGGAAGATACTACACCGTTTTTCGATGAAGGAGAGAACTCCTCCGCAACTCAGCAAGGCAAGCAACCCCATTGATCATTTCGATAACATCCCACCCTCTCGCTCCTGCTCTCGTTTATTGCATTAGGACAAACGATCACATGTCAGTCATACACGGTAGATGATCCTATTCTTATGCATGACCTGACCTTGTCATAGTAAATAGTTGAACCTTGCAACCTAGCATACCTGGTAGATGCTTGTGCCATGATGTTCTTAGCTTACTTTGCCTGCTATGCTTGCTATGCTTAGAGTTGTGTCAGGTCTAATTCATCTGGGTGATGAACTGAGTGAAACAGTGTTGTCCAATGTGATGAGCATATGATGAATACGATTTGATAAAGGTAGCGATGAGAGGCTATGTAGGAGTACATAGTGGGTTGTCTCATTGGGACCGTTCTTAGGAACTGGGTTCCGTGTTTGTGATCCAAGACTAGTTACTACCACATGCTGGGCCCTGAAATATGACCCCGCTCGACTTATCAGTCACTTAGTCCTTGGTCCAGGTATTGCAAGTAGTTTTTGGTGTTTATAGCATGCTGGAGGCCGTGCGTAGCGCTGACCCTCGGGGTGGTTTACGACGCGGTAGGCAGTGGCATGGTGTACCAAGGGTCACCCGAATGGTGGGCTTGGGAACCCTGCGCACATCGTTTGGGACCGTAGCGGAAACTTCGGCCGGACTTCCGTGCGGGTTCAGTCTCAAATAGGCGGTAGCCTGGACCAGTGGTCTTATGTGATTGACGGTCGTGGCCGACTCCCTCACTGGGCATCCGCTTGAAGGTTGCCGAGGTGCATGGTTTATGGCACACAGCGATAAGTGGCGACAGCATGTGTGAATAAGTACACCCCTGCAGGGTATGAAACTATTCGAATAGCCGCGTCCTCGGATATGGACTACTTGCAGAACTTATGTTGTTCATAGATAATCAAATGGATACTTCTAAAAATATCAAGACAAGTGTGAGTATCGTGGATGGCACTCTTCCGGAAGGGGAAGGGGAATCCATGGTGGTGTATTGAGATGGAGATAGTGGACTCGTGTGCGATAACTAAAATTGTAACAAAGAATTTAAAATCGAGCAGTGTAGGTTAGCCATGAGTCAAAGCTGGCATTCCTGCATGAACTCCACCACCCCCTTTATTGATACATGAGCATAAATAGACTAGGTCTATTTTAATGACTTGCTGAGTACGTTTGTACTCATTCTTGCTTAATTAATGTTGCAGAAGAGAGTCAGGACCCATCAGGTGGGTTCTATCTAGACGTTGATGATGCCGAATAGCTGGTGTCCCAGCTACGATCTTGCCCGTGTGGTGGGCTGTAGTTAGTCAGGCCGTGTGCCTCTTTTCTATTTTCGCCGTCTGTACTCAGACAGCTTAAGTTTCCGCTGGCTTGTATGACTTTGTTTGTATGACTTGAGTGTCGGGTCATGTGATCCCTATCTGTAAGAACATATTATGCAAGGCTCGTCTGAGCCTCTTAAATAAAAGTTATGTTGTTGTATGGTTATGTTGTGATGTCATAGTTGTATCTATGCATATCGGGCATGTCGTGCGTACGTGTGACGTGCAACGGTATGTATGGGATCCGACACCTAGTCGTGTGCCTTTAGTAGTACTCTTTACGGAAAACTGTCTCTTTGTGTTTCCACCGAACCATGGTAGCTTGCTACTCCTCCGGACACATTGATTGACCGGCATGTATCCTTCTTTGCTGCTGTGTCTGTCCCTTCGAGGAAATGTCTCGCAGTGTAATGGAGTCCCTGTAGCCTGCTACGACTCGTCTACGTGCAGTGATGACATTCGTGTCTCGGGACGTAATGGAGTCCTTGTAGCTTGCTATGACTCGTCTACACACGCTTGGGGCCGACACCTGCATTGCTGGGTTATGTATGTCTGTTTCCATACGGATGTACCACTTGGGTTCTATGACTAGTAATGTCGGCCCGGGTTCTCTGTTGTGTGATTGCCAGCGACATGTTCACATACGTGAGCCAAAAGACGCAAACGGTCTCGGCCAAGGTAAGGCTGTAGCCATGGGGTTACCGTGCGTGAGGCTGCAAAGTGATGTGACTTGTTACAGTATGGAATCATATGACTTAGGATCGGGGTCCCGACAGCGTTGGTATCAGAGCCTGACTGACTGTAGGACTACCAAGCCAAACCGATCGAAGTTGAGTCTAGAAACACTATAGAAAATAGGGGAATTGATTGTGGAAGGAAACGTAAGGCTCTTTTTACTCCTCTTTCCAAGTTATTCTATGCTGGGTCATTCTCATCTCTTCTACGGGGATAGGAACTAGGATTCTCATCTATTGCTTAAGATGACGAGTTACTAGCCATGGACCAATAGCTAGCTTGTTTGTAAGTGAGTGCAGTTATTCAAGTGTTGTTGGTATGACAAACAAATGGAGAAGAGATTTGAGTCTAGATAGTCGAGTGGTTATGCCTTTCCAATATTTTTCAATTGTCTCAAAAAAATTCTTGAGCAATTACAGCCGTTATGCTGTCCAATTTCTGCTAGGATCTCTAATGTCTTTGCATCATTCTCTATTTCAGATGCCCTCTCGTCCTTTCCATCAGGTGGTCCGTTTGACCAGGTGCATCGATGTGCCGGGTCACACGGCCATGTTGGTTAGAGTTATGATGGAGGCTGGATATCGCTGGTACCCAGAGTACACCGTGGAGGAGCAGTATCGAGATTTCAACCAGAGTCAGTATTTGTGTACCGTTAGGATATATCCTTCATATCCTGGAGCTGCAGAGCCGCTTCACTGGACTCATGGATTGGGAGTTACCATAGATATGGCAGTTCAGGAAGCCGCCTACACTATGCTGACTATCATGAGGTTTCACCATGGTCTGCTACAGAACACGAAGTTCTGCTATGTTCCTGCTTCCATGGGAGGAGAGGATGGATATCTTGGTGCAGCCTACTTTGATCATTCTCATGAGGACCCTAGGCTACAGGTGACCGCTCAGATGTTGGAGAACAGGGATCGTGATGCACGTGCCCTTCGCATGGAGCTCTATGCTACCCGTGCACGTCTTTGGACAGCCTTGACGCAGTTGGCACCTGTCGTGCAGACAGGCTATGGATATTTGGAGATGTTGACCCCATCGCGGACTCATTTGCCAGCACACGTAGACTGGCCTGATGTTGGAGGCATCACCCCTCTTTGAGGACCGTTGTTGCCGCCGACAAGGGGACCAAGGCCACATCCGTGTCCTTATGGTTTCCAGGGATCCCAAGCTAGAGTGTTTCTAGATCCTCAGGTTCAGCTCCCAGGTCACGGGGGTAACCTGTACGAGGCATTCTACGGTGATGTTTGAGTGCGTGGATGTTAGTCCTAATATGGTAGTAGCCGTATCGCCACAGTCCTGCGTATCTTGTGGGATATGACCTAGGTCGAGAGTTGAGTTCCGGAGGTGTAGATAGATAATGTATAGGAAGCTTGTAATGCCTCCGATGAGTTGTGTCATCTCTCCGTAGTTGTTTTCAGCTTGGGCTTGTACTGAACTAAGTCATGGTGTGTATGAAACCTAATGTTCATATGGTAGTTGCTTTACCATGTTGATTGGTGTTTATCCTACCTGCCATGTTGACCAGTACATTTCTTAATTCATGTCTTAGAGTTGATGTTCTCTATGTCTAAGTTGTGGATTGTTTTCCCCAGGATGGTGGCAGCTAGGAACAATCCCATGCCTGCTCCTGAGCAGGGCGAGAGTAGCCAGCCAAGGCAAGAAGAGCTGCCACATGCACCATCCCTGGCGGAGGTGATGCTAGAGGCTGAAAGGAATAAGAGGGAGACCAATAGGCTGTTGGAAAGAATTGAACAAAACATAGCTCGTGCTCCCCGCAATGATCACCAGGATGGAGTATCACTTGGTGACTTTATCAAGCTGTGTCTGCCCAAGTACCATCATTTGATCGACCCCCTCGATGCGGATGGCTGGCTGACTAGTATGTCACGCAAGATCCGAGCTGCAAATGTTTCAGAGGCCAATAAGGTGACCTTTGCAACATACTTCCTGGAGGGACCTGCCAACCTATGGTGGGAAAGCTATGAGGCTATGCGTCCCCAGGGACCTGCACCAACCTGGGCAGAGTTCAGCGCCGCATTCCGTCTCCATCACATCCCGGAAGGGCTGATGGATCGCAAAAGAGAGGAATTCTATGCCTTCACCCAGGGCAGATTGTCAGTGGATGCATACAGTCGCGAGTTTGGTAATCTTGCTTGCTATGCTCCAGAGGAAGTCTCAACTGATGCTAAGAAGCAGGCTAGGTTCCGCAAGGGACTTAATGCTGAGCTTCGCCGAGATCTTCGCTTGCACGAGTGCACCACCTTCCAGGCTCTCGTCAATAAGGCCATCAATGCTGAGTCCGGACAAATTGACTACGAGGCTACGAGGAAGCATAACCGTGACTTCAATGCTGCATCGGGTTCAGGCCCTAACAAACGCCGAGTTTGGGTGCCCAATGCAGCTTTGCCGCCAAGATACACCGCGAGGCCATCCTTCCAGGCACCTCGTCCAGTTCAGTCCAACCCTCCACCTAGACCATTTGGAGGACCGCCTACAAATGTTGCACCTCGTGCTACAGTGGTATGCTATAAATGCGGAGAACCGGGACACTATTCCCGTGAGTGTCCCCAGAACAATGCTAAGCCCGCTGGACGTGGAAAACCAGGAAAAGCCTTCTATGTGAAGCCAGCCCCTGTCCGTGGGCGAGTGAATTATGTGTCTGCTGAAGAAGCCCTTGAAGATCCTGATGTTATCCTAGGTACGCTTCTTGTTAATAGCCATCTAGCATCTGTTCTATTTGATACTAGGGCATCTCATTCATTCATCTCAGAAAGTTATGCACAGTTGCATAACATGTCCTTTTGTGTCATGCCCACTCCTTTAGTAGTTCAGACTCCTGGTTCAAAATGGCAAACTTCTAGAGTGAGCCATGACAATGAAATTCTGGTGGATAGACTAGTATTCCTAGCATCCTTGATAGCTCTTAAGTCTTCGGACATCAATATCATTCTAGGTATGGATTGGATGAAAGCCCACTATGCCAAGATTGATACTCATTCTAGGAATGTTCAACTTACACATCCTTCGGGTGAGATAGTTAATGTCTCCACTCGAACAACTAAGCACCAACTCTATTCCCTAAATGCTAGCCCTCTTCTAGAGTTAGAAGATATTCCTGTACCGTGATTTTCCGGATGTCTTCCCAGAAGAACTACCAGGTATTCCACCTGTCAGAGATGTCGAGTTTGTGATAGAACTCATTCCAGGAACCGTCCCAATAGCCAAAAGACCCTATAAGATGGCACCCTTAGAACTAGCCGAGCTTAAAATTCAACTCGATGTGGCTTTGAAGAAAGGTTTCATCCATCCTAGTTCATCTCCTTGGGCTTGCCCCATCCTCTTCGTTAAGAAGAAGGATGGGTCGGATCGGATGGTTGTGGATTACCGACCAGTGAATTTGGTCACTATCAAGAACAAGTATCCGCTCCCCAGGATCAACGATTTGTATGATCAACTCGCTGGATCCTCTGTCTTTTCCAAAATGGATTTGAGGTTGGGATACCATCAAATCAGAATTAGAAATGGGAACATTCCAAAAACGGCTTTTGTCACTCGTTATGGCCAATACGAGTACACCGTCATGTCCTTCGGTTTAACCAATGCCCCGGCCACCTTCTCTCGTCTGATGAATTCAATCTTCATGGAGTATTTGGATAAATTTGTCGTGGTTTACCTCGATGATATACTCATCTACTCGAAGAACGAACAGAACATGTCGAGCATCTAAGGCTGGTATTGATGAAACTTCGAGAGCACCGCTTATATGCCAAATTCTCCAAGTGTGAATTTTGGTTGCCGGAAGTGACCTATTTGGGCCACGTGATTTCTGGCAAAGGTATTGCTGTCAATCCTGAGAGAGTTCAGGCCGTCCTTGATTGGACTCGACCTGAATCGGTTAAGCAAGTTCGGAGTTTCCTTGGCTTAGCGAGCTATTGTCGCCGCTTTGTTAAGAACTTCTCCAAGGTTGCGAAACCTCTGACTGAACTCCTCAACAAAGATAAAAAGTTCAAGTGGACCCCACAATGCGAGCATAGTTTTCAGGAGTTGAAAAGACGACTAACCTCTGCTCCCGTTCTGGTGCCACCAGATTTTACCAAGGACTTTATTATCTACTGTGACGCCTCGCGACAAGGATTAGGTTGCATCCTCATGCAAGATCGTCATGTGATTGCATACGCATCTCGACAGTTGCGTCCACATGAGGATAATTATCCAACACATGATCTTGAGCTTGCAACTGTAGTCCATGCACTGAAAACATGGCGACATTACCTTCTGGGTAATCGTTGCGAGATATACACTGATCACCAAAGTCTGAAATATATTTTCACCCAGCCGGATTTGAATCTCAGGCAAAGACGGTGGGTAGAGTTGATTACAGATTACGACTTAGGGATAACTTACACCCCGGGGAAAGCCAATGTCATGGCTGATGCAATAAGTCGTAAGTCTTATTATAACAATCTGATGTTACAACAAGGTCAACCGCTTCTCTGTGAGGAATTCCGAAAGTTAAACCTTCACATTGTTCCTCAAGGATTCCTATCCAACCTAGTGGCGAAACCTACTCTTAAGGATCAAATCATAGCTGGCCAAAGGCGTGATAAAGGAATTTCCCGGATCAAAGAGAACCTCGTTAGCGGTCTCGCTAAGGACTTCTCTATAGATGATCAAGGTGTAGTGCTCTTTCAGGGCCGTTTAGTGGTTCCTAAGAGCCAACACCTCATGCAGCTGATTCTTAAGGAGGCTCATGATTCTCCTCTCACAATTCATCCGGGTAGTACCAAAATGTATCAGGATCTATGCCAGAGGTTCTGGTGGACTAGGATGAAGAGAGAAATTGCTTAGTATGTTGCTAACTGTGACGTTTGTCGTTGTGTGAAAGCAGAACATCAAAGGCCTGCTGGCACCCTTCAACCTTTAGCTATTCCTGAGTGGAAATGGGATAAGGTCAGTATGGATTTCATCACCGGTTTTTCCAGGACCAAGAGAGGGAACAATGCTATATTCATAGTCATTGATCGCCTCTCCAAAGTGGCTCATTTCCTTTCTGTTCGTGAAAGCTTTACTGCTAGTCAGCTAGCGGAGTTATATGTTTCTCGAATAGTTTCTCTTCATGGTGTTCCTTTGGAGATTAACTCAGACCGCGGAAGTATCTATACTTCTCGATTTTGGGAAAGTTTTCAAACCACTATGGGACTCATCTATCCTTTAGCACTGCTTTCCACCCCCAATCAAGTGGTCAAGTTGAACGAGTCAATCAAATTCTCGAAGACATGCTCCGAGCTTGTGTTATATCTTTCGGTATGAATTGGGAGAATTGCCTTCCGTTTGCTGAATTTGCATATAACAACAGTTATCAATCAAGCTTGGGCAAAGCCCCTTTTGAAGTTCTCTATGGACGAAAATGTCGAACACCTCTTAACTGGTCAGAAACCGGAGAGAGGCAACTCTTTGACCCGGATATGATCCAGGATGCAGAGGAGCAAGTTCGCACTATTCGTGAAAAGTTGAAAACAGCCCAATCCCGTCAAAAGAGTCAATATGACCGTCATCATAAGTCTGTGACCTATGAAGTTGACGAGAAGGCTTATCTTCGGGTTACACCTCTGAAGGGTACCCATCGATTCGGTATCAAAGGCAAATTGGCTCCTCGTTACATTGGACCTTTTCGCATTCTTGCAAAATGAGGAGAGGTTGCCTACCAATTGGAACTTCCCCCGCATCTTTCCAAGGTTCATGATATCTTCCACGTCTCGCAACTCAGGCGTTGCTTTTCGGACCCTGTCCGAGAAGTGGACCACGAAGCGCTTGATCTCCAAGATAACCTTACATATCGAGAATATCATGTTCATATTCTCGACCAAGCTGAGCGTACCACTCGACGTCAGAACATCAAGTTTCTTAAGGTTCAATGGTCACATCATTCTGAAAAGGAGGCAACATGGGAAAGAGAAGATCGTCTTCGACTAGAGTATCCCACGCTCTTCCCGACGACTTCAAAATCTCGGGACGAGATTCTCTTGAGTGGGGGTGAGTTGTCACAACCCTAGCAAGTGTCCTAGGTTAGCATCGTGATTGCATCATCATCATCATCATTGCATCAATGTGAAATGGGGAGAAGGAAAAGAAACCCCAAGCACTTAATGAATTAAAGAAATTCAAGATAAATGAAATTTCAACAAATCCAAAATGCCCATAAAAAATGTTCCCTATGTCTGATAATTAAGGACATGGATATACTAGGGACCATTCTAATTATTTGAACATTTCAAATAATTCAAATTAATGGTTTAAGTCTCTGAAATTGATAAATAAATCATTATCATTATACTTGTTTTCAAAATAGCTTGAAACTTTTCAAATAAGTCTGAAATATTCAAACTTGATTTTAGAAAATATATGGGATATTTTATAAAATCATTTGGACCTGCAAACAAATGAAGAAAAGTTAGAAAACACAAAACAGAAACAAAAAAAGAAACCCTACCTGGGCTAGGGGAGAGAAGCCGGCCCAGCCCACAGGGGCGAACCGGTCATCTCCCACCTCTAGCCAGGAGGACGTCGGGCGTGTGGTCGCCGCGCGCCGGCCACCTCCTCCCTGCCTGGCTCTTTGCTGCAGGGCTGGGAGTGTGCCAGCGCGAAGCACCTCGCCACCGTGCCCCTTCTCCTCTCTCCCTCCCGCGAGCTCTCTCCCTCTCTCGCGTATTCTCCCCCTCGGACGCGCCATGTCCGCATAGCTCCTCGCCGTCGTGTCGCCGTTCTAGCCGCCCCCGAGCCCGTCCGAGCCAGCCAAAAGCTCCGCCCGAACCTCCTCTTCCTCCTAGTCGAGCCATGCATCGCCGGAAGGCTCCTATCGCCGTCGCGCCATCATCTTCCTTCTCGGGTCGTCGGAAGGGATTTCGAAGGCCGCCGTCATTCCAGGTCCTCCCCGAGCTCGTTTGCAATGCCGCTGCACTCGCCGTGAGCCCCTAGTCCTTTCCCCCCTCTTTCCCCCTTGGATAGAGCTCCGTAGCGCCGATCCCCCTTGGGCCCGAAAGCTTCCCGCCGCCGGCGAGGCCGTGGTCGCCGTTGTGGTGACCCAAGCTTGCTTCTGAGCACGCGGTCGTGCTCAGGAGGCTTCCAAGTAGCCTCTGGAGGCCTCAGTTGCCCCGTTCGAGCTCCGACTCGACGAGCCCGTGCTCGCTCGAGCTCCGGCCGCCGCCCAGCTCATCGCCGGCGTCGATTCTGACCGTCCCAGTCCCTGGGAAGTCTTGGAGTGGATGCGCGCGTGTGTGCTGAGTCATCTGGTGCTCTCCGTTGCCCTTTTGGTCGCCGGAGACGCACTCTAGCGAGTCTCCGCCGCGTCGGATGGTCGCCGTCGGCCCTGCTCCGGTGGGCGTCAATGTGGCCATCATTAGGGGGCTAATCCCCCTAATTATTTTAGCCACAGTCGCTGACAGTGGGACCCTAGAGGTGGGTCAAACCTCAGTCAGTGCGGGATTAAGACCCCTGACGCTGACAGGGAGGTCCCACCTTGTCAGGTTTGACTCTGGCTGGTCAGCCGACCAGCTGACGTCAGGTTGACGTCAGGCTGACGCATTAATTCATTTTCTAATTTAAAAATAATTCCAGAAAATGTTTAAAACTTTGAAAAATCATATAAAATAATCTGTAAGTTAGATGAAAATAATTTATATATGAAAATTTATCAGAAAAATCCAATGAATCCAATGGTGCTATTCTCATGCATGTTAGAGAAACCTAAAGAGGTGAACATGGACATTTATCATTAGGTTAATATATGGAATTTGAAAGAAGAACAACTTTGAACCTATGTTCAAATCCATTTCAAATTAACATGATCACTAGTGGCATTAGCTCATCCATGCATATTACTATGCCATGATCATGCATCATATTGTTGCATTTGCTTGTATTGAATGCTCTTATCTGCGTTGCGGTAGGCCCTAATCCGGAAGATACTACACCGTTTTCCGACGAAGGAGAGAACTCCTCCGCAACTCAGCAAGGCAAGCAACCCCATTGATCATTTCGATAACATCCCACCCTCTCGCTCCTGCTCTCGTTTATTGCATTAGGACAAACGATCACATGTCAGTCATACACGGTAGATGATCCTATTCTTATGCATGACCTCACCTTGTCACAGTAAATAGTTGAACCTTGCAACCTAGCATACCTGGTAGATGCTTGTGCCATGATGTGCTTAGCTTACTTTGCCTGCTATGCTTGCTATGCTTAGAGTTGTGTCAGGTCTGATTCATCTAGGTGATGAACTGAGTGAAACAGTGTTGTCCAATGTGATGAGCATATGATGAATACGATTTGATAAAGGTAGCGATGAGAGGCTATGTAGGAGTACATAGTGGGTTGTCTCATTGGGACCGTTCTTAGGAACTGGGTTCCGTGTTTGTGATCCAAGACTAGTTACTACCACATGCTGGGCCCTGAAATATGACCCCGCTCGACTTATCAGTCGCTTAGTCCTTGGTCCAGGTATTGCAAGTAGTTTTTGGTGTTTATAGCATGCTGGAGGCCGTGCGTAGCGCTGACCCTCGGGGTGGGTTACGACGCGGTAGGCAGTGGCACGGTGTACCAAGGGTCACCCGAATGGTGGGCTTGGGAACCCTGCGCACATCGTTTGGGACCGTAGCGGAAACTTCGGCCGGACTTCCTTGCGGGTTCAGTCTCAAATAGGCGGTAGCCTGGACCAGTGGTCTTATGTGATTGACGGTCGTGGCCGACTCCCTCGCTGGGCATCCGCTTGAAGGTTGCCGAGGTGCATGGTTTATGGCACACAGCGATAAGTGGCGAGAGCGTGTGTGAAGAAGTACACCCCTGCAGGGTATGAAACTATTTGAATAGTCGCGTCCTCGGATATGGACTACTTGGAGAACTTATGCTGTTCATAGATAATCAAATGGATACTTCTAAAAATATCAAAGACAAGTGTGAGTACCGTGGATGGCACTCTTTCGGAAGGGGAAGGGGAATCCATGGTGGTGTATTGAGATGGAGATAGTGGACTCATGTGCGATAACTAAAATTGTAACAAAGAATTTAAAATCGAGTAGTGTAGGTTAGCCATGAGTCAAAGCTGGCATTCCTGCATGAACTCCGCCACCCCCTTTATTGATACATGAGCATAAATAGACTAGGTCTGTTTTAAAGACTTGCTGAGTACGTTTGTACTCATTCTTGCTTAATTAATGTTGCAGAAGAGAGTCAGGACCCATCAGGTGGGTTCTATCTAGACGTTGACGATGCCGAATAGCTGGTGTCCCAGCTACGATCTTGCCTGTGTGGTGGGCTGTAGTTAGTCAGGCCGTGTGCCTCTTTTCTATTTTCGCCGTCTGTACTCAGACAACTTAAGTTTCCGCTGGCTTGTATGACTTTGTTTGTATGACTTGAATGTCGGGTCATGTGACCCCTATCTGTAAGAACATATTATGCAAGGCTCGTCTGAGCCTCTTAAATAAAAGTTATGTTATTGTATGGTTATGTTGTGATGTCATAGTTGTATCTATGCATATCGGGCATGTCGTGGGTACGTGTGACGTGCAACGGTATGTATGGGATCCGACACCTAGTCGTGTGCCTTTAGTAGTACTCTTTACGGAAAACTGTCTCTTTGTGTTTCCACCGAACCATGGTAGCTTGCTACTGCTCCGGACACATTGATTGACCGGCATGTATCCTTCTTTGCTGCTGTGTCTGTCCCTTCGAGGAAATGTCTCGCAGTGTAATGGAGTCCCTGTAGCCTGCTACGACTCGTCTACGTGCAGTGATGACATTCGTGTCTCGGGACGTAATGGAGTCCTTGTAGCTTGCTATGACTCGTCTACACACGCTTGGGGCCGACACCTGCATTGCTGGGTTATGTATGTCTGTTTCCATACGGATGTACCACTTGGGTTCTATGACTAGTAATGTCGGCCCGGGTTCTCTGTTGTGTGATTGCTAGCGACATGTTCACATACGTGAGCCAAAAGACGCAAACGGTCTCGGCCAAGGTAAGGCTGCAGCCATGGGGTTACCGTGCGTGAGGCCGCAAAGTGATGTGACTTGTTACAGTATGGAATCATATGACTTAGGATCGGGGTCCTGACAGGTTCAACCCCAATATTACCTTTCCACGCACGCCCTCCGCCTTCTTCGCCGACCACCTCAACGCCCAGTACGGCTACGTGCCCTCGTCAACGTACTCCGGCTCGTCCGCGACCGTTCGGCGAGGCCCTCTTCCTTTCGCGTCCTCGCCGCAGTACGGCAACGCCGAGGCCGAGATGGAGGACATAATCAACACCGGCTCCACTGCGTCCGCCTCGTGCCCCGAGTTTAGTGCGCGCGAGGACACCGGCGACATGGACGATGCCGAGGTCGACCCCGAGGAGGAGGAGGAGGCGGAGGAGGAGGATGAGGACCCCGAGGAGGAGCTCGAGGAGGAAGAGCCGGTGCCCGCGCCGACGAAGGGCAAAGGGAAAAAGAAGAGGAAGACGAGATCGGTCAACGGCAAGCCGGGCGAGCCCCGCATCAAGTGGACGTCGATGGAGGACGTGTGCCTCGCCGAAGCATGGAAGCTCGTGAGCATGGACCCGATCACCGACGCGAACCAGAACACCGAGACGTACTGGAAAAGGATCAAGGCGGCTTTCGACGAGCGCAAATTGGTTAACCCAGAGTTCGCCGGCACGTACATGGACCACGGCACCAACCATTGGGCGGGCATTCAAACGCCGTGCAACAAATGACACGGCATCCAGGAACAGGTCCATGCTCGCCCAAAGAACGGCGCGAGCGACGAGCAACAGGTATGTTCGCCTACTTTATTTCGTCGAACACTTGGCATGCGTCCTCCTTCGCCGCCGAACTGTTGTTTCTTGGGCGCAGATGGTGCGGATGTTCGAATTGTTTCGCCGGGACGTCGGCTTCGACTTCAAGTTCCTCCATGTGTTCACGCGAATCGAGTCGTGCGAGAAATGGGCCGAGGTTCGGCATCAGCTCGCCAACAAGGACGGCTCGCTCAGACCGGACGCACATGTTCCCGGGGGGCAGAAGGGCGACCAGACGGGAACAAGAAGGCGAAGCGAGCCAGGAACGATGCGCCGGCGGCCGAGCGCCTGCAGGCCTCGATCGAGCAGTGCATCGCCGATGCAAAGACCCACTCTGTCCTGAGAGAGGAGAAGACGAAGGCGAGGTGGGCGACACTGTTGACGAAGCAGGACGCAAAGCTCGACCTCCTCAGGACCAACGTCGTCGCGAAGAAGCGTAATACCGACTTGGCGTTCCTCATGTGAGGCATCACGAAGGACATGGATCCACTGGTCAAGGCGTGGTACCTGCCGGAGCGCGACCTCATCCTCAACTGCATGCCAACGCAGCCACCCGCACAGCCCACACCGCCACCGAGCCCTCCGCCCACGTCTTCGAGGTTGGAAGTGCCCGATACGCCGACCTCGCCCACGCCGACAGACGACGGGAAGCAGGCCGCTTGAGGAGTTCGCTAGCTTCTTTTTGTACGCCTGACTATTGGCATGTTTCGTCGAACCTGTGGCAATCGATCGCCGACCGATTGGCCGATGACATGATGACACCGAACTATGGCATGATGACGCCGAACCCGCGTCCTGGTTTGGGCGGAAAATGAAATGTTTCAAAATTTGTAGACGCTGTGCCAAACCCCGAGGACGCGACTGGAAAGCCGAGCCCCCCAGGCCGATTTTAGCGCCAGCTCACCCCCAAGCGACGCTATTTCGGGTCCCTAGGGGGCCAACGGCTGGAGATGCTCTAAGCTCGACGGTTGCACCGACAGAAACAACACGATCACGGATTGTTCGATTAAGAGATAAGCACGCGAGGGCAATAATACCGAACATGAAACGCTGAAGCAGATCTACAATCTGAACAGACTGATATCCTGCTGGGTATCATCTTTTGTACAGATTTCACCGCATTTCTGGACAACGAGTCCCACCACCAGTACTGTGGAGTTATAATGAAATACTCCCTCTGTTCCAAAAGATAGGTACTAACAAAATTCTCGTCACGGCCTGGCATCCTAGCGGCTATTTCCAGACCGCGTCACCGAAGAATCTGAGGGCAGGGCCGCCTCTGACCTCCACGTCAAGAAGTGGTGCTTGGATTAGCTCTAGATCGCCAAGCTCACGATCTTTGCTTATCATACTCAGGGCGAGTGCTTCTTCCTGAAACCATCAAGTTCTAATTAATTCAGGAAACCAACTCTAAGGAATATAGCATTGCTAAGATACGATTATGCGACTGGAAGCTCCTTGCCAAATTGAATCATAGGAATCACAACACGTGTACCGACTTGCCAGAATGGTAGCAGCTCTGTACCTTGCGCTTTGTAGAACAGAATCTGCAATCAGATGTAGAGGGTGGCAATACTTGATTTACGATAAGCCTTGTTGCTGGCGCACCATCCTTCTTTAAAGATGCATGAAACCTTGATGACTCAGTAATCGCCATCACCTGAGAAAGCGAGCACCGACAAGCAAGATCAAAGTGATGCAACTACCATGTATGCGTTTCAATCCTTGATAACACATTTTTGCATCAAATAAATGTTGCCACTGTTGCAAAAATGGTTGGGCATTTACCGTAGGAATCGTCACAATGATAAATTCAGTTGATTGTGGATCTTGCATAAGCTCATGTACTCTGGCAGTCTGCTTCCTGAGCACCTCTATCTTGGCAGGCTTTATACAATAGAAAGATGATAAGTCCGTAATATGTACTACAAACATAACTATCCAACTGAAACAGGAAATTAGTATGCACTTACATCTATTTGGTCTTTCCCGAAAGCTGATTTAAGAGCTGGGAAGGACGACGCCAGATTCACAGCCTGAAAAGTCCATGGAGTTGCATGTGTTACGCTTACTTGCACATTCGCATAAACACGAGACTGGTTTCAGGGTCCCAGGAAAGCATAATTCAGGAAAGTTTCCAAACGAATTTCAGCAGCTGGTACAAAAATCTGTGCTTCCTACATCACTGTGGATGCACACTGTATTTATAGCGTTTATTTTCTTTAACTATTTGAATTCAATACCAACATGTAGTCACAACAAAAAGGACACTACAGTTCTCACAATGCATCAACAAAAAGGACAGTCAAAAGGCCTTGTGACCTGTAGCATGCACCACCTAGTATCTCATATGAAACTCATTTGGGCATTTCAGCAACATAAATAAATTAACTAAAGATATTTCTAAGTAATATTACAGGAGGGAAAAGAGCGTGGAGGGTTTCAAAACAGGAAACAAACTGGCACAAAAGTATTTGGCCTTATAATGGGTATTCTAATTGTCCAAGAAGAAAAAAGCCGAGTTGACCCTAACAAAGGGGGTTGTTTGGCTTCCTTTTCTCTTTCTACCATTAAAATTCATGACAATAAGTCAATAGCCCAGTCTAATGCTTACACCACATGGAAAAATCTTAGCTTTATGCAGTTTGTAGCTTTAGCCCACATAAAAAAAAACAACTCCCGGGAAATCTTAAAGGAACACTGTGGTTGCATATCACTTGCATGGCATGGGTGCAAAGTTTTGTCTCACATGGAGGGGAATTGATATCAACATACAAGGGACTCTTGGTCTCTCACTCCTAAGAGGTTGAGAAGAGGACTGATCTCTGTTTTTGAGTCTCTCGACTAGTCTACGAGTTGCACTTCCAGGGTCGACTCAACCTCTCGACTCGACTCTTGGGATGAGTCGAGCGACTAGTCGTGGTTTCTGGGTCGAACGACTCATTTTTTGGGCCCCACCTGTCATATGTTTTTTTACTGTATTTGCTTGCACATCCCCCCTGGAAACCTAGATCGACCCAGTCCCCCCCCCCCCCTCACCGACCCAACCCTCTCCTTGGCAGCCGCCGCCACCCCTGGTTTGCTGCTCGTCCCCTCCTCCCCTAGTTACTGCTGCTGCTGCTCGTCCCCTCCTCCCCTGGTTGCTGCTGCTGCTCTGCTCCTCCCCTGGTTGCTGCTGCTTAACTCACGTCGACTCGTCGACCATGAGTCTAGACTAGTCACGACTAGTCTAGAGTCCCCCCCCCCCCCCCCCCCCCCGAGCGACTCGTCGACTCAAAAACCTTAGGACTGATACACACCGCTCCTCCACCGTTTGCCTCGCACATGTTTCGTGAAAGAGCCAAGCCAAGCTCAGAACCATGTAGAGTGTGCGTTTTATTTTTGCCGGTTGGAATGGCCAGTGTGCTGCAAAAGAATTCTCACAGGTTCAAGGGAAAGAATGTGGTTGTTCAAACTGCGTTCAGAACAGTGAGCCACAAGATGGTTTTCATTTGACAAAGCTTAAAGTGCACACCTGTAAACGGGTTCGGTTTCAGGGCAGCAACAAAGCCTTGAACTGAAAATTGGCTAAACAAATAAGGTTTTAGGATTGTTGGAATAAGTAGGAAATTTATAATTAAACCAACCCAGATTAATACCATGACAACCGTGCTAGCAATATTAATCATACTGTAAAGTAGGCATGCGAGTTACGTACAAAACATAGAACTCGCATATCTATAAAATTCGCATAAATAGCATTCACATGAACGAAAAAGAGGTGAAAAGACATACAATCTAGTCAAGCGGTGGCAGTCATGCTGGTGTCGGCCATGGCGAGATCGGCAATGTCAAAGTCGTGGAAGTCGTCTCGGTCATGGAAGTAGTCAAACAAAGGTGAGCAGTCGTAACGACACATTCCCCAAAAAACTTATCACCCTTCACCCGATGCAGGTTCGTGAAGGCGCATTCCCGGAGCCCTGCTCTTCGATTCAGCCAAGATGAGCGAGAGGAACGGTGAAAGTGGTGCGAGCGGGCAGATGGTAGATGCCCTCTGATGGGTGACGGTTAGGGTTGACGAACTACTTTCTTTATAGTCGGTGGGGTAAGATGATGGGATAAACTCACATCCGAGTCAGTAACAGCCCACCATCGAACAAACCGGAAATGGCTGTTACTAACGCATCTACCAATGACTCGTAACTAATAATAAATAATTATGAACTCTAACCAGCAACCTAAAAAACAGATGCTTAGCATGCATCTAAGCCCGGCTCGACGAAACACAATGCGGGCCATGGCATCACGAGGCCGGCGGCAGCGGCAGAGGAGGAGAGTGCGTGTATCGGTCTTCTTCTCAAGCTATTAGCAGGGGTGAGAGAGAGAGTCCCTTATATGTTGGTCTCAACTCCCCTCCACTCTCCATGTGGGACTAAACTTTGCACCTATGCCATGCAATAAGTAGGCCTTTGAAATTTTCAAGGAATTATTTTCTTATATGAGCGAAAGCCCACAAACCCTAACAGTTTGTCCCTGCCGCTGTCCTTAATAATTACTACTTTGATCACCATTACATAAATATCGCAAGAAAAAAACATGCGCAAACACATACTCTATCAAGCGAAGTTCATGTAACCAGGATAAAGCTATAAGAGGCAAGGTTAGTGGTTGCAGCAAAGCTCACCTTATTGGCCATACCAAGGAGCTTTTCCATTAAAGTTGTTGCAGATAAAAGGTTAAGTGTATGCCCCTGTGCAGTATATAAGTATAATAACCCAATTAGAAGTGAAAGAAGCAGAAATAGAATAGACATGGATTCAAGGCAAAGTGAAGTGTGCATACAGTGGCCGCGGTATCCAAAACTATGCGCCTAAATTTATTGCTCTCTTGCAGTTCAACGATTTGTATCAGCTGCAAGGATACGCTTCATGTGATGACTAAACTTTACAAAATATGTAACGAATAATAAATTCCCCACCAAACTGTAAACTTTGATTGATACCTTCGAAATTGCAACGGCTTCTCCAAGTCCAGGAGTTTTCATCAGCATTTCATGCAGCTTATGCTTTCCCAGCTTTAAAGGCCAGACATCACGGGTATAAGTAATGCTAACTAGTAGGATATTAAAACAAAAGAATGTCTCTTCTCGAAGGAATAGCAAACAAAAGATAAATCTACGGTACTCTGTCTGATCAGACAATGTTGATTGTTGAATAAAAAGTGCATGTGAAATAGTCGGCCAACTGACCAGTGGTATGCAAATATGGTGTGGGTGTGCTACATAATAAGGTATATAAGCATATGAAACCAATAACTCGTCTCCAAAGTCCAAACTCAAGACACATCATTATCTAGGTGTGTTGCGAATCAAGAAAATGGCAGTGCAAGAACAAACATACATGTAGCCTATGGCGTATATGATTTAAGCATCAATGTAGTTGCAAATAAAAAGGAACTTTACTGACAATGCCATTGTTCAATTGGAAATTGGAGATGGCCAACAAAAGGACACCAAATAGCCAACAGAAATTACATGCAACTTTAGTCTGATACTCAAATGTTCTCATTTCTCACAGAACCGTGACACTGGAAATCAACTAAACTGCAAGATGGAGAAGCGGAAAAATATATATTCCGAGGTGATGTTTACCGGGTCAGCAAGAACTCCAAGCCCTATCCTGTCCAGTATATTACGGACAAAAGATCCACCATTAGAAGATTCCTCCTTTGTATTAACATGGCCAATCTGTAAAGAAACAAGTTGCATCCATCATCAAAGCGACAAGCATGACCAGAATTGGATCCTCTACATAATTTCATGAAATGTACAAGCATGGCAGAACACAGTTTCAACTACAAAATCTAAAACATCAACTTCTTACATTCACTACCTCCAGGGTTATAAAAAGTGTTTGTTTTATGATTGGACAGCTGATGGTGGTCATGCACACCGAACAGATAAAAATGAAGGACGGAATGGGATACTGTAAACCATTCCAGTGCAACTGCTCCTACCTCGGCAGCAAAAAGAGAGTCCACTCCATTGACAGGTACGATATTACCGCCACTCAGGTCCTACAAACAAAAAATGCAAGATATTCAAAAGAGGGTAAAGAATTAATCCCAGTAGCATTTCGCATAACAATACAAGAGTTCAGATACTTGTTCGAATGTATCACCCAGTGAGTGTGCTGGGTGCATAGAAACTATGAGCGTCGGGTCACCATCGTTGGCAAACTTCATAGCAAGCGATGTCGCCAGGCTTGTTGTCCCAACACCACCTTTGCCTCCAAGCACGTAGTACCTCTGTGTGCCATCTCACCGAATCCGCCATTAACCTCCACCAGACTGGAATTGCATCTTGCTGTAAAAAAATCAGAAAAGGCACTATTAGCGTGTCCCTTGTGCTTCAGAGCAGCAGTCTGGTTTTAAGCTATCAAATCTGGAATTCAGTAGAGAAGTCACAACCGATCATGGCTCATAAGACAAGTACGATACAGATTCCAGGCATTGTCCAAGCTCGTACAACGCAACGCAACATTTATCCCACAAGGAGAAATTGATTGTTATGACTCTAATATACATAACATGACAGCGACCAAACAGACCAAGAACTACAACTAGCGGCGAGTAAATATGCATTCATTTGATTCTTGTTACATGAGAGGTGGGAGAGGGGAGGGGAGGGGGGTGGACAGGAGGGCAAACCTTGGGTGCTCCAGTGAGCCACGAGGGGCTCCACCGCCGGCGGCGTAGAGAGGAGGCGGCAGGCAGCGAGGGTGAGGCGCCGAGCCGTAGGGTTCAGGAGAGCTGCCATTTGGGCTATTAGGGCTCTTGGGTTGGCCGGGCTGGGTAGGGGACCGGGACTGGGTTCAGGTCTTTACGAATTTGGTGTCTTTTCTCTATCTCTACCTATAATAGAAAGAGAGGATTGTTTCTCTATTTTTTTATCAATCATCGCTGCAGTTTTGTATATATACGTGGTTCTTTGTTTTTCGTACCTTGCTGCACTACAGCAAGTGTCAAAAAGTAAACTGGCATCGATGAGACTCGAACCAGGATGGCAAAGAATACACAAGCCCGCGTAAACCAACTACAGTAGCTGATCCTCTTGTCCAAAACAAACGAAGACAACTTATTAACGACAAGAGTTTCCTTAAAAAAAATGTTTGTCGCCCCTACAATGCAGTGTTGCGTGTGTGGGCTTGGTGACCCATGTGTGAGCTTCCTGTTCCTATATCGTTCGGGCGGAGTTTTTTTTAACTAATCCGGGTGAGGCTCTTACAAACGAAAGAGTAATAAATCAGGTATGCACGTGAGTTTGATGTCCTCGCATCGATATGCTTTTCTTCGTTTTTCGTCCCTGCATAAGTTCGTCCTTCGGTCCTGCGATACCATGTCATTGTGCATGCCAGTTAGTCAGCCTTGCAGGAATACAACTCCCTTTACGTCAGCAATGCCAACTTCGTCCCTGATCCACGGCATGTGGTAGCTCGCAACACTGGGCGATGACATACATCAGAACAATGGCGTTGCAATTCATCGGCAACGGCGTCTTGCAGCTTAGCAGCGACAGCGAAGACATGTACCATGGGGACAATTGCTTGCAGTTCATCGGTGATGGTGGCTTGTAGCTCAGCGGTGACAGCGACGACATGTACCACGGGGACAATGGCTTGCAGTTCATCGGCCGGCTTGTAGCTCAGTGGCGATAGCTTGTAGCACACGATGACAGTGACAACAACAACAACATGCAGCACGACTACGCCGGTGACAACTTACAGCGCGGGTGTCCTGATTAGCAATGCACGAACCAGGCCAACCATGGTCACACGGCATGAACACTTCATCTTCTGGGGTTTTATGTCCGTCATCTACTTCCTTCCTCCACGTTTTCTGGTTTGCTTCCTCAAATATAGAGACAAAGATCGGATCGAGATACAAAAGGAAGCATTGGTACAGAGAGATTGGTCTGTCATCTTAGGCAGACGAGCCACCAATGAGCTGGCATCAGGCAGCGGAACAACCTTGAGGAGGTGATCAACTACATGGGGGCGAGCGCCCTGAGCGGCTTTGTCATCAACGGCCGCGAGATGCGTCCATGCCGACGGTGTGGAAGTTCGAGATGGTAGACAAGATCCATAGACAAGCTGGTGCATGTGAAACGGATGAAGCAGAAGGGGCACGTGTTGGCCATTACCGGTGACGACTCCTTCGGAGGGGAAGATCAACATGTTTTTCAAGCACAATAAGTGCCCGCCATCATTCATTACCTTGTAAGAAGCAACAGAAGATTGACTTCGAGTAGTCGCCTCAGGTTGATTCACGTTATCCTGGTGCACGACGAAGTAGCTCTTGGTTCCCTATGGCCTCCTCGATGGCTCCTCTGATTCCGATGATCGAGAGAGTAGAGATTGCCTGCAGTGACTAGCCTCCCCAGCTCTAATCGCAGTTAAGGTTGTCATGCCCTCATTTTCCCATAGTCACTCCATCTATCCTTCTTAGAAATATTTGTATGATTATTGCCAAGCATGGATCACAACATGGGAGCAAAGATAAATGACCTCCGGGACATCAATAGGTTGGCTCGGTAGGGACGAAGCTACCAATTTTAGTACCACATTTGTTATGTCAAATCTGCCTAATTTATGTGTTCACGTTCCCTTGATATGACATACTACGTGTCTATTAGTCTTTCCGAATGTAGGCATAGCACCACTATTTATATTTAAAAAAATATAAAACACAATGAATTCTTTTTTGACCCCGAACACAATGAAATAATCACTGTAGATATTTATAATTGGTGGAATCCTGGTTCTATGAATTACTTCATATTTTTACCCTAATTTTTGTAGCTACACATTTTTAGATTGGGTCGGAATTAACTATACCATTTACAATGTTCTAATATATTTTGAGTTTGGTACTATATGCAAAAATGTTTACAACCTATAAAAGGTTATGTGTGGATTCATCCATCTACTAGAACTATGCAAGCATGCTTGACTATAATTTGTTTTTGAAATTTCCAAACATTTTTGTCACCAGTGATCCTTTTTAACTCAAATGTAATATATATTTTTGTTTGGAGATACTTACAGATGTATTCATACATTTCTAATTGATGAAAAAAGAAAAATCCTAAAGGAAAAGTTATTTCTTGTATTGAAAAATAAAATTACTAACACTGGCATCACTTTATATTATTAAAATCATTGACCATGAGTGAGTCCCGGAGAAGAAAATGAAAACCCAATTTTCATGGATGGTACACATTCTTCCGTTGTAACGCACGGGTCATTTTGCTAGTTCTTTTAAAAAAACGAACTTGGAGTCTTTCTCTCAGAAGAAAAAAAAGGAATTGGGAATCTGAAGAAAGCTTGCAGCTATGCGATTACCTGTACAAATGTTTACCCGTTTGGAAATTATTTTATAAAGAGTCAAGATGGTCGAGTTGGTCTAAGGCGGCAGTTTCACGTACTGGTCCGAAAAGGCATGGGTTCAAATCCCATTATTGACATGTTTTTTTTCTTTTAGTGCCATAAAATATGTGGAATACACAAGGATGGTATTATGTGTCCAGCTTCTCAGAGACATACCATCTCACTACATGGATCTAAAGTTTTGCGTAAGTTACTATAATCATGTATTACATTTTTTCTCATGACGCTAATGTTTTCTTATTCTTATTTTAGTCGATGTTCCACCATGCACGGGACTCAAGTCATCATGAAAATATGGACATTGCTACGTTCAAACGGTTGTTTCATAGCTGGCCTGACAGCAATGAGTATCATATATCACAATGTGATATGGTAAGATTTTAACTTTTTTATAACGCCAGTTTATTTGGTCTTATGTAATATCATGTATTTCTAAATGTTTGCATCATTGCAGATTTTATTGCCTTGGGATAGTTTTGGCCTATTTCTATTGTTTGTCTTGGATCAAGATAAAAAAGTTATCTCGATTTTCGATCCAATATCAATACCTACTTTTGGAAAGAATATACTCAAAACCGTGATCAATAACCTAAACCTCGCGCTTCAAGTTGCAAACCTTGCATTTAAGGACGATATCTCTAAATGGGAATGCATAGTTCCCGTTGTTCCAACAAACTCACATTGGTACGAATCTTTTTAATGCATTATAATATTGATTAATTCATTGAACACACATTATGTGTTTATTCCATACATGCAGTGCCTTATCGGGTTATTTGGTTTTCGATTACATGCACTCATTGTGTGATGGAAATCTACATTTTCCCATACCCCAGGTGACTATCTACACCATGCTTATTTGTATACATATTGCACATGCAAACTTGTTATAACAATGTTGTATAATGCATATGTAGGATGGTTTTGAGCTGAGGAAGCAATTTTGGTGCATATTTTAAAGTATGAAGAGAATGAAGCTCAAAACAATATCCCATCCATTGAACGAAGCATCATAGATCGCATCTATAGATGGACCTTCATTGCTTCAAAAGATGGACCTTCAAGACATGCTTAGTTCTGATTTTAAAAATATATTTTTGTAACCATTATAATGCAATTATTATGTGAACGTGAATTTTATGCGGAAACATGTGTTTGGGTCGTGTGTTACACACGTTCTCATTTCGTTGGGCATCACACACGTATAAATGGCTCGGTGAAAAAACTCATTAAAATAAAAATCAGATTCATAATAGATGTTTTTACTATAGATTATGATACGTGTGTTGGACCCAAATATGTCACACTTTTGAAAAAATATTGCAGTCATCTGAATTTTTTGGTAAAAATATTTTACTATGATGCCATATGAACTTATTTTGTTTGAGACGTGCGTTGCACGTGCATGCTTACTAGTCTTCTAAAAAAAACGAATTTGAAGTCTTTCTCTCGGAAGAGAAAAAAAGAATTGGGAATCTGAAGAAAGCTCGCAGCTATGCGATTACTTGAACAAATATTTACCCGTTTGGAAATTATTTTACAAAGAGTCAAGATGGCCGAGTCGGTCTAAGGCGCCAGTTTCAGGTACCGGTCCAAAAGGGCATGGGTTCAAATCCCATTATTGACATGTTTTTTTTCTTTTAGTGCCATAAAATATGTGAAATACACAAGGATGCTATATTTTTTCATGGTAATACATGTTTCTTTATATAATAAAAAGATTATCAAGGATAATATCTATAGATCACCCATTTCTATGCGTTATATTTTTTATGATTATTCGATTCTTGTATACATGTTGTATTTTATAGATAATACTTCCTCCGTCCCTAATATAAGAGTGTTGCGCTTTTGACAACGCTTTTATATTAGAGACGGAGGGAGTAGATGAGTAACGCCCAAAGCTGCACAAGTGCAATCAAACCTTCATTGACATCCCTTCAATAACAGCAGCAGTGTTGTTGTATATTGTGGGAATTGCACGATGTATTACTTAGGTGTAAACGCACATATATATGAAGTATAATGGCGGGCCACGGCCTCAACTATACAGGCAACTAGGAGATGGGTCCAATACATAAATATACACAACACATATACTCAACACCCCCTTGCAGTCGAAGCGGCACCACTGTTGACGCAAAGACTGGACCGGAATTCCTCAAATGACGCCATTGGCAAGCCCTTGGTCATGATATCTGCAAAATGTTGGAAAGTAGGAACGTGTAGAACACGAATATGGCCAAGTTCCACCTGTCCCGAACAAAACGGATATGTAACTCAATATGCTTGGTCCGACGATGATGAACCGGGTTAGCAGAGAGGTAGACCGCCGAGACGTTGTCGTAGTAGACCATCGTGGCACAGTCGACAGGACATGATAGCTCCTGAAGCAACTGGTGAAGCCACGAACACTCGGCAACGGCGTTGGCCATAGCACGATACTCAGCCTCAACACTGGAATGAGAGACCGTAGGATGTCGCTTGGACGACCACATGATGAGCGAGGGTCCAAGGTAGACACAGTAGCCCGAGGTAGAGCGACGAGTGTCAGGGCAGCCTGCCCAGTCGGCATCGGAGTAGGCGATGAGCGCGGTGTCGGTGGAGGCATGAAGCGTGACGCCGAGGTCCATAGTGCCACAAACATAGCAAAGAATCCGCTTGACGGCAGCCCAATGAACATCCCGAGGAGAATGCATATGGAGACACATCTGCTGGACGACATATTGAATCTCTAGTCGAGTCAGAGTGAGGTACTGAAGAGCACCAAGGATAGACCGGTAGAAAGCAGCATCCGAAAAGGGAGCACCATCCGTGGCAGTGAGCTTGGCCTTCGCATCAACAGGCGTAGCGGCGGGCTTGCAGTTTAGCATGTCGGCACGATCCAGGAGCTCATGAGCGTACTTCCGCAGATGAAGGAAGAAGCCATCTAGACGGCGCACCACCTCAATACCGAGGAAGTAGTGCAAAGGACCCAAGTCCTTGATGGTGAACTCAGCGCGAAGACGAGTAGTGAGCTGACTGAGAAGACCAGCCGTGGATGCCGTCATGATGATGTCGTCAACATAAAGCAGCAAGTAGGCCGTGTTGGAGCCCTGATGATAGACGAAGAGCGAGGCATCTGAGCGGGTAGAGTGAAACCCGAGCTGGTGCAGAAACATCGTGATGCGCTGGTACCAAGCGCGAGGGGCCTGCTTGAGTCCATACAAGGAGTGTGAGAGCAGGCACACGTGATCGGGAAGTGTCGGATCGATGAACCCCGTGGGTTGCTGACAGAAGACCTGCTCCTCAAGGTGACCATGAAGGAAGGCGTTGGAGACGTCCATCTAGTGCACCGGCCAAGCACGGGAGACCGCAAGGTGGAGAACCGTGCGAATCGAGCCGGACTTAACAACCGGAGTGAAGGTGTAGGTGAAGTCTATGCTGGCACGTTGCCGGAAGCCAAGAACAACCCAACATGCTTTATAGCGGTTGAGGGTACCATCAGGACGGAGCTTGTGTTTGAGGACCTTCCCGGTGATGACATTGGCGTGCTGGGGACGGGGAACAAGCTGCCACGTCCGGTTGCGCAACAGGGTATCAAACTCCTCTTGCATCGCAGCCATCCAGAGCGGGTCACGAAGAGCGGCTCGTACGGAGGATGGCAGGGGCGAAGGTGAAGAGGTGGATGCCGCGTGGACGTACTCATCCGAGGCATAGCGCGATATCGGACGGAACACACCCATACGGGCATGAGTGACCGGACCGACCGCGGGCTTGGCCGCAGTCGCCGGGGGCGCCGGAGTCGTGGATGCTTGGTCCACGGGCGTCGAGACGGTAGACGGAGGGAGCGCCGGGGACGCCACAGGCGCCAGAGTCATGGGTGCAGGAGTCACCGGAGCCATCGAAGGCGCTGGGGCCGTGGGCACCAGAGCCACGGTTGAAGAAGGCGCCGCAGGCGGGTGGCGCGCCTCAAAGCCAGGGGGCAGGCCAAGAGCGGCACGCGAGCGCCTTGGGAGAGCCGTCGAGGCTCCCACATCAGCAGTAGCTGGAGGAACAGCCGGAGGTACCTGGTGAAACAGAAACACATGCTCATCAAAGTAAACGTGTCGGGAGGTGAACACATGGTGAGAGGCCGGATCGTAGCACCGATAACCCTTGGAGTTAGCAGGGTAGACGATGAAGATGCATGCAACAGAACAGGGTGCAAGTTTGTGAGGAGTGGTGTCAGCAGTGCTAGGATAACAAAGGCACCCAAAGATACGCAGACCATCATAAGACGGTGGCATACCAAAGAGAAGGTGGTGAGGTGCGAAATTCCACTATGGGCGGCAGGGTCGAAGGTTAAGGAGAAGTAAGGCGGTAGCAAGTGCGTCCGCCCAGAAGCGAGGCGGCACATTGGCATGGAACAGGAGCATGCAAATGCAGTCGTTTAGAGTGCGAATGATGCGTTCGGCTCGACCGTTCTGCTGAGAAGTATACGGACATGTGAGACGAAAAACGGTGCCATGATGCGACAAGAAGGTGCGGAAAGCAAGGTTGTCTAACTCTTTCCCATTGTCAGTCTGAAGAGCAAGAATGGGATGCACAAACTGTGTGTGGACATAGGAGTAAAAGGCTGTAAGAGTGGAGAGGGCATCCGACTTTCGTCGCAAAGGAAAAGTCCACACATAATGAGAATAGTCATCAAGGATAACCAGATAATATAAGTAGCCCGAATTACTAGGAACTGGAGAGGTCCACACATCGTTATGAATCAACTGAAAAGGAAAAGAAGCAATGATGGTAGAGTTATTAAACGGAAGAAGAACATGTTTGCCAACACGACAGGCATGACAAGTGTGATCCTCTATCTTATTACAACTGAAATTGAAACTCCTAAGAATATGCCGAAGTGTGACAGGGTTGGGATGACCCAAGCGAGCATGCCAGAGATCGATGCCAATGGAGAGGGCAACCGGTGCTGTGGTGGTGGAGGAAGGCGAAAGCACCGGATAAAGATCATCGGGCCTGTCACATTGCTGAAGTACCATCCTGGTTCGCGCATCCTTGACACAAAAACCAAGCCTGTCAAATTCAACAGTAATAGGATTTTCATGAGCAAGATATTTAACGGAAACAAGATTCTTAATAAGATCAGGAGACACAAGTATGTTAGACATAGAAATAGGCGTGGAGTTAGAAGGAAAAGAAGTGTGCCCAACGTGTGTGATGGGAAGTGTGGAACCGTCGTCGACAATGATGCGGCGATCGGTGGAGACGGGAGTGAAAGAGGCAAGATTACCAGGATGAGCAAACATGTGTGTCGTGGCACCTGTGTCCATGTACCAATCACCCCCTCCAGTGTAGTTGGTCGGCGTAGGAGCAGTGTGCAACGCGGCGAGGAGCGCCGGATCCCAAGGCGCCGGTGACAGCGCCGGCGAGAAGGACGGAGACGCGATCAGGAAGCCGTAGCCACCGCTCAACTACGGCGGTGGGTACCCTCCATAGGGCTGCAGAGCCACGTAGTACGCCTGGTGCGCCAGCGGACGTTGCACGGGGAGGGTGGGCACAGGGCCCCGTGGGACCAGCATGGCGTACACATGAACGACACCGGTCCACGGGTTATAACCGTTGGCCCACGGGGGAGGCACCTAGAGCTGCTGCTGTGCTGCTTCGGACGTTGCGCGCCTGCGCCCCGTTGCTGCTGGCCGTCGCGGTGCCAGTCAGTGGGAGGCGCGAGAGGGGCAGGAAGCCCGTACGGGAGAGGCAGCAGCCCCGGTTGCGGCTGCGGCACCGGGAAACGTGGTTGAGGAGTCACGGTCGGGGCAGCAAGGGGCGGCGGGGGCCCGCCATGGATGGTGCCAGCTGCAAGAGCGGTGTGGATGGCCCGCGTCTTCACCTGCTTCATCCGCCGCTCCTCCAGCCGGAGGTACGCAACAAACTTGGAGAAGGACGACTCGGGTATGAGGGAGAGGTTCGACACAGTGTTGCCAAAGTCCTCATTGAGCCTGGCGGTGAGCGTGCTGAGGAGGGTGTCATCGTCGATCTGCACGCCAATATCGCGGAGCTCATCAGCGAGAGTCTTGAGGCAGCAACAATAGTCGTCGATGGAGGAGTGTCCTCGTGACACCCAAAGAACTCTTGCTGTAGAAAAACGCGACGCTGAAGGCGATTGTCGGTGAAGAGCCCGTTCAGCTTGGTCCACACGGCGCGGGCGTCATCACTGTCCTGCACGCCCGTCTAAAAACAGGTCCGGCGAGATGGTGAGGAAGAACCACCGGATGATCGTGGTGTCGATGGTGGACCAGTCATGGAAGTCGAGGACGAGGCTGGAGTCGACGGAGCCGTGCACATGATCAATGAGATGGTACTCCCGAAACACGAGGGAGAAGTAGGTATTCCACGTGTAGTAGGAGGAGTCCGTCTGGGAGAGGCGAATTGGAACCCACTCGTGGATGTTGAGGTTGCGGATGTTGTTGACGTCGGGCGGGTTGGCGTCAGCGAACTAGTTGGAGCTGTTGGAGGAGCCCGAGGTGACAAAGGACATGGTGGCGAGTGGCTGCGGTGGCGGGTGTAGCTAGGGTTAGGGTTGGGTGAGCGGCGACGGCTGTGAGAGGGGCAGTAGCGGCGGCTTTGGGTGGGAAGGAGGAGGTCGCGGCGGCGGGAGAGTGGCGGCGACAGGAGGGTAGGGCGGCGGCGACGCACGGGGAAGGGCGGCGGCTGTGGTGTCGCGGAGGCGGCGATGGGTCGGCCGGGGCGAGCGGGGAGAGCAGCGGCGGCAGAGGGAGGATGACACGACGGCAGGAGGGGAAGGCGGCGGCGCAACAGAAGAGGCGCGACGGCGGTGGCTGGAGCGGCTGCGGCGCAATGGGAGAGGCGCGGCGGCGGTAGCGGAAGCTAGGGTTGAAACCTAAACAACTGATACGATGTATGTTATGGGAATTGCACGATGTGTTACTCAGGTGCAAACGCACGTATATATAAAGTACAATGGTGGGCCACAACCTTAACTATACAGGTAACTAGAAGGTGGGCCTAATACACAAATATACACAACACATATACTCAACAGTTGCAATGCATTTCTTTTTTTTTTTACTTTCCTTCTCGTGTTCCTCTCTTCCCCCTCCCCTCTCTTTCTCATTCTACTCATCAATGTCTCATGGTAGTTCATTGTCTCCTCCAGCACCTCTAGTACGGCACAATCCTGATGTGGTGTTTTCTATAGTAAATTTTTCAATCTTTAGCTTGCATGCTTAAGACTAAACCACTAAGACGAATCAGTTTTTTTGGACGGCTTAAAAAATAAAATCGCCTCTCTTCAGCTTGAAAAATAAGTCACTCCCTAAATTTGTTGAGTCTTCTAATTAATTTTCCTAGAATCCTTGATGAATGAGGGAGAGACTTATGAAGAAAGTTGGAGAGGAGGTGGCTTGTTTTTTAAGCCGTCAAAAGAACTAGCCCTAAAATTGAGATCTGTTGAAAATCCATAGCTTTTGTGTTGTTCAAATCCCATTCTTAACATATTTTTTTCTCTTAGTGTAATAAAAGATGAGGAACATGCAAAAATGGTATATCTCCAACATAACCACCCGGCGTTCCTTCCATATGTGGAGATATCATTATAGCAGTGTCTGATTTGTTGCCGCTAACTAAGGTTCGAGTCAACTTTTCATCTTGCCTATGCCTAATCTTTTGTAACCTCTTAACGTGTCTTTCCTACTTGTTGGCGTTCAAAGCTTTCACTTTCTTATTTGGTTGTCCTCTCTCTCTCTCTCCCTCCCTTCGAGGGAGGTATCTTTTAAGCCCCGTTGTTCTCGCTCGTCGTCTTCTTCTTGCTCACCATCTTATTTATTTATTTTTTGTGATTATAGACCTTCCGAGCGTAGTATGTCGCTTCTTTTTTCACCACTTTTATCTTTTCTTTCTTTTTTGGGTGCGATGTCGGTATGCATCGGCCAGTATAGATTGAACGACAAATTTTTTCCTTCATAATGTATGGTTCAAGTTGATGTTCGTCTGAATGGGGTCTTCTCATTGATCTGGTTCTGGTGGCGAAAAGGCCCAGCCCGAGGAGCTACGGTGCAGTGGGGATGGTCGTCTGTGAGTTTGCTTGCTCGCTACACATGAACAACCTCTTTTCGTTGGAAAGAAGAGTGGCTCACGATGAAGACTTCTCTCCGTCCGCCATAAGGACGAAGACTTCTCTTCATGTGAAACCAACCGAAAAAGAGGCTCTTTGTCTATGGCAGGAACAAAGAGCAACTCATCGTCCGCAACAGGAACGGCTCGGTGATAGAATTGAAAAAATAGGGATATAGTTTCGAGATTTTGTAAGCAAAAAAATAAGAAATTTATAAAAATCTTGTTACGAGGGCAATCATACCACTCATCACAAAAAGGATGGCTTTTTGATAGAAGAGTAGTTGCCGCCATCGAAGATATTTTTAATCTCCAATCTTCAACAGCCATCGTGGCACTTAGAGGTAGGAGGACCTCCGGTCATTAGGATATTTTTGGTCTTTGTCAACGTCTAGTGGTGATATAGTTTTGCATGAATAAAATTACTCTCGTTCTTTTTTGGGTCATGGCGTGAACCTAAAGACGTCTATCTCCTTACATATCCTATTATTTGGATACGGGGAATTTATGTTATTGCATCGAGTTGTTTTTGTTGCTTTGAATTTTATGGAGTTAAAATCTTTCCTTGACATCATAGTGATGATCTTGTGATTCGACGATCAGCACTTCTAAGCTATCATCACTGACTCAAGTACGTTCATGGTTAACCCAAGTACGTTCATGGTTCAAGGCTTCATATCTTGGTGGATGGGCAACTCAAGAGCATCTTAAAAACCTTTATTGGTAATCATGTTTGTGCAGACGAAAGAGTGATAACATGGTTGCTTCAGTCTAACCGTAGGCTTTTTACTAAAGTCTTAGGAGTATTTTGTCCGAAGATGTTTTTAGAAAGCACTATTGTATTTTTTGGTCATATAGGTTACTTTGCACTAGCTCTGAAAGAAAATATAAGACCTTTTCAAAGGGAATATTTAAAACGTACTCCCTCCGTCTCATAACGTAAGAGCCTTTTTGACACTACACTAGTGTCATAAACGTTCTTATATTATGAGACGGAGGGAGTGAAATTTAAGGCAAATGCTTACCTTCAGCCGGTGGATCGCATGGGATCGATCCGCCGCGCTGTTCGTGTGACGCATGTACGCGTTTCTTTGCATCATTTTTGTGTAGTGTTGCAAATTTTCTTTCCGCAATAACCCCTATGTTACAAAAAATAAAGATGAAGAAAACTGCGAATATTTTCTACAACAGTGTTTGTGTTGCAAAAAATTTCCGCAACAACATCTATGTTGGAAAAATAGTCATGATAAAAATCTAGAACATCATCTATATTGCAAAAAAAACTGCAACGTAAGATTTTTTGTAAAAAATTCTGCAACATCATCCTTGTTGCAATAATGAAAACAACGTTGGGCACTTGATAGATGTCAATCTAACGGTTGTCGAGGCGATGGATCTTTTAGAAATATCCATCGGTCGATGCATATGAAAGCATATTTGCTCCCTTGATGGTTTTGGTAATTCATAACAACATATAAGTCATTGAACTAATGTTTCCATCAATTATATTTCAGAAAAAGTTTAATGATGGGTTGGCAAAGAGATTGTGGAACACCCCAAGATGCAAGGAAATGGATTGGCTAAGCTTCAAACAAGAGGACTCTACATTTTATATTTGTGAGAAATCACCTTGAGTCCATAGGAAAGCCAAAACTATTAAAAGGGGGTAAAGTTTTGTTGGTGAACAAAAAGCTCATACGTGCACAAGTGATACTCACAAAGACACCCACAAACTCTCCCACCAAAGTCTGCTCTAAGCCAAACACTCAAATCGGTGCAACCAACATTTCCATTTTGGTGCCATCGATTCCAAACCCTAGACAGACTCAACCAAACCCTAACCACTTCGGTGCAACCGATTCCATACCGGTGCCACCGAGTTCAGGTTGCTAACTTTCTGTTACGCAGGTTCACATTTTCGGTCCGTCCAAGAATATTGAATCGGCGTCACCGAGAATGGCAATTCTGACCGTTGGTCACCTTGTCAGTGCAACCGAGATTCCTATATCGGTCTCACCGAGATTCAAAAGTTGCCACCTTTTGGTCACTTCAGTACCACCGAGATTAACACATCGGTGTCACCAAATTGGTCATTTTGTGTGTAATAGTTGGATTTTTGGGGATGCCTATATATACCCCTCCACCATCACCTACTCGTAAGAGAAGCACTCAGAACTATTCCATACCTATCCTATCAGTTTTCTGAGAGAGAACCACCTACCATTGTGTGATCTTCCACTCCAACCATATGGATCTTGATTTGGAGCCTCCTGAAGTTGGTTTCCACCAATCCCATCTCTTCTACCAAGCCATATCTATGAGAGAGTGATTGTGTGCTGAGGAGTCTATCATCTTGAAGCACAAGAGCAAGGAGTTCATCGACATTACCGAGCCTATTACCTTTTGAAGGGTGGTGCCTCCTAGATTGGTTAGGTGCCGCTTGGGAGCCTCCTACTTTGTGTTGTGGAGTGAACCAAGAAGTTTGTAAGGGCAAGGAGATCGTCTACTTCGTGAAGATCTACCCCGAGTAAGGCTAGTCCTCCGTGGACGTAGGCCGTCATGGTATAGTCAAGGTTGCTTCTTCGTGGAACCCTCCGTGGGTAGAGCTCTTCATGGACTCTAGCGACCGTTACCCTCCATGGGTTGAAGACTCCATGAACGTGGACATATGATAGCACCACCTATCAGAACCACGGGAAAAATCTTCGTGTCACCAATTGTGTTTGCTTTCCTTACCCTCTCTTTACTTACATGTGCAATGTCTTTACTTTCCGTTGCTCTACTCTTAGATGTGTAGGGTGTACTTGACATACTATGAATGCTAAAACTTGCCAAGAATTAAAATTGGAAAAAGCATAGTTTTATTTGGTCAAGTAGTCTAATCACCCCCCTCTAGACCTACTTTCGATCCTACAAATGGTATCAGAGCTTTGGTCTCCATTGCATTGGTTTCACAACGAGGAGAAGTATTGCATCTAGTGAGGGAAACTATCACCATAGAGGTTTGTACTTTGATGGTACGAATTTTGCTAGTTGGAAGCACAAAATGAAAATGCATTTGCTTGGTCATAATCCTGTCATTTGGGTTGTTGTTCGTGTTGGCTTGCAAGGTGAATTCTTTGCGGAAGGAAAGGAACCCGATCGCGAAGCGACTGCGGATGAATTGAAGATGTTGCAAATCAATGCTCAAGCATGTGACATTCTCTTCAACTGCCTATGGCCCAAAGAATTCAACAAAATCAGCCGTCTTGAACACGCAAAAGAGATTTGGGATACTTTGGTTGATATGCACGAAGGAACTGAGTCCGTGAGAGAATCCAAGTTAGACATTCTTCAAGGTCAGCTTGACAAGTTCAAGATGAAGAATGGTGAAGGAGTCGCTGAGATGTACTCTAGGCTAGCTCTCATCACCAATGAGATTGTTGGCTTAGGAAGCGAAGAAATGACAGACAAATTCATCATCAAGAAGATACTTTGAGCTTTGGATGATCGATATGACACCATTTGCACATTGATCCAAATTATGCCCAACTACAAAGATCTCAGACCAACGGAAGTGATTGGTAGAATTGTTGCTCATGAGATGACACTCAAAGACAAGGAAGAGCTTCATCTCAAGTCTAACGGTGCTTACAAAGCCACAAGTGATGCTCCCGCTACCTCAAGCGACAACCTTGTCACAAATGAAGAGATAAGCCGTATGGTCAAGAAATTTAACAAGTTTTACAAGAATAGAAGCAAAGATCGAAGCTCCAACTCAAGATATGAAGAGAAGCATTCGTCAAGTCGTGACCGAAACTTCTACAATTTTGGGAAGCCCGGACACTATTCCAATCAGTGCACGACCCCTTACAAACAAACAGAAGAGTCACCAAGAAGACGAAGCTCAAGAGACGAGTCACCTCGAAGAGAGAGAAGGAGTAGAGATGATCGTTATGAATGAAGACCCTCAAGGAGAAGTAAAGACTCAGAGAAGAAGGACAAGTACACCAAGAGCTATTCAAGAAGGAAACATCAAGCTCATGTTGGTGAATGGGTATCTGGCTCTGACTCCGACAACCACTCCGGGAGAAGCTATCACTCCAACTCCAACTATAGTCAAGATGAAGGTGTTACCGGAATTGCACTAGTGACAACCAACTCCTAAGATCTATTTGATTCACCAAATGAAGGGAGTGGAAGTTGCTTCGTGGCTAAAGGCCCCAAGGTATCACACCCCGATTATCTTCATTTCAATAGTGATGAAGATGACTTGTTAATTGAAGATGACTTGCTATTTGACAAAACTAGTAATGATAGTCAAAATGAATTTGCTTGTAGTCACTATAGTATAGATAAGTCGTGTGATGATGATAAGTTGGAAATAGAACGACTAACTCAAGAACTAAAAACTCTTAAGTTAGCTCATGAGTCAACTCTACAAGATCATAGAGAGCTTGTAAAGACACATGAGAAGCTACGCTTCGAGAAGCTCAATTTAGAGAAAGAGCATGAGTTCCTTAAAGCTATCAATGACGATCTTCGAAAGAAGACTTCCTCTTATGTAGCCAAACGACTTCTCTTATCTATATTCATGCCCCAAGTTAAGTCTAAGAAAGCTAGTAACAAAGGAAAGAAAAGTTCTTCAACTAGTAGCAATAAAAATTATAAATCCAATGATATTGCTTCTAGTAGTTCTCTTGATCCCACTAACTCTTATCTTAGCCAAGTTACACTTGAGCAAGAAAATGAACTCTTGAAAGGGATTATAGAGAAAGGTATCCACAAGAGTCTTGAAGTGTGCAAACAATTTGATGAGATTGTACGCAAGCATGGAGGATACCAGAAGAATTCGTGGTGTTGGCTACTTCAACGCTAATCGATTTGAATGGGAAGAAGGTCAATACCCCAATCACAAGTTTATTCCTCAAAAGGAGAAGTATGAAAATACTCTCCCTAAGGGAACAAAGTTGCAAGATGACCTTCCACCACAAGACACCAAGCTCATGGGAAAGAACAAGCTTCAAGAGGACATTGACTCATATTGTCGTGGATTTGTCACGGCAGATGTCCGGGTCAACGGACTTAGGTTCGGGGCGAGATGCAACTACGTGGCGGCTTGAAGGGGTTGATCGGAATCGAGAAGACACGGAGTTTTACCCAGGTTCGGCCCCTCCGATGGAGGTAAAAGCCTATGTCCTGCTTGTTTGGTATTGATGATGATGAAGATCTCTCGATTACAAGGGTTCTAATCGCTACCTCTAATCTCCTGTGTTGTCTAAACTTGTAGACTTGTGTCCCTTGAGAACTTGTCCCTCTAGGGGTGCTCTACCCCTCCTTATATAAGTGGAGAGGGTAGGTTTACAAATAGAGTCCTACTAGGAGTAGGATTAGGACTTGTCTCTTATGAATCCTACTCCGGGTCTTATTTCCTTTAAGGGAATCCTTCTCTCTTGTGGGCCTTCTCCTGTCGGCCTTCTCTTGTGAGCCGCCTGGCGCCGGCTCACCCTAGGTCTTGGGCTTGGTCATCCTGTGACCCATTTGCCGAGTCATAAATAAGATGGCATGTCTTAAACGGGTCTCCTGTGAGTCGCCATGCCGGGTCATTAATAAGACGTCATGTCTTCGGTCGGGTCTCCTGTGAGTCGCCAGGCCGGGTCGTACCATGGGGTATATCCCTGTCATTAGCCCCCAGGTTAGCTTGAATTTATTCATGGTAAGCTCCTGAAATAAGAGTAACAAATATGTTAAGTGGCCGGCTTGCTCCTTTGTCCGGTTTGTAAAATGGCTTCTCAGAAATCCGGGTCTTTTCTCCATATGAATGAGTCGTCTTGATAATCATCTTGCTTTGTCAATGTCTTTTGAAAAATATTAAGAATAGAACACCCATATGCCATTGAGTCGGCTTCCAATACTCTTGGCGGGTCATCTCCGCCGGGTCTTAATCATTGATGATGTCGGGTCATTATCGTTGGTGACTCCGGGTTAAATAACTAGAATCCTGCTGACTTCGATAAATATTGAGATGAAAATCCATGTGCTGTAGAACCGGACTTCCATTGTTTTGTGAAGCAGGGCGGCTTATATAAACTATGGCGGGCTATGATCTTTTGATAACACTGGGTCATAAGTGTTGGTGACGTCGGGTCTAACAACTGAACTCCATATTTAATATCTTGAAAATTCTCCTCAAAGTTTTTGATATGTCCATATCACCTGTAGCCCCCAAGCTCCGAGATAATCCATGATAACTTAGTGCTTTGCAAATAACATTTTGGACTGTGTAGCCCCCAAGTGCCGGGTTGTCCTGCCTATAGCAACCTGGGACTTATAATTGCTTTATATCTTATAACGCTTCGGCGGGTGTAGCCCCCAAGGGCTGGCTCATCAAAAAGCTTCGGCGGGTGTAGCCCCCAAGGGTAGGCTCATCAGAATGTGATGTGCCGGGTCTTCAATTTGAACCTCATAATGTGTTTAAACGGCTAAATAGTGTAGCCCCCAAGTGCTGTCCCTACCTTTTATGGCATGTGTCTTGTATGAACCTTGTTGCCATGAGCTTAATGAAATGATTTGCACCTTGTCATACCATGTCTTGTTTTTTGCATTCATGCATCATGCATCATTTCATCCATCATGCCATGCTTGTTTCTTATGTGCCCTCGTGTGGTTGGTAGTGATCTTGTGTTGTGTGGGGTGATGTGGTTGGAGTTATGTGGTGGATCTCCTTCTTCTTCCCCCTCTTTATTTCCTTTTCAAACAAACCTTCCAAATTAACCTTTCCTTCTATGTTATTTCAACAACAGATTTAAGTTGTTATTTAAATTGATTAAAAATGTTCAAGAGGTAGCCCAACATGTATTATTAATTATGAGTAGGGTTCTTTTGATGTTTGGAGTTGTATGAATGTGAGGTTTAAACAACCAGGGGCTGTTATTTTAAAACTATTAATATTACTTGCTTAAAAAAAACCTAGTCAATTTATTTAAATAGTTCTCATATTCTTTTAGTCAACTATTTTTTTGTCTTTTCAAAAACCCTTCTATTTTTCTCTAGGGTTTTTCCTTTTTCTTGCTATTTTGTTTGAATGGAAAAACCCTGTGTTTTCCTTTTTTCTTAGAGAGAGTAGAGAGGTGGGCCTTGCTTCCCCCGCGGCCCAGCCCGCTCGAGGGAACGGCCACCTGCCCCGTCCTTTGTCTCCATCAGTGAGCGTGTGAGAGAGCAGAGAGAGAGCACCTCCACCGTCCCCTTTTCACCGTCCGTCGCCGTCAGCCCCGAGGGTATTTAAACCCCCTCGTCGTGCGTGCCTCCTCTGCAAGGGTTCCTCTCTCCCCTCGCGCCGCCGCCAGCTTCTTCTCCCTCTCCATTCTTCTCGCTCCTCTCTTCTTTCCCCTTTGTAAGGTAAGAATTCAGAGAATTCAGAGAGAGAGCCAGTGCCACGCCGGTCGTCTCGGCCGCCGTCGCCGCATCTCCAGTGGGCCTTGTCCCCGGTGGACATGGCGTGGAGCTCCGGGTCGTCGCCCGCGCTCCGTTCCCGCTGCTAGGGAGGTGAGGAGCACCTCCCCTGCAGCGCACCCCGCTCGTCGCCGCCGTTCGCAAGCAGATAACATCGCCCCAGTCTTCTTCGTCTTCTTCCCCTCCGGCTCGTGTCGTCCGCGTTCCCCCGTGTCTCTGCTTCCCCCTCGGTGAGCAGCCGATCCCCGTAGGCCCTTCTCCCCTGGGTAGGCCGTCGTGTAGTCGCCGTCGTGTCCGTCGCCGCCGGTCGAAAGGCGGGTGCTTGAAGCTCGCCCCCGTCCTCCTCGTCGCAAGATGAGTAGGGGAATGGGACCCCGCATATCCCCTCTTCGTGTGTGCCCGTTTGCTGTCGCCAGAACGCCGTGTGTTCGCCGGAATTTGCCCGCCGTCATTGCTGTCGTCGTAGGTGTTCGTCTTCAGTTCCGTCAGATAGTGCGCGCGTGTGTGTATTAGAGTAGCCGTTACCTCCTCTGTTAACAGCCATAGTCATAGCAGAGTGGCAACCGACTCGGGGGATCGACCGTGAGGTCGAGGGTTTGAGCCCGAACCCTTTCCCCCCTTTTTTGCTTGTTTTCCTTTCCTTTTCTTTTGTCTTGTTTTTCCCTTTTGCTATATGTATGTGTGTGTATATTAAAACCATCATGTTTTTTTCTTTTCTGTTATATATATGTGTGTAGGTGGTGTATATGTGTATGTGTAGAATTTTGTGTGTGTGTGTGCTTATGCATATATACATATGTGCATGTGTATGTGAGAGTGTGTGTGTGTGTTGTCATATGCATATGCATATGCATATATGCCTTGTGCATATATGTGTGGATAAGCACCCACACACACATGAGCATGTGTGTGAGTGTGTGTGCCCATGTGCACTTGTGCATGTGAGGTGGTGTGTATGTGCCATTTGCATTCTGCATATATGGTGCATGCATGTGTGTGTGTGGATGAACACTCCCTCATAAGTGGTATGTTCATGAGTGAGATGTGCTCATACCTTTGTTTGTGGCATATGCATGTTGTGTAGGAATTGATAGCTCATTTCCATTGTTAGCTCAGTTTCCAAATCTGGTTATGTCCATTTATGCTCATGTCCATTTAGAGTAAGTTTTAACTTATAAGTTTAGGTGGTGGTTTTGCTAGTATATTTGTGCCATGTTACTTCACATGAACATATGAGTATGACACATGTTTTTGGGGTAGAAAGAGCCAAGGGATCCATTGGTGCTTTCAGATTTCACTTTTGAGCAAGTTTATAAAACTGTCAATTTCTGCTGAGATGCTACTTTATCATTTTGCATGAATTAAGCCATGCTTGCGTTGGGGCATGTGCCAACATGGAAGTGCTAGTGTTTTATGTCTATTATGCCATGGTATTTATGTTTGACATGAGAATCACCCATATAAGTGGGAAACTTGCTGCAAAGTAGCTAACTTGATGTTACTGTTTTCACCATGCTTAATATTTCTAAGTCTGAGAATCTGCTGTTATTTTTATGCCATGAAGAGTGGTTGACATCTTGTGATATGTTGAGAATTAGCTCATGATCAGTGCTAGTATTTTGGAGTAGATGTTTTCTACTACCTTCCTGTTAATTTTCATGCCAAGAGGTGGTCTCTAACACCTTTAACTTCTGCTGTCAACATGCTACCAGATTAACTCAGATTCCAGAAAACTGTTATTTTCACAAAGTCCCAGAAAACCGTTTCATTATGCCAACTTGATAGCTTCATGATTTATGGATGTGTGCCTCCTTTCCAGATTGTTAAGTTGGATAATTTGATAAGCATGTTGTGTTGTTTCTGTCAATACCTTGTTTGTGGCTACACAATTCCTTTAGCTCAAGTTGTGGGCTATGTAAGTTGCTATGTTGCTGTTTTGTGGCAGATTGTTAGTTTTGTTGTTTTGTGACTTGTGGGAGATATACTCCATGGAATTTCTTGATCTTTGACTCTATTGTGGTTGGTTTTTAATTTCCTAACCAGTGGCTACCTTGGAATGCCATGGAATAGCCTAGGTTCTTGTTGTCTTGTGTTTTGCCTTCCTACCTTGTCATGAGCGTAACGTGAGAACTGTAGCTCCATTTCCTACGTTCTTCATATGCATTTTCATCGTCTTCACATGATGCATCCATATTTGCCATGTTCATGCATGTCTAAATAAATTAACATAAGGTTCTGTCCAGATTCATTAATATCCAATTCTTGCATGTGAAACATGACTAGTTAGGATTGCCATGTTAAAACTCTTCACCTAAGCATGCATCATTCTTGTTTGTGCATTGCACCATGGTTGTTTGTTTATTCTTGCTGTTTCTTTTGGGTAGACGCAAGCATTCAAACTGAGTACGAAGAGCCCGACGGGTACAACTATGAGGATCCCGTTACTTGTTCCTCTAAAGAACCAACATGCAAGATGATCGTACCCGGATCCTGATACTATTTTCGCTTGCTAGTTTCTCGCTCTTATAGTTACAATTGCGCTACCTACCACTTGAATATCAGCCTCCTAATTGCCATGATAGCCTCTAACCCTCCACATCCTAGCAAACCTTTGATTGGCTAAGTTACCGCTGCTTAGCCCCTGTTATAGCGTTGTTAGTTGCAGGTTGAGGTTGTTTCGTGTGATAACATGGATTTGGATATCACAATATTATCTGTTATTAATTTAATGCACATATATATCTTGGTATTGGTGGAAGGCTTGGCCTTTTGCTAGGTGTTTTGTTCCGCTGTTACCGCCATAGTTTGTTGTTACCAGTGTTATGTTTTCCATACTTTGCGCTCCTAACATGCTCGGGGTTGTTATGGGGACCCCCTTGTTTATTCGGTTGAGATTAAAACTTGTCTGACAAGACTCAACATTGGTACTACATTTGCTTAATAACTTAATAAAATTTCCATAGGGCTTTGCAACCCCGTGGATAATTAATCAACCCCCGGGCCAGTGCTCCTCATGAGTGTTGGTCCAACCCAGAGTAGCTTATTAACGCTGCCCGGGGCAACTCGGTGATTGGCGCGGTAACCATCGCTCATCCTCGTGTCCTGAGAACGAGATACACGGCTCTTATCGGGTTCGTCGACACGTCGGGTGGTCTTGCTGGATTTGTTTTACCTTTTTCGAATGTCTTGCGTGTGGACTCTGTCTTTCTTCGGGTTATTTCGAGGTGTTGGAATTCCTTTGGAGTTACCTGTGAAGATCACGAGATCCATGGTGGAGGCTATTCCCACAGAGTGTGATTAATTTGTGATGGAGTAGTTGGAGCACTCTTGCAGGGTTAAATCTTTTCGAGAAGCCGTGCCCGCGGTTATGTGGCAACTTGGATATTTGTTTAACACCCGGTTATAGTTAACTTGAAGTAAACTCTAAATAAAATACACCAAGTGTATGAGTAACCGTGATCGTCTCTGCTCGTGAACATGATCCGAGAGAGAACACGGCGGGGTTATGATTGACGTAAGTAAGTGTTCAGGATCTTATAGAGGTCATACTAGATTCGATCGTTCATCGTAGGCCACTCTTATTTAACTTCATGTTACATAAGTTAGCCACCATATATGGTTAGTGCTGCTGCAAACTAAACACATACCCCTTCTAAGCTTGAATAGTCTCGGTGCCCGGGTGCTTCATTGCCGAGTCCTTGTGGCTCACAGATTACTACAACACTCCAGGTACAGGTATAAATGAGTTCGTGCAAGATGATATGACGCAACTCCAGTGGGAATTTGATGAGGAGAGAGGCAGGATGTACGTGACTTATCCAGACGAGTAGGGGGCCATGGTCGTGATCTTTGGGATAGCGAGATAGTGTCATTTGCATCTGTTTTATCGTTTGATTTCATCCGTATTCGGACCCTGTCTTCATCTTGATGATTTGAACTCTGTGTGGAATTGTAATTTATTATGTGTCGAGTGTAAGCCAACTTGTTGTCATCTCTTCTGTAATGTATGATGCAATGATGCTATACTTGCGAACGACAAGATACACCTATTTTCTTTGCGAGGCCCTCGTGTGTTAATATGGATAGGCACGCATCTTGGGCGTGACAAGTTGGTATCAGAGCCATACGACCATAGGAGCCTTTGCTCGATCGTATTTCACCGAGTTGAGTCTAGTAAAAATTATTTTGAGTCTAGTTATATCGGAGAGTTGGATTCTTTTACTCCTCTTCTATGCTCTGGTGAGGTATTCGACTTAGGAATTTTGATTCTACTCCTCTTCTTGCTCAAATTTTTTTTAGGATCACGCGGGTATTTTGGAGTCTATATGATACCGATGTGACAGGGTTCTGTGTTGGTGCCTGCTATCTGACTTGATTTCTTCTGGGGAGTCGAGCTCCAGGGAATGTTGGCACATCGTTATCATTCAGCTTCTTTGATATCTCCGGATGGAGAATGTTCGGAATTACTTCAATACTTGTTGTGGTGAGATAAGGTCGGAGTCACCCAGTACTGGGGAGGCGTCCGGGGTACCACCATGGTTTAGTATCGTTGTGAGTTCGAGGATTCGAGTTAGATGAATTTGCGAAAGCCTCTGGTTATGTGTTGAAGGATGGATACAGTTGGGGTGTAGGATTGCTATTTGTGCGAGATGTTTCCTCCTTGTATCCCCCACACCAGATTGCATAACCAGAAAGTTTTCGGAAGTTCTTAGGTGGGAAATCTTGTAGTTATCTAGGATCATCTTCTTTAGATGTATGTGGGCATATACATTTGTTCCGAGCACTTAGCTCAATACTTTTGTGTGATTGCAAGTGGCTTCTTATATCTGATGATGTTATCATAAACCGAAGAAGCATTCTTACTAATTTTTCAGTAGGAAGGCTGTGATGTTTTTGTTCAATTTCTTTAAAGCATTTGATTCAACTTTTCAATTCATCTTATCAATGTGGTGCTGATGTGTTTTGTCCATCTTTAGGATGGCTCCATCAACTCGCAATGTCGTGATGAGGAGTAGGCTGATGTTCCACCTCCACCACCACCCCCACCGCCGCCACCTCCTCCTACAGAAGCTTGGCAAGCTGTGATGTCCGCAACCAATGCGAACACTCAGATGTTGCTCAGGATGTTGCAAGAAAGGGAGCAGGGTCAGCAAGCCTTTCAAGGGAATTTTCAGAATCAACCTCAGTTTGCGACACTCAATCAGTTCCTTGCCAACCAGCCCAAGTCTTTCACCTGTTGTGAGCAGCCTTTTGATGCTGATGATTGGCTCCGTGATATGAGTAAGCATTTTGAGTGCAGCAATGTCAGGCCAGAGGACTCTGTCAGATTTGCATCGTTCCAGCTCAAGGGTCAAGCAGCTGATTGGTGGCACCAGTACAAGGATTCCAGGGGCGATCGTGTTGTTACTTGGGACGATTTATGTCGTGACTTCAGGGCTCGCTACATTCCATCAAGCTTTGTCGAGGAGATGCGTGAGAAGTTCAGGCACCTGAAGCAGGGAAGCAAGTCTATCTATCAGTACAACATCGAGTTCCAGAATCTAGCCTGCTATGCTAAGCAAGATGTTCCAGATGATAAGGCTATGATCTATCAGTTCAGAGGTGGTCTCAAGGATGAGCTTCTGCCAGGCCTAGTTCTTCAAGAGCCTCGTGAGTTTGATTAGTTCTACAACATGGCTTTGAAGGTCGAGGAAACTCAGCTCAAGTTGGAGAACTCAAGGAAGCGTTCAAGGGATTCATATTCATCTTCTTCTATCTCTCAGATGGTTCCTAAGCAGCAAAAGTATCGGGTGCCAAATCCTCCTCCGTTTCGTCCTCCTCAGCAACAGAAGCAGTTCAGTGGTCATGGTTCTTCCCACCCACCCAACCCAGGATTTCAGTAGAGACCCAGGCATCCAAGCCAGTTCTTGTTCCTCCTCTAGGCAATGTTCGTCCGCTTCCTGAGGTGACTTGTCACAAGTGTGGCCAGAAGGGTCACTATGCAAACAAGTGCAAACAGCGGCGTCTTCCGCCCCCTCCTCCAGTCAGGCCTCCAGGCAATGCTATGGTGAACCATAATCCCAAGACCGCAAGAGTGAATATGGTGAATGCAGCTGAAGCAGGGCAGTCTCATGATGTGATTATGGGTAATCTCCAAGTTAATCTATTCCTACAAAAGTGTTATTTGATTCTGGTACATCGCATTCATTCATATCCAAGCCTTTTGTCGCTATGCATGAGTTTTCAGTGGAGCATTTAGCTAGTCCTTTTTGTGTGGTCTCTCCGGGCATGCGCATGAGTTCGCATATGATTGTTCCGGATGCTTCTATCAAGATGGGCAATTATTCTTTTCTCGCTTCTCCAATTGTTCTCGGTAATTCTGGCATTGATCTCATTCTGGGCATGGACTTCCTGGCTATGAATAAGGCTTATATTGATTGCAACGCAAAAGAAGTCAAGTTGACTCATCCTTCAGAAGATGTGATTATTTTCACGGCTCGCGATGACACAATCCATCTCTTTGCTTTTAATGAGAAGGGTGAAATCTCGGTGATTTCTCAAATTCCGGTGGTGAATGAGTATGAAGATGTCTTTCCAGAAGAATTGCTAGGAATACCTCCGCACCAACCAGTCGAGTTCGTGATTGATCTCGAGCCCGGAACTGAACCGGTTTGAAAGCACCCATATAAACTTGGCCCCGAAGAGCTGAAAGAGTTGAAGAAGCAACTAGATGAGCAAGAACGTTTGGGCCTGATCAGACCAAGTTCTTCTCCATGGGGTTGTGGTGTTTTCTTTGTCAAGAAGAAAGATGGCATGGATCGTCTTTGTGTCGACTACCGTCCATTGAACAAAAAGACAATCAGAAACAAGTACCCACTTCCCAACATCAATGAGTTGTTTGAGCAACTGAAAGGTGCCAAGGTTTTCTTGAAGCTTGATCTTCGCATGGTTTATCATCAGATTCACATTCGCGAAGAAGACATTCCTAAGACCGCTTTCAGGACGAGTTTTGGCTCTTATGAGTACACCGTCATGTCGTTTGGTCTTGATAATGCTCCTCCAACCTTCTCAAGAATTATGAACTACATTTTCTCTCCTTTCAAGAATGAGTTCGTCTTGGTCTATCTGGATGATATCCTTGTGTTCTCGGAGACAGAAGAGGAGCATGCAGAGCATCTCTGCCTTGTACTTGACAAGTTAAGGGAGCATCGATTCTATGCCAAGTTTTCCAAGTGTGAGTTTTGGCTCAATGAAGTGGTGTACCTTGGGCATGTCATCTCTGCTGAGGGAATTAAAGTGCACCCTGAGAAAGTTGAGGCAATCTTGAAGTGGGAACCTCCTCAGAATGTGAAGCAGCTTTGGAGTTTCCTCGGGCTTGCTAGTTATTGCAGAAGATTCGTGAAGAACTTCTCTCAAATTGCTAAGCCTCTGTCCAATCTCCTCTAGAAGAGTGTCAAGTATGTTTGGTCTCCTGAGTGTGATGTGGCGTTCAATACGCTCAAGCAAAGACTGACTTCAGCTCCAGTTCTTGTTCCTCCTGAGCAGTCCAAGCCTGTCCAAGTTTTCTGTGATGCTTCTCTCCAAGGTCTTGGTGGTGTTCTCATGCAAGATAAGAAGATTGTTGCTTATACCTCGCGTTAGTTGAAGCTTGCAGAGAAGAACTACCCCACTCATGATCTCGAGTTGGTGGCAGTTGTGCATGCTCTAATGACTTGGAGGCATTTGTTGTTGGGTAGACCAGTTGAGGTGTACACCGATCACAAGATCCTGAAGTACATTTTCACTCAACCCAATCTTAATCTTCGGCAGTCTCGTTGGGTGGAAATGCTTTAGGACTTCAATCCAAGCATTGAGTATACTCCTGGGAAAGAAAATGTCATTGCAGACACGCTCAGCCGTAAGGCGTACTGCAATAGTCTCATCTGGAAGCCTCTTCAACCCAAGCTTTGTGAAGCCTTCCGCAAGCTCAACCTTCAGAGGATTCCGCAAGGATTTCTTGCCAATATTCAAGTTTCTCCAACTCTGGAAGATCAGGTTCACCAAGCACAATTTCTTGATGCTATGGTGAAGAAAGTGAAGAAAGGTGTGGCCAAGAGCATTCCGAACTATAAGTGCTTTTGAGTTGATGACAAAGACACCTTGTTCTTTGAGGACTGTCTTGTGGTTCCAAAAGGTGATCTCAGAAAGGTTATCATGGATGAAGTACATAATTCTCTTCTATCCATTCATCCAGGCAGTTCCAAGATGTATTAGGATCTCAGGCAAACCTTTTGGTGGACTCGCATGAAACGTGAAATTGCTCAGTTCGTTAACGAGTGTGATGTTTGTCGCAGAGTGAAGGGAGAGCATCAACGTCCAGTAGGTCTTCTTCAGCCTTTGCCTATCCCAGAGTGGAAATTCGATCATGTGGAGATGGATTTCGTCACTGGGTTTCCCAAGTCCAAGAGAGGCAACGATGCCATCTTTGTGGTTATCGACAAGCTGTCAAAAGTTGCTCATTTCCTGCCAGTCAAAGAATCTATCTCGGCAGCTCAGCTTGCAGAGTTGTATACATCAAGGATAGTATGTTTGCATGGTATTCCTCAGATCATCTCTTCTGACCGTGGAAGCCTCTTTACTTCCAAGTTTTGGAAGTCCTTCCAGACTTCTATGGGTACCAAGATCCATTTCAGCACTGCGTTCCATCTGCAGACAAGTGGTCAAGTTGAGAGAGTCAATCAGATCCTTGAAGATATGCTCAGAGCCTGTATGATTTCGTTCGGCATGTAGTGGGAAGACTGCCTTCCATATGCTGAATTCTCATACAACAATAGCTTTCAAGCTAGCTTAGGCAAGGCCCCTTTCGAGATTCTCTATGGCAAAAAGTGTCATACCCCGCTTAATTGGTCTGAAACCGGTGAACGTCAGATATTGGGCAATGACATGATCACTGAAGTAGAAGAAATGTGCCGTGTCATTCGTGAGAACCTCAAAGTAGCTCAGTCCTGACAGAAGAGTTATTACGATAGCAAACATCGGGATGTTTCCTTTCAAGTGGATGATCTAGTCTAGCTCAGAGTCTCTCCCATGAAGGGCACTCATCGGTTTGGAATTAAAGGGAAGCTAGCTCCTCATTTTGTTGGTCCTTTCAAAGTTGATGGCAAGAGAGGTGGGCTTGCATATAAAATAGAGCTTCCTCCAAATTTCACAAATGTGCATGATGCTTCCATGTTTCTCAGCTCCGGAGATGCTTCAAGACTCCAGAGCAAACCATTCACCTCCAAGACATTGATCTCCAAGAAGACCTCTCTTATCGTGAGCATCCAGTTGCAATTCTCAAAGAAACTGAGCGTAAGACTCGCAACAAGTCTATCAAGTTCCTCAAGGTGAAGTGGTCTCATCATTCTGACAAAGAAGCTACTTGGGAACGTGAGGACCTTCTCCTTTCCGAATTTCCAGACTTCTTTCGTTCCTAGATCTCGAGTCGAGATCCTCTTGTAGTGTGGGAGAGTTGTGACAACCCAAGTGCTGTCCCTACCTTTTATGGCATGTGTCTTGTATGAACCTTGTTGCCATGAGCTTAATGAAATGATTTGCACCTTGTCATACCATGTCTTGTTTTTGTATTCATGCATCATGCATCATTTCATCCATCATGCCATGCTTGTTTCTTATGTGCCCTTGTGTGGTTGGTAGTGATCTTGTGTTGTGTGGGGTGATGTGGTTGGAGTTATGTGGTGCATCTCCTTCTTCTTCCCCCTCTTTATTTCCTTTTCAAACAACCCTTCCAAATTAACCTTTCCTTCTATGTTATTTCAACAGCAGATTTAGGTTGCTATTTAAATTGATTAAAAATGTTCAAGAGGTAGCCCAATATGTATTATTAATTATGAGTAGGGTTCTTTTGGTGTTTGGAGTTGTATGCATGTGAGGTTTAAACAACCAGGGGCTGTTATTTTAAAACTATTAATATTACTTGCTTCAACCCCCCCCCCCTAGTCAATTTATTTAAATAGTTCTCATATTCTTTTAGTCAATATATTTTTGTCTTTTCAAAAACCCTTCTATTTTTCTCTGGGGTTTTTACTTTTTCTTGCTGTTTTGTTTGAATGGAAAACCCCCGTGTTTTCCTTTTTTCTGAGAGAGAGAGCAGAGAGGTGGGCCTTGCTTCCCCCGTGGCCCAGCCCGCTCGAGGGAACGGCCACCTGCCCCTTCCTTCGTCTCCGTTAGTGAGCATGTGAGAGAGCAAAGAGAGCACGTCTCCGCCGTCCCCTTTTTGCCGTCCATCGCCGTCAGCCCCGAGGGTATTTAAACCCTCTCGGCGTGCGTGCCTCCTCTGCTAGGGTTCCTCTCTCCCCTCGCGCCGCCGCCAGCTTCTTCTCCCTCCTCTCTTATTTCTCCTCTGTCAGGTAAGAATTCAGAGAATTCAGAGAGAGAGAGAGCCAGTGCCGCGCCGGTCGTCTCCGCCGCCGTCGCCGCGTCTCCGGTGGGCCTTGTCCCTGGTGGACATGGTGTGGAGCTCCGGGTCATCGCCCGCACTCCATTCCCGCCGCGAGGGAGGTGAGGAGCACCTCCCCTACAGCGCGCCACGCTCGTCGCCGCCGTTCGCAAGCAGAGAGCATCGCCACCGGTCTTCTTCGTCTTCTTCCCCTCCGGCTCGCGTCGTTCGTGTTCCCCCGCGTCTCCGCTTCCCCCTCGATGAGCAGCCGATCCCTGCAGGCCCTTCTCCCCCGCGTAGGCCATCGTGTAGTCCCCGTCATGTCCGTCGCCGCCGGTCGAAAGGCGGGCGCTTGAAGCTCTCCCCCGTCCTCCTCATCGCAAGATGAGTAGGGGAATGGGACCCCGCATATCCCCTCTTCGTGTGTCCCCGTTTGCTGTCACCGGAACGCCATGTGTTCGCCAGAATTTCCTGCCGTCATTGCTGTCGCCGTAGGTGTTCGTCTTCAGTTCCATCAGATAGTGCGCGTGCATGTGTGTATTAGAGCAGCCGTTGCCTCCTCTGTTAACAACCGCGGTCGTAGCAGAGTGGCAACCGGCTCGGGGGATCGACCGTGAGGTCGAGGGTTCAAGCCCGAACCCTCCCCCTTTTTTTGCTTGTTTTCCTTTTCTTTTCTTTTGTCTTGTTTTTCCCTTTTGCTATATGTATGTGTGTGTATATTAAAACCAGCATGTTTTTTCTTTTCTGTTATATATATATGTGTAGGTGGTGTATATGTGTATGTGTAGAATGTTGTGTGTGTGTGTGCTTATGCATACATACATATGTGCATGTGTATGTGAGTGTGTGTGTGCGTGTGTTGTCATATGCATATGCATATGCATATATGCCTTGTGCATATGTGTGTGGATGATCACCCACACACACATGAGCATGTGTGTGAGTGTGTGTGCCCATGTGCACTTGTGCATGTGAGGTGGTGTGTATGTGCCATTTGCATTATTCATATATGGTGCATGCATGTGTGTGTGTGGATGAATACCCCCTCATAGGTGGTATGTTCATGAGTGAGATGTGCTCATATGCCCTTAGGCATATGGAGCATGTGTATGCATGCTTGTGTAGTGTGTGTGTGTAGTGAGTGTATGGGTGTAGGTGGCTAGTGGGTTTTCCCTACTTGTCATACCTTTGTTTGTGGCATATGCCTGTTGTGTAGGAATTGATAGCTCATTTCCATTGTTAGCTCAATTTTCAAATCTGGTTATGTCCATTTATGCTCATGTCCATTTAGAGTAAGTTTTAACTTATAAGTTTAGGTGGTGGTTTTGCTAGTATATTTGTGCCATGTTGCTTCACATGAACATATGAGTATGACACATGTTTTTGGGGTAGAAAGAGCCAAGGAATCCATTGGTGCTTTCAGATTTCACTTTTGCACAAGTTTATAAAACTGTCATTTTCTGCTGAGATGCTACTTTGTCATTTTGCATGAATTAAGCCATGCTTGCGTTGGGGCATGTGCCAACATGGAAGTGCTAGTGTTTTATGTCTATTATGCCATGGTATTTTTTTTGACATGAGAATCACCCATATAAGTGGGAAACTTGCTGCAAAGTAGCTAACTTGATGTTACTGTTTTCACCATGCTAAATATTTCTAAGTCTGAGAATCCGCTGTTATTTTTATGCCATGAAGAGTGGTTGACATCTTGTGATATGTTGAGAATTAGATCATGCTCAGTGCTAGTATTTTGGAGTAGATGTTGTCTACTACCTTCCTGTTAATTTTCATGCCAAGAGATGGTCTCTAACACCTTTAACTTCTGCTGTCAACATGCTTCCAGATTAACTCAGATTCCAGAAAACAGTTATTTTCACAAAGTCCCAGAAAACTGTTTCATTATGCCAACTTGATAGCTTCATGCTTGTGGATGTGTGCCTCCTTTCCAGATTGTGTAGTTGGATAATTTGATAAGCATGTTGTGCAGTTTCTATCAATACCTTGTTTGTGGCTGTAGGATTCCTATAGCTCAAGTTGTGGGCTGTGTAAGTTGCTACGTTGCTGTTTTGTGGCAGATTGTTAGTTTTGTTGTTTTGTGACTTGTGGGAGCTATACTCCATGAAATTGCTTGATCTTTGACTCTATTGTGGTTGGTTTTTCATTGCCTAACCAGTGGCTACCTTGGAATGCCATGGAATAGCCCAGGTCCTTGTTGTCTTGTGTTTTGCCTTCGTACCTTGTCGTGAGCGTAATGTGAGAACCGTAGCTCCGTTTCCTACGTTCTTCAGATGCATTTTCATTGTTTTCACATGATGCATCCATATTTTCCATGTTCATGCATGTATACATAACTTAACATAAGGTTCTGTTCAGATTCATTAATATCCAATTCTTGCATGTGAAGCATGACTAGTTAGGATTGCCATGTTAAAACTCTTCACCTAAGCATGCATCATTATTGTTTGTGCATTGCACCATGGTTGTTTGTTTATTATTGCTGTTTCTTCTGGGTAGACGCGAGCGTTGAACCTGCGTCCGAAGAGCCAGGCGAGTACAACTACGAGGATCCCATTACTTGTTCCTCTAAAGAACCAACATGCAAGATGATCGTACCCGGATCCCGATACTATTTTCGCTTGCTAGTTTCTCGCGCTTATAGTTACAATTGCGCTACCTACCACTTGAATATCAGCCTCCTAATTGCCATGATAGCCTCTAACCCTCCACATCCTAGCAAACCTTTGATTGGCTAAGTTACCGCTGCTCAACCCCTCTTATAGCGTTCTTAGTTGTAGGTTCAGGTTGTTCTGTGTGATAACATGGATTTGGATATCACAATATTATCTGTTGTTAATTTAATGCACATATATATGTCTTGGTATTGGTGGAAGGCTTGGACTTTTGCTAGGTGTTTTGTTTCACTGTTACCGCCATAGTTTGTTGTTAACGGTGTTATGTTTTCCATACTTTGCGCTCCTAACATGCTCGGGGTTGTTATGGGGACCCCCTTGTTTATTCGGTTGAGATTAAAACTTGTCTGGCAAGACCCAACATTGGTACTACATTTGCTTAATAACTTAATAAAATTTGCATAGGGCTTTGCAACCCTGTGGATAATTAATCAACCCCTGGGCCAGTGCTCCTCATGAGTGTTGGTCCAACCCAGACTAGCTTATTAACGCCGCCCAGGGCAACTCGGTGATTAGCGTGGTAACCATCGCTCATCCGTCATGTCCTGAGAACGAGATACACGGCTCTTATCGGGTTCGTCGACACGTCGGGTGGTCTTACTGGATTTGTTTTACCTTTTTCGAATGTCTTGCGTGTGGACTCTGAATTTCTTCGGGTTATCTCGAGGTGTTGGAATTCCTTTGGAGTTACCTATGAAGATCACGAGATCCGTGGTCGAGGCTATTCCCACAGAGTGTGATTAATTTGTGATGGACTAGTTGGAGCACCCTTGCAGGGTTAAATCTTTTTGAGAAGCCGTGCCCGCGGTTATGTGGCAACTTGGATATTTGTTTAACACCCGGTTATAGTTAACTTGAAGTAAACTCTAAATAAAATACACCAACTGTATGAGTAACCGTGATCGTCTCTGCTCGTGAACATGATCCGAGAGAGAACACGGCGGGGTTATGATTGACGTAAGTAAGTGGTCAGGATCTCATAGAGGTCATACTAGATTCGATCGTTCATCATAGGCCACTCTTATTTAACTTCATGTTACGTAAGTTAGCCACCATATATGCTTAGTGCTGCTGCAAACTAAACACATACCCCTTCTAAGCTTGAATAGTCTCGGTGCCCGGGTGCTTGATTGCCGAGTCCTTGTGGCTCACAGATTACTACAACACTCCAGGTACAGGTACAAATGAGTTCGTGCAAGATGATATGACGCAACTCCAGTGGGAATTTGATGAGGAGAGAGGCAGGATGTACGTGACTTATCCAGACGAGTAGGGGACCATGGTCGTGATCTTTGGGATAGCGAGATAGTGTCATTTGCATCTGTTTTATCGTTTGATTTCATCCGTATTCGGACCCTGTCTTCATCTTGATGATTTGAACTCTGTGTGGAATTGTAATTTATTATGTGTCGAGTGTAAGCCAACTTGTTGTCATCTCTTCTGTAATGTATGATGCAATGATGCTATACTTGCGAACGACAAGATACACCTATTTTCTTTGCGAGGCCCTCGTGTGTTAATATGGATAGGCACGCATCTTGGGCGTGACAAGTTGGTATCAGAGCCATACGACCATAGGAGCCTTTGCTCGATCGTATTTCACCGAGTTGAGTCTAGTAAAAATTATTTTGAGTCTAGTTATATCGGAGAGTTGGATTCTTTTACTCCTCTTCCCAACACATACCCCTTCCCAACCTTAAGCTTGAATAGTCTTGGTACCCGGGCGCTTGATTGCTGAGTCCTTGTGGCTCACAGATTACTACAACACTCCAGGTACAAGTACAAATGAGTTCGTGCAGGATGATATGATGCAGCTCCAGTGGGAATATGATGAGGAGAGAAGCATGATGTACGTTACTTATCCAGACGAGTAGGGGACCATGGTCGTGATCTTTGGGATAGCGAGATATTGTCATTTGCATCTGTTTTATCGTTTGATTTCATCCGTAGTCGGACCCTGTCTTCATCTTGATGATTTGAACTCTGTGTGGAATTGTAATTTAGTTTGTGGCGAGTGTAAGCCAACTTGTATTCTCATCTCTTCTGTAATGTATGATGCAATGATGCTATACTTGCGAACGACAAGATGTGCCTCTATCCTTTGCGAGGCCCTCGTGCCTTAATTTGGATAGGCGCGCATCTTGGGCGTGACACATTCCCTCAAAGGTAAGCAAGGGACAAGGTAATCAACAAATCGATGGACATCATCACATATGCTTTGCACTCAATTTCCATAGATATGCTTGTATTTGTCTCTTGTGTGTTGGGACTAACCCATGTAGGTGAGAAGAGTAATGAAACAAAAATGATGCTCCCAACTCTTGGCGATCTTCATCAACATTGAGCATCCACCACTACCTCACCAACATGAAGTCTTCATCGACAAAACCCAAGGTTAGTTTATCCCTCTTATGGGGGATGTCACATCTAGGGGGAGCTTTACTCTAAGACTTGAGTTAAAGCATCTCAAAAGAATGTGACAACATTAAATGCTTTATGTAAAACTGGTAACCCCACTTGTGCTTAAACGATGAGTATGACCTATGATCAAGTATTCTTACTTGGCTCCTAAGTCAATATACTCATATATAGATGACTCCGTCATCACCCAAGTGCTTGTTAGATGCTATTGTGTTTGTGCATGTTTGCCATGATTTCATTTGACTTCTTATTGTGTGAGCATGTTGGTTTGCATTTATTTACTCATTCGAGGATATCCAATAATTTCTATTTGGCTTTTGATTTATCTTTTGCCAATTGGATATACAAGGATGCCTAGGACCACTTCTTTAGCTATCTATGCTTTCTCACCTTATACTCTATTCATGCTCCATCTCAAAATTTGAACAAGTGCTTTTCGATCCCTTTGTGTGTGGAGCACTCGGAGTTCCGTATCGACAAGGACTAACCATTAAAACCTCCCAAGTGCATCTTGGTGGAACCAACACAAAAATCTCGATCACACCGAATGCCTAGGGTTGATCTGGATTTCTTGCCTCGGTACTACCGATTCCATATTCTCGGTTACACCGAGTTTCCCTATCAGCTGACAGTTGAGGAACTCAGTGACACCAAAAATTTAGAATCGGCGTCACCGATAGTGAAGGGTATATAATCTCTGGACCCGATGGTTCAAAATTGCATTCATCAAATAGTCGCGCCCTAAGTCCTAAGCTGCCGTAGAAGTACCCCCTGGTCGCCGCCCTTGTCTTCCCGCGCTCCTCCACCGCTGGGAATCCCCGCCGTCAACGAAATCTCGCACCCATCGCCGCCGTAGTGGATCCGTCGCCAAGCTAGGGTACGGATTCGGCTCCCTCTTGCGCTCCAACCTCAAAATCTTGGGCATTAGGGCTTCTACATTATCTTGCCATAGATTGAAAGCCTTCCATCCACAAAGAAAATCCCATAGAGCAGAGAACCATGGATTTTTAGGGTTTTGCCGTCCGCCCAATGAAACTCGGTGGAACCAAAGTAGGCAGATTGGTGTCACCAATTTGTATGTCTGTGTTACTAAGAAATTTCTCGGTGAAACCGAGTACACCTTTCGATCTCGCCGAAAGGGGTGCCAAGTTTTGGCTAAGGAGAAAGTCAGTCTCGGTAATTCCGATATTTTTTATTCGTCTATACTGATGTTCATCTGATAGAATGCAAAACTTTGAAAATATTTTGTTCAAACTTTCAAAAACCAACTGTATTTTGTGACGACTTATCCCATTCCAGTCTTCTATACTCTATTCACAGGATCAACATGTCAGAGTCAGACAGTCAGAATCTGCCAAAGCATGGAGTTGACATGAGTTCAGGCACTAGTCCTGAGGCCAGTTCTTTTTCAGATCCAGGCACCCCCAGCTCCCATGGGTTTCCCAAGGCTGCCACCAGGGCAAGGAAGAATTTGAATTCAGATGAGGAAGATTCAGACTTTGTGCCTAAGGAGGTTCTTGCCAAGAAGCAAGAAAAGGCTGCCAAGAATTCAGCTAATGAGGCCACCTCTTCCAGGAGGGTGGTTAGCAAAACATATGCACCTCCTGAAGCTATGAGAGCACCTGAGAGTGCCAGAGCTACAATGACTATTAAGCCCCCAAAGAAGTCTATGCCTAAGAAGGCATGGGAAAAGATAGCCAGAAAGAGGATTATTCATGTAATTGGCAGGCCCACATCTATGTATGAAGATCCAGAGGAGGCAACTACTGCTGAAGAGGAGGTTGAGCTAGCTGCAAAGGCTCCTCCCAAGAACAAGGCCAAGAAACTTCTAGATGATGCTATGCCTAAGTTAGGCACATCCAAGAGCACCAAATCCAAGAAGGCTGCTGTTGAAAAGCCTAAGAGGATATCCAAGCAAATTCCAGCTTTTGAAAGGAACAAAGGAACTACCTCCAGAGTTGAAGATGATGATGACTTTACAACCTTGATGAAACTTAGACCATATCTTCCAGTACATGATGTCAGCCACCTAGTTGCTGAAGATATGAAGAAGAGGAAAGACTCAGGTTTGAGGGCATGAAGAGTTGTTGATCCATATGCCCAGAGGAGGAAGAATGCTGTTGATTACAGATTCTACACCAAGGAGCAGCAAGACTTCTATGAGACAGTTCTGCTAGACAAGAGCCTAGCAGTCAGTGACATGAGATATGTTGATTGGAAATTCATTAAGGAGAATAAGGACTACTTTCCAAGTGTCCAAGACAATTTCCACTGCATTGGACTGGATGAATTTGTTGTCAGAGAGCTTACTGCATGGAATGATGAAATGATCATGCAATTCTAATCCATTGCACACTTCTATGGAGATGGTAGGATTGTATGGATGACAAAATGAGCAAGATATGACTCCACTATTGATGAATGGGCTGCAATTCTAGGAGTTCCAGAGGCACAGGATGGTGATTTGGATGTCTACTCGGAATCCAAGGAGAGCCACAATGCTATGGCCAAAATGTACAAGGAGATCCTTGCTGCTAATGTGAAGTCTCACAAGCTAGGATCCACCTACTTTCTTCAGGTTGGCCTCCGCACCATGAACACCATTTTGAGGCATACTTTGATGCCCAAGTCAAGAGATGACAAGATGATCCGAGGATATTCCATCAACATGTTGATCCACCTTGACAGACACACTAGGATCAGAGTCATGGACTTGATTGTTGAGACAGTTAAGAGGGTTGCTGCTGATCAGAAGCTCTCTTGCTGCTATGCACCCTATATCCAGATGCTCATTGTCGTGGGAACGAGCCTGACAGTAGATGGTAGGGGTACGAAGGGAGAGGGCAGACTCCTAGCTACGACGAGGGTGTAAACAAATATGTATGAGTTCAGGCCCCTCTCGTGGAGGTAACAGCCTTACATCTCAGTACTCGGGAGCTTTATGTCATGTGGAATGTTGAGATTACAATGGTTTCGAACCCTTGTGCAGGAGGAGAGGGGCGGCTTATATAGAGTTAGCCGCCCCTCATAATTGCCCCGCACCAAAGGGTCTGGTCGTGAGGTTTAAAGTATGCCGTTACAGGTAACACACGTAATAAAAGCTACTAATGACCATTGAACCAGCGTCTGCCCGTTGGGCTCTTGATGGTGGCTCCTGGTCTTCTGGCTTCGAGTGAAGCGAGGTCTTCCGAGTGACATGCGACTGCCGAGGGAGAGCGGGAGTCTCCGAGTGTATTACTATCGAGTGGCTTTGAACGTCTCAAGGGATCCACTCGGACCTTCATGCTTGATCTTCAAGTCTTCCCATGTGGTGTCCTTAGGTAGGGTATGTGGGCCATGCCTAGGACCCTACCCTAGGTACATATCCTCGTCATTAGCCCCCGAATGGATCGGGGTTTGAGTGGTGGAAGGAGGTAACTCCGTAGATCTTGAGTTAGTGTATCAGATCCTCCGAATGATATTTGGGATTTCCATGAAACTTGTGTTGATTGAACTATGAGCATTAGCATTCACTCAGGGTCAACACGGAAAATCTTCCGAATGATATTCAGGGCTTCAACGAAACTTGTGTCAATTGAATTCCTCTCCGCTCGCCCGGATCCATTCAGTCTTAAAGGTGTCCGAGTGGATGTTCAACATTTGTTTTGGTCTGAGTGAACCGACAGTATCTTGGGAGGCGACGGGTCGGTCTGACAGACCCGGATTTTCCGGGATACGAAAATTTGGGAAGCGTGCACGCTCGCATGATGATTACACCACGATCAGGGCAAGTGGAGGCGCGGCGCCTCGATCTTCATGCCGGTCGTATCGCCACGTATTGAGTGTCGTCAGCGGTTGGTGTGCACGGTAACCTCACGGGTCCACTGGTCAGTGAGACACTCGGCAGCGTATAAAGCTTTCTGCGCTGAAGTTCGCACAGTACCTCCACCAGTTCTTTCTCTCTTTTCCTCCAGCTCCTCTGCTCCCAGCGCCCCACTCCGATCTCCCTCGACGATAGCTGCCGCAACAAAGATGAAGAACATGACGGAGAAGCTGGAGCGAGTGAAGAAGGGGGCGGCGAAGCTAAGTGGCAAGAAGCCCTCGACCGCTCGATTCACCATGCCTGCGGGTTGGATGCAGGGGGATTTTCTCCCCTCTGTCGTCACCCGCGAGGACATGGAGGGCCTCGTCTCCGACGGGCTCGTGGCGGATGGCGCCTAGAGGCTGCCGGGGGAGGAGCGCGAGCCGGAGCCACGCAACGGGGAGCAGGTCCTCCTTCTCTCCCACGTCGAGCGAGGTTTTTCTCTGCCACCCCACCCGTTCTTTAGGGGCTTTTTGAATTTTTTCGGTGCCCAACTGCACCACCTCTCGCCAAATACCGTCACCTATCTGTCTGCATTCGTCACTTTGTGCAAATGTTTCCTGGGCTTCTCTCCCCGTTGGGGATTGTTCAAACATCTCTTCACGGGCAGATTCCAAACCATGAAGAAAGCCCTCCCCGCTGATGGGAAGACTCACGTGCTCCAGCTGTGCGGAGGTTTAGGAGTTCAGAAAAGAGCTCGTAGCTCCTTCCCTGCCATGACCTTTCCTGAGTCTGTCAGAGGTTGGCAATTGACCTGGTTCTACTACAAGGATGCAACATCGCCCAATATGTTGACTGGCCTTCCCCCATATACACCCGACCGTCCAGCTGTCCCCAAATCTCTGAAGGTGACTGAAGAGGAGCACGTCCAAGTAGGCATCTTGGTTTAAGCGGTGGTGCAGCTGATCCGGGGTGGAGTGACTGGCTTGGACCTATTGGAGACGTTTCTCGGTCAATGTATTCAGCCGCTCCAAGCCAGAGACCACACCATGTGGCACTACGTGGCCCTGAGGACTCGACAAGGACGCATCCCGAGGAAGTTCCTTAGAAAACTGTCGAGCAGTAGCTCCGTAGCATCACCGGAGCTTGTGACAATCCTTTGGGAGCCAAGAGGATCCGGCCATACTCGGCCAAAAACCCGCCGAAGAACCTGGTGAGTTGTGTGATGTCGACTGATATATTGTACTATCAAGTGATATATTGAACTGATTTCTTTGCTTGAATCTTGCAGGAATGGACGCACATGCACTCACCCGTTCCCAACAGGAACCATGTTGAAGATGGCGTGGTGAGCGAGGGCGGCAGTGTGGATGGCAACGGTTCTTCTAACACCGAGGAAAAATACGAGGACTCCGGCGAGAAGGAAGAAGTTGAGTCACCTCCCCAACGCGAAAGCTGCACCAAGTCCCGCCAAGATCCGTCAACTGTTAAGGACAGGGCTCTGGGCCCTAGTGAGAAGAACTTGAAATGGAGCCGCCCTTCAACCGCTGAGCTGAGCGAAAAACTAGCCAAGTAGCCCAAGCAAGCCGTCACCAAGCCTCGCAAGGCTCTGCCTCGCATGAGGGTGGCAGTGCCTGTCGTCTCCACGTAAGTGTTTATTTCCGTACTTGTTTTGTCGACTGAAGTTTGGAGTTGTATCTGACCGAATGCCATTCAATCCGTTAGAGCTACTACGTCTATGTCTTCGCCTCATCGAGATAGAGGGGAAGCAATGGATGTTGACACTATTGATGCGGCCACTTCTCATAAACGTTAGGTAGTTGTTGGTTTGTCCGAATGGGACTCTACACATGCAGATGTTAACACTGTTGGTTGTCGATGCATAGGTCATTCAAGTGGAGGACGACGAGGAGCAACTGGACACTTCGCGCCCTCGCATCCAAGGAGCGTCATCGATGCAAGCGCTTCAGCGTTCGACTACAGAGTCTTCCCAGGGGGGAGGTGGCTCGACACAACCCAAGGCTGAATCTATAGCACCTCTGTCACATGCTCCTCTAGCCGTCTCGACCGTTGTGGTGTTGACTCCAACTGCCCCCCCTCAGACTGTCTCAGATGCTCCTGCGACTATGCCGACCCCACCTATGACGGCCTTCTCTCTGCATTGCACACCGGAAGATCAGACCGGAGCTGAGAAGGAAGCATGATTCAAGCGGAGCAGCTCATGCTGAGGACCAAGGAGGCGTACGAGGCCAACAAACTAGCTTTTGACGTCAGCGCAGCCCTCCGCACCAATGTCCGAGTAAGTTCGATTGTAAGTCCATTGTCGATTGAATTCCTGTCTTCTCTTGGCTGCTGTACACCCACTGGGTGATTGCTGTAGAATGTCTGAACTTTCTCCACTCGAATAGATCGGATCGTAGTCGAGTAGGATTAGGATTGATAGTACGCGTGGTACTAGGTCCGCTCGACATGTCGAGCGTATATTTTTTTTTCTCTGACGAGTTACTCGACGGATCGAGAATTAACCGTCTCAGTGGGGGCGCTCTTAGCGCACCCACTGGGTGTAGTCCCCGAGACCACTGTCGAGTGCTTGCATCGACTGGGGTCTTGGAGTTTATTGTATACGGATACATTTTGCCTTTGAATCACACCACTCCATAGCTACCTTGCAGGTTTCATGGATATTATTGGCAAAACATGATATGACGCTGCATAAGGATAGACTGCACTTCATAGAGTAGGGGGGTGCGTCACTCGACGGGTCGAGTGTTACGACAGGGCTAACCTTGTCAAGTGTATTTTCTGACGAGTTACTCGACGGGTCGAGAGTTAACCGTCTCAGTGGGGGCGCTGTTAGTGCACCCACTGGGTGTAGTCCCCGAGACCGCTGTCGAGTGTTTGCATCGGCAGGGGTATTAGAGTCTGTTGTATACAGGATACACTTCGCCTTGAATTACACCACTCCGTAGCTACCTGGCAGGTTTCATGGATATTATTGGCAAACCATGATATGACACTGCATAAGGATAGACTGCACTTCATAGAGTAGGGGGGGGTGTGCATCACTCGACGGGTCGAGTGTCCTGACAGGGCTGACCTTGTCGAATGTTTGAATAACCAGTGGGGGCACGCTAAGTGCACCCACTGGGTGTAATCCCCGAGGCTACTGTTCATCGCAGACGATAAACAGTAGGCTTGAAAACTTGTCGTACGTGTGGTACTGGGGTCACTCGACATGTCGAGTGTTTTTTTGACGATTTACTCGACGGATCGAGAGTTAACCGTCTCAATGGGGGCACTCTTAGTGCATCCACTGGGTGTAGTCCCCGAGACCGCTGTCGAATGCTTGCATGGGCATGGGTCTTAATAGAGACAACTTTAAATTTGTTAACGGCGCGCGGAGCGCCAGGGCCACTCGACATGTCGAGTGGACTTTTTGCTTGAATTCTTCTTAGGTTGTTCCAAGGTTGCAAGATAGTCATTCGCCGATGTTCATAACTCAGTCGACTGTCTAGGAACCACTTGCCGACTGAATTTCTGTCTTTTGTTGGTTCCAGACAGCTTGCAAACTTGGGACGCAATGCAAGGACGTGGAGGATGAGAGAAACCGGTTGTAGGTGGATCTGGCGGTCACCAACAACGCCCTAGAGCGAGTGCGTGCTGAGATGAAGACCTTGGGAGGTAATTACTGCTGACCTTCTGCATTCTCCCCTTCACTCTTCATGTTTTGAACCGAGTGCTCCCACTCGAAGAGACGTACGCAATGAAAACTGTCGACTCTGAGCGCGACTCAACAATGTTGTTTCTTTATATTCCATGAAGCAGGCGCTGGAGGAGAAGGACAAGGCGCTTGCTGACACTCAACGAGCGGCCACGGAGAAGACTGAAGCTGCGGATCAGAAGCTGGCGGCTACCAAGAAACTGGAGGACGAGAACGCCAAACTGAAGCAGGAGCATGCAGATCTTGTCAAGAAGGCCGAACAGCTAACCAAGAGGGGCAATGGTTTGGAGAAGCATCTGGGCGAATTCTCGAGGAAGATGTATCTTCTGCTCGACGGTGAGTATTTTTGTCAACTGACATTTGTAAAATCTTTGAGGGTAGCAGTTCACCAATTCTCCTCCTATTTCCCCTTCTTCAACAGAATTCTGCCAGGACTTCCAAAAGGAAACATAGGAGGTTGAGCCCAATCTTGACCCCACCAAGTCGCCAGTTGCTGATGCGGTGGTGATGAACATGCTGCGGCTCAACTTCCAGCTCCAAGGCGTCCAGGCCTACATCGCTCGACTGGAATCTGCCATGGAAAGAATCGACAAGGAGCTATGGCCTGAGGACACTCTTCAACTTGACCTCAACTCCATGATGGCTTGCCTGAACGAACTTCCCAGTCGAGTGTAAGCTTGGAAAAAATCTGCTGCTCGCTGCGGGGCCGACATGGCGTTGCCACTCGTCAGGGTCCATTGTAGGGACGTGAGGGAGGAGAGGCCGAAGGAGCTCCAGGTGGTCAACACGAAGAAACTCCAGTTCGAGGACTTCATGGAAACCTTCATCAAAGCGGCTATCGGAATCGCCGACGGCATCGACCTGGACACTTTCGTCGAGCCCACCAGTCCTTCTCCCGTTTAAGAAACTTGTCTTTGGAAGAAACAATTAAATTTGCCTCGGTATGCCGAGTGGATTTGTATCTTTTAAAACTTCGTTCAGGCCTTAGGCCTAAGCACATTTGCTTTCGTACAAAACGTTTATCCATGGTTTATCCTTTGGATTTTGTTCGTATTTGGCTTTCAATCATCTGCTTGACTGAGTTTGTTTTTTACTTCGGCGAAGCGTGTTTGCAGCTAAGCCTCCGAGTGTGAGGATTGCTCATCACTCGAAGTATTTTTGAACTTAGGCGAATGTCGATTCGTAGCTAAGTTGTCGAGTGTCCGGATTACCATCCAATCGACGAGGTTTTTAACTTAGGCGAAACGTGTTTCCCAGCTAAGCCCCTGAGTGTGAGGATTGTTCATCACTCGGAATATTTTTTGAACTTAGGCGAATGTCGATTCGCAGCTAAGTTGTCGAGTGAATGGATTACTATCCACTCGACGAGATTTTTAACTTAGGCGAAAACGTGTTTCGTAGCCAAGCCCCCGAGTGTGAGGATCGCTTACCACTCGGAGTATTTTTGAACTTAGGCGAATGTCGATTCGTAGCTAAGTTGTCGAGTGAATGGATTACTATCCACTCGACGAGGTTTTTTACTTAGGCGAAAACGTGTTTCGCAGCCAAGCCCCTGAGTGTGAGGATCGTCATCACTCAGAGTATTTTTGAACTTAGGCGGATGTTGATTCGCAGCTAAGTTGTCGAGTGAATAGATTACTATCCACTCGACGAGGTTTTTAACTTGGGCAAAACGTGTTTCACAGCTAAGCCCCCGAGTGTGAGGATTGCTCATCACTCAGAATATTTTTGAACTTAGGCGAATCTTGATTCACAACTAAGTTGTCGAGTGAGTGGATTACTATCCACTCGACGAGGTTTTTAACTTAGGCGAAACATGTTTCGCAGCTAAGCCCCCGAGTGTGAGGATCGCTCATCACTCGGAGTATTTTTGAACTTAGGTGAATGTCGATTTGCTGCTAAGTTGTCGAGTGAATGGATTACTATCCACTTGACGAGGTTTCTAACTTAGGCGCAACGTGTTTCGCAGCTAAGCCCCCGAGTGTGAGGATTGCTCGTCACTCGGAGTATATTTTTGAACTTAAGCGAATGTCGATTTGTAGCTAAGTTGTCGAGTGAATGTATTACTATCCACTCGACGAGGTTTTTAACTTAGGCAAAACATGTTTCACAGCTAAGCCCCCGAGTGTGAGGATTGCTCGTCAGTTGGAGTATATATATATATTTTTGAACCTAAGCGAAGATGGATTCGCAAATAGGCCGTCGAGTGAATGGACTGCTATCCACCCGATAGGGTTTTTAATGTAGGCGAAACATGTTTCGCAACTAAGCCCCCAAATGTGAGGACTGCTCGTCACTCGGAGTATCCCCAAGAATGTAACTACACGGTTGGAATCGACGAAGTATTAATCGCAGAAATGCGAATTGCATTGATGAAGTACTCTTATTACATCAGAAAACTCTTGTCTCAAGTGTAAAAACGCCAAAGCAGGTCTACATTGCAGGCTCGTGGCTCATCTATCTGTTTCATGAGATTATACAGGTGATAGGCTCCATTGTTTAGCACCTTAGTGATGACAAAAGGGCCTTCCCATGCAGGAGCAAGCTTGTGAGGTTAGTGTTGATTCACTCGGAGCACCAAATCTCCTTCATGGAATGCTAGGCTTTTGACATTCCTTGCATGGAAGCACCGTAGGTCTTGCTGATAGGCAGTGGTCTGGATCAGAGCCATCTCACGTTCCTCCTCCAGAAGATCTACCCCATCCTGTCTAGCCTGTTCAGCTTCACCTTCAGAATATAGCTCCACTCGAGGAGAATTGTGGGCTAAGTCACTCGGCAACATGGCTTCGACGCCACAGACAAGGAAGAAAAGAGTTCGTCCCGTCGACCGATTAGGTGTTGTCCTCAATCCCCACAAAACAGATGGCAGTTCAGTTACCCATGCACTGGCGGCATGATCCAAATCGCGCATGAGACGAGGCTTTAGACCTTGTACAATGAGGCCATTAGCCCGCTCAGCTTGCCCATTGGTTTGAGGATGTGCAACGGAAGCATAATCCACTCGGGTGCCTTGGGAGTTACACAATCTCGTGAATTCTTCCGAGTCAAAATTAGTGCCGTTGTCCGTGATGATGCTGTGCGTAATGCCGTATCGGATAATGATCTCCCTCATGAACATGACCACCATGCGGGAATTCAGCTTCTTGATGGCCTTGGCTTCAATCCACTTGGTGAATTTCTCGACTGCTACCAACAGGTGGGTGAATCCTCCTTTTCCGGGTCGGAATGGACCAACCATGTCGAGTCCCCAAACCGCAAATAGCCAGGCGAGAGGAATTGTCTTCAGAGCAGACGCCGGCTTGTGTGACAGATTTGCATAGAACTGGTAGCCCTCGCAGTGATCAACGATGTCCTTAGCCATCTCATGAGCTCATGGCCAGTACAAAACAGCTCGGTATGCTTTAGCGACGATCGCCCTTGAAGACGCATGGTGGTCGCAAGTTCTCGAGTGGATTTCGTCTAGAATCATCCGACCTTCCTCGAGGGAAATGCAGTGCTGGGTGACACCAGTCACACTCTCTTTGATTAGCTGATCTACCATCATAGTGAAAGCCTTGGACCAGCGCACAATCTATCAAGCCTCTGCTTCATCTTTAGGGAGCTCTTGTCTAAGGATATAGGCAATGTATGGCACAGTCCAGTCGGGAATGATAACTAGCATCTCCATGACCAGGTCAATCACAGCAGGAACATCAACTTCAATTGACTCAGAGGAGCTCCAAGCTTGTGGGGGCTCTTCGGTGAAGGGATCCTCTTGAATCGAAGGAGTGTGCAAATGCTCCAGGAACACCCCGCTGGGGACAGGCCATCGAGTGGACCCAATCTTGGACAGCTCATCGGGCGCTTGATTTTTCAGTCGGGGAACATGGTGAAGTTCCAGGCCTTCAAATTTCTTCTCCAACTTCCGGACTGCATTGCAGTATCCGGTCATAGCGGGGTTTCTAACATCCCATTCTTTCATCACTTGATTCACCACCAAATCTGAGTCGCCATAAACCATCAGGCATTTGGCGCTGAGAGAGATAGCCATGCGCAAACCATACAAAAGTGCTTCATACTCTGCCTCATTGTTAGAGGAATCAGAGTGAATTTGCAAGACATAGCTGGGCTCGTCACCTCTGGGGGATATCAAAAAAACACCAGTGCCGAACCCATTCAACATTTTGGAGCCGTCGAAGAACATTGTCCAATGCGCCGAGTGAGCTTGGATGGGCTGTTGCTGTTCAGTCCACTCGGCCATGAAATTTGCCAATGCTTGGGACTTGATTGCCTTCTTGGCCTCGAGTCTGATGTCAAAGTGTCCAAGCTCAATTGCCCATTTAGCCACTCGACCTGATGCATCGCGATTATTGAAAATCTCGGATAAAGGAGCATCACTAACGACTGAGATCGAATGGTCTTGGAAATAATGTGCCACCTTCTTCGCTGACAGGTAAATACCATACACCAACTTCTGGTAGTGTGGATATCTTTGCTTTGAGGGGGACAATACTTCCGAGACATAATAAACTAGCTGCTGGACCTTATAGGCTTTACCCTCCTCTTCTCGCTCGATAGTCAACACTGTACTGACGACCTGATTTGTGGCCGCAATGTACAGGAGCAAGGGCTCTTTGCTGGCAGGAGCAGCAAGCACCGACTGGGTGGAGAGCAGGGCTTTGAGCTCAACAAATGCTGCTTCGGCTTCAGGAGTCCAGTCGAATGTGTCAGACTTCTTCATCAACTGATATAAGGGCAGAGCCTTCTCATCAAGACGAGAAATGAATCGACTCAATGCTACCAAGCAACCTGTGAGCTTCTGAACATCATGCACTTCCACGGGAGTCTTCATACGGGTAATGGCGCTGATCTTCTCGGGATTGACATCAATTCCTCGCTCGAAAACAAGAAAACCGAGCAACTTGCCGCCAGGGACAGCGAAGGTACATTTGGTCGGATTCAGCTTTATGTCGAATCGCCTTAGATTGGCGAATGTCTCGGCCAAGTCAACCAGTAGGTCGGAACCTTTGCGTGACTTGACTGCTATATCAACCATGTACACTTTGACATTCTGAGGGATCTGGTCGAGTAAAAATTTCTGAAGCATGCGCATAAAAGTAGCGCCAGCATTCTTAAGACCAAAAGGCATGGTGATGTAGCAAAAACACCCAAAAGGGGTGATGAAGGCTATCTCTATTTCGTCTGGGCCATACAGACGGATCTGATGGTACCTAGAATAAGCATCCAAAAACGATAAATGCTCACACCCCACTGTCGAGTCAACAATTTGATCTATGCGGGGAGCAGAAAATGGTCTTTCAGGCACACCTTATTGAGATGTTTGAAGTCAATGCACATGCGCAACGACTTATCTTTCTTTGGCACCATCACAACATTAGAGAGCCACTCGGAGGGGTAAATCTCCCGAATGAACTTGGCTTGCAAGAGACGGGCCACTTCTTCTCCAATTGCCTTGCACTTCTTCGCCACTGATCGACGCAAATGTTCCCTGACGGGCTTGGCTTTCGGATCCACTCGCAGACGATGCTCAGCCAACTCCCTGGGAATCCCCGGCATGTCAGCAGGCTTCCATGCAAAGATATCCCAGTTCTCACGGAGGAACTGGACGAGCTCGACTTCCTATTTACTGTCGAGTGTTGTTGAGATATTCGTTGGGGCAGCAGTTGGATCCGTCAGGTGGATATGCACCTTTTTCACTTCCCCTGCCGACTGAAATGCTGACTCGGAAGCAGGCTTCTTTGCGCGGAGCAAATCAGCAGGATCGGCGGTTTTCTTGTACTCCTTCAGCTCGACTATGGCCATCTGTTGATCGGCGATCTTGGATCCTTGCTGGAGACACTCTTTGACCCGCTGTCGATTGCCAGTGACCGTGATCACGCCCTTAGGACCTGACATTTTCAACTTGAGATACACATAACATGGTCGGGCCATGAAACATGCATAAGCGGGTCGACCCAAGATGGCGTGGTAAGCACTCTTGAAATCCACGACTTCAAATGTCAACTTTTCTTTTTGGAATTTTTTGCTATCTCCGAATGTCACATCCAATGCTATCTGGCCAAGTGACCTGGCCTTCTTTCCTGGGATGACCCCATGAAACTGCATGCTGCTCTCGCTCAGCCGGGACATCGGAATGCCCATCCCTTTCAGGGTATCCGCATACAGAATGTTCAGGCCGCTACCGCCATCCATAAGGACCTTTCTGAGTCGAGTCCCCTGCACCACCGGATCAACTACCAGAGCCTGTCGACCGGGAGTGGCCACACGAGCACGATGGTCTATCTGGTCAAAAGTGATAGCATATTGAGACCATTTGAGGTAGGTGGGGGTGTCTGGCATAGCCATGTTGATTTCCCTATTGATGACTTTCAGACGACTCTTTCTCTCGACATTAGCAAAAATCACTAGTGTAGCAGTGACATCGGGGAATGTTTCCTTTTCCTCATCTTCATCTTCTTTTTCAGGAGATTTTGCACTCGACTGGTCTCCCTTGAATTGCTGGATAAGGGTTCGACACTGTCGAGTGGTGTGCTTGGGCTAAATCAGGTTGCCTTCTGCATCTTTCCTCGTGCGAATTACACACGGCTGGTCCAAGATATCAATTCCTGACTGACCCTTCCCCTTCTTGGGGGCATACTGAGCCTTGGCTTTTCCCTTATTCTTCGACTGAGTCGCCAGTGCTGCTGCTTTTTCTAGAGCCGGGTCTTCAGCCTTCCGCTTCTGTTTCCGATTGTTGCCGCCGCCAAACTCGTTGGCGACTGTTATTCCTTTGCCGCTATGGACGTAGTCCTCTTCCTCGCCATTAGCATAGCAAGTGGCAATTTCCATCATCTTTCCGAATGAAATGTCACTGGTGCGCCCAAACTTTAGGTACAACTCCCTGTATCTCACACCGGCCTTGAAGGCACAAACAGCCTGGTGTTCCGACACATTCTCCACCGTATGATGCAGGGTGGACCATCGCTGAATATAACCCCTTAAGGTTTTATTGGGCTTCTGGACGCAGTGCTGTAAGTCGACCAGACCTGCCGGGCGCTTGCAAGTGCCCTCAAAGGTCCGTACAAACACTCGGGCAAGATCTTCCCAACAATGTATGCTGGAAGGAGCCAAACCATTCAACCAAGCTCGAGCTGAACCATCCAACATGAGGGGCAGGTGCTTCATCGCGACATTGTCATTTCCGCTGCCAATCTGTACAGCCACTCGATAATCATCTAACCAAGTCTCTGGCTTTGTTTCACCAGAAAACTTTCCGATTCCCGCCGCCATCCTAAAGTTTGGGGGGGATCTCTGCAAAACGTATAGCCCTGCTGAAAAACTCAGGACCAGACACCACAGCTGAGCTTCCACTCGGAACATCTCTGTCGTGTCCTTCTCTGTAGGCTCTGATCTTGTCGATCCGCTTCTGACCAAGGTATGCACGGGCATCGAAGTCCGCATCCCGCTCATCTCCGAAGGAGCGCCTATCGTCCTAGCACCGGGGTGCGTACGGACCACTCCGCGGAGGAGTGGGCACTCGACGGTGGACTTTGCGGTGATGATGATCTTTGTCTTGCCCTTCACGAAAACCGCCGCCTCAACGACGCAAGGGCGATCCAGGGCCGTGTGCCGACTGAACGGTGTCTGCCTTCGGTGAATTGCTGTATATCTTGTTACGAGACTGAGAAACTACTGAATTCTGACGTTGTGCTGCATCCAACAACGCTCTGATCTGCAACATCCCTCTACCAGCCTCTAACCGAGACGGCTGAATGGAATCCGCTATCCTAGCAGCAGCAACATTTAGCACAGGAGTTCGGTATACCTCAATGCCATCGTGAGATCCAGTCGGAAACAGTTGTCGATGATATCGACTGGGGCGCGGCGGGCGCTTGCGAGCGCGCTCATCAATCTCTGCCTGGAGATCTTCCAGACGAATGCGCGCGGCCTCCCAAGCTTGGGCCTCGGCAGTCGTGCTGATGATAGGGGTATGAAGGACCTCCTCATCGCGACGCGGCTGCTCCTTCGACGGACCTCCAGCCTCGCGCTTGACACGGTCGAAGCCAGGCGGTGAACTCTGATGAGAGCCTGCCATCAAGACCTCCGCTGCAGGATTGCAGCTTTCGCACTCGGAAGGCACGTCGGACGGATCAGAATTCGACTCGAACACACCATGAAGGGATTTGGCGGGATCGAGCGCTGCAACCTGCAGAGAAGTTTGACGCGCCGCTGCGTGTTCGACCCACCGCTAGAGTCGTGAGCGGCCGGACCGCTTGCGACCGCGAACGGCGAGAGGAGCCGACACGTAGAGGGTCCATGGCTGTCGCAGCAACACGCCACAGGGACTCACGCGAAGGTGCGCAGCCCCGCGGACCGGGAGTGCCTCGACATCAAGAGGCGCTTCCTAGAGCCATGCCGAATCGTCAACGATGAAGGTGAGCACTCAGAAACAGATCTCGTGGCCCAGAGCAAAAACCCGCCGGAAGACATGTCGAAGGATGAAAATCGCAACCTCGCCGGAAGTCGCTTAGACGCCTGCCCCATGATGGGCGCCAACTGTCGTGGGAATGAGCCTGACAGTAGATGGTAGGGGTACAAAGGGAGAGGGCAGAGTCCTAGCTATGGCGAGGGTGTACACACAGATGTATGAGTTCAGGCCCCTCTCGTGGAGGTAACAACCCTACGTCTCAGTGCTCGGGAGCTTTATGTCGTGTGGAATGTTGAGATTACAATGGTTTCGAACCCTTGTGCAGGAGGAGAGGGGCGGCTTATATAGAGTTCGCTGCCCCTCATAATTGCCCCGCATCAAAGGGTCTGGTCATGAGGTTTAAAGTCTGCTGTTACACGTAATGCACGTAATAAAAGCTACTAATGACCATTGAACCAGCGTTTGCCCGTTGGGCTCTTGATGGTGGCTCCTGGTCTTCTGGCGTCGAGTGAAAGTGAGGTCTTTCGAGTGACACGCGACTGCCGCATGAGAGCAGGAGTCTCTGAGTGGATTACTGTCGAGTGGCTTTGAATGTCTCCAGGGATCCACTCGGACGTTCATGCTTGATCTTCAAGTCTTCCCATGTGGTGTCCTTAGGTAGGGTATGTGGGCCGTGCCTAGGACCCTACCCTAGGTACATATCCTCGTCACTCATCAACTCCAAGTTGGAAAAGCACATATTTGCTCTAGATCGTCCACATTTGCCCCTACAGCCAGATCTTGAGGATAATGTTGTGGTGATGGACCCAGATCATCCCACATCAGCTGCAGCTCAGGCAAAGGCAGAGGCAGTTTGAGCCACTCGTGCTCAGGTCCCTAGATCCAGAAGTGAGAAAATGGATCTATTGATCTCATCATTTCAGAACATGCAGAAGTACATTAAGGGGATTCTGGACAACCAAAACAGTCTTGTGAGGATCTTTGAAACAAGGATCAAGACTCTAATGATAAGGTGGACAGGGTGACTAAGACATTCATAGAGCTTCAAAAGGAAGTTGACTCAGTTCACATACCTCATGCTTCTTCTTCTTCTTATGATGATGATGATGATGATGAGGATGGATCACCTCTCAGGACAGTCACACAGATTCCTACTCGGGCCAGATCAGTCACAGTACCAGCCCTAGACTTGAGGCCCTCTTCATCAGCTCCTGCTACTGTCAGCTCTGCTCCTGCTCCATCAGCTCCAGTTCCTCTTGTGTCCACTCTAGCTCCATCCACGACATCTGCAGAGATCTTCGCCAACGCTGTTCTCTCAATTCCTTCATCAACAACCGAAGGAGATCAGCCCAAGAACGCTTAGATATATGCCTTTGAAGTTTTTGGTAACTTGCTGCCAAAGGAGGAGAAGTGTGTATAGATCTTTAGGCTTTGAGTGAGAGAGCGTTTTGGTGTTTATTGCTTTTCAAAAACTATTGTCTTTTGGGTGCTTGTGATACACTTTTGTGTGATGCTACTACTTCCTATCATCTTATTACAAAGGGCGAGAAGTATGCTTCATGAGATGATCTTTCTACATTTCTTGATTGTGTTGTGCTATGATGTTCATTCTAATTATTATTGCACACCACCAAGATGTATGTGACATGGAAGAAGTGCCCCATGTACCTAATCAATTATGCATTTGCATTCAAACGCAAATTCAAAATAATGCATAAATTTAGGGGGAGCTCTTTCTTATCACACACTTCTCAAAGCGATGAGTATATTCATTGATTATATGATATGTCGAAGCTTTGATATATATACTGTCATCAATTACCAAAAAGGGGGAGATTGAAAGCACATTTTCTCCCTTGGTGGTTTTGGTAATTCATAACAACATATAAGTCATTGAACTAATGTTTCCATCAAGTATATTTCAGGAAAAGATCAATGATAGATTGGCAAAGACATTGTGGAATACCCCAAGATGCAAGGAAATGAATGGGCTAAGCTTCAAGCAAGAGGACTCTAGATTTTACTTTATGTGAGAAATCACCTTGAGTCCATAGGAAAGCCAATACTATTAAAAGGGGGTAAAGTTTTGTTGGTGAAGAAAAAGCTCATACGTGCACAAGTGATACTCACCAAAGACACCCACAAACTCTCCCACCAAAGTTTTCTCTAAGCCAAACACTCAAATCGGTGCAAGAAACATTTCCACTCCGGTGCCACTGATTCCAAACCCTAGACAAACTCAGCCAAACCCTAGCCACTTCGGTGCAACCGATTCCATACCGGTGCCACCGAGTTCAGGTTGCCAACTTTCTGTTACACAAGTTCACATTTTTGGTTTGTCCGTGAATGTTGAATCGGTGTCACCAAGAATGGCAATTCTGACCGTTGGTCACCTTGTCGGTGCAACCAAGATTCCTATATCGGTCTCACCGAGATTCAAAAGTTGCCACCTTTTGGTCACTTCGGTACCACCGAAATTAACACATCGGTGTCTCCGAGTTGGTCGTTTTGTGTGTAACAGTTGGATTTTTGGGGTTGCCTATATATACCCCTCCAGCACCACCTACTTGTAAGAGAAGCACTCAAAACTATTCCATACCTATCCTATCAGTTTTTTGAGAGAGAACCACCTACCCTTGTGTTGAGGTCAAGGTCTTCCACTCCAACCATATGGATCTTGATTTCTAGCCTCCCCAAGTTGCTTTCCACCAATCCCATCTCTTCTACCAAGCCATATCTGTGTGAGAGTGATTGTGTGTTGAGGAGTCTATCATCTTGAAGCATAAGAGCAAGGAGTTCATCAACATTACCGAGCCTATTACCTTTCGAGGGTGGTGCCTCCTAGATTAGTTAGGTGTCGCTTGGGAGCCTCCTACTTTGTGATGTGGAGTGAACCAAGAAGTTTGTAAGGGAAAGGAGATTGCCTACTTTGTGAAGATCTACCCCGAGTAAGGCTAGTCCTCCGTGGACGTAGGCCGTCATGGTATAGTCAAGGTTGCTTCTTCATGGAACCCTCCGTGGGTAGAGCTCTCTGTGGTCTCTTGCTACCGTTACCCTCCGTGGGTTGAAGACTCCATGAACATGGACGTACGATAGCACCACCTATCGGAACCACGATAAAAATCTTTGTGTCACCAATTGTGTTTGCTTTCGTTACCCTCTCTTTACTTACATGTGCAATGTCTTTACTTTCCGTTGCTATACTCTTAGACATGCATGTGTAGGGTGTACTTGACATACTATGAATGCTAAAACTTGCAAAGAATTAAAATTGGAAAAAGCATAGTTTTATTTGGTAAATTAGTCTAATCACCCCCTCTAGACCTACTTTCGATCCTACAACGTAGGCCCAAAATTTAAGGGGGCTGCTACACGCCATCCGCCGTCGCGCGAGTCAACGGATCTAGTGGCGTGAACGCATTTTTTCTACTTTGCAACAGAGAGCTTGTTGCTGAAACATTTGTGATAGAGGTTGTGTTGTAGAATATTTGTGCAACAAAGGTTCTATTACTGAATTTTTCAGCAACAAAGGTTGTGTTGCAGAATAGTTTTTGCAACAAAGGTCTGGTTATGAATTTTTTTGTAGTAGAGGTCTTGTTGCACATTTGTTCTTAGCAAAGGTGTGGTGTCGAGCAGAGGTAGTGTTCTTCATCACCCGATAGCAGCAGGAGCGGGATCCATTGATCTAGAAGAGGGGGAGGAGAGAGTGTGGGTGGTGGTGAGGCGGCCGACGACCGCGATGGCGGAGCACGTGCTCGCCGGCATCAGTGGCGATGCTGAACGACGGTGTGGCTTCCAACGCCTCATATGGATGAAGGAGAGAAGAGGGAGGAGCATGAGACCAAAGCGGCATAGTTGGGCAATGGAGGTCAAAGAAGAGCTCCGATGTGTGCGCTCGAGCGACCATGACCACTGGTCACGAGCGGACACATGGAGACGCGAAGAGTTGACCTCGTCAGCGTGCTTGTCGGCAACCTTGTACGGATGTTATCTGTGGTCTCATGTAGGACCCGAAGTATTTCTAGAGGGGGTGATTAGAGTACTTTACCAAATTAAAAATCTAGCATTTTCCCAATTTTATTTGTTGGAAATTTTTAGCAATTGTAGTAAGTCAATCACACCCTACACATGCATGTATAAGAGTATAGCAGCGGAAAGTAAATAGACACACGTGAAAGTAGAGGGTAGGGATAGAGAGATGAAATGAAATTGGAGTCAAGAATATTTTTTTCCGTGGTTCCGATAGGTGGTACTATCATACGTCCATGCTGGTGGAGACTTCAACCCACAGAGGCTAGTGGTTGTGAGAGTCCATGGAGGGCTCTACCCGTTAGGGTCCACGAAGTAGCAACCTCGTATATTCCATCACGGCTTCCTTCCATGAAGGACTAACCTCACTATAGGTAGATCATCACGAAGTAGGCGATCTCCTTGCCCGTACAAACTTCTTGGTTGAACTCCACAACACGAAGAAGGAGGCTCCCAAGCTACACCTAACCAATCTAGGAGGCACCACCCTCCAAAAGGTAATAGATGTGGTAAGTATGATGAACTCCTTGCTCTTGTGCTTCAAAAGATAGTCTCCTCAATCACTCAATCACTCACAGATTTGGCTTGGTAGAAGAGGTTGATTGGGTGGAAAGCAACTTGAGGAGGCGAGAAATAGAGATTCATATGGTTGGAATGGAATGTCTTGATCTCAACACATGAGTAGGTGGCTCTCTCTCAGAAAAATGGATAGGTCAAGTGTATGTCAGTTCTGAGTGCTTCCTCTTCGAATGAGAGGCGGTGGAGGGGTATATATAGGCATCTCTAAAAATCCAACTGTTACAACATTATTGCCCAACTCGGTGACACCAAAGTGAAACTCGGTCCACCCGACTAGTGTAAAATGTGGCAACTTTTGGCGTTTCGGTGAAAACGATATATAAATCTCGGTGGTATCGATATGGGTGTCCTAGGCAGTTTCCAAAACTTAGTGAGATCGATTTTCAAAACTCGGAAATTTTGATTCTTGGAAATGGCTAACCAAAAAGTTGGTCACTTATTTTGGCGGTACCGAAATGAAAACTTGGTAGTACCGAGACATGGGCTTGGCTTAGGATCTATCTAGGGTTTGAAACTCGGTCTGACCGAATGGAAATAGTTGGTGGCACCGATTTCGTATATTTGTCTTTGGACAGGGTATTTGGTGGGAGAAGTGGTGGTTGTTTTTTTGTGGCTAACACTTGAGCAATTTGAGCAATTCATTCACTAAGATTACCTCATCCCCTTTTAATAGGATTTCCTATGGACTCAAAGTGATTTCTCACATAAAGTAAAATCTAGAGTCTTCGTTCTTGATGATTTGCCAATCATACTCCTTGCATTTTGGGGTCTCCTCACAATCCTTTGGCCATCCCATCATTGAACTTGCCTGAAATATACTTAGTGGAAACATTAGTTCAATGAAATATATGTTGTTAGTAATTACCAAAACACATAGGGAGAAGTTGTGCTTTTAATCTTCCCCTTTTTGGTAATTGATGACAACATATAGATCAAAGTTTCACTACGGATAAGATAATGAATATCATTATCGCTTTGAGAGGTATGTGATAAGCAAGAGCTCCCCCTAAATTTGTTCACTATTTTAAATTTGCGTTTGAATGCAAATGAACAGTAGATTAGGATCATTGGTCACTCTTCCATGTCACATACAACATGGTGGTGTGCGAGAATTAATATGAATGAACTACAAATCACATAAATCAAAACAATAGTGAATGATCATCATATAGACATCTCAACGTAAGAGTAGTAGCATCACACAAAGAGTATATGGTCAAAGATAGTTGAGTTTTAAGCAAACAAGCGATAAACCAAATGTTTTCAAAGCGTAGAGAGCAACCAAAATGCAACACACTCTTTCTCTAAGCCCTATGATCTAGAACTTCTCCCCCTTTGGCAACAAGTTACCAAAAATTCAAAGCTACAGAGCTAATCGTCGCTCTGCGAATGGTCTCCTCCATGAGATGATGAGTTAGCTCCAGTAGCTATTGAAGTAGTCAAGAGAAGGGTTTCCGCAAATGCTTTAGCAGATGCCTCTTGGGTGGTGGTGTAGAAACTTGAGGTGCTGAAGAAGTAGACAGAGCAGTAGATGGATCTGATGAAGATGGTCTCCTCTCGAGAACTAGCACGACTGACGATCTGGCCTGAGTCTTGTACTGAATGTTAGGACGGAAAGAAGGACTATCATCATCAGTGGAGTGGGGACTGGTGAAAGGACGTGGATGTAGCCTAGAGGGGGTGAATAGGCGCTTTAAAATAATTACGGTTTACGCTTGAACAAATGCAGAATAAAACTAAGGCTTAATATGTCAAGCACAAAACCTAAAACAATTAGGCTCACCTTGTTGGAAATATGCCCTAGAGGCAATAATAAATTAGTTATTATCATATTTCCTTGTTCATGATAATCGTTTATTATCCATGCTATAATTGTATTGATCGGAGACTTAGATGTATGTGTGGATACATAGACAAAACCATGTCCCTAGTATGCCTCTAATGGACTAGCTCGTTGATCAAAGATGGTTAAGGTTTCCTAGCCATGGACATGAGATGTCATTTGATAAACAGGATCACATCATTAGGAGAATGGTGTGATGGACAAGACCCAAACTACAAACGTAGCATATGATCATGTCAGTTTATTGCTATTGTTTTCTGCATGTCAAGTATATGTTCCTATGACCATGAGATCATGCAACTCACAGACATCGGAGGAGTGCCTTATGTGTATCAAACGTCGCAACGTAACTGGGTGACTATAAAGGTGCTCTACGGGTATCTCCGAGGGTGTCTGTTGAGTTGGCATGGATCAAGATTGGCATTTGTTACTCTATGTGACAGAGAGGTATCTCAGGGCCTACTCGGTAATACAACATCACAATAAGCCTTGCAAGCAATGTGCCTAAGTGTTAGTCATGGGATCTTGTATTACAGAACGAGTAAATAGACTTGCCGGTAACGAGGTTGAACTAGGTATGGAGATACCAACGATCAAATCTCGGGTAAGTAACATACCGAAGAACATAGGGAACATCATACAGGATTAACTGAATCCTTGACATAGAGGTTCGACCGATAAAGATCTTCGTAGAATATGTAGGAACCAATATGGGCATCCAGGTCCCGCTATTGGTTATTGACCATAGAGGTGTCTCGGTCATGTCTACATAGTTCTCGAACCTACAGGGTCTGCACACTTAAGGTTTGGTGATGTTTCGGTAGTATAGAGTTATGCATGGTGGTGACCGAAGGTTGTTAGGAGTCTCGGATGAGATCCCGGACGTCATGAGGAGCTTCAGAATGGTCTGGAGGTAAAGATTGATATATAGGAAGTCCTATTTTGGTCGCCGGAAAAGTTTCGGGCTCATCGGTAGTGTACCGGGAGTGCTGGTAGTGTACCGAGAGACTATCGGGAGGGGTATTTCGACCCAAGAGGCTACATGGGCTGTGGGAGAGTAAATATCAGCCCTTAGTGGGCTGGTGGAAATTCCACACTAGGCCCATGAGGCTGGGAGAGAAAACCCAAAGAGAAAAAGGTGGAAAAAGGCAAAATAGAGAGGAATCCTAGTCCTACTAGGATTGGAGGAGGAGTCCTCCACTACTCCTTGATTTGGCCGACCCAAAGGCTGGTCCTTGAGGGCCAAGCCTCCTCCTCTCTTCCTCTAATATATACTAGAGGTTTTAGGGTTTTTTGCACCAGTTTTTTTACGACCACGTGCTACCCGTTCCACCGGTGCTCTTCTAGATCGGATTTCCGCAGTGCTTAGGCGAAGCCCTGCCGGAATTGCTCCACCACCATCGCCGGAGCACCGTCTTGCTGCCGGTGAACTCTTGTTCCTCTCCACTTCCTCTTTCTGGATCAAGACAGTGGAGATCGTCATCAAGCTGCACGTGTGCTGAATGCGAAGGTGCCGTCTGTTTGGCGCTAGATCGGAAGGACCGTGATCCAGATTGTGAGACGGTTCGTGATGAGATCGCGGGACGGATCATGATGAGTTCGCGGGACGGATCGTGATGAGATCGCGGGATGGATCGTGATGAGTACGTGGGACGGATCGTGATGAGATCGTGGACGGATCGTGATGAGATCGCAGGACGGATCGTGATGAGTTCGCGAGACGGATCGTGATTGGATCGCGGGACGGATCGTGATGTGATCGCGGGACGCTCGGTGATTTGGATCGTGAAGGTGTCCGACTACACCAACCGCGTTTCTTAACGCTTCCCGCTTAGCAATCTACAAGGGTATGTAGATCCACTCTCCCTCTCGTAGATGCTCATCACCATGGATAGATCTTGCGCGTGCATAGGATTTTTTTTGTTTCCCATGCAATGTTCCCCAACAGTGGCATCATGATCTAGGTCTATGTTTAGATGAGATCTCGAGTAGAGCACAAAAGGTTTGTGGGCATTGATGCTTAGATTGCTTCCTCCCTTGGTCGGATTTTGGTTCAGCGGTATTGTGAGATGAAGCGGCGCAGACCAACATTACTCGTACGCTTACGAGGGACCTGTTCCCTCGACCACAACTTGTTGCATAGATGGCTTGCGGGTGCCAGTTTCTCTCACTTTAGTTGGATCGGTTCGACAAAGGCGGTCCTTGAGAAGGTTGAAAAGCAACTAGTGTATCACCGTTGAGGTGTTTGCGTAGATGAGAATTGTTCTTGCTAGATACCCGTAGCAGCCACGTAAAACATGCAACAACAATTAGAGGACGTCTAACTTGTTTTTGCAGGGTATGTTGTGATGTGATATGGCCAATTACATGATGTGATATATGTGATGTATGAGATGATCATGTGATGTATAGATTATCACGACTTGCATGTCGATGAGTACGGCAACCGGCAGGTGCCATAGGGTTGTCTTTAATTTTTGTATGACCTGCGTGTCCATCATTAAGTGCTATGTAATGCTTTAATTTATCGCTAAACGGTAGCAATAGTAGTAGAAGCATGGTGGGCGCGACAACCCTGATGGCGACACATTGATGGAGATCAAGATGATGGAGATCATGGTGTCATGCCGGTGACGATGGAGATCATGCCGGTGCTTTCATGATGGAGATCAAAAGCACAAGTTCATGGCCATATCATGTCACTTATGATTTGCATGTGATGTTAATCCTTTTATGCATCTTGTTTTGCTTAGGACGACGGTAGCATTATAAGGTGATCCCTCACTTAATTTCAAGATAAATTGTGTTCTCCCCGACTGTGCACCGTTGCGAAAGTTCTTCGTGTCGAGACACCACGTGATGATCGGGTGTGATAGACTCTACGTTCACATACAACGGGTGCAAGCCAGTGTTACACATGCAGAATACTCGGGTTAAACTTGACGAGCCTAGCATGTACAGACATGGCCTCGAAACACAAGAGACCGAAAGGTCAAACATGAGTCGTATAGTAGATATGATCAACATGATGATGTTCACCATTGTAACCACCTCAACTCATGTGATGATCGGACTTGAGTTGGTGAATTTGGATCATGTATCACTCGAATGACCGGAGGGATGTCAATTTGAGTGGGAGTTCTTAAGTAATATGATTAATTGAAGTCATTATCATGAACATAGTCAGTAGTGTCTTTGCAAACTGTGTTGTAGATTACTAGCTCATGCTGTAGCTCCCTTGTATTTTTATATGTTCCTAGAGAAATAGAGTTGAAAGATGATGGTAGCAATATTGTGGACTGGCTCCATGATCTGAGGATTGTCCTCGTTGCTGCACAGAAGGCTTATGTCCTTAATGCATCTCTTGGTGCGCCAACCCCTCTAGCGTCGTCTGTAGATGTTGTGAACATCTGACAGACATGCTCTGATGACTACTTGATAGTTTAGTGCGTCATGCATTACAGCTTAGAATTGAGGTTCCGAAACGTTTTGAACGTCACAAAACATACGAGATGTTCTAAGAGCTGAAATTAGGATCTCAGGCTCATGCCCGTGTTGCGAGATATGAGATCTCCAACAAGATTCTTTGCCTGTAATATGAAAGAGAATAGCTCAATCGTTGAGCATGTGCTCAGATTGTCTGGGTGCTACAATCGCTTGAATCGAGTGGGAGTTGATCTTCCAGATAAGATAGTGATTGATATAGTTCTCCAAGTCACTGTCACTAAGCTACTATAACTTGGTGATGAACTATAAAATGCTAGGGATAGAAATAATGATCCATGAGCTATTCGCAATGTTTGACACCGCGAAGGTAGAAATCGAGAAGGAGCGTCAAGTGTTGATGGCTAGTCAAAACCACTAGTTTCGAGAAGGGCAAGAGAAAGGAGGGAAACTTCATGGATAGCAAGTCAGTTGCATCTCCAGTGAAGCAACCCAAAGTCTAACCCAAACCCGAGACTAAGTGCTTCAATTATGAGGAGAACAGTCGCCGAAGCGGGACAACCCTAGATACTTGGTAGATAAGAAGGCTAGCAAAGTCGACAGAAATATATTTGATATATGTATTATTGATGTGTACCTTGCTAGTACTCCTAGTAGCACCTGGGTATTGGATACCGGTTTGGTTGCTAAATGTTAGTAACTCGAAATAAAAGCTACGAAATAAACGGAGAACTAGCTAAATGTGAGGTGACGATGTGTGTTGGAAATGTTTCCAAGGTTGATGTGATCAACATCGCACGCTCTCTCTACCTTCGAGATTAGTGACGAACCTAAATAAATGTTATTTGGTGTTTTTTGCGTTGAGCATGAACGTGATTAGATCATGTTTATTGCAACACGGTTATTCATTTAAGTTAGAGAATAATGGTTATTCTGTTTACATGAATAATACCTTCAATGGTCATGCACCCAGTAAGAATGGTTTGTTGAAACTTGATCGTAGTAATACACATGTTCATAACATTGATGCCAAAAAGGATACAAAATTAATAATGATAGTACCACATACTTGTGGTACTGCCGCTAAATGTCATATTGGTATAAAGCACATGAAGAAACTCCATGCTGATGGATCTTTGGACTCATTCAATTTCGAATCGGTTGAGACATGCGAACCATGCCTCTTGGTCAAGATGACTAAGGACCCCGTTTTCTGTTTTGATGAAGCGGGCAAGTGATTTATTGGAAATGATACATGTTGATGTATGCAATCCAATGAGTCTTGTAGCGTGCAGTGGATATCGTTATTTTCTTACCTTCACTAATGATTTGAGTAGATATAGTGTATATTTACTTAATGAAACACAAGTCTGAATCGTTTGAAAGGTTCAAGCTAATTCAGAGTGAAGTTTAAGATCATCGTGACAAGAAGATAAAAATGTCTGTGATATGATCGTGGAGGTAAATATCTGAGTTACGAGTTTGGCATACAACTTTAGACAATGTGAAAATTGTTTCACTACTCATGCCACCTGGAACACCATAGTGTGATGGTGTGTACGAACATCATAGTCGTGCTCTATTGGATATGGTGTGGGTTATGATGTCTCTTGTCGTTTTACTACTATAGTTTTGGGGTTATGCATTAGAGACAACTGCATTCACTTTATATAGGGCACCATCTAAATCCGTTGAGATGACATAGTGTGAATTATGGTTTGGTAAAAACCTAAGCTGTCATTTCTAAATATTTGAGGCTGCGACGCTTGTGTGGAAAAATGTTTTCACCTAATGAGCTCAAACCCAAAGCGGACAAATGCATCTTCATAGAATACCCTAAGAACAGTTGGGTGAACCTTCTATCTCAGATCCGAGCATAAAATGTTTTTTTGCTAAAACTGGGTCCTTTCTCGAGAAAAAGTTTCTCTTGAAAGAATTGAGTGGGAGGAGGATAGAACTTGATGAGGTTATTGAACCTCTGTTTCAACCAGTGAGTGGCGCAGCACAGAAAGATGTTTCTATGAAACCTACATCAGTTGAAGAGGAAGTTAATGATGATGATCATGAAGCTTCGGATCAAGTTACTATCGAACTTCGTAGGTCGACAAGGATGTGTACTGCTACTGAGCGGTATGACAACCCTGTCTTGGAGGTCATGTTGTTGGACAACGATGAACCTACGAACTATCGAGAAGCGATGATGGGCTCGGAAACCAACAAATGGTTAGAGGCCATGAAATCTGAGAAAGGATCCATGTATGAAAACCAAGTATAGACTTTGGTGGACTTGCTCGTTGGACGGCAGGTCGTTAAGTACAAATGGATCTTTAAAATGAAGACAAACGCTGATGGTAAATGTTAACCATTTGTAAAGCTCGACTTGTTGCAAAGTAGTTTATGACAAGTTCAAAGAGTTGACTACGATGAGACTTTCTCACTCGTAGCAATGATAAAGTCTGTTGGAATTATGTTAGCAGTTGCTGCATTTTTCAATTATGAAATCTGGCAGATGGATGCCAAAACATCATTTCCTTCCTTAAGGAAAGGTTGTATGAGATACAACCAGAAGGTTTTGTCAGTCCTAAGGATGCTAAAAGGTGTGCAAGTTTCAGTGATTCTTCTATGAACTGAAGCAAGCATCTCGAATTTGGAATATGCACTTTGATGAGGTGATCAAAGTTTTTGAGTCTACACAAAGTTTACGAGAAACTTGTATTTACAATAAAGTGAGTGGGAGCACTATAGAATTTCTGATAAGTATATGTGGATGACATATTGTTGATCGGAAATGATGTAGAATTTCTGGAAAGCATTAATGGTTGTTTGAAAGGAGTTTTTCAAAGGAAGACCTGAATAAAGCTACGTAATTGTTGAGCATCAAGATCTTATAGAGATAGATCAAAATGCTTGATGAGACTTTCAATAAGTGCATACCTTGACCAGATTTTGAAAGAGTTCAAAATGGATTAAGTTAGAGAGAAGTGTTCTCGCTTGCTTTGTAAGGTGTGAAGTTGAGTGAGACTCAAAGCTCGACCACGGCAGAAGAAAGAGAAAGGATGAATGTCGTCCCCTATGCCTTAGCCACAGGCTCTGTATAGTATGCCATGCTGTGTACCGCACCTGTGTGTGCCTTTCCATGAGTCCGTCATGGGGTACAAGAGTGATCCAGGAGTGGATCACTGGACATCGGTCAAGATTATCCTTAGTAACTAAAAGACTAAGAAGATGTTTCTTGATTATGGAGGTGATAAAGAGTTCGTCGTAAAGAGTTACATCGATGCAAGCTTTGACACCAATCCGGATGACTCGTAGTAGCAATCTGGATACATATAGTGGAGCAGCCATTTGGAATAGTACCAAGTGGAGCGTGGTAGCAGTGTTTACAGTTTGACATAGAGATTTGTAAAGTACATAAGGATTTGAATGTCGCAGAACCGTTGACTATAAGAGCTCTCTCACATGCAAAGCATGATCGAGCCCCAGAACTCATTGGGTGTTAGATTCAAAACAATGCGAATCACATAGTGATGTGAACTAGATTATTGACTCTAGTGCAAGTGGGAGACTGTTGGAAATATGACCTAGAGGCAATAATAAATTAATTATTATCATATTTCCTTGTTCATGATAATCGTTTATTATCCATGCTATAATTGTATTGATCGGAGACTTAGATGCATGTGTGGATACATAGACAAAACCATGTCCCTAGTATGCCTCTAATGGACTAGCTCGTTGATCAAAGATGGTTAAGGTTTCCTAGCCATGGACATGAGATGTCATTTGATAAATGGGATCACATCATTAGGAGAATGGTGTGATGGACAAGACCCAAACTACAAACGTAGCATATGATCGTGTCATTTTATTGCTACTGTTTTCTGCATGTCAATTATATGTTCCTATGACCATGAGATCATGCAACTCACGGACATTGGAGGAGTGCCTTGTGTGTATCAAACGTCGCAACGTAACTGAGTGACTATAAAGGTGCTCTACAGGTATCTTCGAGGGTGTCTGTTGAGTTGGCATGGATCAAGACTGGGATTTGTTACTCCGTGTGACGGAGAGGTATCTTAGGGCCCACTCGGTAATACAACATCACAATAGGCCTTGCAAGCAATGTGATTAAGTGTTAGTCACGGGATCTTGTATTACAGAATGAGTAAAGAGACTTGCCGGTAACGAGGTTGAACTATGTATGGAGATACCGACGATCGAATCTCGGGCAAGTAACATACCGAAGAACAAAGGGAACATCATACGGGATTAACTGAATCCTTGACATAGAGGTTAGACCGATAAAGATCTTCATAGAATATGTAGGAACCAATATGGGCATCTAGGTCCCGCTATTGGTTATCGACCCTAGAGGTGTCTCGGTCATGTCTACATAGTTCTCGAACCCGCAGGGTCTGCACACTTAAGGTTTGGTGACGTTTCGGTAGTATAGAGTTATGCATGGTGGTGACCGAAGGTTGTTCAGAGTCCCGGATGAGATCCCGGACGTCATGAGGAGCTCCGGAATGGTCCGGAGTTAAAGATTGATATATAGGAAGTCCTATTTTGGTCACCGGAAAAGTTTCGGGCTCATCGGTAGTGTACTAGGAGTGCTGGTAGTGTACCGGGAAACCATCGGGAGGGGTATTTCGACCCAAGAGGCTACATGTGCTGTGGGAGAGTAAATATCAGCCCTTAGTGGGCTGGTGGAAGTTCCACACTCGGCCCATGAGGCTGGGAGAGAAAACCCAAAGAGAAAAAGGTGGAAAAAGGAAAAATACGGAGGAATCCTAGTCCTACTAGGATTGGAGGAGGAGTCCTCCACTCCTCCTTGATTTGGCCGACCCAAAGGCTGGTCCCTTGAGGGACAAGCCTCCTCCTCTCTTCCTCTTATATATACTAGAGGTTTTAGGGTGTTTTGCACCAGTTTTTTATGGCCACGTGCTACCCGTTCCACCGGTGCTCCTCTAGATCGGATTTCCGCAGTGCTTAGGCGAAACCCTGCCGGAATTGCTCCACCACCATCGCCGGAGCATCGTCATGCTGCCGGTGACTCTTCTTCCTCTCCACTTCCTCTTGCTGGATCAAGACGGTGGAGATCGTCATCAAGCTGCACGTGTGCTAAACACGGAGGTGCCGTCCGTTCGGCGCTAGATCGGAAGGACCATGATCAAGATCGTGAGACGGTTCGTGATGAGATCGCAGGACGGATCGTGATGAGTTCGCAGGACGGATCGTGATGAGATCGCGGGACAGATCGTGATGAGTTCGCGGGACGGATCATGATGAGATCACGGGACGGATCGTGATGAGATCGCGAGAAGGATCGTGATGAGTTCGCGGGACGGATCGTGATTGGATCGCGGGACGGATCATGATGTGATCGCGGGACGCTCGGCGATTTGGATCGCGAAGATGTTCGACTACACCAACCGCGTTTCTTAACGCTTCCCGCTTAGCGATCTACAAGGGTATGTAGATCCACTCTCCCTCTCGTAGATGCTCATCACCATGGATAGATCTTGCGTGTGCGTAGGAATTTTTTTGTTTCCCATGCAACATTCCCCAACACACCTATGTGCATCAACAACTTATGCTAAGCAAGATAAACAACTAAGTGATAGCAAGATATATAGCATCAAACAATATGACTATGAGAAAGTAAAGTGCATAAGTAAAGGGCTCGGGTAAAATATAACCGAGGCACGTAGAAACGACGATGTATCCCGAAGTTCACACCGTTGTGGATGCTAATCTCAGTTCGGAGTGGTGTGGAGGCACAATGCTCCCCAAGATACCACTAAGGCCACAATAATCTCCTTAACCCCTCGCACAACGCAAGATGATGTGATTCCACTAAGGGACCCTTGGGGGCGGTCACAGAACCCGTATAAACAAGGTTGGAGCAATCTTCACAACTTAATTGGAGACTCCCAACAACACCATGAAGCTTGACCACAACGGATTGTGGCTCCGAGGTAACCTCAAATGCTTGGGGCAATCTCCATAACCTAATTGGAGACCCCGACACTTGATTGGAGCTTTACACCACAATGATTGAGCTCCGAGGAACCACCAACCGTCTAGGGTGCCAAGGCACCCAAGGGGAACAAGCTCCAGGGTACTCAAACACCCATGAGTAATAAGCTTCTCAAACTTCACTTCCATGTATCTGCATGGAGAGCTCAAACCTATGCACCAAATGCAATGGCAAGCGCACGTGGAGTGACCAAGTCCTTCTCTCCCAAATCCCACCACAACAACTTATGTTATGGAGGAAAAAGATAGGAAGAACGAAGAAGAACATGAAGTACTCCAAGATCTAGATCCAAGGGTTTCCCCTCACTTAAAGGAGAAAGTGATTGGTGGAAATGTGGATCTAGATCTCCTCTCTCTTTTCCCTCAAGAACTAGCAAGAATCATTGGAGGGATTGAGACTTAGCAAGATCCAAGAAGGTCAACAATGGGGGAAGAACACGAGCTCAAGAGTTAGAGACCATTGGGGAAGAAGGCCCCCTTAAACAGGCATCCCAAAATTCAACCGTTATGCCCACAAGTCATGCTCAAGCGTTACTACCGCTCGGGGGAGTAGTACTACCACTTAGCACGGTCAAAACAACCCAATGAGTAAGAAAAACATGAGTGGTAGTTCTGCTAGAGAGGCAGTACCGCTCGGGGGAGAGGTAGTACTGCTTGAGAGGTAGTCCCGCTCGGGGGAGAGGTAGTACCGCTTGAGAGGTACTACCGCTCTCTACTACCGCTCAAGTAGATTGGGCACCAGAAGCATAAAATAAGCAGAAGTAGAAGCAGTAATGGTCAGCGGAAGTACTGCCCAAGAGGTACTACCTCTCGGGGGAGAGGTAGTATTTCTTGAGAGGTACTACCGCTCTCTACTACCGCTTAAAGCAGTATGTCAGCCCACGCAAAACCGAAACCACCATTCCTTTTGCATACGGACTCCGAAATGAGCAAACTCAAGTTTGTTCGATAGATTACGACAAGTACTATCCAGCAATGGAGAGTAAATTTCAATAGGATAAGGAAGATGACCTTCCCAAGAATTATCCGACAAAATCTCCAGCACCAAAAACACAAAATATGATACATACGCAAACCATTTTTGATGAGCTTGAGCTTAACACGATGAAGACCATAATTTCCAAAACTCCCAAAGCGAAAAGCCAAACAAGAACCAAGAAAGGTGATGATGACAACAATGCAATAGTTTGAGCTCTCAACGAACGATATGATCAAGCTACTCACTTGAGAGCCCCTCTTGATAGTAGAGTATCGATCCTATAATCCGGTCTCACACCTAACACCCTGAGAATGGTAAAATAGAAAACCTAGCAAGGACAAACCTTTGCCATGCGCATAGTCCACTTGAGATAGATGATAACGATCTTGTCCTCCTCAAGATGGACCACCTTTCTTGATTGTGTTGGCTCGATGAATACTAGTTGATTGCACCCCCATACTCCACTATGGGTGATCCACTCTTTGGCACATCTTCACAAGTCCATTGTCACCAGAATGAATGGCAAGCTTCAAGCATGATCTCTTTGTGATGCTTCACTTGAACTTGCACACTGGTGTCTACTATGCAACTTTATTCTTGTAGACTCGTGTTGGGCCTCCAAGCGCAGAGTTTTGTAGGACAATAGCAATTTCCCCTCAAGTGGATACCTAAGGTTTATCAATCCATGTGAGGTGTAGGATGAAGATGGTCTCTCTCAAACAACCCTGCGATCAAATACAAGAAATCTCTTGTGTCCCCAACACACCTAGTACAATGGAAAATTGTATAGGTGCACTAGTTCGGCGAAGAGATGGTGATACAAGTGCAATATGGATGATAGATATAGGTTTTTGTAATCTGAAAATTAAAAAACAGAAAGGTAGCAAGTAACAAAAGTGAGCACAAACGGTATTGCAATGCTTGAAAACAAGGCCTAGGGTCCGTACTTTCGCTAGTGCAATCTCTCGACAATGCTAATATAATTGGATCACATAACCATCCCTCAACGTGCAACAAAGAATCACTCCAAAGTTCTTATCTAGCGGAGAGCATAAGAACAAATTGTTTGTAGGGTACGAAACCACCTTAAAGTTATCCTTTTCGATCGATCTATCCAAGAGTTCATACTAAAATAACACCAAGTTATCCTTTCCGATCGATCTATGTAAGAGTTCATACTAGAATAACACCATATGATACACATCAACCAACTCTAATGTCACCTAGATACTCCAATGTCACCACAGGTATCCATGAGTTAATTATACGATACGTATCAAACAATTTTAGATTCATAATACTCAATCCAACACAAAGCACCTCAAAGAGTGCCCCAAGATTTCTATCAGAGAACAAGGTATGAAAACGTGCAATCAACCCCTATGCATAGATCCCCAAGGTCACCAGAATCCGCAAGTTGACGTCATAAGATATATTAAGTGAATCACTTGAATATCCCAATGTCACTATGGGTATCTGCATGCAAGACATACATCAAGTGCTCTCAAATCCATAAAAATATTCAATTCTATAATAACAAAATATCAAAGGGAAAACTCAATTCATCACAACAAGATAGAGAGGGGAAAACACCATATGATCCAACTATATTAACAAAACCCGTGATACATCAAGATCATGCCATCTCAAGAACACAAGAGAGAGATTGAACACATAGCTACTGGTTCAAACCGTCGGCCCCAAGGGTGGACTACTCCCTCCTCATCATGGCCTCCGTTGGGATGATGAAGATGGCCACTTAAGATGATCTACCCTCTCCAGCAAGGTACTAGAATGCCTCCATATTGGTTTTTCATTGATACAAAGAGTTGTAGCAGTGGAATGAGGAGTCTAGGGTTATTTCTGGTGGTTTCTGAATATATAGGGTTTTTAGCATTTGTTTCACGCGAAGATGGGACACGAGGAGAGCACAACCCACCAGGGCGCACTGGAGGGGCCTGGTGCATGGTGGTGGGTTGCGCCCACCTCGTGGCTCTTCTGGACCTCCCATGAAGCTTCTAGTGCCTCTCTTGTTCCAAAAAAATCATCAAAAAGTTTGATTGCATTTGGAGAACTTTTATTTCTGCACAAAAAACAACACCACGATAGTTCTCATGAAAACATCGTCAGTACGGGTTAGTTCTAAATAAATCATATAAAGTGCATCAAAGCCATATAAAAGTATTGTAAACATAGGTGAATATGGCATGAATACTTCAGAAATTGTAGATATGTTGGAGACGTATCAGACATCACAACCTTGATGACGATCACCACTTGATGTCATCTTCCATGGGTTATATGGGATCTTCCTATTGATGCAAGCCCATGGAAACTTACCTAACCCCACAAAGAACACTCACAAGGAACATGGGTTAGTACACAAAGCGTAATGGACAATACTTACCATACCATGAGATCACTTGATCCCATTTGGTACATCTTCTACGCTTTGCGTGTTGATAAACTTGAATCATTCTTTGCTTTAGTCTTGATGAACCTTATGTCTTATCTTCTCTCTTCAACAATGATGATGTCTTGAAGGTAAGCATGAATGTTCACACAATCTTCTTCTTCAAGACATGCTTGTAATAAGCTCAACTCTCACATGACCAATCTTTGGATAAAACCTTACATAGCACCTTGGTCACCATATAAACTCCTTGAAACCAACACATGTACTTCAAGAAGTGCCTATGGATAAATCCTTCGAATATAACTCAGGGCAACCATTATTCCATAGGTATTATTAACAATTACCAAAACCACATATGGAGAAATATGCTCTAACAACTAGGCACTGCATCAACCTCCTGCTTCAGCTCAGTGTCAGTCTTGGTAAGCTCACCCACCTTGTTGTCTAGAGTGTGAAACTTGTTTTCCATGATCCGTGCAATGCTATTCTGGTTCTTGAGGACCTCTGCAGCATTATTCACTATACCTTGGATAGATTTGATGAGAAGGGACATTTGATCGCTCTTCGACCTTGGAATCTGAGCACTAGTGGCTCCTGCTGCTTCTGCCTCTGCCTCTACTTGTGCAGTAGCTTAAGTGGGATGGGAAGGATCCGTTACCACAACACTATCATATAGGTCTGGCTGAAGTGGCTTGTGAGTACGGTCAAGTGCATATACATTCTTCTCCAAGTTGGAGTTGATGAGGATCTGAATGTACGGTGCATATCCACATGATCATTTCTGATCAGCAGTTGTCCTCTTGATTGTCTCTACAATCAAATCCATGACTCTGAATCTGGTGTGTGTGTCTATGTGGTGCAGAATATTTATGGAGCACCCCTTATCATCTTGTCATCTCAAGACTTGGGCATCAATGTATATCTCATGATAGTGTTCGTGGTGGGTAGTCCTGCCTGCAAATAATAGACCAAGCCAAGCTTGTGTGATTTTAGATATTCCTTAGGGATTGGGTTATAAATGTTGGCCATGGAATTGTCACTCATCTTGTCCTCAGTATAAACATCCAAGTCACCTTCTTCTACCTTTGGGGTACCCAATATGGTAGCCCATTCCTCAACTATGGACTGATATCTAACTCCCTTAGTCATCCATATTATATGACCATCGGGGTAGAAGTGAGTTGTGGAATAAAACTGCATAATCATCTTGTTGTTCCAAGCAGTGAGTTCTCTCCCAACAAAGTTCTCAATATCTATGCATCTGAAGTTCTCCTACACATTGGGAAAATAATCCTCGTTTTCCTTGATGTAGGCCAAGTCAACATATCTCATGTCACTAACTATTGGGCTCTTGTCCAATAGGACTGTGAAAGGACCGAGATGACAACTAGAGGGGGGTGAATAGGCATTTTGAAACTTTTACGAATTTGGATTTATTCTAATGTGGAACTAAACTAAACAGATACTTTTCAAGCACAAATCCTAAATATGCTAGGCGCAACTAAGTGCACCAACAACTTATGCTAAACAAGATAGGCACTCAAAGAAACTAGCAAGCACAAACTATGCCACAAGATATGGAAATGTACGAGCAACTAAACAATTCTAACTAGCACAATATATGTCAATATGAGAAAGTATGAATTGCGAAAAGTAAAAGGTGTGGGACTGAGATAACCACAAGTGAGTCGGGGACACAGATTTATCCCAAGTTCACACTCATGAGAGTGCTAATCTTTGTTGGAGAGACACCAAAGCCAAAGCTTCAGAGCACCACGAAGTGGCTCACCGCATTCTCACTACCCCAATGGATGAGCCTCGATTCACTCGGGGTTGGTCTTGAAGGCGACCACCACACCTTTACAACTTCGTCGGAGCACACCACAAACAAGAAAGTTTATTGGGGAACTTGACCACCTAGGCCACTCCACACCTTCCCCGGACCCACCACAAAAGGAAGATTTCGGAGGAACCTTGTCCACCTAGGCCTCTTGAAAAACTTCTGAATATATCAACAAACTGTCTAGGAGGTGGAATCCTCCAAGAGTAATAATCTCACGGGCTCTCACTCGAACAAATTGATGTGGGGAGCTCACCAATGCAACAAATGCAATGCAAGGTCAAGCAACAAAAGCTCAACTCACTCTCTCAATCTCACAAGATGCACTCTAGAAAGTAGGAGACTAAAGAGAGGGGATGCAATGGAGGAAATCAACAAATGAATCCAAGATCCATCCACAAATCCCGCTTCACATAGAGGGTAGATAGGGGTTCGAGAGAGGTGGTATGATGCTCAAAATGGTGTTTAGAAAGTGTATGAACAACCCCCAAACCGGTGGGGACCAAGGGCTCTTTTATAGGAAACCCCAAAAACTAGCCGTTGGGGCTCAAACGGACACTTCCTGGACACCCCTTGCCCACGGGGACCCCATGGCTTCAAAACCCCGTGCACACGAGGTACCGAGGGACAACCCAGATCAGGAAACTGAAACATGCATAACTTGTGCATACAGACTCTGAATTGGATGCTCTTGGGCTCATTTTAAAGCTATGGAAAAGCCCAAGGTCCTCACATAGAGAAAAAACCAAGATCACCAATAAAGAATGATTAAAATCATGAAAAGGTTTGAGCTCTCTACATGTGACGTGATCAAGCTACTCGCCCGAAAGTCCCTCTTGATAGTACATCTATCAAACCTATAATCCAGTCTCCCACCAAGCACCACGAGACCGGAAAAACTAGGAAAACCTAGATAAGGTATACCTTAGATTTTCACATTCCACTTGAGATTCTTGATGACTTTTAATGCTTGCCTCAAGTTGTAATCCTTTTCATGTCCATGATCACTTGGTGAAGATACTCGAAATGCTTCCTCATATTGCAATGAGGGAAGCCTTGAATTAATCCCATCTTTACTTGCACATTATCATGATGTGGACTGCAAGTGATGCAGAGCATCCCAGGAGCACCACCATGGACCCATCACCGACACCTCAAGCTACGAAAGGTGCCATGACGAGAGCCCGTGCACACGCCGTCACAAACAAGGTGACATCCGTCCTATATGATTCTCCCTTTGATGTTCTTGGAAAGTGGATGCCAACCTAGGGAATGCTCGGAGTGAAGGCCAAGTCACTACAAACATGGATCCGAAGACATGTGGACAAGAGGACCAAAGGAAGGCCAAGCCACCTCCCAGGCCCCAGACATCTGGCCCCCAGTCCGGACATCAGGAACCTGGGGACTCCCACAGCGCCCAGGCAGAGCTACAGGCGCTAGATATCCGGCCTTGCCCCGGACATCTGGCACCACCCCGGAAATCCAGCCCCCGGCCCCAGATATCTGACGTGCCCATGACCGGTTCGTGTAGAAACCACCCACGCTATCCCGGACATCTGGGCCCCGAGCCCGGACATCCGACCCCTGTGTGGGCAGAATCAGGCCCAAAGAGCCATGTACCCTCTCCCTCGCCTCTTTTATCCCTAGCACTATATAAGGACCTCCTCGCCCTCTCTCTAGGGTTAGCTAATGTTTGCTCTTGAGCTTAGCTCCATTACTTGACTCTCTTGAGGAGATTGGCCTCCTTTGGGAGTAGATCCAAGTGATGCCAAGGCCCCTCTAGAGGTAAGATCCCTCGTGGATTCAAGGCCCCTCCTCCGGAGTGGGAGATCGCGTACCGCTACTTGTATCATTGGTTGATTTGGGATCTTGTTCCTCTTGTGTCTTTATGGATCTAGTGGATGTGTGATTGAGTTTACTTTTGAGTGTTTCCTCTTGTTCTTCCCCGTGTTCATCATGTTTCCCCCTCCAATTCGTGAAAGATCAACCACCACAGGTCTTGCCCCTATCATATTGGTATCAGAGCCACGTTGATCACGAATTTGGAGTCTCCCCCATCGTTTGCTAGCCTAATTTTGCTTTGATTCATCCTAATTTTGAAAATACCCACAAAAATAGCCCTACCCAAAATTTCTTGGATTTCTTGGATTTGATGAGATTTTGTTGATTTGGATCCGTGGATTTCATAGAGGACTAGTGGATCTATCATTCCCCCATAATCTCCATCAATCTCCACCGCCAAATCGCCCCCAATTCACCCAAAAAATCATTTTCATCCTCTTGTTCATAGGAAAACCTGAGATCCAATCTGGATCAGGCACCCCGGACATCCTGCCCCTAGCAACCAGCAAACCTGCCTTGCCTTGTTTTGACAGATTTTTGGCGGTTTCCCATTTCTTCCACCATTTCTTCCGCAACCCTTTTTCATTTGAGACTTTGAGTCGCGAACCTCGCCACTTCCTAAGGTGTGTTGACTAATTGGGAGTGGTTTTCATCGACATCACCGCTCATCGTCGCCCTGGATCATCGCCAACCAACTCTTCGTTGACACTACAGTGTAAGCAAGAACGGTAACCATGATGACACTCTTGACTTATACCCTTGCCTTTGCATTGTTACCCCTAGCCTACTTGCGTTACTTGCCTATAGAGACTAGCCTTTGAGTATTGTTGGGCCACGCTACTTGTGCACATTAGTGATACATACTCCGCATAGCTCTAGTTGCATGCATATACATCTTAGTATCATCTCTTGTGTTACAAAGTACCCGCATACATAATTGCTATCTTGGTGTGCACGTACCGCATAGTGAAAATCCAAATATCATTGCTTAAGGAAAGAGAAGTGAAGATTTTAAGCAAGGACAAAATAACAATAGCATCGCCAAATTTGCATATTGATGTCTACTATGCAACCTTCTTCTTGTAGACTCGTGTTGGGCCTCCAAGCGCAGACTTTTGTACAATAGTAGCAATTTTCCCTCAAGTGGATGACCTAAGGTTTATCAATCCGTGGGAGGTGTATCATGAAGATGGTCTCTCTCAAACAACCCTGCAACCAAATAACAAAGACTCTATTGTGTCCTCAACACACCCAATACAATGATAAATTGTATAGGTGCACTAGTTCGGTGAAGAGATGGTGATATAAGTGTAGTATGGATGGTAGTATAGGTTTTTGTAATCTGAAAATATAAAAAAACAAGGTAACTAATGATAAAAGTGAGCACAAACAGTATTGCAATGCTTAGAAACAAGGCCTAGGGTTCATACTTTCAGTAGTGCAATTTCTCTCAACAATACTAACATAGTTGAATCATATGTAAATCTCTCACGTGCGACAAAGAGTTCACTCCAAAGTCACAAATAGCAGAGAACAAACGAAGAAATTATTGTAGGGTACAAAACCACCTCAAAGTTATCTTTTCCAATCAATCTTATGAGCTATCCCTATAAGTGTCATGAACAACTCTAGAGTTCATACTAAAATAACACCTTAAGATACACATCAACCAAAACCCTAATGTCACCTAGATACTCCAATTTCACCACGAGTACCCATGGGCATGATTATACGATATGCATCACGCAATTTCAGATTCATCATGTTCAATCCAACACAAATAACTTCAAAGAGTGCCCCAAAGTTTCTACCGGAGAGTCAAGACAAAAACGTGTGCCAACCCCCATGCATAGATTCCCAAGGTCATGGAACCCACAAGTTGATCACCAAAACATACATCAAGTGGATCAATAGAACATCCCATTGTCACCACAGATATCCCATTGCAAGACATACATCAAGTGTTCTCAAATCCTCAAAGACTCAATCCGATAAGAAAACTTCAAAGGGAAAACTCAATTCATCACAAGAAGAAAGAGAGGGGAAAACTCCATATGATTCATATATATTAATAAAGCTCTCGGTACATCAAGATTGTGTCATCTCAAGAACACGAGAGAGAGAGATCAAAAACATAGGTACTTATACATACCCTCAGCCTCGAGGGTGAACTTCTCCCTCCTCGTCATGGAGACCGCCAGGATGATGAAGATGGCCCCCGATGATGGTTTCCCCCTCTGGAAGGTTGCCAGAATGGGCTCCCGATTGGTTTTTCGTGGCTATAGAGGCTTACGGCGACGGAACTCCCGATCTAGGTTTCTTTTTGGGGGTTTTAGTATTTATAGGAATTTTTGGCGTCGGTCTCACGTCAAGGGGGTGCTCGAGGAGTCCACAAGCCACTGGGGCGCGGCCTAGGGGGGGGGGCAATAGGCTTTTGACCTCCTCATACACTTCATGGCCCACCTCTTCGCTCCAGTATTTTATATATTTTCTAGAAATATTCTCCATAAATTTTCAGCCCATTCCGAGAACTTTTACTGTACAGAAAAACAACACCATGGTAGTTCTGCTAAAAACAGCGTCTGTCCGGGTTAGTTCCAATAAAATCATACCAAAATCATATAGAATTATTGTAAACATGGCATGAATACTTCATAAATTATAGATACGTTGGAGATGTATCAGCATCCCCGAGCTTAATTCCTGCTCGTCCTCGAGTAGGTAAATGATAAAAGAAATGATTTATTAAGTGTGAATGCTAGCATAGTGCATAAATTTGATCAATGATAGTTCCAAACACTTTTTCTTGCATCAATATATATCATTAATAGTAGCTCATCTCATAAAACTTCTCATGATGAAGTGCAAGCAATTCACATGTTAAAGTGTAGAGCATAAAGTTTCTTGAAAACTAACAAACTATGCTTTTAGTCACCAAACAATTGCAATTCATCTTACTTTCAGGAAGGGTCCATGTAAGAGCTTTGATTTAGCTAATTCCACATACTCAACTATCATATAGTCTCCCATGATTGCTAACTCTCAAAGCATATTTTTATAGCGAATGGCATCCGTCGAACAAAGAGAAAGACACGGGCTTAAATTTTTGCCTCCCAACTTATTTATCATATAGATAATTGTCAACAATAATAATTCATGATCAAATATATTTGAATGGCCATATATGGTTGGATCTTTCCCCACCACATGATGCTTGCCAACTAAAGAATAATTGAGGTTGAACTAAGAAGGAATACTATTGACTCTTGCATAAAAGTAAATACATGAAAGTAAAAGATAGTCCCTTCGTAGATGGAAGCAGGGATTTGCATATGTGTGAGAGCTCGAGGTTTTAAAACAAATATGAATAATAATTTTGAGCGGTATGCTTTCATTGTCAACATAACAACCGAGAGATCTCAGTATCCTCCATGATAGATACATTATAGGCGGTTCCCAAATAGAATGGTAAAGTTTTTTACTCCCCCTCCACCAATCAATCACACTCCACGGCGAGCCGAATCCACAGGTACTGTCCATAGAAACAACAATCCTGGGGGTTTGTTTCATTATATTTTGATTTGACTTTTGTGCATGGAACTGGGCATCCCGAATACTAGCCAGTTTCTCGTGAATGATAGTGAATCAACACATACCGTGAGAATAACCCACCTAGCTTGGAATATACTGACAGCCCCTAGTCACTATACGAGCAATTCGGGCATACAAAACAGAACATTATTTGAAGGTTTAGAGTTTGGCACATGCAAATTTACTTGGAACGACCGGTAAATACCACATATAGGTAGGTATGGTGGACTTATATGGCAAGAAACTAGGTTTAATGGTTTTTGGATGCACTAGTAGTATTTCTACTTGGTGCGGATGTTTTGCCTAGTATGAGGTAGAAGCAAGCACCACATGTTGGAGGATCCATAACAATAACAATATAACTTCTATAAAAATATACCCAAGCATAACTCATTACGTTGTCTTCCTTGTCCAACTTCAACTAATTTTCTCAAGTTTGAAAATAATTAATGGGTATTCACAATCATAGAAGGTGTCCAAGATAGTATATTTATATGTGAAATCTCTCTTCATTCAATATTCTTTCATGAATTGTTCAAGTGACCAATGCGGTGATTGCTAACTTTCAATAAATTTTACCACCTATACTTCTTATATGTGAAGTCACTACTCCCCATGGGATAAGCATATAAAACATACATAATTTTAGATTTATGATATTCAATTCATTCAACCATTTACTCATAGGATATAAGTGACGCACGAGAGTAAATGACAAAACTACTCCAAAACATATAAGGGGAGATCAATGAGTAGTCAAACAATTAAGTAGCTAAGTGAGGACTTTCTCTATCTCTCTCAATAAAGATTTTCAGATCTGAGTATTTTATTTAAGTAGGAAGCAAAATAAAAATAGTTCTCCAAGAATAGCACACATCATGTGAACGAATAAAACATTAGGCTCAACATAGGCTAACCGATAGTTGACGAAGAGAGGTGGTATGCGTAGCATCCCCAAGCTTAGATGGTTGAGACTTATTGAAATATTTACTTGGGGTGCCTTGGGCATTCCCAAGATTGAGCTTTTGTATCTCGGTCAGTCCTCTCATATCATGGTTTCACCTATTCTCAAAAACTTCATCCACACAAAACTCGAAAAGAACTCATGAGATAGGTTAGTACACACAATAATAAATAACCTCTTTATGTACTGCCAAGACAAGTTTGCACAATAATTTTCAAACAATATATACTATTTACTATCATTTACACAATTTATATCCACCAATAAAGGCTATGGAAACTATAGGACAATTAGATAACAAAATTATGACAACAATCTGTCCAAACAGAACAACTTGTAGCAATTTATGAAAATAGTGTACTTATGTAACTCAAAAAATTATTAAAATTTAGTAAATGCTATAAAATTTATATGACAACATTGTGTAAAAATTGCAAAAACTATCCATGTTCTAGTAAAATATGAAAATTCAAACGCTACAGTAGAAGTTTCTGTTTTTACCCACCACATATCAAAACATGCAATGCAAGCATCCTAAGGCAATTCTTGGAACTTTTTATTGAAAAACAAGATTATAAATAACAGATAACAGAGAACAACAAAAGAAAATGATGCTCCAAGCAAAACTCATATTATGTGACGAATAAAAATATAGCTGCAAGTAAGATATACCGATAATGTTGCAGACGAAAGAGGGGATGCCTTCAGGGAGATCCCCAAGCTTATATGCTTGAGCATTCCTTGGATATTACCTTGGGCATCCCCAATATTAGGTTATTGTCACTCCTGATTCTCCTCATATCAGTGTCTCACCCAAAACTTAAAAACTTCAATCACACAAAACTTAACGGAACTTTGTGAGAAGGGTTAGTGTAATAAAGATAGATCATTCACTTAGGTACTGTCAAGACAACATTCATAATTGTTATCAAATAATACCTACTGTATTACATAATTCCCATAATTTATATCACCTAATATAAGCTATGGGAACACTAAAACAAGCAAACTATGCATGCAAAACATAATATGTCAAAAATAGAACAATATGTAAAGATCTGAATGATCACCATACTTTCCTGACTCTAAAAATTCTTAAGAAATCGGAAAACTCAAGTAATTTTAACATAAATGTTGTGTAAAAATTTCAGAATTTTTGACGCTCCAGTAAATTCATATACTGGATGCAAAACTTTTTGTTTTTGCACAAAATCAAACAAGCAAGTATCCACACTATCCCAAAGGCTTTACTTGACACTTTATTGAAATAAAATACACAAAACATGATTACTACAGTATCTTACTCATATGAACACATCAAAACAGAAAGTAAACGTGTTGGGTTATCTCCCAACAAGCGCTTCTCTTTAATGCCTTTTAGCTAGGCATGGTGATTTCAATGATGCCCATATAGGAATAATAATTGAAACATGCAAAAGAGCATGATGAATCTCATGAAAATCACATTTAAGCTAACCCACTTCCTGTGCATAGGGATTTTGTGAGAAAACAATTTATGGGAGAAAGAATCAACTAGCATAGGAAGGAAAAATAAGCATAACTTCAAAACTTTGAACACATAGAGAGGGAACTTGATATTATTGTAATTCCTACAAGCACATGTTCCTTCCTGATAATTATTATCAGTAACATCATGAAGTAGTTTCATAATATAACTATCACATACAACATTCTTTTCATGATCTACAAGCATAGAAAATTTATCACTCTCCACATAAGCAAAGTTCTTCTCATTCATAGTAGTGGGAGCAAACTCAACAAAATAACTATCATGTGACACTTGATTGACATAACCACATTGAATATTAAAATCACGATAATAGGTTTCATGGTTGTCATTACTCTTTATATCATACATGTCATCACAATAATCATCATAGATAGGAGTCATGCCATCATTGTAATAGTTTTGCTCATCAAAACTTGGGGGACTAAAATTATCATCTTCATCAAACATAGCAACCCCAAGCTTGTAGCTTTACATATCATTAGCATCATGAATATTTAGAGATTTCCTACTAGCAATATTGCAATTATGCTCATCATTCAAGGAATTCTCATTAAGTATTTTTCCCAAATTCTCGCTCTACGAATTGAGCACAATTTTCCGAACCATCATTTTCATGAAGACATTAAAGAGACGAAACAATTGATGCAACCTAAACTCCAATTTTTGTAGTTTTCTTTTATAAAACCAAACTAGTGAAAAACAAGAAACAGAAAGATTTTATTGCAAGATCTAAAGATATACCTTCAATCACTCACCCCTGGCAACAACACCAGAAAAGAGCTTGATGTCTACTATGCAACCTTCTTCTTGTAGACTTGTGTTGGGCCTCCGAGCGCAGAGTTTTGTAGGACAGTCACAATTTTCCCTCAAGTGGATGACCTAAGGTTTATCAATCCGTGGGAGGTGTAGGATGAACATGGTCTCTCTCAAACAACCCTGCAACCAAATAACAAAGAGTCTCTTGTGTCCCCAACACACCCAATACAATGGTAAATTGTATAGGTGCACTAGTTCGGCAAAGAGATGGTGATACAAGTGTAGTATGGATGGTAGATATAGGTTTTTGTAATATGAAAATTTAAAAACATCAAGGTAACTAATGATAAAAGTGAGCACAAATGGTATTGCAATGCTTAGAAACTAGGCCCAAGTTTCATACTTTCACTAGCGCAATTACTCTCAACAATACTAACATAGTTGAATCATATGTAAATCTCTCACGCACAACAAAGAGTTCACTCCAAAGTCACAAATAGCGGAGAGCAAATGATGAAATTATTGTAGGGTACGAAACCACCTCCAAGTTATCTTTTTTGATCAATCTTATGAGCTATCGCTATAAGTGTCACGGACAGCCCTAGAGTTCGTACTAAAATAACACCTTAAGATACACATCAACCAAAACCCTAATGTCACCAAGATACTCCAATGTCACCATGAGTACCCATGGGCTTGATTATACAATATGCATCACACAATTTTAGATTCATCATGTTCAATCCAACACAAAGAACTTCAAAGAATGCCCCAAAGTTTCTACCAGAGAGTCAAGACAAAAACATGTGCCAACCCCTATGCATAGATTCCCAAGGTCACGAAACCCGCAAGGTGATCACCAAAACATACATCAAGTGGATCAATAGAACATCCCATTGTCACCACGGATATCCCATCGCAAGACATACATCAAGTCTTCTCAAATCCTTAAGGACTCAATATGATAAGAAAACTTCAAAGGGAAAACTCAATTCATCACAAGAATATAGAGAGGAGAAAACTCCATATGATTCATCTATATTAATAAAGCTCGTGGTACATCAAGATCGTGTCATCTCAAGAACACAAGAGAGAGATCAAACACATAGCTACTTGTACATACCCTCAGCCTCGAGGGTGAACTAACCCTCCTCGTCATGGAGACCGTCAGGATGATGAAGATGGCCTCTGGTGATGGTTTCCCCCTCCGCCGGGGTGCTGGAACGGGCCCCGATTTGTTTTTCGTGGCTTCAGAGGTGAAACTCCCGATCTAGGTTTCTGTCTGGAGGTTTTAGTATTTATAGGAATTTTTGGCATCGGTCTGTGTTACGTACATTTTACATCATGCTTTTATATTGATATTTATTGCATTATGGTCTGTTATTACACGTTATGGTACACTACTTATGCCTTTTCTCTCCTATTTTACGAGGTTTACATGAAGAGGGAGAATGCCGGAAGGTGGAATTCTGGACTGGAAAAGGAGCAAATCTGGGAGATCTATTCTACACAACTCCAAAAGTCTTGAAGAGTTACGGAGAATTATTTTGGAATATATAAAAAATATTGGGCGAAACAAATACCAAAGGGGGCCCACGAGGAGGTCGCAAGCCTAGCAGGCGCGACCACCCCCCTGGCCGCGCCTAGGTGGTTCGTGACCCACCTAGCAGGTCCCTGACACCCATCTTGTGCTATATGAATGGTTTTGACCTGGAAATCATAAGAGAGCTTTCGGGACGAAGCGCCACCGTCTCGAGGCAGAACTTGGGCAGAACCAATCTAGAGCTCTGGCGGAGCTGTTCTGCCGGGGAAACTTTCCTGCCGGAGGGGGAAATCAAAACCATCGTCATCACGAATGATCCTCTCATTGAGAGGGGGCAATTTCCATCAACATATTCACCAACACCATCTCCTCTCCAAACCCTACTTCATCTCTTGTATCTGATCTTTGTCTCAAACCTCAGATTGGTACCCGTGGGTTGTTAGTAGTGTTGATTACTCCTTGTAGTTGATGCTAGTTAGATTACTTGGTGGAAGATCATATGTTTAGATTCTTTATGATAATTAATACTCCTCTGATTATGAAAATGAACATGCTTTGTGATTAGTTACGTTTGTTCCTGAGTACATGGGATAAGTCTTGTTATAAGTAATCATGTAAATTTGGTATTTGTTCGATATTTTGATGAGATGTATGAGTGCTATTCCCTTTACCTTATATAAAGAGATTATGAATGATATTGCACCAACTGAGTTAGAGGAGATTGATGTTACCATTAAGCTTGCTAATAGAGATACTATAGCACCAATTGGGATTGATAGAGATGTTGAAGTCTTGTGTGGGAAAATAAAATATCCTACTGATTTTCTTGTCCTTGGTTACCCACATGATGATTTTTGTCCCACTATATTTGGTAGTCCTTTCTTGAATACTGTTAGTGCCAGGATAGATTGTGAGAAGGAAATTGTTACTCTAAGTTTTGAGGACACGTCTCATGAGTTTAATTTCTATAAATTTCATATACAACCCCATGATAAAGAATTGCCTAGTAACGATGAAATTATTGGTTTTGCGTCTATTGTTGTGCCTCCTACTGATCCTTTAGAACAATACTTGCTAGACCATGAAAACGATATGCATATGAATGAAAGAAATGAAATATATAATATTTTCTTTGATCATAATACTATTTTGAAACACAACTTGCCTGTCAAAATACTTGGGGATCCTCCTCCACCCAAGGGTGACCCCTTTTTGAGCTTAAACATTACCGGATACTCTGAAATATGCTTATCTGGATGAAAAGAAGATATATCATGTTATTATTAGTGCTAACCTTTCACATCATGAAGAAAATGATATTATTGAAAACTCTGAAGAAGCACCGTGGTGCTATTGGATATACTCTTGATGATCTTAATGGCATTAGTCCCACTCTATGCCAGGATAAAATTAATATGGAGCATGATGCCAAACCAGTTGTTGATCACCATCGATGGTTAAATCGTAAAATGAAAGAGGTGGTAAGAAATGAAATATAAAAGCTTCTGGAGGCAGGTATTATTTATCCTATTGCTGATAGTAGATGGGTTAGTCCCGTTCATTGTGTCCCTAAGAAAGGAGGTATTGCCATAGTTCCCAATGATAAAAATGAATTGATCCCGGAAAGAATTGTTACAGGGTATAGAATGGTAATTGATTTTAGGAATTTAAATAAAGCTACTAGGAAAGATCATTACCCTCTACCTTCTATCGATCAAATGATATAAAGACTATCCAAACACACACATTTTTGCTTTCTAGATGGTTATTTCGGTTTCTCTCAAATACCTGTGTCAAAAGAGGACCAAGAGAAGACTGCTTTTACTAGCCCCTTCGGTACCTTTGCTTATAGACGTATGCCTTTTGGTTTATGCAATGCACCTGCTACCTTTCAAAGATGTATGACTGCAATATTCTTTGATTTTTGTGAATTGTTGAGCTTTTCATGGATGATTTTTCTGTTTATGGAACTTCTTTTGATGATTGTTTGAGCAACCTTGATCGAGTTTTGTAGAGATGCGAAGAAACTAATCTTGTCTTGAATTGGGAGAAGTTCCACTTTATGGTGAATGAAGGTATTGTCTTGGGACCAAAAATCTCCAAAAGAGGTATTGAAGTTGACAAACCGAAAGTTGATGCTATTGAAAAAATGTTGTGTGCTACGGATATCAAAGGTATAAGAAGTTTCCTTGTTCATGCTGGTTTCTATAAGAGGTTTATTAAAGACTTCTCTAAGATTTCTAGGCCTCTCACTAATCTTTTGCTAAAAGATGTTCCATTCATTTTTGATGATGATTGCATAGAAGCATTTGAAATTCTTAAGAATGCCTTGATCTCTGCACCTCTTGTTCAACCACCTGATTGGAACCTACCCTTTGAAATTATGTGTGATGCTAGTGATTATGCCGTTGGTGATGTTTTAGGATAAAAAGTTGATAAGAAATTAAATGTTATCCATTATGCTAGTAAAACTCTAGACAACGCTCAAAGAAACTATGCTACCACTGAAAAGGAAATTTCGGCAGTTGTGTTTGCTTGTGATAAGTTTAGACCTTATATTGTTGATTCCAAAATAACTTTTCACACTAATCATGCTGCTATTAAATACCTTATGGAAAAGAAAGATGCTAAACCTAGACTTATCAGATGGGTTCTTCTGCTACAAGAATTAGATTTGCATATTGTTGATAGAAAGGGTGCTGATAACCCCGTAGCAGATAACTTGTCTAGGTTAGAAAATGTTCTTGATGACCCACTACCTATTGATGATAGCTTTCCTGATGAACAATTAGTTGTCATAAATGCTTTTCATAATGCTCCATGGTATGTTGATTATGCTAGTTACATTGTTGGTAAATTTATACCGCCTAGTTTCACATACCATCAAAAGAAAAAGTTCTTCTATGATTTAAGACATTACTTTTGGGATGATCCACACCTTTATAAAGAAGGAGTAGATGGTATTATTAGACGTTGTGTACCTGAGCATGAACAGGAACTGATCCTACACAAATGTCATTCCGAGGCCTATAGAGGACACCACACCAGAGATAGAACTGCACACAAGGTATTACAATCTGGGTTTTATTGGCCTACTCTCTTCAAGGATGCTCGTAAGTTTGTCTTGTCATGTGATGAATGTCAAAGAATTGGCAATATTAGTAGACATCAGGAAATGCCTATGAATTACTCTCTTGTTATCGAACCATTTGATGATTGGTGTTTTGATTATATGGGACCTTTTCCAAAATCCATCGGGTATACTCATCTTGTTGTTGTTGTTGATTATGTTACTAAGTGGGTAGAAGCTATTACAACTAGTAGTGTTGATCATAACACCTCTATTAAAATGCTGAAAGAAGTTATTTTCCCTAGACTTGGAGTCCCTAGATATTTAACGACTGATGGTGGTTCACACTTTATTCATGGTGCCTTCCGTAAATTGCTTGCTAAGTATGATGTTAATCATAGGATTGCATATCCTTATCACCCTAGTGGTCAATTAGAATTAAGCAATAGAGAAATTAAGTTGATCTTGCAAAAAACTGTTAATAGATCTAGAAAGAATTGGTCTAAGAAACTTGGCGATGCATTATGGGCTTATAGAACTGCTTATAAAAACCCTATGGGTATGTCTCCATATAAAATGGTTTATGGTAAAGCATGTCACTTACCTCTAGAACTAGAGCATAAAGCTTATTGGGCAATCAAAGAGCTCAATTATGATTTCAAACTTACTGGTGAGAAGAGGTTATTTGACATTAGCTCACTTGATGAATGGAGGACCCAGGCCTATGAGAGTGCCAAGTTGTTTAAAGAAAAGGTTAAGAGATGGCATGATAAAAGGATAAAAAAGAGTGAACTCAATGTAGGTGACCATGTCTTGCTATACAATTCTTGTTTAAGATTTTTTGCAGGAAAACTTCTCTCTAAATGGAAAGGGCCCTACATTGTCGAGGAAGTATATCGTTCCGGTGCCATCAAGATCAACAATGTCGAAGGCACAAATCCGAAGGTAGTAAACGGGCAAAGAATCAAACATTATATCTCAGGTACTCTCATAAATGTTGAAACCAATATTATCAATACCTAACTCTGGAGGAGTATATTAGGGAGACCTACCGGAACGTTTTAGACTCTAAAAAGGAATAGGTATGTGGTACGGTAACCAAACCGACTCCAAAACTTTCCAAATAGCAATTTTTCTCAGTTTTGGAATATTTAATAAATTAGAAAAAAATAAAGTAGTCCGAAAGATGCATGAGGAGGTGACAAACTTGCCAGGCGCGACCACCCCATGGTCATGCCTAGGTGGCTTGTGACCACCCCGTGCAACCTCCGAACGCCGTCTTCTTGTGGTATACTCCTTTGGGTCGGAAATAATTCATTATATAAACTCCCGAAGGCTTGGACTTTCGTATCATGACAATACCTCCTGTTTTCATTTTGAGCTGTTTTTGCAGCAGACTTAGAGCAAGATGTCTTTTCAAGAGTCGACGGGGGAGAGTCGTGTCTCTCCCCCGACACCGGAGCCCGGAGCATACAGTGAAGCCAATCACCTTGGGAAGGCCATGGAGGAAGAGATGGAGGCCGAATTGAAAAGGGTGGATGCTATGGAGGAAGACCAAGAAGTTACTTCTCGTCTTCATCCTGGAGTCCTGTTGGAGGAACTTCAGAGCTCAGCAATTCCGAATTCGGTCATCCCTCCCAATGCTAGATTTCCTACTTATGAAAATATGAAAAAGAGTGTTACTTTTTCTCCCGCAACACTGAAACATCCATGGGTGACGGGATCCCTAACCGTCACTAGAAAGCTTCGCAAAGAGATAATGGATTTAAGATGCCAAAATAACAAGCTTGAGGAGGAGAATCGCATTCTGAGGGGCATCATCGCCAAGAATATAACACAATCGCCTCCGAAGAAGAACATCTAAACACATGACTATGGGCACTCCCCTTGGCTTGTGCCAAGCTTTGGGGAGGTGCCCCAGTATCGTATCACCATCACATCTTTTATTTTTCTTGTCTTTTCCTAGTTTGATCCTTTTTGGTTTTATCTTGATCTAGTGGAACAAAATTTTAGTATGATCTAGTTTTGAGTTTTGCTTTATTTTCCCCTTATGTAAGCATGTCTGAGAGTTATATAATGAAAAGTAGTTTTGATGTGAGGGCTTTGCTTGTTTGCCATGATCTTGAGAAAAATAAATAAGATATAAAAGAGAATAGAATAAAATCAAAGAGTATATATGATGATCTTATGGGGAGTAATGACTTCGCATACAAGAAGTATGTCGGTTGAAATTTGTTGGGAGTTGACAAACATAGCGATTGGTCATTGGTGCAATTAAAAAGGAAGTAATAAAGAAAGATAGGTTCAGATATAAATATATTATCTCGGACATTGTTTATGATTGTGAGCACTCATTAAAATATGGTATGTTAACAAGTTGATGTTGGACAAGGAAGACAACATAATGGGTTATGTTTGCTTATTTCTGAATTAAAGTTATATGGTTATAGATCCTCCAACATATAGTGCTTGCTTCCACCTCACACTAGCCAAAATTTCCACACCAAGTGGAGATACTACTTGTGCATCCAAACACTCTTAACCCAGCTTTGCCATGAGAGTCCACCATACCTAAGTATGGATTGAGTAAGATCCTTCAAGTAAGTTGTCATCGGTGCAAAAACCAATAATAATTGCTCCTAAACATGTATGATATTTTATTGTAAGGGAAAATAAGAGTTGTACGAACTTGTGATAGTAAAGAAATAAAAGATACGGACTGCATAATAAAGGTTGCTATCACAAAGGGCAATACAACACAGCGTTCCTTTGCATTAAGGGTTTGCGCATCCAAAAACAAAAAACGCATGACAACCTCTGATTCCCTCTACGAAGGGCCTATCTTTTACTTTTACTTTTTAAGTACTTACCTTTATGCAAGAGTCATGGTGATCTTCGCCGCTTCTATATTTTGCCTATTTTGCTCGGCAAGCATTATGTGTTGGGGAATGATCTAAACACATATATCCACTCGGATGTGGGTAATCATGAGTTATTACTGTAGACATAACCCTTGAAGTGAATAGTTAGGAGGCGAAACTATAAGCCCCTATCTTTGTCTGTGTTCAATTGAAGCTTTGACCTCATGAGTATCGGATGAGTGTTAGCAATTATGAAAGACTAAAACATGATTAAGTATGTGAATTTGCTTTACAAGCTCTTATATTGACGCTTTCCGCTATTATGATAAATTGCAAATTGCTTCAATGACTGAGAGCATAGTTTGTTGGTTGTCAATAGAGTTCTTGGTTCATACTTTTACCCTGTGAATGAATTGTTACTCTAGTATAAGAAATTATATATCAATAAGTGTTGTTGTTCTCAAGATGATCATGATGCCTTCATGTCTGTGTTTTATTTTATCGACACCTCTATCTCTAAACATGTGGACATATATATTGATCTCGGCTTTTGCTTGAGGACAAGAGAGGTCTAAGCTTGGGGGAGTTGATACGTTCATTTTGCATCATACTTTTATATTGATATTTATTGAATTATGGGCTGTTATTACATGTTATGGTATAATACTTATGCCTTTTATCTCCTATTTTACAAGGTTTACATGAAGAGGGCGAATGCCGGCAGGTGGAATTCTAGACTGGAAAAGGAGCAAATCTGGGAGACCTATTCTGCACAACTCCAAAAGTCCTAAAAAGTTGTGGAGAATTATTTTGGAATATATAAAAAATATTCGGCGAAACAAATACCAGAGGGGGCCCACCAGGAGGTCACAATCCTGCGAGGCGCGACCACCCCCTTGGCCGCGCCTAGGTGGCTTCTGACCCACCTGGCAGGTCCCCGACGCCCATCTTATGCTATATGAAGGGTTTTGACCTGGAAAAAAAATCATAATAGAGCTTTCGGGATGAAGCGCCACCGTCTCGAGGCGGAACTTGGGCAGAACCAATCTAGACCTCTAGCGGAGCTGTTTTGCCGGGGAAACTTCCCTACAGAGGGGGAAATCGAAGCCATTGTCATCAGCAATGATCCTCTCATCGAGAGGGGGTCAATCTCCATCAACATCTTCACCAGCACCATCTCCTCTCCAAACCCTAGTTCATCTCTTGTATGTGATCTTTGTCTCAAACCTTAGATTAGTGCCTGTGGGTTGCTAGTAGTGTTGATTACTCCTTGTAGTTGATGCTAGTTGGTTTACTTGGTGGAAAATCATATGTTCAGATCCTTTATGATAATTAATACTTCTTTGATTATTAACATGAACATGCTTTGTGAGTAGTTACATATGTTCCTGAGGACATGGGATAAGTCTTGTTATAAGTAATCATGTGAATTTGGTATTCATTCGATATTTTGATGAGATGTATGTTGTCTCTCCTCTAGTGGTGTTATGTGAACATCGAGTACATAACACTTCACCATTATTTGGGCCTAGGGGAAGGCATTTGTAAGTAATAAGTAGATGATGGGTTGCTAGAGTGACAGAAGCTTAAACCCTAGTTTATGCATTGCTTCGTAAGGGGCTGATTTGGATCCATATGTTTCATGCTCTGGTTAGATTTATCTTAATTCTTGTTTCATAGTTGCGGATGCTTCCAAGAGAGGTTAATCATAAGTGGGAGGTTTGTCCAAGTAAGGGTAGCACCCAAGAACAGGCCCACCCAGATATCAAATTATCAAAGTAGCGAACGCGAATCAAACGCACATGATGAAAACTAGCTTAACAGAAATTTCCATGTGTCCTCGAGAGCGCTTTTCTTTATATAAAAGTTTGTCCAGGCCTGTCCTTTGCTACAAAAAGGATTGGGCTAACTTGCTGCACCTTTGCTACACTTGTTACTTGTTACTTGTCAGAAATTATCTTATCACAAAACTATCTGTTACCGATAATTTCGGTGCTTGCAGAGAATACCTTACTGAAAACCGCTTGTCATTTCCTTATGCTCCTCATTGGGTTCTTCACCCTTACTTATATAAAGGACCACGATAGATTCCCAATACTTGTGGGTCATCAGTCCCATGTCAAGGGGGTGCTCGATTTTCAGCCCATTCCAAGAACTTTTATTTCTGCACAAAAACACCACCACAGTAGTTCGCTGAAAACAGCGTCAATCCGGGTTAGTTCCAATAAAATCATATGAAAATCATATAGAATTATTCTAAACATGGCATCAATACTTCATAAATTATATATACATTGGAGACGTATTGCATATCATACTTGATCACCTTGGATCACTTGAGTGAGTGACTCGTGCCTCATACATAGCACGTCGGGAATAGGAAGACGACACATTTTGTTTCTTATAGGTTGTGCACAAGTTCTTATCACGCCCATTAGAGAAATCATGCTAGCATCTCTCTAGAGTTGTGCAACACGAGCATTTTCCATGGATTCCAAATTTTGAGCTCATCTCTTGGTTGCACTACCCCACTTTCCTTTTCGTGTGTGTGTTTTCGAGTTCACTCATTGCTATTGATTCAAATTGTCTTACTTGCGAACTTGCGAATCTATCTCAACTTTATTGCATCATATTCTCGAATTGCTTGAAATTTTGTGCCACCATGCTAACCAAGCTACTCCATAAGCATTACTTTTATAGGTGTGAGAAGGGCAAACTCGATACCAATTCTACTATTTCCTTGATTTCACATTGAGTGATTGATCCTCATTTCAACCTTCGGAACGTTATTTGGTATTGTGTTTTCCCATTCTTCCACTTATATCTATTTGAGTACCATGGATAGGAACACTATGACGAACCCCGCTTTCGAGGAGCACGATGACGACGCGAACAACTACGTCACCAAACTACGATTCTTCATCGCACAAAAGGGAGTGCGTCAAGCACATGATGTCATCACGTAACGCATCGAGCACCTCGCCACCAACATACATGAATCCGATGAGCAGACGCGGGACTTCTTGAAAACACATATGGACGAGCTCTGTGCCTTGATGGTGAACCGCGCATCATCCACGTCTACCTCAACTCGACGGCGCACCGCAAGTCGACACTCCTCCGATAACTCATCCGACGAGAGTGCTCCACCTCGATCTTGACCACAACAACGTGATATGAGTCGCCTCTCTCAAGACTCAAGCAACCCTTTCCACGACAACGAGCCTCAAGGTCGACATGGCGAGCATGACCACTGTCACCAACAAGAGAAAGACGACTACAAGCAAGAATTCCTACGTCACTGCCGTGAGGAAGACCGACGCCGTGAAGAGCAAGCACGAGAAGCACAATGGGCGCTTCGCGATTCAACCCATGCCTTGGAAGAACATAACCAACTATCTCATGAGGAACAAGAAGCTCTATGTCGAGAACGCCAAGAAGAAGCCGCACGTCAAGAGGAGCACCAAGAACGCCAACAACAGATGCGACACCGACATCAACAACACCCAAGGCAAGAGGAGCAACTCAATGATGAGCCCACTCCAAGGCAAGAGCAAGAACAACATGACAACAATGCTCCTCCACGAAAAGATGCGCGATGTCAAGAAAATCCCGTTGAGCATGTGGATGATCACGTTCCAAGGCAAGGCCAACGTCGACAAGACAACTATGCTCCTCCATGACAAGGATATCATAATAACAACAACAATGAGGAAAATCGCTTTGGCAAGATCAAGTTCACCATGCCTAAGTTCTCTGGAAGCAACGATCCCGAAGACTACCTCTCTTGGGCACTCAAGGTCGACAAAATATTCTGGTTGCACAACTATGAAGAATACAAGAAGATTCCCATGGCCTCCCTCGAGTTCCAAGATTACGTGCTCATTTGGTGGGAACAAGTGATCGAGCGAACAAGAGACAGAGGTGAACCTCTAATCACCACTTGGGAACAAATGAAAGATCTCATGAGAGCATGATTTTTCCCAACACACTATTATGGCGATCTCTTAAAGAAGCTCCAACTACTCAAACAAGGTACCAAGTCGGTGGAAGAGTACTATCAAGAGATGGAGATGGCCACGATAAGAGCCAATGTGAAGGAGGACAACGAGCAAACTATGGCATGTTTCTCTTGAATGGTCTCAATTACCAAGTCAAGTAAATTGTAGATTTCCAATCCTATTCCAACTTGCTCAGGCTAGTGCACCAAGCCACAAAGGCGGAACGTCAAGTTCAAGAGGACTACAAGTACTCCAAGACCCCCTACAAGACCTCCGGTGCAACTACCCAAGCGACTCCAACTATGATTCCTTCTACAAGAACCTCCACGACAAAAGATGACAAGACTAGCTACAAGGACAAGTCGTGTTCATCATCCCGCAACACCCCTACAAGCAAAACAAGAGTTTCATCCTCTACACCAGCACCGGATGACGTGAAAACAAGCTCCATCAAGTGTTTCAGGTGCCAAGGCCGAGGCCACAAGATGCATGAGTGTTCGACAAGGCGAACCATGATCCTTCAAGATGACGACTCCTATGAATCCATGAGTGAAGATGAGATGGAAGCTTTGGAACAAGTGGCCATGCACCTGCAAGTCAATGAAGATGAAGACTCTCAAATCTTTCGTGACAACGATCCGAGCCCCTCTCTTGTTGTCTCCAAGGTTTTGACTCTTCAACAACAACAAGACGAGGACCAACGCTGCCACATCTTCCACACCAAGGCCTGTATCCAAGGGAGATCCGTCAAGGTCATCATCGACTGATGAAGTTGCCATAATTTGGCAAGTGAGTGATACGTCTCCAACGTATCTACTTTTCCTAACGTTTTTCCTGTTGTTTTGGACTCTAATTTGCATGATTTGAATGAAACTAACCCCCGACTAACGTTGTTTTCAACAGAACTACCAAGGTGTTGTTTTTGTGTAGAAATAAAAGTTCTCGGAATGGAACGAAACTTTGCGAGGATTTTTTATATCAATAATAAGAATTTCTGGAGTCAAGACCTGCCCGAGAGGGGCACCTGGGTGGGTACAACCCACCAGGGCGCGCCCCCTCTCCTATAGCACCCAGGTGGGTTGTACCCACTTGGTGGCCCCGTAGACCTTGATCCCGACGCTATAAAATCACATTATTCCAGAAAAAACCCAGGGAGAAAGAATTATCGCAATCCATGAGATGGAGCCACCGCCACCTCTTGTTCTTCATCTGGAGGCTAGATCTGGAGTCCGTTTGGGGCTCCGGAGAGGGGGATCTTCATTCTTCGTCATCACCAACCCTTCTCCATCGCCAATTCCATGATGCTCCTCATCGGGAGTGAGTAATTCCGTCGTAGGCTCACTGGTCGGTGAGGAGTTGGATGAGATTCATCATGTAATTGAGTTAGTTTTGTTAGGGCTTGATCCCTAGTATCCCCTATGTTCTTAGATTGATGTTGCTATGACTTTTCCATGCTTAATGCTTGTCACTTTGGGCCCGGGTGCCATGAACTCAGATCTGAACAGTTTATGTTATCATCATTATATCAATGTTTTAGATCCGATCTTGCAAGTTATAGTCACCTACTACGTGTTATGATCCGGTAACCCCGGAGTGACAATAACCGGGACTTCTTCCGGTGATTACCGTAGTTTGAGGTGTTCATGTATTCACTATGTGTTAATGCTTTGTTCCGGTTCTCTGTTAAAAGGATGCCTTAATATCCCTTAGTTTCCAGTATGGACCCCGCTGCCACGGGAGGGTAGGACAAAAGATGTCAGGCAAATTCTTTTAATAAAGCACGGATGACTATTTACGGAATACATGCCTACATTATATCGATGAACTGGAGCTAGTGCTGTATCGCCCTAGGTTATAACTGTCTCATGATGAATATCATCCAACAAGTCACCAATCCAATGCCTACGAATTTATATTATATTGTTTCTACTAAGTTACTACTGCTATCATCGTTGTTACACATGCTACAAAATTACTGCTATCACTGTTACCATTACTGTTACTACTGTCACTACTATCAAAACTATCATATTACTTTGCTACTGATTAGTTGCTGCAGATAATTAATATCCAGGTGTGGTTGAATTGACAACTCAGCTGCTAATAGCTTCAAATATTCTTTGGCTTCTCTTGTGTCGAATCTATAAATTTGGGTTGAATACTCTACCCTCGAAAACTGTTGTGATTCCCTATACTTGTTGGTTATCAGTGATGAACTTTTCTCCAAGTTGCACTTGACCAAGAAAAAGCATCCTCGCCCCTACAAGGTCCAATGGCTTAGTGACTCCGGCAGAATACAAGTCGACCACGCCGTGCAAGTTTCCTTCAAGATCGGAGCTTACGAAGACACCTTGGAGTGTGATGTGGTGCCCATGTCCATTTGCCACCTCCTCCTTGGGAGACCTTGACAATTCGACCGTGGTGCCATACACAATTGGTGCACAAATCAATATAGCTTCAATATGAAGGGCACCAAATATGTGCTTCATCCTATGTCTCCAAGCCAAGTGATCGCCGACAAGCGACCTTCGTCCCATCATGGATAGAAAAGTGAGAGAGTGATCCACCTCAAAGAGAGCGAGCGCCACAAGCCTAATTTGAGTGACTACACAATGAGGGACATGAGTGACCTAGTACTATTTGCCTCCAAAAGAGATTTGAGGGATGTGAGTGAGAGCCCATCGACCGTCCTTCACTACGTGATAGTGTGCAAGGATGAGTTTACCCGGACAAACCCTTCACAACATCTTACTCTTGTGCTATATCAATTGTTGCAGGAATTTCAAGATGTATTCCCCGATGAGCTACCTCTAGGATTACCACCAAAACGAGGGATCGAACATTGCATCGGCCTCATCCCGGTGCACCGCTTCCCAACAAGGCTCCCTACCATGTCAACCCCGACGAAACAAAGGATATACAAAGGCAAGTACAAAAACTCCTAGATAAAGGGCATGTTCGCAAGAGTTTGAGTCCTTGTGCGGTTCCCATGATCCTAGTGCCTAAACATGATGGTAGTATGCACATGTGTTCCGATTGCCGCCCTATCAATGCTATCACCATTCGCTACCGTCACCCTAAACCACGCTTAGATGACATGCTAGATGAACTTAGTGGTGCCACTATATTTTCCAAAATAGACTTGAAAAGTGGTTACTACCAAATTCGCATACAAGAGGGTGATGAGTGGAAAACGGCTTTCAAAACTAAATTTGGTGTCTATGAATGGCTAGTGATGCCCATGGGCCTATCCGAAGCACCGGGTACGTTCATGCGCATGATGCATCATGTGTTGTGCCCCTACATTGGATATTGTGTTGTGGTCTACTTTGATGGCATCCTTGTTTTTAACAAATCTCTAGAACAAGATGCCACACATGTTAGGAATGTTTTGCAAACTCTTCGGAAAGAAAAACTTTATGCTAAGATGGAGAAATGCATTTTTCGTGTGGAAAAAGTTGTTTTCCTAGGATTGGTGGTTTCCTCAAAGGGTCTCCATGTTGATGAATCTAAGATTGACGCAATAAAAAATTGGCCCACACCCACAACAACCGCATAGCTTCTTAGGACTAGCCGGTTTCTACCACCGGCTTGTGAAAGACTTTAGCATTATTGCTACTCCTATACATGCTTCGAGCAAGAAAAATGCACCGTTCGCTTGGGGACCATCTCAAGACACCGCTTTTCATGAACTGAAGAATTTGCTCACTCATGGACCTTTTGCTTGCCTTGCCCAACTTTGTCAAAACTTTTGAAGTGCATTGTGATGCTAGTGGTAATGTCATAGGAGGTTTGCTTATGCAAGAAAAGCGCCCTATTGCGTATTTTAGTGAGAAACATTCTGACGCTCAACTAAATTATCCTATCTATGAAAAAGAATTGTATGCATTGGTGACAGTCTTACAAGCTTGGGAACATTATTTGCATCCGCATGAATTTGTCAGTCATACCGATCATGAAACTCTCAAGTATCTAAAGGGCCAAACTAAGTTGAACAAACGACATGCTAAATGGAGTGAATTTATTGAGTCTTTTCCTTATGTTATCAAATACATTAAGGGCAAAGATAATGTTGTGGCGGATACTCTTTCCCGCAAATGCATGCTCATTACTCAACTAGAATTGAATGTTGTTGGTTTTGAGCACATAAAATAGTTGTATGAGCACGATGATTCTTTTGCTATTGCTTAGGCCAATTGCAAAGTGAAAACTTGTTGGGAGAACTACTATATGAAAGATGAATATCTTACGCGTGCTAACAAACTTTGCATTCCAAAGTCTTCTCTTAGTTTGTTACTGTTGCAAGAGGCACATGGTGGAGGACTAATGGGTCACTTTGGACGCGACAAGACATATGCCACCCTCTCCGACAAGTTCTATTGGTCGAAGATGCTTCACGATGTGGCATGTTTCACCAACCGATGTTCTACATGCCGCAAAGCTAAGTCAAAAGCTCAATCCCATGGTCTATACATGCCTCTTCCTATTCCATTCCAACCATGGGAGGACATTAGCATGGATTTTGTGCTTGGGCTGCCACGAACAAAAAATGGCCATGATTCCATTTTTATTGTAGTGGATCGTTTTTCCAAAATGGCTCATTTCATTCCTTGCGATAAGATCGACGATGCTTCACATATTTCCAATCTCTTTTGTAGGGACATATTACGCGTACACAGAGTACCTAAGGCCATTGTCTCGGATCGTGACGTCATGTTCTTGAGATACTTTTGGAAGACCCTTTGCGCCAAGCTCGACATCAAGTTACTCTTCTCTTTGGCCTACCAGGCACAAACTGATGGCCAAACGAAGGTGACGAACCGAACACTTGGAACCCTCCTCCGCGTGTTGATCAAGAAGAACATCAAGGAATGGTAAGATTGCCTCCCCACTGCCGAGTACGCCTACAGTCGCGCACGACACTTCACCACCAACAAGTCTCCCTTTGAGGTGGTCTATGGCTTCAACCCATTGTCCCCATTGGACATTCTTCCGCTCCCACTACAAGAACACGCCAACATGGATGCAAGTGCAAGGGCAAGATACATCAACAAGATGCTCTAAGATACAAGGAACACCGTCGAGCGCCAAGTGGAACGCAGCACCGCCAAGCACAACACCAACAAACACCCCATGGTGTTTGAACCCGATGACCTTGTGTGGCTACATCTCCGGAATGAACGCTTTCCCAATGAGCACAATTCCAAGCTCCTACATCGTGCCAATGGCCCATTCAAGGTGTTGGAGCGCTACAACAACAATGCCTACAAGATCGACATTCCACACTACAAGTACAACATGAGCGACACCTTCATTGTCGCGACCTCTCCCATTTCCATGGTGATGAAGATCTTGATCCGAGGTCGGATCCCTCACAAGGAGGGGGAGATGATGTGGAGCATCCCATGAGAACCACCATGGATCCATCACCAACACCTCAATCTACGAAAGGTCCCATGATGAGAGCCCGTGTACATGTCATCACAGACGAGGTGACATCCCTCCTATATGATTATACCTTTGATGTTCTTGGAACGTGGATGTTACCTCAAGCAGAGACTCTCTGCATGATTAGGTACGATGGAGACGACCTAGGGAATGCTCGGAGTGAAGGCCAAGTCACTAAGAAGATGGATCCGAAGGCATGCGGACAAGAGGACCAAAGGAAGGCCAAGTCACCTCCTAGGCCCCGGACATCCGACCCCTAGCCCGGACATTTGGCACCTAGGGACTCCCACAGCGCCCAAGTAGAGCTACATGCGCCGGACATCCGGCCTCGCCCTGGAGATCCGGCACTACCCCAGAAATCTGGCCCCGACCCCGGATATCTGGCATGCCCATGGCCTGTTCTTGTGGAAACCACCCACTCCAGCCCGGACATCCGGGCCCCGAGCCCGGACATCCGCCCCCCCACTGAAGCCCCAGACATCCGGCCCCTATGTGGGCAGATTCGGGCCCAAAGGGCCATGTACCCTCTCCCTCGCCCTTTTCTCCCTAGCACTATATAAGGACCTCCTCCCTCTCTCTCGGGTTAGTTAATGTTTGCTCTTGAGCTTAGCTCCATTACTTGACTCTCTTGAGGGGATTGCCCTCCTATGGGAGTAGATCCAAGTGATGCCAAGGCCCCTCTAGAGGGAAGATCCCCCATGGATTCAAGGCCCCTCCTCCGGAGTGGGAGATCGCGTACCGCTACTTGTATCGTTGGTTGATTTGGGATCTTGTTCCTCTTGTGTCTTTATGGATCTAGTGTGTGTGTGATTGAGTTTGCTTTTGAGTGTTTCCTCTCGTTCTTACCTGTGTTCTTCATGTTTCCCCCTCCAATACGTGAAAGATCGAACACCACAAGTCTTTCCCCATATCAGCAAGCTTCAAAGCATATAACCTCCAGCTTCTCATCTTGCACTTGGACTCCTCGAACTCGATGAACATCATCACTTGATGTCATCCTCACATAGGCCACTCGAAGTATCTCTTTTGATACAAGACCATGAGAAACACCTAACCCATATAGACATAGCAAACACATAGTATGGGTTAATGCACAAAACGTAATTCAAAATTACTTACCATACGATTAGATCACTTGATCCCACGCGGTACATTATTTGCGCTTGTGTGTTGACCATCTACATACACTCTTTGAGCTTCATCTTGGTCAACCAACATCTTTACTTCAAGATCTATATTGGTTTCTTGAAAGCCATAATGAACTCTTCATTTTACTTCATTGCTTGAAGACTATATCATCAAAGCTCTTTCATGACCATATCAAGATTCACCATGAACATCATATTGGTCATCACTTGCTATTTTAAATGCCTCATCACAAACACTTGAGAGACACGATGAATTCTTCACTCTAGTTCCTTTCTTCAAGATATGATCAACCAAAATCCAACACATGAGCTTGATACGTCGCCATTGTATCTACTTTTCCTAACACTTTTGCTCTTTTTTTAGACTCTAATTTGCATGATTTGAATGAAACTAACCGGGATTGACGCTATTTTCAGCAGAACTGCCATGGCATTGTTTTTGTGCAGAAAAAAAATTTCTCGGAACGGAACGAAACTTTTTGGAGAATTATTTCAGAATATTTGAGAATTATTGGAGCCAAAAACAACCGGAGGGGGTGCCCTGGTTGGGCAAGATACACCAGGGCGCGCCAGCCTCCCCTAGCGTGGCCTGGTGGGACGTGCTCACCTCATGGGCCCACCGACCCTAATTCCAGCGCTATAAAATCCTATTTTCTAGAAAAAATAAAGGAGAAAGTGTCATCACGTTTCACGATACAGAGCTGCCGTCACCTCCTATTCTTCATCGGGAGGCTAGATCTGGAGTCCGTTTGGGGCCCCGGAGAGGGGAATCTTCGGTCTTCATCATCATCAACACTCCTTCATCACCAATTCCATGATGCTCCCCACTGGGAGTGAGTAATTCCTCCGTAGGCTTGCTGGTTGGTGAGGGGTTGTATGAGATTCAGCATGTAATCGATTTAGTTTTGTTAGGGCTTGATCCCTAGTATCCACTATGTTCTAAGATTGATGTTGCTATGACTTTACCATGCTTAATGCTTGTCACTAGGGCCTGAGTGCCATGATTTCATATCTGAACCTTTTATGTTATCATCATTATATCTATGTTCCTGATCCTATCTTTCCAAGTCATATGCACCTATCACGTGTTATGATCTATCAACCCCATAGTGACAATATTTGGGATACTTCACGGTGATGACCATAGTTTGAGGACTTCATGTATTCACTATTTGGTAATGCTTTGTTCCAGTAGTCTATTAAAAGGAGGCCTTAATACCCCTTAGTTTCCTTATGGAGCCTGCTGCCATGGGAGGGTAGGACAAAACATGTCATGCAAGTTCTTTTCCATAAGCACGTATGACTATATAAGGAATACATGCGAACATTACATTGACGAACCGGAGCTAGTTCTGTGTCGCCCTAGGTTATAACTGTTATATAATGAATATCATCCAACGAATACACATATCCAGTGCCTACGAGTTTTCCACTCATTTTCTTGCTAAGTTACTATGGTTGTTTTTACTATTGCACTTGCTACAAAATCACTACTGCTATTGTTACTGCTACTGTCGCTATTACCACTGCTATCAAAACTATCATACTACTGTGCTACTGATCATTTTGCTGCAGATAGTTTTCTCCAGGTGTGGTTGAATTGACAACTCAACTGCTAATACTCTCAAATATTCTGTGGCTCCCCTTGTGACGAATCTATAAATTTGGGTTAAATACTCTACCCTCAAAAACTGTTGCGATCCCCTATACTTGTGGGTTATCAAGACCTTTTTCTGGCGCCGTTGCCGGGGAGCATAGCTATATTAGTTGAGTCACTTGGGATTTATATCAATTGATCACTGTAAAGAATCTGAAGGATACTAAAACCAAGATTTTTCCCTCTGTGACGAGGGGAGGTAAGGAATTGCCATCACACTCTGCACTTGATTCACCTTCGGTTATGAGTAAGTTTGCACCACCACCACATGTTATTAATACTGATATTGATGATGTTACTTCTGCTATGAATGATGCTTACGATGATACTAGTACCATGCTTGATGATAATGTGCCATTAGGTGAATTTCTTGATGAACAAATTGTAGAGCTAGAGAGAATGAAATCATTGAAAGTGACGAAACTGCTGAAACTAATGAGATCTTTGAAACTGGTTATTATGAAACACCTAATAGGCTTAGCTCTCCTATATTTCAAATGCCTAAGATACCTGAAGGTTATGATTTGGATGGAGAAATCGCTAGAGAGATTCTTGCTTGTAAGGATAGAGATGAACTTAAGAAACTATTATGCAAGTATAAGGAAAAGACTTTGAATGCTAAAATGAAATGTGTTCCTAAGTTTGCTACTTCACGTATCTTTGTTACCGACAAGGATTATGAATTCTCTATCGACCCAGAGTTAATCACTTTGGTTGAATCTGATCCTTTTCATGGCTATGAAACTGAAACTGTTGTGGCACATCTTACTAAGCTAAATGATATAGCCACCATATTTGCTCATGATGAGAAGATTCGCTACTATTATATTCTCAAATTATTTCCATTCTCATTAAATGGTGATGCTAAGTATGGTACAATGCTCTCACTCCTGGTTGTGTGCGTAGCCCCCAGGATATGATTCATTACTTCTCTGAAAAATATTTTCCTGCTCATAAGAAACAAGCTACCTTATAGGAAATATTTAACTTTGTGCAAATTGAAGAAGAGATTCTCCCACAAGCTTGGGGGAGTCTTCTCCAATTTCTTAATTCTTTGCATGGTCACACTCTCAAGAAAAATGAAATACTTGATATGTTCTATAATGGACTAACTAATGCTTCTAGGGACTTCCTAGATAGTTGTGTTCGTTCTGTTTTCAGGGAACGGAGTGTTGAACAAGCTGAGGAACTATTGAATAATATATTGAAGAATTATGATGATTGAACTATCCTTAAACCACCAATTGAACCCACTCCGAAGAAGTGGGGTATGTTATTTCTCAGTCCTGAAGATATGCAAGAGGCAACGAAATGTATGAAGGAAAAGGGTATTAAAGCTGAGGATGTTAAGAATTTACCAGCTATTGAAGAAATACACGGACTCAACACACCACCACCTCCACACATGGTAGAGGTAAATTCTTTATTAAAGTTTGATGAAGGTGACATTCCTTACAATAAACATCCTAGTCAATGCTTATATGAGTTTGATAACTACATTAGGAAACAAGATCACTTCAATGCAAATGTTCCGAAACAATTGAAATATTCCGATATGATTGCCCGCTTGAGTGACTTGTTATTTACAATTAGTAATGATGTTAGAGGTGTAGGAAAATATGCCTCTATGGTTCAAACTCAGTTAGAACAAGTTGCTAAATCTCAAAAATAATTGCTTGATGAAATGAATAATAATATGAATTATCATGATATTAGAGTAGTGACTAGAGGAGGTAGAATGACCCAAGAACCTCTTTATCCTGAAGGTCATCCTGAAAGAATTGACCAAGACTAGCAAGGAATTAATACCGATACACCTAGCCCTTGTAAGAAGAAAAAGAAAAAGAAAAATGATAGGACTATGCATGCCTCTAGTGAACCTGAGATAGAAAAACCTCTTGCTGATAATAATGATGTCTCTATTTCTGATGTTGAAACTCGATCTGGTAGTGATGCTGTAGTGATGTTCATTAGTATACCCAACCTAGTAATGATAAAGAGTCAGATAATGATGTCGAAATAGAACCTGTTATTGATCTTGATAACCCACAACCTAAAATAAATAGTATGATAAAAAAGACTTTGTGGCTATAAAATATGGTAAAGAAAGAGAGCCATGGGCTCATAAACCCATGCCTTTTCCACCTAAACCATCCAAGAAAAAGGATTATAAAGAATTTGAACGCTTTGCTGAAATGATTAGGCCAGTCTTTTTGCCTACCCGTTTAAATGATATCTTAAAGATGCCTCCTTATGCTAAATACATGAAAGACATCGTCACTAATAATAGAAAGATACCTGAAGTTGAAATATCCACCATGCTTGCTAATTATTCTTTTAAGGATGGAGTACCTAAGAAACTTGGAGATCCTGGAATACCAACTATACCTTGCTCCATTAAGAGAAATTATGTCAAAACTGCTTTATTTGATTTAGGTGCTGGTGTTAGTGTTATGCCTTTGCCTTTATATAAAAGACTTGATTTGAATATTCTCACACCTACTAAAATATCATTGCAAATGGATAACAAATCAACTGCCATACCTATCGGTATTTCTAAGAATGTGCCCATTGTTGTTGCAAATGTTACTATCTTAACGGACTTTGTTATTCCTTAGAGGCCCGAGGATGACAACATGTCGATTATCCTTGGTAGACCCTTTTTGAATATTGCAGGGGCTGTTATTTATTGCAATAAAAGCAAAGTCACTTTTCATATCAATGGTAATGAGCATACCGTGCACTTTTCGAAGAAGCAATTCCAAGTGAATGGTGTTAATGTTATTGAAAATTCTCCGACACTCGCTATTGAAAGCTTTCATCTACCTCTACCTACTGCCAAAAAGAAATATGATATACTTATTGTTGGGGACATGCATGTCCCCATTGAGGTAACCTAGTATATTACAAAAGTTCTTCGGTTTCATGCTAATTGAAAGTGGTTGTTAGTAAGACTTGATCAAGCTTATTAATGAATCATTTTTGAGAGGTATGCACTTGATGAATTAAGTAGACACAACTCTCTGTATCCACCTTTTATTTTATTTTTTTTCTTTCTTAAATAAAATAAAATGCCAAGTTTATCTTGTTTTTTGATTTATCCATGCAACAAAAAACGACCCGAAAATAAAAGTTCTCAGAATGTCCTGAAAATTTAACACGATTTTTCCTGAATATTTCTGAATTTTTGGTACAAATAACACCAGAGGGGGGTGCACCTGGTGCCCATGAGACACCAAGGCGCGCCAGCCACCCTTAGCGCGGCCTGGTGGGTGGTGGGCCCCATGTGGGTCCCCTCACTTATTCCGTTAGTACATGTCATATCCCACCTCCTGAAAAAATCACCATTGCTCTCTCCCTGGTGTTCTTGCTATAGAACTGGTGGATTTCGATCTCTTTGCTCGAAGCCCCATTTTCGAAACTGTTTTAGGGGATTGCTTCTTGGTATGTAACTCCCCCATTGATCCAATTAGTTTTTTGATTTAGTGGTTTATTTTCAAAATAATTATCTACTCTTGGTGCTACTGTAGATGAGCTTGCATGTTGAATTCTTAGAGCTCTAAGTAGTTTGAATGCTTGATATGGTCTCTAGGCATCTCTTATGAGTAGTTACTATCAATCTCATGAAGCTTAGTTGACAAAAAATTGTGGACTAAAATTTTCAGAATTTTATTTGTAGAAATAAGATGAATTTCTTTAGGAAGTACTCCTCCAATAGGAATGCTATAGGAGTCATTGGGGAATCGTCTGACGGCGACCTCAACACTCTGAGGAAGGCGGAAGTGTGTCCGTGCGAATTGGTACATACTCACTTTATGGAGGAGGCCGACTGTCATCAAGAATTTTCCCAATTCGTTGCAAATGATGGGCTTAGCAACTTCCTATTTTCAGAGTTGAAACCTGTGATGTTATCCCGTGGCCTGCACCTACCATGTTTGATTCTATTGCCAGGAACGGATACATGATTATGCCAGATGACATTACCGCGTACCGGAACCACCTAACAGAGGATGAGGAAGAACCCTAGGAGTGGGATGCTCAGGTGCTAGCTCCACCTCGCATCGACTTAGACTATTGTCCAGGCTACGGATGGTGATTACCAAGCTAGGCCAAAACCCTAAGCTTGGGGGAGTACATATTTCCACCGACATTACATTCATGTTCACACATTTCATGTCAGTTATCGGTGTCCATACTTTTTCATTGTATTATCCATGCTAGATTTATTTTCTTGCCTTCTTATTGTGTGTTTGAAAAACTTTGAGAAAATCCAAAAATATTTCTGGCTTCTTCTCAGTTTTTCTTTTTAGTTTATTTGGTGTATTAAAAGAATTCCCAAAAATATTTCTTGTTTCTTCTTTTATTTGTTGGGAACTTTCCGGTGTAAGTGGTTTTTCTCATTTTGGTTTTTCCTTCTTTAATTTGTTTTCTTCAAGAAAAACTAAAAACTCCAAAAATATTTCAGTGTGTTTCTCTGAAATTCTCTTCCTTTTATTGAGTCGTACCGAGGAGAAGACCATGATGAAAATTTGAGTGGCTCACATATGCATTACTATTGATTGAACAAAGAGCCCATATTACTTTGTGTTCCCCTCTTGAATAAAATGCTTGTAGATTCCAGCTTAGTCCATGACACTCTTGTACTATTATTATTTTCATAGTATTTGATCGTGCAAGTGAAAGGCAATAATGACAATATTTGATGAAGTGACTATGGCAGAGAAAAGCGGGTATGAACTCAACTTGTTTTTGTTTTTGTAAATATGTTTAACCTAGTATCCATGATTCAACATGTTATGATTGAACATGTTTGCAATGACAATTAGAGATTATAGTTTCTCATGCCATGCTCAAGAAAAATGAAAACTTCACGGTGATGACCATATTTTGAAGAGTTCATGTATTCACCATGTGTTAATGCTTTGTTCCAGTACACTATTGAAAGGTTGCCTTAATATCCCTTAGTTTCCTTATGGACCTCGCTACCATGAGAGGGTAGGACAAAAGATTTCATGCAAGTTCTTTTCCATAAGCAAGTATGACTATATACGGAATACATGCCTACATTACATTGACGAACTAGAGCTAGTTCTATGTCACCCTAGGTTATAACTGTTATATGATGAATATCATGCAATGAATACACCAATCCAGTGCCTACGAGTTTTCCACTTATTGTTCTTGCTAAGTTACTATGGCTTCTATTACTGTTGCACTTGCTACAAAATCACTACTGCTATTGTTACCGCTCCTGTCACTGTTACCACTTCTATCAAAAGTATCATACTACTATGCTACTGATCATTTTGCTGTAGATATTTATCTCCAGATGTTTTTGTGAACATTTTAATATCTTATTTGAATTTTTCTGAGTTAGTATGAATATTTTATGAAGTTTTCAAAGTGAATGTCAAACGGTCAAAGGGCAAAAGCATAAGCGAAACAAAGTGGTTTGGGCGAGAACGAGTGTTTTCAGAAACTGGGGGTAAACATGTCGAGTGTGACCTAGTTAGGGGCATAAATTCAATTATACCTTACCAAAACCACACCTAGGGTCTATATGCCTTTTCAGTCTCCCCCATTTTGGTATTAACGACAATCTCAACAGGAGGGTTCATGTAATGAATCTCAATAGAAGTATCAATTTATCCAAGAATAAACTGAATACTTGAGGTGGTTTTGATAGCCTCAAATATCAAAAAGATAGGTGATGCTATCAAAACCGACTATACTAGCATCACAATACTACACAAGAATTTGATGCTAGTAGAACCACACTATATAGAGCAAACTCCCCCACAACATACGCATGTGTGAATGAACTTGAATTTCATTACACATATTATATGACATAACCTTGGCGGAGTTTTCTCTATATACAAGCAACAAGCATACACAACAATTGTAGATATGCAAGAATGACAAGAACCAACCCATTTCTCCTAAACCCTCTAAACTTCTCCCGCATTGGCATCAAATGCCAAAATGGAAGAAACGTGGAAGGCCAATATAGTATGAGTTCCTCCTTAATTTGTGCATTTCTCATATGTGAGTGGAATCAAATGCACATACCCATTTATGAATAGATGGAGGATCTCAAACTACATTGGGGATCCATGGAATGAAACAAGCAGATAAACCATGAGATTTTTTTTCCAAAAACTCATGAGTGCAAAGATATAAGAAATACAAACAAGCACTCACTTCTTATACTCTTACCAGATCCATCAAAGAATCAAAGAAGAGACAATCCCAAGGACCGGTTGTAAAAAAAGGTATCAAAGAGGGATATACACCTTCTAATATGTATAAGTTTCTCAAGTGGCCAATAATCATCAAGATGAGCATCCACAAAGAAACTTCCACACACAAAAAGATACAAAAATAATAACAATATGATATCCACGAATGAATCCATCATTATACAAACTTGATCTTAGCATAAGAGCTTTGACACATGGCACATGGCACATGGCGCAAATTGATCTTATTTGAGTAAACATGAATTACTAAGCAAGGTAGAAAATACCAAAGCGAAAAGGAGTATTTTTGCAATTTTGTCAATATTGCACATAAGAGAACATTGAGCATTTGACATGCAACAAATTTTTTAATCGACATATTTGGGATACATGAACCATGAGCATGGTTTTATAGGTCCCCATGATATTCTTTTTCTCAAATGTCTAATAGATGCAATAAAAGAGGTTCAAGATTTACAAACTTAGCAAGTACTAAGCATGCCACGATGCAACATATACAATTTTGACTCTAATTCAAATGAATGCATGGTGTAAGTACTTGTTACCGAGGCATCACTTGTTTAAGGGGCCCTTCATCTAGCTCGAGAACATGAGGGACTTGGTCTTGATCCTGGATAGTGACATGATCTACCGTAGCATCTCACTCTTGCATTGGGGGTGATGACTTCCCTTGTGGTGGATCCGCAAGAGGGGCTCTTACTCCTTCTTCTACACGGACACGAGGTTTTTCTTGTGGGAAAAATATGACCATTTGATACGTCTCCAACGTATCTATAATTTATGAAGTATTCATGCCATGTTTACATCAATTCTATATGATTTTAGTATGATTTTATTAGAACTAACCTAGATTGACACTGTTTTCAGCAGAACTACCACGATGTCGTTTTTTGCGCACAAACAAAAGGTCTCGAAATCGCCTGAAAATTTACGGTGATTTTTTATGGACCAAAAGAGACCCCCGAAGCATTGGAGTTGGGCTATAAGAGCCACGAGGAGGTCACAAGCCAGGAGGGCCCGACCCCCCCTTGTCGTGCCTGCGTGGCTTGTCGTCTCCTCGTGGCCCCCTTGACGTGAGATCGACGCCAAAATTCCTATAAATACAAAAACCTCCAAAAATAAACCTAGATTGGGAGTTACGCCGCGGCAAACCTCCAGAACCATGAAAAACCTATCTTGGCCCTCTCCGGCAGCTTGTCGAAGGGGGTCACCATCACCGGAGGCTATCTTCATCATACCGTAGGGGCCATCAACACCATGGAGGCCAAGGACGAGAGGGAGACCCTCTCCCCACTGAGGGGGAGGCCATGGAGGAGGAAGCACTAGGGGCTGAACCTCTCCCCCTCTCTCCCAGTGGAGTCGGAGTGCCACCGGGGGAACCATCGCCGTGGTGATTGTCTTCATCAACATCACCTTCTTCATCACCATCCTCATCTCCTTTTAGCGGTCCAGTCTCCTGCACCCCGCTGTAATCCCCTACTTGAACATGGTGCTTTATGCCACATATTATGATCCAATGATGTGTTGCCATCCTATGATGTTTTGAGTAGATTTGTTTTGTCCTTTGGGTTGATTGATGATCTAGATTGGTTGGGTTGTATGTTTATTTTGGTGAAGTCCTATGGTGCCTTCTATGCTGCGCACACATGAAGGATTTCCACTGTAGGGTGTTGCAATACGTTCATGATTTGCTTATAGTGGGTTGCTTGAGTGACAGAAGCATAAACCCGAGTAAGGGGGTTGTTGCGTATGGGATAAAGGGGACTTGATGCTTTAATGCTATGGTTGGGTTTTACCTTAATGATCTTTAGTAGTTGCGGATGCTTGCTAGAGTTCCAATCATAAGTGCATATGATCCAAGTAGAGAAAGTATGTTAGCTTATGCCTCTCCCTCATATATAATTGCAATACTGATTTCCGATCTTGTTAACAATTGCCTAGGATAATTCCGCACACCGACCCATCATTTTTCCACACTCAATATTTCTAATATATTGTAATATTATGATAACAGCACCTAGTTTTATATTTTAGTTCTCCATTATATTGCAAAGCTATCCTCTTCATACCCACAACGTAGTTTTATGTCTCGTTTCTAGTTGGAAGCAAGTGTTCGGTGTACGTAGAGTCGTATCAGTGGCAGATAGGACTAGAGAGAATATTGATCTTACCTTTATCGCCTTGTGGGTTCGACGCTCCATACTTATCACCTCCACCTTTGGAAATTGCTACGATGATTCCTTGCACTTGGGGACTATCAAGCTCTTTTCTGGCACCGTTGCCGGGGAACAATAGTGTGGGGTTGATATTCTCGTTTGTGCTTGTTTGCTTTCTTCACTAAGTAGATTTTCCCCTTTTTTACTTTATTTAGTTTTGGGTTAAACAAAAAAAATTAAATAATTAAAAATACAAAAAGAGTTACTTGCCCCTTATTCCTAAGAATATTTTCAAAAAGAGAAGTGATTGGAAGGTTGTGCATTGGAGAACTGAGGGTCGACCTTGAACACTTGTGTTCATGCTCATGGAAACAATGTAGAAATTTTCATGGAAGCTTCTGAAAAATAATTATCCCCTTGTATATATCCATTGTATTATAAAAATAACATGCCTAGATTTTCTTTTATGATGATTAGATTGCTTGTTTGGTGTGTGTAGTGGAAAAACAGAAACTTTGGCTGTAGTGCGTGAATTTACATGTTTTACTGGAACGTCGAAAGTTTCTCAAATTTTTACACGGTACTGATATGAAAATGTTTTAATTTTTCCTAAATGTTAAGAATTTTTGGAGTTACATAAGTGTACGAAGTTTGTAGATTGCTACAGACTGTCCTGTTTTTGACAGATTTTGTTTTCTATGCATTGCTCTCTTATTTTGATGAATCTATGGGTTGTATGGGGGGTATGAACCATGGTGAAGTTGGAATACAGTATAAATAATGCTAATATGAAATTGGAATGAGTTCACAACAGTACCTAGAGTAGTATTTTGCTTTATTATACTAACGGATCTCACGAGGGTTTTGTTTGAATGAAGTGTTCGAAGATCAAGGAGGTATCGATATAAGAAGAATACGGAGAGACAAGAGTTCAAGATTGGGGATTCCCAAGTCACCCCAAGTAAATATTTCATGGATATACAAGAATCTAAGCTTGGGGGTTCCTCGGAAGGCATCCCATCTCTATTCTTCAACAATTATCGGTATACCTCGGTTTTTGTTTTGTTCACAGGATATGCGTCTTTAGTGTTTGACTTTTCCTTTATGCACCCTTCTAGTATGAGTTAGTCGTCCATTGATTTGTAGAATGCTTCATGCACTTCACTTGAATATTTTGGGTATGGATTTATAGAATGATCTATGACCTTCACTTATATCTTTTAGAGTATGAATAAAATTATCATCGTAATTTGGCTTTGAAGAGTATCATTAAAATGTCATGCCTAGCTAAAAAGGCATTAAAGAAAAGCGCTTGTTGGGAGACAAACCAACACTTTTACTTTTTTTTTGATGTGTTCACATAATCAAGATACTGTAGAAATCATGTTTTGTGCCTTTTATTCCAATAAAGTGCCAAGTAAAGCCTTTGGGATAGTGTGGATATTTGCTTGTTCGATTCTGTGCAAAAACAGAAAGTTTTGCGTCCAGTATATGAATTTTATGATTTTACTAGAGAGTAAAAAATTCTAAAATTTTTACACAACATTTCTATGAAAATTATGTGATATGTCCTAATTTTTAAGAATTTTTAGAGTTTGTGAAGTTTGTTGGTCATTAAGATCTTTACAGACTGTTTTGTTTTTGACAGATTCTGTTTTGCATGCATAGTTTGCTTGTTTCAAGTGTTCCTATAGCTTATACTGAGTAATATAAATTATGGGAATGATAGATTAAAGCAGGTATCATGTGGGAACAATTATGAATCTTGTCTTGACAGTACCTAAGTGAATGATTTATCTTTATTACACTACCCTTCTCACGAAGTTCCGTTAAGTTTTGTGTGATTAAAGTTTGCAAGTTTTGGGTGAGACACCGATATGAGGGGAATAAGGAGTGACAAGTGCCCAAGATTGGGGATTACCAAGTCACCCCAAGGTAATATTCAAGGAATACTCAAGCGTCTAAGCTTGGGGATGCCCCGGAAGGCATCCCCTCTTTCGTCTTCAACACTATCGGTATATCTTACTTGGAGCTATATTTTATTTCATCACATAAGACGAGTTTTGCTTGGATCGTCATTTTATTTTGTTGTTCCATGTTAGGTGTTATTTATAATCTTGTTTTTCAATAAAAAGTTCCAATAATTGCCTTAGGATGCTTGCATTGCATGTTTGATGCGTGTTGTACAAAAAAACAGAAACTTTTGCTATAGTGTTTGAATTTTCTTATTTTACTGGAACATGTAAAGTTTCTGAAAGTTTACACAGTGTTGACATATAAATTCCTTAGCATGTCCTAAATTTTCATATTTTTTAGAGTTACAGAGGTACACTAGTTTAATAAATTTCTACAGACTGTTCTGTTTAGACAGATTGTAGTCATAGTTTTGTTATCTACTTATGCTATAGTTTCCATAGGCTATATTGGTAGATATAAATTGTGGAAATGATTTTATAGAGTACTTAATGTTTGAAAATTATTGTGCAACCTGTCTTGGCAGTACATGAAGTGTTGATTTGTTCTCATGTGTACTAACCTATCTCACGAGTTCTTTTTGAGTTTTGCGTGGATGAAGTTTTTGAGAATAGGTGAAACCGGGATATGAGAGGATTGAACAAGATACGAAAGCTCAATCTTGGGGATGCCCAAAGCACCCCAAGAAAATATTTCAAGAACTCTCAAGTATCTAAGCTAGGGGATGCTAGGCATCTCACCTCTCTTCATCCACAATTAGCGGTTAGGCTATGTTGAGCCTAAATTTTTATTCGTTCACATGATGCCTTTTATTCTTGGAGTGCAATTTTTATTTTGTTTTTTATGTTTGAATAAAATCTTTGGATCTGAAATTATTAGATGAGAGTGTCCTCACTAGTTATTTAATTGTTGGCTACTCATTGATCTTCACTTATATCATTTTGGAGTAGTTTGTCATTCACTCTCGTGCTTCACTTATATCCTATGAGCAAATGGTTGAATGAATTGAGTATCATAAATCCGAAATTAAATATGCTTAATAAACTTACCCCATGGGGAGTAATGACTTCACACATAATAAGTATACGTGGCACTATAGGAATCAGACAATTTGCCGTCTACCATCCCGGACGGCAAAGGCTTTGCCGTCCGCCAGCAGACGGCCAACCGTCCGGCTGAATAAGCCACGGTAAAGGGCGCTTTGCCGTCCGCTGGCGAACGGCAAAGACCTTGTGGCAACTTAGCTCCGTTAGGGGGCTTAATGGCGTGCTTTGCCGTCCGCTGGCAGACGACAAAGACCTTAGGTCTTTGCCATCTGCCAGCGGATGGCAACACACCTTTTTTTTGCTAGCCTAGGTTGGTTCTTTGCCGTCCGCTAGCAGACGGCAAAGAACCTTAGTCTTTGCCGTATGCCAGCAGATGACAAAGAACCAACATAGGCCAGCCCCAGGTTGCATAAGTAGCTGCCACGTGGCAGCTTTGCCGTCCGCTGGCAGACGGCGAAGACCTTTGCCGTCTGCCAGCAGACGACAAAGTTGCTATATAGCCCCTATTTTTTCTGTTTTTTCTTAAAATCATTCAATTTGGAACATATATATCCAACAATATCACATATATATCCAAGGATACCAACAATAAGTTGAAACAAGCATATACCAACAATAAGTTTCAACATACAAGTCCAACATATATTAAAGTTTCCAACAACACACAATATGGTTTACAACAACATATCCATACATACGTATCCAAAACAAGTTTTCCATAAACATAAAGGTAGCAGAAGTAGAAGAGTACGGTCCATCAATGCACTCTTCCTCATCTATAGCAAATCTGCAAAGTAGGAAAGATGCTAGTTAGAAGAAGAAGAAGACTAGCTAGAAGAAAACTAAGAAAAAGAAGAAGAAAAAGAAGAAGAAGAAAAAGAAGAAGAAGAATTTATCTTCTCTTTCTTGTTCTCCTCTCCTCTCCTCTTATCCAAGGTAGTAATGCCATTTTCTAGCTAACTAAGCATATCAAGTCATTTTGGAGGAAAAAATGCTAAGTATAGATCATTTTATAGCTATCCTAGGTAGAATATATCATTTTGGAGGTAAGTAAGGTTATTATGTATTTTTGAGGAAAATAAGCTAAGTTTAGGTCATTTTGGAGCTAAACCAAGGTTATTATGCCATTTTTACCTAAGTGAGCATATTATGTCATAAATGAACTAGCTAAGCTAATTATAGATCATTATTGAGCTATCCTAGGTAGTTATGCCATTTTGTACCTAAGTGAGCTAATTATGTCATAAATGAACTAGCTAAGATAGCTATAGATCATTATTGAGCTATAGTAGGTAGTAATGCCATTTTCTAGCTAACTAAGCATATCAAGTCATTTTGGAGGAAAAAATGCTAAGTATAGGTCATTTTATATCTATCCTAGGTAGAATATACCATTTTCTAGCTAACTAAGTATATCAGGTCATTTTTGAGGAAAATAAGCTAAGTATAGGTCATTTTGGAGCTAAGTAGGTCATTTCTTAAGCTAAGTATGCATTTGTTAATGAAAACACTTGGGAAAACTTACCATCAACACGAAGGTGAAGGACCGGTAGGGTTTGGGCTAGGGTGAGACGTAGAAGGACCGGTCGGGGTTATGGCAGACGCAGTAGGATCGGTCGATGCTTGTCGGGAGGCACGTTGAACCAAAGATCATTTGCAATGTCTACTTAGCATGATGCTACTCAAATGTGAATACTAGTAACTCGTGACCATTTAAATGAAACTCACCGTGGGTGCTATAGCAATATGGGGCATCAACGGAGGGGTCTAACCATTGTTCTAGCACACGGTCTGCACATTTTGTTTTCACGAGTCATTCATATTAGTTAGTGATGAAACGAACATTACGTGCATGATTTGGCTAATATGTAGGAGAAACTTACCACGAGGAGCTCGTATAGGGCCCGGTGAGATGCGTCGTTCCGGTTCCTCTCCTCCTCCAACAGCCTAGCCATCCTCTCCTCCATGTCCCTCTCCCTCTGCGCCGCCTGCCTGTTTGCCTCCGCGAGAAGCACCTGGGCCCTAGACTCAATGGCGAGCTCCATTGGCTCTGGACGAGGCATTATCTCAGGATCAGAGCTCGTCTGGCACTTCTTGATCTCCGGGAGAGTTCTAGGACAACATATCAGTCCATCCCCAATGGCTATCGAGCCATAGGGCCTCCCACCACCAGATATCATCACGAGCTCTGGATCAGAAGGACTCTGGCTCGGGTTGAAGTCCTCCCCTTTCCTCGCCTTCCCAAAATCTCTATACCTCACGAGCTTGTTGTGGGAGGAGATGTTGCTGAAGCTCTCTGGATGATCGAGGTCATCCTCTGAGAATGCCTTGGCCTTCTTGTACGAGGCAGTATGGGCCATGGTATAGAGGTCGAACAGAGGTGGCACCTCCTTCTTGTTTTCTCGCGCCTAAAAGAGGTGAACAAAATATTAGTTAAGGGCTCAAGCTAGCATAAAGAATGAAATTGCATGAATCATGAAGCAAACCACATACCCAGTTATCCCCGTACTCAAACAGGTTGGAGCTCCCTTGATGGTGTGGCACACCTCTCATTTGGGCACGCTTCTCCTTGGCCTTGTTGTGTTTGGCTTGCCATTCGAGAGAGCACCACTCATCCACCAATGCCTCCCAACGGTCCATCCTATCCGCACACCATCTCGGGGGCACCTAAGTTAGACAAGAGAAATTTTAGTGCAACGCCTATGAATCAAATCAAAGAAACTAAGTACAAGGCCTTAAGAATAGATAATTACCTTCATAAACTTCTCCTTACTCAAATAATTTTTGCGGCACTTCTTCTTGGCCCTCTTAATGTTACTCGAGGCGTAGTAGTCTCGAATAGCCTGCACCCGAGCCTCGTGCTGTAAGTTCTAAAGTAGGCGCTTGTACTTGGCTTCGAGAACAACAACCACTCTCGCCTCGTCTTCCTCAAGACACCTGTAGAAGGTCTGCAGTCAAACAAGACAACACATTAGACACTAATTAGTACAATCACTAGGTGTTGTTGATTTTTAATTCTGTAAAGGAGAAATTACCCAAAAGCGACGGATCACAATGTCAGCCACCGTCTCATACAAGACACCGTCGACCATCTCCTCCGGCGGGGCCGGGGCAGCCTTGTACAGCTCCCAGGTCAGTGCTACCTGTGGAGCCTCACCCTCACCGGGCAACTGGACCTTCCCCAGGAAGTGGTGCCGGAGAAGCACACCAAGGACCTGGTTGGGCCTATGGACACCATGCTCGTATATCGAACCCCTGCAGTATGATAAGGCCAACACATTAGGTATTAATTTGAAGAAACATGAAGGCAAAAGGTTAAAAAAGAGTAAATGCACTTACTTCTCCGCATTAGGCGCAATCAACCACCTCTGCTCGCAGGTCGTCGGCACGGGAGGCAGCTTTGTACAACCACGCTGGTAGACCTTCTTGCCCTCCTCAACCAGCTCACCCTCGCTATAGGTGTCCTCAGACAAGTAATTGTCCTTGCCACCATCAGCATGGCCACTAGCCTTCGGAGTCACGTGGTACAAAGACTCTGGGACCTGAGTCTCCTGGGACGAAGACTCTGGGACCGGAGTTTCCTGGGACGAAGGCTCGGTGACCCGAGGCTCGTCGACCCGAGGCTCGTGGACCGGAGTCCGAGATGGGTCCAAGTCAGACGGGTCCACCTGAGACGGAGCAGTCCGGTGGTCAGGAGAATCAGCTGGGGGTGGCGGCGAGGAAGGCGCAACAGCCTTCCAACCTCTAGCACCTCTCTTCGTCTTCCCCTGACCTCTCCCGGTCGAAGAAGAAGCGCCCACCGGTGTCTGCATGCTGTGTACCAGCGCTCTCCGTAGTTGCTAGGGTGGAATAATAGCACCCCTCCCAGCACGCGTCAAGGAAGGAGGCTCAGAGCGCTCTCGACCCCTGCCCACCATCTGTCAACACCTGCAATATAAAAGAGTGAACGAAATTAGTTCAACATAAAAAAATTGAACACCTAATAACATGAACTAATTAATAATATATATGTACATAATAATAATTGAATACCTCACATTACTAATATTAATCTTCATCATCTATATATGCTCCGGGATCAATAAATGCATAATCATCATCACTATCACTAATGAAGTGCTCATCAACATCATCAATAAATGCATCAACATGTGGTAGGCCTATATGTAATCGGTCAAGCATTGTCAAGTCATCCGTAGCAGTAAACTCTTCTTCTTCCGTCTCTTCTTGTTCCTGCTCAGGGGTGAAGTCGGGTTCACTGTCGCTGTCAACCTCAATGTTCTGGGGTGAAGTAGAGCGGTTCTTGAAGCATTTTTTGGAAACACTTGTTTCTTGGAAGAATTCTCCTTCATATGTGTCTGGGTTAATGTGAGGTTCATAATCATCTTCATTGAGGGGAGGTGGTCTAAAATGTGGTGGCACATCATAAACGACATCCCAACCTTTCAAATTTGGATCCGTTTGGCAGGCCCACGGTAGATAGAAAACTTGGGTCGCCTGTTGAGCCGTAATATAGTTATCGGGAACATCTAAATGCGTGCTTTGTTTGATTTCGACTAGGCCTATATGTTCATGAGTCCTTCTAGTCTCCTTCGGCTGGAACTAATAACATTTGAAGACTATGATGTTTGGTGGGTTTTTACTAGAGAATGTAAGTTCATAAATTGCTTCAACTCTTCCATAATACTTGACCCCTCCTTCGCCGACAGCGGAAACACAACAATTTGTAGAATTTTGGTCGGCCATAGATAGCTCTTTGCCAAAAGTACGAAAGCGATACCCATTGATGTCGTATTTGTCAAATGAACAGACCTTAAAGTCAAAACCATTAGCGACTTGTCTCAATTCGGAGTCCGTAGACTCTGCATTAGCCTACAAGTTTAATACCAAGGGATTGTTGCATTAACCGCAAACTAGGTGAAGAAATGAAATCGTCTAATTAATGGAAATTACTGTTTGCTTGAACCAAGAGATGAAACCGGGATATCCGCCTCCATGCTTTGCCAGAAGCTCATACTCTTCGATGGAATCCTTTTGGATCACCGCTCCATCCGAGAATTTGGCGACATATCGACTATATCACATATCCGGGAATAAGAGCATTTCAAAGGAATTAGAAGTTGTGAAACAATGTACCGAGAACTTACTCGATGTACGGCCACATTTCTGTTAGGTTGTTGAATATATACAACGAATGGGTCCGCCATTCTTCGACATCCAACCCTATTAATTTCAAAGCACCGGCTAGTGCGAGCTTCCCTTTGAATAGGCTGAGGCTGGATTGACCTTTTTCACGGTCGCCATCATTCTACCGAGGCTTCGGATTATGCAAATGACGATTCTGGGCTGTATAGTGTGCTGTCACAAATCTTGCCACCTCCTCAGTAATGAATGCCTTGGCCATCGATGCTTCAACTCTATGTTTATTTCTACATTTTGCTCGAAGCGTCTTTTGCATCCTCTTAGTTGAGAAGCACCAACGATTTTGCACGGCCCCCCCAATCTTGCCTCAGTCGGGAGATGCAAAATCAAATGCTGCATTGGATTAAACAAGCCCGGTGGAAAGATCTTTTCTAACTTGCAGATCAACTCCGGCGCCAACTCTTCCAGTTCATCTAGCATGTTAGGCGATAGTTCTTTCACACAAAGAGCACGAAAGAAATAGCTCAGCTCTGCCAGTACTAGCCATTCATCCTCAGGGATAAAGCCACACGATATCACCGGCATTACCCGCTCAAGCCATATGTGCCAATCATGACTCTTGAGACCAAATATTTTCCATTTTTCAAGACTCTCTCCCCTCTTTAGATTCGCTGCATACCCATCGGGGAACATCAACTGCATTTTCACCCACAAGATCATTTCCCTCATAGCTGGCCTTCCAATATTGAACCATGCCTTTGGCTTCCTCCAGTTCTTCTTTCCTTTCGGTTGTCGAATGTTTTGTAACGGTTTATCACATAGAGCCTCCTGGTCGACTCTAGCCTTAGGATTATCCTTCGACTTTCCATCTATGCCGAACAATGTACCAAAAAGGGCCTCCGCGATATTCTTTTCAATGTGCATCACGTCGATGTTGTGTGGGCAAAGGAGGTCTTTAAAGTAAGGAAGATCCCACAAACATATCTTGTGAGTCCAGGCGTGTTCCGTATTATACCCTTTGAAATACCCTGGACGATCTGGATCCGGCTCGAGAGCGTTTATCTGATCTAGGATCTGATGGCCTATCAACGCAGGTGGTGCAATGTTTTTGACAACTCTACCTTTGATGAAATTCTTCTTGTCTTTTCTGAACTTATGGTCAGGATCCAGGAACTGTCTATGCATGTCGAAGCAAGAAAACTTGCGACCCGCCTCCAGCCAACAGAACTGAAGAGCTGCCTTGCATGTGGGGCACGGAAACCTTCCATGCACACACCAGCCAACGAATAGCACATACGCCGGTAAGCCATGCATCGAGTCCATGTACCACACATGCATTTTGAAGTTCTTTTTTGTAGCGGTGTCGTATGTCTTGATCCCATTATCCTAGGCTTCTTGCAATTCATCCTTAAGCGGTTGCATGTACACATTCATATTATTCCCCGGATATTTGGGCCCTGGAATTATCAACGTTAGGAAAATGTTCTTTATTTTCATAATCTCTCGGAGGGGGGGGAGATTGAGTGGAATGACAAATACAGGCCAAGAACTTTATTGTGCTGCCGTCATACCATACACATTGAACCCATCCGTGCTGATGGCAACTCAAGGATGCCTTGTATCTGCCGCTTTATCCTTATGTAATGCATCAAAGTGCTTCCATGCAAAAGCGTCTGAAGTGTGTCCCAACATCGGATTCCCATCTGCATCCAGTTCTGTTCTTTTGCCCAATTTATGCCACGTCATCTGTCTAGCCGTCTCTTCGACCATGAAAAGCCGTTGAAGTCTTGGTATGATTGGCAGATACCGAAGAACATTAATGGGGATTTTGGTCTGACTCTTCTCACCCATACCGTTGTCTACAAGAACATACCTGGAAGCATTGCAAATGGGGCAATAGTTCAAGCCCGCATACTCAAGCCTAAATAAGGCACATCCATTCTCACAGGCATCTATCTTTTCATAGGGCATCTTAAGCGCACATAGGATTTTGTCCGACCGGTATAGGTTTGGTGGCAATACATGGCCTTTGGGTAGAAAGCGTCCAAATATCGTCATCATCGCGTCGTAGCATTCTCTGCCCAGGTTGAACTAAGCCTTTAGAGCCATTCCTAGCGCGATGGCATCCAGCTGACAAAGCTTAGTGTGCTCGTGGAGAGGACGTTTTGAAGACTCCAACATTTCATAAAAGGCCTTTGTAGATTCCTCCATCTCATCATCCGAATCCCTAGCATCATCAAAGTCTTGCACCATGTCTTCGATCTCGGTACCATGCTCGTCGGTGCGACGGCGAACCACCTCAGCTCTCGCACGTTGGGCAGACTCACCATGAAATGTCCAGACCATATAATTAGGCGTAAAACCCCACTTCTGCAGGTGTTTGATCATTTCAAACTCTGATTTCTTCTTACAGTTGTCGCAATCGACACAAGGACACCAGGTTGTTTTCTGTCCATTTGCAAATGGCGACTCTCACAAACTCCTTGGTTTTTGTTAACCATTCACGGGTCATGTCTTTCTGACTAGTGTGACCGGTGTACATCCACCCACGATCACTCATCCTGCCTAGCTACTAGACACACACAAAATATATACATCATTCAACAAACCAGATTCATTAGTTAATAGAGTTTGTCAGCTTCATTACGTCGATGCAACCTAGACACTAGTAGGTAAAGATAGGTCCTAATCCCACCCGAGTATGTGTAGATTGGGTTCATTTTCCCATGCTCCGCTCTGGATCCAACGCACAATTTCGGCAACACCTCCCCGTTGTTCTCCTGATACACGTCTCGGCAATAAGCAGAGAGGATGTGTACCCGGAGAACAACAGGGAGGCACTAACGAAATTCTGCATCGGATCCGGAGCAGAGCATATCGGAAAATGAACCCAATCTACACATACTCGGGCTGTCCATGGATATCGTTGGACAATTCGAATGAATCACGGTTATAAATATGCTAATGAATGCATATTTATAGATGTAACCCTTTCGAACGGGAGATGCATAGTGGTCACGCATACTGATGATTGAAGACACCTATAGCTAGCAAGTTTCATCGGCATGAAGACCGGAACAAAGGAAAGGAAGGGTGCAGGAGGAGATGTCATTTGTGCTCACCCATGAATGCAGGGGCAGAGCTCGTCGAATGCACAGGGAGGTCGTGGAACACCAGACCCTCGCAGCGACAAAACAACTGCACATTCAAATCCACCTGATCAACATAAATATGGTTTTCTATACAACAAAATCGAAAAATATATGACCTAACTCATAATTCACAAATATATGACCCGTGTCGTGTCGGGGTCGGGGTGTTGGGGGTGTCGTGTCGGGGTCGGGGTGCTGTGTCGTCGTCGGGGGTGTCGTGTTGGGGTGTCGTGTCGGGGTCGGGGTGTAGGGGGTGTTGTGTCGTTGTCGGGGTGATGTGCCGTGGTCGGGGGTGCCGTGTCGGGGTGTCGGGATTGGGGTGCTGTGTCGGGGTCTCGGCGTGTCGGGGTCGGGGTGCCGTGTCGTGGTGTCGGGTTGTCTTGTCGGGGTGTCGGGGTCGGGGTCGGACTGTCGTGTCGGGGTCGGGGTGTTGTGTCGGGGTCTCGGGATGTCGGGGTCGGGGTGCCGTGTCGGGTTGTCGGGGTGTCGGGGTCGGGGTTGGGGTGTCGTGTCAGGGTCGGGGTGTCGGGGGTGTCGGATCGGGGTCGGGGTGCTGTGTCGTGGTCGGGGGTGCCGTGTCGGGGTGTCGGGGTCAGGGTGTAGGGGGTGTCGTGTTTGGATGTCGTGTCGGGGTCGGGGTGTAGGGGGTGGGGGTCGGGGTGCCATGTCAGGGTCAGGGTGTCGGGGGTGTCATGTTGGGGTCGGGGTGTCGGGGATGCCGTGTCGGGGTCGGGGTGTCAGGGGTGCCGTGTCGGGGTCGGGGTGTCGGGGTGCCGTGTCGGGGTCGGGGTGTGGGGGGTGTCATGTCGGGGTCCGGGGTGCCGTGTCATGGTGTCGGGGTGTCGTGTCTGGGGTCAGGGTGTCGGTCGTGTCGTGTCGGCGATCCTCGACCCAGTTACGTTGGCGCCGATGCACCCCTCCTCCTCTTCTTCTTATTCTCCTTCTTTTTCTTCTTTTCTCCTCCTCCTCCTCCTCCTTTTGTTCTTCTTTTACTTCTTCTCCTTCCTCTTCTTCTTCTTCTTCTTCATCTCCTTCTCCTCCTCCTCTTCTTCTTCTCTCTTCTTCTAATTACTAATAACTAAATTACAACTAACTAACTAAATTACTAACTAAGCTAATTAACTACAACTAACTACAACTAACTAAGCTAACTAAATTACAACTAACTAATTTAAGACTAACTAACTACACCTAATTAACTAACTAAATTACTATAACTACACTATTAAAAAAATGAAAAAAAGAGGGCGAGGGGGCTCACCGGAGTGGGGCAGTGGCCAGCGGGGGGGGGGGGGTCCGCGGCGGGCGGCGGTGGGGGTGAGGGGCACGGGCGATGGTGGGGGTGAGTGGCACAGGTGGCGGTGGGGGTGAGGGGCGTGGCCGGCGGCCGGCGGGGGGGGGGGGGGCGGTGGAGCGTGGGAGGCGGGGGGTGCGTGCGGCGGCCGACGGGAGGGGGGTGCGGGCGGCCGGCAGGGGGGCGCGGGCGGCAGGGGTGGGGGGCAGTGGAGGCGCGACGGGGTCCGGCGGCAGCGACGCGACGGCGAGGCAGCGGCCGACATGGGGGAACAGTGGGGGTGGGGGCTGGGAAGCGCCGGCGTGCAGGCATGCGGCTGGTCGAGGGGGAGAGACGATGGGAGATAGACGATGGGTGGGGCTAGGTTGCGCCGTTAGCTAATTAGGTATCACCTCTTTGCAGTCCGCTAGCGGACGGCAAAGAGGTGGGGTGGTGGGCCTTTACAGTACCGCCGTCAAATGGACCCCACCCACCTCTTTGCCGTCCGCTCGCTGACGGCAAATAGCTGGCAGATGGCAAAGCCCCTCTTTGCCGCCCGCCAGCTCTTTGCCGTCTGCTTTGTGCTAGCTAATGGCAAAGACACTCTTTGCCGTCTGCTAGCAGACGACAAAGAGCTGGCAGACGGCAAATTGTCTGATTCCAGTAGTGTGGTGAAATTTATTGAAAGTTAGCAAACACCGCATTGGCCACTTAAAAAATTCAAGAAAGAATATTGAAGGAAGAGAGATTTCACATATAAATATACTATCTTGGACATCTTCTATGATTGTGAGCCCCGTTGATTATTTTCAAACTTGAGAAAAATAGTTGAAGTTGGACAAGCAAGACAACTTAATGAGTTATGCTTGGGTATATTTGTATATAAGTAATATTGTTATGTGTCCTCCAACATGTGGTGCTTGCTTCCACCTCATACTAGCCAAAACTTCCGCACCAAGTAGAAATACTACTTGTGCATCCAAACACCCTTAAACCAGTTTTGCTATGAGAGTCCACTATACCTACCTATGGATTGAGTAAGATCCTTCAAGTAAGTTGTCATCTGTGCAATATGCAATAAAAATTGGTCCTAAATACGTATGATTTTTTTATTGTAAGGAAAAATAAGCGTTGTAGGAACTTGTGATGGTACAGAAATAAAAGCAACGGACTGCATAATAAAGGTTGCTATCACAAAGGGCACTACAACATGACATTCCTTTGCATTAAGGGTTTCAACATCCAAAAACAAAAAGTGCATGACAACCTCTACTTCCCTCTGCGAAGGGCCTATCTCTACTTTCTAGTACTTACCCTTACGCAAGAGTCATGGTGATCTTCACCACCTCCTATATTTCGCCTTTTTCTCCTAGCAAGCGTCATGTGTTGGGGAATGATCTAGGCATATATGGCCATTCAAATATATTTGATCATGAATTTTTATTGTTGACAATTATCTATATGATAAACAATTGGGAGGAAAAACTTCAAGCCCCTATCTTTATCTGTGTTTGACGGATGCCATTTGCTCTCAAAATATGCTTTGAGTGTTAGCAATCATGGAAGACTATATGATAGTTGAGTATGTTGAATTTGCTAAATCAAAGCTCTTACATAGACCCTTCCTGAAAATAAGATGAATTACAATTGTTTGGTGACTGAAAGCATAGTTTGTTAGTTTTCAAGAAACTTTATGGTCTATACTTTAACATGTGAATAGCTTGTTACTTCATCATGAGAAGCTTTATGAGATGAGATATTGTTTATGATACATAATGATGCTAGAAAAAGTGATTGGAATTATCATTGATCAAACTTGTGTACTTGCCAGCATTCACACTTAATAAATTATTTCTTTATCTTTACCTACTTGAGGACGAGCAGGAATTAAGCTTGGGGATGCTGATATGTCTCCAACGTATCCATAATTTATGAATTATGCCATGTTTACAACAATTCTATATGATTTTGGTATGAGTTTTTATTAGAACTAACCCAGACTGACGCTGTTTTCAGCAGAACTACCATGGTGTCGTTTTATGTGCAGAAATAAAAGTTCTCGGAATGGGCTGAAAATGAACGGTGATTTTTTATGGACCAAAAGAGACCCCCTAAGCATTGGAGTTGGGCCAGAAGAGCCACGAGGAGGTAACAAGCCAGGAGGGCGCTGCCACCCCCTGGGCATGCCTGGGTGGCTTGTCGTCTCCTTGTGGACCCCCTTGACGTGAGATCGACGCCAAAAATTCCTATAAATACAAAAACTTCCGAAAAGAAACCTAGATCGGGAGTTCCGCCGCTGCAAACCTCCAGAGCCACGAAAAATCAATCTTGGCCCTCTCCGGCACCCTGCTGGAGGGGGTCACCATCACCGGAGGCCATCTTCATCATCCTGGAGGCACCATCAACACTATGGAGGCCAAGGACCAGAGGGAGAACCTCTCCCCACCGAGGGGGCGGCCATGGAGGATGAAGCACTAGGGGGAGACCCTCTCCCCCTCTCTCCTACTCGTGTCGGAGTGCCACCGGGGGAACCATCGCTGCGGTGATCGTCTTCATCAACATCACCTTCTTCATCACAATCCTCATCTCCTTTTAGCGGTCCACTCTCCTGCACCCCGCTGTAATCCCCTACTTGAACATGGTGCTTCATGCCACATATTATGATCCAATGATGTGTTGCCATCCTATGGTGTTTTGAGTAGATTTCTTTTGTCCTTTGGGTTGATTGATGATTCAGATTGGTTTGAGTTGTATGTTTATTTTGTTGTTATCCTATGGTGCCTTCCGTGCCGCGCACACGTGAAGGATTCCCGCTGTAGGGTGTTGCAATACGTTCATGATCTGCTTATAGTGGGTTTCTTGAGTGACAGAGGGGGTTGTTGCGTATGGCATAAATGGGACTTGATGCTTTAATGTTATGGTTGGGTTTTACCTTAATGATCTTTAGTAGTTGCAGATGCTTTCTAGAGTTCCAATCATAAGTGCATATGATCCAAGTAGAGAAAGTATGTTAGCTTATGCCTCTCCCTCATATATAATTGCAATCATGATTTCCAATCTTGTTAACAATTGCCTAGGATAATTCCGCACACCGACCCATCATTATTCCACACTCGCTATTTGTAATATATTGTAATATTATGATAACATCACCTACTTTTATATTTTAGTTATCAGTTATCATCCAAAGCTATCCTCTTCATACCCATAACGTAGTTTTATTTGGTGTTTCTAGTTGGAAGCAAACGTTCGGTGTACGTAGAGTCGTATCAGTGGCGGATAGGACTTGAGAGAATATTGATCTTACGTTTAGCTCCTTGTGGGTTCGACACACCATACTTATCACTTCCACCTTTTGAAATTGCTACGATGATTCCTTGCACTTGGGGATTATCACCATTCCCCATTGTACTTGTAGCTTGGGAAAGAGCCTGATCACCTACAACACTAGAAACAAATTGCTCTACATGGAAGCCGTTATTCTCATCACACTCCACATTCACCATTTCCTCAGTGCATCCCATGGATTTATTGAGAATACAATAAGTCGGAGTTTGATGCATATCCAACAAATTGACCCAAATTTTGGTTAACCTAGTTTTCATGAAGAGATTAAACACTTACAACCAAACCGGGATTTCATTTATCTTTTCCCTCAAATCAAGGAATCACCCAAGCTTGGCTATAATAGGTTCCCATGGTGTCTCCACATTCCTGATGAATAATCCAAGCATCGAATGCTTCTCCAAAGTACCTAAAACACATTAAGGTACAATTTGGTCCCCAAACTTATTGGGCCTGAAGTATTTAGCATAACTACAGTACATATGGAAAACTCTACATTTAAATAAGTGCATATGGATATGAACTCGAAATTCATGCACATATTTGACCATTACAAATATTATGGAGTTTTCCCAATATAAAGGATCAAGCAGAGCAAGGCATGAAGAAGTATATAAATAAATATGCATCCACAAGCCTACCAAGGTCCAAAGAGATACAATTCGGACAAAACACATACATGGTAAATGCACCAATAATATCAGAAAGCATTCAAGTTGTCCAAATTACATCAAATGGCGAATCCACACAAGACCACACACAAATAACAACATATGAACTAAGCAAGAACTAATGAGCATAGGATATACACTACACACATTCTCAAAGGCTTATCTCACTCAAGTAGATAATAGATAGTGCAAGTAGTGAGATAAGGCAAGTTGAAGCACAAGCTGAGAAGAATATGATCATAAAGTTCTACCACATGAAGAAATACCAATTTTAAGAGAATAAAAGAGGTATTTGGAATTAACACTCGGCGGTAGATTTTGAAGATGCACAAGATCAAAAACATAATCCAAGCATAATAAGTGAGTTTCATAGTGTCCTTGGTCGGGTGGGCATTTTTGCCCATTGGACCCCATGCGCACGGAGGTCAAAAAAACCGTGCGCACGGGCTACCCAAAGATTTTTATGGCATCTCGTGCACATGGGGGTCAAAGACCCCGTGCACACGAGTTGTCCAGTAAGCTTCTGTGAATCTCTAAGGACACCACGACGAAGCATGCTACAAAACCACATAAAAACCAACAGGAGATAATTAATGGATGCTTTGAGAATTTGACTTTCAAATGAGCTTGACATACCACATACTGACTAGATAATATTGAATATCAATACTAGGTGGTATTTCTCATTTTTCACATTCTGGGTTTTGTGTTGTGCACAAAACATAACACTCCCTCATAATGTGATGATCTACTAATATCTCACAAGAGCCAAACAAGATTCCAATATGATACACCAAAGTCTCAGGACTACAAACACCACTATATTATGTGCAATGCAACCTAAACATGCTAGATAACATGAATCAAGCATGCTAGGAAACACAACATATGCATACACATGCTAGATAGAAAACCTAAACATGCAAGGGGCGAACAAAATATAATGTGAGCAATATAAATACAAGTTACCACAAAGAGGAACAATGGATAGATAATATGAAGATAATCCACATGACTTGACTCGAACAACTAAATGGTGAATATTCTATCTCTTCATGAACTAGCCAAATCTCCAATGTCCTCCACACACCTATTGATCAAGTTTGAGATTGATGGCCCCCAACCAACTTGGGTCCTAAGAAGTTAGTCACAATAGGCTTGGTAACCCAAATGGCCTGTTCCATTTTGAATCCACTTTGGGCACCAACATACTTGGCAAACAAATTGCCAACAACATCCTTCCTAAGCAAATAATGATCGTTGACTAGAGGAGGCTTAGGGATGTTACCGCTGGGACAAGATGAGGATATGTGTCCCTTCTCATGACAATTGTAGCAATCCGGTCTCCGCCTTCTATTTTTTCTTAATTTTCTCAACTTGGGGGGGGGGCGTTATCTTTGTTCATCATTGGTAGTTGCTTTTCTTCAACTTGAGGTTGAATTTGAGATTGAACTTGAGGCCGCTTCCCTTGTTCCTTCACACTTGAAGCCTTCTTATTTAATGGACAAGATCTCACATGGTGTCCAACATTTTTGCACTTGAAGCATGTAATGTTGTCCTCATTCTTGATTTGGTTTTGTCCCTTCTTCTTGTTCTTGGACTTCTTGTTCTTGGAGATGAAACCAAGTCCACCTTTCTCATGAGGGAATTTTTTGAACAATCAATATATTTTTGAGAGTGGAGTTCCCTTCCTGACACTTTTCCAACTTTTTCTTCAAAATAGTTACTTGGGCCTTGAGCTCTTTGTTTTCCTCTACAAGGTTAGTATCAACAAAATTACTAGAGGAAGTAGAAGCTTCATTGTTAGAGAAACAAGTCAAGGAGAGCAATTCATCACAAGAATTGGCAATAATATGTCTAGATGAATCACTAGGACTAGCACATGTCAATAAAGCATGTTGAGTAGAAATAGTGCTAACGTCCACATGAGGCTCACAAGATGTTACCTTAGTCACAATGGCCCCGTGAGCTAACTTTAGACTTTTATGGGAGATTAGAAGGTCATCATGAGAGCCCGAGAGATTTTCATGACTTTATTCTAATTTTCCATAATTGATAGTTATCAAAGCAAGTTGAGCCCTTAGCTCAACATTCTCCTTCAAGAGAGATGCCTACAATAAATAGAGTTAGTAGCACAAGCATCATTGGAAATATGAGTGGATCTATAAGAAATTAGAGACTTCACATGAGTAGCTTGAAGTTCCTCATAAGACTTAGAGAGTATGGTGATCTCTCCTTTGACATTATTGTACCCAAGGTCAAGGTGCTCAAAATCCTCTTTAAGTTGACCATGAGCAACTTCAATCTCTTCTTTGGAAGATTCTAAGTCTCTAGATGTTTCTAGAGCATCAAGAAGGTTACAACCAAGTTTTCCATTTTGTTCTTGCTCTTTGCGAAGTAAATCATTATACTTTACAAAATGAGTAATCAGATCTTTAAACATCACATAAGTGTTCGTATTTACACCACAAAGAGAATTTCCAATTTCATATATTACTTGCTCATATCCCTATCACATTCATTATCACTATCATCATTATCACTACTAAGAGTAGATGATACCTCGATAATAGCTCTTGCCATGAGGCACATATGAACATTGGAGGTTGATGATGATTCTTTTGGAAAGGAATATTCTTCATCAGTAAGAGTAGGATATTCATGTCCATCCTCTTGAAACTCATAACATTTCCTCTCCAACATGGTGATTTCCTTCTTTGATCTTCTAGCAATTTCTCCATTAGTGATGTGTGCACTAAATTCTTTTATTTCATCTACATAGTTAGTCAAACACCAACTAGAGGAAATAGTAGCATAGAGATCATGGCAAAAAGGAGTATCAAGCATATCATCACAAAAGGTATTTAAGGAATCTCTAAATGATATGCATGGACTATCAACACAAGAATGTATGACATTTTTGCTACATATGTTCAAGTCCAAAGAAGCTATAACATTAGAACTTTTGCATTAAAGATCATCAATGTTGAGAAAAACACCATCATAAGAAATGACATTTCCACTCACCATGTCATTACCTTGGTACATGGCATATGATGGTGAGGTGGAAGAAGTTGAATGTCCAAGCAAGCAATATGGAGTTCTTCATGATTTGAAGATGTGGAGAACTCCTCAATTGACTCCCCCACAAGATGATGAACCTCATCAAGATTGGACCCACCATATATTTCTTCAAGTTTGGTCCACATCTCATGAGCCGTCACAAAAGTCATGATTGACTCAAACACTTTCCTCGAAGTTGGAAATAGACTGGATTATGGCATTCTTAGCACCATAGCCACGAAGCATATCATCACTTTCCTCGCTAGTTGGAAAAAGTTCATCCTTCCACAAATAAGCCACTACAAGAACAATTCGCACAAAATTTGGACCCATGGTCCGAAAATGACAAAGCATGCGAATTTTCCACAAGTGATAGTTTGTGCCACTAAAACAAAAAGTGTCATCATGGACTATACCACTAGTCGACATCTTTACTCTGTAGGTGCTGCAGCCTACCAAGGAGATACCAAAGCTCTGATACCAATTGAAAGGACCGAGATGACGACTAGAGGTGGGGTGAATAGGCATTTTGAAACTTTTACGGATTTGGCTTTATCCTAATGCGGAATTAAACTAAACATATACTTTTCACGCACAAATCCTAAATATGCTAGGCTCAACTAAGTGCACCAAAAAAATATTCCAAACAAGATAGACACTTAAATAAACTAGCAAGCACAAACTATATCACAAGATATGGAAATGTAGGAGCAACTAAGCAATTCTGACTAGCACAAGATATATCAATATGCGCAAGTATGCGGAAAGTAAAAGGTGTGGGAATGAGATAACCACAAGTGAGTGGGGGACGTGGATTGATCCCAAAGTTCACACTCGTGAGAGTGCCAATATCTGTTGGAGCGGTGCCAAAGCCAAAGCTCCGGAGCACCACCAAGTGGCTCACCGTATTCTCACTTTCGAGTCACCCCCAACGGATGAGCCTCGATTCACTCGGGGTTGGTATTGAAGGCGACCACCACACCCTTACAACTTCTCTGGAGCACACCACAAACATAGAAGCTTCCGGGGGAACTTGACCACCTAGGCCACTTCACATGCTTCCCTGCAGCACACCACAAAAGGATGATTCCGGTGGAACCTTGGCCACCTAGGCCTCTTGACAACCTTCTGAATATATCACCAAACCGCCTAGGAGGAGGAAACCTCCAAGAGTAATAAACTCATAGGCTCTCACTCAAGAAAATCGATGCGGGGAGCTCAAACCAATGCAACACAAGCAATGCAAGGTCAAGCAACAAATGCTCAACTCACTCTCTCAATCTCACAAGATGCACTCTAGAAAGTAGGAGATTGAAGAGAGAGGATGCAATGAGGAAATCAACATATGACTCCAAGATCCATACAAAAATCCCCCTTTACATAGAGGGGAGATAGGGGTTTGGTAGAGGTGGTATGATGCTCAAAATGATGTTTAGAAAGTGTATAAACAACCCCCAAACCGGTGGGGAGGAATGACTCTTTTATAACGAACCCCCAAAACTAGTCATTGGGGCTCCAACGGACACTTTCTGGACACCCGTGCCCACGGGGTCCTATGCCCATGGGACTAGCCCGTGTGCATGGGTACCCCGTTCCCACGGCCTCAAACCCTGTGCACACGAGGTACGCAGGGACAACCCAGAGCAGGAAACTAAAACATGCATAACTTGGTCATACAGACTCCGAATTCGATGATCTTGGCCTCGTTTTAAAGCTATGGAAAAGCCCAATGTACTCACATAGAGAAATAACCAAGATAAACAATAAATAATGATGCAAATCATGAAAGGGTTTGAGCTCTCTACATGCAACGTGATCAAGCTACTCGCCCGAAAGTCCCTCTTGGTACTACGGCTATCAAACCTATAATCCGGTCTCCCGCCAAGCACCATGAGACTGGCAAAAGTAGGAAAACCTAGCTAAGGTATACCTCAGACTTGCACATTCCACTTGATATTCTTAACGACTTTTAATGCTTCCCTCAAGCTGTAATCCTTTTCATGTCCATGATCACTTGGTCAATATACTCGAAATGCTTTCTCATATTGGAATGAGGGAAGCCTTGAATTAACCCCATCTTTACTTGCACATTATCATTATGTGGAACACAAGCTTCAAAGCATATAACCTCCGGCTTCTCATCTTGCACTTGGACTCCTCAAACTCGATGAACATCGCCACTTGATGCCATCCTCGCATATGCCACTCGGAATCTTTCTTTTGATGCAAGCCCGTGAGAAACACCTAACCCATATAGACATAGAAAACACATAGCATGGGTTAGTGCACAAAACTTAATTCACAATTACTTACCATACCATTATATCACTTGATCCCACATGGTACATTGTTTGCGCTTGTGTGTTGACCATCTACATACACTCTTTAAGCTTCATCTTGGTCAAGCAACATCTTTACTTCATACTATATATTGGTTTATTGAAAGCCATAATGAACTCTTCATTTTACTTCATTGCTTCAAGACTACATCACCAAAGCTATTTCATGGCCATATCAAGATTCACCATGAACATCATATGGGTCATCACTTGCTCTTTTAAATGCACCATCACAAACTCTTGAGAGACACAATGAATTCTTCACTCTAGTTCCTGCTTCAAGATATGATCAACAAAAACCCAACACACAATCTCATCCTGATCTTGTCTTGATCATACCATATCTTGAATTCTTCTCTTTAGTTATACTCTCAAGACCTTGATTCTTATAAGCCCAAATGTGTCAACCTTTGATATCATATAATAAACTCCACTTAGGCAAGATACCCAGAGAGTCAAACCCTAGGGCCCATGTGCACGTAGGTCAAAGACCTAGTGTCCATGGGGTGTCTAAAGAGTTTAACACTTGACCCCATGAACACGAGGTAAGCAGAGAGGATACCATAAGGACTTCTTGGAGAGGCTTTTGATGGAACTCTTCCCATATAAGTTCAACATGCTTCATGCATCACTATGGAAAATTTCTTCGTATAAGATACAATCCCCTTGATTCTCCATAGTGTTTGTCATTCAATACCTAAGATAAGAGCAAATCTTCATCTCTATGGCAATCATCCTTAGGCCTCCACATATGTAATACCCCTTCAAATATATCTCAGTGAAAGCATTAGTCCATAGAGATTGTCATTAGTTACCAAGACCACACTTAGGGTTGAGATGCCCTTTCATACGGTCTCATAGAAATCATGTTGCTCTTTGGTGTGAAATCGTGCATCAACAATAATCCTTCTTCTGGTGGCATAGGGATCATTAGCTCTCCATCTCCTAAACCCTTCGTCTTTACTCTTATTCATGTCCTCAGCAACTGGGTCAACATCTTGTGATCAGGTAAGTGAGGTCTCAACTTCCTCAACACTGTCAGCTCTGCCTCCTCGGCTGCTTTAGATGTAGAACTTTTGTTCTTCTCAAAAGTAGGAATATATCTCGTAGTCCTCTTGGGTTTGATTGCAGCTAGCTTCTTTGGAGCAGCTGGATTGCTCTTAGATGGGGCCTGACTTGGGCATAGAATCAGCCAACAACTTCTTCTTCTTCTTAGAGGGAGGAGCTTTGGCAGCAGGTTCTTCCTCCTCTCCCTCTTCCTCAACTTCAGTTGGGTCTTCATACATAGAAGTTGGTCTGCCAACTACATGCACCATCCTCTTCCTTGCTCTCTTTTCCTATCCTGCCTTCTTAGACAAAGATTTGTTCTTCACTTGAGATTCAAGACTAAGAGCCATGCTTGCCCTAGCACACTCATGTGCTCTCATAGCTTCAGGATTGGCATATTCTTTCCTTACTGGCCTCTTAGCAGAAGTGGCCTCAGTGGCAGATTTCTTAGCAACCTTTTCTTTCTTATCTTGCTACTTCTTGGCTTGGACTTCCTCAGGCAAAAAATCTGAGTCCTCTTCATCATAAATTAATTTTCCTCTTTCCCTGGTGGAAGCTTTGGGAAGATCATGGGAAATAGGGGTGCCTGGGTCCTCTGAAGAAGATGAACTAGCCTCAGGACTAGTGCCTGGCACTGAGATCTACACTTGTTCTCTGAAATCATTCAAGTTGTCCTCAGAACCTGACATGCTGACCCTATGAATAGATATAGATGAGTAGAGAGGATAATCATCACAAAAATCCAAAAGTTTTCGCAAATATGAACTTGACAATGAAGTTTCAGAATTCTGCAACATGTAATTCGGTTCCACCGAGTTTGAATTCTTGGAGCCACTGAGACAGACTCTGTCTTTAATAGAGACTTAGTCAAATTTTTGGTTTCACCAAAAAAGATGACTCAGTCTCACCGAGGAAGTTATCATGGCCCTAAAAACCAAATCGGTAGTACCGATTCTTTCTACTCGGTGACACCGAAATTCAGGTTGCGGAACCCCAAATCTAAAATTTTCCCGTTCATCTAATCTACGGAATTTGTTTCGTGGATAGAAGGTAGGCAAACCATGGGAAGATATTGGGTGAATCCTAATGCGCATGAATCGGAAATAATGAGCGCAAAAGGGGCTATAACTTTACTCTAAGTTTGCAAAGTTCCGCTATGATGAAGGTGACAGAGTTGATTGCCGCCGACCGCGAAGGAATCCTGTGACGTGGGCACTCTAGAGACGAGGTGGAGGTCTGTAGACGAGAGAAACGGCAGCACAGGGGTATGGATGACCAAAGAGTTGAAGTAATTTTCAATCTCGGGTCCACAAAGGTTATACCCTATAGCTATCAGTGAAACCAATTTAAACATTTTTGTGGCACCGAGTTTCTCAATTGGCAGGTGATAGTGAAACTCGATGAGACCAAGAATTTCAAATTGGTGGTATGGTGGTACATAAAACCAGATCAACCCTAGGCTTCGGTGGAACCAAGTTTGGGAAGTTTGTTACACCGATTTGCACTTGGGAGGTTTTGTAAGTCAGTTCTTATCGAAACGGAACTCCGAGTGCTCCTCACACAAAGGGTCCAAAAAGTGCTTGCTTAAATTCTGTGATGAAGCATGAATATAATTTGAGACGAGAAAACATAGATAGCTAGAGGAGGGTACTTAGGCATTCTTGTATATCCAATTGGCCAAAGAAATGAAGGCCAAGTAATAAAAATTGGATATCCTCGAATGAGTAAAGATGTGCATACCAACATTCTCATACAACAAGATGTCAAATGAAATATGGCAAACATGCACAATCACTCTAGTATCTACCAAGCACTTTGGCAATGATGAAATCATCTATACATGAGTATATAGACTTAACGAGCCATGCAAGAATGCTTGATCATAGGTCATACTCTTCGTTTAAGCACAAGTGGGGTTACCACTTTTACATAAAGCTTTTAATGTGTTTACATCTTGTGAGATGCTTTTACTCAAGTCTTAGAGTAAAGATCCCCATTGATGTGACATCCACCCTAGGAGGGATAAACTAACCTTGGGTTTTGTCGTAGAAGACTTCATGTAGATAATGTAGTGGTGGATGCTCATTGTTGATGAAAATCATCTTGAGTTGGGAGAAATCCTCGTTGTTTCTTACTCTTTTCACGTACATGGGTTAGTCCCATAGAAGGAACAAATACAAGGATATCTATGGACCTGGAGTGCAATGCATACATGATGATGTCCATTGATTCATTAATTACCTTCTCCCTTGCTTACATGTGAGGGAATGTGTGACTTCTTGAACTATTTCATAAATTTAGAGTTGATTGCAAATAGTCCATGCCAAAAATAATGGGAATGAATTTTGTTGGAGGAGTCACCCGTCAAAGAACTTGTTTACTTCTTCTTCTTGGGGATCCACATCAACTTGATGGGGATCCTTGGAGTTGAAGTAGCACTTGTAGAAGTTGAGCTTGTAGTAGCTTTCAGAACCCACTTGACCATGGCTTGGGATTCTTCTACAAATGAGTTAGTCTCCTCTTGAAGCTTGTCCTTGCCCTTGAGCTTGTGGTCTTGTGGTGGAAGGTCATCTTGAGCTTTTTTCCCTTGGGAAGAGTATGTTCATACTTCCACTTTTGAGGTACAAACTTGGCTTGGGGTATCGACCTTCTTTCCATTCACCTCCATTGGCATTGAAGTAGCCAATGCCATGGTTCTTTCGGTATCCTCCATGCTTGCGTAAAATCTTCTCGAATTGCTTACACACTGAAATACTCTTGTAGACACCTTATCTATAATTCCTTCTAATAAATAATTTTCTTGCTTAAGTGTAACTTGGCTAAGAGAATCATTAGTGGAACCAATAGAGCTACTAGAAGCAACATCATTAGATTTAACATTTTTAATGTTGCTACTAGATGAAACACCTTTCTTGCCTTTGTTACTCGTTTTCTTAGGTTTAACTTGTGAAATAAAAGTAGACAAGAGTAGTCATTTTGCTAGATAGGAAGAACCCTTCTATCGAAGATCGTTATTGATAACTTTAAGAAACTCATGTTCTTGTTCTAAATTTATCTTTTCGAAGCGTAACTTCTCATGAGTTCTTACAAGCTCCTCTATGATTTTCTAGAGTAGATTCATGAGCTAACTAAAAGTGTTTAGTTACTTAGTTAGACTCTCAATCTCCTTCTTATCATCATCACACGACTCATCTTGACTAGCATGATTATTATCAAGTTCATTTTGACTAATGTTTTATCAAAGAGCAAGTCATCATCTCCAAGTAAGTCATCCTCATCACTATTAAAGTCAATGTATTCGGGGTGTGATAACTTGGGGCCTTTAGCCATGAAGAAACTTCCACTTCCTTCATTTGGTGAATCACATATGTCATAGGAATTTGAAGACACAAGTGCAAGTCTGGCAACACCTTCATCTTGACTATAGTCGGAGTCAGGGTGATAGCTTCTCTCGGAGTGGTTGTCGGATTCGGAGCAGGAAACCCATTCACCAACATGTGCTTGCTGTCTTCTTCTTGTGTAGCTCTTGGTGTACTTGTGAGTTTTCTCCGAGTCCTTACTTCTCGAAGAGGGTCTTCGTTCATAACGATCATCTCTACTCCTTGTCTCTCTTCGAGGTGCATCAACTTGAAATGGGAATCAAAATAAACCCCAAACAATTCATTTGAATCAAACCAACTCAATGATTGTGAAAAATCAACAAATCCAAAATGCCCATCTAAAATGTCCGCTACGTCTGATAAATGTGGACATGATTATACAAGGGGCCATTCTAAAAATTTGAAGAATTATAGCATTTAAAAAATACATAATAAAGCTTCTAAAACTTCCAAATAAAGCATTATCATTATTTCAGATTTCAAAATATCCTAAAACTTCTAACAGAATTTTGAAATAATCAAACCTAATGCTATAAAATATTTGGGATATTTATCACTTCGCAATTGTGCCTGAAAATAATATAAACAAATGTCAGAACAAAAGAAAATAGAAAACAAAAACTAAAAGGAAAAGGGGGCTCACCTGAGGCCTGGCAGCCCAGCCGGCCCACCTGGCCCGTGCCAGTCGTCCCCTACCTCGGCGAAGGGAGGCATGGCGAGCGTGGCTAGGGCGCCATGCCTACTGCCTGCCTCGCCTCCTCCATGTCGCGTTGGCGATGGGATAGACTCCAACTACCGCCTGGACCCTCTCCTCCCCGCCTTTCCTCTCCCTCGCCTCTGCTCGCCATGGCCGAAGCCATCGCCGCCCCGCTGCCGTTACCCCAATAGCCACTGAGACCCCCTCGCCTTGTCCCCGTGCTCGGAAGAACCGCGATATCGTCCCTGACCTCCTCACCGAGCCAAGCAACCGGAGGAGCCCTATGTTGTCTCCGTTGTCATCGTCTTCAACCTTCAGCCGTCGACGAAGACTCGAAGCTCGCCGCTGAACCAGAGCTTCCCCAAGCACATTGAGCACGGCTGCGAGATCTAGGTGAGGCCACGGATCTTTTCCCCCTAATCGCATGCTCAAGTGCCGCCGTCCGCCATTGACGATGGGCATGGCGCTGCTATGCGTTTTTGCTCAAACCTCGGACCTCATCGAGCTCCCTGCACCCCCAGGAGTCCGTAGCACTGCTCATTCCCCTCGCTAGTGCACCGTAGCTCCGCAACCTTGCTGACCCGAGCTCCGGCGGCCTCCCATGTCGTCGCCGCCGTCTCCGCAGACCACCTGAGCCCCCAGACCAGCCCCACTTGACGCGAATGAGTGTGGGTGTCCCGTAGCTGCTTTCGACGCGCGAAACCGTGCCATGTGGCACGTTTTCGGCCAACTCCAGTGGTCCTCCGCCGCGGGTTTGGTTGCCTCCGGCCCCGCTCCGGTGGGCACCGACGTGGTCGGCCGGTTAGTGCTAACCAGCCCGACTAATTAAGCCATTACCCGCTGACAGCAGGCCCCGCAGAGGCTCAAACCTCTCGTCAGCATGGGGAATTAGCCCCTGACGCTGACACGAGGGCCCCACCATGTCAGGTTTGACCTGGCGGGGTCTATTGACCTGCTGACGTCGCAGTGACGTCAGGCTGACGCATTAACTGAATTTTTAGTAACAAAACAAATATGGAAATTCTAGAAAATGTTTAAAACTTCTAAAATTCATATAAATTAATCTGTAAATCAGATGAAAATAATTTATATATGAAAGTTTATCAAAAAAATCCAATGAATTCCATGGTGTTGTTATCATGGATGTTAGAGAAACCTATGTAGTTGAACATTGACATTTAGTAATAGGTCGATATATGGAATATGAAATGGAGAATGACTTTGAATCTATATTCAAATCCACTCCATCCAACTCGAATAATAGTTGCATTAGCTCATCCATTCATGTTGCCATGTCATGATCATGCATCATATTGTTGCACTTGCTGTGTATTGATTGTTATTCATCTGCATTCTGGTAGGCCCTGCTTCTGCGGATACCTCTGAGTATTCCAACGAAGGAGAAAACCTTCCCGTTTCCCAGCAAGGCAAGCAACCCCTTTGATCATTCCGATAACATCCCACTCTCTCGCTCCTGCTCTTGTTTATTGCATTAGGACAAACGTTCACTTGTCTGTCATACATGGTAGATGAACCTATTCCTTTGCATGACCTGTCATTGTGACAGTAAATAGCTAAACCTTGCAACCTAGCATATCTGGTAGATGCTTCTGCCATGTTGTGCTTTGCTTACCTTGCCTGCTATGCCTGCTATGCTTAGAGTTGTGTCAGGTCTGATTCATCCGGATGATGAACTAGAGTGAAACAATGTTGTTCTGATGTGATAAGCCTATGATGAACCCGAGTTGGTAAAGGTAGCGATGAGAGGCTATGTAGGAGTACATAGCGGGTTGTCTCATTGGGACCGTTCTTAGGAACTGAGTTCTGTGTTTGTGATCCAAGTCTAGTTACTACCACATGTTGGGATACTTAATTGACCCTCTCGACTTATCAATTGCTTAGTCCTTGGTCCAGGAGTTGCAAGTAGTTTCTGGTGTTTATAGCATGCTGGAGGCCGTGCGTAGCGCTGACCCTAGGGGTGGGTTACGACGCGGTAGGTAGTGGCATGGTGTACCAAGGGTCACCCGAATGGTGGGCTTGGGAACCCTACGCACATCGTTTCGGGCCGTAGCGGAAACTTCGGCCAGACTTCTGTGCGGGTTCAGTCTCAAATAGGCGATAGCCTGGACTAGAGGTCTTATGTGATTGACGGTCGTGGCCTACTCCCTCGTTGGGCTTCCGCTTGAAGGTTGCCAAGGTGCATGGTTTTATGAGCACACATCGATAAGTGGCGAGAGCATGTGTGAAGAAGTACACCCCTGCAGGGTATGAAACTATTCGAATAGCCGCATCCTCGGATATGGACTACTTGGAGAACTTATGTTGTTCATAGATAATTTAATGGATACTCCTAAAAATATCAAGTCAAGTGTGAGTACCGTGGATGGCACTCTCATGGGAGATGGAAGTGAATCCACGGTGGTGTATTGACATGGAGTTAGTGGACTCGTGTGCGATATCTAAAATCTAAACAAAGAGTTAAAATTGTGTAGTATAGGTTAGCCATGAATCAAAGCTGACATTGCTGCATAAACTCCACCACTCCCCTTGTTGATACATGAGCATAATTAGTCTAGGTCTGCTTTAAAGACTTGCTGAGTACGTTTGTACTCATGTTTGCTTAATAAATGTTGTAGATGAGACCCAGGACCCATCAGGTGGGTTCTTTCTAGATGTCGACGATGCTGAATAGCTAGTGTCCCAGCTACGACCTTATGCCCCGCGACGGGCTATAGATAGTCAGGCCATGTGCCTTTTTACCCTTTCATCTATCTGTACTCAGACAGCTTTTTTGCTTCCGCTTGGTTTGTATGAACATGCTTGTATGACTTGTATGTCGGGTCATATGACCCCTACCGGTAAGCACATATTATGCAAGGCTCTTCTAAGACTCTTAAATAAAAGTTGTGTTGATATATGGTTATGTTGTGATGCCATAGTTGTATCTATGCATATCGGGCATGTCGTGCGTACGTGTGACGTGCAACGGTATGTATGGGATCCAACACCTAGTCATGTGCCTTTAGTAGTACTCTTTATGGGAAACTGCCTCTTTGTGCTTCCATCGAGCCATGGTAGCTTGCTACTGCTCCGGACACATTGATTGACCGGCATGTATCCTTATTTGCTGTTGTTTCTGTCCCTTCGGGGAAATGTCTCGCAGTGTAATGGATTCCATGTAGCCTGCTACGACTCGTCTACGTGCAGTGATGGCATTTATGTCCCATGGCATAATGGAGTCCTTGTAGCTTGTTATGACTCGTCTACACACGCTTGAGGCCAACACCTGCATTGCTAGGTTACGTATGCCTGTTTCCGTATGGATGTGCCACTTGGGTTCTATGGCTAGTCATGTCGGCCCGGGTTCTCTATCGATTGATTGCCAGCGACATGTTCACATACGTGAGCCAAAAGACGCAAACGGTCCCGGCTAAGGTAAGGCTGCAGCCGTGGAGCTTACCGTGCGTGAGGCCACAAAGTGATGTGATATGTTACAGTCTAGATTGATATGACTTAGGATCGGGGTCCCAACAGCGTTGGCATCAGAGCCTGACTGACTGTAGGACTACCAAGCCAAAGCGGTCGAAGTTAAGTCTAGAAACACTATAGAAAAGTAGGGGAATTGATTGTGGAAGGGAACGTAAGGCTCTTTTTACTCCTCTTCCCAAGTTATTCTATTCTACGTCATTCTCATCTTTTCTACGGGGATAAGAACTAGGCTTCTCACCTACCGCTTAGGATGACGAGTTACTAGCCATGGACTATTAGCTAGCTTGTTCGCAAGTGAATGTCGGTACTTGAGCATTGTTGGTGTGACAAACAGTTGGAGCAGAGATTTGAGTCTAGATAGTCGAGTGGTTATGCTTTTCCAACCTTTTGCAGTTGTCTCAAAATCCTTTTTGAGCAATTAATACAGTTATGCTGTCCAATTTCTGCTAGCGTCTCTAATGTCTTTGCATCATTCTTTGTTTGAGATGCCACTCGCCCTTCTCGTCAGGTGGTCTGTCTGACCAGGTGCATCAATGTACCGGGTCACACGGCCATGTTGGTTGGAGTTATGATGGAGGCTGGCTACCATTGGTACCCAGAGTACACAGTGGAGGAGCAATATCGAGATTTCAACCAGAGCCAGTATTTGTGTACTGTTAAGATATATCCATCATATCCTGGAGCTGCAGAGCCGCTTCACTGGACTTATGGATTAGGTGTCACCATAGACATGGCAGTTCAGGAGGCCGCCTACACCATGCTGACTATCACAAGGTTTCACCATGGTCTGCTTCGAAACACCGAGTTCTGTTATGTTCTTGCTTCTTTGGGAGGAGAGGAAAGTTATCTTAGCACAACCTACTATGATCATTCCCATGAGGACCCTAGGATGCAGGTGACCGCTCAGATGTTGGAGAAAAGGGATCGTGATGCACATGCCCTTCACATGGAGCTATGTGCTACCTGTGCACGTCTTTGGACAGCCCTGACACAGCTAGCACCTGTCGTGCAGGCATGCTATGGAGATTTGGAGATGCTGAACCCATTGCGGACTCATCTGCCAGCACGCGTAGACTGGCCCGATGTTGGAGGCATCACTCCTCTTCGAGGACCGTTGTTGCCACCAACAAGGGGACCAAGGCCACATCCGTGTCCTTACGGTTTCGAGGGATCACAGGCTAGAGTGTTTCCAGATCCTCAGGTTCAGCTCCCGGGTCACGGGGGTAACCTATATGAGGCACTCTACGACGATGCTTGAGTATGTGGATGTTAGTATTAGTATGGTAGTAGTCATATTGCCACAGTCCTGCGCGTCTTGTGGGATATGACTAAGGTTGAGAGTTGAATTCCGGAGGTGTAGATAGATAATGTATAGGAAGCTTGTAATGCCTCCGATGAGTTGTGTCATCTCTCCGTAGTTTGTATTTCATCTTGGGCTTGTACTAAACTATGTCATGGTGTGTATGAATCATGGTGTTCATATGGCAGTTGTTATTACCATGTTGATCAGGTGTTTACCCATGCATGCCATGTTGTCCAATACATTCTTTATCTCTTTCCCCAGAGTTGGTGTCTTCCGTGTCTAAGCTGTGGGTTTGTTTTCCCAGGATGGTGGCAACTAGGAATAACCCCGTGCATGCCCCCGAGCAGGGCGAGGGAAGTCAGCCAAAGCAAGAGAACCTGCCACACGCGCCCTCTTTGGCAGAAGTGACGCTTGAAGCTGAATGCAACAAAAGGGAGACCAACAGGCTATTGGAACAAATTGAGCAGAACACAGCGCGTGCTCCCTGCAATGATCGCAATGATGGTGTGTCTCTCAAAGACTTCGTCAAGCTGTGCCCACCTAAGTTTCATCATTCGGTCGACCCACTCGACGTGGATGACTGGCCGACCAGCATGTCCTGCAAAATCCGGGCTGCCAATGTATCTGTGGCCAACAAGGTGACCTTTGCTGCATACTTTCTGGAGGGACCTGCTAATCTGTGGTGGGAAAAATTATGAAGCTATGCATCCCACAGGCCCCGCACCAACCTGGGAAGACTTTAGTGAGGCATTCCATACCCATCACATCCCGGAAGGGCTGATGGTTCGCAAGAGAGAGGAGTTCTGTGCTTTCACCCAAGGAAGAATGTTAGTGGATGCCTATAGCCATGAGTTTGGCAATCTTGCTTGTTATGCTCTGCAGGAAGCTTCAACTGATGCCAAGAAACAGGCTAGATTCTGTAAGGGACTTAACCCTGAGCTCCGTCGAGACCTGCGACTGCATGAGTGCACTACCTTCCAGGCTCTCGTAATCAAGGCTATCAATGCTGAAACTAGGCAGACTAACTACGAGGCAACCAGGAAGCACAACCGTGACTTCAACCCCGCATTTGGCTCGGGCTCCAACAAACGCCAGGTGTGGGTGCCCAATGTAGCTCTGCCACTAAGGTACACCGCGAGGCCATCCTTCCAGACGCCTCGCCCAGCTCAGCCCAATCCTCCGACCAGGACATTTGGAGGTCCTCCTGCCAATGTTGCTCCCCGTGCCAGCGTTGTCTGCTACAAATGTGGGGAACCAGGACACTACTCCCATGAGTGTCCTCAAAACAATGCTAAGTCGGCTAGACATGGGAAGCCGGGAAAAGCAATCTATGTGAAGCCAGCTCCTGCTCATGGACGAGTGAACTATGTTTCTGCTGAGGAAGCCCTTGAGGATCCTGATGTTATCCTAGGTATTCTCCTTGTCAATAGTCATCTAGCATTTGTTGTATTTGATACTGGGGCATCTTATTCATTCATCTCAGAAAGTTATGCATAGTTGCATAACATGTCCTTTTGTCATATGCCTACTCCTTTAGTAGTTCAGACTCCTGGTTCAAACAATGAGATTCTTGTGGATAGGCTAGTTTGCCTAGCACCTTTGATAGCCCTCAAGTCTTCGGACATCAATATCATCTTGGGCATGGACTGGATGAAAGCCCACTATGCTAAGATTGATACTCATACTAGGAATGTTCAACTTACACATCCATCGGGTGAGATAGTTAATGTCTCCACTCGAGCAGCCAAGCGCCAACTCTATTCCCTCAATACTAGCCCTCTTCCAGAATTAGAAGATATTCTGGTAGTCCGTGACTTTCTGGATGTCTTTCCACAAGAACTGCCAGGAATTCCACCTGTCAGAGATGTTGAGTTTGTGATAGAGCTCATTCCAGGGACTGTTTCAATAGCCAGAAGACCCTATAAGATGGCACCCTTAGAACTAGTCGAACTTAAGAAACATCGATGAGGCTTTGAAGAAAGGTGTCATCCGTCCTAGTTCTTATCCTTGGGCTTGCCCCGTCCTCTTTGTTAAGAAGAAGGATGGATCGGATCGGATGGTTGTGGATTATCGGCCAGTGAATCTGGTCACCATAAAGAACAAATATCCGCATCCCAAGATCAACAATTTGTATGATCAACTCACTGGATCCTCTGTCTTTTCCAAAATGGATTTGAGGTTGGGTTACCATGAAATCAGAATTAGGAACGGGGACATTCCAAAAACGCCTTTTGTTACTCGTTATGGCAAATACGAGTACACCGTCATGTCCTTCGGTTTAACCAATGCCCCAGCCACCATCTCTCGCTTGATGAATTCAATCTTCATGGAGTATCTGGATAAATTCGTCATGGTTTACCTCGACAATATACTCATCTACTTGAAGAACGAATAGGAACATGCCGAGCATCTAAGGCTGGTATTGATGAAAATTCAAGAGCATCGTTTGTACGCCAAATTCTCCAAGTGTGAATTTTGGTTGCCAGAAGTGACCTATCTCGGCCACGTAATCTCTGGTAAAGGTATTGCTATCAATCCCGAGAGAGTTTAGGCCATCCTTGATTGGACTTAACCTGAATCAGTTAAGCAAGTTCGGAGTTTCCTTGCCTTAGCGAGCTATTGTCGCCGCTTTGTCAAGAAATTCTCCAAGGTTGCAAAACCTCTAACTGAACTCCTCAAGAAAGATAAAAAGATCGAGTGGACTCCACAATGCGAGCACAGTTTTTAGGAGTTGAAAATACGACTGACCTCTGCTCCCGTTCTGGTGCCACCAGACTTTTCTAAGGACTTTGTTATCTATTGCGACGCCTCGCGACAAGGATTAGGTTGCATTCTCATGCAGGATCGTCATGTGATTTCATACGCTTCTCGACAGTTGCGTCCACATGAGGATAATTATCCAACACGTGATCTTGAGCTTGCAGTTGTGGTCCATGCACTGAAAACCTGGCGACATTACCTTCTGGGTAATTGTTGCGAAATTTACACTAATCACCAAAGTCTGAAATATATTTTTCACCTAGCCAGATTTGAATCTTAGGCAAAGACGGTGGGTTGAGTTGATTACACATTACGACTTAGGGATAACTTACACCTCGGGGAAAGCCAATGTCATGGCTGATGCACTAAGTCGTAAGTCTTATTGTAAGAACCTGATGTTATGACAAGATCAACCACTTGTCTATGAGGAATTTCGAAAGTTGAACCTCCACATTGTTCCTCAAGGATTCCTTTCCAATCTGGTGCTGAAACCTACTCTTAAGGATCAAATAGTAGTTGTGCAGAGGTATGATAAGGGTATATCTCGGATCAAGGAGAATATTGCTAGCGGAAACACTAAAGATTTCTCCATGAACGATGAGGGTGTTGTGTTCTTTCAGAACTGGTTGGTGGTTCCCAAGAGCACACGCTTAAGACAACTAATCCTTAAGTAGGCTCATGATTTCCCTCTCACAATTGATCTGGGTAGTACCAATATGTATGAGGACCTACGCCAGAGGTTCTGGTGGACTAGGATGAAAAGAGAAATTGCTCAGTTCGTTGCTAACTGCAATGTTTGTCGTCACGTTAAGGCAGAACATCAAAGGCCTGCTAGCACCCTTCAACCTTTAGCTATTCCTGAATGGAAATGGGATAAAGTCGGTCTGGATTTCATTACTGGATTTTCTAGGACTAAGGTAGGGAATAATGCTATCTTTGTGGTCATAGACCGTCTTTCCAAAGTGGCTCATTTTCTTCCTGTTCGGGAGAGTATAATTGCTAGCCATCTAGCGGAGTTATACGTTTCTCGAATAGTTTCTCTTCATGGTGTTCCATTGGAGATTAACTCAGACCGCGGAAGTATCTTTACTTTCCGATTTTGAGAAAGTTTCCAAACTGCTATGGGGACTCATCTATCCTTTAGCAATGCTTTCCACCCGCAATCAAGTAGTCAAGTTGAGCGAGTCAATCAAATCCTTGAAGTCATGCTTCGAGCTTGTGTTATATCCTTCGGTATGAATTGGGACAACTGTCTTCCATTTGCCAAATTTGCTTATAACAATAGTTATCAATCAAGCTTGGGCAAAGCCCCTTTTGTAGTTCTCTATGGACGAAGGTGTCGAACACCTCTTAACTAGTCAGAAACCGGAGAGAGGCAACTCTTTGGCCAGGATATGATCCAGGATGCAGAGGAGCAAGTTCGCATTATGCGTGAAAAGTTGAAAACAGCCCAATCTCATCAAAAGAGCCAATATGATCGCCATCATAAGGCTATGACCTATGAAGTTGACGAGAAGGCTTATCTTTGGGTTACACCTCTGAAGTGTACCCACCGATTCGGTATCAAGGGCAAGTTGGCTCCTCGTTACATTGGACCTTTTCGCGTTCTTGCTAAACGAGGAGAGGTTGCCTACCAATTGGAACTTCCACCGCATCTTTCTAAGGTTCATGATGTCTTCCACGTCTCGCAACTCAGGCGTTGCTTCTCGGACCCTGTCCATGAGGTAGACCATGAAGCGCTTGATCTCCAATATAACCTTACATATCGAGAATACCCTGTTTGTATTCTTGACCAAGCTAAGCGTATCACTCGGCGTCAGAACATCAAGTCTCTCAAGGTTCAGTGGTCATACCATTTTGAGAAGGAGGCCACATGGGAAAGAGAGGATCGTCTTCGATTAGAGTACCCCGCGCTCTTCCCGATGGATTCCAAATCTTGGGACGAGATTCTTTTGAGTGAGGGTGAGTTGTCACATCCCTAGCTAGCTTTCTTAGGACAGCAGGTGTGTGCATCATATTTCACTTTTTGCATCAACTTGAAATGGGGATCAAAAGAAACCCCAAACAATTCATTTGAATCAAACCAACTTAATGATTGTGAAAAATCAACAAATCCAAAATGCCCATCTAAAATGTCCCCTATGTATGATAAATGTGGACATGATTATAAAAGGGGCCATTCTAAAAATTTGAACAATTATAGCATTTCAAAAATAAATAATAAAGCTTTTGAAAATGCCAAATAAAGCATTATCATTATTTCAGATTTCAAAATACCCTGAAACTTCTAACAGAAGTTTGAAATATTCAAACTTAATGCTATAAAATATTTTGGATATTTATCACTTAGCAATTGTGCCTAAAAATAAAATAAACAAATGTCAGAACAAAAGAAAATAGAAAACAAAAACTAAAAGGAAAAGGGGGCTCACCTGACGCCTAGCAGCCCAGCTGGCCCACCTGGCCCGTGCCAGTCGTCCCGTACCTCTGCCAGTAGGTAGAGGCGAAGGGAGGCACGGCGAGCGTGGCCAGGGCGCCATGCCTCCTGCCTGCTTGGCCTCCTCCTCGTCGTGCTGGCGAGGGGATAGACCCCAGCTGCCGCCTGGACCCTCTCCTCCCCGCCTTTCCTCTCTCTCGCCTCTGCTCGCCATGGCCGAAGCCATCGCCGCCCTGTTGTCGTCACCCCCATAGCCACCGAGACCCCCTCGCCCTGTCCCCATGCTCGGAAGAACCACGACGTCGACCCCGACCTCCTCACTAAGCCAAGCAACCGGAGGAGGCCTCTGTCGTCTCCGTTGTCATCGTGTTCAACCTTCAGCCGTCGATGAAGACTCGAAGCTCGCCACTGAACCAGAGCATCCCCAGGCACGCTGAGCACGGCTGCGAGATCTAGGTGAGGCCGTGGATCTTTTCCCCCTAATCGCACGCTCGATTTCGAGCTCTAGGCTCTGAATCGATGCAAGCCCGAGTGCCGCCGTCCGCCATTGACGACAGGCATGGCGCTGCCGTGTGTTTTTGCTCAAACCTCGGAGCTCATCGAGCTCCCCGCACCCCCAAGAGTCTGTAGCGCTGCTCATTCCCCTTGCTAGTGCACCATAGCTCCGCAACCTTGCTGACCCGAGCTCCGGCGGCCGCCCATGTCGTCACCACCGTCTCTACAGACCACCCCTAGCCCCCAGACCAACACCACTCGACGCAGACGAGCGTGGGAGTCCCATAGCTGCTTTCGGCGCGCGAAACCGTGCCTTGTGGCATGTTTCCGGCCAACTCCGGCGGTCCTCCGCTGCGGGTTTGGTTGCCGCCAGCCCCGCTCCAATGGGCGCCGACTTGGTCGACCGGTTAGTGCTAACCAGCCCGGCTAATTAAGCCATCAGCCGCTGACAGCGGGCCCCGTAGAGGGTCAAACCTCTGGTCAGCGCCGGGAATTAGCCCCTAATGCTGAGACGAGGGCCCCACCCTGTCAGGTTTGACCTGGCCGAGTCTATTGACCTACTGACATCACAATGACGTCAGGCTGACGCATTAACTGAATTTTTAGTATAAAAACAAATCAGGAAATTCCAGAAAATGTTTCAAACTTCTAAAATTCATATAAATTAATCTGTAAATCAGATGAAAATAATTTATATATGAAAGTTTATCAAAAAAATCCAATGAATCCAATGGTGTTGTTATCATGCATGTTAGAGCAACCTATGTAGTTGAGCATTGACATTTAGTAATAGGTCGATATATGGAATATGAAATGGAGAATGACTTTGAACCTATATTCAAATCCACTCCATCCAACTCGAATAATAGTTGCATTAGCTCATCCATTCATGTTGCCATGTCATGATCATGCATCATATTGTTGCACTTGACGTGTATTGATTGTTATTCATCTGCATTGCGGTAGGCCCTGCTTCTGAGGATACCTCCGAGTATTCCAACAAAGGAGAAAACCTTACCGCTTCCCATCAAGGCAAGCAACCCCTTTGATCATTCCGATAACATCCCACTCTCTCGCTCCTGCTCTTGTTTATTGCATTAGGACAAACGTTCACTTGTCTATCATACATGGTAGATGAACCTATTCCTTTGCATGACATGTCATTGTGACAGTAAATAGCTAAACCTTGCAACCTAGCATACCTGGTAGATGCTTGTGCCATGTTGTGCTTTGCTTACCTTGCCTGCTATGCCTGCTATGCTTAGGGTTGTGTCAGGTCTAATTCATCCGGATGATGAACTGGAATGAAAAAATGTTGTTCTGATGTGATAAGGCTATGTGAACTAGAGTTGGTAAAGGTAGCGATGATAGGCTATGTAGGAGTACATACTGGGTTGTCTCATTGGGACCGTTCTTAGGAACTCAGTCCGTATTTGTGATCCAAGTCTAGTTACTACCACACGTTGTGACACTTAATTGACCCTCTCAACTTATTGATCGCTTAGTCCTTGGTCTAGGAGTTGCAGGTAGTTTCTGGTGTTTATAGCATGCTGGAGGCTATGCGTAGCGCTGACCCTAGGGGTGGGTTACGATGCGGTAGGCAATGTCACGGTGTTCCAAGGGTCATCCGAATGGTGGGCTTGGGAACCTTGCGCACATCGTTTGGGGCCATAGCAAAAACTTTGGCCGGACTTCCGTGTGGGTTCAGTCTCAAATAGACAATAGCCTGGACTAGAGGTCTTATGTGATTGACGGTCATGGCCGACTCCCTCGCTGGGCTTCTGCTTGAAGGTTGCCGAGGTGCATGGTTTTATGAGCACATAGCTATAAGTGGCGAGAGCATGTGTGAAGAAGTACACCCCTGCAGGGTATGAAACTATTCTAATAGCCGCGTCCTCGGATATGGACTGCTTGGAGAACTTATGCTTTCATAGATAATTTAATGGATACTCATAAAAATATCAAGTCAAGTGTGAGTACCGTGGATGGCACTCTCGTGGGAGACGGAAGTGAATCCATGGGGGTGTATTGATGTGGAGTTAGTGGACTCGTGTGTGATATCTAAAATCCAAACAAAGAGTTAAAATTGTGTAGTATAGGTTAGCCATGAGTCAAAGCTGGCATTGCTGCATAAACTCCACCACTCCCCTTGTTGATACATGAGCATAATTAGTCTAGGTCTACTTTAAATACTTGATGAGTATGTTTGTACTCATGTTTGCTCAATAATTGTTGTAGATGAGACCTAGGACCCATCAGGTGGGTTCTTTCCAGATGTCGACGATACCGAATAGCTGGTGTCCCAGCTACGACCTTATGCCCTGTGGCGGGCTGTAGATAGTCAGGCCATGTGCATTTTTACCCTTTCATCTGTCTATACTTAGACAGCTTTATGCTTCCGCTTGGTTTGTATGAACTTGCTTGTATGACTTGAGTGTCGAGTCATGTGACCCCTACCTGTAAGAACATATTATGCAAGGCTCTTCTGAGCCTCTTAAATAAAAGTTGTGTTGATATATGGTTATCTTGTGATGCCATAGTTGTATCTATGCATATCGGGCATGTCGTGCGTACGTGTGACGTGCAACGGTATGTATGGGATCTGACACCTAGTCATGTTCCTTTAGTAGTACTCTTTATCGGAAACTGCCTCTTTGTGCTTCCATCGAGCCTGGGTAGCTTGCTACTGCTCCGGACACATTGATTGACCGGCATGTATCCTTCTTTGCTGTTGTGTCCGTCCCTTCGAGGAAATGTCTCGCAGTGTAATGGAGTCCCTGTAGCCTTCTATGACTCGTCTACGTGCAGTGATGGTATTTATGTCCCACGGCGTAATGGAGTCCTTGTAGCTTGCTATGACTCGTCTACACACGCTTGAGGCCGATACCTACATTGTTGGGTTATGTATGCCTATTTCCGTACGGATGTGACACTTGGGTTCTATGACTAGTCATGTTGGCCCGGGTTCTCTGTCCTTTGATTGCCAGCGACATGTTCACATACGTGAGCCAAAAGACGCAAACGGTCCTGGCTAAGGTAAGGCTGCAGCCGTGGAGCTTACCGTGCGTGAGGCTGCAAAGTGATGTGATATGTTACAGTCTAGATTCATATGACTTAGGATCAGGGTCCCGACACTTTACGATCCAGTTTGTTTCCATCACCAAAGAATTCACCTGACAAGTCAACACAAACAATAACCGATACGGTGGGGTTATCACTAAGAATATGCGTTTTCATATTATGCCTCCAACTAGCAAAGTTTGTACCATCAAAATATGGACCTCTACGGTGAAAGTTTCCCTCACTAGACGCCATACTCTCCTAGGTTGTGAAAGCAATGCGATGGAGACCAAAGCTCTGATACCACTTGTAGTATCCAAAGTATGTCGAGAGGGGGGTGATTGGACTACTTGACCAAACTAAAAACGTAGCCTTTTCCCAGTTTTAGTTGTTGGGCAATTTTAGCAATTGTAGCAAGTCAAGCACATCCTACACATGCATGTCTAAGAGTATAGCAGCGAAAAGTAAAGACAAACACATGAAAGTAGAGGGTAGGGATAGGAAGATCAAACGCAATTGGAGACACAAAGATTTTTCCCATGGTTCCGATAGGTGGTGCTAACTTACATCCACGCTAATGGAGACTTCAACCCATGGCGGATAGCGACCGTGACAGTCCACGTAGGGCTCCACCCGTTAGGGTCCATGAAGTAGCAACCTTGTCTATTCCATCACGACTTCCGTCCACGAAGGACTAACCTCACTATGGATAGATCTTCACGAAGTAGGGGATATCCTTGCCCGTACAAACTTCTTGGTTCAACTTCACAACACGAAGAAGGAGGCTCCCAAGCGACACCTAACCACTCTAGGAGGTGGGGGAGTCCTAGATTAAGGGGTCCTTGGTAGGCCGACCTATTTCTATGGGCCAGACTATGTGGGCCATTTACCAAACACAGGATTCATGGAAGACCCTATCTCCATGATGGAAGCTTCGGGAAGCACGGCTTGTACTCCACGTTTCATGTAGCAAATAGGCATGTTTATCTCTTTGGCATGTAACCGACCATGTGTAAACCCTAGATACCACCAGTGTCTATATAAGCCAGAGGGTTTTAGGTCGTAGATAGAGAACAACTCATCTAGGGTTAGCTATTCGATCTCGAGGTACGTCAACTCTGTAACCCCTTATATCATCAATAAAATCAAGCAATACGTAGGGTATTACATCCATAGGAGTGCCCAAACCTGGGTAAATCTATGTCCCCTTCTCTCCTATTACCATCGGTTCTAGTCTCACAGTTTGGGACCCCCTACCCGAGATCCGCCGGTTTTGACACCGATATTGGTGCTTTCATTGAGAGTTCTGCTGTGAGCACCCAAGGAATCGATGTTTTGCCTTGTCATCAACGAAGATGTCCGTAACATGTACACTTTCATCCCCAGACTGATCTTTGCCTTCGGTAGCATTGTGATGCATGCTGTCCCGACCGACCATCTAGGCCGTGTCAAGATCTTCATCCCAGATCGAGAGGTCAGATTCGGGAACCTAGAGTTCTACGTGGACTCTCGGGGTGACTTCTCACTAACCGGGCTTGCGAATTCACTCGCCACACCCAAAGATTCTGAGGCTTTAATCTCGGGTTCCTCCTTCAGTCATGCCAACGGGGTCAACCACGGTGGTGTTCCCTCTCCTGGTTCGGATCCAACCATAGTGTCGGAAGGTCGGACACTCGTTCTGGCCAAACATCTTTCTCGTTTGGACGCATTGGAGGTCAACTCCGAAGGTTCTGAATAGTATGATCCGAGCGATCCCTCAGCATTTGACGAAACCCTAAATCGGATCTCGTTGATGGAAATTTCCGACGATTCAGCCCCAATCTATGCTCAGATTGGTTACAGTATGGGTCAGGACGAATTTTTTGACCCACCCACCACCCACTTGATAGCCACAGTCGAAGATTTAACTGACATCCTAGACTATGCCTCTGAAGAGGCAGAGTACATGGATGAAGAGGACTGCGTGCCCACTGCTGTTAACATCGGGCGATGGCCCGCCACTTCTACATATGACGTCTACATGGTGGACACTCCTAATGGTGATGAAACGCCTAATAATGACGGCGACAAGTCGGGCGACGCACCGCCAAGGTGCCGGAAACCGCACAAGTTGTCAAAAGGCAAAAAGGGAGGGAAAGCTATCATCGGCACCAGGGACATAGTTATCCTCGAGGACCGTGGCGACCCTGATATCCCCGAATGCCCGTTTGAGGGCCATGAAAGGCCCGAGGACAAGAGCAACCCCAACGACTTCAACGATTCCGAGGACATGAACTACCTCCCCTTGTCGAGGAGGACGACATCCTGGGAGCCGATGACTTAGACATCCCTGATAACCATGAACATCAGGAACTGTTCAGACAGCAGCTCATAGCGATGGCTTGCAGCCTGAAAGCTAAGGAACGACAGCTCAAAGCCGAACAAGATGACCTCAATGATCGATGGATAAGAGTCCTCTCAGCTGAGGAGGGACATGTCACCGATCTATTGGACCAGCCCAAGAGCTATCCACGAAGAAGGCTACTGCCACAATTTGACGACGAGCTCACTAATACTCCGTCTCCGAAACATACCCCATACGACAAGCCGGACCGCCCTCCTCGTGGGCATGATCAGACGGCTGATGACACCGGTTATAGACCGCTGATGCCCCGAAGATGGGGAAAGGAGCCACTAGAGCCCAATGACAGGTTCGACCTGTGAGATGACCCAGATCATAGAGCAGGCCGTACAAGATCCATCTATATATCCAGATATTATTCGCCCGATAGACGGGTTGGATATAGACTCGAACGAAGTAATAATAGAGATCGGGAACGCAGTTGAGCTAGAACAGACGGTGATTACATGCGCGACATATCTCGGGTTCGAGGTGCCGCTTACTCGCTGTGTTTCACGGATGAGGTGATGCGGCATCAGTTCTTGGAGGGGTTTAAACCCGTGAACATCGAGCAGTATGATGGGACAACTGACCCAACTGTATGGATCAAAGACTTCCTCCTCCACATACACATGCCATGAGGAGATGATCTCCATGCCATTAAATATCTCCCCCTCAAGCTTAAGGGGCCAGCCTGGCACTAGCTAAATAGCCTCCCCAAGAACTCCATCGGATGCTGGGAAGACCTGGAGGATGCGTACTGCTCTAACTTCCAGGGAAAATATGTTCGGCCGCCGGACTCCTCTGACTTAAGCAATGTCGTACGAAAGCCCGGAGAGTTTATGCGACAATTCTGGAATTGCTTCTTGACCAAGAAGAACCAGATTGTCGACTGCCCGAATGCTGAGGCAATAGCCCCTTTTTGACATAATATTCGGGACGAATGGCTGGCTCGCCAACTCGGCCAGGATAAACCTCGGACCATGTTCGCCCTTACTTCCCTGATGACCCACTTTTGCACGGGTGAAGAAAATTGGCTAGCAAGACGCAGACACAACTCCGAAGATCCCGGAACCTCTGAAGTTCGGGATGGCAACGGTAAACCCAAGCACAACAAGAACAAGCACCGCCACAATAACAGCGATGCCGATGACACGACTGTTAATGCTGGCTTCCGCAACTCTCGTCCTGGGTAGCAGAAAAAGCCTCCTAATGGCAATTGCGATGGACCCACCCCACTAGAAAAGATCATGGAAGGGCCTTGCCAAATCCACGGGACTCAAGAGAAGCCCGCCAACCATACACATCGCAATTGTTGGGCGTTTAAATAGTTCGGCAAGCTCCCAGCGAAGGATCAAGGCAAGAGCCCCCGCAGTGAGGATGAGGATGAACCTCGGGGCCCAATTGGTAGTGGCCAAAAGAAATTTCCTCCGGAAGTCAAAACGATAAACATGATATACGCCACCCATATACCTATGAAGGAGAGGAAGCGCGCCCTTCGAGAGGTTTATGTTGTAGAGCCCATAGCTCCGAAGTATAACCCATGGTTGGCATATCCGATCACTTTTGATCGGCGCGATCACCCGACCAGTATCCGTAACGGGGGTTTGGCCGCACTCGTCCTCAACCCCATTATAGATGGGTATCACCTCACAAAAGTCCTAATGGACGGAGGAAGTAGCCTTAACCTGATTTACTAAGACACGTTGAAAAAATGGGCATAGATCTGTCACGGATTAAACCCAGTAACACTACCTTTAAAGGAGTGATCCCAGGTGTCGAGGCCCAATGCACGGTCTCCGTAACCCTGGAAGTTGTGTTCAGCTCGCCCAATAACTTTCACAGCGAAGACTTGATATTCGACATTCTGCCCTTCTGTAGCGGCTATCACACCCTGCTCAGCCGGACAACATTTGCTCATTTCAACATTGTCCCGCATTATGCATACCTCAAGCTCAAGATGCCTGGCCCCAAAGGGCTCATCACTATTAACGGCAACACAGAGCGCTCTCTACAAACTGAGGAACATGCGTTGGCCCTGGCAACCGAATTTAACTACAAAGATGAGCGGCAACTTTCGGCATCTATCGTAAAGGCATGCAAAACTAGGAAGCGAGCTTGGCTTCAGACCGATCTCTTAGAGCCTTCCCCTCCCCTTAAATAGGGACTCGCCCCCCATCGCACACCCCTAGGACCTGCAAAGCACGTTCAAGGAGGCACAACTTTGTACTTAAAATTCCACGGGTAGCGGTGGGGAAACAAAGGAGGGTGTCCGGCTGGACCCAACCACTACCATTAACATGTCTTCTGACACAATGCAGGGACCATTCAAAGGCCCGCCAATGGCGTAAACCTTATGCATAATTCCACGACTTCCCAAGAACTTGTTTGCAAGATCCATTCGCCGAACAATACCACCCGCCGAGGTGCACCAAGGATCAGGAGTAAACTAGCAACATGGCGCATCGAGGACGCAAGGCCACCAATCGAAGACCCTTGGTACAACCACTCATGTAATCTCTTTGTTGACCTACCTGTAAGCAGTCACTTCGGCACTCCAAGTAATATAGTTCACTTTATATGCATCGGTTCAGAACTATGTGTTGGGTCAATGGTTGGGTTTCCCGGCTCCTATGCTTGTCCCTTTACGTTCCGCTCGTTCGGCTAAAAGGGCAAAGGGAGAAACTTTGTGATTGTGTTTCTGTTGGGGAACGTTGCATGGGAAACAAAAAAATTCCTACGCACACGCAGATCTATCCATGGTGATCAGCATCTACGAGAGGGAGAGTGCATCTACGTACCCTTGTAGATCGCAAAGCGGGAAGCGTTAAGGAATGCGGTTGGTGTAGTCGAACGTCTTCGCGATCCAAATCGCCGTGCGTCCCACGATCCAATCACGATCCGTCCCGCGATCCAATCACGATCCGTCCCACGAACTTGATCACGATCCTTCCAATCTAGTGCCGAACGGACGGCACCTCCGCGTTCAGCACACGTACAGCTTGATGATGATCTCTGTAGTGTTGATCTAGCAAGAAGGAGCAGAGAGGAAGAAGAGTTCTCCTGCAGCGTGACGGTGCTCCGGCAATGGTGGTGGAGCTATTCCGGCAGGGCTTCGCCTAAGCGCTATAGAAAACCGATCCAGAGGAGAAACTATGCACTCGAGGAACGGGTAGCACGTGGTTGAAAATTCTGTGCAAAAACCCTAAAACCTCCAGTATATATAAGAGTAAGAGAGGATCAGGCTTTTCCCAAGGTCCAAGCCTCTAGGAGTCGGCCGAACTAGGTGGGAGAGGTGGAATCCACCTCCAATCCTATTAGGACTAGGATTCACCCTATTTTTTCCTTTTTCCACTTTTTCTCTTTGGGTTTTTTCTCCCTAGCAGCATGGGCTTTGTGTGGGACTTCCACCAGCTCACTAAGGGCTGGTATTCACTCTCCCACAGCCCATGTTGTCTCTTGGGTCGAAATATCCCTCCCGATGGTCTCCCGGTACACTAACGGCACTCCCGGTACACTACCGATGAGCCCGAAACTTTTCCAGCGACGAAAATAGGACTTCCTATATATCAATCTTTAACTCCGGACCATTCCGGAGCTCCTTGTGATGTCCGGGATCTCATCCGGGACTCCGAAAAACCTTCGGTCACCACCATACATAACTCTATACTACCGAAACATCACCAAACCTTAAGTGTGCAGACTCTGTGGGTTCGAGAACTATGTAGACATGACCGAGACACCTCTACGGTCAATAACCAATAGCGGGACCTGGATGCCCATATTGGTTCCTACATATTCTATGAAGAACTTTATTGGTCGAACCTCTATGTCAAGGATTCAGTTAATCCTGTATGATGTTCCCTTTCTTCTTCGGTATGTTACTTGCCCGAGATTCGATCGTCGGTATCTCCATACCTAGTTGAACCTCGTTACTGGCAAGTCTCTTTACTCATTCCATAATACAAGATATGGCAACTAACACTTAGTCACATTGCTTGCAAGGCTTATTGTGATGTTGTATTACCGAGTGGGCCCTAAGATACCTCTCCGTCACACGGAGTAACAAATCTCAGTCTTGATCCATGCCAACTTAACAGACACCCTCGGAGATACTTCTAGAGCACCTTTATAGTCACCCAGTTACATTGCGATGTTTGATACACACAAGGCAATCCTCCGATATTCGTGAGTTGAATGATCTCATGGTCATAGGAACACATCTTGACATGCAGAAAACTGTAGCAATAAACTGACACGATCATATGCTACGTTTGTAGTTTGGGTCTTGTCCATCACATCATTCTCCTAATGATGTGATCCCGTTATCAAATGACATCTCATGTCAATGGATAGGAAACCTTGACCATCTTTGATCAACGAGCTAGTTCACTAGAGGCATACTAGGGACAGTGTGTTGTCTATTTACCCACACATGTAATGTGTTTCCTATCAATACAATCATAGCATGGATAATAAATGATTATCACGAACAAGGAAATATAATACTAAACACATTATTCATTGCCTCTAGGGCATATTTCCAATAGTCTCCCACTTGGACTAGAGTCAATAATCTAGTTCACATCACTATGTGATTTACATGGTAATGAATCGAACACCCATGCAGTTCTGGTGTTGATCATGTTTAGCCCTTGGAAGAGGTTTAGTCAACGGGTCTACAATATTCAGATCCGTGTGCACTTTGCAAATATTTATGTCCTTCTCCTTGATGCAATCGCGGATGGAGATGAAGCGTCGCTTTATGTGTCTGGTCCTCTTGTGAAACCTTCGTTCCTTGGCCAGAGCAATAGCACCAGTGTTGTCACAGAATAGGTTCATTGGATTCAGTGCACTGGGCACTACTCCGTGATCTGTCATGAACTGCTTCATCCAAACACCTTCCTTCGCCGCCTCCGAGGCTGCTTTGTACTCTGCTTCACATGTAGAATCGGCTACCACGCTTTGCTTGGAACTGCACCAGCTTACCGCTCCCCCATTGAGAACAAATACATATCCGGTTCGCCAGTTAGAGTCATCCGGATCAGTGTCAAAGCTTGCATTGACGTAGCCCTTTACGACGAGCTCTTCATCACCTCCACAAATGAGAAACATTTCCTTAGTCCTTTTTAGGTACTTAAGGATATTCTTGACCGCTGCCCAGTGCTCCATTCCAGGATCACTTTGATACCTTCTGGCAATACTTATGGCAAGGCTGACATCGGGTCTTGTGCACAATATTGAATACATGATAGAGCCTATGGCATAAGCATAGGGGATGACACTCATCTTTTCTCTATCTTCTGCAGTCACTGGGCATTGAGTCTTACTCAACTTCACACCTTGTAACACAGGCAAGAATCCCTTCCTGGACTGATCCATTTTGAACTTCTTCAAACCTTTATCAAGGTATGTGCTCTATGAAAGTGCTATTAAGCGTGTCGATCTATCTCTATAGATCTTAATGCGTAATATGAAAGCAGCTTCTCCCAGGTCCTTCATTGAAAAACTCTTGTTCAAATATTCCTTCACGCTTTCCAGCATTTCTATATTGTTTCCAATCAGCAATATGTCATCCACATATAATATTAGAAACGCTATAGAGCTCCCACTCACTTTCTTGTAAATACAAGCTTCTCCATAAACTTGTATAAAACCAAACGCTTTGATCACCTCATCAAAGAGCTTATTCCAACTCCGAGATGCTTGCACCAGCCCATAAATGGATCGCTGGAGTTTGCAAACTTTGTCAGCATTCTCTGGATCGACAAAACCTTCCGGTTGCAACATATACAACTCTTCCTCAAGGTAACTGTTGAGGAACGTTGTTTTGACATCCATCTGCCAAATTTCATAGTTGAAATATGCAGCTATTGCTAACATGATTCTGACGGACTTAAGCATCGCTACGGGTGAGAAGGTCTCATCATAGTCAACTCCTTGAACTTGTGAAAAACCCTTTGCCACAAGTCGAGCTTTATAGATGGTGACTTTACCGTCTGCGTCTGTCTTCTTAAAGATCTATTTGTTCTAAATGGCCTTTCGCCCTTCAGGTAATACTTCCAAAGTCCATACTTTGTTTTCATACATGGATCCCATCTCGGATTTCATGGCCTCTAACCATTTTTCGGAATCTGGGCCCATCACTGCTCCTCCATAGCTCGTAGGTTCATTGTTGTCCAACAACATGACCTCCAAGACAGGGTTGTCGTACCACTCAGGAGTAGTACGTGGCCTTGTCGACCTACGAGATTCAATAGTAGCTTGATCCGAAGCTTCATGATCATCATCATTAACCTCCTATTCTACCATCATAGGTTCCACAGAAACATCTTTCTATGCTGCGCTACTTTCTGGTTGAAGTAAAGGTTCAATAACCTCATCGAGCTCTATTTTGCTCCCACTCAATTCTTTCGAGAGAAACTCTTTCTCAAGAAATGATCCGTTCTTAGCGACAAACACTTTGCCTTCGGATCTGAGATAGAAGGTATACTCGACTGTCTCTTTCGGGTATCCCATGAAGACGCATTTCTTCGCTTTGGGTTCCAGCTTTTCAGGCTAAAGCTTTTTGACATAAGCATCACATCCCCAAACTTGAAGAAACAACAACTTTGGCCTCTTGCCAAACCACAGTTCATATGGTGTCGTCTCAACGGATTTCGAAGGTGCCCTATTTAAAGTGAATGCAGTTGTCTCTAATGCATAACCCCAAAACGATAGTGGCAAATCCGCAAGAGACATCATAGAACGCACCATATCTAATAATGTTCGATTAGGACGTTTGGACACACCATTACGCTATGGTGTTCCGGGCGGTGTCAACTGTGAAACAATTCCACACTGTCTTAAGTGACTGCTAAACTCATAACTCAGATATTCACCTCCTCGACAGATCGCAAGAACTTAATCTTTTTGTTATGATGATTCTTAACTTCACTCTGAAATTGCTTGAACTTTTCAAATGTTTCAGACTTGTGTTTCATTAAGTAAATATACCCATATCTACTTAAGTCATCAGTGAAGCTGAGAAAATAATGATATCCACCACGCGTTGTAACATTCATTGGACCGCACACATCAGTATGTATGATTTCCAATAAGTCACTTGCCTGTTCCATTGTTCCAGAGAACAGCGTTTTAGTCATCTTGCCCATGAGGCTTGGTTCACATGTGTCAAGTGATTCAAAATCAAGTGACTCCAAAAGTCCATCAGCATGGAGCTTCCTCATGCGTTTTACACCAATATGACCTAAACGGTAGTGCCACAAGAAAGTGGTACTATCATTATCTACATCTTTTGGAATCAATGTTATGAACATGTGTGTCATCACTATCTAGATTCAATATGAATAAACCCCTAACATTGGGTGCATGACCATAAAAGATATTACTCATATAAATAGAACAACCTTTATTCCCTGATTTAAATGAGTAACCGTCTCACAATAAACAAGATCCATATATAATGTTCATGCTTAATGTAGGCACTAAATAACCATTATTCAGGTTCATCACTAATCCCAATGGTAATCGAAGAGAGAGCGTGCCAACAGCGATCACATCAACCTTGGAACCATTTCCCACGCGCATCGTCACTTCGTCCTTCGCCAGCCTTCGTTTATTCTGTAGTTCCTGCTTTGAGTTGCAAATGTGAGCAACCGAACCAGTATCAAATACCCAGGCACTACTATGAGAGCTAGTAAGGTACACATCAATAACATGTATATCATATATACCTTGTTTGTCGTTGGCCGCCTTCTTGTCAGCCAGGTACTTGGGGCAGTTCCGCTTCTAGTGACCAGTTCCCTTGCAATGAAAGCACCCAGTTTCTGGCTTGGGTCCATGCTTGGGCTTCTTTACAGGAGTAGCAACTGCTTTGCCATCCTTCTTGGTTTTACCCTTCTTGCCCTTGCCCTTGACCTTGCCATTTTTCTTGAAACTAGTGGTTTTATTGACCATCAACACTTGATGTTCTTTCTAGATTTCAGACTCAGCGACTTTTAGCATCGCAAACAGCTCGGCGACTGACTTGTTCATCCCTTGCATGTTATAGTTCATCACAAAGCTCTTGTAACTAGGTGGTAGTGATTGAAGAACTCTATCAGTGATTGCCTCTAGCGGAAGGGCAATTTCCAACTTCGCTAGACGAGTTGAATACCTAGAACTTCTGAGTATATGTTCACTGATAGACCCGTTCTCCTACATCTTGCAAGCATATCGGAGGTTTCATTCTTCTTGATCCGGGCATTCTTCTGAAAGATAAACTTCAACTCCTAGAACATCTCATATGCTCCATGACGTTCAAAACGTCTTTGAAGTCCCGGTTCTAAGCCATACAATATTGCACACTGAACTATTGAGTAATCTCCAGTACGTGCCTCCCAAGCGTTCTTAACGTCTTGGGAGGTCATGCCTTCTGGTTGGTCACCAAGCGGTGCATCAAGGAGATATGATTTCTGGGAAGCCATGAGGATAATCCTCAGATTACGGGCCCAGTCAACAAAGTTACTTCCCTCATCTTTCAACTTAGCTTTCTCTAGGAACGCATTAAAATTCAGGGGTGCTACTGAGTGTGCCATTGATCTACAACATAAATATGCAAAGTTTACTTAGACTATTGTTCAAGATGATGAGTTTAGTTAATCAAATTACTAAAGCTCCCACTCAAATTGACATCCCTTAGGTCATTTGAGTGTCACATGATCCAAATCCACCAACTCAATTCTAATCACCACGTGACTTGAGGTGGCTTCTATGGTGAACATCATTAAGTTGATCATATCTACTATATGACTCATGTTCGTCCTTTCGGTCTCTTGTGTTCCGAGGCCATGTCTTTACGTGCTAGGCTCGTCAAGTTTAACCTGAGTATTTTGCACGTGCAACACTGGCTTGCACCCGTTGTATGTGAACGTAGAGTCTATCACACCCGATCATCACGTGGTGTCTCAACACGACAAACTTCACAATGGTGCACACTCGGGGAGAACACAATTTATCTTGAAATTAAGTGAGGGATCACCTTATAATGCTATCGTTGTCCTAAGAAAAATAAGGTGCATAATAGGATTGACATCACATGCAACTCATAAGTGACATGATATGGCCATGAAATTGTAGTTTTGATCTCCATCTAGAAAGCACCAGCATGATCTCCATCGTCAGCGGCAAGACACCATGATCTCCATCATCTTGATCTCCATCAAAGTGACACCATCGGGGTTGTCGCGCCCAACATGCTTCTACTACTATTGCTACTGTTTAGCGATAAAGTAAAGCATTACATAGCGCCTAACGATTGACACGCAGGTCATACAATAATTAAAGACAACCCTATGGCTCCTGCCGGTTGCCGTACTCATCGACATGCAAGTCGTGATAATCTATACATCACATGATCATCTCATACATCACATATATCACATCATGTAATTGTCCATATCACATCACAACATACCCTGCAAAAACAAGTTAGACGCCCTCTAATTGTTGTTGCATGTTTTACGTGGCTGCTACGGGTATCTAGCAAGAACAATACTCATCTACACAAAAACCACAACGGTGATACACTAGTTGCTTTTCAACATTCTCAAGGACCGCCTATGTCGAATTCGATCCAACTAAAGTGAGAGAACCGGCACCTGCAAGCCCTCTATGCAACAAGTTCGGTCGAGGGAACCGGTCTCTCGTAAGTGTACGAGTAATGTTGGTTCGGGCCACTTCATCTCACAATACCGCTGAACCAAAATCCGACTAAGGGAGGAAGCAATCTATTCATCAACGCCCAAAAACCTTTTGTGTTCTACTCGAGATATCATCTACACATAGACCTAGCTCTGATACCACTGTTGGGGAACGTTGCATGGGAAACAAAAAAATTCCTACGCACACGCAGATCTATCCATGGTGATGAGCATCTATGAGAGGGAGAGTGGATCTACGTACCCTTGTAGATCGCTAAGCGGGAAGCGTGAAGAAATGTGGTTGGTGTAGTTGAACGTCTTCGCGATCCAAATCGCCGTGCGTCCCGCGATCCAATCACGATCCGTCCCGCAATCCAATCACGATCCGTCCCGCGAACTTGATCACGATCCTTCCGATCTAGCGCCGAACGGACGGCACCTCCGCGTTCAGCACACGTACAACTTGATGACGATCTCCGTAGTCTTGATCCAGCAATAAGGAGCGGAGAGGAAGAAGAGTTCTCCTGCAGCGTGATGGCGCTCTGGCGATGGTGGTGGAGCTATTCCGGCAGGGCTTCGCCTAAGCGCTGTAGAAAACCGATCTAGAGGAGAAACTATGCACTGGAGGAATGGGCAGGACGTGGCTGAAAATTCTGTGCAAAAACCCTAACACCTCTAGTATATATTAGAGTAAGAGAGGAGGAGGCTTGGCCCAAGGGCCAAGCCTCTAGGAGTCGGCTGAACCAGGTGGGAGAGGTGGAATCCACCTCCAATCCTAGTAGGACGAGGATTCACCCTATTCTTGCCTTTTTCCACTTTTTCTCTTTGGGTTTTTTCTCCCTAGCAACAGGGGCTTTATGTGGGACTTCCACCAGCCCACTAAGGGCTGGTATTCACTCTCCCACAGCCCATGTTGTCTCTTGGGTCGAAATATCCCTCCTGATGGTCTCCCGGTACACTACCGGCACTCCCGATACACTACCGATGAGCCCGAAACTTTTCCGGCGACCAAAATAGGACTTCCTATATATCAATCTTTACCTCCGGACCATTCCGGAGCTCCTCATGATGTTCGGGATCTCATCTGGGACTCCAAACAATCTTCAGTCACCACCATACATAACTCTATACTACCGAAACATCACCAAACCTTAAGTGTGCAGACCCTGCGGGTTCGAGAACTATGTAGACATGACCGAGACACCTCTACGGTCAATAACCAATAGCACGACCTGGATGCCCATATTGGTTCCTACATATTCTATGAAGATCTTTATCGGTCGAACCTCTATGTCAAGGATTCAGTTAATCTCGTATGATGTTCCCTTTGTTCTTCGGTATGTTACTTGCCTAAGATTCAATCGTCGGTATCTCCATACCTAGTTCAACCTTGTTGCTGGCAAGTCTCTTTACTCGTTCCGTAATACAACATACCGCAATTAACACTTAGTCACATTGCTTGCAAGGCTTATTGTGATGTTGTATTACCGAGTGGGCCTTGAGATACCTCTCCGTCACACGGAGTAACAAATCCCAGTCTTGATCCATGCCAACTCAACAGACACCCTCAGAGATACCTATAGAGCACCTTTATAGTCACCCAGTTATGTTGCGACATTTGATACACACAAGGCAATCCTCCGATGTTTGTGAGTTGCATGATCTCAGGGTCATAGGAATACATACTTGACATGCAGAAAACAGTAGCAATAAACTGACACGATCATATGCTACGTTTGTAGTTTGGGTCATGTCCATCACATCATTCTCCTAATGATGTGATCCCGTTATCAAATGACATCTCATGTCAATGGCTAGGAAACCTTGACCATTTTTTATCAACGAGCTAGTTCACTAGAGGCATACTAGGGACAGTGTGTTGTTTATTTACCCACACATGTAATGTGTTTCCAATCAATACAATCATAGCATGGATAGTAATAGATTATCACGAACAAGGAAATATAATAACAAACACTTTATTCATTGCCTCTAGGGCATATTTCCAATAGTTTCTGGATAGTCTGGTCAAGCACCTCAAGGGAGAAAGCCAAAAAAATCTGACCATCATAGTATGCGAGAGCTGGTCTGTGAATACGAGCTTAAAGTGTTAGACTTACATCCTCATTAGAGGATATTCTGCGTTGCACGAGGGGTTTGATCTCCATGCAAACCATGTGATGTTGGCCTTAGCGGCGGTTCATCCGAACATCACAACACTCCAGGGGCTAGTATTTAGCCTCCCGCAACCCTTTTCGTGCCCCTACGGCTAAGTGAAAGAAATAAAGCACTATAGTACGATTGCCTAGTCCACCGAACTCTACCACCTTCAGGTTCCGATCACTCGGCTAAGGGACATAGTGCATTGGCAGAGACACCCCATATAGTATCTACATGGGCACTAAAGCCGACGACTCGTATCTTTCAGTTTCAAATGGACACACAGGAGTTATAAAGGAATGCAAAAACATAAAAGCATAATAACTTATAACATTAAAACTTCACAAAGTCTTAGTCGCGTTACAACTCATTCAAACATATTATCGCCTGAACATTGTGATGCTATCGCCCAGGCACCTTCCATCACTCTGGCGAAGTACAGCTCGGGGCGTCTATGCTCCTTATCGGGAGGTGGTGGGGTTGTGGCTACCTTCATCGGTTCCAACCCTCACAAGTGCACCTTTGCCTTGGCAAGGGCCATTCGGACTGCCTCGGTGCAAGAGGAGTGCTTCACGGTGTTGAGGCGGGGTGAAGCGGCAATTAACTTCTACACCAGGCCAAAGTAGTTGCCTCGCGGCAGATCACACGGCCATAGGAGGATCTAGAGGTCCTTCATGGCCGGCTCCTCCATCTGGTGCAGCTCCATCAGCTGCTTCAATTGCTCCACGAGAAGAGGAGAGCGCTCGAGGGCTCTGAACTGTTCCCAGAACAGAGGAGCTTCGTCTCCTTATTCCCTTAGGGCGAACAATTGATTGGCGTCTGCTACGCTCTTCTGGAGATCGGAGGAGGCGCCTGAGGAACGCCACACCTGGGTAAGCAATTTGGCTTTGCTATCTCCGAAGACACACTGTAGTAAGTATGGCTTACCATCCATTATGTCCTTTGCTTGGCGAACCTACTCCTCATAGAACTTCCTGTCCACCCGCTCCTTCTGGAGGTTGGTCTTCAAGGTGGACAGTTCGGCCGCGCTCTCCTTGCCCTTCCTCTCAAGGGCCTTGCACTTCTGGCTAGAGTCCTTGAGCTCCTGCTGGACCTCCGCCGCAAGATCCTCATGCTTGTCGCTGGTGGCTCACAGGGTGGAGAGGGTGGTAGCCGCCTCTTTGGCCGCCGCCCTCTCGATGGCCGCTTCGTCTTTCGCTTGTTGGAGCTCGGCCTTGAGCCTCTGCACCTCTTTCGCCGAAGTTGTGTATACATTAAGACTATGAAAACCTACATTGACAGTGTTCGAGCAAAGGTATTCGGGCAAATGTGTTCGGATTTTGTTTTGACCTACCTTGTGCCTCATCGAATCTCTGGTTGAGGGCATCAACTTCATCCTTAGACCGTTTGAGCTTCCAATTCAGTTTGTCAAGTTTGGCACCATTTACGGCTGCCGCCGATGAAGAAGCCTGTATTACACATACAATTGACATGTTACATGGTCCCAATACTTTCGAACTATAGTCATTCCGGTCATATGTCTGACCCTATTAGGGGCTATTCTAACATCCCGAACACATAATTTGTATCTAGTCCAAAATTGGATCCATGATTGACCCCTAGGTAAGTTTATCCAAACTCACCTAGGTCTCAAGGGATGCCATGTTTATAATCATAAAAATAAATAAGCATTTTTGCAGATAAGAATGCCGCATGACTTATTGAAAGCCCGCCAGCAGACCTTTGAAGGCCTCCTTTAGTCTGTTGTCGACGGACTGAATGCTCTGCAATACCGCACCCATAAGGGTGTGGTGCTCCTCGATGATGGAGGCGGTTGATAAAGCCTCCTCCATGACCGACCACCCATTGGTCAGTGGCGCCGGTGGTGATCGGACAACCCGATCACCAACCGGGGTTTGAACCATTGTCTCCGGAGGCATTGTGCGCCTCGGGGATGCCCTTGGAGGAGACTAAGCGGCCGCTCGTCCGGCCTCCTCAGTATCCGGGAGGGGGACTTCCCCCCGGTCTTCGGTGACCGAGGTGTTAGCCTCGATCATATTGTCGTCTCCCCTGCCGCCGGTGCCCGGATCCATAGGAGTATGATGGTACGACACCTTCGTGGCATCCTTTGCGGCACTCGGAGTAGCGGGATGCAACGCATTCCTGCTCTCCACTAGTTCGACGAGAGGGGACTCCCCGTCCTATATCTAATTGGTGGGAAGGACGTGCGGGGGGCTGTAAAGTCAATAAGTGCTTGTGTGTTAATAAAATTTAAACCTATTTAAAGACAAACAAGGGGTCTTCGGATCCTGACCTTCGAGCAGGGGGCTTGACCCTGATATTCCTTCGTGGAACCGTCTCGAAGTCATCTGACTCTGTGTCTGAGTCCGAGCTATCGTCGAACAGAACCACATGCGCCCGACACATCTTCTTCTGGGCAAGCGGGGGTACCTCCTTTGGGGCGTCCGATGGCGCCGCCCTTTTTCTTACGAGGGGGAAATTGCCTTCCCCCTCAACTTAGTCCTCTTCCTCTTCCTCCTCATTCTCCTCTTGATTTGAGGAGGCATTAGTTTCCCTAGACACAGTCTCTGACTGGTCCCTGATGCGAAGGCCACTCCGACCTGGTTTCTTCTTCTTCTCCTTCTTCATGGGGTCTTTGTACGGCTTCACTGCTAGCATCTCCGCTAACAGCCCGGACCTAGCGTCTTCGAGCTCAGTAGCCGGACTGCTGATGTTCACGGCTTTCTTCAGTCGTGACTGCAGAGGGTGATTGGAGGGAATATTATAAAACATCTCTATGGAAGATAAGGCTGATCAATAGTTATTATACCATACCTCGGAGGCGGGCTTGGCGCCATGCAGACCCCTATCTTGCTCCTCGGATGGCCAGCTCTTTTGCGACTTGAAGAGTGCCCGCCATAGTTTCTCCCACGTAGTGGGGAAGAGGTTCAGAATCGTGGGCGCGTCGTCGAGCTGACAAGCCCACAAGGGAGTAACCTGGCGCTGGCAGGGGGGATGCGTCTCCGAAGCATGACTTGGACCACATTGGTAAGCATGACGTCCTTCTTGACCATAGAGTCGACGCGCTTCTGCAGGTCGCTCACCTCCTTGTTCAACCCACAGCTAAGGCCCTTTTCGAGCCATGAAGCTAGTCTTGTGGGGGATCTGAATTCGGCAGGGGGAATCTGACCTCCTACTCGTGGCTCGATAACGTAGAACCACTGGAAGTGCATGTAGTCCCCATGTGTGGTTTTGGTATTTGATGACTATCCTAATGGACTAATGTAGGCATTGAGTTATACATTTGACGGAATGTTCTTTGTTCCATGCATGAATAATATTGGAGGAATTTAAGGATGTTTGTTCCATGATGATGCAAGAAGGACCTCGAATGAATTCTAAATGAACATCATATACATAATGTTGTGCATGCATCAAGGATGAGCTCAATGACTGAATCAAATATGATACGATCAAGATGAATTCCATGTGATGAACAAGATGTGATCTACGTGGAGTTCATTGAGGATCTCAGACGTTCTCATGATTTGGCTTATGGTTTGAACCATGATGGATCAAGATCTTGAGAGAATAATTAAAGAGAAGAATTCTACATATGTCTTGAAAATAGAATCATGATGAGCTCATATGTTGAGTCATGGATGACTATGTCATCAAGAAAGTAATTCAAGTGAAGAATTCATTGTGCCTCTCGAGAGACTATGTTTGTATAATGAAGCACAATAAGAAATCAATAGGGCCTTCAAGACATCAACATTAATCATGGATCAAAGATAGATGTTGACCAAGATGAAGATCAAATATTAAACTCAAAGTTGGTCATCACACAAGCGCAAATGATGTACCACATGGGATCTTGTGGTATGGTAAGTAATTGTCAATTGCACTTTGTGTACTAACCCATACTATGTGTTGTCTATGTTTATGAGGGTTACATAATTCTCATGGGCTCGCATTGAGAGAGAGATTCCAATTGTCCATGAGAGGATGATATCAAGTGTTCATGATCATGGTTGACAAGGGCAAGTTCAAGATAACTACCCCAGAGGATTACATGCTTGAAGCTTGTGGGTGTTCGCATGATGAACAAGTGAAGATGAATACAAAGTAAGGCTTTCGACATCGTGTATGGGAGAGCTACTTGAATACTTCACCAATGTATTGCCTTCAACTTGAGCCAACAAGAAACAATAACATCAAGCTCAAGTGAAAAGCTCGACTCAAAGGTTTAGTTCCCAAGATATTATGGTGCAGACCATGGTTGACATATTGAGGATGCTTGAACTATGAAGAAACGAGATAAAATGTTGTATCTATTTTGGTTTACTCTTGAGTACATGGATATCGCACTATTAAGAGGGGATCAGTGGCTCTCATGATAGACTTGCTCAAAATCTAGAGAAAAACCTTTGGCTGAGTTTCTAGCCTTGATTCTATTCTTGTCCGGACGTCTGATGACCTCCGGTCGTCCGGCCTCCGGATGTTCGACACCCTCCGGAAATCCGGAATGAAGCTAGTAGTTTATCAGCATGTTTTCCTCGGATTTCCGGTCCTTCCGGTCGTCCGTGCTCCGGATGTCTGTGGGTGGTCGGAAATTCAACGGCACCCGTCCAGAACCAAAACTGTCGGATGTCCCGTCCCTTTCAGACGTCCGCGTCCTTCTGCGCAACTCACCTACTCTCTCTAAATCTATCAGACGACCGAATCCTGTCGGACGTCCGGTGCCCCCACTTGGCCCAGACGACTAATGCGTGTCGGACGTCTGGTCCTTCCTCTTGGTCCGGACGACCGACACCTGTCGGACGTCCAGCTCCTGTGCAGCTTAAGTGGCTTCCAACGGCCCTTTTCCTCCTCCACTATATATAGTCTTCTTCCACCTCAGGTGGGAGTTGTCCAACACAATGAAAAGACCCCAAGAAGACCCTTCTTTCTCTCTCACACTACTTCTCACCAAATCCTAGATCCCAAGAGCATTTGTGAGGATTCTTTATTGTTGTTCCAACCAAAAGATAGATTGTCTCTCTCTCCTCCTCTCAACCAAAGCAATTTGTGATTTGAGCAAGTCTTGAGCATTTCACCCTTGATCTGGTTACTCTTGGAGGTTGGAGACTCCTAGGCGGTAGGAGTACTCCGGTGAGGAATCAACTTATGATTTGTCCCCCGGAAAGTTTGTGAAGGTTTGGAGGCCGCCTCAAGGTCTACCACTAGTGATGGGAATTGCCTTCGTGGTGATATCTCAAGGAGAATAGGGCGATCCTTCATGGAGTTGGTGTGCCCTCATGGTAACATCCACCTCTCTAATGGTGACTAGCTTCCCTCCAAGGAAGTGAACATCGGGATACATCCTCGTCTACGTGACTTTGGTTATCCCTAACAGTAACTCTTTACTTGTGGTTTACTTTGGTTACTTGAGAGTACATTCACTACATATTGTTGTCCTCATTATATTGTGTTGGTTATTTCCTTGTAAAGATTAATTATTTAGGCCTACACTCTATATACCACAATTCATACTTGCTACTATTGATATATCTTGTGTTTAGTGTGAATTGCTATCTTGTGTCATACACTTACATATCTTGTGATATTGCTCAAGTAAGTTGTGTAACTTACTTGTGCTTGTTAGTAATATTGTTGTACATACTCACCTCATTTAGATTAATTTGTTGGTGCACTTAGTTAAGCCTAGTGTATTTACAATTTGTTCTTGAAAAATATCCTCTTAGTTTGTTTTCGCATTAGGATAAAGACAAATCCGTACAAGTTTTTAATAAACACCTATTCACCCCCCCCCTCTAGGCGACATCGTGGTCCTTTCAATTGGTATCAGAGCAAGGTCTCTCCTTATTAGGCTTCACCGCCTTGAGAGTATCGATGTCGACTAATGGAGTAGTGCGCAATGGCACCTTTGATTTTGATGGCACAAATTATCACTTGTGGATAATTCATATGCTTTGTCACTTTCGCGCCATGGGTCCAAATGCTTCACGAATTGTTCTTGTAGGGATTTCTTGTGTAAAGGACGATCCTCCTCCAAATATAGATGACACGTATCTTGATTGCGATGCCTCTCTTGCCATGCATCAAACTATAAGACCTAAAGTTTTTAAGTCAATCTCGACTTGCAAGTCGGCTCATGAGTTTTGGACAAAGCTCAAAGATATATATGGTGGGTCAAATCTTGATGAAGACAATATTATGTTTAAGGAGTAAATGGAGGAGCTCTTCACATTTATCGATCATGAAGAGCTCTCTATTCCTTCTACCTCCGATTACTTGCACACTTCAAAATCTTCCACTCCACCCACATGTGGCGTGCCACAAGGTAATGACATGGTGAGTGAAGAAATATCTTCTGATGATGGTGTTAAGCTCATTATTAATGATCTTGCTTGTGTAGATGCTAGTGTTGTATCTTCTATGGACTTGGGCACATCTAGCACCACAACTATTATGAATTATTGTGTTGATAGTCCATCCATATCATCTAAGAATTCCTTAACAAATGTTTGTGATGATATGCTTGCTCTCCCGTGTTGCCATGATCAAACTGCTTTGGTTTCCTTTAGTTTTTGTATGACTAACCATTTATAGGAAATAAATAAAAATGAGGCACTCTTGATTGATGAAGAACCTTATTCTCCAAAAGAATCATCATCAACCCCCGTTGCTCACATGTGCCTCATGGCAATGGGTAATGACGAGGTGTCATATTGTCTTAGTGATAACGATGATATTTGTAATGAGGATGATGATGATGATGATGATGAGTTGACTGAAAGTCTCTATGAGATTGGTAAAATTCTTGATAAATCTATAAATAATTCTTATACGAGGTTTCAAGAAGTTCTTGCTTGCTTTGAAAAACGTAATGATTTATTTATTAATGAACAACCTAAAAGTGAACAACTTGGACATGAACTTGATAAGGCTCATCAAACATTTAGAGACTTAAGATCTTTAAAAGGAGAGATTGAAATTGCTCATGGTAAACTTAAAGAGGATTTTGAGCTCCTTCTCCTTGAATGCAATAATGTCAAGGGAGAGCTCATCAAAATCTCTAAGATTCATGAGGAGTTTCAATCTACTCATGAGAAGTCTCTAATTGCTATTTGTTCCTCTCATATTGTCGATGATACTTGTGCATCTAACTCTACCTCATGTGAGGCATCAACCTTGAAGGAGAATGTTGAGCTGTATGCTCAACTTGATTTGCTAACAAACAATTATGGGAAATTGGAAGAAAGTCATGAAAATCTCTTGAGCACTCGTGAGGGTCTTCTAATCTCTCATAGTGAGCTAAAGTTAGCACATGAGACTATGGTCACCAAGGTAAAATCTTGTGAGTCTTATGTGAACATTAGCACATGTACTCTAAATGCTTTATTTCCATGTGCTAATACTTGCAATTCATCCACCTCTCATATTATTACCACTCATGATGAATTGCTCGCCTTGTCTTGTTGCTCTAGCCATGTAGTTTCTACTTCCACTAGTCCTCTTGTTTCTAGTGTTGAAACTAACCATGTAGAAGAAATTAATGAGCTCAAGGCCCAAGTCACTAGTTTGAAGAAAGTCTTGGAAGTGTGATGATGGACATAGTTATCACTCCAATAAGAAGTCCAAGAACATGAAAAGGCGACAAGAACAAGCCACGAACGAGTCCAACATTTCTTGCTTTAAGTGCAAAAAGGTTGGGCATCATGTGAGATCTTGTCCATTGAATATAAGGGCTTATAAACAGAAGCTACATCAGAAGAGCCCTCAGTCTCAATATCAAGCTCAACCTCATGTTGCAGAATGGCCACTATGCATGATGGAACATGTTATTTCTCCCCAAATCGATAAAATTAAGAAGAAGAAGAGAAAGGAGAGTACATGTTGCTATATTTATCATAAGAAGGGCACATAGCTTCATCATGCCCCATTGGTAACATCTATAAGCCTCCAATTATCAATGATCATTATTCACTTAGGAAGGATATTTCTAGCAATTTGTTTGACAAGTATGTTGGTGCCCAAAGTGGTTTGTAAGTGCATAAGACCATTTGGATTGCCAAGCCTATTGTTACTAACTTCTTAGGACCCAACTTGGTTGGGGACCATGAAGCTAAAACTTGATCAATAGTTGTGTGGAGGGCATTGAAGACTTGGCTAGTTCATGAAGAAAAATGATTTTCACCATTCATTATGGTTCAAGCCAAGTCAAGAAGAATACCATCATATTTATCATTCCAATGCCTCTGTTGGTGGTAACTTGTATATATTGTCTACATCGAAAGTTACTAGCCCCTCTCATGTTTAGGTTTTGTACCTAGCATGTGTTTGTAAATGTTGTGCCTTCTAGTATGCTTCATTTGTGTTATCTAGCGTGTGTAGGTTGTTGTGCATGTCATATAGTTGTGTGTGTAGTCTAGAGCCTTCATTTCATCTTATCGGGATCTATTGAGATATTAATGGATCATCACATTATGGGGGAGCGGTATGCTATACGCACATCACAAACCTAAAATGTGTATATGTTGGATACCACCTAGTATTCATAGTGCAAGATTATCTAGTTACTATGTGGTATGTCAAGTTCATTTGTATTCCAAATTCTCATCCATTGATCATCTTTAGTTGGACTTGAATTGTCTCTAGTGGACAATACACATATTATCACATTATGGGGGAGTGATATGCTTTGTGCATATCACAATACTTGTTAATATGAACAATTGATGAATGCCACTTAGAACCTATTATTGAGATTATCTTGTATCTCTATGGCTTGCTATGCTCAACACGTCTCTATTTGCACAATGATTCATTTGTCGTTTCATTCCTTAGGTGTGTGTTAGTATGACATTCTTGTGCGGTCTTATTCATGGGTTATCTTCTAGATCATACTTAAAAAGGTCTATATATGATGCAAGCCATTCCAATTGTTTCTCTAGAAGATGATCTACCTAATTGAAATGTTAATAATATGTTTTCTAAGCATTGTGCTCATTGATAAACTCTCATATCATGCTTGTGTGATTATCGATGGTCTTGTGCTTATAATCTATCACCAAATAATAATTCAAAATACCATTGTGTTCTCTTACACATGGTATTCCTTGTATGATAGAGTTTGATGGTCATCTTCATATCGGCTTTTGCTTCTACTTGCATTTTATATCTAGCCGATAAATTCATTTGCTTCCCGATAATCTCCCACGCCTTTCTTTGAGTTCATATTACTAGTTATTATGGTATTATGGGAGTTAGTATATTATTACTTGTACTATAATATCTACTTAAGTGAGATATGCATGTAAGAATATGTGCAATGCATATCTTATATTCTCACTGGTTTTGCTTGGTTCATGTGTTGAACTTTGTGTGCTATCATATGTTGATTTGTCAATTTGATTATCTTGGACAACCTGAATGATTAGTGATGTTATTGGAAGTATTAACGGTTATGTGTTCATTTGTTCAATTTGTATCTCTTTGGATTTTGGTAGGCTTGTGCATGCATATTTACTATGTGTAAATTCTCATACCTTGTTTACTTTATTTGATCCAATATATATATGGTAAATCCTTCATATTCTTAATAGCTAAGTTGTGCATGAAATTCAAATTCATATCTATATGCACATATTGAGTGTTTGTTCCCCTATATTTTGTAGTTAGACTAACTACTTTGGACCCAATAAGTTTGGGGACCATATTGTACTTAAAAAGCGATTTAGGTACATTGGAGAAGCATTGTTGCCTTGGATTATTCATAAAGAAGGTGGTGTCAAGTATATGACTCATTGATTACTACTCCATACCAATGCTTTCTCGGTAACAAGTATTTACTTCATGCATATATATATATAAATAAGAGTCAACCTTGTGTAGGTTGCATCATAGCATGTAATAGTACTTACTGTAATTGTGTTTTCCTACGTGTTCTTGAAAACACTCTAATTTCTTGTGGTATTTGCTATCTTACTTAGTAATTCATAGTTATACAAATGAGATCAATTTGTGCCGTGTGCCTTGCTCTTATGCTAGGATCACAATTGTATAATGATGGACTCACTTGTGGATATCATGTTCTTATCAACTGCATCTATTTTTTGTATCAAAGTTTCTTTGTGGATACATATATATTTGTTTATGATTGGACACTTAGAAATTTGTATGCATGAGAAAGTTCACATCATTCCTTGATATCATTTACTTGCCGGTCACTTGGTTTGTTTCCTTTTCGATTCTTTGGTGGTCTTGGTAAAAGGTTGTGAAGTGAGTGCTTGTATATTTTGCATACAATCTTGCGCCTCATGTGTTTCAAATGTATTTTGGACCCATACTTATCATCATGATCGAATTGGATATTCATATTATATCTTGTCCCAAATATCGTTTCCTCACCTACCGAATGCTTATTTTCACATCAGATTGTCTTGTTGCATTCTCTAGATTATGAGCTCCTCAAATCCCTCATCATTGAATATGTACATTTTATTTTACTCACATATTGTAATATGCAAAATTTTGGAGGAACTCATAGTCTTCGAGATTTTTCCCATTTTGGCATTTGTTGCCAATGGGGGAGAAGTTGAGAGGATTTAAGATAACTTTTAGTGTTTATTATCATTTATGCATATCTACTCAAGTTATATATATGCTTGTTGCATGAATGAATACAAAGGGAAAACTCCATCTAGTTTATGTCAATTCATATATGCAACAAAATTCAACATCCATTTAGACATGCATATATTGTGGGGGAGTTTTCTCTATATATTATGGTTCTACTAACATCAAATGCTTCTATAATTTTTGATGTTGGTACAACCGGTTGTGATAGCATCAAGTATCTTTTTGACACTTTGTCTTATCAAAACCATCCCAAGTATACAATTTATCCTCGGATAAATTGCATGTTTGTTTTGAAATTCGTTATGTAAATCCTCTTGTTGAGATTGCCATCAACTACCAAAATGGGGGAGATTGAAAGTGCATGTAGTCCCCATGTGTGGTTTTGGTATTTGATGACAATCCTAATGGACTAATGTTGGCATTGAGTTATACATTTGAAGGAATGTTCTGTTTGTTATGCATGAAGAATATTGGTTGAATTGAAGGATGTTTGTTCCATGATGATGCAAGAAGGACCTCGAATGAATTCTAAATGAACATCATATACATACTGTTTTGCATGCATCAAGGATGATCTCAATGACTGAATCAAATATGATACGATCAAGATGAATTCCATGTGATGAACAAGATGTGATCTATGTGGAGTTCATTGAGGATCTCAGACGTTCTCATGCTTTGGCTTATGGTTTGAACCATGATGGATAAAGATCTTGAGATAATAATTAATGAGAAGAATTCTACATATGTGTTGAAAATAGAATCATGATGAGCTCATATGTTGAGTCATGGATGATTATGTCATCAAGCAAGTAATTTAAGTGAAGAATTCATTGTGTCTCTCAAGAGACTATGTTTGTATAATGAACCACAATAAGAAATCAATAGGGCCTTCAAGACATCAAGATTAAGCATGGATCAAAGATAGATGTTGATCAAGATGAAAATCAAATATTAAACTCAAAGTTGGTCATCACACAAGTGCAAATGATGCACCACATGGGATCTTGTGGTATGGTAAGTAATTGTCAATTGCACTTTGTGTACTGACCCATACTATGTGTTGTCTATGTTTATGAGGGTTACGTAAGTCTCATGGGATCGCATTGAGAGAGAGATTCCAACTGTCCATGAGAGGATGATATCAAGTGTTCATGATCATGGTTGACAAGGGCAAGTTCAAGATAACCACCCTAGAGGATTACATGCTTGAAGCTTGTGGATGTTCACATGATGAACAAGTGAAGATGAATACAAAGTAAGGCTTTCGACATCATGTATGGGAGATCTACTTTTAGACTTCACCAATGTATTGTCTTCAACTTGAGCCAAAAATAAACAATAACATCAAGCTCAAGTGAAAGGCTCAACTCAAAGGTTTAGTTACCAAGATATTATGGTGCAGACCATGGCTGACATATTGAGGATGCTTGAACTACGCAGAAACAAGATAAAATGTTCTATCTATTTTGGTTCACTCTTGAGTATAGGGATCCCGCACTATTAACAGGGGAGCAGTGGCTCACGCGATAGACTTCCTCAAAATCTAGACAAAAACCTTTGGTTGAGTTTCTAGCCTTGATTATGTTCTTGTCCGTAAGTCCTACGACCTCCGGTCATCCGGCCTCCGGACGTCTGACACCCTCCCGGAAATCCGGAATGAAGCCAGTAGTTTATCAGCATGTTTTCCTCGGATTTCTGGTCCTTCCGATCGTCCGGGCTCCGGACGTCCGTCGGTGGTCGGAAATCCGATGGCACCCCTCTAGAACCAAAACTGCTAGATGTCCATGTAGGGGAACGTTGCATGGGAAACAAAAAATTTCCTACGCACACGCAGATCTATCCATGGTGATGAGCATCTATGAGAGGGAGAGTGGATCTACATACCCTTGTAGATCGCTAAGCGGGAAGTGTTAAGAAACGCGGTTGGTGTAGTCGAACGTCTTCGCGATCCAAATCGCCATGTGTCCCACGATCCAATCAGGATCCTTCCCGCGATCCAATCATGATCCGTCCCGCGATACGATCACGATCCGTCCCACGAACTTGATCATGATCCATCTCACGAACTTGATCATGATCCTTCCGATCTAGCACCGAACGGACGGTACCTCTGCGTTCAGCGCACGTACAGCTTGATGACGATCTCCACCGTCTTGGTCCAGCAAGAAGGAGTGAAGAGGAATAAGAGTTCTCCAGCAGTCTGATGGCGCTCCGGCGATGGTGCTGGAGCAATTCCGGCAGGGCTTCGCCTAAGCACTGCAGGAAACCAATCTAGAGGAGAAACTATGCACTAGAGATTAGGGTTTGCACGTGGCTGAAAAATCAAGTCCAAAACCCTAGAAATCCACTAGTATATATAGGAGGGAGGGAGGAGGAGAGGCATCTTGGCCTCCAAGCCTTGGAGGCTTCGGCCGAACCAGGTGGTGGAGGTGGAGTCCACCTCCACTCCTAGTAGGACTAGGATTCACCCAATTTTGCCTTTTTTCCACCTTTTCCTATTGGGTTTTCTTCTCCAGCTACATGGGCCTTGTGTGGGAGTTTCCACCAGCCCACTAAGGGCTGATATTCACTCTCCCACAGCTCATGAAGCCTCTTGGGTCGAAATACCCCTCCCAGAGGTCTCCCGGTACACTACCGGCACTCCCGGTACACTACCGATGAGCCCGAAACTTTTTCGGCGACCAAAATAGGACATCCTATATATGAATCTTTACCTCCGGACCATTCCGAAGCTCCTCGTAATGTCCGGGATCTCATTCGGGACTCTGAACAAACTTCGGTCACCACCATACATAACTCTATACTACCGAAACGTCACCAAACCTTAAGTGTGCAGACCCCGCGGGTTCGAGAACTATGTAGACATGACTGAGACACCTGTACGGTCAATAACCAATGGCGTGACCTGGATGTCCACATTGGTTCCTACATATTCTACGAAGATCTTTATCGGTTGAACCTCTATATCAAGGATTCAGTTAATCCCGTATGATGTTCCCTTTGTTCTTCGGTATGTTACTTGCCCGAGATTCGATCTTCAGTATCTCCATACCTAGTTCAACCTCGTTACTGGCAAGTCTCTTTACTCATTCCGTAATACAATATCCCGTAACTAACACTTAGTCACATTGCTTGCAAGGCTTATTGTGATGTTGTATTACTGAGTGGGCCCTGAGATACCTCTCCGTCACACGGAGTAACAAATCCCAGTCTCGATCCATGCCAACTCAACAAACACTCTCGGAGACACCTATAGAGCACCTTTATAGTTACCCAGTTACATTGCAACGTTTGATTCACACAAGGTACTCCTCCGATATCTGTGAGTTGCATGATCTCATGGTCATAGGAACATATACTTGACATGCAGAAAACAGTAGCAATAAACTGACACGATCATAAGCTACGTTTGTAGTTTGGGTCTTGTCCATCACATCATTCTCCTAATGATGTGATCCCATTATCAAATGACATCTCATGTCCATGGCTAGGAAACCTTAACCATCTTTCGATCTACGAGCTAGTTCACTAGAGGCATACTAGGGACATTGTGTTTGTCTATGTATCCACACATGTATCCATGTTTCCAATTAATACAATTATAGCATGGATAATAAACGATTATCATGAACAAGTAAATACAATAATAAACACTTTATTTATTGACTCTAGGGCATATTTCCAACAGTCCAGTCCCTTTCAGACGTTTGTGTCCTTATACGCAGCTGACCTACTCTCTCTAAAGTTGTCAGATGACCAAATCCTGTCGGACGTTCAGTGCCTCCACTTCGCCCGGACGACCGATGCCTGTTAGGCGTCTGGTGCTTCCTCTTGGTCCGGACGACCGACACCTATCGGACGTCCATCTCCTGCGCAGCTTAAGTGGCTTCCAACGACCATTTTCCTCCTCCACGATATATAGTCTTCTTCCACCTCAGGTGGGAGTTGTCCAACATAGTGAAAAGACCCCAAGAACACTCTTCTTTCTCTCTCTCACTACTCCTCACCAAATCCTAGATCCCAGGAGCATTTGTGAGTATTCTTGAGTGTTGTTCCGACCAGACGATAGATCGTATCTCTCTCCTCCTCTCAACCAAAGCAATTTGTGATTTGAGCAAGTCTTGAGCATTTTCCCCTTGATCTTGTTACTCTTGGAGGTTGGAGACTCCTAGGCTGTAGGAGTACTCCGGTGAGGAATCAAATTGTGATTTGTCCCCCGAAAAGTTTGTGAAGGTTTGGAGGCCACCTCAAGGTCTACCACTAGTGGATGGGAATCGCCTTCGTGGTGATATCTCAAGGAAAATAGGGTGAGCCTTCGTGCTGTTGGTGTGCCTTCGTGGTAAAATCCACCTCTCTAACGGTGACTAGCTTCCCTCCAAGGAAGTGAACACCGGGATACATCCTCGTCTACGTGACTTCGGTTGTCCCTAACCCTAAGTCCTTACTTGTTGTTTACTTTGGTTACTTGAGCGTACATTCACTACATATTGTTGTCCTCATTATATTGTGTTGGTTATTTCCTTGCAAACATTAATTATTTAGGCCTACACTCTATATCCCGCAATTCATACTTGCTACTATTGATATATCTTGTGTTTAGTGTGAATTACTATCTTGTGTCATACACTTACCTATCTCTTGATATTTCTCAAGTAAATTTAAGTAACTTACTTGTGCTTGTTAGTAATATTGTTGTACTCACCTCATTTACATTAAGTTGTTGGTGCACTTAGTTAAGCCTAGCGTATTTAGGATTTGTTTTTGAAAAGTATCCTCTTAGTTTGTTTCCACATTAGGATAAAGACAAAACCGCAGAAGGTTTTAATAAACGCCTATTCAACCCCCGCCTAGGAGACATCGTGGTCCTTTCAACCACTCCTTCTAACACACCTTGATGGTGTCGATGAAGGTGCCTGTCGGCCATACGACACGGGTGAGCTTGCTGATGACAGCTCTGCCACAGTCTATGTGCTTGCCTCCGACGCACTTCGGCTTGACATTGAACACTTTGAGCCAAATCCCTAAGTGTGGCTCGACCCACAGGAAAGCCTCGCAAACAAGGATGAACGTCGATATATGCATGGAAGAGTTCGACAGAAGGTCGTGGAAGTCGAGGCCATAGAAAAACATCAGCCCCCTAACGAAGGGCTGGAGTGGGAAGCTCAACCCCCTAATGAAGTGGGGGAGGAAGACCACCCTTTCGCCCGGCTTGGGAGTGGGGATCAATTGGCCCACCTCCGGTGCACGGTGAGGGATGTTAGCAGAGAGGTAGCCGACCTTCTTAAGGTCGAGGATGTCCCGGTCGGTGACTGTGGAAGCGTCCCACTGGCCGTTGGAGCCAGAGACCGCCATTGGTGAGATTGGAGGTGGGGGAGGAAAACCTACATTTGTGCTTCGAAGGCGCAGAGGAATGGAAGGCAAAGAAAGCGAATGAGGAGTGTAAGTAGGCTTTGGGGTTTTCTTCCCCTTTTATGAGACTTATCAGTTCGGTCTCCCCTCGCTTCGCCGTGAATCCCTCCGCTTCCTGAGGCGCGCGAGCCGCTGCACGCGCGTGATTAAATATATCCCGCATAAAACGGGGCACGATCAGCACATTGATAGATCGTATTGATTAAAACAACCTCGAACCACGAATTGAGTTTTTGTAACTGGCCTAGCGGTCATCGTGGGCCATGACCTTTCGTCAGAAAGGTCGTCAGGGGCCATTATTTTGCCCCTTGACAATTGGCCTTTAAGGCCGGCCTATTCACAATGTTTGGATGCACCACTATTCGGAAAGCTACTTGTCATTGGAGTCCGAGCTAAGTTCGATGGGAAGACTCACCTCGCAAGCCGAAGACTCTTGTCGTGCAAAGCAGTTGAAGCTGAGACCCTTGGCATTGGAGGCAAGTTCGGGGGCTACTGAGGGAGTCCTGGATTAAGGGGTCCTCGGGAGGCCGACCTATTTCTTTGGGCCGGACTATGTGGGCCATTTACCGAACACAGGATTCATGGAAGACCCTATCTCCAGGATGGAAGTTTCAAGAAGCACGACTTGTACTCCATGTTTGATGTAGCGAATAGGCATGTTTATCTCTTCGGCGTGTAGCCGACCATGTGTAAACCCTAGATACCCCCGGTGTCTATATGAGCCGGATGGTTTTAGGTTGTAGACAGAGACCAACTCATCTAGGGTTAGCTATTCGATCTCAAGGTAGATCAACTCTGTAACCCCCTATATCATCAATACAACCAAACAGGACATAGGGTATTACCTCCATAGGAGGGCCCGAACCTTGGTAAATATGTGTCCCCTTTGTCTCCTATTACCACCGATTCTAGTCTCATAGTTCGGGACCCCCTACCTGAGATCCGCTGGTTTTGACACTGATGGGAGGCACCACCCTCCAAAAGTTAATATATGTGCTAAGTATGATGAACTCCTTGCTCTCGTGCTTCAAAACGTAGTCTCCTCAATCATTCAATCAGTCTCTAACAGATTTGGCTTGGTAGAAGATGTTGATTGGGTGGAAAGCAACTTGTGGAGGCTAGAAATCAAGATTAATATGGTTGGAATGGAATGTCTTGATCTCAACACATGAGTAGGTGGCTCTCTCTCAGAAAAATGGATAGGTCAAGTGTATGTGTGTTCTAAGTGCTTCCTCTTCGAATGAGAGGTGGTGGAGGTGTATTGATACGTCTCCAATGTATCTATAATTTTTGCTTGTTCCATGCTGTCATATTATCTATTTTGGATGTTTTTCAATCATTTCATAGAAACTTTATATCATTTTTGGGACTAACCTATTGACATATTGCCAAAGTGCCAGTCTTGATTTTTCTTGTTTTTTACTTGGCAAAATATCAGTACCAAACTAAGCCCAAACACCATGAAACTTTTTGGAATTTTTTTGGGCCAGAAGACATCCAGTGGGCCAAAGAAGTGCTAGAGAGGAAGGTCGAGGAGGGCACGAGATACTAGGGTGCACTAGAGGCCCCTGGCGCGTCCTGGTGTATCATGCCCACCTCGAGATGCCTCTCCACCGACTATCAGCTCTATGAATACCCAAATATTCCAAAAACCCTAGGGGAGTGGACGAAACACAATTCCAACCACCGCAAGTTCCAGAACCTCGAGATCCAATCTAACACCACCACGGCGGGGATCATCTTCCTCGTAGGCGCCTCTCTCATGATGCGTGAGTATTCCACCATAGACCTATGGCTCCGTAGGTAGTAGCTAGATGGATTCCTCTTTCTTTATGATTCTCAATACAATGGTCTCTTGGAGATCTATTTGGTGTAATGACTTTTGCGGTGTGTTTGTTGGGATCCGATGAATTTTGAGTTCATGATCAGTTTCTATCCATGAATATGATTTGAGTCTTCTTTGATCTCTTATGTGCATGATTACTCATAGCCTCGTATTTCTTCATCGAATCTTTGCTTTAGTTAGGCCAACTAGATCGATTATTCTTGCCCTGGGAAGAGGTGCTTTGTGATGGGTTCGATCTTGCGGTGTTGTTTCCCAGTGACAGAATGGGTAGCAAGACACACATGTATCGTTGCCATTAAGGATAACAATATGGGGTCTATTCCTACATGAATAGATCTTGTCTACATCATGTCACCGTTCTTATTGGATTACTCTGTTTCTCCATGAACTTAATACACTCGATGCATGCTGGATAGCAGTCAATGTGTGGAGTAATAGAAGTAGAGGCGGAATCGTTTCGGTCTATTTGATCTTCTAGCAATTGCCCAACAGTAATTTGTTTATCCACCATGCGCTATACTCATGAGAGAAGCCACTAGTGAAACCTACGCCCCCCGGTCTACTTTTCCAACTTATTGCTTTCTGATCTACTATTTTGCTTTTTTGTTTTCAGATCTATTAATCCACAAACCCAAAAATACCTTGCTGCACTTTTTGTTTACTTATTTTATTTTGTGTTCTTGCGAGATCTATTTGCCAAAACTATCATTACCTAATCTATCTTTTTACCATTGAGAACTTAACAACCTCTCTTGTGCGTCGGGTTGCAAGTATTTGTTATTTGTGTGCAGGTGATGTTTACATGGGTTTTTGATCGTCCTCTATGTATTTATTCCTTGGTTTCATAACTGAGGGAAATACTTACCGTCGTTGTGCTGCATCATCCCTTCCTTTTTGGGGAAATACCGACGCGGTCTCAAGCCACGTCAAAGGAATTTCCGGCGCCGTTGTCGTTGAGGAAACAATCTCATCTACCAGGTTTCTAATCACAAATCTCATCCCCTTGGAATTTACATTATTTGCCATTTTCCTCTTGTTTTCATCTCCCCCACTTCAAAAAATTTCCGTTTGATTCGCCCTCTCTTTTTTGTTTGCCTTTTTCTTGCCAGATCTCTTGTTTTCTTGCAATCTTGTTTGCGTAGACACGATGACTGAAGGAAACACCAAGTTGTGTGATTTTTCCAACACCAATAATAATGATTTTATTAGCACTCATATTTCTCCTCCCGCCACTAGTGCAAAGTCTTGTGATATTAATGTCACTTTGTTGAATCTTGTCATGAAAGATAAATTTTCCGATACTTCTAATGAGGATACCATGTCCCATCTAAACACATTTGTAGAATTGTGTGATATGGAAAATAAAAAATATGTGGACAATTATATTGTGAAGTTGAAATTATTTCCTTTCTCCTTGCGGGATAGTGCAAAATTTTGGTTTTCTTATTTGCCTCGCAATAGTATCGATTCCTGGGATAAGTGCAAGGACGCTTTTATTACTAAGTATTTTCCGCCTGCGAAAATTATTTCCCTTAGAACTCAAATCATGAATTTTAAGCAACTTGGTCATGAACATGTTGCACAATCTTGGGAAAGAATGAAGTTGATGCTAAGAAATTGTCCTACTCATGGTTTAAATCTTTGGATGATCATACAATTTTAATATGTGGGATTGAATTTTGTCTCTAGAAATCTTTTAGATTCTGCCGCGGGAGGTACTTTTATGTAAATTACTTTGGGTGAAGCTACTAAGTTACTAGATAATATTATGGCAAAATATTCACAATGGCATACCGAAAGAGCACCTACGAGTAAGAAAGTGAATTTGGTAGAAGAAATTAGTACTTTGAGTGAAAAAGTTGAAGCTCTTATGAAGTTGGTTGCTAGTAAAAATGCTCCTATTGATCTTAATGATGTGCCTTTGTATACTTTGATTGAGAAAAATAGTGATTCCGTAGATGTGAATTTCATCTCACAAAACAATTCCAATAATAATGCTTATAGAGGTAATTTTAATCCTAGGCCTTTTCCTAGAAATTCCTCTAATAATTATGGTAATTCCTATGGTAATTCTTCTAACAATAATAATAGGAATACCTCTGATCTTGAGAATATTTTTAAAGAATTTATCAATGCTCAAAAAAATTCAATACTACAATAGAAGAATAGTTGAATAAGATTGATGATATGTCTATAAGCATTGATAGAATTTCCCATGATGTAGAAAATCTCAAGTTGAATGCTTTTCCACCTAAGATTAATTAATCAATTAAGGCTTTATATGTTTCTATGGATGAAACTAAGAAAAGAACCGCTATGCTTAGAGCTAAAAGAGATTTTTTAGAAAAAGCATTTTGTAGCGATTACTTTCATAACAATGATGAAGATCTTAAAATGATTGGTGTCTTCCCTATTGATTCCTTGTTTATTAATGTTAAAATTGGTTATAAAGGGACTTAATAAGAGTCAACTTTAGCTAGAGGGCTTCCCAATAATTTGGAGCGTGAAAATCTTGGTGAAATTTTTGATAAAAGTGGGTTTGCAGAGGTCAAAATTTAACTAGTGATGTGCCCACTATTTTTTATTACAAAAACTTTAATTATTAGAGTTTCTCCTTGGTTGATTGTATTTCTTTTCTGCAATCGATGATAAATTTACCCCATGCTTATGAACAAAATAAAGCTTTTACTAAACATATTGTTGATGCCATGATGAAATCCTTAGAAGAAAAGTTGGAGTTAGAGATTTCATTTCCCAGAAAATTACATGATGAGTGGGAACCTACCACTAAAGTCAAGATTAAAAATTATTAATTCTTTGCTTTATGTGATTTGGGTTCTAGTGTTTTCACAATTCCAAAATCTCTATGTGATGTGCTTGGTCTTACCAATATTGAAATGTTCTCTTAATTTGCACTTGGCTGATTCTACTATTAAAAAGTCTTTGGGAAGAATTAATGATTTTCTTATTCTTACAAATAGGAACTATTTTCCCATTGATTTTATTTTTCTTGATATTGATTGCAATCCGTCTTGTCCCATCATACTTGGTAGACCGTTTTTACGCACTATAGGTGTCGTGATTGATATGAAAGAAGGCAATATTAAATTTTAGTTTCCACTTAGAAAGGGTATGGAAAACTTCCCCAGAACAAGAATGAAGCCACCATATGAATCAATCATGAGGGCCTTCTATAGAGTAAAAACTAAGGATGACAATACTTGAATCTATGCATTATGCCTAGCTAGGGGCGTAAAACGATAGCGCTTGTTGGGAGGCAACCCAATGAATAAATTTATTGTTATCTTTTACTTTCTGTTTTTGAGTGTTTACACAATTATGCTTCTGTTATGATTGTCTTTTTATGTGTTATTTAGTCTTTGTGCCAAGTAAAGCCTTTAGGATGAGTCCTAAGATGAGTAGAAATAATGCTGAATCTGAAACAGAAACTTTGCCTCCAGTGTTCGAATTTTACTTTTTTTACTGGGACGTGATATTGAGCTGAAACTTCAACATAGTACTTCTATACAAATTCTTTACGTTGTCCTAATTTTTTAGAATTTTAAGAGTCACGGAAGTATGGATAGAGTACAGATTACTACAAATTGTTCTGTGTGAAATAGATTCTGTTTTCGTTGCATTGTGTGCTTGTTTTGGTGAATCTATGGCTTGTATTGGGGGTATAAGTCATGGTAAAGTTAAAATAAAGTAGATATAATGTAATAATAAAATAATAATGAGTTTGAAAAAGTATTTAGAGTAGTGATTTGCCTTATTATACTAATGGATCTCACGAGAATTTTGTCAAGTTTTGTGTGATTGAAGTTTTCAAGTTTTGGGTGAGATCACGATGGATGAAGGAACAAGGAGTGAGAAGAGCCTAAGTTTGGGGATGCTACAGACCCCCAAGGTAATATCCAAAGAGTAACAAGCAACTAAGCTTGGGGATGCCTTGAGTGACATCCCCTCTTTCTTCTAGCAACTATCGATATCTTACTTGGAACTATATTTTTATTCGTCACATATCATGAATTTTTCTTGGAGAGTCTTGTATCTTCGATTTATTTGCTTTTTATCCTTACTACACTGACCTATTTGATAGAGCCAAAATTATGCTATGATTTTTTAGAATTGCTCTATATGCTTGACTTAAATCAGTTGAGCTAAGGAATTACACTAGTGCTTCACTTATACCTTTTGAGCATGGCGTGCTTATATATGTTTGAAGAAATGCTCTCATGCTTCACGTATATTAATTTGAGAGTTAGTAATTTCTAACAAATCCTCTCATGCTTCACTTATATTATTTTGAGCGATGAAATTTTTATGCTCATGTTCTTCACTTAAATCTATGTGATCTTGTCAAAAGCAATGGCAATATATGAAACTAGTCCCAAAGTGATACATATTCAAGAGGGATATAATAACAACTTTCATGAATATCATTGGAAAACTTAAACTCGATTGTTTGTAATAGTTTTGAGATGTGTTGATATTAATACATGAGTTATGTTAGTGAGTAATTATGCTTAGTAAGAATATTGATGTTAAGGTTTGTGATTCCCTATGCATGCACGAAAGTCAATAGTTGTGTTATGAAATTACATCCTACTTATAGTGCATTATTTGGTACTACTTATGCTTAATGCTTGCTTATGTGATTTTTCGTTTCTTGGTTGGATTCTTCTCAATCTATTTGCTAGCATTCACTTGTACTAAGTAGAAATACTACTTGTGCATCCAAAATCCTTAAACCCGGTTTTGCCATTCGAGTCCACCATACCTACCTATATATTGTATTTCCATGCCATTCCAAGCAAATTTGTATGTGCCATCTCTAAATTTCAAAATAAATTTTCCTTTTTGTGTGCTCGTACTGCTCATGAAACGAAAGGGGGTGACCGATATTTTTCCATGCTAGATGTGTTATTCTCAAGATGAGTGTTTATTCACTTGTTATTGCACGAGAGTAGGGCGGTAATAGGGATGCCCAGTCCTAAAATGAAAGAAAGAAAAAAATTACTATATGTTGTCAAATAATAAATTACTTGGAAAGTGTTTGTATGGAAGGCAACCATGGATTCGGCCATCCATGGAAAATGAAAGTATGGTGGACTTTACTTTCTGTTTGGGAACCGCTTATGATGTATCTAGCATGGAAAGATATTCAAATCTCTTGGTCATTTTCGTTGACAGGAAAGACATGCCACCCAAAATATTTTTCTCTATTAATTTAAACACTTGACCTTTGGCACCTCTACAAATACCTACTTCCCTCTGCGAAGGGCCTATCTATTACTTTACACAATTTTTATTTTTCAATTTGAATCTCCATCTTCTCCTATGAAGCACCAACTAGGAGGCACTATGATCGTACTTGAGCATTAGGTGTGGCTAATATTTGAGTGTGTATCATGAATGGACCAATGATTGAGCATGATGGGTTAGGGATAACTTGCTTTAGTGTTGATATTTTGAAAGACAGGGTTGCTTGTTGATATGCTTGAGTATTAAAGTTTTCATGTCAAAACTAGACTATTGCTTTGAACCATGTAAAAGTCCAAATGTCCAAGCTACAAAGAAAAGAATATGTGATGAACATGTTAGGCAGCATTCCACATCAAAAATTCTGTTTTTATCATTTACCTACTCGAGGACTAGTAGGAATTAAGCTTGGGGATGCTAATACGTCTCCAATATATCTATAATTTTTGCTTGTTCCATGCTATTATATTATCAATCTTGGACGTTTTACAATCATTTAATAGCAACTTTATATCATTTTTTGGGACTAACCTATTGACATAGTGCCAAAAGTGTCAGCTGTTGTTTTTGCTTGTTTTTTATTTCGCAGAATATCAGTACCAAATGAAGCCCAAACATCGTGAAACTTTTTGGAGATTTTTTGAGGCCAGAAGACATCCAGTGGGCCAAATAAGTGCCAGAGAGGAAGGCCGAGGAGGGCACGAGACACCACGGCACGACAGAGGTCCCTCGCACGACTTGGTGTATCGTGCCCACCTCGAGACCCCTCTCCATCGACTATCAGCTCTATAAATACCGAAATATTCCAAAAACCTTAGGGGAGTCGACGAAACACAATTCCAGCCACCGCTAGTTCCAGAATCTCGGGATCTAATCTAACACCATCACAGAGGGGTTCATCTTCCTCATAGGTGACTCTCCGATGATGCGTGAGTATTCCACCATAGACCTACGGGTCCGTGGGCAGTAGCTAGATGGCTTCCTCTCTCTCTCTATGATTCTCAATACAATGGTCTCTTGGAGATCTATTTAATGTAATGACTTTTGCGGTGTGTTTGTTGGGATCCGAGGAATTTTGAGTTCATGATCAGTTTCTATCCATGAATATGATTTGAGTCTTCTTTGATTTCTTATTTGCATGATTACTTACAGCCTCGTATTTCTTCTTCAAATCTTTGGTATAGTTAGGCCAACTAGATCAATTTTTCTTGCCATGGGAAGAGGTACTTTGTGATGGGTTCAATCTTGCGGTGTTCTTTCCAAGTGACAGAAGGGGCAACAAGACACGCATGTATCGTTGCCATTAAGGATAACAAGATGGGGTCTATTTCTACATGAATAGATCTTGTCTACATCATGTCACCGTTCTTATTGCATTACTCCATTTCTCCATGAACTTAATACACTAGATGCATGCTGGATAGCGGTCGATGTGTTGAGTAATAGAAGTAGATGAAGAATCGTTTTGGTCTACTTGTCTTGGATGTGATGCCTATATAATGATCATTGCCTAGATATGGTCATGATTATTTGATCTTCTATCAATTGCCCAAGGGTAATTTGTTTACCCACCGTGCGCTATACTCATGAGAGAAGCCACTAGTGAAACCTCCTCCCCCGGGTCTACTTTTCCAACATATTGCTTTCCGATCTACTATTTTTCCTTTTTGGTTACAGATCTATTAATCCAAAAAAATACCTTGTTGCACTTTTTGTTTCCTTATTTTGTTTGTGTTCTTGCGAGATCTATTTGCCAAAACTATCACCTAACCTATCTTTTTACCATTGTGACCTTGACAACCTCTCTTATGCGTCGAGTTGCAAGTATTTGTTATTTGTGTGTAGGTGTTGTTTACGTGGGTGCTTGATCTTCCTCTACAGATTGATACCTTGGTTTCATAACCGAGGGAAATACTTACCGTCATTGTGCTGCATCATCCCTTCCACATTGGGGAAATACCGAGGCAGTCTCAAGCCACGTCACGTATATATAGGCATCTCCAAAAATCCAAATGTTACAACATTATCGCCCAACTCAGTGACACCGAATTATAACTCGGTCCTACTGACCAGTGCATAATGTGGCAACTTTTGGCATTTCGGTGAAACCGATATATAAATCTTGGTGGTACCGATATGGGTGTCCTAGGCAATTTCCAATTCTCGGTGAGACCGATTTTCAAAACTCAGAAATTTCGATTCTTGAAAATGGCTAACCAGAAAGTTGGTCACTGATTTTGGTGGCACCAAAATGAAAAATTGGTAGTACTGAGACATGGGCTTGGCTTAGGATCTGTCTAGGGTTTGAAACTTGGTGTGACCGAATGGAAATATTTGGTGTCACCGATTTTGAATATTTGGCTGTGGACAGAGTATTTTTTGGGAGAAGTGGTGGTTGTTTTTTGGTGGCTAACACTTGAGCAATTTGAGCAATTCAATGACCAAGATTATCTCATCCCCTTTTAATAATATTGACTTTCCTATGGACTCAAAGTGATTTCTCACATAAAGTAAAATCTAGAGTCTTCATGCTTGATGATTTGCCAATCCTACTCCTTGCATTTTGGGGTCTCCTCACAATCCTTTGGCCAATCCATCATTAAACTTTCCTGAAATATACTTAGTGAAAACATTAGTTCAATGAAATATATGTTGTTATTAATTATAAAAACTACCTAGGAAGAAGTTGTTCTTTCACCTTGTCCACATGTCGCTAATGACGAGCAGTGGTGGCGGTGGTCGAAGTAGCAAACGAAGGCTTCAGCTTGATGGGGAGCTTGGGCAACCCTGGTTACTCTCGTAGTGCTAAGGTGGTGTTGCTGCGCTCAGCGCCTATGTATCCTGCCTTGGGTGTGTGTGTTGTGGTGGCGTGCTTTTGTACCACGTTGTTGATGGTCGTTGTTTTATATATAAAACGGGAGGAAAGACTTTTTCGGTAAAAAGATAAAAACACGAGAGGATCCATATCCAGATCCCGCAACACATCACTTGTTGCGATTGGGGGATTGCAGCAACGCTCAATTGCGAAAACCAGTCTAAATAATACATTGTTCCTGAATCATCATTAAAACCAATCCGACGCCCACGAAATCGATGGACACAGTCATTGTTATTTGTGGGGTGACTAGAATCATTTCCCCAAATTTAAAGCAGTACATGTGATAGTCACGAGTAGTTAGTAGTATGAATCTAAGGAAAAAATCCGTTACAGGGGCAAAAATTTCAAAGATCTCCTTCGGCCAGACCTGGCCAAACGGACCGTGCTAAATAGGCCAGCCCAGAAACATGTCGCACCAGCACGTTACGGGCCCGGCACGACACGAGCTAATCGAGTCGTGTCAGGCACGCAGCCGGCCTTGGGTCGGGCCTGGACCTAAAAGCTGGGCACGTGGGCCGGCACGGCATGGCCCGTTCTTCTTTTTTATTTTTTTTATTTATATGTTGGCATGGCCCGGATCCGCCATGACACCAATAGGCCGAAATCGGTCGAAAAACAGCCTAATAGGCTAAAAGCCTAGCGGGCCAGCGAGTCTGGCGTGTTGACGGGACGGCTCACATAGCTCTCGGGTCGTGTTTGAGCTGGAGGGGTCATCACGTAGGCCGGCACAGCAGGTCCCCGAAATCACTAGTTAGGGAGTACACCTCGCAAAGGTCACGCAGGGTGTTCTCCGTGCGCGACAAGTGTCGTGTTGTGGGCGCGCTGGAGATCTTTTAAGCATGCTTCGCGCGTGACACTTGTTGAGCGGAGGATACCCGCCGTGATATCCGGTTTTCGGTTTCCTATTTCTGGTTATCCCTTTTTTGCAATTTAGTGTTTACAAGTAATGCTCTGATCTATTTGTTTAGATTTATTTCTTTGTTGGGTTCGTCGTCACGCTGGACAAGTCCCGCCCTGTCTTCTCGGTATCTTCTTGCTTCGGCCGTCGCCCCGCCGTCGTTGCCCTGCTCTGGTTTTGCTTCGGTCGTCGCCCAACCTTCGCCGCCCTGTTGTTGTCTTTGCTTCCGTTGTCGCCGCCCCGTCATCGTCCCCTGGTAATCGTGTAGTCGGGGTTTCCTCTTTCATGTTTTCTTTTTTCTCATTATATTTCCGGGAAATTGAGATTTCAAGGGGAATTACGAGTGGGGGCATACAACACAATCAAATGTCAAATTTCAACTCGGTTGTGGTATCAGATCTTATTGGTCACCGTTTCTTTACAGGTAATGGCTTACCCCTTTTGCCGAGTTCTAGGTGGCCCTTGTTCTTCCTTTGATTCTTGTGCGTCTATGTTCACTGTGGTGTTGGATCGTCGATGTTCAAGGCGTGTTGTAAGATTCTATTTCTTGTGTTATGTGATTGTGGCATATGGTTGATGTTGTTTTGGTTGGAATGTAATCTAATGCCTTTGTTTATATGTTTATATGATTATGATGTTTGCTTCCATTCTTGTTGTAGTATGTTCCTTGCGGTGTTAGATCACATCTTGCTCAGTACATTGAGGAGTGCAGAGCTTTATCTATTTAGAGGGGTGACACAGATATTGATCTTGCTCTTTATAACAGCAAGGGTTACTTATACCATGTTTTGTTTAGACATGGTTGGATGAGCGGTAAATTCCATGGTTCTTCGTGGGAGGAACTTTTGAATGATTATGGTCCTCATCATCATGACATGATGACTGTTAGGCTTGAGCACTATGGAACTATGATTAGTGTCGATTTTCATCGGGATGGTGTCATGTTGTTTCCTTTACCCCATACTGGTAAGTTATTTGTTTGACTGATTTTCAGTTTCGTTTCAGCTTATACGTTTTGCTGTTCTTCTTAGTTTGTGAAATTATTTTTTGTAGCTATTGAGGATCTGAGGGAAACTCAGAGGGAACTTGTTGATATATGATTTTATAGTCGTGGTGTCATTGTGAATTATCATCAAATGTATGTCATGTCACGACAGCTTTTTGATGACAACTACATATTGTGTACTCCTTTTGTTCATAGGATTGATTCCATGAATGTTAATTGTCAACATATGGTGAGCTTTGTTTTTGCCTACTGTTTATTTATTTGTTCTTTGCTCTGGTAAACTTTTTTAAATTTGTAAGGTGAACACCATATAACTTGATGTTTTTTCAGGTTATTCCAAGCATGGTTGTGAGCAGTTTGAAGGAATGTTTGTCAATTCCTAGGAGTGGTTCTTTGAGTCTCGAAATTACTTTGGAATCTGAAGATGATGATATATCTGTGAGCATTCCTTGTTCCTACTTTATTGGCTTGGGTGGTAGAATGGTGTTCAAGAAGAAAGGTTTCGGTGATTTTCTTCGTGCATCGTCTATTGAAGTCAACAATTTGGTGCTCATAACCTTCAAAGAGCGTGATCAGGAGCTTGATGTCATTTTTAGCCCTCTACTGCAGTGATCCTACTTATATACTGTGAAGTAAAACATTTATCTGGCATATAGTTGTATGCAGATGTTTTTAATAAAATGTATGGTACAAAAGATTGTTATTTATAATTATAGATATTCAGATATGTAAGACTTATATATCTATAGGTGGACTATGCTTCTTGTCTCGCAGCGAGTCGTGCGTCTCTCACATTCTACATCCGTGCACCTTCCTAGTATAAAATCGTGTTGTATATAAAATGGTGCTCTCTCTTACATGTGAGCCGTGCCTCTCGTGCACGCACCGCCATGGACTTGTTGTGTACAGATATGTTGCATGTTAGTAATATAAAACAGTGCTCTGTCTTACATATGAGCCGTGCCTCTCGTGCACGCACCGCCGTGGATGTGCTGTGTATAGATACATTGCATGCTAGTAATATAAAACAGTGCTCTGTCTTACATATGAGCCGTGTCTCTTGCACGCACCGGCATGGACCTACAGCGTACTCACCCGTGCGTCTGCCTAGCATATATCCGTGGTTTCCGTTTTACATCACCAAAGTTCCTTGCTAAAAACCCAAGTCTTCCTGTTTCGCTCTAGCACACGCACAACCGTGGACCTACCCAGTACTCAGCGTGGACCTATAGCGTACTAACGCGTGCGTCTACCTAGTGTATATCTGTGGCAGAAAAATCCAAACTTTCCTGTTTCCCTATAGCACACGCACAACCGTGGACCTACCTCGTACTAACCCGTGGACCTGCAGCATACTAATGCGTGCGTCTACCTAGCGTATATCCGTGGTAGAAAAATCCAAACTTTCCAGTTTCCCTATAGCACACGCACACCCAAACCCGTGGACCTACAACGTACTCACCTGTGCGTCTGCCTAGCATATATCCGTGGTTTCCGTTTTACATCACCGAAGTTCCTTGCTAAAAACCCTAGCCTTTCTGTTTCCCTCCAGCACACGCACAACCATGGACCTACCGCGTACTGACCCGTGGACCTAAAGCATACTAACGTGTGCGTCTTCCTAGTGTATATCCGTTATAGTAAAGTATCTTGTAAGTTTTCTTGTGTCTGCAGGAGAGAAAGAGACATCAAGATTTATTTTTCTTGTGGCCTTAGCGTTTATGACATGTAGGGCAACATATGGGTTACGGTCCGTATACATAGAGGCAGTGAAGACCTAACCGCCTTTCCAGATCCACCGTACACATCACTGTCTTACCCCGGCAATGGAGATGGGGATGTGCGTTGCCCCTAGCACCAAGATTGCGAGGCGCGCTCCGTGGTGGTCAAAGGTGCAAGAGGCGGCGATTGTCTCCTCCCTCGACCAGACGAACACAGAGAGGGATCTGGTCTGGACATCATCAGCAGCCTGCCGGACGCCATCCTAGGTGAGATCGTCTCCCGTCTCCCCACCAAGGATGTCGTCCGCACACAAGTTCTCGCATCATGGTGGCGGCCCCTATGGAGCACCGCTCCTCTGAATCTCGACTACCGTGAGATCCCTCTTTCTCGTCTTTTTAACCATCTAGAAACAGTTCATATAGAGACCACGTCTTGTGTATCACGCTACAACAAGGAGGTCATCCACAAAAGTTACTCCGAAACTTGGGTTAGTAGAGGACCTGTAGGTGATGATTTGAGCCCTCCTGAAGTCATCCTCTCCAATCATGAGGGTGCAATTTGCCGGTTATGCATCCCGGTATGCTACCTCTAGTGCAAACCATCTACCGTCGACGCCTGGATTTGATCACCAAAACTCGACAATATTATTCAGGTGGTTGAGTTCTACTACCATATCCCGCGATTCGCAAATCATGAGGTCGCATTACTAGACGCATGCCCTTCACCTATGCCTCCACTAGTGATGTCCATCTTCCGGTTTTCCTCTTCTTTGCACATAGTCGGCTTCGCTCTTTGCCAGATAGGTGACAACTATGTCCAAATGCTTGAACTGCCGCTGCTCAAGAGGCTTTCCCTTGTGCTGGTTGATATATCATATGCCTCTTTGGACAGCATAATCCACTCTAGTTGTCCTTCACTCGAGTTACTGCTGATTGTTTTGAACGAAAAAAACCATTGCATCAGAATAAACTCAGCTAAGCTTGTAAGCATTGGCATCTCCTGTGGGGAATTTGAACTCATTATCCAGGATGCCCCTGCACTTCAACGGCTGATTTATGATTTGGATAGTAGACCCCTACACTTAACCAATGTCTCTGCACCTAATTTGGAGACATTGGGTGAATTCATTAACCCGGGTGTCTACAATTCTCTCGAGGTACTGAATTTCCGCAATACTTTCACCTTGTTTCATTGGAGGAAACGAGATTGATGTCATCCAACTTTTTATTTTATTAACTTTGTTCTATGTTTCCTGAAGGGTTCGATGGTTGTTCGGCTAACGAAAATACGACAATCCGTCAAGACTTTTTTATATCGCAGCATTATAAAGTTGAAGATGCTTTTCAATTGTTGGACCTTTTTCCAAACCTGGAGAACTTGTTTGTTGCCGTAATGGTTTTCACAAACATTTCATAGTGTAGCATTCATACCTCTGCCTCAAAAAAGCTTTACTGATAGATACATCCGGATCTACACAAATATCTGACAAGCTTTTGGGGTTGGACATAATATAATTAATCTTTCTTTTGCTGTCTCCAGTTATGTTAAGTTTTTTCACATGTTTTAGGGAGGATTTAAATGTTATGGCAGTAAACGAACATTTTGGCGCCGTAAGTTCCAACTATTTGTCAAAGACCACCCCATTTGTCTCAAGACAATACCACTGGAAGATTACGAAAGCTATGAGTAACACAACAAATTTCCGATGTTCTTTATTTTGAATGCAAGAGAGTTGGAGACCATCAAGATTAAGTTTCTCTACCTTCCAGGCTTCATGTCCCCAGAAACCTGGTTATATTTTTATGCAGAGCAACGGAAGGTGTTTAAGTGGGACAAGAGGGCTTCTAAATTCGCTCGCCTTATATTAACTTCAAGTTGCAAACACACCAGGCTGGATTTAACAAACAAAAGTGTTGAATAATTGGACTTGACCAATCAATTCAGCTGTGAATGCTGAAAACAGCTCTGTGTAGGGAAGCTTTCAGAGTTACATGTTGTAGCGCCTTCTGTGGGGAAGCTTACGAAGCTTAGAGATTTAGACATGATCAAAAAACTTTTGTAATTTTTGGATCGTCTATAAGGTTGTTTGTTTTTGTCCTTGTAAGGTTGTTTGTTGTACTCGATGAAGCAGTTCACATGTCCTAAAATCAATCCAATTTCTATCATTTTCTCTCGACGTTTTAAAGAGTCTCTAGTCCCATGGAAACGACGTGATGAACGTTTGCTTTGTTAATGTGACATAATAGATGAGAGCAATTCACATGTAGTCACGACATTGTCTTACCGACATGGAGAACCATGTACCTCATGGCCGTTTCTGCAGCAATGAAGCGTGCATTGCATGGAGCACATACTAGAATCTAGCTAGTGTTGTGTGTTTGCTCCAGTAGCAACAGTGCAGATTCTCCCAGACGTCCATGCTTTTCCTAGTATACATTCTAATAGCGCTTGATGAATGAGTGACATAGGAAAGCACACCTACCCACTCCTCCCCTGTTCCCCCTTCCCATTTAACCTTTGGCTTTTCTCTATCGGTGTAGTCAATAACTAGCCATCTTTTCAGATCCACCACACACAGTGCTACTCCGGGGCGTCGCAACACCCCGAAGATGGAGGTGGAGGTGGAGTCCGCTGTCCCTAGTGTGAAGAGATCGAGGCTTGCACCACCGGTGACTCTGTCCTCTGTGTGTGTGGTGGTGGTCAAGGGGGCAAGGAGCAGCGAGGGTTCCCGTACTGGATCTTGGGAGCAAGATCAATCTCGTCCTGACTACATCAGCGACCTCCTGGACGCAATCCTAGGTGAGATCATCTTCCACCTCACAACGAAAGAATCCATATGAACTCAAGTGCTGGCACATAGGTTTAGCCATCTCCGGCACACCACTCCTCTGAATCTTGACTGCAGCCTGATCCCTGTCGGACGTATTTTTAACCCTCTAGAAGCAATGCATATCGACACAATCTCCATGCTCCACACCAAGGAGTTGATCCAAATAAGATACTTTGGAACTCGATGGTGTGGACAATCTGTCGTTGATGATTTGAGCCTTCCTAAAGTCATCCTCTCCGGTCATGAGGGTGTACTTCACCGCTTCTGCATCTCGGCGTGCTACCTAAAGTGTAGACCCTCTACCGTCGATGCCTGGCTTCGATCTCCCAAACTGGACAATCTCCAGGTGCTTGAGTTCTACTACATGTTCCCGCATTTCTTGCGAAAGACTGTGAGTCTACCATTCACACGCCCTTCATCTATGTCCTCACCACTGACGTCCAGCTTGCGGTTTTCCTCGTCTCTCCACACTATCACCTTTGCTCTTTGCCAAATACCAGACACCTATGTTGGAATGCTTGAACTACCACTGGTCAAGAGACTTTTGCTTCTTGACGTTGATATATCAGATGTCTCGCTGCAAAGAATAATCCATTCTAGTTGCCCTGCCCTGAGGTGGCTGCTTCTTGTTTGTGATAACCTAGATCACTACATCAGAATAAACTCTCCTATGCTTGAAAGCATTAGCATCCTTTGTGACAATGGCAAACTCGTTATCGAGGATGCCCCATCACTTGTACGGTTGATTCATGACATCCATAGCAGACACTTGGAGATAAATGTTGTCTCAGCCCCTAAACTTGAGGCACTGGGTAAATTTTATCCAGGGTACCCTGATTCCAAGATTGTGTTTGGTTCTACGGTTATTCAGGTATCGATATTACGCCTTACTCTGATCTGCTTATTTTTGAGCTTATAAGTTTCATGTCATCCAACATCTCTACTCTATTAATTTTATGTTATATGCTCAATGAAAGCCTTGTCCATAGTCAGCATATCAATAGTGGTTCATTCTGTCAAGAGGTTGCTTATCCACATGTCATTCGACGTCGACATGGTCATTCCCTTGATGCAATGCTTTCCAAGCTTGCAAAACCTACTTATAGAGGTAATGATTTTAAAACATGTTGGAAAGCCCATACTCTGCATATTGTAGTATAATTAATCATTGGTTTACCATTTTTGTAGTCTCTCTCTTTATAGGCATTATTGAATTTTTTTTGCTCTTCATGTATGCTTAGGGAGGATTCAGTCATCAAGAAGGTGTAACAAATAAGTGGCGTCATAGGTACAGGTTGCTCCGTAGGCATCATGACATTCGCCTGAAGACAGTAATGCTGGAAAAGTACTGGCACTGCCAGAAAAACATTGATTTTGCGATGTTCTTTATCCATAATGCAAAGGACCTAGAGACAATGAGGCTTAAGTTTCGTTCCCCCCGGTCCTGATGGAAAACTTTTACAAACAGCAATGGAGAGCCCTTCTGTGGGAGAACAAGGCCTCTAGGCGTGCTCGGCTTAAGTTATCAACATCCTGCAACCACATGGACTTGGACTTGGTAACATATATGTGGGAGAAACAGTGCCCAGGCCTTGATTTACCAGATCCATTCAACTATGGTTGCTGATAAGAGTGCTCAGGCTGGTAGAGTTAGGTGTTGTTGCGCCCTTTCTAGTCTCAGTTTTATCTAAACATGTCTTTTGAACATCATCGCATTGTTTGTATTGTTGTTATGACTCTGTTATGCGTGCATGTTTATGTGTTTTTGATTTCATGTCAATCCTATGGAAATGCGCAAAATCATGCAGTTGTCACAACACAAATTCAAACACACTGATATGGTCACCGTCTTAAACGACAAAGATAGTTTTAATTGCAACAGATTTGGTTCTCATGCGCATCTCCCGAGTTAAACATGTTCCTCTGTGGGAATTAAACGTGTGACCAGCCAGGCATTCCTTGCACGTGTTGCTCGTTATATCGTGTTTACCTCTAGCATGCGCAGACCCGTGCGTCTGTTTAGCATTGATACGTGCTTTTCGTTTTACATCGCGTTAGTTCTCTGCAAAAAAAAAGTGCTTCGTGTTTACCTCTAGCATACGTAGACCCGTGCGTCGGTTTAGCATAGATCCGTGCTTTCCTTTTTACATTGTGGAAGTTCGCTACAAAAAAACATGCTTCGTGTTACCTCTAGCATACATAGACCTGTGGATCTAGCGCGGGCAGACCCGTGCGTTTGTTTAGCATAGATCTGTGCTTTCCTTTTTACATTGCGGAAGTTCGCTGCAAAAAAACATGCTTCGTGTTTACCACTAGCATACGCAGACCCGTGGATCTAGCGCGTGCAGACCCATGTGTATGTTTAGACATGACTGACACCTCAATGGTCAATAACCAATAGCGGGACCTAGATACCCATATTGGTTCCTACATATTCTACGAAGATCTTTATCGGTCGAACCTCTATGTCAAGGATTCAGTTAATCTCGTATGATGTTCCCTTTGTTCTTCAGTATGTTACTTGCCCGAGATTTGATCGTCGGTATCTCCATACCTAGTTCAACCTCATTACCGGCAAGTCTCTTTACTTGTTCCGTAATGCAAGATCCCGTGACTAACACTTAGTCACATTGCTTGCAAGGCATGTTGTGATGTTGTATTACCGAGTGGGCCCTGAGATACCTCTCCGTCACACGGAGTAACAAATCCCAGTCTTGATCCATGCCAACCCAACAGACACCCTCAGAGATACTTGTAGAGTACCTTTATAGTCACCCAGTTACGTTGCGACGTTTGATACACACAAGGCACTCCTCGGTGTCAGTGAGTTGCATGATCTCATGGTCATAGGAACAGATACTTGACATGCAGAAAACAGTAGCATTAAACTGACACGATCATGTGCTACGTTTGTAGTTTGGGTCTTGTCCATCACATCATTCTCCTAATGATGTGATCCCGTTATCAAATGAAATCTCATGTCCATGGCTAGGAAACCTTAACCATCTTTGATCAACGAGCTAGTCTATTAGAGGCATACAAGGGACATGGTTTTTTCTATGTATCCACACATGCATCTAAGTCTCCGATCAATACAATTATAGCATGGATAATAAATGATTATCATGAACAAGGAAATATGATAACAACTAATTCATTATTGCCTCTAGGGCATATTTCCAACAGCACTAACATCAGCTATACAATACGCTGAAAGTAATGGACACAGAATAATCATTGCGCTCTTTGAAGGTTAACAGAGGAATGTCCTTTTCAGCAACGCCTGTATCGAACAGGAATTCTTCGAAAGAATACTTCTCAATCGCCATCCTTTCGTATTTTTTGCAGATGGAATATGATGAAGGTGTGATGACACAAAATTCTTTTTCTGCAGCTTCAAGGGGCATACTAGCATTGGCAGGCACATCCACCCACGTCTTTAATGTTGAGAAAACACTCCTTGGAATTTTCTAAAGGAAATAGATATAAAATAAATAGAATTTTTTTTTATTTTGTCATTGAATTCAATAGTGGGAATGTTCAATGTGGAAACAATCCAATTTATTTAATTGAAAGTAAGCTTACATAAATCTAATTTGTTATGGAACAAGTAACTGAAAAAAAATCAATGGATAGATCAAGAAAGGAGAACAACAGCATAGTGATGTGTATTTTTAGTATACTGCAGGCATAATAGAAATGCAGAGCTTGTTAGGCCGTGAGCAGGTCAAAAGTTATCACTACTTGCAGGTATAATATATTGTTAGCATGTCAAAAGTCATGTTTGAACCTCATACTTGCAGGTATAATAGATTGCCATCAGTTCAAAAGTCATGTCTGAACTTCATACTAAATGGTGAAAAACATCAAGTTCTATGAATAAATTTTGTTGAAAAACAGTAAATACGGAGAGTGATAACTAACCATGATATCATCTTTTGTGTTTGTAGTTGTCAACACATGGACAAATGGGCGGCAACGGATGAATGTATCTCCAAAAAGGCAACGCAGAAAGAACCGTGTCTGGTTGTACGTAAGCTCAATATCACACGTGTAGACACAACATTGAACGTACTCGTGGTCATTGGAAGAAAGATCGTCCATAGCTAGAATAACAATATGTATAAAATTAGTACTAAATCATTCCTAATTATAAAAACTGGCAAAAAATTTAATTCAAACTTTACAGTCTTACCGAGATGAGGCATTGGAAAGAGCCTTCGAATTCTTCGATAAGGTATGACCTCCAGATTCAGTCCATGGTCAGGTGTGAAACATTCTATGCGGTCTCCAGGCCGAAGACCATAATCAATAGAAAATTTCATCCAACCATCACCATGTAGCTTTGTGTGTTTTGGACTGTGCTTGAAGGTAACTTGATAGGATTAGTTTTCTGGGGTAACAAGTGTAGGCTCAATTTGCTTGCCATGATATTTTTGTTGATGCTCCTTCTGTGTATTTATGTAATCAGCAAGAAATGCTCTGGCATTGCAAGGCACACACTGTGGAAATTATTAAAAATGAAAAGTTCTAAGTAAAAATTTGAACTCTTTGGGCATTCTCTAGTTAAAGAATTTGTGTAATTCACAATGATATAGTATGATAGATTAGTGACTAGAATGTTTTGCATGGTTTAATTTGCAGATATGGAGACAGAGAAGTGATTGTGAGAGGCAAAGAGATGGAATAAGATATAAAAAACTTGATAGCCCAAAAGTGGACATCAAAAGTGTATCATGTTCAGTGTCTTTTGAATAATATACATAGATAAGTATGGTAAATTTGTCCACTAACCATGCGTCTCGAGCAATTTTCATCTAGAATAAGATCAAACTCCTGCGTTTCTCCAGCATAACATTCGCAACGACCTTTTGGATTGCGGTAAGTACGGCAAACTATACCTGTTTAAATTAAGAGAAAAAAAGTTATGGAACAACTATAAATTTGTGAAATTATATAACAAAAAACACATTAGGTTAAACAAATAGCTACTTCAAATTCATCCTTGCTTCTTTTCATAAAAGAAATCTTACCAACTTTATGGCCAAATAATTAGAAACTGAGCAGCAAATGTATTTTTACATTCCCCTCGTGAGTACAGAAATACAGGAGTGATGAATAGATGACTAATTTATTTTCTAACCGTCTTAGATTTATTTAGAGAAGGATTAATTTGTATCACATCTAGTTGATGATTAACAAAACTAACTGAAACCCTAAACTTAAAACAAGAAAAATGAAACGAACCTGTTGAAAAAATGTAACCAAGGATTCGGTTGTGGAGGGGACGGATACATTTTTATAGGATCCATACCTTTGGAAGCCATATCTATGAAAGCAGATGAGCAGCAAGGTGCGAACGAGGATGGAACAGAGCAATACGAAGGAAATGAACTGCGTGCAAGTTCTGTACAAGCACATCATAGAAATTAATAAACAATAAGAAAATGTAGAGCGGAATACGAGCAGGGAAGATCTACGAACCGTAGAGGTGCACCAATGGGGATCGGCGAAGAACAGCGAACCCTAGTGGCGGACCAATGGGGATCACGAAGAACCTCGAACCCTGGAGGCAGACCAATTGGGATCGGTAAAGAACCTCGAACCCTGGAGGCGGACCAATTGGGATCGGCGAAGAACTTCGAACCCTAGAGGCAGACCCTGGAGGCGGGCAATGGTGAGAGGGATAGTTTCGGACTCATGAGGAGGGAGAGATGGAGGTAGCAAAGTGTTTGAGTGAGCTAGAGGAATGGAATAATATATAAAGAAACTTGTATTTTCATTTGTTGTGTCTATAGATGTTCATGCCTGTGCATGTAGTGGCTTCACTCGCGTGCGTATAGAGGTTCACTTCCGTGCCTGTAGATGCTACACCTCCGTGCCTCTGGCCCACGTCCCTGCAGGTTCAGGCTTCACTCTCCCTTATCCCTTGTGCCTACACACCCGTGTTGTACACAGTGGCTATGTCCATGCCTGTAATGCTTTGACTTCTGTGGCTCGGGCGCCTATAGTACAATATGTCCGTGGGTATAGAGAGTTTACAACTCTCTAGCTGGGTATTCGGACGCATGGCACTTGTATCATATTTTTGTGTATGTAGAGGGTGATGTTACCAGTGCGTCGAGAACCCCCACATTCGTGCCTATAGAGGCTTGAACCACGTGACTCTTTGGCGTACACACACGTGCACAAATCTATAGGCTATATGAGGTTGTACACATAGAGGCTAGGAGTGCCATGTGTGTGGTGTCGTCGGATCTAAGATGGACAACTAGGTGTCCCTTAGCATTTTCACACTCTTCTCTAGGTGTGTACACTAGTCAAAGGACCACTCATGACTGATGTCACGCCTGTTTGATGTAACTATTCAGTTACCTTGCCATGATTAATTTGGATGTGATTATTCAGATACCTTGCCATTAAATTGTTTGCCCAGTGGTGAGTGCAGGAGGAGTCATGATTCGACGCTCCTGGGAAGCATAACCATCTATTGACGGTTTGTAATTCACATTAATGGACATGGTAATTGAGGTTGTCTTCCATCAAGTTGATATACCAGTCGGTTCCTGCAGGTAACCACATGTCCCCGTTCTCATCACGAAAGCGACACATGTAGCCATTTCCCCATCGTCCTCACCAGGCCCAACTCTTTTCACAGAACCTCAGCTCTAGATTCCAACGACACCTTTCTTATTTGGCATGGATGACGGGAAGAACACTACCGAGTATCACTAGATACGGGCTGATGGGGACATGAAGCTCGACGTCTGGCACACCAACGAGCCTTACAAGGTCGAGGAGATCATTGCCATGTGTGAGCAATGGTTGCGGGAGGACGAGTACAAGTTTGTTGGTCTGGACCTGGAGTACACTCGGAAGGATTATTGGGGGAATAGGAAAGTTGCAGTGATCCAACTGGCGATGCGCAAGCATGTTTTGCTCTATCACATATGCAAGGCAAGATCGCAATGTCTGGTTTTCAAGGATTTCCTCGAAAGCAGAGGTATAACATTCGCTAGCGTCGATTTCAGTATGGATAGAAGGGTTTTCTTTCAAAGTTACATTAATATTCCAAGAGAGTATCACATCGACATTCAAGAGGAGTATATGATCAAAGGCGGCCAAGAAAGGGACTCCATGGCAGACCTGGCGGCAGACATCATAGATGAATTTTACAGGGATATGAAGTCAACGTTCCCAAGAGATAAGCATCACTACTGGGATTGGAAGCCACTTCTTCCGGATCATTTGAAATATGCAGCAATTGTATGTGATTTTTCTAATTTGAATTTTTTTTCCGCAAAGATGCTTGTTCTTATTCTAAATTTTCATGTCCGTTCACTTTTTTCTTTAGGACGGGTGCGTTAGCTATGAGCTTTACTATCGTATTGTGAAGATGAAGGACCGTCTACATAAGCGCTTGCTGCCTTGCTACAGGCGTCGACGTTTTGAGCAATCTACTTCTGGATGGGGTCTCAAGAGAAATACGTAGTGGTTAACTTCCATCACTTGCAGTTAGTTACTTTTTTATTTTTTGTAAAATGTTGTGATGTTTGTTCACTCGAAGGAAGTTGTTCTTTCAAAAATTGTGACTTCCTGACTCCATTGTAGCCATGCTTCTCGCACACGCACCCCCGTTCATGCTCTATGTGGACATTAGTGCATCTTCCTATTATAAAATCGTGCTCTTGTTTTACATCACAACGGACCTTTGCTTTATGTCTTCGTTCCAGCCGTGTATTTCTCACACAAAGCACAATGCGTGTCCAGAGTGCCTATACGTGTATTTTTCCTCATATGAACTATGCTTCAGTTTTGCATCATCGACTTTCCTCACTAAAACGGTGCTTCAAGTTTGCATATTCACCGTGCCTCTTGGAGACGCACAACCCATGGACCCTCTGAGTACACAACTTTGCACTTTTTGAAAGACCGTGCTCTGGTTTTGCATGATGGATCTTTGCTTTGTGTTGTCTGCCAGGCGTGGCTTTCACACACGAATCATAGTGCATATCCATAGTATCCATATGTGCAGCTTCCTGGTATGAATTCGTGCTTCCGTGTTGCATCATGTATGTTCCTGTCGAAACATGTCCTCCATGTCTGTAGCTCACTCACGACCCTGATAGGGGAGTTAATGTTTTTTTATCAGTCAGTAGTTAAAGTGTTTAATATGGCACTTTGAGAAGCTGAGGCGGAAGAAACATAGTTGTACAAACACTAGTGGAACTGAAGGACGACAACATCGAAGCATTCGGATTTTTTTGTGCGAACGGTAGTGAAGTTAGGAGAGGCATCGAATTTTGTTATTTAGAGTCACGGTCTCTCGTGATTGTGTCGAACGTTTGTTCTGAGACGTTTCCTCAGAGAAGCATTGTCCCTTGTTCTGAGGAGCCACTGACCTATGATAGGAATAGTCAAGTTTTGTTTCTCTATGCCAAAATTTCACCATGTTTTTATATGACAAACATACTTTTTATATGACAGATATCTGGTGTAGATATAAATGTATATTTGATACCAACGCTGTCGGGACCCCGATCCTAAGTCATATGAATCCAGACAGTAACATATCACATCACTTTGCGGCCTCATGCACGGTAAGCTCCACGGCTGCAGCCTTACCTTAGCCAGGATTGTTTGCGTCTTTTGGCTCACGTATGTGGACATGTCACTGGCAATCAAACGACAAAGAACCCGGGCCGACATGACTAGTCATAGGACCCAAGTGGCACATCCGTACGGAAATAGACATACGTAACCCACCAATGCAGGTGTCGGCCTCAAGCGTGTGTAGTCCAGTCATAGCAAGCTACAAGGAATCCATTACGCCATGAGACATAATGCCATCACTGCACGTAGACGAGTCGTAGCAGACTATATGGACTCCATTACACTGTGAGACATTTCCCCGAAGGGACAAACATAGCAGCAAAGAAGGATACATGTCGATCAATCAATGTGTCCGGAGCAGTAGCAAGCTACCATGGCTCGGTGGAAGCACAAAGAGGCAGTTTCCCGTAAAGAGTACTACTAAAGGCACACAACTAGGTGTCGGATCCCATACATACCGTTGCACGTCACATGTACGCACGACATGCCCGATAGGCATAGATACAACCATGGCATCACAACGTAACCATACAACAACTTTTATTTAAGGGGCTCAGAGGAGCCTTGCATAACATGTTATTACAGATAGGGGTCACATGACCCGACACTCAAGTCATACAGACAAGTTCATACAAACCAAGAGGAAGCATAATCTGTTTGAGTACAGACAGATGAAAGGGTAAAAGGCACATGGCCTGACTATCTACATCCCGCCACAGGGCATAAGTTCGTAGCTGGGACATCAGCTATTCGGCATTGTCGACATCTAGAAAGAACCCACCTGATGGGTCCTGGGTCTCATCTGCAACATTTATTAAGCAAACATGAGTACAAACGTACTCAGCAAGTCTTTAAAGCAGACCTAGACTATCCATGCTCATGTATCAACAAGGGGAGTGGTGGAGTTTATGCAGCAATGCTAGCTTTGACTCATGGCTAACCTACACTACACCATTTTAACTCTTTGTTTAGATTTTAGATATTGCACATGAGTCCACTAACTCCATGACAATACACCATCATGGATTCACTTCCCTCTCCTGGGAGAGTGCCATCCACGGTACTCACACTTGTCTTGATATTTTTATGAGTATCCATTTGATTATCTATGAACAACATAAGTTATCCAAGTAGTCCATATCCGAGGACGCGGCAATTCGAATAGTTTCATACCCTGCAGGGGTGTACTTCTTCACACACGCTCTTGCCACTTATCGTTGTGTGCTCATAAAACCATGCACCTCGGCAACCTTCAAGCGGAAGCCCAACGAGGGAGTCGGCCACGACCGTCAATCACATAAGACGTCTAGTCCAGGCTATCACCTATTTGAGACTGAACCTGCACGAAAGTCCAGCCGAAGTTTCCTCTATGGCCCCAAACGATGTGCGCAGGGTTCCCAAGCCCACCATTCGGGTGACCCTTGGTACACCGTGCCGCTACCTACCGCATCGTAACCCACCCCTAGGGTCAGCGCTACGCACAGCCTCCAGCATACTATAAACACCAGAAACTACTTGCAACTCCTGGACCAAGGACTAAGCGATTGATAAGTCGAGAGGGTCAATTAAGTATCCCAACGTGTGGTAGTAACTAGTCTTGGATCACAAACACGGAACTCAGTTCCTAAGAACGGTCCCAATGAGACAACCCGCTATGTACTCCTACATAGCCTCTCATCGCTACCTTTACCAAATCGGGTTCATCATAAGCTTATCACATCGGAACATCATGGTTTCACTCCAGTTCATCACCCAGATGAAACGGACCTAACACAACTCTAAGCATAGCAAGCATAGTAGGCATGGTAAGCTAGGCACATCATGGCACAAGCATCTACCAGTTATGCTAGGTTGCAAGGTTTAGCTATTTACTGTGACAATGACAGGTCATGCAAAGGAATAGGTTCATCTACCGTGTATGACAGACAAGTGAACATTTGTCCTAATGCATTAAACAAGAGCAGGAGAGAGAGAGTGGGATGTTATCAAAATGATCAAGGGGCGGGGTTGCCTTGCTGGGTAGCGGGAAGGTTCTCTCCTTCGTTGGAATACTCGGGGGTATCCTTAGAAGCAGGGCCTACCGCAATGCAGATAAATAGCATTCAATACACGCAAGTGCAACAATATGATGCATGATCATGACATGGTAGCATGTATGGATAAGCTAATGCAACTAGTGTCCAAGTTAATTTGAACTGGGTTTGAATATAGGTTCAAAATCGTTCTTCATTTCAAATTCCATATGCTAACCTATTAATAAATGTCAAGGTTCATCTACATAGGTTTCTCTAACATGCATGATAATAGCACCATTGGATTCATTGGATTTTTCTGATAAATTTTCATATATAAATTATTTTCATATGATTTACAGATTAATTTATATGAATTTTTAAAGTTTTAAACAATTTCTAGAATTATTTTAAAACTGGAAAATGAAGTATGACGTCAGCCTGACGTCACTACGACGTCGGCTAGTCGGCTGACCAGCCAGGTCAAACCTAATGTGCGGGGCCCGCACGTCAGTGACACAGGCTTAATCCCTGCACTGACCAAGGTTTGACCCGCATCTTGGGCCCACTGGTTAGTGACTAGGGGGCTAATTAACATGGGGATTAACCCCTAATGGTCGGCCACATCGGTGCCCACCGGAGCGGGGCCAGCGGCGACCAAAAACACGGCGGCGACTCGCCGGAGTTGCGCATCCGGCGGCCATTTGGCACGCGGAGGGCACCAGAAGGTGGCCCGCGCACATGCGCATCTAGCAAGGCAGCAAAGGGGGCTTGGGGTCGCTGGAGACGACGGCCACATCGAGCTTGACGGCTGCAGCGGATCGGGTAGGACCGACTACTGCGCTAGAGGGCACAGGGAAACAGGGGGAGAGGAGGAGGAGCACCAGCGGCTCACTGCGGTTCCCGCAGAGGCGACGGCGAGGTCGGGGGAGGTCCGGACGGGGCGAATCGTCGAAGCGGAGCTTCGGTGGCCGGCGGGGAAGAAACAGCGGTGGCGCGTCGTGGAGGGCTCCCGGTGTCCTCTAGCGTCACGGAGAGGACGAGGGGGGTCGATGCGGGGCTGCTAGTGGGCTCAGAAGGGCGCGGGGGCGGCTAGAACTATGGCTACGCGGTGGTGACGAGCTTGGCCATGGCGGAGCAGAGGAGGAAAGAGAGCGAGAGAGAGAGCGTGCGAGGGAGAGAGGGAGAGGAGAAGGAGGCCACGACAAGGAGGCCTCGCGCTGGCGCTCTCCCAACCCTCGAGGTCGGCAGCCAGGCAGGGAGGAGGTGGTCGGCGTGTGCCCGCGCGCGGCGAACGCACGCCCCTGTCCTCTCGATGACTGGCCATGGGCCAGATGGGTCGGTTCCCCCCTGGGCCTCTGCTTTCTTTTTTTTCTCTTCTGGTTTTCTATTTCTGACATTTGTTTTATTTTCTTTTCAGGTACAATTGCTTCGATAAAATATCCCAATTGTTTTATAATATCAAGTTTGAATATTTCATACTCCAATAAAATGTTTCAGGATATTTTGAAATATAAAATAATGATAATGCTTTATTTGGCATTTTTAGAGGCTTTATCATTTATTTTTAAATTGCTATAGTTGTCCAAATATTTAAAAAGGCCCCTGTTATAATCATGTCCATATTTATCAGACATAGGGAACATTTTATAAGGGCATTTTGGATTTGTTGAGTTTTCACAACTTTGAATTAATTTGATTCAAATATGAGCTTGGGGTCTCTTTTAGTCCCCATTTCATGTTGATGCAAAATTGTAACATGATGCACACACATGCTATCCTATGACATCTAGCTAGGGATGTGACAACTGAATCATAGAGCACGAGACAAAATTGGTGAATTTTTCTTGTTCTGACAACTATGTGTTGGAATAGTAGACTTCACATGTTTGGTCTTCTACGTTTTATGTTGTGCTGGTTGAAGACATTTTGCAATTCTTTGAATATGGTGCCCTTGTTGTGGTCAGTTGTCATCATTTTGTAAGTTAGTTGTTCTCGCAACGGCTTCACATAGATCTGCAAAGAGAGAAATAACAAATTTAAGAAGAAATATTCTAAATCTCAATGGTATAGGTCTTTTGTATCAACATTATATAGTGTAACATCTTGTGATTTGACACAAACCAAACTTACTTTGTTGATAAAAAAGGATGACCTCGTATCAATGAGCGGAATCAAGTGCATTATGAATATACCGTTGTCGTTCCTATCAATTGAGAGTAATATATCGGTGATTACTGGATGAATAACTCATATGAATTATGAATTACAGGTTGGCATGCACATATTGATGTACAGGTACAGTAACAAGAGACTCACTCTCTTTCGGAGTTACTTATGCATGTCACATGTTGTACAACGAAATCGTTTATTCTGTGAGGATAGGTATTGTAAGCTGAATGGTATGCTCTCTTGAAGTTTTTAATCACAATGTCTGAATGTTCCTTTATACCGTCACAATTGATAAAAGGACATAGGATCTCGAAGCATTTCTTCTCAAAATTAACGATTATCAAGTATATAAAGTGGCCTTGTCTCACAGGAATTAACACCTAAAATAGTGAGCAGGAATATTTGTGAGGGAAAAGAATAGGAAAAACTAGATAAACAAAGATCAACACAGTAGAGCGAAGTTAGGAATATCAACTCACAAAGTTGCAGACGTTTGACATCCTCTAGACATTTTTTCTACAATATATTGTTTTAGAAGTTCAATGCTTACATCTTTGACCTGAAATTTGTCCTGCAAAAGATAGATGCTTCCTTACTACTTTTTGGTACAGTTTTTTATTCATATTTACAAAAAGGTAGAAGAATTAAATTAAAACTTACTGAAGCTTCGATGTACATTATGTGCTTGTGTAAGTTGTGTCTACTATAAAATTGTTCTTGCAACAACAACTCTGAGTAAGCATCCATCACGTATTCGTTCATATAACCATAGACCTTCATCGATAGACCGAAGGTTCGATGGTCTGCCTAGTGTCGTTTGATGAAAAATATCCTCTTGCTGCCAAAAAAAGGCCCATTAAATTTTATGAATTGCTTATTTAAATATTTAACTTGATTAGAGGCAACGAATTTTCAAAATGCAAGTATAGCCCTAAACTACAGTGAAAAGAAGTACAACAATGTGATCCAACTACAAGGACAGTTTTGTTGAAATATGATAGAACCAAAACTTTGTTTCGAAGTAGTATGTAAACAAAAAAATGAAAACTACAGGCTAACCACTTGAATGTCTTAGCTCCAAGATTCTAGTCATAATAATAATAATAATAATAATAATAATAATAATAATAATAATAATATTTCAATTGAGCAAAAGTTTTCTACATCGGGAACAATGATCTCGTTACCTGTCATCTCTGCCTGTTGGTGGCGTGTTCTCAACAACTGTTTCGTAGACGAGTTTCTCTACGGTGTAGAATCTCTTATATCCAACAACCTGAAGGAATCATGTTGGATATTTGTTGGACCATTTAGCCGTGGCTGTTGCTATAGATCATAATGATTGTTCTGGGAGTGAGGTGCAATGGAACCGACTTGACCATTACCGATATGTTGTTGGCCATGATAATGGTTTTGGTGCGGGCCTTCGTTATAATGGTTGTTTCTCTATAGTACAGGCCCTCTTGTTTGTTGATGTTGCATCTGTGTTGTAGACATACCGATGCCTGGTTTGCTAATTTGGTTCGGAGCAATCTCTGCTGATGTATTGTGTTGATGTGGGCATGAAGAAAGTGTATTATTCGTCCGTGAATGTGAGATGTTGTAACTTTGCCGATGGTTATGCTGATGGTTGTATTCATTGGGTGGGCGTTGCTGGCTGTGCAAGCGATCATTACTTTGGAAATTTCTATGATGGGAGGGGATTGTAAATTACAATCAGAAGGTTGTTGTTGGTATTGTTGGTTGAAGAACTGGAGATTATAATCAGAGGGGGGTTGTTCCTGGAAATGTGTTGACACAGTATTTGTTCTGGAAGTTTGTGACCACGCAGACTGGGTTAAATCCACGGAGTGTGACGTAACAATGGGACTTTGTGACCAAGGAGATCGGGTTAAACCCACAGAGTATGTCGTAGCAGTGGTGTATGAGAGGCAACTAACGTTTAGCATTGACTTAGGAGCTGATGTGGTAGCTATAGTTGACCCTTCAGTATAAGTAAACGTGGACCTCGCTGATGAGCTTATAGGCCCGTATATGTGCATCGGAGTATTAGGTTGACATTCTTTGAAGCCTACGTTCTCAGAGTTGGCTGGCCTGTCCTGTTATTTTGTTGCCTTGTCAATCTCTTCATATATTGTTGGGTCAGACCATATGCTATCATCTTCAATGAATGCAGCATCATGTAGGGCTTTTGGTTGTCAACAACTTGTCGCTTATTTGAAAGATCTGCGGGTGACTGTCCTAAAGGCTCTATTATCCTTACTCTTTTCTTTGTTTTTGGCGTGGCCTCGTTTGCTGCATTGGGCATCATCAGTGAGGGTCTATTGTCAGCTGTCATTCCTTCGTTGGCTTGGTTTACATGCTGGCTCTTGAAGACTTTAGCTCTCACAATGTTAGTTGGATTCTCTGTAGCTGGTGCCCGTATTTGTACAGTGGCATCTTTCCTTGTGCTATTAAAAGTAGCATCAATGAATTGAGTATCACTCATGGATGCAGGTTTTTTTTGTTGAGCATGTTTGCCAGTTGTGTGAAGCAGTTCAATTCCAGAACCGCTGTCGGAAGTGCAGGGGACAGCTGTTGTACTAGTGGGCGTGTGGATGAACTTGGAGTCTAATGCAAATTCATATGATTTGGACCCAGCAATCTTGTTCTCATCACTCAAATTGCTAGTAGCATTGACCTCGGCTTTCATGGTGGGAGAAGAGCATTTGTCGGTAGCAGTGTCTATCTTGTTAATAGCTCTGGATACAATGAGCTTCTCCGTGCTTTTTGGAAAATTTTCAACAATTGTGTCATTGGCGTTGGAATGTGCAATACTGTCTGGCATTTGAATAACAAGAGAAGCAAGCTGGTAAATAGTCTCACTTGTCAATGGAGCAATGGTGTTTAATTGTTTCTCATCTATACAGTCTGAGGTGTGAGCTTCAGCAGTAGTAAATTTGCTTGATTGTGTTGGTTCTGTGATTACATGTTCCCGTTCTATGGAAGTTGTGTTGGAGATGTTGGCTGCAGTTGGTGCAGTGTTCTCAGATGAATTTTCACCAGTTAGTATCATTCTTGTGTTCTTGTCCAACAAGTCTGATGTTGACACGAAATGTTGATGAACAGGTATCCCATCAAGGCAGGCATTATAAAAGTCTATCATAGTTTCCAGATGTGACCTAGCATCGGCATTCAAGTCATCGGTCTTGAGGTCTATCTCAATCACCTCCATGTGCAATTTAAGCTCGGTTGATGTTTGACGCTGTAAGGATAGCTGGGTATTGAACTGTTCCTTATCATACTTGTTTTGGGAGGGTAACACAGGAGTACCGCAGCAACCATTTATATTATCCATCGAGTATGATGAGGAACGTGCAAAATTTCTTGAGCCACTGCTACATGATCTTTGAGGATTTTCTTTGTGGTAATAAGGAAGTGATGGAAAAGTGGAAGCAAGTGATGAAAACATTTCTTCTTTGTTGGATTCATCTTTCTGTAAGTTACAATATACGTCGCGGTCAGTTTGTTTGACTTCCTTCACACCAAATTCCCTACCAATAGAAAGAACCTTTTCCAGTTTTTGCTCAATGATGGGTTGAATCGCAGAGAAAAATTATGTGTACATCTCGTTAATGATTTTGCCAATATCTGCTTTAGCCTACAAACGAGACATAAAAAACAGCATCTGATATTAATATAACGTTAAATGAATAATAACATGCAAAAAATCTGTATGGAATGCTGGACTGCATGAAGCATAGTTAAGACTAGTGCATGAAGCATACGAGGAATCACACACGGCCTATCCAAGAATCACAGTTATAAAAATCACATAATCACAGCTGGACTACTGTTGGGTAACATAGCTAGCCTACTATATGAAGCACAACTAATTTATCATGTGAGGAAGGGCTATAACCATCATAGAACCAAAAACTACCTACTATTTGTTCTCAAGAAGCACCAACTAACATACTGTAGGTAGGAGACACATGTAACGTAAACGAAGCGTGTTGTAGAAAGGACGGCCAACATGTAACCTATTGCAGGTAGCGCACCTAAAATGATTGTGTAGTGGCAGTTATATCTTAATGCAGCGAGCCCAGGTACCTGTTTCCTATATATACTGACTTATATGTTGAATCAGTTTGAAAACTCACAGCGTGTGCAATTATTGACATTTTAAAACAAAAAAAATGGGCCATGGGTTCGACATGACTCACCGAAGATAATTTGCATTCTGGCACAAACTGTTCTAAGTAGGCTCCAAGTTTGGTACCCATTTGAAAGAATGACCCTTTAGAGCCATTTGGTGGGTAGAAAAGTGTGCACCTTATATCCTTTAGCTGTGATAATGGGCAAGAAAACAAATAAGTACAGGTCAAATTAAATTAAGGTATGGAATCTAAATCATTCTGCTGAGAGGTGAGAGTCCAGAGAGTAACAAAGAATGAACTTCACTCACAGGGTGTTTGCCAAAATTTCCTTCCTCTGATGACAGTCTATCTAGGTTAGTATAATTCTTAACAGTCTTTGTATCCCACATAGGTAGCCTCGATGGCAAATCATTTTTCATATGCATGACCTTGATATCCAGGTACTCAAAGTAGCTTATCTGCCGTAGATAAAAAGGTTAAAAATGGATCAGATGCTCAACACTTACGACGGAAGAGAATTCAAAAGCAAAAAAGTAGTGAACCAACCACAGGTATCAGGAGGGAGCCACACAATGCGCTGATGAATTCCTTATCCTTGAATGTCTGGAGTGATGTGACCAACTTGTCTAGAGTAGCTCCGGACCAATCATATGAATGGATATCTGATGTTGGTCCTTCAAGAGCTGCTAGGTAATCTGGGCTTACACATTCATATGTCGTCGGGCATAGAAATATTGCAGTTGCAAACATCACAAAAACCCGCTGAAATAATTCTCCTGTCAGTTCCAGGGTCATGAGATCAATCAGTTCTCTGATGCTTGGAGTCTGCGTGGCACAATTTGTCTCAGACTTAACCTGACATCTGAAAGCTTCTGATCACCTTTTAGCAATAATTTTTCCTCCTAATGGAATTCCCAGTATGCGGTTCATAGTGTAAGACTTTATAAGGAATGTGAATCCACTAGGTAATACGAAAGAACTTGAGCTGCTGTCAAAGTAACGTACAAGCCATTGAATCAAACACCTTGCGAGCTCTTGGCAGCACAAGTCTAGTAGATTCCCGAAACCAATGTCTCTGACAAGTTGCTTCTGGTCGTCTGTCAGCTTGTCACAAAGAGATATGAACTTCTTAAGGCTCAGTTTTGTATTGAAATCTTCTTCATACTCAGCCATTGTACATGCTTTGTGAACAAAATTAAGAATTGAATTTCAAAAAATTTATTGAATCTTCAGTATAAACGTCTTGCCAATAATAAACACGTATGAGACCATTATTACTCATTTTTTGTAAGCAAATGCAACAAGACACGTGGGAATCATTGAAAAAAAGAACCTACTGTGAGCCTGATATTTGCTTCTTCCTTCTATACTTCCGAACGAGCTTTTCGTGCGCTGTATGTTTGGACTCGGTTCTTATCCTTTCCTTTTCTAGTTGTTCAGGGACCATGAAATCTTGTGTCACGAGCTTTGTGCCATCGATAGACTGAGACTGGGTCTCTGAGAGCTGTGGAGTGGAATCCATCCAATCCATTGCTACATAACATACCATGAGACATGATGATTACTACCTCAACTAGCTAGGAAAGATGTTACAGCTGCTGTGACATTATCATTGACATCTGAATTAATTGAGAGAGATATTTAGTCGGAGTTAACTAGCGTAAGTACTATCTGACTATTATAGAGGATGAAAGGTGTTCGTAACACTTTAAATAGGAGGATTGAAATTAAAATCAGCATACAGTTGGCAGGTTAGAACTGTGGGTCAGTCCAATGAAACCTCGGTCGGAGCTGTAAGTAACACCCATCAACTCTTTCATGTGAAGCAATTCCGCGACCTCGACCAGTGACCCTGACCCTTGGGATTTTGAAAAATATTTCGTTAAATTTAATTCGTGCCCCATCTCTCTCGTGTTGCATTCCTCATCCAACGTGAATTTAGCTGGTCTTGCCGAATTTTTTTCATTCACAAATTGAAACAACATGCGAAGCGCTGCGACGAGGAAGAAAGTAGCAGGTGCAAGGTGTAATGTGTTACCTCAACAGGAGGCTCACGGCATGGAGGAAGAGGGTGGGCGATTTTTCAGGGCAAGAGGGAGGAGTAGATAGAAATTATATGACCAATCAGCAGGAATTCCTTGGGAAAGCTAGGATATCCAGCCTCAAATTGTTTCCAACAATGCTAGATGGGGAGTGAACGAATTGAGATCTGGAATTCATTAACGGCCGACCCCACTGGCCAGATGGGGAGTGAACGAACTGAGATCTGGAATTCATTGACAGCGGACCCCATAGGTCAGTCAGAGCAACCGTTGTAGAGGCCGCATGTCGGTACGACTCGAGTGCATCTAGGACTTTCTGTGTTGTTGCATGAAAAGTGGCCCCACTTGTTTGTCAAAGAAACCTTTGGAGGGCCCATGTGTCAGTACGACGGCTCGGGTTCTGCTCTAGACTTTTCCTACAGGTCAGGAGAGAAGGATGCACTCTTTCTTTTTTCGCGTCTCTTTCCCTTTCCCCGCGTCTCGTTCAAATTCAAAATCACCAATGGAGAGTTGAGAGTTGCCTTGATCAGGAAAGTAGATCATGCACAAAATTGAAGTGGATCCGGTTCCAAGCGGTCTAGGGCTTAGATTCAGCAAGCAAAGGTTAGCTAAAAAATGATCAAGTCATCCCATGATGTTTCCTGACGCGCGTGGTAGACTGGATTTTTGCCGCTCGGTGTTTTTAATACTTCCTGATGAACTAGCACGGTCCCTGCAATATATTTATGTTTTGGTTATGTGTCTTTGATGTTCTCGTTGGTTTTCTGTATCCTTATTTTTTAAGCATGGTTTCAGTTTGCTCGTAGCAGGAGGTAGGGTGTGCCATAATTCGTATTGGATCCATTCTTATGTAATCGACGATGCAACCGCCTTAGTTGGTCTTCACAACGGTGCAGAGAGAAGCTTCATGCTGTAATTGTTGTGCCATGGTTGTTAATTTCCCTAGCGATGTGGTGCGTGAGTAATAAAAGTGCTCTATTCCGTGCTGGCTTTTGAGCACTGATACTTTTGTAGGAACATGATGTTTTTTGACCATATTTCATGGAGATCTATTGTTATATTATGACGTAGTGCCAGATTAGCACAAGGATCTTACATGTGTTTGGGATCCCATGTAGTATGTTAAACAAAATATATTCTATACAGTCAATTCTATTTAACTAAAATTACTTGTCAATTCTATTGTAGTGAATAGAAGTTATTTAGATGTGAGGTAAAACAACTATCATGTTCAAATAGCACTATACAAAATAACTTTTTTCCCCTGCAGATGTCTAGGATCGGACCAGCTGATCAAGCAGTAAGGTTGGCGTATGTCTAAATGATATTGCAAAGGCATATGAAAAGAAGGTAACAGCAACAAGTGAATCACACTAGAGTCATTTGTTGCGAAATCAATTGAACCTTAGGTTTTGGATGCTATCTTGTCTTTCTTTCTCTGCATTATGTACTCTCAAGGTGTAACGTGTCACTATTGATTAATGTAATGTTTAGGCCCATGCGCATCAATAACAGGTAGAAACAATTATGAATATTTCTTGGTTGAGTGCTGTAATGAGTCACTGTTCCATCTATGTTCTCCGCAGTTAAAGATCGATAGATGGAAGACAAAGAAACTGCTGCAAGTGGAGAACAAAAAAAGAGTGCAGATGACGTTCAGCATGCACATGCCAGGCAGGCTGGGGTAAATGTAGTGAAGGTTGAGAAACAAGTGCTCGGTAAGCGTCCCAACTAGGAAGAAGCTGTGCAGCAGACACATAATAAAAGGAGCATTCTAAGCAGCAGAGTAAATTTTTCCGCAATGTCCCTGACTTCGGCTTGTAATCCACAGTCGCAACACAAAAACCGTAGCAACGAGTCGCTCCAGGTAACGATAAAAAACTTGAAAACTCATCCTAGTTTTGCAAATCTGGACACACGAGATCATTTCATATGTTTTATTTTTTTTAAATTTCTAATTCTTCATAATACACACATGTGCGTCTAATGTCGATATGTTTCAAAACTCAAGGTCGTGCAGAGCAGTCGTTCCAATGGGGTAGTGTTTTCTGATGGTCGTGGTGAAGAGGTACATGGTAACAGAAGAATTGTTGATGTTGGCACTTTGAATGTTGCCAATAAAGGCATTAATGATGAATCATCAAGCATGATTGATAGAAGTAGTATCCCAGCAGTTGGAGGAAGAATCTTTACTGATCTGCATCATCAGAAGATAGCAGAGGTGATAGCAACGTCGAACAGCCGAAAAATATGTCAAACCGTTGTTTTATTTTAATTTAATCGTGAAAATTTCTTTGTCTTTTTGTGTGCCATAGACCTGCGAGCAAAGAAAGAAGAATCAGGCGAGGGAACAAAGGCTCTAACGGATTGGATATACTGGTGACAATTTAAAGTTGACGACGCAAGGTCCTTTGAGAGGAACGCCATTGGCGTTCAGCATGAGAGGTCCTTCTAGAGGATCTCTAATGGCATTCAGGATTATCAACGAGATCTCGAATGCATGGAGGATGTTGCCAAAATGTGCTAAGCAGGAGAGACAGGAGGAAAGAAAGGTAACTACACAACTATGTTCTCACCTGCTTTAGATTGTAGAGTGGAAGCAGAAGCACGACCCTGTCATTCTGATTGTAAAGTGCAAACAAAATCACGGTCGTGCCTTTGGCACGCCCACCGACGTGGATATCATGTGTCCACAGCTGTGCATCTTAGCTGATATAAATTTGTGCTTCTGGTTTACATCACGGATGTTCCTGTCAAAAACCTACTGCTAAATCCTGGTAGATGTTTCTCCAAACAACGGAGTGGAACAAATGATGGACCATACAAACATCTATTTTAAAACTTTCTATACGAGAAAATAACATGCATATGTCTCAGGTGTCTCTGATATCTAATTTGTTGCAACCTTCATGTGCAGGACTTGACAGAGAGCATGACAGATGGGCCAGATAACTGCAAGATTCCTTTACGCATAGTTAAGGGAAACAACCTCTAGAGAAGAAAGTAGTATACAAAGATGACTATGGTGACAACACAAATGTTATAATGGAAGTAGCGCAGGTCGTCGGGTTTCCGGGTACCGGAGGTACAGAGAACAACATTCGTGAAGAAGGGGGGAGAGAAGGTAGCAACAACATTCAGGAAGTAGATGGACTGGACCTGAAGCAGTGATGGCGTCGCCGCATCCGACAAACAAGCGAGTTGCAGTAGCTTTGTCAGAAACGAGCTAATGCCTGGTCATGAAAGTATTGATATCTCAAGTGACAATGATGACCGCACTGGAGACACGTTATACATCATTGATATGGGTAAGGCAACGCAAGAAGAGAAAGATATGGACAAAATGTTCAAAGGAAGCGCATTCCCATCGATTGAAGAAGTGACACAAGCACGTGAACCAGAGGATGGTTTGCATTTCAAAACAAGGGACGATGCCTTCTTTTTCTTCTACACATATGCCAGAAAGGTTGGTTTTTCTGTGAAGCGATCAACCACTAGAAGAGCAGGTCCTGAGCATCAGATTGACAAGCAAGTGTTCGGATGTACACAGGAAGGTGCTAATAAAACAACCGAGAGACTTGTGAAGCACAGAAGGAGCAATTGCTTGATTAGGACAAGCTGTTCCGTTGAGATAACAGCAAAGAGAGATACAAAGAGAGGTATATGGTACTTGAGGAATGTACGCCTAGAGCACAACCACGTGCTACACCCGTCTAACTGGATGCCGAAATTTATGAGGTGCTATAAGAACATGAGACCTGAGGAGAAAAATTTTATCCAGGTCCTTCAGAAGGCAAGGCTAGAGCCAAGGAAAGTCATGCAGATCTTTACTGCTATGGGTAAACCGAGGCGAGAAATGTTGGAAATATGCCCTAGAGGCAATAATAAATTAGTTATTCTCATATTTCCTTGTTCATGATAATCGTTTATTATCCATGCTATATTTTTATTAATTGGAAACATGGATACATGTGTGGATATATAGACAAACACAATGACCCTAGTATGCCTCTAGTGAACCAACTCGTTGCTCGAAAGATGGTTAAGGTTTCCTAGCCATGGACATGAGATGTCATTTGATAACGGGATCACATCATTAGGAGAATGATGTGATGGACAAGACCCAAACTACAAACATAGCTTATGATCGTGTTAGTTTATTGCTATTGTTTTCTGCATGTCAAGTATATGTTCCTATGACCATGAGATCATGCAACTCACAGATATCGGAGGAGTACCTTGTGTGTATCAAACGTCGCAACGTAACTGGGTGACTATAAAGGTGCTCTAGAGGTGTCTCCGAGGGTGTCTGTTGGGTTGGCATGGATCAAGACTGGGATTTGTTACTCCGTGTGACGGAGAGGTATCTCAGGGCCCACTCGGTAATACAACATCACAACAAAGCCTTGCAAGCAATGTGACTAAGTGTTATCCACGGGATCTTGTATTACGGAACGACTAAAGAGACTTGCCGGTAATGAGGTTGAACTAGGTATGGAGATACCGACGATCGAATCTCGGGCAAGTAACATATCGAAGAACAAAGGGAACGTTATACGGGATTGACTGAATCCTTGACATAAAGGTTCAAACGATAAAGATCTTCGTAGAATATGTAGGAACCAATATGGTCATCCAGGTCCCACTATTGGTTATTGACCGTAGAGGTGTCTCGGTCATGTCTACATAGTTCTCGAACCCGCAGGGTCTGCACACTTAAGGCTTGGTGACGTTTCGGTAATATAGAGTTATGTATGGTGGTGACCCAAGATTGTTTAGAGTCCTAGATGAGATCCCGAACATCACGAGGAGCTCCGAAATGGTCCGGAGGTAAAGATTCATATATAGGAATTCCTATTTTGGTCACCGGAAAAGTTTCGGGCTCATCGGTAGTGTACCGGGAGTGCCAGTAGTGTACTGGGGGACCATCGGGAGAGGTATTTCGACCCAAGAGGCTACATGGGCTGTGGGAGGGTGGAAACCAGCCCTTAGTAGGCTGGTGGAAGTCCTCTAAGAGGCCCACGTGGCTGGACTTGAGAAAGAAAGAAAAACCGCAAAAGATGGGAATAGACTCCAAGTAGGAAAGGAGCAATCCTAGTCCTACTAGGATTGGAGGAGGACTCCTCCAATCCTCCTTGCGCAAGAGGCAAGGCAGGGCTGCCTTGTGCGCCAGCCCTCCTCCTCCCTCCCTCTTATATATACTGAAGGTATTGGGTGTTTTGCACTTGATTTTACGGCCACGTGCTACCCGTTCCACCGGTGCTCCTCTAGATCGGATTTCTACAGTGCTTAGGCGAAGCCCTGCTGGAATTGCTCCATCACCATCACCGGAACGCCGTCACGCTGCCGGTGAACTCTTCTCCCTCCCCACTTCCTCTTGCTGGATCAATACGGTGGAGATCGTCATCAAGTTGCACGTGTGCTGAACGCGGAGGTGCCGTCTGTTTGGCGCTAGATCGGAAGGACCGTGAACAAGATCGCGAGACGGTTCGTGATGAGTTCACGGGACGGATCGTGATAAGATCGCGGGACGGATCATGATGAGATCGCGGGACGGATCGTGATGGGTTCGCGGGACGGATCGTGATTGGATCGCGGGACGGATCATGATGTGATCGCGGGACGCTCGGTGATTTGGATCGCGAAGATGTTCGACTACACCAACCGCGTTTCTTAATGCTTCCCGCTTAGTGATCTACAAGGGTATGTAGATCCACTCTCCCTCTCGTAGATGCTCATCACCATGGATAGATCTTGCGTGTGCGTAGGAAAATTTTTGTTTCCCATGCAACGTTCCCCAACAATAAATTATGTTCGACACGATTGACATAAGCAACATTGCATGCAAGGATAGGGCTGGAGAAAGGAACACAGATATCGAGGACACCATGAAGCTCTTTGCGGAAATGCAGAGGAAGAGGGCAGGGTTTCACCATGTGGAACAAACCAATGAAAACAACGTGGTGCGAAGCCTGTTCTGGATAGACTCCTTGTGCAAGATGAATTACGGACTGTACGGGGATTTTGTGTCTTTTGACACAACATTTTCGACGAATATCTATGGCTTACCGTTTGCACCAATCATAGGTGTTGACAACCATGGGTCTACCGTCCTGTTTGGAATAGGCCTCTTAAAGGATGAGACTATAGGGTCATTCAAATGGCTCCTAAGTACATTTGTCGAGGCAATGGGAGGAAAAGAACCGAAGTACATAACAACAGACCCGGACAAGGCGATGAAGGCGGCAATAGAGCAAGTACTTCCGAGGACAGGCACAGGTTCTGCTTGTGGCATATACGGAATAACTTGAAGGAGAACAACGCAACAGTGTTTGCGCAACACCCAAGGATGTCTGATGAGTTATCTATACCTACCTATACTAATTTGGCACTCCCTAAAAATTCCCACGTTAATTAGTAATTAGGAATCGTTAGTCTCGTGGGACCAAATTATAACGGTGTAGACCTCTTCCAAAAAGAAAAAAAATCTCATGGATATCTTCCTCACGACTGAAATCTCTCACGTGTAAAAAACCCTCTCACCTAGGCATCTTTCTCCACAACCCAGCTCTAACAACCTCTCACGTATCTCTCCAAAAGAATGGAACTCTCACGTATATCTCTCCTCTAAACCATCAGATGCAAAATTGGAAACTCATGTCATATCATAGTACATGGTTTAGATCTAACCTAGCCACACCAGTTCGGCCTTTCACATGGGCCTTTGCATGCGGCAGCCCATAACAGACCTGCAGAATTAAAACAGCTTGGTCAATTAGCTAGGTACGTTTTGCCTCAAAAAAAATGTATGTGTTGTATATCTGTCCTAGAAACTCCCACGTTACGAAAAATCCCTAGAAAACAATAGATGTGCTGCCCTTCTCTTAATCTCTGACGACTCTCTTCTCGCTCTCGGTCCGCCCCATCTATCTCAATCAGCCAAACAAAAATTCGGGCTCTTCTACTCACGCTGTATGTATGCCGCCGCCATCACCGCCCAAAGCCTTCTGTCTCAATCAACCAAACAATAAAAGATCGATCATGGGTAAGGTCTTCTCCTCATGCCTCATGCACAACGCCATCATGGCCGCCCCACGCCTTCGGCAAGTTGACCCTTCACGTTATGCATGTATATCAAAAACCCGATGTCCGGCGATTCTCCGTCGTATGTCTCCGCGTTAGCATTTTCTGCATATGAATACATAGAGGACGCGGAGATCCAGGGCACCACGTGTGATACACTGGCTACAATATGTATGGTTTCCTGGCAGCAGGAGCACGGTTCCCTCTATTCGATCCATCCACACATCCTTGCCTTCCCTTTATACCCAGCTGGATAAAATCATGGATGAATGCATCTAGCTGCATCACGTATTTAACTTAATATGGGGGGATCAGCTGGGAGATAAGTTGTTGGGCGCTACTTGCTCTCACCTGCAGAAAATATAAGGTAATTCAATCAAGTTGGTTTGATCAGTCATATGCGAAATACAAGGGAATTCATTACCTTTATTCCTTAAGCAGACATATGAGATATGACAGATCACATTGAGGCTGGGACACTAAGGCAGAAACAGATCGATCATACAGCCGGGTATATTCAATCAAATCGACCCGGACACATTCAACCCACGTCGTAGTGCCCCAATGACAGGTCGTTGCCACTTGGACGAATTGCCAGGTTAGCAGACTGGTGTGCATGCTTGGTTCTATGTTCTTCACATCAGAGACGGGCATGAGCAACTTATGATGGAGTCGCAAGAAAATCCCCAAAAGGAATTTGTACGTGCAGCCTGTGATAATGTCTCATTTGAGGAGCAAATCTGCTTGGAAAATTTAAACCCCTCAAGATGGTACAATATATTTCAGTTCTTCTGTTTGATAGTCTTTTCTCTGATTTCTAATTAGTGCAGTTCCGTTTCTTTCTTTTTTACATAATAGTATATGAACTATATAAAATAATGTATACTCTGGGAGAGCAATAGCACCGGAGGCGGACCCATTGTTCCGCAAGACACACTTGACGCCGTCCAATTCAATAGACCAAGAAAATCAGGAGCTTCATACATGCATGTTGTGGTATGTAATCCTAATGCACATAACAATTTCGATGGTGCAAAACTATTGTATGCGTGTATATATATGCATGCATTGAAGTATGTGTAGGTTGATATATGGAGGGTACGCTACAGCAGGTACTTTAAATAACATAACACAATTTACAGCTTACATTATTATAATCTTTCCTTTAAATTGCAAAGCTTTTGTTCTCTACTTCCGTAGTACTCAAAGATCTCATGTCTTCAAGCTTTATCTATGCGAGTTACCGGATCTCCATTTCTCTCACGTTGTGGCGGTTGTTTCATAGTTCGCGCACGAGTAGCCCCATCGCTGACAACACATGATGTGTGGTAGCCTAGAAGCAGCTTCAATCCCAGGCTTATGTGCGTGTATGTAGCATAAGTATCATCCACATCATTGATGCAAGCTTTTTATAGTGGTGAAACGTGATTATTAAGCTAGGACGTCCGACGCCCACAGTTTATTATTGATTGTTGCAACATAAACATATCTTTCTTTTGATCTATATATTCTCCATCGTGACATTTATCTCTGCCACCACATGGAATTGGAATCCATGTAAAATCCGTGTGGCAATGGTGATACTGAATAATGTCTTGGAAGAGATGGATTTGTGGCAGCATATATGCATGATATAAAATCTAACATAGATGAAAAAATAGAATATGAAAATTAGTATTTGCACATGATATGTTGTCCTTTAGAACTTGGTCCGATTATCACGTATTTCATATACCGCAGACTATTTCTTCTCATGTCAAAAGTTTGAACCTACCAAAATCTTATGTGTTTTTTTCTTCTACATTACTAACCTATACAATCGATTTGCCACAATGATCATGACCTGACCTTCTTTGACCTTGACGTATATATACACAAAGTCATACAAAAAGACTCACAAGTGGTTGTTCCATAAGTACAGATCTACACCTCTGTTGTAGTCAACGTGCATCAAGTCATGGTTCAGAGTCTAGAAGGAGCATGTCCAATTGCATACAGTAGGTTTGATACGGGGATTCTTACATTTTGACAAATTTTTGTCCGTTGGGAAAATCTATAGATGGAAACTGAGAACACGACTTGCCAACTACATCATAGGTAGACTTTTAATGTCTATAAATTTTAATATATATAATTATAAATATATATATTATTTGTTCATAATATGACTATCGCAAGAGTACATAACACCAAATGTGGTGTTGTCGAAAGCACAAGGTAGACAAGTTTAGACAACAGATGCAAGTACGATGGTAGACATGATTGCAACTATTTAGATTTGTTGGCAACTACTTTCATTCTGGTCAAGAAAGTGAAAGTGCACTAAATCTTTTGGTCAGGACCAAAGTTTTAGGTAAGCATGATGGTTCTTTAGATGGTGAAAATCTGTGATTATAATTGCCTACATGATTTACAGCTTTGGTAATATATTAACATATCTTTAATTATAAAATAATCGATGTATTAGCTACTTATGTAGGACATATCAGCGAAACACATGCAAGTCATGAAATTTACATGATTTGAGATATTAAGTTCTGAACCAGATGTCCGGAGAAAATTAGACTAACCATATTGGTGAAGTTTTATCATACAGTTTGGTAGATGGGAATTAATTGTGAACAGTAGGAAAATCTACTTCGTAAATCTATGTATTAATATTTCATTTTTAATTTTCATGTTAATGAGGGGTTGGGACATCCCATGAACTATGGAAATCCAAAATAGATGTTATGACTTCCTTACGATTACAGTCACCTTTCTTATTCTGCCGCCTATATAAATATTTTTGTACATACAAACCATGGAGAAGTGATGTGCACGACAAATTGAATAGTGTTGGAGAAGAGAAACTGATTTTGTAATTGAGCAAATTCTAGAAAGCTAAATTGCATAGTCCATACTTAACAAGTATGTCATTTTTATGTTCTGTTTTTGAATGCTAATTAGTTTTTGGACTTTGTAATATTGACAGAAAATAATATTTATTTACCATTTATTTGCATAATTTATCAAAGAAAGTGTTGGATAATGATTATTGTAAAGCAAGCTATTACATGAAGATGCTAAGATGAGATATTACTATAACCAACCATTAAGCATATCAGTTATTTTTATTATAGAGATACTAAATCATTTAGTTCAAATCACTCATTTTGATTTTACTTCCCAAGTTGGTATTGTATATATTGTAGATTGGAAAAATTATTAACATCTACAATACCATATAAATATGTACACTCCTCACTGAATATATTTTCACATCATCTATATTGTATATATTGTAGGCTAGCCCGTGCAAATGCACGGGTTGACGACTAGTTTCTAATAATCAAAAACTCACTAAATCCAGATAAGTTTGAAGGTTCATGGAGAAGAGCGATTTGAAAATACAATACAGAAGGAAACACGCATTTGAATACGTTGTGGGAGCTACGTACATTTTGGGTGTCAGCCTACTTCAAGGACTGCTTTTATCCATTCTCATCAACAACCACATGTAGTGAGAGCACAAACTCAATGTGGAAAAATTATGTAAACCACAAGGATACCATAACGAGGTTTGTCGGTGCGTATAATATCATTCAGCAAAATTGCCTTGCCACACTTGACAAGAAAAGGCACCGAACAGAAGAGAAGATTCCATCACGAGAGACGAGTTTTCCTATTGAAACAGAAGCAAGCGAAATATACACTAATGAAATTTTCAGAAAATTTCAGCTAGAGCTACGCAACCGCACATACTATAAGTGCCACGACCTAGCAAAAGGTAGGCAATACCTTTTAAAAAGGATATCATCGAAACAAAAAGACAGGAAACCGTACCCAGGTGAGGAATTTGATAGGTCTGAATTCAGGGTAGACGTGGATGAGAATAAGGAAATATACACGTGCAGCTGCAAGAAGATGACTAGGGATGGCATTCAGTGCTGCCATGTACTTAAGGTTATGGACCAGACAGGTATGGTTGAGCACCTTCCAAAGTCTTTTATCATCCCAAGATGGACCAAGAATTGGTCAGATAGCTTGAGACTACTGGCTACAAGTCAAGGTAATAGCATGACCGCACAAGAAGATGAAACTATGAGATTTGGTCTCGCGTACGCAGAGTTGTCCGATATATGTTCACATGCTTGCAGAAAGGACAAAGCATACAATATGCTACTGGAGTGCATGCAAGAAATGAAAATAAAAGTTATGACTGCACTTGCAGATGAAACAGACACGGGGGAAATCCATGTGACGCTGGAAGTCTCAAAAACCCTCCCATGAGTGGCTCGAAGGGAACGAAAAAAGGAGACCGAATCAAAGTTGGTTCTGAGATGAAAGGAAAAAAAAGCAAACCCATTTGTGGACGTTGCAGGACAAAAGGTCATACAAAAACAGTTTGCCTGACTAACCCGGAAGTGATTGAAAAAAATGAGGATTCAAGAGGAGAAGAGGAAAGCACGTGAGGAGAAGAAGGCAAGGTCAATGAAATGGCCGACAACACCAACAACCGCATCGATAATATCAAATGAAGGAGGAGAATGCACTCCATGTCCAGAACCAAGACAGTTAACACTAGCATCAACGCCAGAAACCCCACTGTTAACGGCAACAACCGCACTGACAACAGAGCATCGAAAGCAAAGTCCTTCAACCACACCAGAATCTAGTACAACACAAGGAAGACACACAAAATGTCCGCAGCCTACCTTGAGAAGAGAAAGAATGGAATGGAGACTACTTTGTACCGGCGAACAATATGAGTGAAGAATTAAAAGGTAAAAATAGAGCCTAAACAAAAATAATATGATGTATAGTATCTAGCACTGTAGAAGTATTGCTACGGCTTCGAGGAATATACCCCTGATGACTTATTCTAATTTTTGTTTTTTGCCGTTTATTATTATTTTTGATAGGAAAACGGCAAGGAAGAATGGAAAGTATATGCAGATTTAGAGAAATAAGAATGGATATCTAAATATTCAAAAAATAGCACCATTCGTTGTAGTAAAGTGTTTTATAAGTTTTCTTATGTCTGTAGGAGAGAAAGGGACAGCAAGATTTTATTTTCTTGTGGCGTTGTAATAAAAAATGACTTGTAAGTTCTGTTTTATGGTACAATAGACAGCGACATATACAAGACCTATAGGTTTAGTTCTATATTTACCTGGTGGTACGGTTGTGCCATCTGATAATTAACGTCTGAACACGTGGTCGTGCATTTGCAGCTATGCCTATTTTGTCCTGGCGGCGTTGCACCTTTGACAATTATGTTTTGACACTCCTCTTGAACAGGTGGAATGACCAATGACATTTTGAACACAGAGTCACGGACTGCGTTTTATGCATGTATACACGTGCCTCTAATGACCGGATCTCCTACTCCTGTGATGTTTGACATGGAGTGCCTTCACTAGAGTCCCGACTGTGCCTCTACAAGCGGACGTGTCAGACATAACATTTTATAGCCCAGAGGCAGTACTGTGGTTTTGCTGCATCATCACCCGTGCTCCTGCTTTAATGTTAAAGCGCACGATGCATGTTCATAACATTGCCTCTCGTTTTTATTGTTCTGTGATTTTTTTCTTGTATGAATTAAGGCCAATACTTGTAAAGAAAAAAAAGATTGTTATGCTTAGGGTTTATGACATGTAGGGCTAACAGATGAGTTACGGTTCATATACATAGACGCAGTGAAGACCTAACCGTCTTTCTAGATCCACCGTACACACTGATGTCTTACCCCGACAATGGAGATGGGGATGTGCACCACGATGTGCTCCACGAATCCTTCTCAAGGAGGGCTCCCGACGATGGGTTTCATTAGGGAACTCAAGGAGGTGGAGGCACACGGTACCATCAAGTTGCACGTGATCCACACCAACGACCTTAAGAAGGTGGAGGAAACGATCATGCACTACGAGATGCACCTCAAGTACCAGCGCAACAAGATCGTCGGTGTTGATGTTGAGTACACCAATGAGCCAGCGCACGTGCAGAAGGTTGCCCTCGTCCAGCTCTCGATCGGCAAGACCCAGTCGGTGCTGCTGTTCCAACTAAGCGCCATCGAAGACAAGTGCATGGTGTTTGATAACTTCCTCGTAGGCACAAGGTACGCTTTTGCTGGCTTCTCCATCGACCAAGACATCGAGAAGCTTGACTGCGTCGGCCTGGAGATCGGCCACTTCGTTGACATCCAGAAGGAATGGAGGGTGCCCGAAAGCACCAAGTACTTGGACTCGCTTGGCGACGTCTCCTCCATGTTGATTGACGACTACTACATGGACATGAAGTTCAAGATGACCGACCGAGATCACAGGCTCTGGGACAAGATGCCCCTGCCCGAGAAGCACGTCGAGTATGCGGCAAAGGATGCTTACACCGCGTACGAGTTATGGCGCCTCCTCACCGTCGTCCAAGACGGAGTTCACCGCGCAAAGCTAGAGAAGTCCAAGAAGTGTGCTAGGAACTACTGAAGATGAAGATGATGCACATCAAGAAGTATCTTCAAGATTGCTCGTAGTCATCTTAGATTACAAGTAAATTTGCTTACGAGTTGTTAGTTTTCTTTTCCTTTCCGCGGTATGCTTGTGTTGTTTATTTGCTTTGGAATCATGTAGTAGTTTGCTTAAGTACGAATCAAGCTTAGTCTGATGTAAATTACTCGATGCTGAAGTATTATACTGATGGTGAAGATGAAGTTTTCCTTCTAACATACCATGGCCATAGAACCTCCTTCATGCGTCACTTCCTTCGAAGGCCTCTGCCGTAGCAGCATGTCTTTTCCTCTGTTTGCTTTACAAAAAACTATGCTGCTAGTAAACGCAAGGCCGCGCTTTCCATTTTACATCACGGAAATTCCCGGCAAAAAACCGTGCTTCGTGTGACCCTCTAGCACACGCACATCCGTGGATTTAACATTTGCAAAACCGTGCGCCTGGTTGGCATACGTCCGTGCTTTCCGTTTTACATCATGGAAGCTCCTTGCAAAAAACTGTGCTTCGTGTTTCCCTCTAGCATACAGACCCATGGATCTAAGGCATGCATACGCGTGCGTCTATTTTGGATAGATCCGTGCTTTCCTTCTTACATCGCAGAAGTTTGCTGCAAAAAATCGTGCTTCGTGTTTCCCTCTACTACAAGCATATCTGTGGACCTACCGCGTAAATACCCATCCATACTCCGTGCACACATTCGTGATTCACAATTGTTCTCTATACTGCCCTATATTTTTTTATCTTTATATTTTTTATCTTTTCTATATTCTACAAAATAATTCCTTCTTTGATTTATTAAAATTTATTTAGGGTTTCTCTTAATTTTAAGTTTTTTCTTTTTTTTGATTGATGCTTTTCAATTAGCTAATTTTGCACAGACATTTTTAAACAGCCGCGTGACACACGAAACAAAAACTTCTAGTTGGGTTGATGGTCCCACGCGCTGCGGCCATAGGCAATCCGTGTCCCACTTCACTAAGTGACTGTTAACTTACTCAAACGTGGCACCCCGCTACCCCTCCACGTGCCCCACTACCACACTGCCGCCGGTTCAGTTTCCCAAACATTTACATAGGCGCCACCTCAGTCATAGAGTCCCTTGACATTCAAACTGTCTCTTTTTTCCTTGCTATCTCCTCTCCTCCATTCCCCATCTCTTTCTCCGGCGTTTCCTCTCATCGTCTTCCTCGGAAACTCTGATATTTCGACGGGATCTGATCCCTTTTTATTCTTCCTTGCGTTGTTTTGTTCAGGCACTTCATTGAGGTCTGTCGTCATTCAATCTTCCTTTCTATTTCTTGTTATTTATTCAGATGTTCTTGATGAAAAGGTTTCATGTGCCAGTAGTGTAAATCTTAGGTTCCTAAATCATTAATATGATTCTCTGTGCGATTAGTGTGGCCCTCGTTCTTTAGGGTTCCTCGTATAAATTTCATGTGCTTATTAGTTTTCTGTACACTAGGTTGATTTTTTTGACTGAAACCCTGAAGCAACCATTTCTTCAGGGTTTCTTTTTTTCTGTTTTCCTATGTAGATGTTATGCCTTCAACTAGAGCAAGCATTTCTTTAGTTCCCGATAGTTTTTTTGTAGATCTGGTTTGTTGGAACAGTTATCAATCAAATAGACACATTTGCTCGTTCTTCTGGATCTGATTTATTTGGGTTCCAAACTTTTGTAGATGGACACATCTGCTTCTTCATCATCGAAGAGAAAAGGAGAGGTTTCTAAGGTTACATAGTTGCTTAATAATTACTGTAGTAGTATGCTTATGTTTTTTTGTGTTATGCTTTTGAAGGATCACTAGAAGAGTGTCTACAGGGGGGTGAATAGACTACTAGCAGAAATTTAAATCCTAACCTTTTCCCAAGTTAATTTGTTGGCAGATTTTAACAGTTTTTAGCAAAGCTATAAAGTCTATCAGCCCTACACATGCATGTCAACAAATATGGCAGCGGAAAGTAAAGATATTGCATATGAAGTAAAGAGTTGAGATAGGTAGATCAAACGCAGTTGGAGATGCAAGAATTTTTCTCGTGGTTCCGATAGGTGGCGCTATCGTACATCCACGTTTATGGAGTCTTCAACCCACGGAGGGTAACGGTCGCGAGAGTCCACAGAGGGGTCTACCCAAAAGGGTCCACAAAGTAGCAACATTGACTATTCCATACGGCTTTTGTCCACGAAGGACTAGCCTCACTATGGGTAGATCTTCACGAACTGGCGATCTCCTTTCCCTTACAAACTTCTTGGTTCACTCCACAACACGAAGTAGGAGGCTCCCAAGAGACACCTAACCAATCTAGGAGGCACCACCCTCCAAAAGGTAATAGGCTCGGTAATGACGATGAACTCCTTGCTCTTGTGCTTCAAGATGATAGACTCATCAACACACAATCACTCTATCACAGATTTGGCATGGTGGAAGAGATGGGATTGGTGGAAAGCTACTTGGGGAGGCTAGAAATCAAGATCCATATGATTGGAAAGGAAGATCTTGACCTCAACACAAGGGTAGGTGGTTCTCTCTCAGAAAATCTGATAGGGTAGGTATGGAATAGCTCTGAGTGCTTCTCTTTCGAGTAACTGGTGGTGAATGGGTATATATAGGCATCCCCAAAAATCGAACTGTTACACATAAAATGACCAACTCGGTGACACCGATGTGTTAAACTCAGTGGTACTGAAGTGACCAAAAGGTGGCAACTTTTGAATCTCGGAGGGACCGATATACAATTCTCGGTTGCACCGATAAGGTGACCAACGGTCAGATTTCCAATCTCGGTGACGCCGATCCAACATTCTCGGTGGGACCGAAAATGTGAATTTGCGTAACAGAAAGTTGGCAACCTAAACTCGGTGGTACCGGTATGGGATCGGTTGCACCGAAGTGGCTAGGGTTTGGCATAGTCTGTCTAGGTTCTGGAATTGGGGGCACCGAACTAGGAGAGTTGGTTGCACCGATTTTGAGTGGTAGGTATAGAACAGACTTTGGTGGGAGAGTTTGTGGATGTTTTTGGCGACTATCACTTGTGCACGTTTGAGCATATTGTTCACCAACAAAACCTTACCTCCTTTTAATAGTATTGGCTTTCCTATAGACTCAAAGTGATTTCTCACAAATATAAAATGTAGAGTCCTCTTGCTTGAAGCTTGGCCAACCTATTTCCCTGCATCTTGGGGTTTCTCCACAATCTCCTTTTGCCAAACTTCTCTATGGACTGTATCTGAAATACACTAGGTAAAAATATCAGTCCAAGAGACAATGTATGTTGTCATGAATTATCAAAACCACCAAGGGAGCATGTTGTGCTTTCAATCTCCCCCTTTTTGGTAATTAATGACAACATACAATCAATGCTTCAAATAAAGATATGCATGGTTATACTGAAGACTTTGAGGGACACATGACTTAGACTGGCTCCCCCTAAGTGTGCAGTCCTTTAAGGATAGTTGCTTTTGAATGCATGAACACACATAAGGTAGAAAGGATATACCAGGTCATGTGTATCTTGGTTATATGCATCAAATATATATGAATGAGATGTATCTTTGTTCAAGATATCACTCTTGCAAACAATATGTGCAAGAAGCAAGAGATCATCTTGATCAGGGATATGATGCATATACTTACCTTGAGTTCTTGGGCATCCTGGTGATAGAAGCACACTTGAGAAAACAATGTTAGGAAACACAAGAGTATTCTACCAAACAACAAGGCAATAGAACTCAAAATTTCCAAGATAAGATATGGAGGACATATAGAAAATAGTATTCCTTAGAATTGATATGTCTCCAAGATCATTGAGAATTTTCTCACGTAGATATGAAAATAGATTATCCTCTCCCCCTGAATCTTAGCATGTAGATATTAGGATTGGATAAGGTGAGAAAGGTCAAAAATTTCTTATCCATCTACTTTTATATTCTCCCCCTGTTTATAAAGATATGAGTATTGATATTGTCTCTCCCCCTTGATCATATCTCCCCCTTTGCATAAGCATGTATCTCCCCTTTAGCATGAAGCTTTGCTCTTCTCCCCCTTTGGCATTAATTTCCAAAAAGGTCAAAAACAGGGATAGATACAGATATCATTGACTGAGAAGGGATCCTTGAGAAGAAGGGTCATCGAAATGTAGGATTCATAGAAATGGAAACTGAGAATTGAGAGAGTCATGGTAAATGATTTGAGTTTGTTCTTCTCCTCCTTTCTTCATTGAAGATAGGGATCCTTGAATAAAGAAATTCTCTCCTCAATATTACCTTTAGTTCTTCTCCCCCTAAGTAATACAAAGTTTTTTTTAATAAAGGGATCATCAAAGTAACAGAAGTATTACAAGAAAGATTACTAAGAAAACACATAATTTCAAAAGAGAATTCAAATGAATCAGAAAGAAAATCGGGGACTCCGAGATACATAGATCAGTGGTACCGAGATGTTGCAGTGGCTTGTCTGCAATTTCGGTAGAACCGAAATATCTGAGTCGGTGACTCCGAAAGAGAAACCAAGTTTCTGTTTTACAAAGTCTAGAGAAAGATTTTCAGCGAAATATGAAGTTTTTACAAGGGACATCAGCTAGAGAAGATTGGAGTAGTTATGATAAATCATGCAATACAGAGCAAACCACACCAGATTCTTAACTAGATGATGGGCGGTGACTAGGTCACCTATATTAGAGTATATCAACTTAGGAGCCAAGCAAGAATACTTGATCATAGGTCATACTCTACGTTAAGCTCAAAATGGGGTTACCATATTTTGATTAAGCGTTTTAATGTCTTCATATCACTTGAGTTGCTTTATCTCATTTCTTGGAGTAAAGCTTTCTCAAGGACATGAGTACATACCTTCGAGTGATGTTGATGACGTAGCTTGTAGATGAACTTGTTGAGGATGCTCGAGGTTGATGAAGACCATCTTGAGTTTTAAGCAATCCTTCTTGTTCTAGTACACTGGTTACCTACAAAGATTAGTCATGCAAGGAAGAACAATAGATATATCCTATTGACATGATACCAATTGAGAGTGTGCAATTTTGATCAAGTATATGTCAAGGATATGGTTGAGTGGCCTTCTTCCTTCCATCATCAAGAGGGGTTGTGGATACTTGGTAATGACAAGATTTCTTATGATTGGAGTTGATGGAAATCTTGTGGAATGAAGTTTCTCAAGTACCTACAAGATATTAGATGCAATACAAGGGAGCATAGAATTCCATGGCATAAGATGAAATGTTAAGATACATGGAAATATCAAGAGAGCTCATGCCCTTGCATGCAACCGAGTGAGTCTAGCTCAAGTTTGAAGCATTGATGATGTTAAACTCACTCCTCAAGTGACAAAATGTCTTCTCGTCAAGTGGCTTAGTAAAGATATCTGCCAATTGCTTGTTAGTGCGAACATGCTTAAGATTAATATCTCCTTTGGCAACATGATCATGAATGAAATGATGTCGAACTTGAATATGCTTAGTTCGAGAATGTTGCACATGATTATGACCAATTTTAATAGCACTTTCATTGTCACAAAGTAATGGAACATTTTTAACATGAATTCCATAATCCTTAAGTGTTTGTGTCATCCAAAGTAGTTGCGCACAACAAGATCCAGCAGCAATATACTCAGCTTCGGCAGTCGATAGGGATACTGAATTTTGTTTCTTAGAGGACCAAGATACAAGAGATTTGCCCAAAAATTGACAAGTATCCGAGGTGGATTTTCTATCAACCTTGTCATCGGCATAGTCTGAATCAGAATAGCCAACAAGGTCAAAGGAAGATCCCTTGGGATACCAAATGCCAAAATTTGACGTTTGTATCAAGTACCTCACAACGTGTTTTACAGCTAAAAGATGACATTCGTTCGGTGCAGCTTGATATCTAGCACACATGCAAACACTAAGCATAATATCGGGACGTGATGCACATAGATATAACAGTGAACCAATCATAGATCGATAAATTTTCTGATCAAACGACTCATCCTCTCTGGTAAGATCAACATGTCCGCTAGTAGGCATAGGGGTTTTCATACCTTTGCACTCCTGCATGTTGAACTTTTTGATCAAGTCCTTAGGATACTTAGTTTGAGAGATGAAATTTCCTTCTTTTGATTGCTTGATTTGCAAGCCAAGAAAGAATTTCAGCTCACACATCATGGACATCTCATACTTCTCGGACATCAACCTTCCAAATCTTTCACTAAATTGAGGGTTAGTGGAACCAAACATAATATCATCCACATAAATTTGGCACACAAATAATTCACCATTAACTCTCTTAGTGAATAAGGTTGCATCAATTTTACCAATTTCAAAACCTTTTTAGATAAGAAACTTCGTTAAACATTTGTACCAAGCACGAGGGGCTTGCTTAAGACCATAAAGAGCTTTACAAAGCTTTTAAACATGATTACGTTTCTTAGGATTTTCAAATCCAGGTGGTTGCTTAACATAGACCTCTTCTTCAATCTCACCATTTAAAAATGCACTTTTAATATCCATTTGATAAAGCGTGATATCATGGTGATTGGCATAAGCAAGAAGAATGCGAATAGCTTCAAGTCTAGCAACGGGGGCGTAGGTCTCACCATAGTCCATACCTTCGACTTGCGTATATCCTTGAGCTACGAGGTGAGCCTTGTTGCACATGACTTGACCGTCTTCGTCTTGCTTGTTCCGAAATACCTATTTGGTTCCCATGATGTTGTGTTCATCCTTGGGCTTCTCCACGAGTGTCCACACTTCGTTCCTTTCGAAGTTGTGAAGCTCTTCATGCATAGCGTTCACCCAATCTGCGTCTTCAAGAGCTTGTTCTACCTTCAAGGGCTCAATGCTAGAGATGAAAGAATAATGCTCACAGAAGTTTGCTAGACGAGTTTTAGAGTGAGTGATCCTCCCTGTTTTTATATCACCAAAGATTTTTTTTAGGGGATGGTTCTTGGTCACTTGTGCTCGAACTCGGGCCAGCTTCCGATTGTTGGTTGGTGGAGCTTATTCTTCATCATCATCTCCTTCATCTTCATTGTTGTTGAAGGTGTCGTTCCCTTGAGGTGGTGGTGAAGGAGGTTGTGGTGGATCTTCATGATGCACTTCCTCCTCTTCATCATCTTGCCGTGTACCGCTTATGGATGCCTCCATGTCATGTTGTGGTTCACCTTGTCGTGAAGTAGGGGCTTCCACTTGAGTTGATGAAGTACTTTCCTTCACCTCTATGGGATGAATCTTGCCGATGGGTAAATCTAGGATAGCTCCCGAAGGTTTTATCACCTACATCATTTGGCAATTGTTTGACTTGCGAACCATTAGATTCATCGAACTTCACATCTTCCGTCTCTTCAACTTTTCAAGTGAAGTTGTTGTAGACACGGTAAGTGTGAGAGTTCGATCCATAACCAAGTAGGAATCCTTCATGAGATTTAGGAGCAAATTTAGTACGACGATGCTTATCAAGAATGTAGCACTTAGAGCCGAATACCCGAAAGTATCCAACTTGGGTTTTGTCACCGGTGAGTAGCTCGTATGCCATTTTACCGAGAAGCTTGTGCAAGTAAAGTTGGTTTGTGGCATGACATGCAGTTTCCACGGCTTCTGCCCAAAAGTGTTTTGGCATCTTGTATTCGTCAAGCATCGTTCTTTCCATCTCAATGATTGCTCGGTTCTTCCTCTCAGCAACTCCATTTTGTTGAGGTGTGTACGTAGCCGAGAACTCATGTGAGACACCTTCTTTGTCAAGAGAAGTATCCACATGGGTGTTCTTGAACTCAGATCCGTTATCTATCTGAACCTTCTTGGTCTTCACTTCAAACTGATTTTGCACTTTGCGAGCAAAGTTCTTGAAGATCTTTTGAACCTGCGACTTATCATCAAGAAAGAATACCCACGTAAATCTAGAAAAATCATCAACTATAACTAGACCATAGGAATTTCCACCGAGACTCTTGTAAGCATTGGGACCGTAAAGATCCATGTGAAGTCACTCGAGTGGTCTCCTAGTAGTCATGATATTCTTAACAGGATGACTTCCACCTACTTGCTTTCCAGCTGGACAAGCACTACAAAGTCTATCTTTGTCAAAGATAACATCTTTAACACCAAGTATATGATCTCCTTTGATAATTTTGTCTAAATTACGCATGCCAACATGTCCTAATCTTCTATGCCAAAGCCAACCTTTAGAAGATTTAGCAATTAAACAAGTGCGAGGTTTGGATCTTTTAGTGAAAAAGCCACAATGTATAGATCACCTCTACGGATATCGGTAAAGACAATTTTATGATTATCTTGATGAAACACTTGGCAATCTACTTTCCTGAATAGAACATTGAAACCGAAATCAACAAGTCTCGATACGGAAAGAAGATTGTAACCAAGGGATTCAACAAGCATAACATTTTGAATAGAGCTATCATGGGATATGGCCACCTTACCAAGGTCGAGTACCTTACCCTTAGAGTTGTCTCCAAAGGTCATGTATCATCGAGGACCTTGATTAGGCGTGATTTCTTGGAACATGTATTTATCACCAGTCATATGATCCGTACATCCGCTGTCAAGAATCCACTCTTTTCCTCCGGACATGTAATCCTTAAGGTTTGCCATAAGACTCAGATTCTTCATGATCTTCTCATATTCGATTTCAAACAACTCGTATTCTTCATAATAGCCATGATCCACATTGTCATCATCAAGTGGGAAATCCTCGTCATAAAGAACAAGAGATTCGTTAGAATAGTGATCATGACAATGTTCAAGTTTATGAGTGCGAATGGCTTCAAAGATAATGTTGTTGATAGTGGTGACATCTCCTTTAGCACGCATAAGATCACGGAGTTCAAATAGGCATTTATCAAAGTTTGGATCATGTCGGGACCCCGATACTAAGTCATATGAATCCAGACTGTAACATATCACATCACTTTGCGGCCTCATGCACGGTAAGCTCCACGGCTACAGCCTTACCTTAGCCGGGACCGTTTGCGTCTTTAGGCTTACGTATGTGAACATGTCGCTGGCAATCAAACGACAATGAACCCGGGCCGACATGACTAGTCATAGAACCCAAGTGGCACATCCGTACGGAAATAGGCATACGTAACCCAGCAATGCAGGTGTCGGCCTCAAGCGTGTGTAGACGAGTCATAGCAAGCTACAAGGACTCCATTACGCTGTGAGACATAAATGCCATCACTTCACGAAGACGAGTCGTAGCAGGCTACGGGGACTCCATTACACTACGAGACATTTCCCCGAAGGGACAGACAGAGCAGCAAAGAAGGATACATGCCGGTCAATCAATGTGTCCGGAGCAGTAGCAAGCTACCATGGATCGGTGGAAGCACAAAGAGGCAGTTTCCCGTAAAGAGTACTACTAAAGGCACACGACTAGGTGCCGGATCCCATACATACCGTTGCACATCACACGTACGCACGACATGCCCGATATGCATTGATACAACCATGGCATCACAACATAACCATACAACAACTTTTATTTAAGGGGCTTAGACGAGCCTTGCATAATATGTTCTTACAGATAGGGGTCACATGACCCGACACTCAAGTCATACAAACAAGTTCTTACAAACCAAGCGGAAGCATAAACTGTGTGAGTACAAACAGATGAAAGGGGTAAAAAGGCACATGGCATGACTATCTACAGCCCGCCATAGGGCATAGGGTTGTAGCTGGGACACCAGCTATTCGGCATCGTCGACATCTAGAAAGAACCCACCTGATGGGTCCTGGGTCTCATCTGCAACATTTGTTAAGCAAACATTGTACAAACGTACTCAGCAAGTCTTTAAAGCAGACCTAGTCTATTAATGCTCATTTATCAACAAAGGGGGTGGTGGAGTTTATGCAGCAATGTCAGCTTTGACTCATGGCTAACCTACACTACACAATTTTAACTCTTTGTTTAAATTTTAGATATCGCACACGAGTCCACTAACTCCATGATAATACACCACCATGGATTCACTTCCCTCTCCTGGAAGAGTGCCATCCACGGTACTCACACCTGTCTTGATATTTTTATGAGTATCCATTTGATTATCTATGAACAGCATAAGCTTTCCAAGTATTTCATATCCGAGGACGCGGCTATTCGAATAGTTTCATACCCTGCAGGGGTGTACTTCTTCACACACGCTCTCGCCACTTATTGTTGTGTGCTCATAAAACCATGCACCTCGGCAACCTTCAAGCAGAAGCCCACCGAGGGAGTCAGCCACGACCGTCAATCGCATAAGACCTCTAGTCCAGGCTATCGCCTATTTGAGACTGAACCCGCACGGAAGTCCGGCCAAAGTTTCCGCTACGGCCCCAAATGATGTGTGTAGGGTTCCCAAGCCCACCATTCGGGTGACCCTTGGTACATCGTGCCACTGCCTACCATGTCGTAACCCACCCCTAGGGTCAGCGCTACGCATGGCCTCCAGCATGCTATAAACACCAAAAACTACTTGCAACTCTTGGACTAAGGACTAAGCGACTAATAAGTCGAGAGGGTCAATTAAGTATCCAAATGTGTGGTAGTATTTAGTCTTGGATCACAAACACGGAACTCAGTTCCTAAGAATGATCCCAATGAGACAACCAGCTATGTACTCCTACATAGCCTCTCATCGCTACCTTTACCAAATCGAGTTCATCGTAAGCTTATCACATCAGAACGACATGGTTTCACTCCAGTTCATCACCCAGATGAAACAGACCTGACACAACCCTAGGCATAGCAAGCATAGCAGGCAAAGTAAGCTAAGCACATCATGGCACAAGCATCTACCAGGTATGCTAGGTTGCAAGGTTTAGCTATTTACTGTGACAATGACAGGTCATGCAACAGAATAGGTTCATCTACCGTGTATGACAGACAAGTGAACATTTGTCCTAATGCAATAAACAAGAGCAGGAGCGAGAGAGTGGGATATTATCGGAATGATCAAGGGGTTGCTTGCCTTGCTGGGTAGCGAGAAGGTTCACTCCTTCGTTGGAATACTCGGGGGTATCCTCAGAAGCAAAGCCTACCGTAATGCAGATAAATAGCAATCAACACACGCAAGTGCAACAATATGATGCATGATCATCACATGGTAGCATGTATGGATGATCTGATGCAGCTAATGTCCAAGTTAATTTGAAGTGAGTTTGAATATAGGTTCAAAATCGTTCCGCATTTCAAATTCCATATATTAACCTATTAGCAAATGTCAATGTTCTTCTACATAGGTTGCTCTAACATGCATGATAATAGCACCATTAGATTCATTGGATTTTTCTAATAAATTTTCATATATAAAATATTTTCATCCGAGCTACTCATTAATTTATATGATTTTTTGAAGTTTTAAACATTTTTTGGAATTATTTTAAAACTAGAAATTCCTTTTATTTCATCAGCCAGACGTCATCATGCCGTCAGCAGGTCACCTAACCAGGCTAGGTCAAACCTGATAGGGTGGGGCCCTCATGTCAGTGACTCAATCACTTAATTAGAGAATTAAAACTAATTCTAATTACTTAATCAACATTGGGCCCACTGGTCAGTGACTAATTAGGTTAATTATATTAATTAATTAAATTGCTAATCGAAATTTGACCAACAGGGCCCGGCCCCACTTGCCAGTGACCCAGGGGTCAAACCCCTGGTGGTCAAACTGGTTGACTCGCCGGCGTTGAGCCGCCGGCGACGTCAGGGACGGTGGAGGGGGCGGGATTCCTCCTCTGGCGACCAAACGGACGGCAGAGGGCACCGATCTACTCTGCTCACTCCCGCGCGTCGAGCCTGACACCTCCCAGGGGCTGGGATGGCCGGAATCGGCACCGGCGATGAGCACGACGGCTGCCGGAGCTCGGGCGAGCACGGGCTCATCGAGCCGGAGCTCGAACGAGCCACCTGGGGTTTCCTAGAGCTGCCTGGGATCATCCTAAGCACGACTACATGCTCAGTTGCGAGCTTGGGCCGCTGCAGCGACGGCCAAGAGGATCCGGCGCTAGAACGACCTATCGAAGTGGGAAAAGGGGGGAAAAGGACCACGGGCTCACGGCTATTGCGGCAGCGTCGAGAGCGGGCTCGAGGAAGGCCTAGAGCAACTGTGAGCTTCACTTCTTCGCCGACGGCTGGAGGTTGAAGACGACGGCGATGCGGTGATGGGGAGCTCCCGGCGATGCGCGGCTTGGCGAGAAGGAAGAGGGCGACGAGGCAGAGCTCTGGAGCTACCTAGCGAGGCAGGGGAGCGGTTGGAGCGACGACTCTACGCGGTGGAGCTTCGGCGGTCATCGCGATAGAGGGGGAGAGGAAGAGAGGCGAGTGAGAGCGAGAAGAAGAGGGCGATTGGGACGGCTCTCTGAGCTTATCCCCATCGCGCTGGCGAGGGGCAGGCAGGCAGGCAGCTGCTGGCGTGGAGGCACGCCCGCGCGCGTGCTCCGGCCACACGCCCATCCTCCTGGCCGCCAGGAGGACGACAACCTCCCTGGGCCAGGTGGGCCAGCCTAGCCTGGGCCTAGGTAGGTTTCCTTTTCCTTTTACTTTCTGTTTTCTAATTCTGACATTTTTTTATTTTATTTTCAGGTACAAATACTTTTATAAAATATCCCAAATATTTTGTAATATCAAGTTTGAATATTTCAAACTCCAATAAAAAGTTTCAGGAAATTTTGAAATATGAAATAATGATAATACTTTATTTGGCATTTTCAGAGGCTTTATCATTTATTTTTATGTTGCTAGAGTTGTTCAAATATTTAAAATGGCCCGTGTTATAATCATGTCCATAATTATCAGACATAGGGAACATTTTGTAAGGGCATATTGAATTTGTTGAGTTTTCACAACTTTGAATTAATTTGACTCAAATATGAGCTTGGGGTTTCTTTTAGCCCCCATTTCATGTTGATGCAAAATTGAAACATGATGCACACACATGATATCCTATGACATCTAGTTAGGGATGTGACAACTCACCCCACTCAAAAGAATCTCATCCCGAGATTTTGAAGTCGTCAGGAAGAGCGCGGGGTACTCTAGTCGAAGACGATCTTCTCTTTCCCATGTGGCCTCCTTTTCAGAATGGTGTGACCACTGAACCTTGAGAACCTTGATGTTCCATCGCCGAGTGGTACGCTCAGCTTGATCAAGAATACGAACAGGGTATTCTCGATATGTAAGGTTATCTTGGAGATCAAGCGCTTTGTGGTCTACCTCCCGGACATGGTCCGAGAAGCAACGCCTGATTTGTGAGATGTGGAAGACATCATGAACCTTGGAAAGATGCGACGGAAGTTCCAATTGGTAGGGAACCACTCCTTGTTTAGCAAGAATGCGAAAGGGTCCAATGTGACGAGGAGCCAACTTGCCCTTGATACCGAATCGATGGGTACCCTTCAGAGGTGTAACCCGAAGGTAAGCCTTCTCGTCAACTTCATAGGTCACAGCCTTATGATGGCGATCATATTGGCTCTTTTGACGAGATTGGGCTGTTTTCGAATTTTCACGAATGCAAACTTGCTCCTCTACATCCTGGATCATATTTGGGCCAAAGAGTTGCCTCTCTCCGGTTTCTGACCAGTTAAGAGGTGTTCGACACCTTCGTCCATAGAGAACATCAAAAGGGGCTTTGCCCAAGCTTGATTGATAACCATTGTTATAAGCAAATTCGGTAAATGGAAGACATTCTCCCAGTTCATACGGAAGGATATAACACAAGCTCGGAGCATGTCTTCAAGGATTTGATTGACTCGCTCAACTTGACCACTTGATTGCGGGTGGAAAGCGGTGCTAAAGGATAGATGAGTCCTCATAGCGGTTTGAAAACTTTCCCAGAATAGGGAAGTAAAGATACTTCCGCGGTCTGAGTTAATCTCCAATGGAACACCATGAAGAGATACTATTCGAGAAACATATAACTCCGCTAGCTGTCTAGCGGGTATACTCTCCCGAACAGGAAAAAAATGAGCCACTTTGGAAAGGCGGTCAATGACCACAAAGATAGCATTATTCCCTCTCTTGGTCCTGGGAAATCCGGTAATGAAATCCATACCGAACTTATCCCATTTCCATTCAGGAATAGCTAATGGTTGAAGGGTGCGAGCAGGCCTTTGATGTTCTACTTTCACGCGACCACAAACATCGCAATTAGCAACGAACTGGGCAATTTCTCTCTTCATCCTAGTCCACCAGAACCTCTGGCATAGGTCCTGATACATCTTGGTACTACCCAGATGAATTGAGAGAGGAGAATCATGAGCCTCCTTAAGGATCAGCTGTCTTAAGCATGTGCTCTTGGGAACCACCAACCGGTTCTGGAAGAACACAACACCTTCATCATCCTTGGAGAAATCTTTAGCGTTTCCGCTAGCAATATTCTCCTTGATCTAGGATATACCCTTATCATATTTCTGGACAGCTACTATTTGATCCTTAAGATTAGGTTTCGCCACCAAGTTGGATAGGAATCCTTGAGGAACAATGTGAAGGGTTTAACTTCCGAAATTCCTCATGGAGAAGTGGTTGACCTTGTTGTAGCATCAGGTTGTTACAATAGGACTTGTGACTTAGTGCATCAGCCATAACATTGGCTTTCCCTGGGGTGTAAGTTATCCCTAAGTTGTAGTCTGTAATCAACTCAACCCACCGTCTTTGCCTGAGATTCAAATCTGGCTGGGTGAAAATATATTTCAGACTTTGGTGATCAGTGTAAATTTTGCAACGATTACCCAGAAGGTAATGTCGCCAGGTTTCCAGTGCATGGACCACAGCTGCAAGCTCAAGATCATGTGTTGGACAACTATCCTCATGTGAACGCAACTGTCAAGATGCATATGCAATCACATGACGATCTTGCATAAGAATGGAACCTAATCCTTGTCGTGAGGCGTCGCAATAGATAACAAAGTCCTTAGAGAAGTCTGGTGGCACCAGAATGGGAGTAGAGGTCAGTCATCTTTTCAACTCCTGAAAACTGTGCTCACATTGTGGAGTCCACTCGAACCTTTTATCTTTCTTTAGGAGTTCAGTCAGAGGTTTCGCAACCTTGGAAAAATTCTCAACAAAGCGGCGACAATAGCTCGCTAAGCCAAGGAAACTCCAAACTTGCTTAACCGATTCAGGTTGAGTCCAATCAAGGATGGCTTGAACTCTCTCGGGATTGACAGCAATACCTTTACCAGAGATCACGTGGCCTAGATATGTCACTTCTGGCAACCAAAATTCACACTTGGAGAATTTGGCGTACAGACGGTGCTCTCGAAGTTTCATCAATACCAGCCTTAGATGCTCAGCATGTTCCTGTTCATTCTTCGAGTAGATGAGTATGTCGTCGAGGTAAACCACGACGAATTTATCCAAATACTCCATGAAGATCGAATTCATCAAGCGAGAGAAGGTGGCTGAGGCATTGGTTAAACCGAAGGACATAACGGTGTACTCGTATTGGCCATAACGAGTAACAAAAGCCGTTTTTGGTATGTCCCCGTTCCTAATTCTGATTTGATGGTATGCCAACCTCAAATCTATTTTGGAAAAGATAGAGGATCCAACGAGTTGATCATATAAATCGTTGATCCTGGGGAGCGGATACTTGTTCTTTATGGTGACCAGATTCACTGGTCGATAATCCACAACCATCCAATCTGATCCATCCTTCTTCTTGACGAAGAGGATGGGACAATCCCAAGGAGAAGAACTAGGACGGATGAAAACTTTCTTCAAAGCCTCATCAAGTTGGATCTTAAGTTAGGCTAGTTCTAAGGGTGCCATCTTATAGGGTCTTCTGGCTATTGGGACAGTCCCTAGAATGAGCTCTATCACAAACTCAACATCTCTGACAGGAGGAATTCCTGGCAGTTCTTCTAGAAAGACATCCGGAAAGTCACGGACTACCGAAATATCTTCTAACTCTGGAAGAGGGCTAGCATTGAGGGAATAGAGTTGGCACTTGGCTGTTCAAGTGGAGACATTAACTATCTCACCCGATGGATGTGTAAGTTGAACATTCCTAGTATGAGTATCAATCTTAGCATAGTGGGCTTTCATCCAATCCATGCCTAGAATGATATTGATGTCCGAAGACTTGAGGGCTACCAAAGATTCTAGGAAGACTTGTCTATCCACTAGAATCTCATTATCATGGCTCACTCTAGAAGTTTGCCAGTTCGAACCAGGAGTCTGAACTACTAAAGGAGTAGCCATATCACAAAAGGACATGTTATGCAACTGTGCATAACTTTCTGAGATGAAAGAATGAGATGCAGTATCAAATAGAACGGATGCTAGATGACTATTGACAAGGAGTGTACCTAGGATAACATCAGGATCCTCAATGGCTTCCTCAGTAGAGACATAATTCACTCGTCCACGAGCAGGAGCTGGCTTCACATAGAAGGCTTTTACCGGCTTCCCACGTCCATTGGGCTTAGCATTGCTCTGAGGACAATCACGAGAGTAGTGTCCTGGTTCTCCACATTTGTAGCAGACCACGGTGGCACGGGGAGCAACATTGGCAGACAGACCTTCAAATGGTCTGGCTGGAGGATTGGGCTGAGTTGGGCGAGGCGCCTGGAAGGATGGCCTCGCGGTGTATCTTGGCGGTAGAGTTGCATTGGGCACCCAGACCCGGCGTTTGTTGGAGCCCAAGTCAGATGCAAGGCTGAAGTCACGGTTGTGCTTCCTCGTGGCCTCATAGTTAGTCTGTCCAGACTCGGCATTGATAGCCTTGTTGACGAGAGCCTAGAAGGTTGTGCACTCATGCATACGCAGATCTCGATGGAGCTCAGGGTTAAGTCCCTTGCGAAACCTAACCTGTTTCTTGGCATTGGTTGAAACTTCCTTCGGAGCATAGCAAGCAAGATTGCCGAACTCATGGCTATAGACATCCACGGACAGTCTGCCCTGGGTGAAAGCACAAAATTCCTCTCTCTTGCGATCCATCAACCCTTTCGGGATGTGATGGGTACGGAATGCCGTGCTGAATTCTGCCCAAGTTGGTGCGAGGCCTGCGGGACGCATGGCTTCATAACTTTCCCACCACAGATTGGCGGGTCCTTCTAGAAAGTAAGTAGCAAAGGTCACCTTGTTGGCCTCAGACACATTGGTAGCCCGGATCTTGCGGAACATGCTAGACAGCTAGTCATCCGCATCGAGTGGGTTGACCGAATGATGATACATAGGTGGGCACAGCTTGATGAAATCACCGACTGACATGCCATCATTGTGATCATTGTGGGGTGCACACACTGTGTTCTGCGCAATTCGTTCCAACAGCCTGTTGGTCTCTCTCTTGTTCCTTTCAGCTTCAAGCATCACTTCTGCCAAAGAAGGCACATGTGGCAGGTCCTCTTGCCTTGGCTGGCTTCCCTCGCCCTACTCAGGGGCAGGCACGGGGTTATTCCTAGTTGCCTCCATCCTGGGAAATCAAACCCACAGCTTAGCCATAGAGGAAAACAACTCTAAGACATGAGATAAGGAATGTACTGGACAACATGGCATGCAGGGTAAACACCCAAACAACATGGTAATAACAACTGCCATATGAACACCATGATTCATACATACCATGACATAGTTCAGTACAAGCCCAAGCTGAAAACAAACTATAGAGAGATGACACAACTCATCGGAGGCACTACAAGCTTCCTATACATTATCTATCTACACCTCCGGAACTCAACTCTCAACCTCAATCATATCCCACAAGACACGCAGGACTATGGCAATATGACTACTAACATGCCTCATACAGGTTACCCCCGTAGCCTGGGAGCTGAACCTGAGGATCTGGAAACACTCTAGCATGTGATCCCTAGAAACCATAAGGACATGGATGGGGCCTTGGTCCCCTTGCTGGCGGCAACAGCAGTCCTCGAAGAGGAGTGATTCCTCCAACATCGGGCCAGTCTACGCGTCCAGGCAGATGAGTCCGCGATGGGTTCAGCATCTCCAAATCTCCATAGCCTGTCTGCACGACAGGTGCCAACTGCGGCAGGGCTGTCCAAAGACGTGTACGGGTAGCATAAAGCTCCATGCGAAGGGCACGTGCATCACGATCCATGTTCTCCAACATCTGAGCGGTTACCTGCAGCCTAGGATCCTCATGGGAATGATCATAGTAGTCTACGCTAAGATAACCATCCTCTCCTCCCATAGAAGTAGGAACATAACAGAACTCTGTGTTCTGAAGCAGACCATGGTGAAACCTCATGATAGTCAGCATGGTGTAGGCGGCCTCCTGAACCACCATATCTATGGTGACACCTAGTCCATAAGTCTAGTGAAGCGGCTCTACAGCTCCAGGATATGAAGGATATATCTTAATAGTACACAAATACTGGCTCTAGTTGAAATCTCGATATTGTTCCTCCATTGTGTACTCTGGATACCAACAGTAACCAGCCTCCATCATAACTCTAACCAACATGGCCGTGTGACCTGATACATCGATGCACCTGGTCAGACGGACCACCTGACGGGAAGGACGAGGAGGCATCTGAAACAGAGAATGATGCAAAGACATTAGAGACTCTAGCAGAAATTGGACAGCATAACGGTTGTAATTGCTCAAAAAGGATTTTGAGACAACTGCAAAAGATTGGAAAAGCATAACCACTCGACTTCCTAGACTCAAATCGCTTCTCCATCTGTTTGTCACACCAACAGTACTTGAGTACTGACATTCCCTTGCAGACAAGCTAGCTAGTGGTCCATGGTTAGTAACTCGTCATCCTAAGCAATAGATGAGAAGCCTAGTTCTTATCCCTGTAGAAAAGATGAGAATGACTCAGAATAAAATAACTTGGGAAAAGGAGTAAAAAAGAGTCTTACGTTCCCTTCCACAATCAATTCCCCTACTTTTCTATAGTGTTTCTAGACTCAACTTTGACCGGTTTGGCTTGGTAATCCTACAATCAGTCAGGCTCTGATACCAACGCTGTCGGTACCCCGATCCTAAGTCATATGAATCCAGACTCTAAATAATCACATCACTTTGCGGCCTCACGCACGGTAAGCTCCACGGCTGCAGCCTTACCTTAGCCGGGACCGTTTGTGTCTTTTCGCTCACGTATGTGAACATGTTGTTGGCAATCAAACGACAGAGAACCCGGGCCGACATGACTAGTCATAGAACCCGATTGGCACATCCGTATAGAAACAGGCATACGTAACCCAGCAATGCAGGTGTCGGCCTCAAGCATGTGTAGACGAGTCATAGCAAGCTACAAGGACTCCATTACGCCGTGAGACATAAATGCCATGACTACACGTAGACGAGTCATAGCAGGCTATGGGGACTCCATTACACTGCGAGACATTTCTCCGAAGGGACAAACAGAGCAGCAAAGAAGGATACATGTCGGTCAATCAATGTGTCCGAAGCAGTAGAAAGCTACCATGGCTCGGTGGAAGCACAAAGAGGCAGTTTCGCGTAAAGAGTACTACTAAAGGCACACGACTAGGTGTCGGATCCCAATCATACCGTTGCACGTCACACGTACGCACGACATGCCCGATATGCATTGATACAACCATGGCATCACAACATAACCATACAACAACTTTTATTTAAGGGGCTTAGAGGAGCCTTGCATAATATGTTCTTACAGATAGGGGTCACATGACCTCACACTCAAGTCATACAAACAAGTTCTTACAAACCAAGCAGAAGCATCAACTGTGTGAGTACACACAGATGAAAGGGGTAAAAAGGCACATGGCCTGACAATCTACAGCCTGCCACAGGGCATAGGGTCGTAGCTGGGACACCAGCTATTCGACATCGTCGACATCTAGAAAGAACCCACCTGATGGGTCCTGGGTCTCATCTGCAACATTTATTAAGTAAACATGAGTACAAACGTACTCGGCAAGTCTTTAAAGCAGACCAAAACTATCCATGCTCATGTATCAACAAGGGGAGTGGTGGAGTTTATGCAACAATGCCAGCTTTGACTCATGGCTAACCTACACTACACCATTTTAACTCTTTGTTTATATTTTAGATATTGCACACGAGTCCACTAACTCCATGATAATACACCACCATGGATTCACTTCCCTCTCCTGGAAGAGTGCCATCCACGGTACTCACACTTGTCTTGATATTTTTATGAGTATCCATTTGATTATCCATGAACAGCATAAGCTTTCCAAGTAGTCCATATCCGAGGACGCGGCTATTCGAATAGTTTCATACCCTGCAGGGGTGTACTTCTTCACACACGCTCTCGCCACTTATCGTTGTGTGCTCATAAAACCATGCACCTCGGCAACCTTCAAGTGGAAGCCCAGCGAGGGAGTCGGCCACGACCATCAATCACATAAGACCTCTAGTCCAGGCTATCGCCTATTTGAGATTGAACCCGCATGTAAGTCCGGCCGAAGTTTCCGCTACAGCCCCAAATGATGTGTGCAGGGTTCCTAAGCCCACCATTCGGGTGAGCCTTGGTACACCGTGTCATTGCCTACCGCGTTGTAACCCACCCCTAGGGTCAGCGCTACACACGGCCTCCAGCATGCTATAAACACCAGAAACTACTTGCAACTCCTGGACTAAGGACTAAGCGACTGATAAGTTGAGAGGGTCAATTAAGTATCCCAACGTGTGGTAGTATCTAGTCTTGTATCACAAACACAGAACTCAATTCCTAAGAACGGTCCCAATGAGACAACCCGCTATGTACTCCTACATAGCCTCTCATCGCTACCTTTACCAAATCGAGTTCATCGTAAGCTTATCACATCAGAACAACATGGTTTCACTCCAGTTCATCACCCGGATGAAACAGACCTGACACAACCCTAGGCATAGCAAGCATAGCAGGTAAAGTAAGCTAAGCACATCATGGCACAAGCATCTACCAGGTATGCTAGGTTGCAAGGTTTAGCTATTTACTGTGACAATGATAGGTCATCCAAAATAATAGGTTCATGTATCGTGTATGACAGACAAGTGAACGTTTGTCCTAATGCAATAAACAAGAGAAGGAGCGAGAGAGTGGGATATTATCGGAATGATCAAGGGGGTTCCTTGCCTTGTTGGGTAGCGGGAAGGTTCTCTCCTTTGTTGGAATACTCGGGGGTATCCTCGGAAGCAGGGCCTACCGTAATGTAGATAAATAGCAATCTATACATGCAAGTACAACAATATGATGCATGATCATGACATGGCAGCATGTATGGATGATCTGATGCAGCTAATGTCCAAGTTAATTTGAATTGAGTTTGAATATTGGTTCAAAATCGTTCTTCACTTCAAATTCCATATATCAACCTATTAGAAAATGTCAATGTTCATTCATGATAATATCACCATTAGATTCATTGGATTTTTCTGATAAATTTTCATATATAAATTATTTTCATCTGAGTTAGAGATTAATTTATATGAATTTTTGAAGTTTTAAACATTTTCTGGAATTATTTTAAAACAAGAAATTCCTTTTATTTCATCAGCCTGACGTTATCATGGCGTGAGTAGGTGAGTTGACCAGGCCAGGTCAAACCTGATAGGGTGGGGCCCTCATGTCAGTGACTCAATCACTTAATTAGAGAATTAAAACAAATCCTAATTACTTAATCAACATTGGGCCCACTAGTAAGTGACTAATTAGGTTAATTATATTAATTAATTAAATTGCTAATCAGGATTTGACTTACAGGGCCCGGCCCCACTTGCCAGTGACCCAGGGGTCAAACCCCTGGTGGTCAAACTGGTTGACTCATCGCCGTTGAGCCGCCGACGACATCAGGGACGGCGAAGGGGGTCAGGATTCCTCATCTGGCAACCAAACGGATGGCGGAGGACACCAATCTACTCTTCTTGCTCGCGCGCATCGAGCCTGACACCTCCCAGGTGCTGGGATGGCCAGAATCGGCGCCGGCGATGAGCACGACGGCTGCCGGGGCTCGAGCGAGCACGGGCTCATCGAGCCGGAGCTCAAACGAGCCACCTGAGGGTTCCTAGAGCTGCCTGGGATCATCCTAAGCACGACTACGTGCTCAGTTGTGAGCTTGGGCCGCTACAATGACGGCCACGTCCTCGCCGGCAGCGAGGAGCTCTCGGACCCAAGAGGATCCGGCGCTAGAACGACCTATGGAAGGGGGGAAAGGGGGAAAAAGGACCACGGGCTCATGGCAGTTACAATGGCGTCGAGAGCAGGCTAGGGGAAGGCCTAGAGCAACTACGAGCTTCACTTCTTCGTCGGCTGCCGAAGGTTGAAGAAGACGGCGATGCGGCGATGGGGAGCTCCCGGCGATGCGCGGCTTGGCAAGAAGGAAGAGGGCGACGAGGCGGAGCTCTGGAGCTACCTAGCGAGGTAGGGGAGTAGTTGGAGCGATGGTGTTACGCGGCGGAGCTTCAGCGGCCATGGCGATAGTGGGAGAGAGGAAGAGAGGCGAGCGAGAGCGAGAGGGAGAGGGCGATGGGGACGGCTCTCTGAGCTTATCCCCGTCGGGCTGGCGAGGGGGAGGCAGGCAGGCAACTGTCGGCATGGAGGCACGCCCGCGCACGCGCTCTGGCCACACGCCCGTCCTCCTGGCCGCCAGGAGGACGACAACCTCCCTGTGCCAGGTGGGCCGGCCTGGCCTTGGCCTAGGTATGTTTCCTTTCCCCTTTTCTTCCTTTTACTTTCTGTTTTCTAATTCTGACATTTGTTTTATTTTATTTTCAGGTACAAATACTTTTATAAAATATCCCAAATATTTTGTGATACCATGTTTGAATATTTCAAACTCCAATAAAAAGTTTCACGATATTTTGAAATATGAAATAATGATAATGCTTTATTTGGCATTTTCAGAGGCTTTATCATTTATTTTTATATTGCTATAGTTGTTCAAATATTTAAAATGGCCCTTGTTATATTCATGTCCATAATTATTAGACATAGGGAACATTTTGTAAGGGCATATTGAATTTGTTGAGTTTTCACAACTGTGAATTAATTTGATTCAAATATGAGCTTGGGGTTTCTTGTAGCCCCCATTTCATGTTGATGCAAAATTGAAACATGATGCACACACATGCTATCCTATGACATCTAGTTAGGGATGTGAGAAATCACTAGGCTTCCTTTTGTGAAGAGCAATGGCTTTATGAAGCATTTCATCTAGATTCCCTAAGGAAATATTTGGATATCGTTTATCCAAATCAGTCCATAAGGTATAAGCACATGCAAAGTTCTTCATTTGAGAAAGCACGAATCTTGGAAAACCTCTAACAATAAGATTGACGGTTCTTAGGTTACCAAGCATGTTAATTTCCTCTTCGTGTGTGGGATGCAATTCATCAATAGGAGGCTCATAGGGGCGCATAACATATTTTCTCAATTAAAATTCATTAAACATCTCAAGCATCAAGGATTTCCATTGACTATAGTACTCTCCATCAAGAATGGCAACTCTACAACTCAAACTCCCTATACTAGACACATCCATCTTCCTCCTCGGTGATTAAACCGAAGCAAAGGAGACCAATGCTCTGATACCAATTGAAGGATCACTAGAAGAGTGTCTAGAGGGGGGTGAATAGACTACTAGCAGAAATTTAAAACCTAACCTTTTCCCAAGTTAATTGGTTGGCAGATTTTAATAGTTTTTAGCAAAGCTAGAAAGTCTATCAGCCCTACACATGCATGTCAACAAATATGGCAGCGAAAAGTAAAGACATTGCATATGAAGTAAAGAGTTGAGATAGGAAGATCAAACGCAGTTGGAGACGAAAGGATTTTTCCCATGGTTCCGATAGGTGGTGCTATTGTACATCCACGCATATGGAGTCTTCAACCCACGGAGGGTAACGCTCGCGAGAGTCCACTGAGGGCTCTACCCAAAAGGGTCGACAAAGTAGAAACCTTGACTATTCCATATGGCTTCCGTCCACGAAAGACTAGCCTCACTATGGGTAGATCTTCAGGAAGTAGGCGATCTCCTTGCCCTTACAAACTTCTTGGTTCACTCCACAACACGAAGTAGGAGGCTCCCAAGCGACACCTAACCAATCTAGGAGGCACCACCCTCCAAAAGGTAATAGGCTCGGTAATGACGATGAACTCCTTGCTCTTGTGCTTCAAGATGATAGACTCCTCAACACACTATCACTCTCTCACAGATTTGGCATGGTGGAAGAGATGGGATTGGTGGAAAGCTACTTGGGGAGCCTAGAAATCAAGATCCATATGATTGGAGTGGAAGATCTTGACCTCAACACAAGGGTAGGTGGTTCTCTCTCAGAAAATGTGATAGGATAGGTATGGAATAGTTCTCAGTGCTTCTCTTTCGAGTAACTGGTGGTGAAGGGCTATATATAGGCATCCCCAAAAATCCAACCGTTACACACAAAATGACCAACTCGGTGACACCGATGTGTTAAACTCGGTGGTACCAAAGTGACCAAAAGGTGGCAACTTTTGAATCTCGAAGGGACCGATATAAAATTCTCGGTTGCACCGATAAGTTGACCAACAGTCCGATTTCCAATCTCGGTGACGCTGATCCAACATTCTCGGTGGGACTAAAAATGTGAATTTGCGTAACAGAAAGTTGGCAACCTAAACTCGGTGGCACCGGTATGGAATCGGTTGCATCGAAGTGGCTAGGGTTTGGCATAGTATGTCTAGGTTCTGGAATCGGTGGCACCGAAGTGGGAGAGTTGGTTGCACCGATTTTACAGACTTTGGTTGGAGAGTTTGCGGATGTTTTTGGCGACTATCACTTGTGCACGTTTGAGCATATTGTTCACCAACAAAACCTTACCCCCTTTTAATAGTATTGGCTTTCCTATAGACTCAAAGTGATTTCTCACAAATATAAAATGTAGAGTCCTCTTTCTTGAAGCTTGGCCAACCTATTTCCTTGCATCTTGGGGTTTCTCCACAATCTCCTTTTGCCAAACTTCTCTATGGACTATATCTGAAATACACTCGGTAAAAATATCAGTCGAAGAGACAATGTATGTTGTCATGAATTATCAAAACCACCAAGGGAGCATGTTGTTCTTTCAGCTTTCATATTGTTATTTACATGTTAATATTTTCATCGTAGGCCAAAAGGCTCAGAGTGGATTGTGATGAAGTTGGTGATGACCCTTGTCGTGTAAGTTGATTTTTCTCCTGCCATTCAAGTTTGTAAAAGCTTTCTTACGGTTTATATGTTTAAAAGCTACAGACTATTAATTACTACTGTTTTGTTCTTCTTTTTTATTATTTATATGCTTAAAATGCTTGTTTAGTTGTCTTGTTGTTTATCTATTTGTCAAGTTATTAATTTCTTCATTCTTTTTTTTCTTTTTTGTAGTTGTATGATCGAGCATCGCAGGTCCTAGAGATTGCCATTTCCACAAAGGAGCAGTTAGGCCTCCATTATGGTCTGGTTGACAATGTTGTTGTCTTCTTAGTGTCACGCAACTTGTTCCCAGCATCATTATGTGTTGCTTATGCACTTTACGACTATCTTGGCGATTGGTCATTTAAGGTAGCAGACCATTATCTCAAAGACGAGGTTGTTGTCAAGTTTGACAACATGTTCTCTATGAATGCTATCCATGGAAAGAATTTCAAGCAAGGTGCAAGCACTAACAATTATGTAGTTATGATGGCTACCAAAGTTGTGGAGCTGAAGACTTTCAAGCCTGATTGGTTTGGTCTTACAAAGACTCAAATCATTCGACATGTCCCTTCTTCCGACAGTGTCTCTATTGTCGATTTTGGTTCTGCTGAAGCTCGCAAAGATGTTTGTGGGGGCGCGAGTGGTTCTGCTTGAGGAAATGCATAAGTTGTTGGTGCTGCTGAAGCTTTGAATAGATAGCAATTTACCTGTTTTACGTCTAGTGGTCTATCTATTGTATGAATATGTATTAGTGAACTACCAGCTACCTCTACTTTTTTAGTTCTTAACCTTGTGTGAATGGACCCAAACCCGTGGACCTACAGCGTACTCACCCGTGCGTCTGCCTAGTGCGTAATATATGGATAAGTTGTAGAACTAATTTTTCTTGCACAGTGGACCTGCTGCGTACATACCCGTGCATCTCGCTAGTACAAATCCATGCTTCATTTTACTACTGTGATTCCTATTACTCCTAACGTATATCCATGATTTCTGTTTTACATCACTGAAGTTCCTTGCAAAAAAAACCAAACCTTCGTGTTTTCCTCCAGCACACGCACACCCGTGATCTACCGCGTACTTAATCGTGGACCTATGGCGTACTCACCCATGGACCTACAAAGTACTAACCCGTGCGTCTACCTAGCGTGTATACATGGGAAAAAACCCAAACTTTCGTGTTTCCCTATAGCACACACACACCCAAACCCGTGGACCTACAGCATACTCACCCTAGTGTCTTCCTAGCGTATATCCGAGGTTTCCGTTTTACATCACCGAAGTTCCTTGCTAAAAACCCAAGCCTTCCTATTTCCCTCCAGCACACGCATAACCGTGGACCTACCTGGTACAGACACGTGGACCTGACGCGAACTCACCCATGTGTCTACCTTGCGTATATCCGTGGCAAAAATATCCAAACTTTCCTGTTTCCCTATAGCACACGCACACCCAAACCAGTGGAACTACAGCGTACTCACTCGTGCGTATGCCTAGCGTATATCTGTGGTTTCCGTTTTACATCACCGAAGTTCCTTGCTAAAACCCAAGCCTTCCTGTTTCCCTCTAGCACACGCATAACCGAGGACCTACCTGGTACAGACCCGTGGACCTGACGCGAACTCACCCGTGCGTCTACCTCGCTTATATCCGCGGCAAAAAAATCCAAACTTTCCTGTTTCCCTATAGCACACGCACACCAAAACCCATGGACCTACAGCGTACTCACAGGTGCGTCGGGCTAGCATATATCCATGGTTTCTGTTTCACATCACCGAAGTTCCTTGCTAAAAACACAAGCCTTCCTGTTTCCCTTCAGCACACGCATAACCGTGGACCTATCTGGTACAGACCCGTGGACCTGGCGCAAACTCACCCGTGCGTCTACGTTGCGTATATCCGTGGCAAAAAATCCAAACTTTCCTATTTCCCTATAGCACACGCACACCCAAACCAGTGGACCTATAGCGTACTCACACGTGCTTCGGCCTAGCATATATCCGTTGTTTCCGTTTTACATCACCGAAGTTCCTTGCAAAAAAAACCAAGCCTTCCTATTTCCCTCCATCACACACACAACCGTGGACCTACCTGGTACAAACCCATGGACCTGACGCTAACTCACCCGTGCGTCTACCTCGCGTATATCCGTGGCAAAAAACCCAAACTTTCATGTTTCACTATAGCACACACACACCCAAACCCAGGGAACTACAGCGTACTCACGCTTGCGTCGACCTAGCGTATATCCGTGATTTTTGTTTTACATCACCTAAGTTCCTTGCAAAAAAACCCAAGCATTCTTGTTTCCCTCCAGCACACGCATAACCGTGGACCTACCTGGTACAGACCCGTGGACCTGACACGAACTCATCCTTGCGTCTACCTCGCGTATATCCGTGGCAAAAAATCCGAACTTTCCTGTTTCACTATAGCACACACACACCCAAACCCAGGGAACTACAGCGTACTCACACTTGCGTCGGCCTAGCGTATATATGTGGTTTCTATTTTACATCACCGAAGTTCCTTGCAAAAAACAAGCCTTCCTGTTTCCCTCCAGCACATGCATAATCATGGACCTACCTAGTACAGACCCGTGGACCTGACGCAAACTCACTCGTGCATCTACCTCGCGTATATCCATGGCAAAAAAATACAAAATTTCTTGTTTCCCTATAGCACACGCGCACCCAAACCAGTGGATCTACAGCGTACTCACATGTGAGTCGGCCTAGCGTATATCCGTGGTTTCCGTTTTACATCACCGAAGTTCCTTGCAAAAAAACCCAAGCCTTCCTGTTTCCCTCCATCACACACACAACCGTGGACCTACCTGGTATAGACCCATGGACCTGACGCGAACTCACCCGTGCGTCTACCTCGCGTATATCCATGGCAAAAAAATCCAAACGTTCCTGTTTCACTATAGCACACGCACACCCAGACCCAGGGAACTACAGCGCACTCACCCGTGCGTCTGCCTAGCGTATATCTGTGGTTTCCATTTTACATCACCGAAGTTCCTTGCAAGAAAACCAAGCCTTCTTGTTTCCCTCCATCACACGCATAACCGTGGACCTGACGTGAACTCACCCGTGCGTCTACCTCGCGTATATCCGTGGCAAAAAAATCCAAACTTTCCTGTTTCACTATAGCACACGCACACCCAAACCCAGGGAACTGCAGCATACTAACCCGTGCGTTTGCCTAGCGTATATTCGTGACTTCTGTTTTACATCACCGAAGTTCCTTGCAAAAAAACCAAGCCTTCATGTTTCCCTCCATCACACACACAACCGTGGACCTACCGTGAACGCACATGTGTGTCTACCTAGCGTATATTCATGGCAAAAAATAATCTCCATTAACTTCAAGACGCCCACGAGGAGTGATCCCAAATTAGCACCTTGCCAAGAGGAATCTAACAAGGAGAATAGTATACAGTCTTCAAAATAGGGTGAAGAAAGATGGAAAGAGGAGGCAGACTAGAAGAAGAAAAAGAAGAAAAACAGGGTGAATAGTATCGCTTCTTCCTAAGTACATATTTATTTCAGTTTCTCCCCAAGGGGAGATTACAAGAAGAAAAAGATGGAAAGAGGAGGGAGACTACAAGAAGAAAAAGATGGCAAGGGTCCTCCAACGAGAACCTGGCCCCTCCTTGATCAACATTGCACGGAGGAGAGGGCCAGCATTGCACAGAGGAGAAGACCGGCACTGCGCAGACGAGAAGGGGAGCCCCAGAAGCCAAAGTCCACGGGCCTGCCAGAACATCCAGGTGGAACATGAGGCAGCGCCCGGGACAAGGACGCCGGCAAGATTGTCCTGCCAGGAGGAGGAGAGGCGTGAGGCTAACAATGATGGTGCGACCACCAATCAGTCATAGCTCAGGTCGTGGTATTCCGACTTGACGGCTGGGAGCTCGGACTCATCGTTGCTTTCACCGACACCGTTCTCCTCGTCGCTGCCGCTCGAGGATGAGCTTTCAGTGTCACTCGAGCTCTCTTTGCAGCAGCTGAGACGGACGCCTGAGCGCCCATAAATCTTGATGGAGAGCAGATTGGCCTCCGTCATTTTGAAACAAAGGACGTGCCCATCCTGGAGGTTGTGGGCACTGGCGAACGATTTCCAGCCGCGCCTGAAGAACATGACGCGCCTCTCCGGATACTCGACGTCCACCCGCGTGGCGCCATTGCAGCAGCCATGCGCCCGCAACCACAACATCGGTGGTCCGTTGGCCCCCATGGCCCTGGCAAAAGGGTTAGGAAGGCACAGATGGCCTCTAAGGGGACTGCACAGTTCGAGGACGAACTCCAACGCCGTGCCCTCGGCATGGGTTTCTTTGAGGAAGGGGCCTAGTGTCGGAGGGAGAGATGGAGCAGCACTCTGCCTCCCCCGACCTTGGCCTCCACGATGACCATGGCCCCTCGTGCCTCTCCTGCCGAGAACACCCGGATCACCCTCTGCCTCTGCGGCGGAAGCGGTGGCATGATCCATATGTGAACTCCTCCTTGGTACGGAGGACGGTGGCCGCCTTCGCCCCCTTGTCATGGCTAAGGGCGGGCGCCACACAAGGGGTTTGGAAAAGGCGGAAGGGCAAGCTCTGGACATTTTCACTCGATGAGGAAGGAATAATGGATGAGCATCGCCCTCGCAAACCCTTAATTTATAAGGGGCACTGGGGGCTGGCTCTCCCCCGCTCCAAGCTTCGCCGCCCACCTCCTCCAACAGTGTCGCCCACGATCACGGGGCGAACATCAACCGCCCCATTGCTCCAATCCACGACGGTCAAGTTTTTGATGCAGCCAGGACTTTAAGTCACGGGCGCCCATTGCTGGCTATCCGCTATGCATGCGGCGCATGTGGCGGAAACGCCTGACACAGCCATGAAAATAATTATTACCGTCCCGTGCACGTACCGCCCCGGCCCCTCGTATCCATCCCGCCTTTTTTTGAGTGGTATCCATCCCGCCTTGAATGTATGGCAGGTGTGTCAGATGGTGGATGGCCCATTTTGTCAAATGAATCAATCGTTGTGCTGCCTTCATTATCGTGCATATCCTTAACATAAATCTGTGCTTCTATTTTACATTACGGATGGACGTTCCTACATAATATGCTGCTTCCTGTTCCTATTTTCCTTTTAATACCATGCTTCATAATTCCGTAGTATATGTGGCTTTCGGGCAGTGGACCTGCTGCGTACATACCCATGCATCTCATAAGTATATATGCATGCTTCCTCTTACTATTGTGCTTCCTATTACTACTAGCGTATATCTGTGGTTTCCGTTTTACATCACCGAAGTTCCTTGCAAAAAAGCCAAACATTCGTGTTTCACTCCAGCACACGCATACCCATGGACCTACCGCGTACTCACCCGTGCGTCTACCTAGCATACATCCGTGGCAAAAAAAACTTCCGTGTTTCCATATAGCACACGCACACACAAACCCGTGGACGTACAGCGTACTCACGCGCGCGTCTGCCTAGCATATGTCCGTGTGTCGGCCTAGAGTATACCCATGCGTCTTCCTAGCGTATGCCCGTGCATCTAACGTATATCCATGCTTCATATTTTACTTTGAACAGAGATATTTATCAGGCAAAACAAGAGTGAAACTGGCTTATGCGTCTTGGAATGAACCAATGACGTTTGCAACCTAAATATATATGAGATAAAAAGCATTTCATGGGTCCTTTGGATCTGTATTAATATTTCAATATAGGATTCATATCTAGAACACTACAACTATAGGGCCTCTGTGCAAGGTTGCAACATCAACACCCGATTCCATGTCCACTCATTAGATTTATATCATACTAGTAGTTTTCCCAATGTTGTCCAATCAACAGGATACCTAACAATCATTCTTCAAGAATTTCATTGATCCTCAGAAGCTCGTACCTATCCGTAGAGCCTTTCGCAACAAGATCAGAGACGGCGGTTTCCATCTTCTTCTTATTACCCTTCAGAATATTCACCTCATGCTCCATAAAATCTTTGTCCAGCTTGGTCTCATCCCTCTCCTCGTCGATATTCCGAACAGCACCCACGAGACACGCATGAATGGACTTGAGCTCTTTATGATCGATGTTGAGTTGCTTATTCTGCCTTTCAAGGTTCATGAGCTTAAGGTTTAATTGCTTGACATCCTTTTTAAACTTGCTTATCTCTTCTTTCTGTTCCTGGCGTTCGCCATTACCCTTGTGCAACATCTGCCAAAGCTTGAGCATGCACCTCTGCATTATAAGAGGCCAAGGCTGATCAACCCATTTCACGACTCCGCAGTTCACACCTCTCTGCAAGGGAAACAAAAAGGGAAGAAACAAATGTGAATAGAGATTATTAACGTATTACGTGAGATTTAAAGTTGCCCTAACTTTCTTCTAACGAGCGTCAATTAATTGCGCCTAGTGAAGAAACAAATGGGAACAGCAAACACAAGTAAAACTGAAAGTGCGTTATATCGACTAGAGAGGGTGAATAGGCGATTTTTACAAATTCATCACTGGAGGAATTTCTACTTTGAGGAATTTGAAATGTGATGAATAACTAGTAGCGGAATAACTACTCAAGTGCATGAGGAACATAGTAACAGCATAGTCTTCATGATGAAATGAAACATGCACAAATAGTAAGTAGCGTGATACAGGATAAGCAGTGATGAACAAGGTAACTTGAAGAATTTGAGGTGAGGAATTTGTGAAAGTCTTCAGTCAAATTCTTCAAACAGTAACAATCAATTTCATCAACAGGTATATGAGGAATAGAGGGGTTGAGGAAATAGAACCAGATAGCTCGATGAAGACAATAGTTTGTTGACCCAGTTCCAACTGATGTGGCAGTCGTACGTCTGGTTTGGAGCGGCCAGGTATTTAAACCAGAGGACACACAGTCCCAGGACACACAGTGCTTACCATATTCTCCTTGAGATAAGGTCACACAGTCCTCGCCCAACACTCGTGGTAAGTCTTCAGGGTAGACTTCCAAAACCCTCACAAACTGGTCACCCGGTGATCCACAATTTACAGTTGGATGCTCTAGACCAAGGTCACTTCGTGATCCCCAATTGACTGCAGGAGCACTAGACCATGACACCTAACCGTCTGGAGGATGCACAACCTCAAAGGTAACAAGCGTCGGATCCACACAGGAATTTCTTTAGTGATGCTCAATCGCTATGGGTTTGGTGGTTTGGTTGTGGGTTTTTCCTCACTGATGATTTTCTCTCAAAGTCCTCGGACGATGAGTTGCTCTCAAATGACAAGTGTCAGTTCCCTCTCGGAGCAGCCAACCAACTAGTGGTTGTGGGGGTGGCTATTTATAGCCAGGGTGCAACCTAACATGATAAGACATAAATGCCCCCAATGATATGACCGTTATGTGGATAAGAATGATTGGGGACAGCTGGCGCTAACCAACGGTCGAAATTTCGAACTATGAAAGTCCTCAGGCTTATCATGTTCCTCACTTGTAGGCAATTCGCACTCGCGAAATCCTAACTCCTCAGTCAGATCAATATCCTTAGAGACCAGAAGAACTTCGTCTCTGTCACTGAAGAACTTGTCTGAACCGTAAGAGATTTCCAAAGGCTTCACTCGAAGGATTGTATAGGTTGAGGATTTTGGAGTTGAGCATAAATTGGAAATTTTCCTTAGTATTACCTCGGGACCCTTTAACAGTACGGTGTTTCCTATGACTCAAATAAGGACATGAAACTACGAAAACAAAAGTCTTCACGCTTCATATTCCTCGTTCATACCTTCAAGGTCACACCAACCTCTTCATTTTCAAAGTCTTCACAAAGTCTTCACCAAAGTCTTCACAAAGTCTTCAGGAAAGTCTTCAGTTGAAGACATACATTTTTAGGGGTCGATAATCTCCGGATATATCAAACTCCTCATCGAATTATAGAGCATGTGTACACTCACAAACACATTAGTGCCTTAACCTATAAGTCTTCAATACACCAAAATCACTAAGGGGCACTAGATGCACTAACAAAAACTATCTTATTTAGAAAGTATGCATTAAGTTCGAAATTATCTTAGGACAAGTAACATGTTTTCCTTGAGGAACTAGCGAACGTTAAACGATAGCCTAATAGAAAGCTAGATATAATAGGCAATGACTTTTGAAAGTAGTACGATAGATACAATAAACAGCGACCTTAAAATTTTGTTTGTAAACACCTCCTATAATGCGAAGAGATCGAGGCTCGCACCACCGGTGAGACAGAAAGCTAGATATAATGGTTCCAACTAAAAAGGTTTTGTTTGTAATTATCTGCAACCAACTTGATGTAACTGGGATTTCGAAAGTGGCTAACTTTGATAGCACAGCCGTAGAACCTCCTTCCTGTGTCAATTCCTTCAAAGGCCACACACCTCATAGGCTTGGTGTCATGGAGCATGCGGTACAGAGGGAGAACTTCTTCTTCACCATGAAAATATTGGTCTACGATTGTATTAGGGTTCTCCTACAAGAACACAAGCACCCTTTGTGGTCAAATCAAATATCCCCAAAAACAAAACACCAAAATTAGAACTGCTCATGTAAGCAAAAATCTCTTACATAAAAATCGAAATCCATGTCATGGAAGAACATCTCTTCATTCTTCATCTCTTTGCTGATCTTAGAAGTTGATATGGTACAGCGGTTGTGGACAGAAGCGCCACCGTCTTACTCGTCATATTTAGTGAATATACAAGGGGGTTGGGGTGGTTTGGAGAGAGGGGGAAAGAGATCTAAGGACGTTCTAGGTCCACGAAGAACGTACCGCGTAGTGCCGAACCTGAGGCACATGTCAGTGGCCCAACCCTCATAGGGAGTTTTCACATTGTCCCACTCCACCAAACGTCTGTCCGAGTGACGAAAGATTCCACCTACTTACCACTTTTTTTTCTTTCCGGTATTTTCCTTCCGCCGGGAGAAGTACTTGGCGTGAGGAAGTGGCATTTAGAGAGGGGAGTATTGTGGTGAACTCGCAAACATTACTTCTATCTCTCGCGTCTCTCTATCTCCCTCTCTACCTCTCCCCCTCTCTTATTACACACAGTTTCTAGTTTCATCAACACATCCATTTCTCCAATAATTTCTCCATAAATACGAGGTTGTCTGTATCTCATAAACAGAGTTACTTGCTCTTCTGTTTTATCCTCACATCTGGTTCTTTCACTGTAGCTTGTTCCCCTCCTTTTGTCTACGGTTCGACTATCTAACTTAGATTTCCACACTTTTTACAGTGTTTTTCAGTTAGCGTGTGTCGGATTCCTCCATGTATTACCCCTTTTTAAGTATTTGGGAGAACAATCTTGAGGGAATGGAGTTGGTTGTTTTCCGCCAGTCTCTACCACTTGTGGTAGATCTGTGAATTTTTATTTATATAACTTTTTCTTATGTCATTAGATTGAGTATATAACATGGTTGCATAGTCTTTTAATTGTCTCCTGGCATAAATGGTTACACATGTTGTAATAGATATATATAGTCTTTATCCAGATCTGATGCATCTCAGTCTTATATACTGTTTTATATTCGCAGACAGCGATGAACTATGATGTTTGCTGGAATCTCGGTTGTCATGGTAGTGAATCCGCTGTTGACCGCTCTTTCTTGATTGTCCCTTTGCCTCGTTGTTATGAGTCATACCTGGTAAATTTTGGGTATCAGTAACAAGAACATTTGTTTTGTGCCTTTTCTTGTACCGTTCTTACATAAGTAATAATATTAATCGAGCAATATAAGAGATATAAATAATGACACATAATCATTCTTGTTAGTAAATTTTTTGGCATGGTCGTTTTGATCTATAAACCATACTTATTTTCTTCTTCTTATTTGGCAGTATGTCCCTTGCTATTACCGAAAGCAAGTCCTCCCTTTGATTTCTTTATGGAAGGAAGAAGCTTTAGATGATGCATTTGAAGAAGATGATTTGAACCTTGTGTTTGGCACTGACAAGGAGTTGTCATACAATATTAAGTTTACTAATTGCGCTGACAAGTCCAAGTTTCACGGTCCTGGGTGGGAAAAGATGATACACGACTATGATCTGTGTTATGGTGATATTATTAAACTTGATTTGCAAGGAAAAGATTTCTTATTTCACATTGATATGCAATTGAATGAATCTCGAGGGAGTCACAAAGCCATTCCCAAACCTTCCGTCGGTATGTTAAACCCGCCTATCAAGAAACAATATGATCCGAATCTCGACGAAGATCGTCGGACTAAATATGTTGTTTTTACCATGTAGTGTGAGATTTATCCTTTATACTGACCCTGTAATCAATATTTCTAAGTATACTGTATTTAACTTTTCAATTCATTCTGACAAATTGATTTACCATGCACCCACCATTTTTTGCTTCACACATGTTGACTTATAGATGATTTTATTGTTCAGCTCTTGAAGATCTCAGTGTGCCCCAGAGAAACTATATAGACAAGACTGTCTACACCCGAGGCATAAACTTTCATATACTGAAATGGTTTGCGAGACCAACCTTGTTTTAAGTGCTAAGGACATCACTGTTATTGCCTTCGTGCACTGTCTAAATTTTAACAACGTCGAGAAAGGCCGTTTGGTTAGTCATTTTTTGTTTCTACAAGCCAATCTCCACATGTCACTCCCCTTGATGCAATGGCACAACTTACAATGATTCGTTTTTGTACAGAAAATACCTACTGTTGTTACCGATGCCCTCAAGATGAAGCTTGGATATTTTCCTATAAAGGGCAGCATCAGACTTGTTGAACTTTCTAGTTTCGTCGATTTTCCTGGCACATACTGCTTGCATAAAGATGGAAGGTTGGCAATATCTGGGTTATCGGCTTTGACAAATGCAACTAGGTTGACAATAGACTCAGTTGTGCTCTTCATAATCCTCAGGAGAGCCATGGCTGATAAGGAGTTGCTCTCACTTGTAATTGCTGATCTCTGCAAGAAAAATGTCTGAAGTGTGGCGCTTGCAGCAGGGCTCGATTGCACAAACAACCGTTCAACTTTTGCACCTATTGGTCTTGATTTTTGTGAAAGATGCATATTTATTCACTGTGAACTTTCCACAAATTGATGGATATATTCCTGCCTCCTCTCTTCCTATTTCCATCTAAAACCCTGCTCCCTGCTTATGTTTCGTGCGTTTAAGAAACCGTGGAATCAACTGCAGGTGGGACTAGGAAACCATGGATTTTCTGTAGGTAAACCCATGTGTCTTCTGAATGCAACGTCGTGCACCTATTGACCTTGATTTTTTTAAATGATGCGTATTTATTCACTGTGTACTTTCCACAAATTGATGGATATATTCCTGCCTCCTCTTTTCCTATTTCCATCTAAAACCTTGCTCCCTGCTTCTGTTTCGTGTGTTTAAGAAATCGTGGAACCAACTGCAGGGTGGGACTAGGAAACCGTGGATTTTCTGTATGTAAACCCATGTCTCTTCTGAATGCAATGTCGTGCACCTATTGTCCTTGATTTTTCTAACGATGCGTATTTATTCACTATGAACTTTCCACAAATTGATGGATATATTCCTGCCTCCTCTCTTCCTATTTCCGTCTAAAACCCTGCTCCGTGCTTCTGTTCCGTGCGTTTAAAAAACCGCGGAACCAACTGCAGGGTGGGACTAGGAAACTATGGATTTTCTGTATGTAAACCCGTGTGTCTTATAAATGCAATGTCGTGCACCTGCTGGCCTTGATTTTTGTGAAGGATGCGTATTTATTCACTGTGAACTTTCCACAAATTGAAGGTTATATTCCTGCCTCCTCTCTTTCTATTTCCATCTAAAACCCTGCTCCCTGCTTCTGTTCCGTGCGTTTAAGAAACCGTGGAATCAACTGCAGGTGGGGCTAGGAAATCGTGGTTTTTCTGTATGTAAACCCATTCATCTTCTGAATGCAACATCGTGCACCTGTTGTCCTTGATTTTTCTAAATGATGCGTATTTATTCACTATGAACTTTCCAAAAATTGATGGATATATTCCTACCTCCTCTCTTCCTATTTCCATCTAAAACCCTGCTCCCTGCTTCTGTTCCGTGCGTTTAAGAAACCGTGGAACCAACTGCAGGGTGGGACTAAGAAACCGTGGATTTTCTGTATGTAAACTCGTGTGTCTTCTGAATGCAACGTCGTGCACCTGATGTCCTTGATTTTTGTGAAGGATGCGTATTTATTCACTGTGAACTTTCCACAAATTGATGGATATATTCCTGCCTCCTCTCTTCCTATTTCCGTCTAAAACCCTGCTCCCTGCTTATGTACCGTGCGTTTAAGAAACCGTGGAATCAACTGCTGCCCTGCTCTAGAGTGGTTGTTGTTTGAACCCTTTGACAATCACATGTATCGTTGAACTTTATACATTCCTCGCGGAAAAGGATATGTGCTCATTATTGGGACAACCATGAAACTCGTTGGTTTCTATCCTGTGCGAGATCACTCGATAGAGAGGAAAAACGTTTTTGCTTACTGCACATAGCTGGAGAGTATAAAATGTTGTTGCACCAAGACAAAAAGAGACTAAGTAGTTTGGTTTTGGCAGTTGCAAGCTCATTCGTGGGTGCACAGCACAATAACAATGCTACTAGCAAGGATACAGATTTAGCAAAAGGTACAGGAATTGTTTCAGCACAATAACAATGTTGTTGACAGAATTACAGATTCAGCAAAAGGCATAGGCAATGTTTCACGACTTCTACGTAAAACCCAGACAGATATATGGCAGCAACATATAATCCTACGTTGTTTTCAGCACCTACAAGTAAATGGATCCATAAAATCCAGGTGCTCAACGCGTGCGTACCTTAAGTCCAACTGCTTGTGGTCGCAACTTGGCGACAATCTGAGGCGAGTATATTTAGAAGCCTTTTTATCCCACTGAAGCACCTCTTGTTGCTTTTTGTAAAATCCTTTTGTGAAGTCTTCATGAGAAAAAAACTTAAGCCTGATAGTTTCCAGCTGTCTTGCGTTGAGAATAAAGAATGTTGCAAATTGAATGCTTTTCTCGCACTGTTTATACCCTAAAAGCATCACTGACTTCAAACGAACATCATGATGGTGCTCACAAGAACAGATGGTAAGACTTTCCTCATTAGAAACTCCTTCCTAAATAGGCACAAAGATTTAAAATGCTGAAGGTAAATAAAGAAAGATTCTGTTGAAACAACAAGTGAATGGTTAATCCTAATTACCTCTTTTCTTATTAAAGTTTTTTGATTACTTTTTGTCTAGACACAGATGTGTCTAATACATACTCCCTCCGTTTCAAAATATAAGACGTTTTAGACATTTCACTAGACAACATACAGATGTATATAGACATATTTTAGAGCGTAGATTCACTCATTTTGCTTCGTACGTAGTCCATAGTGAAATATCTAAAAGGTCTTATATTTAGGAATGGAGGGAGTACATATTTGTCCATCACATACAATTCTAAGACAAGCCTTTTTAGATGAATCTAAGACTAGCCTTTTTAGATGAACGAAATAGTCCACAATGCATGGTATGCATTTTCATTGTGTGTGAGAATGATCACCTCGATATACAAGGTTTCCAAGCTTCTGAAGCATTGCACCAAGGCAACGACTGTGCTCACATTATAATCCATATTGATAAGCAACATCTTGACAGATCGAACCGCTGTGGATGTGCTGACTGTCGGCAAAAACTTCATGAAGAATAAAACATAATATTAATATAGAATAAAGACTGGATTACATGGAACTTGCTTGTTTGAACGAATGCAAACTGAAAATATTCTAGGAAGTCAGTACCTGAATTTCTGTATGGTGTGGTGGGTTGCTCTATTCATCAAAAATATCAGATAATTTGTCGAAGACCTCTGGTTTAGGTGCAGAGATGATAACTATGTGCAAGTTCTCGCTATGATCATCATCAAAAATCAACCTTTGAAGTGAGGAGGCATCCTCTATAACAGCTTTGCCATGGTGACCACAAATGCCAATGCTTATAAGGTTAGGTGAGTTTATTCTAATGCAATGGCTCTTGATTGTCCGAACAAGCATCGGGCATTTGAGTGCTGGGAAACTGCTACGACGGATTGTGTTTTGTAATGAGACTTCAGATATATCAACATGCATAAGCGAGAGTCTTCTGAGCAATGGTAGTTTAAGAGCCCGTACATAATTTTATGGTAACTTGCAAAGAGAAAAGGCAATGGTGTGGAGAGAAGAGGAAATCCGACGGTTGAATGCAAGTGGTGATGGCATAAGTGAAGGGCATGAGAATGGTAGTATGTCACCTTGTCTCATAAATAGTGGGAACATGTAGTAAAACTCAAGCACCTGGAGATTGTCCAATCTAGGGGATTCGAGCCAGGCGTTGATAGTCGAGCGTCTGCACTGGAGTTAGAACACCGGTATGCATAGCCTGTGAACTGCACCCTCATGGCCGGAGAACATGACCTCTGGAATGTTCGAATCAACATCATCAACAGTTTCTCCACTAAAAAAGTTCTAGTGTACATTATGCGAATGAGCTCCCCCGGTGTGACGGAGTGAGCAGAAATAAACTCGAAATCTACTTTTTTGAGGGGGTTAAAAACTCGAACGAGAGGGATCTCACGGCAGTCGAGATTCAGAGGAGCGGTGCGCCATAGGGGCCGCCACCACGATGCGATAACTTGCGTGCGGATGGCATCCTTGGTAGGGAGACAGGAGATGATCTCACCTAGGACAGCGTCCGGCAGGCTGCTGATGCAATCCAGACCACACTCCTCTTCCTGATCCTGGGTTCCACCAAGAGCGCCCGTGCCGCTTCCAGCCGCTAGCGCCAAGCCCCTAGAGGAGCACGTCGACGGTGGCGCGAGTCTCGCCATCTTGGTCCTCGAGGAACCGGTCTGGAACTCCATCTCCGTCTCGATTGCTTGGTTCCCGCCGCCTACAAGAACCGCTCTGTGCGAGATGGGGCGACGGAATGGATGGATGGATTGATGGGAGGAAGAGGCGATTGGAGGCGGCTGCGATCCGCAGGAGAGCGAGCCGACGGCCGGTGGTGGCTGGTGGTGGACTGGTGGTTGACTGGATCGGGAATAACAGAGCAGGACGCTGGAGAGTGGAGGCGGCTCGATCGGGACTCAGGAGGAACATAGGAGGAGGCTGGAGGCATCTTGGACTGCGAGTGGAGTGGGTTAGGGTTAAGTTTTCGCTTTCCTCTCTATATATATGATGTTACTGTCAGTTTGACTGACATGTGGGGTTTGTAGCCTCTGCGTGCACGGTTTCGCAAGCATTCCGTGTGTAAGGATGTATAGGCACGAGCCCTTGTGTCGCAAAGTCACTGTCATGTACTGCATTTTTAACAGTGACTATCACGGTCTTGTAGCCTTTGCGTGCACGGTTTTGCACAGTAACATGTTTTACCCTCTTATCTTAGTTGAGAGGCGGCATTCATGCCTCTCCCGTGGTGCAGTCTTCCATCAACGAAATTCGACGGTGGCATGAATCTTCAGACCTCAAATGTGTAGAAAACAACCGAAATGAACATTTGTAATTCACCAAAGTTATATATATACTAAAGTGATGAAGGTAAACATTAGACCATTTTTGAATCCCATTTTACACCACTGTCTAGCTGAAGATAACTATATATTTAGTATATACGACCACCTCCTGCCACAATTATATAGTAAAATGCATCATGCAGTCTGTTGAGTAGGACACTACCAAAACACTATTCAGGAGAGATCATTGATTATAAGGCGTGGTAAGCTCATATCTCGCATTCTTGGCTAGTGCTTATCAATCGTTATAAGGAGTATTGAGCCAACTCTCAGCTGATATTCTTCTGCAAAATCAGAAAGCCCTTCTACTTCCATCCTCCCGTCAGCTTGTATTGAGTAAGTCGTCTTAACTTCGATTCCATCATACATCTGTACAAGGCTTACGGCACCTCTTTGTGGAACGTAACCAAGATTGGCCTTCAATGTTTTTGCAACAGCTACTGGGATTCTCTGCAAATTATTATTACGGATAAACAAGAATTTTTTAGCACGCACACAAAACAACTTAATTACTAGTGAAAATTAGAAGTAGGTGGAAACAAAACAAAAATTACTTACTAGTCTGTCGGTCGTGATATCTGTGACGTTGAGACGGTGGACAAATGGTATTGTTGGCAAGTCATGAGCGTTGAAGACAAAGTAAATAAGGTCTCCCATTTGTCTGTATGACAGTTCTAATCCTGGAGCATGGAAAATCTTGTTGATGTACTCTTTGTCCGAAGCAACAAGTTCATCTAGATCTGAATAAATAAAAACTTGTTATGCCAATTTGCTTGAAGTAATAATAGCATGGAAAAGTAAACGAACTTATACCGAGAGAGAATATTTGGATTTAGTTAGTGTAGTTAAAGGCATAGGCGATATAATTGGTAATGTTTTACTCCCTTTGTTCCTAAATAATTGTTGTTGGGGAGAACTAGTCTAGTTCTTCCTAACAACAAGTATTTAGGAATAGAGGAAGTATTTAAAATCACAAGTAGCTCTGAATAGTTGTCTGAATAGTTTTGTGTACAAAAAAATTAAACAAAGAGGTAGCTGAAACATAGTACATTGCCAAAATAAAAATGATAACGCGAATCAGAAGTTGTTGTAGGGATAGATGAAAACCATACCAACTGAAGGTTTCGGTTCTGCTCTGTGACCTCCTCGAGATTCACTAAGCCCGAGATCAATTTGAATAGAGAGACCTTCGGCATCTAAGTTTATGATGAGGATATCTTGGTGGCGAACGTCATAATCACTCATTAACTTTGTCCAGCCAGGTCCATGAATTTTAGACCTGACAATTTCATGAGTGATGTATACTTCATATGACAGATTTTCATTTGTCAGAAGCACGGGGTTCTTAATTTTGCCTTCTTCTTTCAGAGCTCGTTGCTTCCATTGGTTCACTAAAGAAACCACATGCTCCCCCGCAATAGCATGGTATGTACTGCAAATAAAGTTAAAATGCATCAATCAGTAAGAAGGAATTCTTCAATCACTTAAAATGTAGGGTTTTCCTGATTCCAAAAAAATGCTTCAGGCGGTAGTCTAGCATTTGGTAAAAGATGTGCTTTGAAAAATGCAATCATTTTGTTGATTGTACAGATCTGCTTGAAATGGGATTAGAGAAACTTTTAGTTCGTCCCATGAGAAACATAACATGGTACTAATTTATGTGCATGTCGTTCAATAATTTTCTCCTTATACTGCATGTTTCATAACACAGCGGTAGGTGAAGTGCTATTGCAGTGTAGAGAACGCATGTTTTGAATCCAGGGCAGTTGACATTCCTATAGGTTTTGCAACTCATAATTCTCCTGCAAAATATATAGCAAACATATAAAAATTAAATGTGAATTTTGATATGTACGAAATTATCAACACAAGCATATTCAAGTAGAGTTGTTTACATGCAATGCCCTGAAAAGACATGTGCAACTACTTGATTTGTGACAGCTCAGTTCATGCAGCAGTTATAAAAGGAAACAAGTGTTTATTTTGTTGCCAACTTAAAGATGTATGCCAAACTAGTTATGGAAGTACCATTGCGAAATATATTTTTCCTCAACACTTATTTAAGTAATTACGTATGTACACTCGTATTAGGCACTTGCATTGTATTACACGCATCTGTATCTAATAATATATCAATTTTGCGTCGAGACGCTCGGATCTCCTTTCTAATTCCAGCAATTTTTTAACTGATGATCTAGCAGAGTCATCCACGCAACCAGGGCCGGTCTCACAACACCGTCGTCGGTAAGGGATACCGCACAACACCTCCTCCAATTTCCCTGTTAACACCCACCCACTCTGTTTTTAGCCACAGAGCCACTGGGTTTTCTCTAACGTTCCCACCTACATTGCTAGACTAAATTTGTCTCCTACGACTGGGACGTCTTACCTCGCTGTCGGCTGTAGAGCTTTCCTGCTCCGACGAGGTCGTTGATGTCGGATATTGACGGCGTGGACAGCTTCGTCCTGGCATTTAGCGGATCTGTATGAGATCAACGCAAAATTTTGATCATAATAGCATAGATCTATCAATTTACAGCATGAAGAAACAAAAATCTTCAGGGATGGAACAGATCATACAAAACAATTGATGCCGAAATGGAGAGGTAACGTACGAATCGTAGAGTGACTTTGCGGACCAAGAGAGAAGAGATGGCGAGAGAGGAATAGAAAGTGTTGTACAGGGGGTTAGTAAGATATTGTTTTTACTGTAAACAAGAGGGTTCTACTTGTGGGGCCACCAAAGCGAACGCTGAGGTTTTAGGTTTGCACGTAGAAAGCTTCAGTCGCCTCAGGAATCACAGTCGTGCCTTTGTTATTCCAAATATTCTGGTTGAACGTTCAATTAAACAGTCACAGTCTTACAATCGAAGAAGGCATGTCAGTGCGAATGAGTTGCAAATATTTTAATAGACCGGTGCAGTCACGGTCTTACAACTAGAGGGTCCGTTGATGCTCTAGTTCAGGCAAAGACTACATGAAGCAGAGTCATGCTGTTCCGTTTGTTCCATCAATGTTTCTCGTGACGACCGATTCAGTGAGAGAGAGATGGGCACGGATCTGACTCTAGGTAAAGCACGTTCATGCGCCTCTGAATGAGATGTTTTTTGTCTAACGGCAACTTCAGTGAGAGGAGGCATGAACTACAGATGCATGGTATTGTGCGTCTAATCACTTTATCCATCCACTCTAGCTTGAGTGTCATAGGCCCTGTAGTTATGAGAGTTGTGGAGGCATGGACAACATCATATTCCCCAACATGCAGCAATGCGTCAAAATTGAAATTAAAGAAGAAAATATGTTTGTTTTTTAGCATGCTCAACCCCCCTTTTTTTGTTAAACCATTCATGGTTGTACAAACACGTAGTGAACATAGTAAGAGAAAGCACAGTATTGATGTCATAATTATTGCTGCTAAAAAACACAAGCTATTATTCTGACAAGTCTTACAAAAGACCTCTATGGTTTACACAGTAATTAGGACATGACAACACAGACCCTGATTTCAGCAATCGCAAATGAATGGATTTGACAATTCCAAACACTCGACGCATGTGTTTGCTAAATCCAGGTGCATATGCTCGCAACTTGTTGTTAGTACAAGACGATCACACTTAGAAGCCCTTTTGTGCATCTGAAGTACCTTTTCTTGCTGTTTGTAAAATTTAACCATGAAATCTTTGTGCAAGCTGAACTTGAGCTTGATGATTTGTAGTATGCTTGCATTCTAAATAAAGAACCTCAGAAACTCAATGTTTTCCCTTGTGTCTTCATATTCTTCAAGTGTTATTGTCTTCAAGTAAATCCCATGACTCTTGAGAAACACTTGGTGCTTTAGGCACCATTCATTTGTTAAACCTCTTTGATCCCAGCCTATTGCCTAGATACACACGAAGACTAAAAATAGTTAATTCTAGAAAACACCTAAAATACTGTCAAGAATGTTCACTTGTTGTACATACACGAAATAAAATATATATAAAGTGCAACAAAAATTGTTATTGTGTTACTGCTATGTATGGGGAAGCTCATATATTGTGTTACTATGTGGAATAACATATATGCGAAAGCCCATACAACACTATGTACAGGTTCTCATTGTGTGTTAGATGATCACATCGATAAATAGGTTCTGCAGGCATCTGAAGCACCGCAACAATCCAACAACCTCATCGAGTTCAAAAAATGTCTACGAGATATATAAGGTCTTGACGGAATCCATCACTCCTGATATGTTCTGTATGGACAGACCCTTCATTTGATCATAGAAGATTATGTTATTAAAAAAAGTTTATGTTTATGAATGGAATGCAGCACAATATGTATTATGGAATAACAGTACCTGAATGATTGTAGATAAAAAGACGATCTTCGATTCATCAGATAAATCCGAAATTTTTTCCAAGGTGTGCAGTTTAGGCGTAGAAACAATAGTTATTTCAAACCGTGTATCGACAGAATCGTGGAGTAATCTTTGAAGTGAATTGGCATCCCCGGTGTTGAGTTTCCCTCTATCACAACGAATGGCGATGCTGATAAGATTACGTGAGTTTATTCGCATGCAGCGGAATTCCTTGTTGAAAACAAGTAGCAGGTATTGCACGACAGGTCAACACGAGTGGATCATGTTGTGTAGCGAGACCTCTGATATGTAAACTTTCACTAGTGAAAGTCTCTTGAATAGTGGGAGGCAAATCATTTCTACTACATTTTCTACTAGTTTGCAGAGGGTGAATGTGACCGTGTGGAGGGAGGAGTAGAACCTCGAGATGGACATTGGTGCTGAGGGCATATATGAAGGGCATCGGTGTGTTTGGCTGATGTCCCGATGGAGGAATTTTGGGAACAGATGGTAGAACTCGATCACTTGGATTTTGTCTAGTTTTGCGGATTGAAGCAACTCATCGACGACACTTGGTTGGGACTGGAGGTAGCTCGGCGGGATGCAGAGACGATGAACAGACCCCTCATTGGCGGAGAGAATGGCTCTAGGAAGGATAATATCATCAGCGGTAAATTCAAAACGGCAGTCGGTGCCGAGAGGTTGGAATTGAGTTCTGACATGAGTGCTCTGGGCTACCTCCTTGGTGGGCAAAATGCAGATGATTTCGCACCTGATTGTTTCCAGACTGTTAAAGACACGAGTGACCGGGATCTCACGGCAGTCGAGATTTAGCGGAGCGGTGCGCAATAGATTTTGCCATCGAGAGGCCAGGGCTTGGGTGCGGATGCCATCCTTGAGCGGCAGACGATAGATGATCTCGCCAAGGATGCCATCTGGGAGATCATTGATGCGGTCCTTACAAGATCCACCTTCTTGTTGCTCAGATACACTTGTGCACTCGACCAACATATGCATGCTCCTAGGGAGCGTACACTCTCCCCTCTTGTCCTTGCAGCTAGTGGAAGGACACTCTACCTTCCTCTTTGCCGGATGTACAACTGACCTCCATGGTGGCGCGAACCTCGTCTTCTTCCTGCTGGAGGCAGCAGATTCCATGTCGGATGTGTGTTTGCGGCGCCTCCGCTGAAACTCGGTGTGTCATAGATCTGTAAAGAGTTCGTGAGACTAGTTTTGACGCAATAGCTTGACGGGTAGGTGAAGCACGTCAACAACGGGCAATAAGCTTATTTTTAGATGTATCTAGAGCATGTTGATGCCGCGAGAACCCACGTCCATTCTTGCGCACGCTTTACCTCCATGCCTATGTAAGCTTCACCACCGTGCCTGTAGGGGTTGCCCATACGTGCCTCTTAGGGCTGCAAACACATGCCATAGATTCTTCACTAGCGTGCCTATAGAGGCTTAACCACCGTGCATGTAAAGGCTTCACTTCCGTGCGTGAAGAGGCTTTAGTCCGGTGCCTCTACACCACGTCCCTGCAGCTATAGACTTCACTCTTCCGTGTCTCTTGTGCCTACAGACCCGTGCTTTACAAAGTGTCTACATCCGTTCTTATTGTGCCTTGACTTCTTCCCCTTGGGCGCCTGTAGTGCAACACACCCGTGGTTATAAGGGCTTCACTACCGTGCCTATAAAGGCTTCAATCCGTTGCCTTTAGCGGCTACACAAACGTGCCCTTAGTGGCTACAACCACGTCATGTAGATGCTTCAGTAACGTGCCTGTAGAGGCTTCACTCGTGTGCCTATAGATGCTTCGGTCCCCTGCTCGTAGAGGCTTCCCTCCCGTAACTCTGCACCATGTCCCTACAGGTACAGGCTTCACTCTCCCGTGTCTCTTGTGCCGACACACCCGTGCTTTACATATTGGCTACGCCCGATCCTGTAGTGCAACATGCCTGTGGCTATACTCTCTAACTAGGTATTCGGACGCACAACATTGCTACCAGTGCCTCAAAAACCCCACGTCCGTGCATGTAAGGGCTTCACAAACATGCATGTAGATGCTTGAGTACCGTGCATGCGGAGGCTTCATTCCCGTGCCTGTAGATGTTGTCATCCCGTGCCTATAGAGGCTTCAATGGCATGCCTGTAAATGCTTCAGTCTCGTACCTGTAGAGGCTTCAGTCACGTGCATGTGCATGCTTCAGTCACGTGCTTTTATGGCTTCACACACATGCCTATACAGGCTTCACTCCCGTGCCAACCAATGCCTCGAGAATCCCACGTCTCTGCCTGTAGGGGGCCTCGCAAACGTGCGTGTAGATGCTTCAGTACCGTGCATGCGAGGCTTCTAACATGGTAGATGCTTCAATCCCTTGCCTGTAGAGGCTTCAGTCACGTGCATGTGCATGCTTCAGTCACATGATTGTACATGCTTCATACACGTGCCTTTACAGGTTGCGGTCATGTGCATGTGCATGCTTCGGTCACGTGATTGTACATGCTTCGGTCACATGCCTTTAGAGGCTGCACTCACGTGCCTGTGCATGCTTCAGTCGCGTGATTGTACATGCTTCGGTTCCGTGCCTGTAAAGTCTGCAGTCACGTGCAAGTCCCGTGACTGAAGCCTATACACACGTGCCAACAGTTACTTGAGTCATGTGCCTGGAGCGGCTTCACGCCCGTACCTATAGAGGCTTCACTCCCGTGCCTATAGAGGCTTCAGTCACGTGCCTATAAAGACTTCACTCCCGTGCCTGTAGATGCTTCACTTTCGTGCCTGTAGAGACTTCACCCCCGTGCCTGTAAATGCTTCACTCCCGTGCCTGTAATGGCTACAATTCCGTCCCATTATCAGCGACAAGAACGTGCATGTAACGTCGGCACAGACGTGCCTGTAGAGGCTACACATAAGTGCTTTTATGGCTTCACACACGTGCCTGTACAGGCTTCACTCCCGTGCCAACCAGTGCCTCGAGAATCCCACGTCTGTGCCTATAGGGGGCTTCACAAACGTGTCTATAGATGCTTCACTACCATGCGTGCGGACGCTTCTAACATGTGCCTGTAGATGCTTTAGTCTCGTGCCTGTACAGGCTTCAGTCACGTGCTTGTCCATCCTTCAGTCACGTAATTGTACATGCTTCAGTCACGTGCCTTTACAGGTTGCACTCACGTGCCTGTGCATGCTTCAGTCATGTGATTGTACATGCTTCAGTTTCGTGCCTTTAGAGGCTGCACTCACGTGCCTGTCCCGTGACTGAAGCCTATACACACGCGCCAATAGTTGCTGGAGTCCCGTGCCTGTAGCGGCTTCACTGTCGTACCTTTGTAGGCTTTAGTCGCGTGCCTGTAGTGCAGACTTAAGTCACGTGCCTGTAGAGGCTTTCACTCCCCTACATATGTGTGCTTCAGTAACGTGCATGTAGAGGCTTCACTCCCGTGCATATGCGTGCTTCAGTCACGTGCTTGTAGAAGCTTCACTAGCGTGCACATAGAGGCTTCACTCCCGTGCCCGTAGAGCCTTCACTCGCCTGCCTCTAGCGGCTTGACTCTCGTGCCTATAAAGGCTACAATACCGTGCCTTTAGCGGCGACACAGACATGCCTATAACGGTTACACAATCTTGCCTATAGAGGCTACACTCCCGTGCATATGCGTGCTTCAGTCACGTGCCTGTAGAAGCTTCACTCGCGTGCACGTAGAGGCTTCATTCACATGCCAGTAGAGCCTTCACTCCCATTCCCGTAGAGCCTTCACTCACCTGCCTCTAGCAGCTTGACTCCCGTGCCTGTAATGGCTATAATACCGTGCCTTTAGCGGCGACACAGACATGCCTGTAACGGTTACACAATAGTGCCTATAGCGGCTACACACAAGTCCCATGCCTGTCAAGGCTTCACTCCCGTGCCTGGTGTAGCACACATGTATTGGTCTTAACATGTTTTGTTGTGCAGTATGCAATCATCTAGAGGTACGTTGTATGAGTTGATAGAGGCAGGTGTCTGATTTTTGGACACATGACTCATCAGTATCTAGAAGCATATGTGTGATTCATGGTTTACCTATTGTAGAGTAACGATGGTGATTCTTGCAGAGGCTTGGCATCAAGCCGTCAACAAAAGGCATGCGTATGAATTTCCTAGACAAACGATTCAAGAGTCTTCGTTTACATGCACATACACATGAAGATTGACTTCATTTACATGCTTACATGTTTACGTTGAGAAAACAGCTATCGTGATAGTTTAACCGTGTTGTTTGACAAGTATTAGTCTTCATCCTTGTTTAAGATCCTTCGAACCTGTTGACCCATCGCATCAGCTTTGACTTTGTTTTCTTTACTGGGTAGTAGCATGTATAGTGCTTCCGCCTTCCAGATTTCTACTTCATCCTAGAAAATTCACCAACAAAAATTAAATTCACCAAAAAAAATTCTTCACTAAGTAAAAACAAGAAGTAAAGAATATTCTAGTTTTTTATATGCTCCTAGCACAGTCTACAATTTGAGGGAAAACTTACGTCGAAATGATCTATGTCTTCAACGAATTTCTTGCCATTGTACAAGAATGCAAGCTTCAGAGCAGCATATGTTGATTCACCCTTCTCAACCATTGGAATGTCTTCTATGAAATTTATTTGCCAATTAACCTTCTTCTTGGTTTCCATATACTTGGGATGTACCACATCACAAACTGCTTTAAACCTAGGTGCCTGCAAGTATATATTTTTCTGTGAGAGGGGGGAGGTTGAAGAAATCAGCAAGTGGATTTTTTTTAATTTAGGACACTTACAACTTACAATTTGTTTTTGTGGTAGGCATCATAGTCTCTATTCCTTTTCTCCTTTCTTGCCTCAAATAAATCAAACAACTTATTTGCATCCTCATTGCTCAAACCGCACATGTTTGGATCACTTTCTTCCTCAATTTCCTTGTGAGGTACTTCACAAGGATCAATGATGTGGACTTTGTTTGTGTATTTGTCCATCATATATAGAGCGTAATGGCTTTCCTTCTCCATTATTAAGAATATCTGCAAACACGCAAGTTTTTCTTGAAATTTAATGCTATATGAAAGAATATGTTGAAACACGTATTTTGATTATGTTTTGGAGCGAGGGCTTTTACCATATTTGTTGTTAAGAGCTTCTTTACTGATGTTCATTGAGGTACTAGGGAATCAATTGTTTCTTCTCTTTATCCAATTCAACTTTAAACTTGTCAATGCCTAGAGTGTTATTCTTTACTTTCAATATATGCTGCACCAATAAGAAATAAACTGTTATCGACATGAAACATGCAAATTTACAAGGGTGTGTGTGGTATTTTAAAATTTACCTCTGCAAAGTAAGGGCCTAATATTAACCTGTCTTCATAACTTTCTTGTGAAGGTTTTATGCTTTCCCGGATATGTGCTATTTCATCGAGCACCCTCTTTTCAATGCGAGCTTTGTTCAGACCTGGTGTTGGTCCAAATGCCGCCTTCAGTTGCGCTCCAGTAAAAATTGATTCTATAGAGTTTCCATGCCTCCGCTTAAATAGATTTTTGTTGTTAGAGAAAAAAAGATTATTGTTGTGGGCGGTCTATAAAAAGTAACTTGAGGTATTTTTCCGCATGCATGAGTAAACAAGTCACTTTTTGAATTCCTTCTGCCAGCTGTTGTTCATGATTACTTGCAGCAGCTTGACTGCGTCGTCCGTGTGGTCAAAGCATGGTGCTTCAAGTTTTGGATATGTCACACGGCTTTGTTGCCATCCCTTTTGTTTGCTATTTGTCACTGTCAAAGCAGGTAAAAATTGATTGTCATTGTTTCTATGCTAGAAAACATATGTCAAAACGTCTAGTCATAGCTTGTCCGTGTGTCTCGTTCCAGAAAAGTTATCTTACCTTCCTTGGTTGAAAAAAACTTTGAATTTGTTGGTTTGAATTGTTGTATTCATGCAGGCAGCTGGTCCCACTTTAAGATATTGCTTTTACCAAATATCACTGTGAATAGGAACTCTGGTTTCCATTCATCATCTACCTTACTATGCTCGAGTCACAATATCCGAATACTTATTATTTTCAAGGAAACTATGATGCTCAAAATAAAAAAAATTATATTGTTAACTTACATGTAGTTCATCATCATCCTTCACCAGTGATTGGCCGTTCCAGTATTTTACAAATTTGGCCATGAATTGTACGCACTGCATATCCTTTTGTTTTGGCGTGGAAACTCTGTTAGGCATGGCTGCTAATTTTCCCCAATTTGGTACGTCACGGGCTTTTAGTGCCGCTTCCCCATAATGCCTTCTCATCAGCCGATACATCCTTCCAATCTGGTGATTTCAATTTTGTTTTGTTTTCAAGAAAAGTAATCATAAAGTGTTATCAACAGAGAGACAAAACAGAATTCACACCCACATACCAGTTCTTCATGGCTTCTATGATGTTCTCTCCATGTCAACTTACCACAATGCTTGTACTCTAGCGAGTCCAGATGTCAACATGTGGTGTGAAGCGGTGTTATGAGGAATCATGATCTGCATTGGGTGACACAGAGAGTCAAATGTCCTGTGAACATGCGGGCTTAAGAAGGAGAATAACTGATGTGAACTGAACTTACCAGCTTCTTATCTAGAAGGTTTTTTCCTTTCACGAGCATTTCAAACTGTTTTAGTGATTCATCCTCATTGAACAATTTTAGTCCTCGAGTTTTAAAGTCGAGGCCGAGTACAAGCTGCAACAAACAAGGAGTGCACGTTTAGCAAAACATTTCCCGATCGATTGTGTGATGGAAGTGCTTTCATGGAAGAGGGTTCCGCATACATTTGTGAATTCTGTTGTGAGAATAACTTTATCGCTTGTGTTCTATTGTTTCTGTTCTGTCCATTCTTCAAATAGTGTGTTGCACATGCTGGCCTCCATTTGTCCCTGACATCCTTTCTGGAGCTGCTGTAGCAAAAACTTTCCGGTGATATAATCTTCAAGTTTGCGCTTTTATACAGGAGTACTCTGCAAAGCAAAAGGGTTTACATGAAAATTAGAGTCACTGGTTAGGTGGCTTCAATTGTTTTTCTTTTTTCAGGGCAGAAAGGCTACTTACTCTCCACAATTCTCCTACCCTTCGTTGCTCATTAGATATTGATGAAGGGCCTTGGCCTTGTCCATGTGAATGAAGTGTTGATACTCAAATGTTGGAATGTTAGTTACATCGTAGAGCCTGGTTGACCGTTTGACCGCCCTCTTGATAGATATTATGTTTGTTGGCGTGATCTCAGATGACTAACGTATTGATGTGTTGGAAATATGCCCAAGAGGCAATAAATTAGTTATTATCATATTTCCTTGTTCATGATAATCGTTTATTATCCATGCTATAATTGTATTGATCGAAGACTTAGATGCATGTGTGGATACATAGACAAAACCATGTCCCTAGTATGCCTCTAATAGACTAGCTCGTTGATCAAAGATGGTTAAGGTTTCCTAGCCATGGACATGAGATGTCATTTGATAAATGGGATCACATCATTAGGAGAATGGTGTGATGGACAAGACCTGAACTACAAACGTAGCATATGATCGTGTCAGTTTATTGCTACTGTTTTCTGCATGTCAAGTATATGTTCCTATGACCATGAGATCATGCAACTCACGGATACCGAAGGAGTGCCTTGTGTGTATCAAACATCGCAACGTAACTGGGTGACTATAAAGGTGCTCTATAGGTATCTCCGAGGGTGTCTATTGAGTTGGCATGGATCAAGACTGGAATTTGTTACTCCGTGTGACGGAGAGGTATCTCAGGGCCCACTCGGTAATACAACATCACAATAAGCCTTGCAAGCAATGTGACTAAGTGTTAGTCACGGGATCTTGTATTACGGAACGAGTAAATAGACTTGCCCGTAACGAGGTTGAACTAGGTATGGAGATATCGACGATCGAATCTCGGGCAAGTAACATACCGAAGAACAAAGGGAACATCATACGGGATTAACTGAATCCTTGACATAGAGGTTTGACTGATAAAGATCTTTGTAGAGTATGTAGGAACCAATATGGGCATCCAGGTCCTGCTATTGGTTATTGACCGTAGAGGTGTCTCGGTCATGTCTACATAGTTCTCGAACCCGCAGGGTCTGCACACTTAAGGTTCGGTGACGTTTTGGTAGTATAGAGTTATGCATGGTGGTGACCGAAGGTTGTTCAGAGATCCGGATGAGATCCTGGACGTCACGAGGAGCTCCGGAATGGTCCGGAGGTAAATATTTATATATATAGGAAGTCCTATTTTGGTCGCCGGAAAAGTTTCGGGCTCATCGGTAGTGTATCAGGAGTGTCGGTAGTGTACCGGGAGACCATCGGGAGGGGTATTTCGACCCAAGAGGCTACATGGCCTATGTTAGGATGAATACCATCCCTTAGTGGTCTGGTGGAAGTCCCACACAAGGCCCATGCGGCTGGGAAGAAAAGCCCAAAAGGAAAAAGGTGGAAAAAGGCAAAAAAGGCAAAAATAAGGAGGAGTCCTAGTCCTACTAGGATTGGAGGAGGAATCCTCCAATCCCACTAGGTTCGGCCGACCCAAGGGCTGCCTCTTTGGAAGCCAAGCCTCCTCCTCCTCTCCTCCTATATATACTAGAGGATTTTAGGGTTTTGGCCCAGAAATTTTAGCCACGTGTTGCCCGTTCCTCTAGTGCATAGTTTCTCCTCTAGATCGGATTTCTGCAGTGCTTAGGCGAAGTCCTGTCGAAATAGCTCCACCACCATCTCCGGAGCGCCGTAACACTGCCGGAGAACTCTTCTACCTCTCCGCTCCCTCTTGCTGGATCAAGATGGTAGAGATCGTCATCGAGTTGTACGTGTGCTGAACGCGGAGGTGACGTCCGTTCGGCGCTAGATCGGAAGGACCGTGATCAAGATCGCGAGACGGATCGTGATGAGTTTGCGGGACGGATCATGATGAGATCGCGGACGGATTGTGATGAGTTCGCGGGACGGATCGTGATGAGTTCACGGGACGGATCGTGATTGGATCGTGGGACGGACCGTGATGAGATCGCGGGACGCTCAGCTATTTGGATCGCGAAGATGTTCAACTACACCAAGCGCGTTTCTTAACGCTTCCCGCTTAGCGATCGACAAGGGTACGTAGATCCACTCTCCCTCTCGTAGATGCTCATCACCATGGATAGATCTACGTGTGCGTAGGAAATTTTTTGTTTCCCATGCAACGTTCCCCAACAGTGGCATCATGAGCTAGGTCTATGTGTGGATGAGATCTCGAGTAGAACACAAAGAGTTTGTGGGCGTTGATGCTTAGATTGCTTCCTCCCTTGGTCGGATTTTGGTTCAGTGGTATTGTGAGATGAAGCGTCCCGGAACAACGTTACTCGTACGCTTATGAGAGACCGGTTCCCTCGACTTCACCTTGTTGCATAGATGGCTTGCGGGTGCCAGTTTCTCGCACTTTAGTTGGATCGGATTCGACAAAGACGGCCCTTGAGAAGGTTGAAAAGCAACTAGTGTATCACCATTGTGGTTTTTGCGTAGATGAGAATTGTTCTTGCTAGATACCCATAGCAGCCACGTAAAACATGCAACAACAATTAGAGGACGTCTAACTTGTTTTTGCAGGGTATGTTGTGATATGATATGGCCAATTACATGATGTGATATATGTGATGTATGAGATGATCATGTGATGTATAGATTATCATGACTTGCATGTCGATGAGTACGGCAATCGGCAGGAGCCATAGGGTTGTCTTTAATTATTGTATGACCTGCGTGTCAATCATTAAGCGCTATGTAATGCTTTACTTTATCGCTAAACGGTAGCAATAGTAGTAGAAGCATGTTGGGCGCGACAACCCCGATGGCGACACGTTGATGGAGATCAAGATGATGGAGATCATGGTGTCATGCCAGTGACGATGGAGATCATGCCGATGCTTTCATGATGGAGATCAAAAGGACAAGTTCATGGCCATATCATGTCACTTATGATTTGCATGTGATGTTAATCCTTTTATGCACCTTGTTTTGCTTAGGACGACGGTAGCATTATAAGGTGATCCCTCACTTAATTTCAAGATAAATTGTGTTCTCCCCGAGTGTGCACTGTTGCGAAAGTTCGTCGTGTTGAGACACCATGTGATGATCGGGTGTGATAGACTCTATGTTCACATACAACGGGTGCAAGCCAGTGTTGCACACGCAGAACACTCGGGTTAAACTTGACGAGCCTAGCATGTACAGACATGGCCTCGGAACACAAGAGACCGAAAGGTCGAACATGAGTCATATAGTAGATATGATCAACATGATGATGTTCACCATTGAAACCACCTCAACTCACGTGATGATCGGACTTGAGTTGGTGAATTTGGATCATGTATCACTCGAATGACTGGAGGGATGCCAATTTGAGTGGGAGTTCTTAAGTAATATGATTAATTGAACTCATTATCATGAACATAGTCGGTAGTATCTTTGCAAACTGTGTTGTAGATTACTAGCTCACGTTGTAGCTCCCTTGAATTTTTATATGTTCCTAGAGAAATAGAGTTGAAAAATGATGGTAGCAATATTGCGGACTGGCTCCGTGATCTGAGGATTGTCCTCATTGCTGCATAGAAGGCTTGTGTCCTTAATGCACCTCTCGGTGCGCCAACCCCTCTAGCGTTGTTTCTAGATGTTGTGAACATAGTTTAGTGCGTCATGCATTACAGCTTAGAATTGAGGCTCTGAAACGTTTTGAACGTCGTGGAACATATGAGATGTTCTAAGAGCTGAAATTAGGATCTCAGGCTCGTGCCCGTGTTGCGATATATGAGATCTCCAACAAGATTCTTTGCCTGTAAGATGAAGGAGAATAGCTCAATCGTTGAGCATGTGCTCAGATTGTCTAGGTGCTACAATCGCTTGAATCGAGTGGGAGTTGATCTTCCAGATAAGATAGTGATTGATATTGTTCTCCAAGTCACTGTCACTAAGCTACTAGAACTTGGTGATGAACTATAAATGCCAAGGATAGAAATAATGGTCCCTGAGCTGTTCGCGATGTTTGACACCGCAAAGGTAGAAATCAAGAAGGAGCATCAAGTGGTGATGGTTAGTAAAACCACTAGTTTCGAGAAGGGCAAGGGCAAGGAGGGAAACTTCATGGATAGCAAGTCAGTTGCTGCTCCGGTGAAACTACCCAAAGTTGAGCCCAACCCCGAGACTAAGTGCTTCGATTATGAGGAGAGCAGACGCTGAATCGGAACTACCCTAGATACTCGGTAGATAAGAAGGCTGGCAATGTCGACAGAAGTATATTTGATATACGTGTTATTGATGTGTACCTTGCTAGTACTCCTAGTAGCACCTGGGTATTGGATACCAGTTTAGTTGCTAAACGTTAGTAACTCGAAATAAAAGCTACGGAATAAACAGAGAACTAGCTAAGGGTGAGGTGACTATGTGTGTTGGAAATGTTTCCAAGGTTGATGTGATCAACATCGCACGCTCTCTCTACCTTCGGGATTAGTCACGAACCTAAATAAATGTTATTTGGTGTTTTTGCATTGAGCATGAAAGTGATTAGATCATGTTCATTGCAACACGGTTATTCATTTAAGTTAGAGAATAATGGTTATTCTGTTTACATGAATAATACCTTCAATGGTCATGCACCCAGTAAGAATGTTTGTTGAAACTTGATCATAGTAATACACATGTTCATAACATTGATGCCAAAAAGATACAAAGTTAATAATAATAGTACCACATACTTGTGGCACTGCCGCTAAATGTCATATTGGTATAAAACGCATGAAGAAACTCCATGCTGATGGATCTTTGGACTCATTCGATTTCGAATCGGTTGAGACATGCGAACCATGCCTCTTGGTCAAGATGACTAAGGACCCCTTTTCCGTTTTGATGAAGCGGGCAAGTGATTTATTGGAAATGATACATGTTGATGTATGCAATCCAGAGTCTTGTAGTGTGCGGTGGATATCGTTATTTTCTTACCTTCACTGCTGATTTGAGTAGATATAGTGTATATTTACTTAATGAAACACAAGTCTGGATCGTTTGAAAGGTTCAAGCAAATTCAGAGTGAAGTTTAAGATCATCGTGACAAGAAGATAAAAATGTCTGTGATATGATCGTGGAGGTGAATATCTGAGTTATGAGTTTGGCATACAATTTTAGACAATGTGAAAGTTGTTTCACAACTCACTCCACCTGGAACACCATAGTGTGATGGTGTGTCCGAACGTCATAGTCGTGCTCTATTGGATATGGTGCGAGTTATGATGTCTCTTATCCTTTTACCACTATCGTTTGGGGGTTATGCATTAGAGACAACTACATTCACTTTAGATAGGGCACCATCTAAATCCGTTGAGATGACACCATGTGAATTATGGTTTGATAGAAACCTAAGCTGTCATTTCTTAATGTTTGGGGCTGCAACACTTGTGTGGAAAATGTTTTCACCTAATGAGCTCGAACCCAAAGCGGACAAATGCATCTTCATAGAATACCCTAAGAACAGTTGGGTGAACCTTCTCAGATCCAAGCATAAAATGTTTATTGCTAAAACTGGGTCCTTTCTCGAGGAAAAGTTTCTCTTGAAAGAATTGAGTGGGAGGAAGATAGAACTTGATGAGGTTACTGAACCTCTGTTTCAACCAGAGAGTAGCGCAGCGCAGGAAGTTATTTCTGTGAAGCCTACGTTAGTTGAAGAGGAAGTTAATGATGATGATCATGAAGCTTCGGATCAAGTTACTATCGAACTTCGTAGGTCGACAAGGACGTGTATTGCTCCTGAGTGGTGTGGCAACCCTGTCTTATAGGTCATGTTGTTGGACAACGATGAACCTACGAACTATGGAGAAGCGATGATGGGCCAGGAAACCAACAAATGGTTAGAGGCCATGAAATCTGAGAAAGGATCCATGTATGAAAACCAAGTATAGACTTTGGTGGACTTGCTCGTTGGACGGCAGGTCGTTAAGTACAAATGGATCTTTAAAATGAAGAAAAACGCTGATGGTGAATGTCACCATTTATAAAAGCTCGACTTGTCGCAAAGAAGTTTCCGACAAGTTCAACGAGTTGACTACGATGAGACTTTCTCACTCGTAGCGATGCTAAAGTCTATTGGAATTATGTTAGCAGTTGCTGCATTTTTCAATTATGAAATATGGTAGATGGATGCCAAAAAATCATTTCCTTCCTTAAGGAAAGGTTGTATGAGATACAACCAGAATGTTTTGTCAGTCCTAAGGATGCTAAAAGGTGAGCAAGCTTCAGTGATCCTTTTATTGACTGAAGCAAGCATCTCAGAGTTGGAATATACACTTTGATAAGGTTATCAAAGTTTTTAAATCTATACAAAGTTTATGAGAAACTTGTATTTGCAATAAAGTGAGTGGGAGCACTATAGAGTTTCTAGTAAGTATATGTGGATGACATATTGCTATTCGGAAATGATGTAGAATTTCTAGAAAGCATAAACGGTTGTTTGAAAAGAGTTTTTCAAAGGAAGACCTAGATAAAGCTACCTAAATGTTGAGCATCAAGATCTATAAAGATAGATCAAAATATTTGATAAGACTTTCAATGAGTACATACCTTGACAAGATTTTGAAAGAGTTCAAAATGGATTAGTCAGAGAGAAGTGTTCGCGCCTGCTTTGTAAGGTGTGAAGTTGAGTGAGACTCAAAGCTCGACCATGGCAGAAGAAAGAGAAAGGACGAATGTCATCCCCTATGCCTTAACCACAGGCTCTGTATAGTATGCCATGTTGTGTACCGCACCTGTGTGTGCCTTGCCATGAGTCCGTCAAGGGGTACAAGAGTGATCCAGGAGTGGATCACTGGACAGCAGTCAAGATTATCCTTAGTAACTAAAAAACTAAGGAGATGTTTCTCGATTATCGAGGTGATAAAGAGTTCGTCGTAAAGAGTTACGTCGGTGCAAGCTTTAACACCAATCCGGATGAGACGTAGTAGCAATCTGGATACATATAGTGGAGCAGCCATTTGGTATAGTACCAAGTGAGTGTGGTAGCAGTGTTTACGGTTTGACATAGAGATTTGCAAAGTACACATGGATCTGAATGTCGCAGACCCATTGACTATAAGACCTCTCTCACATGCAAAGCATGATCGAGCCCCAGAACTCATTGGGTGTTAGATTCATAACAATGCGAATCACATGGTGATGTGAACTAGATTATTGACTCTAGTGCAAGTGGGAGACTGTTGTAAATATCCCATAGAGGCAATAATAAATTAGTTATTATCATATTTCCTTGTTCATGACAATCGTTTATTATCCATGCTATAATTGTATTGATCGGAGACTTAGATGCATGTGTGGATACATAGACAAAGCCATGTCCCTAGTATGCCTCTAATAGACTAGCTCGTTGATCGAAAGATGGTTAAGGTTTCCTAGCCATGGACATGAGATGTCATTTGATAAACGGGATCACATCATTAGGAGAATGGTGTGATGGACAAGACCCAAACTACAAATGTAGCATATGATCGTGTCAGTTTATTGCTACTGTTTTCTACATGTCAAGTATATGTTCCTATGACCATGAGATCATGCAACTCACGGATACCGAAGGAGTGCCTTGTGTGTATCAAACGTCGCAACGTAACTGGGTGACTATAAAGGTGCTCTACGGGTATCTCCGAGCGTGTCTGTTGAGTTGGCATGGATCAAGACTGGAATTTGTTACTCCGTGTGACGGAGAGGTATCTCAGGGCCCACTCGGTAATACAACATCACAATAAGCCTTGCAAGCAATGTGACTAAGTGTTAGTCACGGGATCTTGTATTACGAAACGAGTAAAGAGACTTGCCGATAACGAGGTTGAACTAGGTATGGAGATACCGACGATCGAATCTCGGGCAAGTAACATACCGAAGAACAAAGGGAACATCATACAGGATTAACTAAATCCTTGACATAGAGGTTCGACCGATAAAGATCTTCGTAGAATATGTAGGAACCAATATGGGCATCCAGGTCCCGCTATTGGTTATTGACCGTAGAGGTGTCTCGGTCATGTCTACATAGTTCTCGAACCCACAGGGTCTGCACACTTAAGGTTCGGTGACGTTTTGGTAGTATAGAGTTATGCATGGTGGTGACCGAAGGTTGTTCGGAGTCCTGGATGAGATACCAAACGTCACGAGGAGCTCCGGAATGGTCCGGAGGTAAATATTGATATATAGGAAGTCCTATTTTGGTCGCCGGAAAAGTTTCGGCCTCATCGGTAGTGTACCGGGAGTGCCGGTAGTGTGCCGGGAGACCATCGAGAGGGGTATTTCGACCCAAGAGGCTACATGGGCTGTGGGAGGATGAATACCAGCCCTTAGTGGGCTGGTGCAAGTCCCACACAAGGCCCATGCGGCTGGGAACGAGTAAAAAAGACAAAAATAAGGAGGAGTCCTAGTCCTACTAGGATTGGTGGAGGAATCCTCCAATCCCACTAGGTTCGGCCGACCCAAGGGCTGCCTGTTTGGCAGCCAAGCCTCCTCCTCCTCTCCTCCTATATATATTAGAGGATTTTAGGGTTTTGGCACAGAATTTTTAGCCACGTGCTGCCCGTTCCTCTAGTGCATAGTTTCTCCTCTAGATCGGATTTCTGCAGTGCTTAGGCGAAGCCCTGCCTGAATAGCTCCACCACCATCTCCGAAGCGACGTCACGCTGCCGGAGAACTGTTCTACCTCTCCGCTCCCTCTTGCTGGATCAAGAAGGCGGAGATCGTCATCGAGCTGTACGTGTGCTGAACGCGGAGGTGCCATCCGTTCGGCGCTAGATCGGAGGGACCGTGATGAAGATCGCGAGACGGATCGTGATGAGTTCGCAGGACGGATCGTGATGAGATCGCGGGACAGATCGTGATGAGTTCGTGGGACAGATCGTGATAAGTTCACGGGACGGATCGTGATTGGATCGTGGGACGGATCGTGATGAGATCGCGGGACGCTCAGCGATTTGGATCGTGGACATGTTCGACTACACCAACCGCGTTTCTTAACGCTTCCCGCTTAGCGATCTACAAGGGTACATAGATCCACTCTCCCTCTCGTAGATGCTCATCACCATGGATAGATCTTGCGTGTGCATAGGAAAAAATTTGTTTCCCATGCAACGTTCCCAACATGACGTACCTGGCGTCCGATTGCAACCTTGCCAGCTCCTCCACTTGCTTCTTGTTAAATTCCTCTTCATTAGCCATAGTGAATGCTGATTTGAATTCTTCATATTTCATACCTCCACGAACTACAAGTTCATCGTAACTTTCCATTTGAACAGGTGTAAGGCCCTCTAGTAACTCTACCAGATCTTCTTCACGGGATAGCGTTTTTGGGAGCAAGAAGTCCAAAGGCACGTTTGGTACTATGATTGATATGCTGCTTACTGTTGAGATTTTTTCTAATTTTCTCTTGACAACTTTCTTTGCTTCTTTACGAACAGACATGGCAGCATCGCGTTTCCGCTGCTCGATAAAACTCTGTTCAGATATCTTTCTCTTCTCTTTGTCGTTTTCTTTTTCAGTCTTCTCCTCAGTTGGGCCGAGGGGTCGATCTGGTTCTATTGGAGGATCCTTGCATTCATGCTCCCTCTGCAAATCAGCATCTAGTTGCACATGTTGCTCTTGACCCTCTTGATTAAGTTCTTTCTCTTGACTCCAAGAATTGTTGTCTTGTTTGCCTTCTTCCTCTTCACTGTCTAGCACATCAATAACTTCTATCTCTCCAGTGCATACATCAATTTGCTCGGGAGATTGAGGAATTACTTCTTCGGTTATGACGCAATCGACTTGTTTCATTTCTCTGTCTTCGATTATAACTTTATGTTTCAGCATATCTATACTGATCAAACAAACAGATAAAAATTGTGAGGCTTTCCTTGTGAAAACAACCTCTCAGCAGAGAATTAGTTTTTTGTTTTTTGAAAGACGAACATGTCATACAATTTAGCAATAGTAGGTTTGTATTGCCCATGTATTCGCTCATTAAATGATACAGAATCATCTTCCTCAAGTCAGGGACTTGTTCTTCTGTCAGTGAGATGGTTCTTCCTTCTTCAGAGTAGTGTTTGAGGTTCATGTACATGTAGAACGCACAGTCCAGTCTGCAAGTTGAGAGAATGATTCGTTAATGATGCTATCCCCTTGGTATGAAAATACTTTATACGTTTTTCATGTTAAACTGTCTCAACAAGATAAAGAACAAGGATGTTAGTAGTGTTTACGTGTCTGGTCCCTGAAGTGGTACGTCCATGATGACCTTCTTGAAATGATCAATGCTACTTGGTGAAAGTTGAACCTTCGAGCTTACTTGTTTCCAGATCCTCTTTAAATTTCTTGTTATAACATTGAAGAATTCTCTTGGTTCATTCTTATCCTTTATAGAGTCAAGCAGCTCAAAGCGCTGTTTTTTCATGTTGAGTGCTATGGTCACATAGTGACTGATAGTTTTGTCTTTGATGAACCCCCCTATGGCAGTTGGTAGAAGGAACTGCAAAAGGACAACAATCCAACATAAACATTGGTAGCATAAATTTAAACATCTATAATTGTTCTTAGATATGGTAGTTTGTTCTATTTACCATGTCATAATCTTCAAGATGTTCTCCTTCTTCGATACCGAAAAACCTCTTAAGACGCTTTGGCAGAATTGTTTTTTATCTTTTCGTCATCGTAGTCCCTAAACTCCAATGGATCGTTGCTATTGGCTCGGTATATTACATGATGCATGTTTTGTGAAACGTACATATAAAGAATTTGTAAGTCCACATGTACATAGTCTGATACTCATTTACTTAAAATATGATATTGCGTCAAGATTTTTACTTACAGTGTTGTTTACTGTTAGAATCTTCCTCCGTGTGCCCTTGAATTCATTTTGTAGGAGCAATAACAAGGGCTCAATGATTACACTGTTGACCGCATTACCATCTGCGAAGCTTCTGGCAGTGTCTCCAATCTTGGTAATAAAACCCCCCGCTATTATGAAATCATAATTTCTACAATATATATATATAGAGAGAGAGAGAGATAGAGCTAAAGGGTATATTTGTTCATGGAAAAAACATTGGAATAATTTTTTCTTTGGAAGTAACATGCACTTACCTTTCTTCGACTGTCCATTCCCTGCAGCATACAGTGTTGTAGATTTTTTTCAATCGTTTCTATTGTGGGCTTAGTGTCTTTGCTGCCTTTTGTACCTGAAGGCATTATACTACTTGGTACTTTGTGTTTATGTAATTAGAGGGGTTGAAATAATATTTTTAAATTACCTGATTCACTGCAATGAGTTGTACGTTGTCCTTTGTCATCACTTTCCTGCCTTGGTGTGCCACGAGGTGCCTGGGTTCTTGTTGCGTCTTTGTTTTTGTCCAGAACACTCTGAAGATTTGCTTCAACTTGTATATGTGTGAGCTCATCTTCTTGGGCTTCCTGCCTTGATGTGCCATGAGCAGCCTTGGTTTCTGTTCTGTCCTTGTTATTGTCCAGAACACTCTAAAGATTTACTTCAATTTGTATATGTGTGAGCTCATCTTCTTGGGCTTTCTGAACCACGACAGATATTTATACTTAAATCAAAATAAAATTGCAATATTTATTTTTATGAAAGCAGCTTGTGGAATACCACCTCTTCGAATGTTGTCGCCGGTGTCATGTCCTGGGATCCTGTTATTGTTCCTCACTGCCAGTGTCCTCTCGTTTCTCTTGCGGCTGCTCAAAAAAAGTGGTAACTTAAAATGTGATTTCGTTTGTGCCTTAAGAGCTATTTTTTTCATTTCAGAGAAGCAGCTTATGTAAATTTACCTCTTCAGAAGTTGTTGCCGTTGTAGTCCTTGATATTTCCTTGTCGCCGACTGAATGTTTTGTACCTCCAGTTTCAGCGTTGTATGTCATTGCGATAATATGTTTGTTGACCTCTTCTGGTTGCTTGCTCACGTGTACAACGTTAGTACTCTCCTTTGTTTCTTGTAGCTTTTCAAACTAAAAAGAAATTATTAGAGTCTGTTTTTCTTCACCAATTATTTTTTAAATGTTGTAGAAACAGTAATAATTGGTTTGTGGTGTTGACCTCGTCTGTGTTTCTCAGCTAAGCTGTGCCTTGCACTCTCGCTTCTTCTTCCTCATATACTGAACTTCTTGGCTCTGTTTTTTGCAAGTCTTCTACTCTGGCGACAGCACTGTCTTGTTGTTCCATCCTGATGCTTTCATTTGTTTCCTTTTCCTGTTTGATGAACCAAAAATATAAATAACAGTGGAACTTCATTTGAAATATGCGATCTCTTCTAGTTCTTATCCAACTTTACCTCTTCAGTCATTCGTGCATGTGCGATCTCTCCTAGTTTTTGTGTGTCAACTGAAGATTGCTCTTCAATTACAACACTTGGTTCTGTTGTATTGACAAGCTCCCCTAATTTTTTGGTTTCATTAACTGCCATCTCTAAGGATTGTATCTTCATGCCAGGACGAACTTCATCTTGAGTGTAGCTTTGATGTGAAATAAATTCATCATGGGATCCCGGTTTGACCTGCGTTGCCTGTTGTATTTCATGTTCTTGTACTACCTGTAGATGAAATATGGTGAGTTTAGCGCCTCATTTTTCTTTGGAAGTGATGAGACTACAGTATATGTACAACATCGGCACTCTCCTTTCCTTCTCATGGCTCTTGAAGCTGAAAAGTAATTATTAGGGATTGTATTTCTTCCTTGACTACCAATTTTTTTAAATGATATAGAAACATGAATTGTTGGTTCATTGGCGTTCACCTATTCAATGTTTGTGTCCTCCTGTAGGGTTTGCTCCTGTAGGCTTTGTAGTTGTTCCTTTGCAGCAGTGGTGTCCTCCTATAGGGTTTCCTCGTCTACACTTTCTAGTTTCACTTTTGCAGCAGTGGTGTTGTTTGTTTCATGCGTCCATTCAGACAAAAAATGTTAATGTAATTAACCAGAACCCCAGTACAAATCTCCGAGATAAGTTTTTTCTTGTCATTTTATTTTACCGGTCCGTCGGTCATTGTCATGTTTGTATCTGCCTGCACCGCTAATTCTTTTGGAGGTAAAAGAGGTTCCAGGATCTTCTCAACAACTTCCATCTCTAAGGCTTGTATCTCCTTCTCAAGACAAACTTCGTCTTGAGTGTAGCATTGATGTGACTTAGATGTTGGAAATATGCCCTAGAGGCTATAATAAATTAGTTATTATCATATTTCCTTGTTCATGATAATCGTTTATTATCCATGCTATAATTGTATTGAATGGAAACACATTACATGTGTGGGTAAATAGACAACACTCTGTCCCTAGTATGCCTCTAGTGAACTAGCTCGTTGATCAAAGATGGTCAAGGTTTCCTAGCCATTGACATGTGATGTCATTTGATAACGGGATCACATCATTAGGAGAATGATGTGATGGACAAGACCCAAACTACAAATGTAGCATATGATCGTGTCAGTTTATTGCTACTATTTTCAGCATGTCAAAGTATGTGTTCCTATGACCATGAGATCATGCAACTCACTGACATCGGAGGAGTACCTTGTGTGTATAAAATGTCGCAACGTAACTGGGTGACTATAAAGGTGCTCTACAGGTATCTCCGAGGGTGTCTGTTGAGTTGGCGTGGATCAAGACTGGGATTTGTTACTGTTGGGGAACGTCGCATGGGAAACAAAAATTTTCCTACGCACACGCAAACCTATCCATGGTGATGAGCATCTACGAGAGGGAGAGTGGATCTACATACCCTTGTAGATCGCTAAGCGGGAAGCATTAAGAAACGCGGTTGGTGTAGTCGAACATCTTCGCGATCCAAATCGCCGAGCGTCCCGCGATCTCATCACGATCCGTCCCGCGATCCCATCACGATCCGTCCCATGATCTCATCACGATCCGTCTCACGATCTTGATCACGATCTGTCCCACGAACTCATCACGATCCGTTCCGCGATCTCATCACGAACCGGCTCGCGATCTCGATCACGGTCCTTCCGATCTAGCGCCGAACGGACGGCACCTCCGCGTTCAGCACACGTGCAGCTTGATGACGATCTCCACCGTCTTGATCCAGCAAGAGTAGGTGGAGAGGAGAGAGAGTTCACCGGCAGCGTAACGGCGCTCCGGTGATGGTGGTGGAGTGATTCCGGCAGGGCTTCGCCTAAGCTCTGCGGAAAACCGATCTAGAGGAGAAACTGTGCACCGGTGAAACGGGTAGCACGTGGCCGGAAATTCTGTCCAAAAACCACCCAATCCACTAGTATATATAGGAGTAGAGGAGAGGAGAGGCAGCCAAGGCCTTTGGGTCGGCCGAAATAGGAGGTGGGAGCAATCCTACTTCACCTCCAATCCTAGTTGGAGTAGGATTGCCTCCTATTGGCTGATTTTCCACTTTTTGCTTTAGGACTTTCTCTCCTGCGCCATGGGCCTTTGTGGCTGTTTTCCCAGCCCACTAAGGGCTGGTTATTATTCTCCCACAGCCCATGGACCTCTTGGGGTCGAAATACCCCTCCCGGAGGTCCCCCGGTACACTACCGGCACTCCCGGTACACTACCGATACTCCCGGTACACTACCGATGAGCCCGAAACTTTTCCGGCGACCAAACTGGGACATCCTATATATGAATCTTTACCTCCGGACCATTCCGGAGCTCCTCGTGACTTCCGGGATCTCATCCAGGACTCCGAACAACCTTCGGTCACCACCATACATAACTCTACACTACCGAAACGTCACCGAACCTTAAGTGTGCAGACCCTGCGGGTTCGAGAACTATGTAGACATGACCGAGACACCACTATGGTCAATAACCAATGGCGGGACCTGGACGTCCACATTGGTTCCTACATATTCTACGAAGATCTTTATCGGTCGAACCTCTATGTCAAGGATTCAGTTTATCCCGTATAACGTTCCCTTTGTTCTTCGGTATGTTACTTGCCCGAGATTCGATCGTCAGTATCTCCATACCTAATTCAACCTCGTTACTGGCAAGTATCTTTACTCGTTCCGTAATACAAGATCCCAGGACTAACACTTAGCCACATTGCTTGCAAGGCTTGTTGTGATGTTGTATTACCGAGTGGGCCCTGAGATACCTCTCCGTCACACGGGAGCAACAAATCCCAGTCTCGATCCATGCCAACTCAACAAACACCATCTAAGATACCTGTAGAGCACCTTTATAGTCACCCAGTTACGTTGCGACGTTTGATACACACAAGGCACTCCTCCGATATCCGTGAGTTGCATGATCTCATGGTCATAGGAACATATACTTGACATGGAGAAAACAGTAGCAATAAACTGACACGATCATATGCTATGTTTGTAGTTTGGGTCTTATCCATCACATCATTCTCCTAATGATGTGATCCCATTATCAAATGACATCTCATGTCCATGGCTAGGAAACCTTAACCATCCTTTGATCAACGAGCTAGTCCATTAGAGGCATACTAGGGACATGGTTTTGTCTATGTATCCACACATGCATTTAAGTCTCCGATCAATACAATTATAGCATGGATAATAAACGATTATCATGAACAAGGAAATATGATAATAACTAATTTATTATTGCCTCTAGGGCATATTTCCAACAGTCTCCCACTTGCACTAGAGTCAATAATCTAGTTCACATCACCATGTGATTCGCATTGTTATGAATCTAACACCCAATGAGCTTTGGGGCTCGATCATGCTTTGCATGTGAGAGAGGTCTTATAGTCAACGGGTCTGCGATATTCAGATCCGTGTGTACTTTGCAAATCTCTATGTCAAACCGTAAACACTGCTACCACACTCCACTTGGTACTATTTCCAAATGGCTGCTCCACTATACGTATCCAGATTGCTACTACTAGTCATCCGGATAGGTGTTAAAGCTTGCATCGACGTAACTCTTTACGACGAACTCTTTATCACCTCCATAATCAAGAAACATTTCCTTAGTCCTCTCGTTACTAAGGATAATTCCGACCGCTGTCCAGTGATCCACTCCTGGACCACTCTTGTACCCCTTGAAAGACTCATGGCAAGGCACACATAGGTGCGGTACACAGCATGGCATAATATAGAGCCTATGGCTAAGGCATAGGGGACGACATTCGTCCTTTCTCTTTCTTCTGTTGTTGTCGAGCTTTGAGTCTCACTCAACTTCACACCTTACAAATCAGACGAGAACTATTTCTCTGGCTGATCCATTTTGAACTCTTTCAAAATCTTGTCAAGGTATGCACTCATTGAAAGTCTCATCAAGCATCTTGATCTATCTCTATAGATTTTGATGCTCAACAATTAGGTAGCTTTATCCAGGTCTTCCTTTGAAAAAACACTTTTCAAACAACCTTTTATGCCTTCCAGAAATTCTACATTATTTCCGATCAACAATATGTCAACCACATATACTTATCAGAAACTCTACAGTGCTCCCACACACTTTATTGCAAATACAAGTTTCTCGTAAACTTTGTATAAACTACAGAAACTTTGATCACCTCATCAAAGTGTATATTCCAACTCCGAGATGCTTGCTTCAATCCATAGAAGGATCACTGAAGCTTGCTCATCTTTTAGCATCCTTAGGACTGACAAAACCTTCTGGTTGTATCACATACAACCTTTCCTTAAGTAAACCGTTAAGGAAACGATGTTTTGGCATCCATCTGCCAGATTTCATAATTGAAAATGCAGCAACTGCTAACATAATTCCAACAGACTTTTAGCATCGCTATGAGTGAGAAAGCCTCATCGCAGTCAACTCCTTGAACTTGTCACAAACAACTTTGCAACAAGTCGAGCTTTACAAATGGTGACATTCACCATCAGTGTATGTCTTCATTCTAAAGGTCCATTTGTACTCAACGACCTGCCGTCTAACGAGCAAGCCTACCAAAGTCTACACTTGGTTTTCATACATGGATCCCATCTCGGATTTCATGGCCTCTAACCATTCGCCGGAATCCGGGCCCATCATCGCTTCTCCATAGCTCGTAGGTTCATCGTTGTCCAACAACATGATCTCCAAGACAAAGTTGTCGTACCACTTAGGAGCAGTACACATCCTTGTCGACCCACGAAGTTCGATAGTAACTTGATCCTGAAGCTTCATGATCATCATCATTAACTTACTCTTCAACTAACGTAGGCTTCACAGAAACATCTTTCTGCGCTGCGCTACTCTCTGGTTGAACAAAGGTTTAACAACCTCATCAAGTTCTATCTTCCTCCCACTCAATTCTTTCGAGAGAAACATTTCCACGAGAAAGGATCCGTTTAAGCAACAAACACTTTGCACTTGGATCTGAGATAGAAGGTTCACCCAACTGATCTTAGGGTATTCTATGAAGATGCATTTGTCCGCCTTGGGTTCGACCTCATTAGGTGTAAACATTTTTCACACAAGTGCCGCAGCCCCAAGTATTAAGAAATGACAGCTTAGATTTCTATCAAACCATAATTCATATGGTGTCATCTCAACGGATTTAGATGGTGCCCTATTTAAAGTGAATGTAGTTGTCTCTAATGCATAACCCCAAAATTATAGTAGTAAAACGACAAGAGACATCATAGCACGCACCATGTCCAATAGAGCATAACTATGATGTTCGGACACACCATCACACTATGGTGTTCCAGGTGGCGTTTAGTTGTGAAACAACTTTCACATTGTCTTAAGTTGTATGCCAAACTCGTAACTCAGATATTCACCTCCACGATCATATCGTGGTCATTTTTATCTTCTTGTCACGATGATCTTTAAACTTCACTCTGAATTTGCTTGAACCTTTCAAACGATTCAGACTTGTGTTTCATTAAGTAAATATACACTATATCTACTCAAATCATTAGTGAAGGTAAGAAAATAACGGTATCCACTGCACGCTACAAGACTCACTAGATTGCATACATCAATATGTATCATTTCCAATGAATCACTTGCCCGCTCCATCCAACGGGGTCTTTTAGTCATCTTGCCCAAGAGGCATGGTTCGCATGTCTCAACCCATTCGAAATCGAATGAGTCCAAATATCCATCAACATGGAGTTTCTACATGCGCTTTATACCAATATGACATTTAGCGGCAGTGCCACAAGTATGTGGTACTATCATTATTAACTTTGTGTCTTTTGACATCAATGTTATGAACGTGTGTAATACTACGATCAAGATTTCAACAAACCATTCTCACTGGGTGCATGACCATTGAAGGTATTATTCATGTAAACAGAATAACCATTATTCTCTAACTTAAATGAATAACCGTATTGCAATAAACATGATCTAATCATGTTCATGCTCAACGCAAAACACCAAATAACATTTATTTAGGTTCGTCACTAATCCTGAAGGTAGAGAGAGCGTGCGATGTTGATCACATCAACCTTGGAAACACTTCCAACACATATCGTCACCTTTCCCTTAGCTAGTTCTCCGTTTATTCCGTAGCTTTTATTTCGAGTTACTAACATTTAGCAACCGAACCGGTATCCAATACCCAGGTGCTACTAAGAGTACTAGCAAGGTACACATTAATAACTCGTATATCAAATATACTTCTATCAATGTTGCCAGCCTTCTTATCTACCAAGTATCTAGGGTTGTTCCGCTTCAGCGACCGCTCACCTCATAACAGAAGCACTTAGTCTCGGGTTTGAGTTCAACTTTGGGTTGCTTCACTGGAGCAGCAACTGACTTGCTATCCATGAAGTTTCCCTCTTTGCTCTTGCCCTTCTCGAAACTAGTGGTTTGATTAACCATCAACACTTGACACTCCTTCTTGATTTCTACCTTTGCGGTGTCAAACATCGCGAACAGCTCAGGGATCAACATCTCTTTCCCTGACATTTTATAGTTCATCACCAAGTTCTAGTAGCTCAGTGACAGTGACTTGGAGAACTACATCAATCACTATCTTATCTGGAAGATTAACTCCCACTCGATTCAAGCGATTGTAGTACCCAGAGAGTCTGAGCACATGCTCAACGATTGAGCTATTCTATTTTATCTTGCAGGCAAAGAATCTCATTGGAGATCTTATATCTCGCAACTCGGGCACGAGCCTGAGATCACAATCTCAGCTCTTAGAACATCTCATATGTTCCGTGACGTTCAAAACGTTTTGGAGCCTCAGTTCTAAGCCGTAATGCATGACGCACTAAACTATCAAGTAGTCATCGAAACGTGCCTGTCGGATGTTCACAACATCTACAATCGACGCTAGATGGGGTGGCGCACCGAGCGGTGCATTAAGGACATAAGCCTTCTGTGCAGCAATGAGGACAATCCTCAGATCACGGACCCAGTCCGCAATTTTGCTACCAACATCTTTCAATTCTATTTCTCTAGGAACATATAAAAATACAAGGGAGCCACAACGCGAGCTAGTAATCTACAACATAATTTGCAAAGACACTTTGACTATGTTCATGATAATGAGTTCAATTAATCATATTACTTAAGAACTCCCACTCAAATTGACATCCCTCCGATCATTCGAGTGATACATGATCCAAATTCACCAACTCAAGTCCGATCATCACGTGAGTTGAGGTGGCCACAATGGTGAACATCATCATGTTGATCATATCTACTATATGACTCATGTTCGACCTTTCGGTCTCTTGTGTTCTGAGGCCATGTCTGTACATGCTAGGCTCGTCAAGTTTAACCCGAGTGTTCTGCATGTGCAACACTGGCTTGCACCCGTTGTATGTGAACGTAGAGTCTATCACACCCGATCATCACGTGGTGTCTCAACACGACGAACTTTCGCAACGGTGCACACTCAGGGAGAACACAATTTATCTTGAAATTAAGTGAGGGATCACCTTATAATGCTACCGCCGTCCTAAGCAAAACAAGGTGCATAAATAGGATTAACATCACATGCAAATCATAAGTGACATGATATGGCCATGAACTTGTGCTTTTGATCTCCATCTAGAAAGCACCGGCATGATCTCCATCGTCACCGGCACGACACCATGATCTCCATCATCTTGATCTCCATCAACGTGTCGCCATCCGGGTTGTCACGCCCTACATGCTTCTACTACTATTGCTACCGTAGCGATAAAGTAAAGCATTACATAGCGCTTAATGATTGACACGCAGGTCATACAATAATTAAAGACAACCCTATGGCTCCTGCCGGTTGCCGTATTCAACGACATGCAAGTCGTGAAATTCTACATCACATGATCATCTCATACATCACATATATCTCATCATGTAATTGGCCATATCACATCACAACATACCCTGCAAAAACAAGTTACAACGTCCTCTAATTGTTGTTGCATGTTTTACGTGGCTGCTACGGGTATCTAGCAAGAACGATTCTCACCTACGCATAAACCACAACGGTGATACATAGATTGCTTTTCAACCTTCTCAAGGACCGCCTTTGTCGAATCCGATCCAACTAAAGTGAGAGAAACTGTCACCCGCAAGCCATCTAGGCAACAAGTTGCGTCGAGGGAACCGGTCTCTCGTAAGCGTACGAGTAATGTTGGTCCGGGCCGCTTCATCTCACAATCCCGCTGAACCAAAATACGACCAAGGGAGGAAGCAATCTAAGCATCAACGCCCACAAACCTTTTGTGTTCTACTCGAGATCTCATCGAACCATCAACCTAGCTCATGATGCCACTGTTGGGGAACATCGCATGGGAAACAAAAAATTTCCTACGCACACGCAAACCTATCCATGGTGATGAGCATCTACGAGAGGGAGAGTGGATCTACATACCCTTGTAGATCGCTAAGCGGGAAGCGTTAAGAAACGCGGTTGGTGTACTCGAACATCTTCGCAATCCAAATCGCCGAGCGTCCCGCGATCTCATCACGATCCGTCCCGCGATCCCATCATGATCCATCCCGCGATCTCATCACGATCCGTCTCACGATCTTGATCACGATCTGTCCCGCGAACTCATCACGATCCGTTCCGCGATCTCATCACGAACCGGCTCGCGATCTCGATCACGGTCCTTCCGATCTAGCGCCGAACGGACGGCACCTCCGCGTTCAGCACACGTGCAGCTTGATGACGGTCTCCACTGTCTTGATCCAGCAAGAGGAGGTGGAGAGGAGAGAGAGTTCACCGGCAACGTGACGGTGTTCCGGTGATGGTGGTGGAGTGATTCCGGCAGGGCTTCGCCTAAGCTCTGCGGAAAACCGATCTAGAGGAGAAACTGTGCACCGGTGAAACGGGTAGCACGTGGCCGGAAATTCTGTCCAAAAACCACCCAATCCACTAGTATATATAGGAGGAGAGGAGAGGAGAGGCAGCCAAGTCCTTTGAGTCGGCCGAAATAGGAGGTGGGAGCAATCCTACTTCACCTCCAATCCTAGTTGGAGTAGGATTGCCTCCTATTGGCTGATTTTCCACTTTTTGCTTTAGGACTTTCTCTCCTGCGCCATGGGCCTTTGTGGCTGTTTTCCCAGCCCACTAAGGGATGGTTATTATTCTCCCACAGCCTATGGACCTCTTGGGGTCGAAATACCCCTCCCGGAGGTCCCCCGGTACACTACCGGCACTCCCGGTACACTACCGATGAGCCCGAAACTTTTCCGGTGACCAAACTGGGACATCCTATATATGAATCTTTACCTCCGGACCATTCCGGAGCTCCTCGTGACGTCCGAGATCTCATCCAGGACTCCGAACAACCTTCGGTCACCACCATACATAACTCTACACTACCGAAACGTCACCGAACCTTAAGTGTGCAGACCCTGCGGGTTCGAGAACTATGTAGACATGACCGAGACACCTCTACGGTCAATAACCAATGGCGGGACCTGGACGTCCACATTGGTTCCTACATATTCTACGAAGATCTTTATCGGTCGAACCTCTATGTCAAGGATTCAGTTAATCTCGTATAACGTTCCCTTTGTTCTTCGGTATGTTACTTGCTCGAGATTCGATCGTCAGTATCTCCATACCTAATTCAACCTCGTTACTGTCAAGTCTCTTTAATCGTTCCGTAATACAAGATCCCATGACTAACACTTAGCCACATTGCTTGCAAGGCTTGTTGTGATGTTGTATTACCGAGTGGGCCCTGAGATACCTCTCCGTCACACGGAGCAACAAATCCCAGTCTCGATCCATGCCAACTCAACAAACACCATCGGAGATACCTGTAGAGCACCTTTATAGTCACCCAGTTATGTTGCGGCGTTTGATACACACAAGGCACTCCTCCGATATCCATGAGTTGCATGATCTCATGGTCATAGGAACATATACTTGACATGCAGAAAACAGTAGCAATAAACTGACACGATCATATGCTATGTTTGTAGTTTGGGTCTTATCCATCACATCATTCTCCTAATGATGTGATCCCGTTATCAAATGACATATCATGTCCATGGCTTGGAAACCTTAACCATCCTTTGATCAACGAGCTAGTCCATTAGAGGCATACTAGGGACATGGTTTTGTCTATGTATCCACACATGCATTTAAGTCTCCGATCAATACAATTATAGCATGGATAATAAACTATTATCATGAACAAGGAAATATGGTAATAACTAATTTATTATTGCCTCTAGGGCATATTTCCAGCAGTTACTCCGTGTGACGGAGAGGTATCTCATGGCCCACTCGGTAATACAACATCACAACAAGCCTTGCAAGCAATGTGACTAAGTGTTAGACATGGGATCTTGTATTACGAAACGAGTAAAGATACTTGCCGGTAACGAGGTTGAACTAGGTATGGAGATACCGACGATCGAATATCGGGCAAGTAACATTCCGAAGAACAAAGGGAACGTTATACGGGATTGACTCAATCCTTGACATAGAGGTTCGACCGATAAAGATCTTCGTAGAATATGTAGGAACCAATATGGTCATCTAGGGCCCGCTATTGGTTATTGACCGTAGAGGTATCTCGGTCATGTCTACATAGTTCTCGAACCCGTAGGGTCTGCACACTTAAGGTTTGGTGACGTTTCGGTAGTATAGAGTTATGTATGATGGTGACCGAAGGTTGTTCGGAGTCCCGGATGAGATCCCGGTCTTCACAAGGATCTCCAGGATGAGATCCCGAGGTAAAGATTCATATATAGGAAGTCCTATTTTGGTCGCCGGAAAAGTTTCGGGCTCATCGGTAGTGTACCGGAAGTGCTGGTAGTGTACCGGGAGACCACCGGGAGGGGTATTTCGACCCAAGAGGCTTCATGGGCTGTGGGAGAGTAAATACCAGCCTTTTGTGGGCTGGTGGAAGTCCCACACAAGGCCCATGCGGCTGGGAGAAAAAGCCCAAAGGGAAAAAGGTGGAAAAAGGCCACAAAAAGGAGGAATCCTAGTCCTACTAGGATTGGAGGAGGAGTCCTCCTCTCCTCCCCACTTTGGTCGACCCAAGGGCTGGCTTCTTGGCAGCCAAGACTCCTCCTCCTCTCCTCCTATATATACTAGAGTATTTTAGGGTTTTGGCACATAATTTTCAGCCACGTGCAACCCGTTCCTCTAGTGCATAGTTTCTCCTCTAGATCGGTTTTCTGCAGTGCTTAGGCGAAGCCCTGCCGAAATAGCTCCACCACCATCGCCGTAGAGCCGTCATGCTGCCGGAGAACTCCTCTACCTCTCCGCTCCCTCTTGCTGGATCAAGAAGGCAAAGATTGCATCAAGCTGTACGTGTGCTGAACGTGGAGGTGGTGTCCGTTCGGCGCTAGATCGGAAGGACCGTGATCAAGATTGCGAGACGGATCATGACGAGATCGTGATGAGATCACGGGACGGATCGTGATGAGTTCGCGGGACGTATCGTGATTGGATCGCGGGACGGATCGTGATGAGATCGCGGCACGCTCGGCGATTTGGATTGCGAAGACGTTTGACTACACCAACCGCGTTTCTTAACGCTTCCCGCTTAGCGATCTACAAGGGTACGTAGATCTACTCTCCCTCTCGTAGATGCTCATCACCATGGATAGATCTGTGTGTGCGTAGGAAAAAAAAAATTTCCCATGCGATGTTCCCCAACATTAGATTCATCATGAGATCCGGGTTCGACATGCGTTACCTGTTCTATTCTGTGTTCTTGTAGTACCTGTAGATCAAAGATGGTGAGTTTAGCGGTTCATTTTTTCTTTGGAAATGATGAGACTACAGTATGTGTACAACATCGGTACTCTCCTTTGTTTCTCATAAATTATTAGGGATTGTATCATCTAGTGCTTCTTCAAAAAATAAATAGGAAAAGAAATAAACGAAACAATCGGCATAGAACAGCAATTGGTGCATGTGGGATCTCGTTTGGAATGTGTGATCGTCATAAAACAATAGACCTAAATTTGGAATGTGTGATCTCTTATAACTCTTGTCCAACTTTACCTCTTCAGTCATTGGTGCCTGTGAGATCTCTCCTAGATTTTCTGTGTCAAGCGAAGCCTGTTCTGTTACAGCAATTCGTTCTGTTGTACTGACAAGCTCCCCTGAAATTTCAGTTTCCTCCTGTTCTGTTACTTGTCATTCTTTCGCAGTAGTGTTCTCGTTCGTTTCCTGTGCCCATTCAGATAAAAAAATGTTAGTGTAATAAACTGCATCACAGGATAAATCTCCAAGATAGGTTTTTTCTTGTCGTTTGATTTTACCCGTCCTTCGGTACTTGTGGGGTTTGTCTCTGCGTCCGGTACCATTTCTTTTTGAGAAAAAATGGTTTTGACCTTGTCATCAACTAGCATCTCTGAGGCTTCTACCTCTATATCAGCAGCAACTTCATCATGAGTGTGCCTTTGCACATCATCCTCTACTATTTCCTCTTCTTGTAATACCTAGGTATGAAACATGGTAAGTTTTGTGGCACATTTTGCTTAGAAGACCTGTTTTACCTGGATAAATTGGTTATGGAAGGTCACCTCATTACTGTTTTCTTGTTGTTCTTGTTCATCTTGTGATCTATCGCTGCTTGAGCCTATCTCTGTTGGACTTGTTTGTTGTTTCTTGTCAAGCCAAGTCTACATTTCGTTCCAGGTCTGTTGTAAAGCACGTGCGTATCCAGCTTACAAGGAAAAAAAGGTTGTATATACTCACTTTTTGGCTGGTTACGATGCCCGAGGACGAGCTTTTCCTTCTCAGTTCTCTCGTATCTTCAGAGATGATAGGTGATTTCTTCTTTGGATGCTCGTGTTCACTATTGTTGCCATCTTTTATCTGCTTCTTCTCTGTTCTGGCTTGGTTTGCATTTGTCGTCTTTTGTGTTCTGGTTCTTTTTGTTCTCTGTTCTTTCTCTTCTACTTCATTGGTTTTTCTTTTCGGTCTTCTCGGTGGTTCTTCTATTGTATTCACCAGAGCTGTCAGGTTCCTGTTGTGAATCATGCGTTGATAGGCATTGTGTCGATCGAAATTACCAATCAGTGTCAACGTTTGATTTATCAGACTTTCTCTGGCCGATTGGTCATAACTTGCCTCATCTTTAGTGCATCCTGCCATATTATTCTGCCTTATCATGGGTAACTGTCTTGCTTCATCAAGCACTTTTTCCAACAATTTGTTGATCTTATTGAAGCCTTCTTCAGATCCTTTGCTCGTGCTTCTCTCATGTTCGCTTCTCGTTCTGGTGCTGGCCATTGCTTCACGCCTAAGCTTGGGTGGATCTAATAGCAGTTTTGACGTTTGCTGGTCATGTATATTACTCTGTGATGGTACCAGTTGTATTGAAGTTGAAGGTGACCCTGCGTTTCCGTGATCCGTGTAGAATATCCTATCTGCTGTCCCTTTCCATGTCTGCATTGTTTCGGTAAGACGAAGTTTGTTAGAATAAGAAGTGTTTTTAAACGGTATGAGGAATTCATAGACAACAGAGATACCTTTATCCTGCCAAATTCATAGTCATTTGGGCATCCTTTTCCATCCTTCTTCATGTCTTCTTTAGCTATCTTCTTTAGAACGTTCTCCTCAAGGTAGTTCGTCTGGGCGTTGAAGTATTGTTCATACTCTTAGATAATCTGTTCATTTCTCTTGTGTTTGGTAACACCAGGGAGTCTAGGTACATGATTACTGGTGCCTGCGCCAAGTCGTAGAGGTGGTCTTGGTTTCCTTTTACACCCTTTTTCATTTCTTGCCAATCAATGGCTCCAGCCTGGATTGTTTCGACAATGACCTGGCAGAAATCCATCTCCGCCATTTCTTTATAATTCATATTCCTGATCATTATTTCCTGTTTGCTATAGCGAGGGAAGGTTGTCCCACAGACGACCTTGTTGAAAAATATGAGGAAAAATATTTTGGCAGCCTTCTTGTTTTCTTCTTCTCGATCTATTTCTACAAACTCCTTTAATTTCGTAATCAGATCTGAATGTGAGAACTCAATTTTTGTGAAGCCAAGGTCTGACTGGAGCTCCATCATTGATTTGTTGCAAATCATTGGCCTGTTGGGGAACGTTGCATGGGAAACAAAAAAATTCCTACGCACACGCAGATCTATACATGGTGATGAGCATCTATGAGAGGGAGAGTGGATCTACATACCCTTGTAGATCGCTAAGCGGAAAGCGTTAAGAAACGCGGTTGGTGTAGTCGAACGTCTTCGCGATCCAAATCGCCGTGCGTCCCGCGATCCAATCACGATCCGTCCAGCGATCTAATCACGATCTGTCCCACGAACTTGATCACGATCCGTCCCACGAACTTGATCACGATCCGTCCCACGAACTTGATCATGATCCTTTCGATCTAGCGCCGAACGGACGGCACCTCCGCGTTCAGCACATGTACAGCTTGATGTCAATCTCTGCCGTCTTGATCTAGCAAGAGAGAGAGGAGAGGTAGAAGAGTTCGTCGGCAGCGTGACGGCGCTCCGGCGATGGTGGTGGAACAATTCCGACAGGTCTTCGCCTAAGCACTACAGAAATCCGATCTAGAGGAGAAACTATGCACTGGAGGAACGGGTAGCACGTGGCTGAAAAACTAGTGCAAAAACCCTCAATACCACCAGTATGTATAGGAGGAAGAGAGGAGGTGGCTTGGCCCAAGGGCCAAGCCACCAGGGAGTCCGCCGAACCAAGGGTGGAGGTGGAGTCCACCTCCAATCCTAGGATTCACCCTTTTTTTGCCTTTTTTCACTTTTTCTCTTAGGACTCTTTTCTTCCAGCCGCATGGGCCTCTTGTGGTTGTTCCACCAGCCCACTAAGGGCTGGTTTCCACTCTCCCACAATCCATGTAGCCTCTTGGGTCGAGATACTCCTCCCGGAGGCCTCCCGGTACACTACCGGCACTCTTGGTACACTATCGATGAGCCCGAAACTTTTCCGGCGACCAAAACAGTACTTCCTATATATGAATATTTACCTCTGGACCATTCCAGAGCTCCTCATGACGTCCGGGATCTCATCTGGGACTCCGAACAAACTTCGGTCACCACCATACATAACTCTATACTACCGAAACGTCACCAAACCTTAAGTGTGCACACCCTGCGGGTTCGAGAACTATGTAGACATGACCGAGACACCTCTATGGTCAATAACCAATGGCGGGACCTGGATGTCCACATTGGTTCCTACATATTCTACGAAGATCTTTATCGGTTGAACCTCTATGTCAAGGATTCAATTAATCCCGTATGATGTTCCTTTTGTTCTTCGGTATGTTACTTGCCCGAGATTCGGTCGTCGGTATCTCCATACCTAGTTCAATCTCGTTACCGGCAAGTCTCTTTACTCGTTTCGTAATACAAGATCCCGCAACTAACACTTAGTTACATTGCTTTCAAGGCTTATTGTGATGTTGTATTACCGAGTGGGCCCTGAGATACCTCTCCGTCACACGGAGTAACAAATCCCAGTCTTGATCCATGCCAACTCAACAGACACCTTCAGAGATACCTGTAGAGCACCTTTATAGTCACCCAGTTACATTGTGACATTTGATACACACAAGGCACTCTTCCGATGTTCGTGAGTTGCATGATCTCATGGTCATAGGAACACATACTTGACATGCAGAAAACAGTAGCGATAAACTGACACGATCATATGCTATGTTTGTAGTTTGGGTCTTGTCCATCACACCATTCTCCTAATGATGTGATCCTGTTATCACATGACATCACATGTCAATGTCTAGGAAACCTTGACCATCTTTGACCAACGAGCTAGTTCACTAGAGGCATACTAGGGACAGAGTGTTGTCTATTTACCCACACATGTAATTGTTTCCAATCAATACAATTATAGCATGGATAATAAATGATTATCATGAACAAGGAAATATAATAATAAACACTTTATTTATTGTCTCTAGGGCATATTTCCAACATGGCCTTGGTGTTGTCTTTTTTTGTCGTTTGGGTATCCAAAAACTTTATGGATGCCTTCCTTGGTAATCCTTATTTCCTTGTCCCCATCGCCGTCACCGAAGCTTATCATCAAGTTATTTGTGTCCATATTTTTGTACATGTATGCTGTGAGGTTCCTATTGATTGACCCTGTTAGTTTGCAGCCCTCTATGCTTCCAAAGCCAGCCGTCTTAACATCTTTTCGGTGACGTTCTTTGAGAATTCCCCATGCTTGTTTCACCTGATGAAATGTAGCTCCAGCCTTGATTTGACATTTTTCGCCAGTCTCTATTTTATCTGCTTCATTGACTATCATCGGTAGCGATTGTTTTCCGCTCACCCTTTTCCTCTTTCTCTTCTTTTGGCTTGTATATTCCTGATTCAGAAAAAACAGAAACAGATTTTTTGTTAGTAAGCACCGTTCTATTTTCAGTAGCAACAAATACTTGTAGAGAAATCATCTCTTACATGATCGCTGTCGTCCTCTCCGGCTTTGCTCTCATGTGCACGATTGAAATCATTGTCTCTTTCTATGCTAGCATTGTCACCGCTGGATTCTTCCGAAACTCTGTTTTTCGAATTCTCTCCTTCTTCATCTCGCTGTCGTTTTTTTCTATCTGTCATGTCAATTTGTTTTTTCATTGCAGATGGTTTTGCTTGATAATGAGCTGGTGGGATTACCATTAGAGGCTTCGGCTGTTGCTTCAAGGTATCACTACTGACTAAGGGTTCAGTGCTTTTATTTCTCTTATGTGTCTTTTACACAATATTAACACCATCCGTTCTTTCTGGTTGTACCTTTGTTTTTTGCCTGCTGTAAGTTACAGTGGTTTTCTTTGGCTGTGATACGACGGCAGGTGCCTTTTTGTGCTTGCTTGGTCCTGCCTTGTTCCTGGTTGGCAAGGAGAGATGTTGGGTCTATCTAGATATTTTTTATTAATTTCAGAAATGATTGTCTAAATATCAGCGTCTACATGCCCTGTTTAATAACGAGTTAGGACATAAGGTTTGTGACGCAATATTTACTATAAACAGTAAGACATAGTTCTAAATCATACTAATGGGTTATACAGGACATATACTGCCTCTTGGTGATAATAAGGTGCTATGCAAGCATTCTAAAAAAGTTGTCATAGGAATGTAGCATCTCTTTGTCATTGGGATCACGGTACAGCAGAAAAGAGTTGTTACTTAGAAGCACAGTTGGACGATAACAGTTACCTTGATTGACTGCATGTTGTGGATGTATAACTATTGAATCAACAATATTACCTATTTTCTCTTGCTCAATTTCCATGAAGTTCTTCGCACCAGCGATTTCTGCATGTAAAACAACGTGCTGTGAGGGACCTACTTGGATTTGACAAAAAATTAGGTCACGGTTTGTTTGATGCTTAAAGCACGTATTATCTAAACATGGAGCACGGATTTGAAAAACAAGATCACGTAATTTGAAATCCATAAAATGTAGGTACGTAAACAATCATCGGTAACTTTTTTCCTATCCTATTTCTACTAGTTACATAAGTTGAGAGAAAGTATTCAAAAGAAGATTTGGTGCGGCTGCTAGGGTTTCTGTTCTTCCAAGGCGGGGGAAATAGATACTATGAGCGACCTGCTGCAACGGGATGGAATGCAAAAATATTTACCTTCGATTATGCGTGCGAGACTCCTCGAATCCATCCACTCGCTTTGTCGTTGCTCTTTGTAGTTATCTCCGCCGCCGGTTTTGCGAGCGTAGTTCTTCGTCGACTGCCGCCACCAACGGGAGGGGATCTTGTGGCAGGCACCTTTTGAGTGCTTGTGTCGGAGTGCAAGACGGTTGGAGAACCATGGCGGCGGTTATCGACGAGGATAGCGGCGGTTTCGAATTCCGCATGCTTGAGAATGAGAAGAGTAGAGCATGCGCGAGGGGAAGTGTTTGAGATTTTTGATTGGAGGAAGAAGGAACGCAGTAGTAGAGAGAGCGAGGGAACCAACGAAACCGCCCAGAATCTTGCATCAAGATTGGTGAAGAGCCAGTTTGTTTTTTTGCTTTATTGTTGAACCTTGCATCAAGATTGGTGAAGAGTCGGGTTGTTTTTTTCCTTTATTCTCAACTGTCCTGAATCTTGCATCAAGATTGGTGAAGAGCCCGGGTGTGTAGTGACACAAGAGTCACGGAATAGACATTTAGAATAACCACAGCATAAAGCACGGGCATGTAGACACAAGAATCACGGTAGTGTAGGCACAAGAGTCACGGAACAGACATTTAGAATAGCCACAGCGTAAAGCAAGGGTGTGTAGTGGCAAGCATCACGGTAGTGTAGGAGTCACGGAATAGACATTTGGAATAGCCACAGCATAAAGCTTGGGTGTGTAGGCACAAGAATCACGGTAGTGTAGGCACAAGAGTCACGGAATAGACATTTAGAATAGCCACAGCGCAAAGCACAGGTGAGTAGGCACAAGAATCATGGTAGTGTAGGCACAAGAGTCACGGAACAGACATTTACAATAACCACAGCGTAAAGCATGGGTGTGTAGTGGCAAGAATCACGGTAGTGTAGGAGTCACGGAATAGACATTTAGAATAGCCACAGCGTAAAGCACGCGTGCGTAGGCACAAGAATCATGGCAGTGTGGGCACAAGAATCACGGAATAGACATTTAGAATAGCCACTGCGCAAAGCACGAGTGTGTAGACACAAGAATCACGGGCTAGAAATTTTGCTGCACGATGAAACACGTGCTATGACCCCCCTTCAAGGTTTATATGAATGCTAACAGAGCCAAAGGGAATCGGAGCTGCGCTGCCGAAGGCGCTGTTTGCACGTGGCACGACAAAACATGCAGCCCGACAAAACACGCTCTATGACCTATGACCCCCCTTCAACGTTTATATGAATGCTAACCGAGCCAAAGGCGAGCCGGAGGCGCCGTTTGCATGTGGCACGACGAAACATGTGGCACGACAAAACACGCGCTACGACCTATGACCCCCCTTCAAGGTTTATATGAATGCTAACCGAGCCGAAGGCAAGCCAGGGTTGCGCCACCGGAGGCGCCGTTTGAACGCGGCACGACGAAACACGCGGCACGATGAAACACGTGCTATGACCTATGACCCCCCTTCAAGGTTTATATGAATGCTAACCGAGCCGAAGGAGAGCCGGGGCTGCACCACCGGAGGCGTCGTTTGCACGCGGCATGACAAAACACGCGCTACGACCTATGACCCCCCCTTCAAGGTTTATATGAATGCTAACCGAGCCGAAGGCGAGCCGGGGCTGCACCGCCGGAGGTGTCGTGTGCATGCGGCACGACGAAACATGCGGCATAACAAAACACGCGCTACAACCTATGACCCCCCCTTCAAGGTTTATATGAATGCTAACCGAGCCGAAGGCGAGCCGGGGCTGCGCCGTTTGCACGCGACACGACAAAACACGTGGCACGACGAAACACGCGCTACGACCTATGACCCCCCTTCGAGGTTTATATGAATACTAACCGAGTCGAAGGCGACCCAGGGCTACACCGCCGGAGGCGCCGTTTGCACGCGGCACGACGAAACACGCGCTACGACAAAACTCCGCTACGACCTATGACCCCCCCTTCAAGGTTTATATGAATGCTAACCGAGCCAAAAGTGATCCAGGGCTGCGCCGCCGGATGCGCCGTTTGCACGCGGCACGATGAAACATGCGGCACGACGAAACACGCGCTATGACAAGACATGCGCTACGACCTATGACCCCCCTTCAAGGTTTATATGAATGCTAGCCGAGCCGAAGGCGAGCCTGGGCTGCGCCGCCGGAGGCGCCGTTTGCAGGCGACACGAAAAAACACGCGGCACGACGAAACACCCGCTATGACCTATTGTTGGAAATATGCCCTAGAGGCAGTAAATAAAGTGTTTATTATTGTATTTCCTTGTTCATGATAATCTTTTATTGTCCAAGCTATAATTGTATTAATTGGAAACATGGATACATGTGTGGATACATAGACAAACACAATGTCTCTAGTATGCCTCTAGTGAACTAGCTCGTTGATCGAAAGATGGTTAAGGTTTCCTAGCCATAGACATGAGATGTCATTTGATAATGCGATCACATCATTAGGAGAATGATGTGATGGACAAGACCCAAACTACAAACATAGTTTATGATCGTGTCAGTTTATTGCTACTGTTTTTTGCATGTCAAGTATATGTTCCTATGACCATGAGATCATGCAACTCACAGATATCGGAGGAGTACCTTGTGTGTATCAAACGTTGAAACGTAACTGGGTGACTATAAAGGTGCTTTACAGGTGTCTCTGAGGGTGTCTGTTGAGTTGGAATGGATCAAGACTGGGATTTGTTACTCCGTGTGACGGAGAGGTATCTCAGGGCGCACTCGGTAATACAACATCACAATAAGCCTTGCAAGCAATGTGACTAAGTGTTAGTTGCAAGATCTTGTATTACGGAATGAGTAAAGAGACTTGCCTGTAACGAGGTTGAACTAGGTATGGAGATACCGACGATCGAATCTCGGGCAAGTAACATACCGAAGAACAAAAGGAACATCATACGGGATTAACTGAATCCTTGACATAGAGGTTCGATCGATAAAGATCTTCGTAGAATATGTAGGAACCAATGTGGACATCCAGGTCCCGCCATTGGTTATTGACCGTAGAGGTGTCTCGGTCATGTCTACATAGTTCTCGAACCCGCAAAGTCTGCACAGTTAAGGTTTGGTGACGTTTCGGTAGTATAGAGTTATGTATGGTGGTGACCGAAGTTTGTTCGGAGTCCCGGATGAGATCCTAGACATCATGAGGAGCTCCGGAATGGTTCGGAGGTAAAGATTCATATATAGGAAGTCCTGTTTTGGTCGTCGGAAAAGTTTCGGGCTCATCGGTAGTGTACCGGGAGTGCCGGTAGTGTACCGGGAGACCTCCGGTAGGGGTATTTCGACCCAAGAGGCTACATGGGCTGTGGGAGAGTGGAAACCAGCCCTTAGTGGGCTGGTGGAACAACCACAAGAGGCCCATGCGGCTAGAAGAAAAAACCCAAGAGAAAAAGGTGGAAAAAAGGGAAAAATAGGTGAATCCTAGTCCTACTAGGATTGGAGGTGGACTCCACCTCCTCCACCTCGTTCGGCCGAAGCCCTTGGCTTAGGAAGCCAAGTCTGCCTCCTCTCCTCTCTTCCTCCTATATATGCTGGTGGTATAGAGGGTTTTTTGGCACTAGATTTTCAGCCACGTGCTACCCGTTCCTCCAGTGCATAGTTTCTCCTCTAGATCGGATTTCTGCAATGCTTAGGCGAAGCCCTGTCGGAGTTGCTCCACCACCATCGCCAGAGCGCCGTCAGGCTGCCTGAGAACTCTTCTTCCTCTCCACTCCTTCTTGCTAGATAAAGACGGTGGAGATCGTCATCAAGCCGTACGTGTGCTGAACGCGGAGGTGCCGTCCGTTCGGTGCTAGATCGGAAGGATCGTGATCAAGTTCATGGAACGGATCGTGATCAAGTTCGTGGAACGGATCGTGATCGGATCGCGGGACGGATCGTGATTGGATTGCGGGACGGATCGTGATTGGATCGTGGGACGCACGGCGATTTGGATCGCGACGACGTTCGACTACACCAACCGCGTTTCTTAATGCTTCCCGCTTAGCGATCTACAAGGGTATGTAGATCCACTCTCCCTCTCGTAGATGCTCATCACCATGGATAGATCTGCGTGTGCATAGGAAAAATTTTGTTTCCCATGCAATGTTCCCCAACAGTGGCATCATGATCTAGGTCTATGTGTAGATGAGATCTCGAGTAGAACACAAAAGGTTTGTGGGTGTTGATGCTTAGATTGCTTCCTCCCTTGGTCAGATTTTGGTTCAGCGGTATTGTGAGATGAAGCGGCCCAGACCAACATTACTCATACGCTTACGAGAGACCGGTTCCCTCGACGTAACTTGTTGCCTAGATGGCTTGTGGGTGGCAGTTTCTCTCACCTTAGTTGGATCGGATTCGACAAAGGCGGTCCTTGAGAAGGTTGAAAAGCAAATTATGTATCACCGTTGTGGTTTATGCGTAGGTGAGAATCGTTCTTCTTAGAAACCCGTAGCAGCCACGTAAAACATGCAACAACAATTAGAGGACGTCTAACTTGTTTTTGCAGGGTATGTTGTGATGTGATATGGCCAATTACATGATGTGATATATGTGATGTATGAGATGATCATATGATGTATAGAATTTCACGACTTGCATGTCGATGAGTACGGCAACCGGCAGGAGCCATAGGGTTGTCTTTAATTATTGTATGACCTGCGTGTCAATCATTAAGCGCTATGTAATGCTTTACTTTATCACTAAACGGTAGCAATAGTAGTAGAAGCATGTTGGGCGAGACAACCCCGATGGCGACACGTTGATGGAGATCATGGTGTCTTGCCGGTGACGATGGAGATCATGTCGGTGCTTTCAAGATGGAGATCTAAAGCACAAGATCATGGCCATATCATGTCACTTATGAATTGCATGTGATGTTAATCCTTTTATGCACCTTGTTTTGCTTAGTACGACGGTAGCATTATAAGGTGATCCCTCACTTAAATTTCAAGATAAATTGTCTTCTCCTCGAGTGTGCATCGTTGTGAAAGTTTGTCGTGTTGAGACACCACGTGATGATCGGGTGTGATAGACTCTACGTTCACATACAACGGGTGCAAGCCAATGTTGCACGCGTAGAACACTCGGGTTAAACTTGACGAGCCTAGCATATACAGACATGGCCTCGGAACACAAGAGACCGAAAGGTCGAACATGAGTCATATAGTAGATATGATCAACATAATGATGATCACCATTAAAGCCACCTCAACTCACGTGATGATCGGACTTGAGTTGGTGGATTTGGATCATGTGACACTCAGATGACCTGAGGGATGTCAATTTGAGTGGGAGCTTTAGTAATTTGATTAACTAAACTCATTATCTTGAACAATAGTCTAAGTGAACTTTGCATATTTATGCTGTAGATCAATGGCTCGCGCAGTAGCACCCCTAAATTTCAATGCGTTCCTACAGAAAGCTAAACTGGAAGATGATGGAAGTAACTTTGTTGACTGGGCCCGTAATCTGAGGATTATCCTCACGGCTTCCTAGAAATCATATGTCCTTGATGCACCGCTTGGTGACCAACCAGAAGACATGACCTCCGAAGACGTTAAGAACGCTTGGGAGGCACGTACTGGAGATTACTCAATAGTTCAGTGTGCAATATTGTATGGCTTAGAACCAGGACTTCAAAGACATTTTGAACGTCATGGAGCATATGAGATGTTCCAGGAGTTGAAGTTTATCTTTCAGAAGAACACCCGGATCGAGAGGTATGAAACCTCCGATAAGTTCTATGCTTGCAAGATGGAGGAGAACAGGTCTGTCGGTGAACATATACTCAGAATGTCTGGGTATTCAACTCGTCTAGCGGAGTTGGGAATTGCCCTTCCGCCAGAGGCGATCACTGACAGAGTTCTTCAATCACTGCCACCTAGTTACAAGAGCTTTGTGATGAACTATAACATGCACGGGATGAACAAGTCAGTCCCCGAGCTGTTTGCGATGCTAAAAGTCGCTGAGTCTGAAATCCAGAAAGAACATCAAGTGTTGATGGTCAATAAAACCACTAGTTTCAAGAAAAATGGCAAAGTCAAGAGCAAGGGCAAGAAGGGTAAAACCAAGAAGGATGGCAAAGCAGTTGCTACTCCTGTAAAGAAGCCCATGCATGGACCCAAGCCAGAAACTGAGTGCTTTCATTGCAAGGGAACTGGTCACTGGAAGCGGAACTGCCCCAAGTACCTAGCTGACAAGAAGGCGGCCAACGACAAACAAGGTATATATGATATACATGTTATTGATGTGTACCTTACTAGCTCTCGTAGTAGTGCCTGGGTATTTGATACCGGTTCGGTTGCTCACATTAACAACTCAAAATAGGAACTACGGAATAGACGAAGGCTGGCAAAGGATGAAGTGACAATGCGCGTGGGAAATGGTTCCAAGGTTGATGTGATCGCCGTCGGCACGCTCTCTCTTCGATTACCATTGGGATTAGTGATGAACCTGAATAATTGTTATTTAGTGCCTGCGTTAAGCATGAACATTATATCTGGATCTTGTTTATTGCGAGACAGTTACTCATTTAAATTAGAGAATAAAGGTTGTTCTATTTATATGAGTAATATATTTTATGGTCATGCACCCAATGTTAGGGGTTTATTCATATTGAATCTTGATAGTGATGACACACATGTTCATAACATTGATGCCAAAAGATGTAGAGTTGATAATGATAGTACCACTTTCTTGTGGCACTGCCGTTTAGGTCATATTGGTGTAAAACGCATGAGGAAGCTCCATGCCGATGGACTTTTGGAGTCACTTGATTTTGAATCACTTGACACATGTGAACCATGCCTCATGGTCAAGATGACTAAAACGCCATTCTCTGGAACAATGGAACGGGCGAGTGACTTATTGGAAATCATACATACTGATGTGTGCGGTCCAATGAATGTTACAGTGCATGGTGGATATCGTTATTCTCTCACCTTCACTAATGAATTAAGTAGATATGGGTATATTTACTTAATGAAACACAAGTCTGAAACGTTTGAAAAGTTCAAGCAGTTTTAAAGTGAAGTTGAGAATCATCGTAACAAGAAGATTAAATTCCTGCGATCTGATCGAGGAGGTGAATATCTGAGTTATGAGTTTGGCAGTCACTTAAGACAGTGTGGAAGTGTTTCACAGTTGACACCGCGTGGAACACCAGCGTAATGGTGTGTCCGAACGTCGTAATCGAACCTTATTAGATATGGTGCGTTCTATGATGTCTCTTGCTGATTTGCCACTATCATTCTGGGGTTATGCATTAGAGACAGCTGCATTCACTTTAAATAGGGCACCATCAAAATCCGTTGAGACGACGCCATATGAACTGTGGTTTGGCAAGAAGCCAAAGTTGTCGTTTCTTAAAGTTTGGGGATGTGATGCTTATGTCAAAAAGCTTCAGCCTGAAAAGCTGGAACCCAAAGCAGAGAAATGCGTCTTCATAGGATACCCGAAAGAGACAGTCGGGTATACCTTCTATCTCAGATCCGAAGGCAAAGTGTTTATTGCTAAGAACGGAACATTTCTTGAGAAAGAGTTTCTCTCGAAAGAATTGAGTGGGAGGAAAATAGAGCTTCATGAGGTTATTGAACCTTTACTTCAACCAGAAAGTAGCACAGCGCAGAAAGATGTTTCTGTGGAACCTACAACGGTAGAAGAGGAAGTTAATGATGATGATAATGAAGCTTCAGATCAAGCTGCTATTGAACCTCGTAGGTCAACAAGGCCGCGTATTACCCCTGAGTGGTATGGCAACCCTGTCTTGGAGGTTATGTTGTTGGACAACAATGAACCTACGAGCTATGGAGGAGCAGTGATGGGCCCGGATTCCGAGAAATGGTTAGAGGCCATGAAATCCGAGATGGGATCCATGTATGAAAACAAAGTATGGACTTTGGAAGTATTACCTGAATGGCGAAAGGCCATTCAGAACAAATGGATCTTCAAGAAGAAGACAGACGCGGACGGTAATGTCACCGTCTATAAAGCTCGACTTGTGGCAAAGGGTTTTTCACAAGTTCAAGGAGTTGACTACGATGAAACTTTCTCACCCATAGCGATGCTTAAGTTTGTTAGAATCATGTTAGCAATAGTTGCTTATTTCGACTATGAAATTTGGCAGATGGATGTCAAAACAGCATTCCTCAACGGTTTCCTTGAGGAAGAGTTGTATACGATGCAACCCGAAGGTTTTGTCGATCCAGAGAATGACAAAGTTTGCAAACTCCAACGATCCATTTATGGACTGGTGCAAGCATCTCGGAGTTGGAATAAGCGCTTTGATGAGGTGATCAAAGCGTTTGAGTTTATACAAGTTTACGCAGAAGCTTGTATTTACAAGAAAGTGAGTGGGAGCTCTATAGCGTTTCTAGTATTATATGTGGATGACATATTGCTGATTGGAAACAATATAGAAATGCTGGAAAGCGTGAAGGAATATTTGAACAAGAGTTTTTCAATGAAGGACCTAGGAGAATCTACTTTCATATTAGGCATTAAGGTCTATAGAGATAGATCGAGACACTTAATAGCACTTTCACAGAGCACATACCTTGATAAAGTTTTGAAGAAGTTCAAAATGGAACAGTCCAAGAAGGGGTTCTTGCCTGTGTTACAAGGTGTGAAGTTGAGTAAGACTCAATGCCCAGTAACTGCAGAAGATAGAGAAAAGATGAGTGTCATCCCATATGCTTCAACCATAGGCTCTATCATGTATGCAATGCTATGCACAAGACCCGATGTCAGCCTTGCCATAAGTATGGCCGGAAGGTTTCAAAGTGATCCTGGAATGGAGCACTGGCAAGCGGTCAAGAATATCCTTAAGTACCTGAAAAGGACTAAGGAAATGTTTCTCGTTTATGGAGGTGATGAAGAGCTCGTCATAAAGGGTTACGTCGATGCAAGCTTTGACACTGATCCGGACGACTCTAAGTCGCAAACCGGATACGTATTTATTCTTAACGGGGGAGCGGTAAGCTGATGCAGTTCCAAGCAAAGCGTGGTAGCTGATTCTACGTGCGAAGCGGAATACATCGCAGCCTCGAAGGCGGCGAAGGAAGGTGTCTGGATGAAGTAGTTCATGACAGATCTTGGAGTAGTGCCCAGTGCGGTGAATCCAATGAACCTGTTCTATGACAACACTGGTGCCATTGCTCTGGCCAAGGAACCAAGGTTTCACAAGAGGACCAGACACATAAAGCGACGCTTCAACTCCATCCGCGATTACATCGAGGAGAAGGACATAAATATTTGCAAAGTGCACACGGATCTGAATGTTGCAGACCCGTTGACTAAACCTCTTCCAAGGGCTAAACATGATCAACACCAGAACTGCATGGGTGTTCGATTCATTACAATGTAAATCACATAGTGATGTGAACTAGATTATTGACTCTAGTGCAAGTGGGAGACTGTTGGAAATATGCCCTAGAGGCAATAAATAAAGTGTTTATTATTGTATTTCCTTGTTCATGATAATCGTTTATTGTCCATGCTATAATTGTATTAATTGGAAACATGGATACATGTGTGGATACATAGACAAACACAATGTCTCTAGTATGCCTCTAGTGAACTAGCTCATTGATCGAAAGATGGTTAAAGTTTCCTAGCCATGGACATGAGATGTCATTTGATAACGGGATCACACCATTAGGAGAATGATGTGATGGACAATACCCAAACTACAAACGTAGCTTATGATCATGTCAGTTTATTGCTACTGTTTTCTGCATGTCAAGTATATGTTCCTATGACCATGAGATCATGCAACTCACAGATATCGGAGGAGTACCTTGTGTGTATCAAACGTCGCAACGTAACTGGGTGATTATAAAGGTGCTCTATAGGTGTCTCCGAGGGTGTTTGTTGAGTTGGCATGGATCAAGACTGGGATTTGTTACTCCGTGTGACGGAGAGGTATCTCAGGGCCCACTCGGTAATATGACATCACAATAAGCCTTGCAAGCAATGTGATTAAGTGTTAGTTGTGAGATCTTGTATTACGGAACGAGTAAAGAGACTTGCCAGTAACGAGGTTGAACTAGGTATGGAGATACCGACGATCGAATCTCGGGCAAGTAACATACCGAAGAACAAAGGGAACATCATACGGGATTAACTGAATCCTTGACATAGAGGTTCGATCGATAAAGATCTTCGTAGAATATGTAGGAACCAATGTGGACATCCAGGTCCCGCCATTGGTTATTGACCGTAGAGGTGTCTCGGTCATGTCTACATAGTTCTCGAACCCGCAGGGTCTGCACACTTAAGGTTTGGTGACGTTTCGGTAGTATAGAGTTATGTATGGTGGTGACCGAAGTTTGTTCGGAGTCCCGGATGAGATCCTGGACGTCACAGGAGCTCCAGAATGGCCCGGAGGTAAAGATTCATATATAGGAAGTCCTGTTTTGGTCGCCGGAAAAGTTTCGGGCTCATCGGTAGTGTACCGAGAGTGCCGGTAGTGTACCGGGAGACCTCCGGGAGGGATATTTCGATCCAAGAGGCTATATGGGCTGTGGGAGAGTGGAAACCAGCCCTTAGTGGACTGGTGGAGCAACCACAAGAGGCCCATGCGGCTGGAAGAAAAAACCCAAGAGAAAAAGGTGGAAAAAAGGGCAAAATAGGTGAATCCTAGTCCTACTAGGATTGGAGGTGGACTCCACCTCCTTCGGGCGAAGCCCTTGGCTTAGGAAGCCAAGGCTGCCTCCTCTCCTCTCTTCCTCCTATATATACTGGTGGTATAGAGGGTTTTTTGGCACTAGATTTTCAGCCACGTGCTACCCGTTCCTCCAGTGCATAGTTTCTCCTCTAGATCGGATTTTCTGCAGTGCTTAGGCGAAGCCCTGCCGGAATTGCTCCACCACCATCGCCGGAGCACCGTCAGGCTACCGGAGAACTCTTCTTCCTCTCCACTCCTTCTTGCTGGATTGAGACGGTGGAGATCGTCATCAAGCCGTACGTGTGCTGAACGCGGAGGTGCCGTTTGTTCGGTGCTAGATCGGAAGGATCTGATCAAGTTCGTGAAACGGATCGTGATCAAGTTTGTGGGACGGATCGTGGTTGGATCACGGGACGCACGGCGATTTGGATCGCGAAGACGTTCGACTACACCAACCGCGTTTCTTAACGCTTCCCGCTTAGTGATCTACAAGGGTACGTAGATCCATTCTCCCTCTCGTAGATGCTCATCACCATGGATAGATCTGCGTGTGCGTAGGAAATTTTTTGTTTTCCATGTAACGTTCCCCAACACCTATGACCCCCTCCTTCAAGGTTTATATGAATGCTACAAAGATACCTGAAACGTGCCTTTGTAGATTGTTGAACTGTGCTTCTGTGAATTGTTGAAACGTGCCTCTAAACATTAACCGTGGATCCCATACAGACGAGTACTGCATGTGCTTGTGTAGATTGTTGAATCGTGGCTTGAAAGATTCACGAACCGTGCCTCGCAACATCGAGTTGAAAGTTGACATTTGATTGTGTTGTAAACCTCGATCCGTAATTTCCCCTGAAATCTTAATTTTCCGGAAATATAATGAAAAAACCGAAAAGAAAAACAGAATGATCCGCGTCGCGAAAAGAAAAAACAAAAAATCAGAATAGTTCGAAAGGTTAGGTAAAAAATGTACGAAACCAGAATTAAAAAAAGAAACCAGGATTTGTGAATGGTTCATTCCACGCACAACATTTGTCGCGCGCGAAACGCGACCGAAACGTTCCTTCGTTGAAGGCTCGTTAAGTTGCTCTCGCAGGTCCCTATTACTAATCGTGTCATGTCATGGCGGTTCCGGGCCGTGTCAGGCATGATTATGACCGGTCGGGCCGGCCCGTTTGACCAGGTTTGCCTCCGGTTGCGAGCGACGACTGGCGACTGCCACGGCGCAGAAGCGTCGGGTCCGGCGCCAACATCCATCAGTCCATCACCAATGCGGCCGCCACGCGCGCTGCCGCTGCCACACTTCACTCTCCCGCCGCTTGCCGGCGAGGACCTCGCCTTCGTTACCGCCCTCCGCGCCCACATCTCCTCCCCGGAGCTCGCGCCCTCCTCGCTCTCCCGCTTCCTACCCCAACTCAACCCCCTCCGCCTCTCACACCTCCTCCTCTCCCCGCCACGGGTGCCCCACGACCTCCTCAGCTCCCTCCTCCCCTCGCCGCCGTCCCCGCTCCCCTTCGCCCTCCTCCTCCACGCCCTCACCCCGCGCCGCTCCTCCGAGCTCCTCGCCTCCCTGCTCCCCTCCGTCTCTCACCACGCCTTCCCGGAGCTCCTACACCACCTCATCTTAACCGCTCGCCTCGCCGCTGGGAGCCGCGGCACCGGCGCCGGAGCGCCGGCCATCGACGTTCTCTTCTCTGCTTGCGCGCGCGGAAACAAGCTCTCTCAGGCCACGCTCACCTTCCGCGCCATGCGTGCGCATGGCCTGCTCCCGCGGGTCGAGTCCTGCAACGTCTTCATCTCCGCGGCGCTCCGCCTGAAGCGCCCCGAGATCGCCGTGTCCTTCTTCCGGGAGATGCGCCGGTGCTGTATCTCGCCCAACATGTACACGGCCAACATGGTGTTGCGGGCCTTCTGTGCCTTGGGGCGGGTCGCTGACGCGGCCATGGTGCTCGATGAAATGCCGGATTGGGGTGTTGAAAGGACGGTGGTCAGCTTCAACACGCTGGTCGCTGCTTATTGCAGGGAGCGTGGTGGTCTGGAACATGCGCTGGAGCTGAAGAGGAGAATGGAGCTGGAGGGGCTAGCGCCCAGTGAGGTGACCTATAACACGATCCTCCATGGGCTGTGCAAGAAGGGGAGGATGGGACAGGCGAATCGTTTGTTGAGCGAAATGCGGGCGATGAGGGTTGTGCCGAATACAGTAACGTACAATACGCTGATTTATGGGTATGTCATGCATGGTGATAATGGGGCAGCGTCGAGGGTTCATGAAGAGATGGTTAAGAACGAAGTTGAGCTTGATATCGTCACTTACAATGCACTCATTCTTGGTCTTTGCCGGGACGGGAAAATTAAAAAGGCCGAGCAATTGTTTCAGCAGTTTGACAGGCCCAAGCTTGAACCAAATGCTTCAACTTTCTCAGCATTGATTCTTGGGCACTGCAAGATGCAGAATTCAGAGCGAGCACTGCAATTGTTGAATGTGATGAAAAAGTCTGGCTTTCATCCGAATTATGACACATATAAGATTGTTGTATCTACATTCTGCAAGAATAAGGATTTTGAAGGAGCAGTGGATGTGATGAAGGAGCTTCTCGAGATGTGCATGGCTCCTGACAAGGTCTTATTGCATGAATTCTTTGAAGCTCTCTCAAAGGCTAAAAAACTCCACCTAGCAGAAGATCTGCAGTCAGCTGATAAAAGTGGAAAGTTTATTCCATCTATCTACTATACTGGTGATTACAGGAACAACGATGAAGAGTAAACTGCATGTTAACACGCAGAGACCAAATGGTGCCTCGTGAGAATGTACAATTTGTTTGTTTGGAGAACAATATAAGTTAAACCCTTCTGCTTGTACCAATGTGGAATTTGCATTGCCACATGCCTATGAACGGTTCTGTCTGGATTAAGTGAAGACAACCTGACAACTATTCTTGCCTGTAGGTAGCTGAATTGCTTGTTGTTGTGAGAAGATGACTGTAGCAAATGGAGTACTGCATACTGTATACTACGTGTCTACACAGATATGTCAACCAAGAATTCTTCATAGTCAGATGCTTCTGGAGTTACAGGCTTGTACTTTTCTTGCAACAACTTCTGTTATTCCATTGACAAAGTAGCAGATGAAACTCCACTCACTGGTGAAAATTTGAATTGATTTGTGCTGGTTCTAGCACCAGCACCATATCAGATAGCTCTTACTTCAAACATCTTCTTGAAACCGTCTAATAGACCATCTGTTCGGAATTTCAAATTCAAATTCAGTTTGTATTGGAGGAAAATTTCTGTGAGCAAACCAGTTAATAGTGATTTCCCCATTTTCTTCATTTCTTTAACATAGCTTATAAGATCAGAAAAAGAACATACCTTATAAGACATTGTGGTTCTCTTCTTCTATATGCCTCTCCATACAAATATGTTTGAATATGCATTTTGTAAGAGATGTTTGATGAATTAACAATTACCACAAAAAGAAAACCATGTTGCATGAAGAAGACAGATACACTATCTCTATCAGCTATTCAAGTGTGAATTTGCACGATGCACAACACACTCAATAGAATGCCAAAGATTAGTCACTTACATAGTTATAGTTGACTCCTAGTTTGTCTATTAAAGTAAAATGTTAGAGGCCGGGGTAGACCGAACATGACATGGGAAGAGTCCGTAAAGAGAGATCTGAAGGATTGGAGCATCACCAAAGAACTAGCCATGGGCAGGGGTGCGTGGAAGCTTGCTATCCATGTGCCATAACCATGAGTTGGTCGCGAGATCTTATGGGTTCCACTTCTAGCCTACCTCAACTTGTTTGGGACTAAAGGCTTTGTTGCTGTTGTTGTTGTTGTTGTTGTTAGTAGGTTTCAGCATTTCCATTATGTCAGTCATCTTGTTTTATGGTGATCGGCATAATACTACCTTAGAAATATTCGCCTTCACATGCATAATTCTACATTCTCTTGTTTCAGCTTGAGTATATTGCAACCAAACACAGGCAATAAATTCTAAAAATGCACACGTAGGTCCATATACTCTTCCCATTCTGGCATTATTTTCCATCTTCAAGAATCAAGATACCGTAGATAATGAAGTTACTGCTTTTACACAAGATTCCCGTTTCCATATCTGGGCATGTGACTGCTGGGGTCCAGTCTTTGCCCCTCGGGTTCCTCTGCAGGAGGCGGGTTCCTTCTAAAAGCATACGATTAAGCTCCTTTGGACCACTTTAGCTGATGTGGCAGGCTGGGGCAGCTGTCCAGCATGGAGCATTGGCTATGCCCTTTGCCCTACTGAAAAGGACTTGCCTTCCAGTCAAAAGGAAAAAAGGACTTGGGGAAACAAGTGAAACAACAGTTCCCAAAAAAAAGTATCTCGGAAACAAGTGAAACAACAGTTCCAAAAAAAAAAAGTATCTCCAAACAAAGAGTAGATATCACAGTTGGTTCCAGGGATATGACTAGATTGATGACAGATTATTGTTTCCTTAAATAGCCATATTTCAGAAATCGTATGCCCTCTTCCAAGAATGACATGCAGATGCTCCCGTTTGAGATGTTGTTCAGCAGAAACATCCTTGGTATTTGGAAGACATAGCATTGAGAGTGTACACCCTATAGATATATGTATTTTATGTTGGATTTTGTGTGCACTTGGAACTTGGCTGCACGCGTATTCTAAGGTTAAGCAAGTGAGTTGGGCTTGGGCTTAACTGATGAACTGAAGCACATGCAGGGTTGGCTTGGTTATTGTTTCTGCGGTTGACTTGTGAGCAATGGATGCGAGAGCCGCTAAGTCCATCTCATAGTTCCTCCTTGATCAATTCGTTTTGCAGGTTCAGTGCGAATGTGCCTTGATGCTCGCTGCCTTCTTCCCACGTGAACAAGTCATGATCTTGCCAAATCACCTCAGCTTGACCCAAGGGTGAGAGAAATTTTAAGATGGTCCCAAACAATTCTGAATCGTTCATTTACTTTGATCTAATGGCTAGGGTGATCTTATATTCAGAAAATCTAAAGTGTTCTGTAAATAGGGCTATGGATAAGATTCTGATACTGCAAAATGGCGACAGTATCATGCTATATGCACTCAGATAATCTTAAGCACTAACCTATTTCAGTTTTGTGAAGTATCAGGGCAGGGAAGTGTGCATAGGCAACAACACTATCGATGTTTCAGCTAAAGACAATGTGAGCATGGCTAATCCAGCTACAATCACGAAGCTACATACTAAGCTGTCCAATGGTGTTGCATTCTTCAGTGGCATGCCGATCTTTCTCCGTTCTGGTATGGCTTATCTTTATGTTTCTCTTTCTTTCCCTTTTCTGCATAACTAGACCACGCTACTGAGATGCAAATATGATCTCTGAACAATAAATGCAACTTCACTTAGATTACAACACTTAAGACATAATGCATCGGGGTGGTTGTCTTTCATCACTTGGGATGACACACTAAGAGCCAATGCATTGAGAGTGTTGTTAATGCCACTCTCAGTTTTTTCATTTCTAATACAATTGGGCACGCAAACCTTCTGCGTGTTCGTGCAAAAATAATCATTAGTAGGCAGTAGCCCTGCCTCCTTTTCAGCTTAACTAAAAGCAAATACAATATCACCCTATTATGTCAGTGTACTGTATTTGCTTTAAGCAAGGCTGAGAGCTTGTAATATTCTTCCCATGGTCATGGGATGCGATAACCAAGGCCGAGGAGAGGCCAAGGATTCAGAGCTGTGTAAGTATCATGACCTTCACTTGCGAACTGTCTCACTGCAATGCTGTTGACCAGCTATAGAGATATACACACATACTGACATACTCACAGGTACAGCAGGGGTACTTGAGAATGAGAAGAGAACATGCGAGGAGAAGGTATGAGACGAGAAGGCATGCTGTTACTGCTTGGATCGCGAGGATTGTTGCTCTGGTGTTCACGGTGGTCGTCGGTTCGTGGGTTCACCGGCGAGGTTTCTATCTGGTACAATAAAATGGGCAAGTCAGAGGTGTGCTGCCCTCCAGGATCAGCAGGAGAAATTGCCTCTTCTTTCACGTCAGCTATAGATATACAGTGCCCGGTTTGATTGCGATCTGGTGCGATGAAGGGTTTTCAGAAATAAAATTAGAGCACTCGTATATCGGAGCAAAGTGCGGCAAATGTAGGAGAAACTACAGTTTACTCAAGAAGAAGAAGAAGAAGAAAAAGAAGAAGAAGAAACTACAGTAAACAACTTGATTTCCTCCACAAAAATAAAACAATAATAGCACCCCGTGGCCGGATCTTCATGCCAGTGACCGAGCATTATGTTCCTGATACTACTTACAAATGGCGGATAATTTGCATCACAGAAGAGTACGTGCCTGTTACAGCCACAAGCGTGCCCAACGCCAGTATCCCGAAGATCGCGGCGGACTCCATAGCAGTGCGGCAACACTCCATTGACGGGGCCCCGAAGATCCTGAGGTAGCAGACGCATGGCAGGAGCATGCACACGCTCACGCTGAGAAAGGACCCTACTAGCGCCATGAGGTAGCCAAAGAACGGCACGGCTATCGCTACGGCCACCGTGCTGAGCACCAGCAGCGTCCTCACCGCAACGGGGACCGCGGAGCCCTGGCCTACCGCGACATAGATCCTTTCCTCGACGGCCGTCGCGATCGGCGTGACCATCAGCGCGTACTTGGCCAACGGGTTCACCAGTGTTGTGTATATGGCGATCTTGGAGCTGAGCCTCGCCGCCGGTAGGTTCAGCGTCACCTGGGACTGCACGCCGTCGCCGTACATGAGGTACCCGAGCACGGCCATTGCGCCGTAGTTGAGCGTGCACAGCACAAAGCATATCGCCAGCATCTGGTTGATTAGGAAGGAAAATACTGTAGATCTCACGTTTTGGTACAGTGTATTTTAGGATTGTAATTATCCGGCCACTCTTCAGTTCAGCAGCAGATCGATGAGGCTGAGGCGAGGGAATACCTTTGGGAACTGGGACTTCTGCTTCATACATGTGTAGAGCGTCGGGAACACCGCGTGGCCGCAGTAGCAGAAGGTGTAGAGGCCGAGAGCGGTGGGGAGACCGGCGAGCCGCAGCGGCGTGGTAGTGCCTCGCCCGGAGAACCCGACGCCGTCGACGGCCGCCACCCAGAGCACGCTGAGGACGACGACGACCGACGCGAACACGCCTGCCGCGGAGACGTACGCGAGCACGCCCAGACTGCGCAGCCACGTCGTGGGCGCGACCGTGAGCGCGACGAGCACGACGAACAGCTGCCGCCCCGCGAGCGACACGGGCCCCAGGGCGACGCTGGAGTCCGGGAAGAGCTTGTCGAGGTTGTCCCCGTCGAGGATGAGGAAGCCGACGGCGACGAGGTAGACCTCGGCGTACAGGAAAGACGACACGAGCAGGCGGCCGGGGGGCCCGAAGGCGCGCTGGCCTATGTCCGGGTACGTCCGGATCGCCGGGTCGGCGTCCATGCAGCGGCCGACGAGGAGGCCGGTGTACCAGCAGGCGGCGGCCACGGCGGCCAGCAGCAGCAGGCTTAGCCACCCGCCCTCCGACAGCGCGTAGGGCACCGACAGCACCCCGACACCTACTCATCGGAGCGTCGAACGGTGTCAGCCCGACGAAATGTACACCAACGGAAGGAAAACCATGGAGGGTCGATGTGGAGGCACACACCTGACAAGGCGTTGACGCCGTTGAGGCAAGTTCGCACGAAGCTGGCAGTGCCGTCGTTCCGAGCCCCGTTTTGCGCCGCCTGCTCCGGCCGCGCGGCCTCTTTCTTCCCGAGAAGCGGCACGGCATGGCTCATCGGGACGGGGCGACCCGACCGCGTGGTCACAGCCTCACGCTTATGATGAGTACTACGCCCACGCTTGAGTGGGCACCAATAACGATAATGCTTTGTTTATGCAAGTGTCCGGCATACAAATCCACCGAAACTGCTTGGCCCACGAAACACTGGATATGCATGGGGATGACCAAAATGCCACACTCACGTGTCAGCGTGAAACGTTAACCTAACCTAACCGAAAGCATGCGCAATGCAATTTCAGAAAAAGAAAAGGAAAAAGAAAAAAAAACATGCACAATGCGAGCATTGTATCATGGTCGTCGTAATGAGACCTCGCGAACTCACATAGCCCATTCATGGGGATACTCACACGTCCGACCGTTGCCTTTGGTCAGACTAGCTCTCTACCATCGATTACGTTTTCAATCACATGGCCAAGAATCACTCCATCCCATGCACGTTTTAATTATGGACAGGGCTGCCGGCTTCTCACGCCTTTAGTACTCCCTCCCTTCAATCGGAAATACTAGGAGAAACGCCCATGCGTTGTCACGGGACAACAAATGAATTTATTATGATACCTTTCATTTGAACTCTTTGATCATTGTGTTATTATTTTTTTCGGTCATGTTTAGTCTTTATATAAGTTTTGTGTAAAATCAAAGTATCTCAAATATGTCCAAACTTATAGGACAAAGTATTGACATTCACAACACCAAATCAATATCATTAGATTCATTAATCAAATAACCAACACGGATCAAAGCAATTGCTACGAGCACCTTTTTGTTTGGATCAGTTATACATTAGGATCCCAACATTATAAGATGACGGGACAAGAAAATAACAGTCAACAATTTCTGATTTGGTGCTGCTTGCAGGATGCACTCTTGCGCCGATTTCGCTCGCTGCATCTTGCATACGTGCAATACTATGCTATTGTCAAGGAAAGCATGCTGCCATTAGCAGAGCTCCTGCAGGTTAAAAGAAACCTCCTTCTCCTTGTAACGGTCTAACAACAGAACCCACAGGTCAAAGGGTCTGCCCCATTGTTCAAACATGTCAACTTATCCATTGCAAAACCTCATGATCTTTAAAAAAGGAAAGATAATCTGTGAAGAGTTTTACATCGATAAAAATAAAGGGTACATATCACAAATGGAAACGACCCTCAAACCTGCTCCGGCTTCCTCGCCGGCGCCGTGTCCCTCGATGAGCTCAGATCCGAGTAGCCAGCATGGAGTAGTAGTTCTGCTGCCCTAGTACAGGGGCACATCAATGTGACAGGGGCGTCATCGCGGTGGCGAGGTGAGCAGTCAACGGAGTACCTGCCACTGCTGCACGCCTCGACCTCATCAGCGCCAGAGGACTCTGTCAATGTCGCCTGTCGACGGCGCCCAACGACACGATGCAGGCAGCAGGTGGCCGCTACTGAACATCTCTGCAGCACCATGCCAAGGCCACTCATGAAGACAGCCTGCCTGCCTCACTACAGGCTCCACCCGAGTGACTGCATCCGCGAACAGGCTCTCTTTGTGGAGTGTGACGAGCACGTGGTCAGGCATCACCGCTGCTTGCTCCTTAATGTTGTCGTAGATCAAGTGCATGTCGCCTCCGCGGTCTCTAGTCCTTGTTGAACACTAGCCATCCGCATGTAGATGTGCATCTATGGTGGTGGCTTGATTAGAAACCCTAACTAGGGGAGGAGAAATTGGCAACGGCGATGTAGGTGGCCTGCTTGGATGAGTCACCGGTGCTGATGGGATGGTGCTCACACCGGTGGTAGTCCTCCATGCCTTCACGTTCGGCGTGTAGTTGATGTTGCGCTCGTCCCCTCCTCCACCTTCATGTAATTATTTGTACACCACCATATCCTCCTCCCTACGGATCACTGTTGGTGCCTCGGGCATTGCGACGAGCCCTAGATCTGAGCGCCGGGAGAGGCGATGGCGCACGAGTCGACATTGCAGGGGCGCGTGGAGAGGCTGGGAGGAGGGCGCGACATATAGTAGAACGCCCGGGCGTTGCCACGGGATTTTACAAAAAATAATATGTAATTCACGTTGTTAAAATAACCAAGAGCAATGCCGTCTCAGCTAACACGCATCTCTTTTTTTAGAATCAACTAACATAAATCATACTATCAAACACAATAAAATGTTATTGGCAAATAAACCAAATTGGCTTTGTTGGCATCATCTTGAAGGTGGGCGACCTTCTCTACTGAACCTTATCATCAAAGAACCACATAGAAAGCATTTTTTTCTCTTCCACACTCTTGCATATACTCCCCCCATTCCTAAATATAAGTCTGTTTTAGAGATTTCAATGTGGACTACGCGCTAGGAGCAAAATGAGTCAATCTATACATCCATATGTAGTCCGTACTGAAATCTTCAAAAAGACTTATATTTAGAAACAAAGAGAGTATATTAGAATAGGAACAAATTAGATACATAGGGAAAAAAGTTATTGGCTTTAATCGTATATAAAGAAGTAAACAGTTACATATTCACTTTGTGCTTGCAAAGAGCCTTTCCAATAATCTTTATCAGTTTATCTAGCTCTAGCAAGGTACATCCAACTCTCCTCTTCAAATCCATATAAATGATCCTTTAGCTAGCAAACAATGAGTATATTGTGGACATTTTTTTAGAATCAAACATTTCAGTGAAAACACCTGACTTGTGAAAAGCCTCAGGTCTTTCTAAGTTTCATAATGTGATCGACAACTGGAAGTGGAGATACATGCTGGGTGGCGGAAACTTAGCTCACAAATATTTCACAGGTCACAATGTCGATGAACCATTGTTTCTGCTTTCTTCAGGTACCTCTACTCATGGTTAGCGTAGCTGCATTCCCAACTATATCCATGGCAAGATCACGATTATGTTTAAAGGCATACATACTTGAATTCGCCATAGGCTCATCTTCCCATTCCTTAAATCTATTTGAAGGCAATCATCCAGAACATCAGTCTAATCACCCTAACAAAAGTCCACATAATAAGAATGAGTTGTTATAGATATATTTATTTGAGATGAGAAGAATAACATGCTAGTACTTGTAGCTCATTCCAAGAGGAGAATTTAATAAACAACAGAACCAATTTTTTTTTAATTATTTGAAGTAAAAATAGGATGCTATATATTCACCCGAATATGTAAAAGCATCAGAATAAATATCTCTATTTTTTGCCTAATTAATTCAAATATTGACATACAAATCCAACATGTTTATGGATCCTTGTAATGGTGGCGGTTCCAACTTCGAAGGCTCGAATTCGTAAAGAATGAAACCTTGAGATTTGGGTTTTAAGATGATACTGATTAATACTGTGGTCCACGCACTTGGGTCCAAACTGATAGCTTGACGAAAAATTGAACAACACTAATTGACCCTCTTATCATTTCACTTACCTACAAATTCAAAAGAAGAAAACTTCAGTACACGCATTTTGTACTCTCTGAAGATTAGAGAGCATACAGAAAATCAGGACAAAGAACATGCTTCTAAGGACAGGAGAATCACATCTCAAATAGCAATGTAGCATATCTGCCTCATGCCAAAGAAACTTGGCAGGCAACATGCACAAAGAGATAATGCAGTACACTTAACGTTCTTGTCTGCTAGGTTACTCAACATAAATTCACTTTGTTTCAAGTTAAGTTTGGGTTGCTTGCCTAATATTGGAGCACTTGACTGTAGGATGCAAGCTAACTCAAAGATACTATTAAATACTTTTCATGAAGAGATACCCTTTGTTCATGGTCCCTCGACAACTATATTGTGGACCATCTATTCCATTTTTGGCATCTTCAATGTATAGCAAATATTAATAAGTGATGTGGAATTTACACTCATGATGACAAAGTGAAGCATCAAAGCATGGTAGCATAAAGCTTGTACTTGACGCGGTTCCTCAATTGGCACTTGAAACAAAGCAAACACTAATAAAAAGCCACTCTGGTGAACAAATTTGAATCTTGGGACTGTCCCTTTTCTCTGTACAAACACTAACGAAAACTATGGTCTTATTATTAGCTGGAAATTCTTGTAATACAGTCTTGATACCCTTCAACAAATGGATCTATTATGATACCCTTCATTTCAGCTCTTTGATCATTGTGTTATTATTTCCTTCGGTCCTATTTAGTCCTCATATAAGTTTTGTCTAAAATCAAAGTATCTCTAATATGTCCAAACTTATAGGACAAAGTATTGACATTCACAACACCAAATCAATATCATTAGATTCATTAATCAAATAACCAGCAAGGATCAGAGCAATTGATACGAGCAACTTTTTGTTTGGATCAGTTATACATTAGGATCCCAACATTATAAGATGACGGGGCAAGAAAAAAACAGCCAACAATTTTAGATTTAGTGCTGCTTGCAGGATGCACTCTTGCGCCGATTTCGCTCGCTGCATCTTTCATACGTGTAGTACTATGCTATTGTCAAGGAAAGCATGCTGCCATTGACAGAGCTCCTGCAGGTTAAAAGGAACCTCCTTCTCCTTGTAACGGTCTAACAGCAGAACCCACAGGTCAAGGGGTCTGCCCCATTGTTCAAACATGTCAACTTGTCCACTGCAAAACCTCATGATCTTCAAAAAAGGAAGGATAATCTGTGAAGGGTTTTACATCGATAAAAATACAGGGTACATATCACAAATGGAAATGACCCTCAAACCTGCTCCGGCTTACTCGCCGGCGCCGTGTCCCTCGATGAGCTCAGATCCGAGTAGCCAGCATGGAGTAGTAGTTCTGTTGTCCTAGTACAGGGGCACATCAATGCGACAGGGGCGTCATCACGATGGCGAGGTGAGCAGTCAACGGAGTACCTGCCACCGCTACACACCTCGACCTCATCAGCGTCAGAGGACTTTGTCAATATTGCCCGTTGACGGCGCCCAATGGCACGATGCAGGCAGCAGGTGGCCGCTACTGAACATCTCTGCAGCACCATGCCAAGGCCACTCCTGAACACAGACCGCTTGCCTCACTGCAGGCTCCACCCGAGTGACTGCATCCGCAAACAGGCTCTCTTTGTGGAGTGTGACGAGCACGTGGTCGGGCATCACCGCTGCTTGCTCCTTAATGTTTCCGTAGATCAGGTGCATGTCGCCTCCGTAGTCTCTAGCCCTTGTTGAACACGAGCCATCCGCATGTAGATGTGCATCTATGGTGGCGGCTTGATTAGAAACCATATCTAGGGGGAGGAGAAATTGGCGACAACGATGTAGGTGACCTGCTTGGATGAGTCACCGGTGTTGATGGGATGGTGCTCACACCAGTGGTAGTCCTCCATGCCTTCACGTTCGGTGTGTAGTTGATGTTGCACCCGTCCCCTCCTCCACCTCCATGTAATTATTTGTACACCACCATCTCCTCCTCCTTACGGATCACTGTCGGTGCCTCGGGCATTGTAGCGAGCCCCGAATCTGAGTGCCGGGAGAGGCGATGGCGCACGGGGAGAACAATCTGTGAAGGGTTGTCATAATCCTTGAACCTTGCAAATTATCACCTAAATCGACAATCTATGCGTTGTAAATAAGACTGTAGTGGAAACAAATATTTATAGTAACCTGACCTGAAATCAATGTTTTTAAACCAATCCAGTTTTCCAAACGGTGTACCCAAACTTACGAAAGTTCTACGACTAAGGAACGAATGGATCCATGGCTGTTCTTCGAATGAAAATTATACTGGATAGATGAGCCAATGCCTTGTAGAACTTTCAAAAGAACCAATCATATAAAACACACCTTTATGAAGCCTGTTATCGAAGGTGTGTGTTCTTATTTTGGGTATTGTTTATTCCATTGTGCCATCCTAGAGAAACATATTCCTGAAGGCATGAACTATTGCAAGAATTTGTCATCAGTAAAAAAAGTGCAACACCTAAACATTACAGAGACGCTTTGTCTTTCTTATTAGTTATAATTCAGTATTTTTCCTAAGGAAACCAATCAACTGAAGAACCACTTATGCGAATCACCCATTTCTTGAATTGGGTTATCAACTTTCTCACAGATTTAAATACTGACTTTCCAAAATCTCTTGAGCCTGGATTCTACAGAAAACATGTAGAAAAATGTTGTTAAATACAACAAAGAATGTGCTACCGTCAGCATTTATATGTTCATGATCACACGCAACTCAACAATATGTTCGAATAAATTTCAAGAAAGTTAGCCAAAAAAATTGTGACGTGTGTGTGAAAAGGGGATAGTAGATAAGCAGAAGGAGCTTTCTGGCTGACATGACATGAACACACATTATACAACAAAATAGAGAAAGATATCATGTGAAGTGAATTGAGAAGAAAGGCCATCTCAGTGATGGCAATGGTCTGTCCATGGAGAGCGAATGTGTAGACTACTCTTATGCGTGAAAATCTAGATGTTGTGAAGAGAGCTTAAACATTCTTGTGAAGCATCAGAGGAGTTCCATGGACAGCTTATTCTAACAATTTTGAAATAACTCATTATTTGAAAACAGGCAAACATCTTATTCTTATGGTGCATCACGTCCCATTGACTTCGATCTGAGAAAATACATGAACATAAACAAAAAAAATTGTGTGTGTGTGTGTGAGAGAGAGAGGAGCTCATCACCGACCATTGGCCAGAGCAGGGTAAGGTCCCGCTGCTGCATCCAGTAGCGTCCATGACGCTGCCTGGAGGATGATGGCACATACGCCCGTCAGAATCGTCTCCTAGCCTCGCGCCCGTGGGTTCAAACGGCGGCGGCCGGTGGAGACATGGAATCGAGCGGCGACGATGGTAGTGCAGACGAGAGATCAAGCGGATGCATCAAGCGAATGCCCCGGCCATGGACAAGGCCTCCTCCACCGCCGAATCACACCACCTGCTGCCACGCCAGGCCTTGGCCACCCTGCACCGGTGCCCACCCCCTCGATCTACCTATCCCAGTGCGGCCCATCTCGACGTGATGTGGCCGTGGCAGATCTGGCTGCCGCCCGCTAACTAGCTCGACTCGATCTGGGGGTGGCTGGCACGGGGCGGCTGTACATCGTTGTTGTCGGCGGCGGCGGTCGGCGTGGAGCATCGCTGTTGCGGGCGGTGGCGGCGGTGGCTGGCGCGGGGCGTCGCTGTTGCAGGAGAGGGCGGCGGCGGCTGGCGCAGGGCGTCACACGAGAGGGCACGGTGGCGATGGAGGCGCCCCCAGATTGGTGTACACAACGATGGAAAGTGAGATCGATTGGCTGGAGCATCTGGTGGGGGTTCCGAGATCGGTTTTTTCCATCCGATTTTTATTCAGGACGGACGTGGGAGCCTCGTTCTATCTATTTTCATCCGGTTTTTTCATCGATCCGTACGTGGGAGCCCTTTGGCCGATTTTTTTGCTAGGAGCGTGAGGCATTACTGTTGGGGAACGTCGCATGGGAAACAAAAAATTTCCTACGCACACGCAAACCTATCCATGGTGATGAGCATCTACGAGAGGGAGAGTGGATCTTCGTACCCTTGTAGATCGCTAAGCGGGAAGCGTTAAGAAACGCGACTGGTGTAGTCGAACGTCTTCGCGATCCAAATCGCCGAGCGTCCCGCGATCTAATCACGAACAATCCCGCGATCTCGTCACGATCCATCCCGCGATCCAATCACGAACGTCCCGTGGCCTTGATCACGATCCTTCCGATCTAGTACCGAACGGACGGCACCTCCGCGTTCAGCACATGTGCAGCTTGATGACGATCTCCACCATCTTGATCCAGCAAGAAGAGGTGGAGAGGAGGAAGAGTTCATCGGCAGCGTGATGGCACTCCGACGATGGTGGTGGAGTGATTTCGGCAGGGCTTCGCCTAAACACTGCGGAAAACCGATCTAGAGGAACACCGGTGGAACGGGTAGCACGAGGCCGTAAATTCTGTGCAAAACCCTTCTATTCCACCAGTATATATAGGAGGAGAGGAGGAGGAGGATGGAGCAGGGCTGAGCCCCTCTTGGAGTCGGCCGAAGCCAAGGGGGAGGAGTCCTACTCGTCCTCCACTCCTAGTAGGAGTAGGACTCTCCCTTTTTGCCTTTTTCCACCTTTTTCCTTTGGGACTCTTCCCCCAGCCGCATGGGCCTGTTATGGCTATTCCACCAGACCACTAAGGGCTGGTTAATACTCTCCCACATCCCATGAAGCCTCTTGGGTCGAAATAACCCTCCTGGAGGTCTCCCGGTACACTACCGGCACTCCCGGTACACTACCGATGAGCCCGAAACTTTTCCGGCGACCAAACTGGGACTTCCTATATACGAATCTTTACCTCCGGACCATTCCGGAGCTCCTCGTGATGTCTAGGATCTCATCCGGGACACCTAACAAACTTCAGTCACCACCATACATAACTCTACACTACCGAAACGCCACCAAACCTTAAGTGTGCAGACCCTGCGGGTTCGAGAACTATGTAGACATGACCGAGACACCTCTACGGTCAATAACCAAATGGCGGGACCTGGATGTCCACATTGGTTCCTACATATTCTACGAAGACCTTTATCGGTCGAACCTCTATGTCAAGGATTCAGTTAATCCTGTATGATGTTCCCTTTGTTCTTCGGTATGTTACTTGCCCGAGATTTGATCGTCGGTATCTCCATACCTAGTTCAATCTCGTTACCGGCAAGTCTCTTTACTCGTTCCATAATACAAGATCCCGCAACTAATAATTAGTCACATTGCTTGAAAGGCTCATTGTGATGTTGTATTACCGAGTGGGCCCTAAGATACCTCTCCGTCACACGGAGTAACAAATCCGAGTCTCGATCCATGCCAACTCAACAGACACCCTCGGAGACACCTGTAGAGCACCTTTATAGTCACCCAGTTACGTTGCGACGTTTGATACACACAAGGTACTCCTCCGATATCTGTGAGTTGCATGATCTCATGGTCATAGGAACATATACTTGACATGCAGAAAATAGTAGCAATAAACTGACACAATCATAAGCTACGCTTGTAGCTTGGGTCTTGTCCATCACATCATTCTCCTAATGATGTAATGATGTGATCCCGTTATCAAATGACATCTCATGTCCATGGCTAGGAAACCTTAACCATCTTTCAATCAACGAGCTAGTTCACTAGAGGCATACTAGGGACATTGTGTATGTCTATGTATCCACACATGTATCCATGTTTCCAATTAATACAATTATAGCATGGATAATAAACGATTATCATGAACAAGGAAATACAATAATAAACACTTTATTTATTGCCTCTAGGGCATATTTCCAACAGTCTCCCACTTGCACTAGAGTCAATAATCTAGTTCACATCACTATGTGATTTACATTGTAATGAATCGAACACCCATGCAGCTCTGGTGTTGATAATGTTTAGCCCTTGGAAGAGGCTTAGTCAACGGGTCTGCAACATTCAGATCCGTGTGCACTTTGCAAATATTTATGTCTTTCTCCAAGATGTAATCGCGGATGGAGTTGAAGCGTCGCTTTATGTGTTTGGTCCTCTTGTGAAACCTTGGTTCCTTGGCCAGAGCAATGGCACCAGTGTTGTCACAGAACAAGTTCATTGGATTCAGTGCACTGGGCACTACTCCAAGATCTATCATGAACTGCTTCATCCAGACACCTTCCTTCGCCGCCTCCGAGGCTGCGATGTATTCCGCTTCGCACGTAGAATCAGCTACCACGCTTTGCTTGGAACTGCACCAGCTTACCGCTCCCCCGTTAAGAATAAATATGTATCCGGTTTGCGACTTAGAGTCGTCCGGATCAGTGTCAAAGCTTGCATCAACGTAACCCTTTACGATGAGTTCTTCATCACCTCCATAAACAAGAAACATTTCCTTAGTCCTTTTCTGGTACTTAAGGATATTCTTGACCGCTTGCCAGTGCTCCATTCCAGGATCACTTTGAAACCTTCCATCCATACTTATGGCAAGGCTGACATCGGGTCTTGTGCACAGCATTACATACATGATAGAGCCTATGGCTGAAGCATAGGGGATGACACTCATTTTTTCTCTATCTTCTGCAGTTACTGGGCATTGAGTCTTACTCAACTTCACACCTTGTAATACAGGCAAAAACCCCTTCTTGGACTGTTCCATTTTGAACTTCTTCAAAACTTTATCAAGGTATGTGCTCTGTGAAAGTGCTATTAAGCGTCTCGATCTATCTCTATAGATCTTAATGCCTAATATGAAAGCAGCTTCTCCTAGGTCCTTCATTGAAAAACTCTTGTTCAAATATTCCTTCACGCTTTCCAGCATTTCCATATTGTTTCCAATCAGCAATATGTCATCCACATATAATACTAGAAACGCTATAGAGCTCCCACTCACTTTCTTGTAAATACAAGCTTCTCCGTAAACTTGTATAAACTCAAATGCTTTGATCACCTCATCAAAGCGCTTATTCCAACTCCGAGATGCTTGCACCAGTCCATAAATGGATCGCTGGAGTTTTTAAACTTTGTCAGCATTCTCTGGGTCGACAAAACCTTCGGGTTGCATCATATACAACTCTTCCTCAAGGAAACCGTTGAGGAACGCTGTTTTTACATCCATCTGCCAAATTTCATAGTCGAAATAGGCAGCTATTGCTAACATGATTCTGACAGACTTAAGCATCGCTACCGGTGAGAAAGTCTCATCGTAGTCAATTCCTTGAACTTGTGAAAAACCCTTTGCCACAAGTCGAGCTTTATAGACGGTGACATTACCGTCCACGTCTGTCTTCTTCTTAAAGATCCATTTGTTCTGAATGGCCTTTCGCCCTTCAGGTAATACTTCCAAAGTCCATACTTTGTTTTCATACATGGATCCCATCTCGGATTTCATGGCCTCTAACCATTTCTCGGAATTCGGGCCCATCACTGCTCCTCCATAGCTCGTAGGTTCATTGTTGTCCAACAACATGACCTCCAAGACAGGGTTGTCGTACCACTCAGGGGTAGTACGCGGCCTTGTCGACCTATGAGGTTCAATAGCTGCTTGATCCGAAGCTTCATGATCATCATCATTAACTTCCTCTTCTACCGTCGTAGGTTCCCCAGAAACATCTTTCTGCACTGCGCTACTTTCTGGTTGAAGTAAAGGTTCAATAACCTCATCAAGCTCTATTTTCCTCCCACTCAATTCTTTCGAGAGAAACTCTTTCTCAAGAAATGTTCCGATGTTAGCGACAAACACTTTGCCTTCGGATCTGAGATAGAAGGTATACCCGACTGTCTCTTTCGGGTATCCTATGAAGACGCATTTATCCGCTTTGGGTTCCAGCTTTTCAGGCTGAAGCTTTTTGACATAAGCATCACATCCCCAAATTTTAAGAAACGACAACTTTGGCTTCTTGCCAAACCATAGTTCATATGGCGTCGTCTCAACGGATTTTGATGGTGCCCTATTTAAAGTGAATGCAGCTGTCTCTAATGCATAACCCCAAAATGATAGTGGCAAATCAGCAAGAGACATCATAGAACGCACCATATCTAATAAGGTTCGATTATGACGTTCGGACACACCATTACGCTGTGGTGTTCCGGGCGGTGTCAACTGTGAAACAATTCCACATTGTCTTAAGTGACTGCCAAACTCATAACTCAGATATTCACCTCCTCGCTCAGATCGTAGGAACTTAATCTTCTTGTTACAATGATTCTCAACTTCTCTCTAAAATTGCTTGAACTTTTCAAACGTTTCAGACTTGTGTTTCATTAAGTAAATATACCCATATCTACTTAAGTCATCAGTGAAGGTGAGAAAATAACGATATCCACCACGCGCTGTAATATTCATTGGACCGCACACATCAGTGTGTATGATTTCCAATAAGTCACTCGCCCGTTCCATTGTTCCAGAGAACGGCGTTTTAGTCATCTTGCCCATGAGGCATGGTTCACATGTGTCAAGTGATTCAAAATCAAGTGACTCCAAAAGTCCATCAACATGGAGCTTCCTCATGCGTTTTACACCAATATGACCTAAACAACAGTGCCACAAGAAAGTGGTACTATCATTATCAATTCTACATCTTTTGGCATCAATGTTATGAACATGTGTGACATTACTATCAAGATTCAATATGATTAAACCGCTAACATTGGGTGCATGACCATAAAAGATATTACTCATATAAATAGAACAACCTTTATTCTCTGATTTAAATGAGTAACCGGCTCGCAATAAACAAGATCCAAATATAATGTTCATGCTTAATGCAGGCACTAAATAACAATTATTCAGGTTCATCACTAATCCCGATGGTAATCGAAGAGAGAGCATGCCGACGGCGATCACATCAACCTTGGAACCATTTCCCACGCGCATCTTCACTTTGTCCTTTGCCAGCCTTCGTTTATTCCGTAGTTCTTGCTTTGAGTTGCAAATGTGAGCAACCGAACCGGTATCAAATACCCAGGCACTACTATGAGAGCCAGTAAGGTACACATCAATAACATGTATATCATATATAGCTTGTTTGTCGTTGGACGCCTTCTTGTCGACCAGGTACTTGGGGCAGTTCCGCTTCCAGTGACCAGTTCCTTTGCAATGAAAGCACTCATTTTCTGGCTTGGGTCCATGCTTGGGCTTCTTTGTAGGAGTAGCAACTGCTTTGCCATCCTTCTTGGTTTTACCCTTCTTGCCCTTGCCCTTGACTTTGCCATTTTTCTTGAAACTAGTGGTTTTATTGACCATCAACACTTGATGTTCTTTTTGGATTTCAGACTCAGCGACTTTTAGCATCGCAAACAGCTCGGCGACTGACTTGTTCATCCCGTGCATGTTATAGTTCATCACAAAGCTCTTGTAACTAGGTGGCAGTGATTGAAGAACTCTGTCAGTGATCGCCTCTGGCGGAAGGGCAATTCCCAACTCTGCTAGACGAGTTGAATACCCAGACATTCTGAGTATATGTTCACTGATAGACCCGTTCTCCTCCATCTTGCAATTATAGAACTTATCGGAGGTTTCATACCTCTCGATCCGGGCGTTCTTCTGAAAGATAAACTTCAACTCCTGGAACATCTCATATGCTCCATGACGTTCAAAACGTCTTTGAAGTCCCGGTTCTAGGCCATACAATATTGCACACTGAACTATTGAGTAATCTCCAGTACGTGCCTCCCAAGCATTCTTAATGTCTTCGGAGGTCATGTCTTCTGGTTGGTCACCAAGCGGTGCATCAAGGACTTATGATTTCTGGGAAGCCGTGAGGATAATCCTCAGATTACGGGCCCAGTCAACAAAGTTACTTCCATCATCTTTCAGTTTAGCTTTCTCTAGGCACGCATTAAAATTCAGGGGTGCTACTGCGTGAGCCATTGATCTACAACATAAATATGCAAAGTTCATTTAGACTATTCTTCAAGATAATGAGTTTAGTTTATCAAATTACTAAAGCTCCCACTCAAATTGACATCCCTCAGGTCATCTGAGTGTCACATGATCCAAATCCACCAACTCAAGTCCGATCATCACATGAGTTGAAGTGGCTTCAATGGTGAACATCATTATGTTGATCATATCTACTATATGACTCATGTTCGACCTTTCGGTCTCTTGTGTTTCGAGGCCATGTCTGTACATGCTAGGCTCGTCAAGTTTAACCCGAGTGTTCTGCACGTGCAAAACTGGCTTGCACCCGTTGTATGTGAATGTAGAGTCTATCAGACCCGATCATCACGTGGTGTCTCAACACGACGAACTTTCGCAACGGTGCACACTCGGGGAGAACACAATTTTATCTTGAAATTTAAGTGAGGGATCACCTTATAATGCTACCGCCATACTAAGCATAACAAGGTGCATAAAAGGATTAACATCACATGCAATTCATAAGTGACATGATATGGCCATGAACTTGTGCTTTAGATCTCCATCTTGAAAGCACCGGCATGATCTTCATCGTCACCGGCACAACACCATGATCTCCATCATCTTGATCTCCATCAACGTGTCGCCATCGAGGTTGTCACGCCCTGCATGCTTCTACTACTATTGCTACCGTTTAGCGATAAAGTAAAGCATTACATAGCGCTTAATGATTGACACGCAGGTCATACAATAATTAAAGACAACCCTATGGCTCCTGCCGGTTGCCGTACTCATCGACATGCAAGTCGTGAAATTCTATACATCACATATATCACATCATGTAATTGGCCATATCACATCACAACATACCCTGCAAAAACAAGTTAGACGTCCTCTAATTGTTGTTGCATGTTTTACGTGGCTGCTACGGGTTTCTAGCAAGAACGATTCTCACCTACGCATAAACCACAACGGTGACACACAATTTGCTTTTCAACCTTCTCAATGACCGCCTTTGTCGAATCCGATCCAACTAAAGTGAAAGAAACTGCCACCCGCAAGCCATCTAGGCAAGAAGTTTCATCGAGGGAACCGATCTCTCGTAAGCGTACGAGTAATGTTGGTTCGGGCCGCTTCATCTCACAATACCGCTGAACCAAAATACGACCAAGGAAGGAAGCAATCTAAGCATCAATGCCCACAAACCTTTTATGTTCTACTCGAGATCTCATTGAACCATCAACCTAGCTCATGATGCCACTGTTGGGGAACGTTGCATGGGAAACAAAAAATTTCCTACGCACACGCAAACCTATCCATGGTGAGGAGCATCTACGAGAGGGAGAGTGGATCTACTTACCGTTGTAGATCGCTAAGCGGGAAGCGTTAAGAAACGCGATTGGTGTAGTCGGACGTCTTCGCGATCCAAATCGCCGAGCGTCCCGCGATCTAATCACGAACAGTCCCGCGATCTCTTCACAATCATGATCCTTCCGATCTAGTACCGAACGGACGGCACCTCCGCGTTCAGCACACGTGCAGCTTGATGACGATCTCCACCATCTTGATCCAGCAAGAGGAGGTGAAGAGGAGGAAGAGTTCACCAGCAGCGTGACGGCGCTCCGGCGATGGTGGTGGAGTGGTTCCGGCAGGGCTTCGCCTAAACACTGCGGAAAACCGATCTAGAGGAACACTGGTGGAACGGGTAGCACGAGGCCGTAAATTCTATGCAAAACCCTTCTATTCCACCAGTATATATAGGAGGAGAGGAGAAGGAGGGCTGGCGCAGGGCTGAGCCCCTCTTGGAGTCGGCCGAAGCCAAGGGGGAGGATTCCTACTCCTCCTCCACTCCTAGTAGGAGTAGGACTCTCCCTTTTTGCCCTTTTTCCACTCTTTTTCCTTTGGGACTCTTCCCCCAGCCGCATGGGCCTGTTGTGGCTACTCCACCAGCCCACTAAGGGATGGTTAATACTCTCCCACAGCCCATGAAGCCTCTTGGGTAGAAATACCCCTCCCGGAGGTCTCCCGGTACACTACCGGCACTCCCGGTACACTACCGATGAGCCCGAAACTTTTCCAGCGACCAAACTGGGACTTCCTATATATGAATCTTTACCTCCGGACCATTTCGGAGATCCTCATGACGTCCGGTATCTCATATGTGACACCTAACAAACTTCAGTCACCACCATACATAACTCTACACTACCGAAACGTCACCAAACCTTAAGTGTGCAGACCCTGCGGGTTCGAGAACTATGTAGACATGACCGAGACACCTCTATGGTCAATAACCAAATGGTGGGACCTGGATGTCCACATTGGTTCCTACATATTCTACAAAGATCTTTATCGGTCGAACCTCTATGTCAAGGATTCAGTTAATCCCGTATGATGTTCCCTTTGTTCTTCGGTATGTTACTTGCCCGAGATTCGATCGTCGGTATTTCCATACCTAGTTCAATATCGTCACCGGAAAGTCTCTTTACTCGTTTCGTAATACAAGATCCCGCAACTAACAATTAGTCATATTGCTTGCAAGGCTCATTGTGATGTTGTATTACCGAGTGGGCCCTAAGATACCTCTCCGTCACACAGAGTAACAAATCCTAGTCTCGATCCATGCCAACTCAACAGACACCCTCGGAGACACCTGTAGAGCGCCTTTATAGTCACCCAGTTATGTTGCAATGTTTGATACACACAAGGTACTCCTCCGATATCTGTGAGTTGCATGATCTCATGGTCATAGGAACATATACTTGACATGCAGAAAACAGTAGCAATAAACTGACACGATCATAAGCTACGTTTGTAGTTTGGGTCTTGTCCATCACATCATTCTCCTAATGATGTGATCCCGTTATAAAATGACATCTCATGTCCATGGCTAGGAAACCTTAACCATCTTTCAATCAACGAGCTAGTTCACTAGAGGCATACTAGGTTCATTGTGTTTGTCTATGTATCCACACATGTATCCATGTTTCCAATTAATACAATTATAGCATGGATAATAAATGATTATCATGAACAAGGAAATACAATAATAAACACTTTATTTATTGCCTCTAGGGCATATTTCCAAGAATTACGTGTGACAGACCTTGTTTTCTACCATGACGAAAAATAACTAGGTGGAAGGTCGGTGGGATGACGAAAAAACCAAGACAAAAAGCTACCAAGGTCGGTGGGATGACGAAATAACCAGGTGGAAGGTCGGTGGGATGACGAAAAATAACCAGGTGGAAGGTCGGTGGATTTGGTTTTTCGAAAGGTGATCTCACATATATGGTACCATGCTTTTGTAATTCTTAATTATCTACAATTAATGTGATTAAATCAAATCATCACCTGCCAAAGAAAGCACAAAAAAATCTTTCGCTTTAGTGGTGGATTTGGTTTTTTAATGAGAGGGATAAAATAAACCAATAGGAGGAAACGGTGGGAGGCGGGATGAAAAAAGGACGAAAATAAACCAGACGAAATAAATCGAGGCAAGAAGCTACCAACTCCCCCTTTAGGAGTAGAGATAAGTCGGGCATGGGTTTTCAGTATTCAATTTAATCAAAGAAACATGTCTAATATGCTAGAAAATATAGTATGTTTTAAATTTTCATTCAATGATCATATTTTTTTGTGACATTAGTCAAATTGAAGACCTAAAATTCAATGTTTGGCTTATTTTCAATGTAGAGAAAGCAGCTAATGATCTAGCTAAGACATTAGAACTAAATGGTTAATTTCGTTGACCTCGTTATCAAAAACTGACTGTGGAAAAACCCCAAAACCAACAATTGGCGCCTCGTGTCGTCCTCACGGGTAGCACGGGTGGCGATTAGGGTTTCCCCTTGCGTGGCCACCCCTCTCTTCCCTCATCTCCCTCGCCGCCACTAGAGGAAACTTTGGTCGGCAAGCTTGGACCGACAATGATGACGTCTTTCGGCATCGTTCTCCTTGAAGGCGCTACCGAGCTCCCTCCTATCCACCCCGACTCCCCTCCCAGAGATTCCAAAATCTGCCTTGGATTGGGCTACGCCATGCGAGTCATACCCTCCATGAAGGCGTAGTCTTGGGAATCTTAGATCCCCAAGAGAGAGTGTGGTTGTGGGGGTGGGCTCCAGCAATGGCTCATGTGATGACGTTGGTGTGGAGGTTTTTAGGTCGAGCGGTGGCGGATGTTAGCGGCATCATGCAAATGAGTCTTGACGACCGATGCTTTTGGATGGACGAGCTCGGGACGGTGGCACAGTCATATGGTATGTAGTTGAAAGCACAATATGCTCCCTTGGTGGTTTTGATAATTCATGACAACATACATTGTCTCTTGGACTAATACTTTTATCTAGTGTATTTCAGATAAAGTCCACAGAGAATGTTGGCTAAGGAGTATGAAGAGTATCCCCATGGAGAAGAAGGAGAAGGGATAGCATTGGCAAAGCTTCAAGCAAGAGGTCTACATTTTACTTTGTGAGAAATCACTTTGAGTCCATAGGAAATCAAATATTATTAAAAGAGGGTAAGGAACTGTTGGTGAACAAGATGCTCCACATGCACAAGTGATAGTCACCAAAACACCCACAAACTCTTCCACAAAGCTTTGTCCAAGCCAAATCATGAAAATTGGTGAAGCCAACAAATTCCACTCGGTTCCACCGATTTTCCATCTCAGACACAACCTTGCCAAACCCTAGCACATCGGTGCAACCGATTCCACTTTGGTGCCACCGAGTTTAGCTTGCCAACTTTATGTTACCTCGATTCACAAAATCTGAAGCTCCATGTTTTTGGATCGGCGTCACCGAGATTTGGATTTTGACCATTGGACACCTTATCGGTACCATCGAGATTTCTATATCAGTCTCACCGAGATTCAAAAGTTGCTACCTTTGGAGCAACTCGGTACCACCGAGATTCACACTTCGGTGTCACCAAGTTGGTCACTTTAGGTGTAACACTTGGATTTTTGGAGATGCATATATATACCCTTACACCACCACTCACTCATATAAAAGCACCATGAACAGATCCCAACTTATCCCATCAGATTTTCTAAGAGAGAGAGTCACCTACTCATTCCATTTCAACCATATGAATCTTTATCTCTAGCCTCCCCAAGTTGTTTTCCACCCAATCAATCACTTCCACTAAAGCCAAATCTGTGAGAGAGTGATTGAGTGTTGAGGAGTCTATCATCTTGAAGCACAAAAGCAAGGATATTGGTTAGGTGTCGCTTGGGGGCCTCCTAATTCGTGTTGTGGAGTGAACCAAGAAGTTTATAAGGCAAGGATATCGCCTACTTCGTGAAGATCTACCCCGAGTTTGGCTAGTCCTCCGTGGACGTAGGCCATCGTGGTATAGACAAGGTTGCTTCTCCGTGAAACCCTCCGTGGGTAGAGCCCTCCAAGGACTCTCTTGACCGTTACCCTCCGTGGGTTGAAGTCTTCATAAACGTGGACGTACGATAGCACTACCTATCGGAACCACGGGAAAAATCTTCGTGTCCCTCATGCGTTTGATCTTCCTATCTCAACTCCTTACCTCCATGTGCAATGTCTTTACTTTCCGCTGCTATACTTGATGACTTGCATGTGTAAGGTGTACTAGACTTGCTAAAATTGCTAAAATCTTCCAATTATTAACTTTGGATATTGTGTAGATTTTAATTTGTGTTAGTAGTCTATTCACCCCCCTCTAGACATACTCTTATAGTGATCCAACAATTGGTATCAGAGCAAGGTCTCCATAACCTTGGTTTAATCACCTTTGGAGGAAGATGGATATGCCAAGTTTGGAGAGTTTGAGTTGTAGAGTGTCCATTCTTGATGAAGAGTATTATAGTCAATGCAAAGATGATATGGTTGATCTATTTGCCAAATTCCATTTGTGAAAGCATATTGAAAATACCTATGTGTTTCCCATCAATAATTACATCCCACATACGAAGAGGAAATTGACATGATTGGTAACCTTAGAACTGTCAATCTTATCGTTAGAGGTTTACCAAGATGTGTGCTTACTCAATTGAAGAATTTTGAATGTGCTTATACTTTGTGGAATGATTTGGAGAAACGATATCCAAATTATTCATTAAGTAATCTTGATGAAATTTTTCATAAAATTATTCATTAAGCAGGCGGCGGCCACGACGGCCAGCAGCAGCAGACTTAGCCACCCACCCTTCGACAGTGCATAGGGCACCGATAGCACCCCGACACCTACTCATCGGAGCGTCGAACGGTGTCATCCTGACGAAATGTTATAGGCAAAAGCAACGGAAGGAAAACCAACCATGGATGGTCGATGTGTAGGCACACCTGACAAGGCGTTGATGCCGTTGAGGCAAGTTGGCATGAAGCTGGCACTGTCGCCATTCCGAGCCTCGTTTTGCACTGCCTGCTCCGGTCGCGTGGCCTCCTTCTTCCCGAGAAATGGCACGTCATGGCTCATCGGAATGGGGCGACCCGCCCGTGTGCTCGCAGCCTCACACTTTTGATGAGTACTACTCCCACGCTGGAGTGGACACCAATAATGATACTGTTTTGTTTATGCAAATGTCCGGCATACAAATCCACGGAAACTGTTTGGCCCACGAAACACTGGATGCATAGGGATTACCAAAATGCCACACTCACGTGTAGGTGTGAAACGTTAACTGAAAGCATGCACAATGCAATTTGAAAAAATATGCACAATGCAAGCATTGTATCATGGTCGTCGTTATGAGAACTCACATAATCCTTATGCCTCATTGATCAGCATCTCACGCCTTCAGTACTTCCTCCCTTCAACCGGAAATATAAGTCGGGCATGGGTTTTTAGTCCTCATTTTAATCAACAAAACATGTCTAATATGTTATAAAATATATGTTTTAGAATTTCATTCCATGATGATATATTTTTTGTGACATTAGTCAAGTTGAAGACCTAAAATTCCATGTCTAAGTCATTTTCAATCTAGAGAAAAGCAGCTAATGATCTAGCTAAGATATTAGAACTAAATGGTAAATTTCATTGACCTCGTTATCAAAAACTAACTTCAGAAAAAACCAAAGCCAGCCCTTGGCGCCCCGCATCGTCCTCATGGGTAGCACGGGAGGCGATTAGGGGTTCCCCCTGCGCCACCACCCCTCCCCCTTCATCTCCCTCGCCGCCACCAGAGGAAACTTTGGTCGGCTAGCTTGGACCAACATCAATGATGTCTTCTGGCGTTGTTATCCTCGAAGGCGCAGCTGAGCTCCCTCCTACGCACCCTCGACTCCCCTCCCAAACAAAATTCCAAAATCTGCCTTGGATTGGGCGACACCATGCGAGTCGTACCCTCCATGAAGGCGTTGTCTCGGGAAGCTTAGATTCTCTGTTGGAAATATGCCCTAGAGGCAATAATAAAATGGTTATTATTGTATTTCCTAGTTCATGATAATTGTCTATTATTCATGCTACAATTGTGTTAACCAGAAACCGTAATACATGTGTGAATACATAGACCATCACATGTCCCTAGTGAGCCTCTAGTTGGCTAGCTCGTTGATCAATAGATGGTCACGGTTTCATGACCATGGACATTGGATGTCGTTGATAACGGGATCACATCATTAGGAGAATGATGTGATGGACAAGACCCAATCCTAAGCATAGCACAAGATCGTGTAGTTCGTTTGCTAAAGCTTTTCAATGTCAAGTATCATTTCCTTAGACCATGAGATTGTGTAACTCCCGGATACCGTAGGAATGCTTTGGGTGTGCCAAACGTCACAACGTAACTGGGTGGCTATAAAGGTACGCTACGGGTATCTCCGAAAGTGTCTGTTGGGTTGACACGAATCAAGACTGGGATTTGTCACTCCGTGTGACGGAGAGGTATCTCTGGGCCCACTCGGTAAGACATCATCATAATGAGCTCAATGTGACTAAGGAGTTAGCCACGGGATGATGTGTTACGGAACGAGTAAAGAGACTTGCCGGTAACGAGATTGAACAAGGTATGGCGATACCGACGATCGAATCTCGGGCAAGTACCATACCGATAGACAAAGGGAATTGTATACGGGATTGATTGAATCCCTGACATCGTGGTTCATCCGATGAGATCATCGTGGAGTACGTGGGAGCCAACATGGGTATCCAGATCCCGCTGTTGGTTATTGGCCGGAGAGGTGTCTCGGTCATGTCTACGTGTCTCCCGAACCCGTAGGGTCTACACACTTAAGGTTCGATGACGCTAGGGTTATAGGGAAAAGGTATACGTGATTACCGAAGGTTGTTCGGAGTCCCGGATGAGATCCCGGACGTCACGAGGAGCTCCGGAATGGTCCGGAGGTAAAGATTGATATATAGGAAGTCCAGTTTTGGTCACCGGAAAGTTTTCGGGCTCATCGGTAGTGTACCGGGAGTGCCGGGAGGGTGCCGGAGGACCCCCGGGAGGGGTGTGACGACCAAAGGACCACATGGGCTGTTAGATAAAGTGTGCCAGCCCTTATTGGGCTGGGCAAGACTTTTGCTAAAGGCCCATGTGGCTGGAGATAAGGAGATAAGGCAAAAGGGATTTAAAAGGAGGAGATCCACCTCCCTTGTGGGAGGTGGACTCTCCCTTTAATTCAGCCGGCCATCTCCTCTTTGGAGTAGAGGCCAAGCCAGCCCTCCACGTCCCTCCTCCTATATATACTTGAGGTTTTGGATGTTTTGAGACAGGATTTGATCTCTCTCTCTCACGGCGAAGCCCTACCTCTCTTCTTCCTCCTCCGCAGCGCTTAGGCGAAGCCCTGTCGGAATACCTTGCTACTCCACCACCATCACGCCGTTGTGCTGCTGTTGGAGCCCTTCCCCAACCTCTCCTTCCTCCTTGCTGGATCAAGGTGTTGGAGACGTCACCGGGCTGCACGTGTGTTGAACGCGGAGGTGCCGTCCGTTCGGCACTTGATCGGATCTACCGCGATCTGAATCGCTGCGAGTACGACTCCATCAACCGCGTTCTTGTAACGCTTCCGCTTAGCGATCTTCAAAGGTATGAAGATGCAATCTCTCCCCTCTCGTTGCTGGTTTCTCCATAGATAGATCTTGGTGAACGTAGGAAAATTTTGATTTACTACTACGTCTCCCAACAGTGGCATCATGAGCTAGGTCTATGCGTAGAATCTATGCACGAGTAGAACACAAAGCAGTTGTGGGCGTCGAGTTTGTTAATTTGCTTGCCGCTACTAGTCTTATCTTGATTCGGCGGTATTGTGGGATGAAGCGGCCCGGACCAACTTTACACGTACGCTTACGTGAGACCGGTTCCACCGCCTGACATGCACTAGATGCATAAGGTGGCTAGCGGGTGTCTGTCTCTCCTACCTTAGTCGGATCGGATTCGATGAAAAGGGTCCTTATGAAGGGTAAATAGCAATTGGCAAATCACGTTGTGGTGTTGACGTAGGTAAGAAACGTTCTTGCTAGTAACCTATAGCAGCCACGTAAAAAACTTGCAACTACAAATTAGAGGACGTCTAACTTGTTTTTGCAGCATGTGCCTTGTGATGTGATATGGCCAAAGGATGTGATGTGATGCATTGTGATGTATGAATTGATCATGTTCTTGTAATAGGATTCACGACTTGCATGTCGATGATTATGACAACCGGCAGGAGCCATAGGAGTTGTCTTATTTATTGTATGACCTGCGTGTCAATCATAAACGCCATGTAATTACTTTACTTTATTGCTAAGCGTTAGCCATAGTAGTAGAAGTAATAGTTGGCGAGACAACTTCATGAATACACAATGATGGAGATCATGATGATGGAGATCATGGTGTCGTGCCGGTGACAGTGATGATCATGGTGCCCCGAAGATGGAGATCATAGGAGCAAAATGATATTGGCCATATCATGTCACTATATTGATTGCATGTGATGTTTATCATGTTTACATCTTATTTGCTTAGAACGACGGTAGTAAATAAGATGATCTCTCAATAAAATTTCAAGAGAAGTGTTCACCCTAACTGTGCACCGTTGCTAAGGATCGTTGTTCCGAAGCACCACGTGATGATCGGGTGTGATAGGTTCTAACGTTCGCATACAACGGGTGTAAGCCAGATTTACACACGCGAAACACTTAGGTTGACTTGACGAGCCTAGCATGTACAGACATGGCCTCGGAACACGGAAGACCGAAAGGTCGAACATGAGTCGTATAGAAGATACGATCAACATGAAGATGTTCACCATGGATGACTAGTCCGTCTCACGTGATGATCGGACACGGGCTAGTTGACATGGATCATGTATCACTTGGAAGACTAGAGAGATGTCTGTCTAAGTGGGAGTTCATTAATTTGATTAAGTGAACTTAATTATCATGAACTTAGTCTAAAATTGTCTTTACAATCTATGATGTAGATCCAATGGCCAACGCGAATGTCACCCTCAATTTCAACGCGTTCCTAGAGAAAACCAAGCTGAAAGATGATGGAAGCAACTATGCGGACTGGGTCCGTAGCTTGAGGATCATCCTCATAGCTTCCAAGAGATTGTATGTCCTAGATGCACCGCTAGGTGACGCACCCGTTCTCCCAGCGGAACAAGATGTTATGAACACTTGGCAATCACGCTGCGATGATTACTCCCTTGTTCAATGCGGCATGCTTTACAGTCTAGAACCGGGGCTCCAAAAGCGTTTTGAGCAACACGGAGCATATGAGATGTTCCAGGAGCTGAAACTGGTTTTTCAAGCTCATGCCCGGGTCGAGAGATATGATGTCTCCGACAAGTTCTTCAGCTGTAAGATGGAGGAGCATAGTTCTGTCAGTGAGCACATCCTCAAGATGTCTGGGCTACACAGCCGCTTGACTCAGCTAGGGGTTAATATCCCGGATGACTCGGTCATTGACAGAATCCTCCAGTCGCTTCCACCTAGCTTCAAGAGCTTTGTGATGAACTACAACATGCAAGGTATGGAGAAGTCCATTCCTGAGTTGTACTCGATGCTGAAATCAGCGGAGGTCGAGATCAAAAAGGAGCATCAAGTGTTGATGGTGAATAAGACCACTAGTTTCAAGAAAGGCAAGGGTAAGAAGAACTTCAAGAAGGACGGCAAAGCTGTTGCCGCGCCCGGTAAGCAAGTTGCCGGGAAGAAGAAGAAAAATGGACCCAAGCCTGAGACTGAGTGCTTTTATTGCAAGGGTACCGGTCACTGGAAGCGGAACTGCCCCAAGTATTTAGCGGATAAGAAGGACGACAACATTAAAGGTATATGTGATATACTTGTTATTGATGTGTACTTGACCAGCGCTCGTAGTAGCTCCTGGGTATTTGATACCGGTGCAGTTGCTCACATTTGTAACTCCAAGCAGGAGCTGCGGAATAAGCGGAGGCTGGCCAAGGATGAGGTGACGATGCGTGTCGGGAATGGTTCCAAGGTCGATGTGATCGCCGTCGGCACGTTACCTCTACATCTACCTTCGGGATTAGTTTTAAACCTTAATAATTGTTATTTAGTACCAGCTTTGAGCATGAACATTGTATCTGGATCTCGCTTGATGCGAGATGGCTACTCATTTAAATCCGAGAATAATGGTTGTTCTATTTATATGAGAGAAATGTTTTATGCTCATGCCCCGCTGGTCAATGGTTTATTTTTGATGAATCTCGAACGTGATGTTACACATGTCCATAGTGTGAGTACCAAAAAGTGTAAAGTTGATAACGATAGTCCCACTTACATGTGGCACTGCCGTCTTGGCCATATTGGTGTCAAACGCATGAAGAAGCTCCATGCTGATGGAATTTTGGAGTCACTTGATTTCGAATCATTTGACACATGCGAACCATGCCTCATGGGCAAGATGACCAAGACTCCGTTCTCCGGAACAATGGAGCGAGCAACTGACTTGTTGGAAATAATACATACCGATGTATGCGGTCCAATGAGCGTCGAGGCTCGCGGTGGCTACCGTTATGTTCTCACCCTCACTGATGACTTGAGTAGATATGGTTATGTCTACTTAATGAAACACAAGTCTGAAACTTTTGAAAGGTTCAAGGAATTTCAGAGTGAGGTCGAGAATCAACGTGACAGGAAAATAAAATGCCTACGATCTGATCGTGGCGGAGAATATTTAAGTCACGAGTTTGGCACGCACCTTAGGAAATGTGGAATTGTTTCACAACTCACGCCGCCCGGCACACCCCAGCGAAATGGTGTGTCTGAACGTCGTAATCGCACTCTATTGGATATGGTGCGATCTATGATGTCTCTTACCGACTTACCGCTATCATTTTGGGGATATGCATTAGAGACTGCCGCATTCACTTTAAATAGGGCACCGTCTAAATCCGTTGAGACGACACCGTATGAATTGTGGTTTGGAAAGAAACCTAAGCTGTCGTTTCTAAAAGTTTGGGGATGCGATGCTTATGTGAAGAAACTTCAACCTGAGAAGCTCGAACCCAAAGCGGAAAAGTGCGTCTTCATAGGATATCCCAAGGAGACTATTGGGTATACCTTCTACCTACGATCCGAAGGCAAAGTCTTTGTTGCCAAGAATGGATCCTTTCTCGAGAAAGAGTTTCTCTCGAAAGAAGTAAGTGGGAGGAAAATAGAACTTGATGAGGAAATTGTACCTCCACTCGAACCGGAGAGTAGCGCAGCACAGGAAGTTGTTTCTGTGGAGCCTACACCGGCTAGAGAGGAAGTTAATGATGATGATCATGAAACTTCAGATCAAGTTGCTATTCGAAGGTCCACCAGGACACGTTCCGCACCAGAGTGGTACGGCAATCCTGTCCTAGAGATCATGTTGTTGGACAACGGTGAACCTTCGAACTATGAAGAAGCGATGACGGGCCCGGATTCCAACAAATGGCTTGAGGCCATGAAATCCGAGATAGGATCCATGTATGAGAACAAAGTATGGACTTTGGTGGACTTGCCTAATGATAAGCGAGCCATTGAAAACAAATGGATCTTTAAGAAGAAGACTGACGCGGACGGTAATGTCACCGCCTATAAAGCTCGGCTTGTCGCTAAGGGTTATCGACAAGTTCAAGGAGTTGACTACGATGAGACTTTCTCACCCGTAGCGATGCTAAAGTCAGTCCGAATCATGTTAGCAGTTGCCGCATTTTATGATTATGAGATCTGGCAAATGGACGTCAAAACGGCATTCCTTAATGGCTTCCTCAAGGAAGAACTGTATATGATGCAGCCGGAAGGTTTTGTCGATCCTAAAGATGCTAACAAGGTATGCAAGCTCCAGCGCTCCATCTATGGGCTGGTGCAAGCATCTCGGAGTTGGAACATTCGCTTTAATGAGGTGATTAAAGCGTTTGGGTTTGTACAGGTTTATGGAGAACCTTGTATTTACAAGAAAGTGAGTGGGAGCTCTATAGCATTTCTTATATTGTATGTTGATGACATGCTGATAATGGGAAATAATATAGAACTCTTGGAAAGTATCAAGGCCTACTTGAATAAGTGTTTTTCAATGAAGGACCTTGGAGAAGCTGCTTACATATTAGGTATTAAGATCTATAGAGATAGATCGAAACGCCTCATTGGTCTTTCACAAAGCACATACCTTGAAAAGATATTGAAGAAGTTCAATATGCATCAGTCCAAGAAGGGGTTCTTGCCTGTGTTGCAAGGTGTGAGATTGAGTACGACTCAATGCCCGACCACGGCAAAGGATAGAGAAGAGATGAGTGTCATCCCCTATGCTTCAGCCATAGGCTCTATCATGTATGCCATGCTGTGTACCAGACCTGATGTGAACCTTGCCATAAGTTTGGTAGGGAGGTACCAAAGTGATCCCGGAGCGGAACACTGGACAGCGGTCAAGAATATCCTGAAGTACCTGAAAAGGACAAAGGACATGTTTCTCATATATGGAGGTGCCGAAGAGCTCGTCGTAAAGGGTTACGTCGACGCTAGCTTCGACACAGATCCGGACGACTCTAAGTCGCAAACCGGATACGTGTATATTTTGAATGGAGGGGCAGTCAGCTGGAGTAGCAGCAAGCAAAGCGTCGTGGCGGCATCTACATGTGAAGCGGAGTACATAGCTGCTTCGGAAGCAGCAAAGGAGGGAGTCTGGATGAAGGAGTTCATCACCGACCTAGGAGTGATTCCAAATGCGTCGGGCCCGATGACTCTACTCTGTGACAACACTGGAGCTATTGCCCTTGCGAAGGAGCCCAGGTTTCACAAGAAGACAAGACACATCAAGCGCCGCTTCAACTCCATCCGTGATTACATTCAGGAGGGAGACATAGATATTTGTAAAGTGCATACGGATCTGAATGTCGCAGATCCGTTGACTAAACCTCTCTCACGAGCAAAACATGATCAACACCAGAACGCTATGGGTGTTCGATTCATCACAATGTAACTAGATTATTGACTCTAGTGCAAGTGGGAGACTGTTGGAAATATGCCCTAGAGGCAATAATAAAATGGTTATTATTGTATTTCCTAGTTCATGATAATTGTCTATTATTCATGCTACAATTGTGTTAACCAGAAACCGTAATACATGTGTGAATACATAGACCATCACATGTCCCTAGTGAGCCTCTAGTTGGCTAGCTCGTTGATCAATAGATGGTCACGGTTTCATGACCATGGACATTGGATGTCGTTGATAACGGGATCACATCATTAGGAGAATGATGTGATGGACAAGACCCAATCCTAAGCATAGCACAAGATCGTGTAGTTCGTTTGCTAAAGCTTTTCAATGTCAAGTATCATTTCCTTAGACCATGAGATTGTGTAACTCCCGGATACCGTAGGAATGCTTTGGGTGTGCCAAACGTCACAACGTAACTGGGTGGCTATAAAGGTACGCTACGGGTATCTCCGAAAGTGTCTGTTGGGTTGACACGAATCAAGACTGGGATTTGTCACTCCGTGTGACGGAGAGGTATCTCTGGGCCCACTCGGTAAGACATCATCATAATGAGCTCAATGTGACTAAGGAGTTAGCCACGGGATGATGTGTTACGGAACGAGTAAAGAGACTTGCCGGTAACGAGATTGAACAAGGTATGGCGATACCGACGATCGAATCTCGGGCAAGTACCATACCGATAGACAAAGGGAATTGTATACGGGATTGATTGAATCCCTGACATCGTGGTTCATCCGATGAGATCATCGTGGAGTACGTGGGAGCCAACATGGGTATCCAGATCCCGCTGTTGGTTATTGGCCGGAGAGGTGTCTCGGTCATGTCTACGTGTCTCCCGAACTCGTAGGGTCTACACACTTAAGGTTCGATGACGCTAGGGTTATAGGGAAAAGGTATACGTGATTACCGAAGGTTGTTCGGAGTCCCGGATGAGATCCCGGACGTCACGAGGAGCTCCGGAATGGTCCGGAGGTAAAGATTGATATATAGGAAGTCCAGTTTTGGTCACCGGAAAGTTTTCGGGCTCATCGGTAGTGTACCGGGAGTGCCGGGAGGGTGCCGGAGGACCCCCGGGAGGGGTGTGACGACCAAAGGACCACATGGGCTGTTAGATAAAGTGTGCCAGCCCTTATTGGGATGGGCAAGACTTTTGCTAAAGGCCCATGTGGCTGGAGATAAGGAGATAAGGCAAAAGGGATTTAAAAGGAGGAGATCCACCTCCCTTGTGGGAGGTGGACTCTCCCTTTAATTCAGCCGGCCATCTCCTCTTTGGAGTAGAGGCCAAGCCAGCCCTCCACGTCCCTCCTCCTATATATACTTGAGGTTTTGGATGTTTTGAGACAGGATTTGATCTCTCTCTCTCACGGCGAAGCCCTACCTCTCTTCTTCCTCCTCCGCAGCGCTTAGGCGAAGCCCTGTCGGAATACCTTGCTACTCCACCACCATCACGCCGTTGTGCTGCTGTTGGAGCCCTTCCCCAACCTCTCCTTCCTCCTTGCTGGATCAAGGTGTTGGAGACGTCACCGGGCTGCACGTGTGTTGAACGCGGAGGTGCCGTCCGTTCGGCACTTGATCGGATCTACCGCGATCTGAATCGCTGCGAGTACGACTCCATCAACCGCGTTCTTGTAACGCTTCCGCTTAGCGATCTTCAAAGGTATGAAGATGCAATCTCTCCCTTCTCGTTGCTGGTTTCTCCATAGATAGATCTTGGTGAACGTAGGAAAATTTTGATTTACTACTACGTCTCCCAACATTCTCAAGAGAGAGAGTGGTTCTAGGGGTGGGCTCCGGGCAATGGCTCATGTGATGATGTTGGTGTGGAGGTTCTTAGGTCGAGTGGTGGCAGGTGTTGGCAGCATCGTGCAACTGATTCTTGGCGACATGTGCTTCTGGATGGGGGTTTTTCTTTGTCCAAAAGGTACTTCAAACTTGGTACGAGCATGAAGATATTAACGAGACTTCTCTCTCTTTTGAGTTTTTCTGGCGGACCTGCCGCGCAAGATCTTTGGTCTTTCCCTCGAACCGATGAAAAAATGGATTGCTTCTTATGTACTCGCTCAGAATGATTCTTCTCTAGCTATAGTTCATAAGGGAAAAATTAAAATGAAAATAAAATTAACCCCTTTTTTCCCATTCCCTCTCTATTGCATGGGTGGAAGAACTAAAATGGAGGATTCTGAAAAAAAGGACCTTCAAAATCGGGACGATGGTGCGGTCATATGGTATGAAGTACATTATAGTTTAATTAAGTTGTCAGGGTGTGAAACTATGATACGTCCATTTTGCATCATGATTTTATATTGATATTTATTGCATTATGGGCTGTTATTACACATTTTGGTACAATACTTATGCCTTTTCTCTCTTATTTTACAAGGTTTACATGAAGAGGGAGAATGCCGACAACTGGAATTCTCGACTGGAAAAGGAGCAAATCTGAGATACCTATTCTGCACAACTCCAAAAGTCCTGAAAATCTATGGAGAATTATTTTGGAATATATAAAAAATATTGGGCGAAAGAAATAGATCAGGAGACCCACTAGGGAGCCACAAGCCTACTCCCCCTGGCCGCGGCTAGCGAGCTGGTGGCCTACCTAGAAGCCCTTCGGTGCCCATCTTCTGCTATATGGAGGGTTTCATCAAGGAAAAAAATCATAAGAGACCTTTCAAGACGAAGCGCCACCGTCTCGAGGCAGAACTTGGGCAGAACCAATCTAGAGCTCCGGCAGGGCGATCCTGCCGGTGGAACTTCCCTCCGGGAGGGGGAAATCGAAGCCCTTGTCATCACCAACGATCCTCTCATCGAGAGGGGGTCAATCTCCATCAACATCTTCACCAGCACCATCTCCTCTCCAAACCCTAGTTTATCTCTTGTATCCGATCTTTGTCTCAAAACCTCAGATTGGTACCTGTGGGTTGCTAGTACTGTTGATTACTCCTTGTAGTTGATGCTAGTTGGTTTACTTGGTGGAAGATTATATGTTCAGATCCTTGATCATCACTTATACTCCTCTGATTATGAACATGAATATGTTTTGTGAGTAGTTACGTTTGTTCCTGAGGACATGGGATAAGTCTTGTTATAAGTAATCATGTGAATTTGGTATTCGTTCGATATTTTGATGAGATGTATGTTGTCTCTCCTCTAGTGGTGTTATGTGAACGTCGACTACATAACACTTCACCATTGTTTGGGCCTAGAGGAAGGCACTGGGAAGTAATAAGTAGATGATGGGTTGCTAGAGTGACAGAAGCTTAAACCCTAGTTTATGCGTTGCTTCGTAAGGGGCTGATTTGGATCCACACGTTTCATGTTATGGTTAGATTTATATTAATACTTCTTTCATAGTTGCGGATGCTTGAGGGAGGGGTTAATCATAAGTTGGAGTCTTGTCCAAGTAAGGGCATCACCCAAGCACCGGTCCACCCACATATCAAATTATCAAAGTAGCAAACGCGAATTAAGTGAGCATGATGAAAACTAGCTTGACATAAATTCCCATGTGTCCTAGGGAGCGCTTTGCTTTATATAAGAGCTTTTATAGGCTTGTCCTTTGCTATAAAAAGGATTGGGCCACCTTGCTGCACCGTTGTTACAATTGTTACTTGCTATCCGTTACAAATTATCTTATCACAAAACTATCTGTTACCGATAATTTCAGTGCTTGCAGAGATCACGTCAAGCAGAAGGTATTTCCTTTATCTTTGAAGGAGAAGGCATTGACATGGTATAGGCTATGTGATGATATTGGATCATGGAGCTACAACCGGTTGAAAATGGAATTTCATCAGAAGTTCTATCCTATGCATCTAGTTCATCGTGGTCGGAATTATATTTATAATTTTTGGCCTCGTGAAGGAGAAAGAATCGCTCAAGCTTGGGGGAGGCTTAGATCAATGTTATATTCATGCCCCAACCATGAGCTCTCGAGAGAAATTATTATTCAGAATTTTTATGCTCGGCTTTCTCATAATGATCAATCCATGCTCGATACTTCTTGTGCTGGTTCTTTTTATATTGAATTCAAATGGAATTTATTGGGGAGAACTAAATGCAACTCTGAAGATTGGAAACTCGACGAAGGTAAGGAGTCAGGTATAAATCTTAAGTTTGATTGTGTTAAATCCTTCGTGGACACCGATGCTTTTCGTGAATTTAGCACTAAATATGGACTTGACTCTGAGATAGTAGCTTCTTTCTGTGAATCTTTTGCTACTCATGTTGATCTCCATGAGGAGAAGTGTTTTAAATATCATTCTCCCATTGAAGTGAAAGTAGTGGAACCTATTAAAGTTGAAGAGAAAATTATTACTTCAACTGTGGTTCGTAAGAGTTGTATTAGAACACCTACACCCCCTGAACAAATTAAAATTGAACCTAGTTTTGCTATGGTTAAATATCTCTTGGTTGATAATATGGATGGGCATGTTATTCATTTCTGTGATGAAGCTGCTAGAATTGCTAGACCTGATACTAAGGATAAACATAGACCAGTTGTTGGCATGCTTGTTATTTCTGTTAAAATAGGAGATCATTTTTATCATGGCTTATGTGATATGGGTGCTAGCATAAGTGCAATTCCCTATTCCTTATACGAAGAATTCATGCATGATATCGGACCAGTTGAACTAGAGGATATTGATGTTACTATTAAGCTTGCTAATAGAGACACTATTGCACCAACGGGGATTGTTAGAGATGTTGAAGTCTTGTATGGGAAAGTAAAGTATTCTACTGATTTTCTTGTTCTTGGTTCCCCACAAGATAATTTTTGTCCCATTATATTTGGAAGACCCTTCTTGAATATTGTTAATGCTAAGATTGATTGTGAGAAGGAAGGAGTTACTATGAGCTTTGGGGATGTTTCTCATGAGTTTAATTTCTCTAAATTTCATAGTCAACCCCATGACAAGGAATTGCCTAGTAAAGATAAAATTATTGGTCTTGCTTCTATTGATGTGCCTCCTACTGATCCCTTAGAACAATATTTGCTAGACCATGAAAATGATATGCATATGAATGAGAGGAATGAAATAGATGAAATTTTCTTTGAGCAGCAGCCTATTTTGAAACATAACTTACCTGTTGAAATACTTGGGGATCTCCTCCACCCAAGGGTGATCCCGTGTTTGAGCTCAAGAAATTACTCGATAGGTTGAAATATGCTTATCTTGATGAAAAAAGAGATATATCCTGTTATTATTAGTGCTAACAGTTTAGAGCATGAAGAAAAGAGATTATTGAAAACTCTAAGGAAGCACCATACTGTTATTGGTTATAATCTTGATGATCTTAAGGGCATTAGTCCCACTCTATTCCAGCATAAAATTAATATGGAGCCTAATGCCAAACCAGTTATTGATCACCAACGATGATTAAACCCTAAGATGAAAGAACTGGTAAGAAAAGAAGTACTAAAACTTCTGGAGGCAGGTATAATTTATCCTGTTGCTGATAGTAGATGGGTTATTCCCGTCCATTGTGTCCCTAAGAAGGGATGTATTACTGTTGTTCCTAATGATAAAAATGAATTGATCCCGCAAAGAATTGTTACAGGTTATAGAATGATAATTGATTTTAGGAAATTAAATAAAGCTACTAAGAAAGATCATTACCCTTTACATTTTATTGATCAAATGCTAGAAAGATTATCCAAACATACTCATTTTTTATTTCTAGATGGTTACTCTGGTTTCTCTCAAATACCTGTATCAAGCCAGGATCAAGAATAAACCACTTTGTCACGCCCAAGATGCCATCCTATTCTTATTTTGACACGAGGGCCTTGACAAGGATAGAAGCGCATCTCGTCGTGTTGCAAGAATGGATATCATTACAAGTACATTTAAAGAAGAGAAGAGTATATGGAATTGTCTTACACTCGCCACAAGCTACATCAAATCACATCAATACAACAACATATTCAAGCATCATACAGAAGAGTAGGGTCCGACTACAGACGAAATCAAATGATAAAATGACATCCACCCTTGCTATCCTAGGTTGCTGCCTGGAACCCATCCAAGATTGAAGAAGAAGAAGAAGAAGAAGAACTCCAAAACAAACAAGCATCGCGCTCACGTCAAATCATCGCATTACCTGTACCTGCAACTGTTGTCATAGTAATCTGTGAGCCATAGGGGACTGAGCAATCTCATTTCCAAGGGTATCAAGACTATTAAAGCTTAATGGGTGAGGTATGGTTAAGTGGTGAGGCTGCAGCAAGCGGCTAAGCATTTATTTGAGTGGCTAACTTACGAATACAGAAAGTAAAGTATGGTGGTCTACGCATAACGGACGTGAACTAGTAATGATCACTAACTGATCCTGAACACCTACTTACGTCAAACATAACCCCACCATGTTCTCTCTCGGATAAGGACTCGTGAGAAGAGACGGTCACGGTTATGCACACAGTTGGTGTATTTTATTTGAGTTTACTTCAAGTTTGCTATGACCGGGTGTTAAAAAAGTTTTCCAAGTTTGCCACATAACCGCGGGCATGGCTTTCCGAAAGATTTAACCCTACTGGGGTGCTCCAACTCATCCATCACAAATTAACCACACGCCGCGGGAACAACCTCGACCACGGATCTTGTGATCATCCTAGGCGATGCCAAAGGAAATCTGACACCTCGAGATAGCCCAAAGAAGATCAGAATTCCTCATGCAAGACGTTCGAGAAAGGTAAAACAAATCTAGCAAGGCCACCCAACGTGTCGACGAACCCGATAAGAGCCGCATATCTCATTCTCAGGACACGACTGGATTGGCTAAGTTTCCAGCTGGCAAACCCGTTGGTGGCCCCGACTACTGCCATTTTGGACCAACACTCATGAGGAGCACTGGCCCGGGTTGTTGATTAATTATCCACGGGGTCCAGAAAGTCCCTATGCAAGTTTATTAGGTTGGCGAATGGTAAAACCAAAGTTGGGCCTTGCCAGAAGAGTTTTATCCCAAAACAAAAATCAAGGGGGTCCCCATAACAACCCCGAGCATGTTAGGAGTGCTCAATTATGGAACATAACACCGGTTCACAAGTAACTAGGGGTGGCAAAGGTGGTACAAGACACCGAGCAAAAGGCTAAGCCTTCCCCCTTTACCAAGTGTATAAGTGCATTAAATTAAATAGCAATAGTATTGTGATAACAAAAGAATGTACATATTGTCACATGGAAACAATTGCACCTGCAGCTAGAAACGCTATAAGAAGGGCTGAGCAAGCGGCAACATAGCCAAACAAAGGTTTGCTAGGATGTGGAGGGGTTGGAGGCTTTTCATGGCAATGTTGGGAGGCTTGGCAAACAAGTGGTAGGTAGTGTGACATAACGATAAAAGCGGGACAACTAGCATAGCAATGATAGTAGTGGTATCCAGGGAAATGTGTCATCTTGCCTGAGATCCCGCTTGGAAGAAGCACGAGTCCATGAAGAAGACGAGCCAACGTGGTCGAACGAATCCTCACAATCTGAACGCTTTCGAAACTCTATCGAGAAGGAACAATGCGGAAACAACAATCAACACACGATAACACCACAACATATGCATGACATGATGTGCAAACAAATATGATGCATGTCCGGTTTAATTATGCAAGGCATGACATGGCAAATATTATCGATAAAATACTACACATTAAGTGAAGCTCAATTTGTAACGAGTTGCATATTGACGAAACTCAACGATCGAATTATTTAGTTCACTCTCGTTTAGGTACTCATCAATATTAAATGTTATTTAACATGGCAAACGGTGAAGCACAAACAACTACATCTAGTAGTGTTGGGGATATAACCCCGCAATATGACCCGCCCTTGAAGGCTCCGGGTCATGTTGATGGCTCGTGAGCCGGCCCAAGGGTGAGCCGTAAAGCCTACGGCCCATGAAAATAGGCGGCTCATGGTGTGGGTCGCAAGGTGGCCCGGACTGAGAAGACCCGGGCGTGTAAGCCGCTCGGAGACAGTTTGGACAAGAAGATAGAGTAAGACTCAGATAGACAATGAGACTCGGTTAGACAATTGTAAAGACACGTGGTCCTGACCTCTTATATAAAGGCAGACCTGGGGCGACTTAGAGATCAGGTTATCGAGAACTAGGTCAAGATTTAGCTCCCTTGTAATCGATACAACAAGCAATACAAGCACAAGCAAGACGTAGGCTATTACCTTCACTTGAGGGGCCGAACCTGGGTAAACCTGTGTCCTTCGTCCCAATCAACCCCTTTGAGTCCATCACATTAGCGATGGCCTCGAATCCAAGTCCGTTCACCCGGACATCTGTCGTGATAAATCCACGACAGTTGGCGCCCACCATGGGGCTTGCGCTTGGTGGTGTTGAGTTCTCAAAGGGCTCTCTCCCAGGGCTCGAGGGATACGTGGTCGGAAGGATGAGCAAGAGTCGTCGTGGCCGGTTCTACATCGACGATGCCGGTTGGGGGCTTGATGTTGAGTCCGTGGAGTATGGATTCTGGGTCCCATTCGGCGGGATCCATGCTTTCATCAGAAAGGTTGATGGATCTACACCCGGGCCGGACATCTGCACCAACATCGTCGAGCCGGCTCGGCGTCTCCAATCTGCAAGTAACGTGCGGCCTGCTCACGCCAATCTGGGTCAGAAGCATGTCTTCATAGGCTTCACGCAAGGTAGGGATCTGGAAGCTTCCGGGTAACAGGAAACCCTTGTCTATTCAGAAGATGAGTCTTCAAGTGGAGAAATAGAATCAATGTACCAGCTCCGTAACGATGGCCTTGGGGGTTGTGACAATGCATACTCTGAGTCTGATGGCTTTGAGTCGGATGCTTAAAAACCTCCGGTTCATGCGGCGGTGTTCATGGCAGGATCAGCCCCAGCCGCTGGTAGCATAGCCGCTGCTTCGGGTGATAGCCCGCCGCCACCGGCTCAAGTTCTTGGGGAGCTGATGGATGAACTTGCGGCTCTCATGGCCACTGAAATGACACCAGATAATCAAGCAGCTCAGAATATAGAGATTGCACAGATCAAGGGACAGATGATAGAGGAACGACAAAGGATGGATGAGATGAAGGTCCAGATGGAAGAAGAAGCAGAACGTATCAAGACAGATGCTTTCCGTCTAGGGCTGGAGCGAAGGTCAGCAGCGGCGGTACACCGGAGGAGGCATCAGTCCCGCCTACCAGAGCGTTATGAAGCAAGGAACCTCTTTAATACCCCCGACGCGGGGCGAGTCGCGGGCGCGCCCAAGAGCCGCCCAACGGAACGGCCAGCGACTCATCCGGCCCAACATAACCCAACTTCACTTGGGGGCTTTCCAACACCGGCGGATCATTATTCTAACCCGGTCGAGAATATGGTAGCAGCTGCTACCCGGCTTGAGACGATCCCTATCCCGGATGAAGCACCCTTTGCGGAGGATGTGCGCTATGCTATCGGGTACTTGCAGATGGCCATGGCCCAGCAAGAGAGGTACGCTCACAGACGGAGCCACGTCCATTCAACCCCTCTTCCCAGTCGTAGCTTTAGCCGGTGCTACGAGTCACCAACAGGTTCCAGCAGTAACCATCACAGAAAAATCCCAGCGGGTCACCGACCGCGAAGAGATACACAGGCACGTGTAGACCATGCGAGAAGCCCGCAAGAGGTGCTAGCTAGGCCGGCTTACCAAGAGCCCGAGCCTTCCGTTTCCATAGGGGCAGGAGTGGACGGGAGGGCTGCCATGTCTATCGCCGGCTCTCCGGAGCGAGCGGTTGCCGAAAGACTTTAAAGGTCCCCGCAAGGTCCCAAATTACATCTCTGATTTACCCCCAGAGGCCTGGGTGGAAAGCTATGAGCTAGCCATGGATATGCTGGATGTTAGTGAGGCGGTTTGTGCCAAATATTTCATCATGATGCTTGAAAGCCCGGCTCGTACATGGCTAAGAGGGTTTCCACCTAATACCATCAATTCATGGGCGGAGCTCAGGGCTCGGTTCATCAAAAACTTTCAAGGGACGTGCAAGCAACCTATGACCATTGTGGATCTTGATCACTGTGTCCAACAGGAGAGCAAGTCGGCTCATCATTGGGTACGGCGGGTCTCGACAATTATTCACTCATCAGAGCAGATCACAGCAGCTCAAGCGGTGTTGATTTTAGAGAAGAATTGCCATTTTGTTCCTTTAAAGCAGAAACTTGGCCGGCTCAAGCGTACGTGTCAGGACATGGGAGAGCTCATGATGGCTCTCACGAAGTACACTGACTAAGACAGCACGAAGGATCCGGGTTCTGATGAGGAAAAGGCTAGTCAAGGCAAGAAGGGCAACCAAGGCAAGGGCGCAGTGAACAATGGTAACCAGAGTAAACGTAAGAATCTAGAGGCCGGGTCAGACCTGGTGGCCAACACAAACGCCCAGCAAAATCACCCCAAGGGCAACAGGAGGTTTGGGCCGCCCTCGAGCAGGGATAATTTTTCCTCAAACATGGAAGAAATGCTTAAGCGACCTTGTCCGAATCACAGTTTGCCTGATAGGCCGGTAAATCATACATGGGAGAGTTGTTCTTTTATGCAGAAGTTCAAGCGGTATGTCACACAACCTAACCATCGCAGGGGCGGCCCGCCAGGCGGCCCAGGACGTGATGGGTCAGGAGCTGGATTTGGTTCTGGCGGGTCAGGAGCCGGTTTTGGCTCTGGCGGTTCAGCATTCGGTCATCCGGGTCAGCATAATCACGGGGGACAACATCCGCATTCTGGTAATAATAATCAACAATAGCAGCAATAGCAGAATCAGTCCGGCTTTCAAAGTAATCCGGAGCAGCTCGGCTCTAGGCAATACCACGTCTTCACGACTAGCCTCAATAGACGGGACCAGAAGTTGTGTAAACGGGCATTCAATGTGGTTATGCTGGCTCTTCCATAGTATCTGAAGTGGTCTGAATATGACATAACATGGAGCCGTGAAGATCACCCGCCACGCGTTGATGACCCAGGGTGGCTGGCTTTGGTTGTGGCCCCCTAGGTAGGTGGATATATGTTGAACAAGGTGCTCATGGAAGGCGGCAACAGCATAAACATCCTTTACTATGACACCTTCCGGCGGATGAAGTTGCTTGACAAGGACTTAAAACCTTCGTCCACTATTTTTCATGGTGTGGTGTCGGGTAAGTCGGCGCATCCGTTGGGCAGGATCTCTTTGGAAGTGGCTTTTGGCGATGAATACAACTACAGAGTGGAGTTCTTATGGTTTGAGGTAGTTAAAATCAAGAGCCCTTATCATGCTTTGTTTGGACGGCTGGCTTATGCCAAGTTCACGGCCCGGCCCTGCTATGTTTACTTGCAGCTCAAGATGCCCGGCTTAAACGGTACCATCACCGTTGATGGTAATCGAAACACGGCTATTGAGTGTGAAGAAGGGGATGCAGCTTACGCAGAGTCTAGTTGCGCTCAGGAGGAGCTTAAGTTTTATAAGGAGAATATTGATCCGAAGGATATGAGCCCCCTGAAAAAGCCCACCACGGAGGTTGAGCCTCCCCTCAAATTTTCAGCGGATGATACCAAGGCAGTAGATTTCAATTCGGGCGACTCATCTAAGCAGTTCATCATTGGAGCTCATATGGATCCCAAATAGGAAAGTGCGCTCATCGAATTCATCCATGAGAATCGGGACATCTTTGCATGGAAACCTTCTGACATGTCGGGTGTACCGAGAGAATTTGCTGAGCACAACCTTAATGTGGATCCAAAGTTTAAACCAATCAAACAGTTCTTGCGGCGGTTCAATGAGGAGAGGCGCAAGGCTATTTGGGAAGAAGTTGCCCGGCTCTTGGCTGCTGGCTTTATTGTTGAAGTTTTTCACCCGAAATGGTTGGCTAACCCAGTGCTGGTGCTCAAAAAGAACGGCACCTGGCGTATGTGTGTGGACTACACGGACCTTAACAAGGCTTGTCCGGCTGATCCTTTTGCCCTCCCTCGAATTGATCAGATCATTGATGCTACGGCCGGATGTGAAAGTTTATGCTTCCTGGATGCTTACTCAGGTTATCACTAGATCAAGATGGCAGTGAAAGACCAGGAGAAGACGGCGTTTATTACACCCTTTGGGGCGTTCTGTTATGTCTCTATGCCTCTCAGGCTCAAGAGTACCCAGGCAACTTATCAACGATGCGTGCAAAACTGCCTTCATAGTCAAATTGGCCGTAATGTTCATGCTTATGTAGATGACATCGTGGTCAAATCCAGAAAGAAGGGAACTCTTTTGGAGGATCTAAGGGAAACCTTTCACAATCTCTGGGCCTACAAGATGATGCTTAACCCGACCAAGTGTGTCTTTGGTGTTCCAGCAGGAAAGCTTTTGGGTTTCTTGGTCTCTGAGCGTGGCATCGAGGCTAACCCGGACAAAATCAAAGCTATTACTTCTCTAAGAGAGCCGACTTGCATTAACGACGGTCAGCGCTTAGCAGGGCGGATTGCTGCGTTGAGCCGGTTCATAAGCCGTCTTGGAGAGAAAGCTATCCCTTTATATCAGATGATGAAAAAGACAGACAAGTTTTCCTGCAGCAAGGCGGTGGGTGAAGCACTTGAGGCGCTTAAGAAACAGCTCACTGAGCCGCCAGTGTTAGCCGCTCCAGATGAGAAAGAATCGTTGCTCCTTTATGTGGCGGCTAACAATAGGGCAGTCAGTGTCGCAATTGTGGTCGAGCGCAAGGAGGCTAGGAACGAGTATCCCATGCAAAGGTCGGTTTATTATATCAATGAGGTCCTGACAGAATCTAAGCAGAGATGTCAGCATTGGCAGAAGCTGGTATACGGGGTTTTTATGGCCAACCGCAAGTTAAAGCACTACTTTCTAGGGCACCAGGTAACTGTTGTCAGTTCTACTCCGTTGGGAGATATTATCCAAAACAGAGAAGCCACAGGGAGGATTGCCAAATGGTCCTTAGAGCTGGGACCTCTTAATGTAAATTATGTTCCTCGCACGGTGATCAAATCCCAAGCTTTGGTGGATTTCATCAATGATTGGACAGAGTGCCAAGCTCCCGGAGAAAAGCCAGATAACACATACTGGACTATACACTTTGATGGATCCAAGCAGTTAGAGGGGTCCGGAGCAGGGGTTGTCCTGACATCCCCAAAGGGTGACAAGTTTTGTTATGTGCTCCGGCTGATGTTCCCCTGCACTAACAATGCGGCTGAGTACGAGGCTTTGCTTCATGGTCTTATATTAGCCAAGGAGATGAATTTGAGCCGGGTCAGGTGTTTGGGCAACTCAGATCTAGTAGCTCAGCAAGTTTCTGGCACTTGGGACTCCAAAGACCCATGGATGGCGGCTTATAGGCAGGCAATTGATATTATTGCGGGTCACTTCAAAGGGTATCAGGTAGATCACATTGATCGCCGCAAGAACAAGGCGGCTGATGCTTTATCACGGCTAGGTTCCCAATGTAAGCCGGTGCCGCCTAATGTCTTTCTGGACGTCTTATATCATCCGACTGTCAAGATACCTTCATAGGAGGATTTGGATGTTCCTGACCCGGAGGCAAAATTGGTGGCGGCTCTACATGTTATCCCAGATTGGACTATTCCTTATTTGGCCTATCTAACCCGGGGCGAGTTACCATAGGATGAAGATCTGGCCAGAAAGATCACCCGCCGTTCTCAGTCCATGACGATAGTTAATAGTGAGTTGCATAAATGCAGTGTAACAGGGGTTTTTCAATGTTGTGTTTCACCAGAGGAGGGCCGGCAGATCTTGAGTGAAATCCACGCTGGAGATTGTGGACACCATGTCGGCTCAAAATCTTTGGTGGCCAAGGCTTTCTGGCACGGGTTCTTCTGGTTGACGGCTCACAAAGATGCAGAGGACTTAGTCCGTAAGTGCGATGGCTGTCAGAAATTTAGCCAGCATGCTCATGTTCCGGCTCAAGAATTGAGGATGATACCAATCACTTGGCCATTTGCGGTCTGGGGGCTGGACATGGTAGGGCCTTTCAAGAGGTCCAAGGACAAGAAAACGCACCTCCTGGTGGCGGTTGATAAATTTACCAAGTGGGTAGAGGCAGAGCCGGTCAGCAAATGTGATGCAGCTACAGCAGTTCTGTTTATCAAAAAGTTAATCTACCGCTTTGGTTACCCGCACAGCATCATCACTGATAATGGTACAAATCTATCCAAGGGGGCTATGAAGAAATTCTGTGATGAAGAACATGTCCGACTTGATATTTCAGCCGTGGCACATCCACAGTCCAACAGTCAGGCAGAGTGCGCCAATTAGGAAATTCTAAGAGGGATTAAGCTGCGGCTTATGGTTCCTTTGCAGCGAACGCCCGGGTGTTGGGTCGAAGAACTACCTTCCGTCTTATGGAGCATCAGAACCACCCCTAATAGGTCCACGGGTTTCACGCCCTTCTTTATGGTGTACGACACTAAGGCCGTCTTACCCAGCGACATCCGGCATGACTCACCAAGGGTGGCTGCTTACGTTGAGACGGATAACGAGACGGCGCGCCGAGATGCATTGGATGATTTGCAAGAGGCACGAGAGTTAGCAGCAGCCCGATCGGCAACTTATCAACAAGACCTGCGCCGCTATCACAGCCGCAGGGTCAAGACCCGGATGTTCCAGGAGGGCGACTTGGTGCTCCGGCTGATTCAAGACCAGACAAATATGCATAAATTGTCACCTCCATGGGAAGGACCCTTGTGGTCAGCAGAAATCTCAACAACGGGTCATATTACCTCATCGATATCTGAGACGACTCAGATACGGCGGGTCAGGAGACCCGTGGGCCATGGAACATCGCGCATCTCCGGCCTTATTTCAACTAAGGGTGTAAAGATCTATCATTGTACACTATCATCATACATACCACAGTTATATGAATAAACAAGGAAACCTCTGCTATTTCATGCATCCTCGTATAAGAGAAGATTAGGCAATATTCTGGTTGATGCATCAACTAAGGTCGGCAAATGGGAGTAGATGCCTATTAGCCAGGCGTTATGCCACAAAATCCGGCTCAAGAAAATGAGTCGTGGCGAGGGCGGCTTCTCGCCTTCGGGTGCAGCTTCTAATGCCTATCCGCCGGCGCTTTGTGCCGTATTGCTGAACGGTGGTAGACACCTATTAAGCTGGCATTTTGCCACAAAAAAACCGACTAAGGTAATTAGTCGTGGCGAGGGCGGCTTCTCGCCTTCGGGTGCAGCTTCTAATGCCTATCCACCGGCGGGTTACGCCGTAATTGCTGAGGGGGGCTTCTTACCGACGGGTATCGCTTCTAACACCCTATCAGTCGGCTTTATGCCATACCCTGTTAACCAGTTTAGCCACGGTTATGAGAGGTTTTTTACCAACGGGTAGCTAACGTCTCATGACCCGCGAACGGCGGCTTTCTGCCTCCGGGTAAAGCTTCTAATGCCTATTAGCCGGCCTACGGCCATGTAAAAATAGCTAAGGTAACTTAGCTGCAGTGAACGGTGGCTTCTTACCTTCGGGTACAACTTCTAACGCCTATTAACTGTTCTCATAAAAATCTGGCTAAGGAAAAATTAGTCGCGGCGAGGGCGTCTTCTTACCTTCGGGTACAGCTTCTAATGCTTATACGCCAGCGTTTACGCCATATTGTTACCTCCGAGTGTATCTTCTAAATGCCTTATCGGCCAGGCTTTATGCCATTTCCGGCTAACCAGATTGGCCGTAATTATCAAAGAGGGAGTCACCACCTCCGGGTGTGGCTTACCTAATCTTGGCTGCAGGTATCCTATATGATGACAAGGCAAGTGTAAATAACTCAAAGCATACAAAGACAAATGACAGACCAAAAGCTGGATCATCTTATAAGAACATCATGACAAATTTCAAGACAAGTTTTCATCTAGCTATTACACTCCCAGAGGAGATCAAAATTTCAGACAAAGTTTTTCAGCCGTCACACAGCGGGTTAAGCAGATACAAGATCTTAAAGCAGAAGCTAGTTAGCTGATGGGTCATCCTGTGCCGGTTCTTCTGGGGCCTTGATCTGGAGGTTGTCCAAATACCAATTGCAGTTCGTTAGAGCCGTAAAAGAGCCCTCAAAAAAGGGTGACGGGTCAAGATCTGGAGCAAAGAGGTCCTTACTCCGAGCAGGCGTCAAATCTTTGCACTCGTATAGAAGACCCCAGACCCTCTTCTGCTCCGAGTCATAAGCTACCTAATAAGTTGACAGGTCGACCTCCTCCGCCAAAACAGAAGCTAACACCCGGGACTCCTTCATGCACCGGCTGTAGTCAGCGTCAGTAAACTCCGAGCCGTCGTCTTTTCTTGAAGGGAAGCCCTACATCATCTCGGCGGCGATAAGACCCGGAGCAAAAGCCAAAGCCCGGCTGATGCTTGCAATGGCCCCTTGGCGGGTGGCTGACTTCTTGAGCTCGGCGATCTGATTCAGCATAGTGGAGAAGAGCTCTAAGATGCCCTTGAGAGTCGTCGGAACTTTATCCTTGTATTCCATGGCCTTCATGGTGCAAATAGCTCCGCAGTACAGCTGTTCAGTTAAGGTGTAGATGGATTTCAACGGCAGAAGGCTATCAGAAACCAATTGCCGGCTCCTAGGACCTACACAAACCGGACAAGTCAGATGAGCCGCCAGTCGAGGTAAAGATATTTGAAACACAAAGTCGTCAGAAGCTTACCAAAGAGGGCGTTTGACATCTTGCTTATGTGGCGCTTCAAGCCTTGGAGTTCATCCGCCACAGCTATCAGCCGCTGGTCGACGTCATCCGCCCGTTGGGTCAAGGTAGTCTTCTTGGATTCAGCTAACTCCTTAAGAGCAGCGAACTCAGCTTTGATTGTGGCCAACTCCTTAGAGAGAAGCCGACACTTTTCATCGACAATGCTGCGGGCCTCTTGTTGAGCCGCCAAGTTGGTCTTCAGGTCCATCAACTGCGACCCGGCTTCGCTTAAAGCTTCCTGTGACACGTCAAAATACAGGATAAGTCGCCAGAATGGAAGTCATATCAAATGATGAAGGTTAAAGACAAAATTATGCAAGTTTCAAGCAGATTGCAAGCAATATGTTTGACACTTGGGGGCTAATGTATATTTGATCTTCGAGCATACAACACAGTTCCGGCTCATCTTCATCAAAGTTAATTTGGAACTTGGGGGCTACGATATGGCTTTTCAAATTTACTTATAATGAAAGCTCTGACTCAACGTTATCAAGCTTGAGTCAGCCATTGGGGGCTACAAGTGGTTCTTCAGGCTATCTACATTAAAGCTCTGACTCAACTTTATCAAGTTTGAGTTGGCCCTTGGGGGCTACGATTGGCTGTTCGTGCTATCTACAGTGAAGATCCGTCTCAACTCTAACAAATTGAGTCGGCCCTGGGGGACAGAGGCTTTGGATTTTCTACAGAGGATTAGGAAAGACCCGGTTCACCTCTTAACTAGATTGAATCGGCCCTTGGGGGCTAAGTAAGGTTATAGCAGCAAGAGGAATACATCATATTTTGTTTTCATCAAAGTTACCAGCCGAAGCTCCAGATCCCGGCTGGTGGTAAGCCGGTTCGTATACCCGGCGTGGAGTTCTTCGGTCGTCATCTTCTCAAAGGAAGAGTCGAAATCCAGCTTCTTGGAGGCCTCGACAGACTCTTTATGCCTGGTCAGCACATGAGCCGGAGGGGACTGGGGAGCAGAGCCGGTGATCACAACCTTCGGAGTTGCAATGGCTTTGGCAGGACATGGTGGTTTTGAAGGACCCCTTAGTGGGCTCTCCGGGATGATATCTTCAGCAGCTGGCTCAGTGGAGGCAATTGGCGGATCTACATCCGATTGTGGCTCCTCCGGTTGTTCTTGCTCCGGCTCTTGAGCAGCAGGACTGGGGGAGGGCTTGTTGGTCTTTCGACACTTGGCTTGAGCACTGCAAGATAGAAAAGTGAGAATCCAAAGGATATTACTACCCTACAACGAACCGGATGTTATAGTGGAAAGACACTTACAGCGGGTTGATCTTCGGAGGCGGCAGAACGATCGCCAAAGAGTCACCAGAAGAGGGCGACTTCTGAGATGAAATTCAAGAAGGATGAGACGGCGGTAAGGTTATAAAGAGAAATGAATCAAACAGGAACACATACCTCAGCAGGGCGTTTCTTCGAAGTCGGCGATTTCGACAAGCCGGACATAAGCTCAGTGGAGCCGGTGCTCCGGGTCTGGCGACGTTCAGCCTGTTGTTGCTTTTTCAAAAGAAATTCGGGAGCCAGGTAAGCGAGAGGATGAGAAAGGGGAACTTTTCTGGTAACCCGCCGCGGCTTTCGACGGACAAAATACTCTGAGCCGGAAGAAACATAGTTTACCTCAGGGGCATTGGCGCGGCTGGTCTCCACTTCATCCTGTGAGTAAAACAAGCATTGGTAAAACAAGAAGGCAAAAAATCAAGCAAACAACTAAAATTTTACCTCTGAGCTGGATGACGGTGGCGGGTCGAACCATTCCTCTCGTGGGGCGTCTTTCTTTGGCTTCATGGCTGGGGCCTTCTTCTTGAGATTCTTCGGAGGAGGGACGTACTCCTTCTTCCAGAAATCAGAGTCAGCCTGCGAAAATAAACGGGGGAAGAGTAATAGATCAGCAAGGTGCAAAAAAAAATCCAAGAGACGGATGGAAAGAAATTGACTTACATCTCGAGCTGGATTGTTGACGCTAAAAGGCGCCAAGCCAATGGCGCTGCATGAGCCAGAGGCTTCATGAACAAGGCTCTAGATGACAGTGGTGATATCATCCTCTGTCAGGGTTGATTTGCTGAAGCACAAGGAGCTGTCATGCATGCCTTCATATTCACACATAAGCCGGCTTCTACGGCTTAAGGGCATGATCCGCCATGAAATCCAGCAGCGAATCAAATCCAGTTCGGTCAAACTGTTGGCCATGAGTGCCTTGATCTTGGCGTGAGTCGGCTCATACCTGGCACGCTCTGAAACTGAGAGCCGGCCAAGGAGCTCTTAATCTGTCCTGAGCCGGGAGGGACGATAACCCGGCAATGGGCGCTCATTTTCAGGAGAGGTGTCCTTGCAGTAGAACCAAGTCTTGTTCCAATCCTTTGGATGACTCGGCATCTGCGCAGCCAGAAAGATGATGTATCTGCGTCATTGAATGGAAATACCGCCAAGTTCCAGACTCAGACCGCCTTTCATTTTGGTTTGGCGGTTGGCGTAGAAGAACTCTCGAAACAACCCCACAGACGGCTTGATTTGCAGGTAGGCTTCACGGAGCACATGGAAATTGCATATGTTTGAAACGAAGTTGGGGGCCAAGTCTTGAGGGTGAAGCTTGTACAAATGGAGAACGTCACGGAAGAATTTAGAGCCGGGCGGCACGAACCCTCGCTCGATATGGTCAGAGAAAACTACTACCTCTCCTTTTTGGGGAGAGGGCCGAGTCTCGTCACCTGGAACCCGCCAGTGAAGGACCTCCTTGGAAGGAAGAGTGCCCGCGTCAACAAAATCCATGAAGTACTCTTTTGCGACGCAAGATCCGGCCCAGTTGCATGAGTTGGAAGTGCGGGACATGGCGGCGGCTTAAAGACTGTGCAAAATTAAATATGCGGCGAGTTAAGAGCAAGCAATATCTGTGACGGCTTACAATTTTAAGGGCTCTACAAATACTACGCCATAGTCCGGCTGATGAGAGCCGGAGAGGTCTGGCGGTTCAACAAGGAAAGGAGGAGCGAAAATCGGCTAAGTCCTGAAAAATAGGTTTCACAAACTACCGCTGCAATTATGGATCTACAAAAAAACAGGAAAATAGGTTCTTATTTCTAGACCTAGCGAAGAACAGGCGGAACAGAGAAGAATGAAACAGAGCCACGACGGTCCGCGCATTGTGCACGACTGCCTTGTACGCGGCGGCATGGCGGGGACGCGCGCTAAAGATGTCGACGGCGTCGGAATACCCTAACGGTGGCGATGGAGGAGCCCGAGCGGTGGTGGCGAAGCTTCCCGCGAGTCCTACTATGGCGGCGATGGATCTAGGGGGAGCTTGGACTTATCGATGATGGAGCGGCGGACGCGGAAGAGATTCTGGTACGACTCAGGTTGATGCGGCGGCCTGGTTGACGACGATGAGAAGACGACGCCAGAGCAAGGAGCGCTGGAGCAGAGACAATGAAGGGAAGAAGATGAAGGGAGAGTGGGAGAAGGAAAGTTTCCCCACGCAACAGGTCTTATTTAAAGAGAAGACGAGGCAGGCGCAAAACTCTAGGCGACGGAAACCATTTGACCGAGGCGGACGCCTCGATTTTCGGGCTGACCATTTAATGAAAGATTTGATGGTACGTCAGCAGATCTCGTGATGTCATGCGAGGTCATCACCGGGCGACTCACCAAAGAGCAGAAGAGAAGGATGAAGTGAGCAAGCTCAATTCAACCTGGGGCCTAATGTTGGGGATATAACCACGCAATATGACCCGCCCTTGAAGGCTCCGGGTCATGTTGATGGCTCATGAGCCGGCCTAAGGGTGAGCCGTAAAGCCTACGGCCCATGAAAATAGGCAGCTCATGGTGTGGGCCGCAAGGTGGCCCAGACTGAGAAGACCCGGGCATGTAAGCCACTTGGAAACAGTTTGGACAAGAAGATAGAGTAAGACTCGGTTAGACAATTGTAAAGACACGTGGTCCTGACCTCTTATATAAAGGCAGACCCGGGGCGACTTAGAGATCAGGTTATCGAGAACTAGGTCAAGCTTTAGCTCCCTTGTAATCGATACGACAAGCAATACAAGCACAAGCAGGACGTAGGCTATTACCTCGACTTGATGGGCCGAACCTGGGTAAACCCGTGTCCTTCGTCCTAATCAACCCCTTGGAGTCCATCACATTAGCGATGGCCTCGAATCCAAGTCTGCTCACCTGGACATCTGCCGTGATAAATCCACGACAAGTAGGCACTTTAAATGAGGCCGGAAGCAACGAATAACAATTCCGGAATGACCTCATATGTTAATCATGAATTTGGTCCAGATCTGTCCTAACACAATTTTAGAGTTATTAAACAGTAAAATAAATGTCACCATGTGATTCTACATGTTTTCTAGACAAGTTACATATATAAAACATTTGCATCGGAGCTACGGTTTAAAAGTTATTAAATAAATCATTTAACATGGCATTTATGCAAATTACAGGAAAACAGCAAGTTAAACATTTTAAATATGTGTGAAAGTTGGATATTGTGGATCTACATAAAATTCCAGTCATATTTCATATATAAAGTTTTTACATGTGATGCACGGTTAATTAGATATTAGCAATTTAAAAACGGGGGGTTTTCGATAAATCTGAAATTCACAGGTTAATTGTTAAATTCGTTAACAAGAAAAAAAGGTAACGGGCCAAATCTAATAGGAACTGGGCCAACAGGGCGGGCGCAACAAAGCTACCGAGTGCCCAGGGCGCAACTTAATATGCAGGGGGGTGGGCTCGGGGGCTCACCATAGTGGGCCTTGGCCCATGCGGTCGAGCTAGTTGGCCCTTGCGCGGAGGGGCTCGTGGGCCTTGGCTGATGGCTCGCGCGTCACCCACCTAGCGCACGACGGGGAGGCTTGCGGTCGGTCAATGGGTGCAGCGTGCTCTCGCTTGAACTAGAGGACCAGGAGGTCATGGCGACGCTAGGAGGCGGCAACAACGGTGCCTTGGAGCTCCGAGGGTCGTGGATCGGGGCAGAACGGACGAATCTAGGTGTGGGGCGGTGTTCTCTGGTGAAGGGAGACCGGATCCGGCACAGAGGGACCTCAAGGCAGCAGCCATGGTCGAGGAGCTCCTGGTTCAAAGGGACATACAGAGGTTAGGGAGAGAGAACAGAACGAGAGGAGGAGGATAGGGCGAGGGGAGGCAAGGCACTGGCCTAGGCGGAGGTCCCTCTGTGCCGGTCCACCTACAATATAATAAGACAGCACGCAAACTTTCAACCCAATCTGGGAATATTTTTCGCGCGCATTAAAAACGGTTTTTTTGAACGATGCCGCGGGCGCGTGCGTGTGTGGTTGGTCTCGAAACGGTCGACGACACGAACAGAGAGAACCGGCAGCTACGAACGGATGCAAGTTTTCGAAAATGAGTGATGATGCCATGCAAATGATGCGAATGATGCGATGATGAATGCGATAACCAATCGAAACACAAACGAGAATGGAAAAGGAGGGGAATCTTCTGGAGCGTCGGTCCCGGGCTGTTACACACTTTCACTTGCCCTTTCGGTACCTTTGCTTATAGACGTATGCCTTTTGGTTTATGCAATGCACCTGCTACCTTTCAAAGATGTATGATGGCTATATTCTCTGACTTTTGAGAAACGATTCTTGAGGTTTTCATGGATTATTTTTCTGTTTACGGAACTTCATTTGATGATTGTTTGAGCAACCTTGATCGAGTTTTGCAGAGATATGAAGAAACTAATCTTGTCTTGAATTGGGAAAAGTGCCACTTTATGGTTAATGAAGGTATTGTCTTGGGGCATAAGATCTCTGAAAGAGGTATTGAAGTTGATAAAGCTAAAGTTGAGGCTATTGAAAAAATGTCGTGCCCTACGGATATCAAAGGTATAAGAAGTTTCCTTGGTCATGCTGGTTTCTATAGGAGGTTTATCAAATATTTCTCTAAGATTACTAGGCCACTGACAAACCTTTTGCAAAAAGATGGTCCGTTTGTTTTTTATGATGATTGCGTAGAATAATTTGAAATTCTTAAGAATGCCTTGATTACCGCATTTGTTGTTCAACCACCCGACTGGAACCTACCTTTTGAAATTATGTGTGATGCTAGTGATTATGATGTTGGTGTTGTTCTAGGACAAAGAGTCGATAAGAAATTAAATGTTATCCATTATGCTAGTAAAACTCTAGACAATACTCAAAGAAACTATGCTACTACTCAAAAGGAATTTCTAGCAGTTGTGTTTGCTTGTGATAAGTTTAGACCTTATATTGTTGATTCCAAAGTAACTGTTCACATTGATCATGCTGCTATTAAATATCTTATGAAGAAGGAAGATGCTAAACCTAGACTTATTAGGTGGGTCCTTCTGCTACAAGAATTTGATTTGCATATCATTGATAGAAAGGGTGATGATAACCCTGTGGCAGATAACTTGTCTAGGTTAGAAAATGTTCTTGATGACCCACTACCTCTTTATGATAGCTTTCCTGATGAACAATTAGCTGCCATGAATACTTCACATAATGCTCCTTGGTATTCTGATTACGCCAACTAAATTGTTGCTAAATTTATACCTCCTAGTTTCACATACAAACAAAAGAAAAAGTTCTTCTATGATTTAAGGCAATACTTTTGGGATGACCCACATCTTTATAAAGAAGGAGTAGATGGTATTATTAGACGTTATGTACCTGAGCATGAACAGGAACAGATCTTATGCAAGTGTCACTCCGAAGCCTACGGAGGACATCACGCTGGAGATAGAACTTTAAAACAAGGTACTACAATCTGGGTTTTATTGGCCTACTCTCTTCAAGGATGCTCGTAAGTTTGTCTTATCCTGTGATGAATGTCAAAGAATTGGTAATGTTAGTAGATGTCAGGAAATGCCTATGAATTACTCTCTTGTTATCGAACCATTTGATGTTTGGGGCTTTGATTATATGGGGCCTTTTCCACAATCTAACGGGTATACTCATATTCTAGTTGTTGATTATGTCACTAAGTGGGTAGAAGCTATTCCAACTAGTAGCGCTGATCATAACACTTCTATTAAAATTCTTAAAGAAGTTATTTTCCCAAGATTTGGAGTCCCTAGATATTTGATGACTGATGGTGGTTCACATTTTATTCATGGTGCTTTCCGTAAATTGCTTGCTAAATATGATGTTAATCATAGATTTGCATCTCCTTATCATCCTCAGTCTAGTGGTCAAGTAGAATTGAGCAATAGAGAGGTAAATTGATTTTGCAAAAGACTGTTAATAGATCGAGGAAGAATTGGTCTAAGAACTTGACGATGCATTGTGGGCTTATAGAACTGCTTACAAAAATCCTATGTGTATGTCTCCGTACAAGATGGTTTATGGTAAAGCATGGCACTTACCTCTAGAGCTAGAACATAAGGCTTATTGGGCAATCAAAGAGCTCAATTATGATTTCAAACTTGCTGGGGAGAAGAGGTTATTTGACATTAGCTCACTTGATGAATGGAGAACCCAAGCCTATGAGAATGCTAAGTTGTTTAAACAAAAGGTTAAGAGATTGCATAATATAAGGATACGAAAGCGTGAATTTAATGTAGGTGATCATGCCTTGCTATACAATTCTCGTTTAAGATTTTTTGCAGGAAAACTTCTCTCCAAATGGGAAGGTCCTTACGTCATCGAAGAGGTATACCATTCCACTGGCATCAAGATTACAACATCGAAGGCACAAACCCGAAGGTGGTGAACGGTCAAAGAATCAAACATTATATCTCAGGTACTCCCATAAATATTGAAACCAATATCATCAATACCATAACTCCGGAGGAATACATTAGGGAGACTTAGCAGAACGCTTCAGACTCCCAAAAGGAATAGGTACGTGGTACGGTAAGTAAAAAGACTCCAAAACTTTTTCTATGGAAATTTTCATCTATTTTGGAATATTTAAAAAATTAGGAAAATTTAAAGTAGTCTGAATAGTGCACGAGGAGGCGACAAGCATGCTCGGCGCGGCCACCCCCCTGGCCGCGCCCCTAGGACTTGTGGCCACCTCGTGCACCACCCGGACTCCGTTTTCTTATGGCATACTCCTTCGGGTCGGTAAAAATTCATTACATAATCTCCCAAAGGTTTTGATTCTCGTATCACGACAATACCTCCCGTTTTCTTTTTGTGTTGTTTCTGCAGCAGATTTGGAGCAATATGTTGTCCCAAGATTCTGATGAGGAGAGCTTCATATCGCATTATCTTGCCAATCCCAAGCTCTATGGAGACTTGGACCCTTATGGATTGTTCTCGGAGGAGGAACAAGAAGGCAAGTATGAGGAATGAAGCTCGGATGAAGAAGAGGCCTCCCTACTTCAGACAAGAGATATGCACGCGGAGTTCAAGAAATCAATGCTTCCAAACACAAGGCAAAAACCCAAGGTTCTACTTATCCCTTCTCGTTTCCTGCAGGAGAGCAAGGAAGAATTATGTCAAAGGATATTGAAGCTCGAGAAGGAAGTGGACGATTTGAGGGAACATAATTTTATGCTTAGGAGGAAACTGGAAAGGCTTCCAACCCCATTAACAACTCCCACATCATCACCTCCGAAGCAAGACAACTAAACACATGGGTATGGGCACTCCCCTTGGCTTGTGCCAAGCTTGGGGGAGATGCCCAGGTATCGTATCATCACCACATTTTTGTTTTATTTTTATTTATTTTTTTATTTTTATCATCTTTTCTTAGTTAAATCCTTTTAGTTATATCTTGATCTAGTAGAATAAAGTTTTCGTCTGATCTAGCTTTGAGTCTTTGCTTTATGATTCCCCCTATGTAAGCAAGACTGTGAATTATATAATGAGTGCTTTTGAGTTGAGGGCCTTGCTTGGTATGAATTTAATCTTGAGAAAGATGAATTAGAAAGAAGTGTAGAATAAAAGCAAAGAGTACATATGAAAATCTTATGGGGAGTGATGACTTCACGTATAAAAAGTATGTCGATTGAAACCTGTTGTGGGTTGACAAACATAGTTGTTGGTCATTGGGGCAATTAAAAGAAAGTGATAAAGAAAGAGAGGTTCACATATAAATATATTATCTTGGACATCTTTTATGATTGTGAGCACTCATTAAAATATTATATGCTAAGAAGTTGATGTTGGACAAGGAAGACAACATAATGGTTTATGTTTGCTTATTTCCGAATAGAGGTTATATTGTTATAGATCCCTTAACATGTGTCGCTTGCTTCCACATCATATCAGCCAAAACTTCCGCACCAAGTAGCGATACTACTTGTGCATCCAATACCCCTTAACCCAGTTTTGCCATGGGAGTCCACCATACCTACCTAAGGATAGAATAAGATCCTTCAAGTAAGTTGTCATCGGTGCAAGTAATAAAAATTTCTCTCTAAATATGTGTGATCTATTAGTGTGAGGAAAATAAACTTTAGACGAACTTGTGATAGGGAAGACATAAAAGCAACGGACTTCATAATAAAGTTCTCTATCACAAGGGCCAATATAAAGTGACGTTCCTTTGCATTAAGAGATTGTGCATCCAATTATAAAAGCGCATGACAACCTCTGCTTCCCTTAGCAAAGGGCCTATTTGTTCCTTTTATTTTCTAGTACTTGCCTGTATGCAAGAGTCGTGGTGATCTCAATCACCTTCTCAATTTTCGCCTTTATCTTCTGGCAAGTGCCAAATGTTGGGGAATGATCTAGGCACATATATACACTCGGAAGTTGGTGAGAATGATTTATTACTATTGACGTTACCCTTGAGGTAAATAGTTGCGAGGCAACACTATAAGCCCCTGTCTTTCTGTGTGTCCGATTGAAACTTTGAACTCATAGGTACCGCATGAGTGTTAGCAATTGTGAAAGACTAAAAGATGATTGAGTATGTGGGTTTTATTTACAAGATCTTATATTGACTCTTTCCTATGTTATGATAAATTTGAATTGCTTCAATGACTGAGATCATAGCTTGTCAGTTCTCAATAGAGTTCTTGATTCATACTTTGCCATTGTGAATGAATTGTTACTTTAGCATAAGAAATTATATGTCAAAATATATTGCTGTTCTAAATATGATCATGATGCCTTCATGTCCACATTTTATTTTATCGACACCTCAATCTCTAAACATGTGGGCATATTTATTGATTTCGGCTTCCGCTTCACGACAAGCGAGGTCTAAGCTTGGGGGAGTTGATACGTCCATTTTGCATCATGATTTTATATTGATATTTATTGCATTATGGGCTGTTATTACACATTTTCGTACAATACTTATGCCTTTTCTCTCTTATTTTACAAGGTTTACATGAAGAGGGAGAATGCCGGCAGTTGGAATTCTGGACTGGAAAAGGAGCAAATCTGAGATACCTATTCTATGCAACTCCAAAAGTTCTGAAAATCTACGGAGAATTATTTTGGAATATATAAAAAATATTGGGCAAAAGAAATAGATCAGGAGACCCACCAGGGGGCCACAAGCCTGCTGCCCCCCTGGCCGCGGCTAGCGAGCTTGTGGCCCACCTGGAAGCCCTCCGGTGCCGATCTTCTGCTATATGGAGGGTTTTGTCGAGGAAAAAATCATAAGAGACCTTTAGGGACGAAGCACCACCATCTCGAGGCGGAACTTGGGAAGAACCAATCTAGAGCTCCGGCAGGGCGATCCTGCCGGTGGAATTTAATCGAAGCCCTCATCATCATGAACGATCCTCTCATCGAGAGGGGGTCAATCTCCATCAACATCTTCACCAGCACCATCTCCTCTCCAAACCCTAGTTCATCTCTTGTATCCGATCTTTGTCTCAAAACCTCAGATTGGTACTTGTGGGTTGCTAGTAGTGTTGATTACTCCTTGTAGTTGATGCTAGTTGGTTTACTTGGTGGAGGATTATATGTTCAGATCCTTGATCATCACTTATACTCCTCTAATTATGAACATGAATATGTTTTGTGACTAGTTACGTTTGTTCCTGAGGACATGGGATAAGTCTTGTTATAAGTAATCATGTGAATTTGGTATTCGTTCGATATTTTGATGAGATGTATGTTGTCTCTCCTCTATTGGTGTTATTGTTGGGAGACGTAGTAGTAAATCAAAAAAATTCCTACGTGTTCACCAAGATCTATCTATGGAGAAACCAGCAATGAGTAAGGGGGAGTGCATCTTCATACCCTTGAAGATTGCTAAGCGGAAGCGTTACAAGAACGCGGTTGGTGGAGTCGTACTCGTAGCGATTCAGATCGCGGTGGACTTCGATCTTAGCACCGAACAACGGCGCCTCTGCGTTCAACACACCTGCAGCCCGATGATGTCTCCTACACCTTGATCCAGCAAGGAGGAAGGAGAGGTTGAGGGAGAGCTCCGGCAGCACGATGGCGTGGTGACGGTGGAGCTGCGTGGTCTCCGGCAGGGCTTCGCCAAGCACTACGGAGAACGACGAGTAGGAGAAGTAGGGTTGCACCGAGAGGGAGAGAGAGTCGTGTCTCAAACTTCCCCAAGGGCTCCACTATATATAGGAGGAGAGGGAGGAGGGTGCCCACCCCTAGGGTTCCCACCCTAGGTGGTGCGGCAGCCCCTAGATGGGATCTTGTCCTGCGGCTAAGAGGGAGGGGAGAGGGGTGCGGCTGCCCTAGCCGCCCTAGGGTGGGCCTAGGGCCCATCTGGGCTAGGGTTTGCCCCCTTCTCTCCTTTGCTGCGCCTTGGGCCAGGTGGGAGGGGGGCACCAGCCCACCTAGGGGCTGGTTCCCTCCACCTTTGTCCCATGCATCCCTTCGGGGCATGTGGCCCCTCCCGATGGACCCTCGGAACCCTTTCGGTGGTCCCGGTACGTTACCGGTGACGCCCGAAACATTTCCGGTAACCAAAATCTCACTTCCTATATATCGATCTTTGTCTCCGGACCATTCCAGAACTCCTCGTGACGTCCGGGATCTCATCCAGGACTCTGAACATCCTTCGGTAACCACGTACACTATTTCCCTATAAACCTAGCGTCATCGAACCTTAAGTGTGTAGACCCTACGGGTTCGGGAGACACGTAGACATGACCGAGACACCTCTCCGGTTAATAACCAATAGTGGGATCTGGATACCCATGTTGGCTCCCACATACTCCACGATGATCTCATCGGATGAACCACGATGTCGGGGATTCAATCAATCCCGTATACAATTCCCTTTGTCTACTTGTATGATACTTGCCCAAGATTCGATCGTCAGTAACCCTATACCTTGTTCAATCTTGTTACCGGCAAGTCTCTTTACTCGTTCCATAACACATCATCCCATGGCTAACTCCTTAGTCACATTAATCTCATTATGATGATGTCTTACCGAGTGGGCCCAGAGATACCTCTCCGTCATACGGAGTGACAAATCCCAGTCTTGATTCGTGCGAACCCAACAGACACTTTCGGAGATACCCGTAGTGCACCTTTATAGCCACCTAGCTACGTTGTGATGTTTGGCACACCCAAAGCATTCCTACGGTATCCAGGAGTTGCACAATCTCATGGTCTAAGGAAATGATACTTGACATTGGAAAAGCTTTAGCAGACGAACTACACGATCTTGTGCTATGCTTAGGATTGGGTCTTGTCCATCACATCATTCTCCTAATGATGTGATCCCGTTATCAATGACATCCAATGTCCATGGTCATGAAACCGCGACCATCTTTTGATCAACGAGCTAGCCAACTAGAGGCTCACTAGGGACACTTTGTGGTCTATGTATTCACACATGCATTATGGTTTCCGGTTAACACAATTATAGCATGAACAATAGACAATTATCATGAACAAGGAAATACAATAATAACCATTTTATTATTGCCTTTAGGGCATATTTCCAACAGTCTCCCACTTGCACTAGAGTCAATAATCTAGTTACATTGTGATGAATCGGACACCTATAGCATTCTGGTGTTGATCTTGTTTCGCTCGTGAGAGAGGTTTAGTCAAGGGATCTACGACACTCAGATCCGTATGTACTTTACAAATATCTATTTCTCCCTCCTGAATGTAATCATGGATGGAGTTGAAGCGGCGCTTGATGTGTCTTGTCTTCTTGTGAAACCTGGGCTCCTTGGCAAGGGCAATAGCTCCAGTGTTGCCATAGAATAGAGTCATCGGGCCCGACGCATTGGGAATTACTCCTAGGTCGGTGATGAACTCCTTCATCCAGACTCCTTCCTTTGCTGCTTCCGAAGCAGCTATGTACTCCGCTCCACATGTAGATGCCGCCACGATGCTTTGCTTGCTGCTACACCAGCTGACTGCCCCTCCGTTCAAAATATACACGTATCCAGTTTGCGACTTGGAGTCGTCCGGATCTGTGTCGAAGCTAGCATCGACGTAACCCTTTACGACGAGCTCTTCGGCACCTCCATATACGAGAAACATGTCATTTGTCCTTTTCAGGTACTTCAGGATATTCTTGACTGCTGTCCACTGTTCTGCTCCGCGATCACTTTGGTACCTTCCTACCAAACTTATGGCAAGGTTCACATCAGGTCTGGTACACAGCATGGCATACATAATAGAGCCTATGGCCGAAGCATAGGGGATGACACTCATCTCTTCTCTATCCTTTGTCGTGGTCGGGCATTGAGTCGTATTCAATCTCACACCGTGTAACATAGGCAAGAACCCCTTCTTGGACTGATCCATATTGAACTTCTTCAATATCTTTTCAAGGTATGTTCTTTGTGAAAGACCTATGAGGCGTTTCGATCTATCTCTATAGATCTTAATACCTAATATGTAAGCAGCTTCTCCAAGTCCTTCATTGAAAAACATTTATTCAAGTAGGCCTTTACACTTTCCAAAAGTTCCATATCATTTCCCATCAACAATATGTCATCCACATATAACATGAGAAATGTTACAGAGCTCCCACTCACTTTCTTGTAAATATAGGGTTCTCCATAAACCTGTATAAATCCAAACGCTTTAATCACCACAATAAAGCGAATGTTCCAACTCCGAGATGCTTGCACCAGCCCATAGATGGAGCGCTGGAGCTTGCATACCTTGTTAGCATCTCTAGGATCGACAAAACCTTCCGGCTACATCATATACAGTTCTTCCTTAAGGAAACCATTAAGGAATGTCGTTTTGACGTCCATTTTCCAGATCTCATAATCATAAAATGCGGCAATTGCTAACATGATTCGGACAGACTTCAACATCGCTAAGGGTGAGAAAGTCTCATCGTAGTCAACTCCTTGAACTTGTCGATAACCCGTAGCGACAAGCCGAGCCTTATATACGGTCGCATTACCATCCGCTTCAGTCTTCTTCTTGAAAATCCATCTATTTTCAATGGCTCGCTTATCATTAGGAAAGTCCACCAAAGTCAATACTTTGTTCTCATACATGGATCCTATCTCAGATTTCATGGCTTCAAGCCATTTGTTGGGATCCGGGCCTGCCATTGCTTCTTCATAATTCGAAGGTTCACCATTGTCCAACAACATGATCTCCAGGATAGGGTTGCCATACCACTCTGGTGCGGAACGTGTCCTAGCGGACCTTCGACGTTCAATAGTAACTTGATCTGAAGTTTCATGATCATCATCATTAACTTCCTCTCCAGCTGGTGTAGGCTCCACGGAAACAACTTCCCGTGCTATGCTACTCTCCGGTTCGAGTGGAGGTACAATTACCTCATCAAGTTCTATTTTCCTCCCACTTACTTCTTTCGAGAGAAACTCTTTCTCGAGAAAGGATCCATTCTTGGCAACAAAGACTTTGCCTTCAGATCTGAGATAGAAGGTATACCCAATAGTCTCTTTGGGATATCCTATGAAGATGCACTTTTCCGCTTTGGGTTTGAGCTTCTCAGGTTGAAGTTTCTTCACATAATCATCGCATCCCCAAACTTTTAGAAACGACAGCTTAGGTTTCTTTCCAAACCATAATTCATACGGTGTCGTCTCAACGGACTTTGACGGTGCCCTATTTAAAGTGAATGCGGCAGTCTCTAATGCATATCCCCAAAATGATAGTGGTAAGTCGGTAAGAGACATCATAGATCGCACCATATCCAATAGAGCGCGATTACGATGTTTATACACACCATTTCGCTGAGGTGTGCCAGGCGGCGTGAGTTGTGAAACAATTCCACATTTCCTTAGGTGCGTGCCAAACTCATGACTTAAATATTCTCCGCCATGAGCAGATCGCATGCACTTTATTTTCCTATCACGTTTATTCTCTACCTCACTCTAAAATTCCTTGAACCTTTCAAAGGTTTCAGACATGTGTTTCATTAAGTAGACATACCCATATCTGCTCAAGTCATCAGTGAGGGTGAGAACATAACGGTAGCCACCGCGAGCCTCGACGCTCATCGGACCACATACATCGGTATGTATTATCTCCAATAAGTCAGTTGCTCGCTCCATTGTTCTAGAGAACGGAGTCTTGGTCATCTTGCCCATGAGGCATGGTTCGCATGTGTCAGATGATTCAAAATCAAGAGACTCCAAAAGTCCATCAGCATGGAGCTTCTTCATGCGTTTGACACCAATATGACCAAGGCGGCAGTGCCACATGTAAGTGGGACTATCGTTATCAACCTTACACTTTTTGGTACTCACACTATGGACATGTGTAACATCACATTCGAGATTCATCAAAAATAAACCATTGACCGGCGGGGCATGACCATAAAACATTTCTCTCATATAAATAGAACAACCATTATTCTCAGATTTAAATGAGTAGCCATCTCGCATCAAGCGAGATCCAGATACAATGTTCATGCTCAAAGCTGGTACTAAATAACAATTATTGAGGTTTAAAACTAATCCCGAAGGTAGATGTAGAGGTAGCGTGCCGACGGCGATCACATCGACCTTGGAACCATTCCCGACGCGCATCGTCACCTCGTCCTTTGCCAGTCTCCGCTTATTCCACAACTCCTGCTTGGAGTTACAAATGTGAGCAACTGCACCGGTATCAAATACCCAGGAGCTACTATGAGTGCTAGTTAGGTACACATCAATAAAAAGTATATCACATATACCTTTAACATTGTCGTCCTTCTTATCCGCTAAGTACTTGGGGCAGTTCCGCTTCCAGTGACCAGTACCCTTGCAATAAAAGCACTCAGTCTCAGGCTTGGTCCATTCTTGTTCTTCTTCCCGGCAACTTGCTTACCGGGCGTGGCAACAGCTTTGCCGTCCTTCTTGAAGTTCTTCTTACCCTTGCCTTTCTTGAAACTAGTGGTCTTATTCACCATCAACACTTGATGCTCCTTTTAGATCTCGACCTCCGCTGATTTCAGCATTGAGTACAACTCAAGAATGGACTTCTCCATACCCTGGATGTTGTAGTTCATCACAAAGCTTTTGTAGTTAGGTGGAAGCGACTGGAGGATTCTGTCAATGACCGAGTCATCCGGGAGATTAACTCCCAGCTGAGTCAAGCGGTTGTGCAACCCAGACATTTTGAGTATGTGCTCACTGATAGAACTATTCTCCTCCATCTTATAGCTGAAGAACTTGTCGGAGACATCATATCTCTCGACCCGGGCATGAGCTTGGAAAACCAGTTTAAGCTCTTGGAACATCTCATATGCTCCGTGTTGCTCAAAACGCTTTTGGAGCCCCGGTTCTAAACTGTAAAGCATGCCGCACTAAACCAGGGAGTAATCAGCACAGCGTGACTGCCAGGTGTTCGTAATGTCTTGGTCCGCTGGAAAAATGGGTGGGTCACCTAGCGGTGCATCAAGGACATAAAATCTCTTGGAAGCTATGAGGATGATCCTCAAGCTACGGACCCAGTCCGCATAGTTGCTTCCATCATCTTTCAGCTTGGTTTTCTCTAGGAACGCATTGAAGTTGAGGGTGACATTAGCATTGGCCATTGGATCTACAATATAGATTGTAAAGACAATTTTAGACTAAGTTCATGATAATTAAGTTTACATAATCAAATTATTTAATGAACTCAGACTTAGATAGACATCTATCTAGTCATCCAAGTGACACATGATCCATGTCAACTAGCCCGTGTCCGATCATCATGTGAGACAGACTAGTCATCCATGGTGAACATCTCCATGTTGATTGTATCTTCTATACGACTCATGTTCGACCTTTTGATATTCTGTGTTCCGAGCCCATGTTTGTACATGATAGGCTCGTCAAGTCAACCTAAGTGTTTCGCGTGTGTAAAATCTAGCTTACACCCGTTGTATGCGAACGTTAGAACCTATCACACCCGATCATCATGTGGTGCTTCGAAACAACGATCCTTAGCAACGGTGCACAGTTAGGGTGAACACATTTCTTGAAATTTTATTGAGAGATCATCTTATTTACTACCGTCGTTCTAAGCAAATAAGATGTAAACATGATAAACATCACATGCAATCAATATAGTGACATGATATGGCCAATATCATCTTGCTCCTTTGATCACCATCTTCGGGGCACCATGATTATCACTGTCACCGGCACGACACCATGATCTCCATCATCGTGTCTTCATGAAGTTGTCTCGCCAACTATTACTTCTACTACTATGGCTAATGTTTAGCAATAAAGTAAAGTAATTACATGGCGTTTATGATTGACACGCAGGTCATACAATAAAATATGACAACTCCTATGGCTCTTGCCGGTTGTCATACTCATCGACATGCAAGTCATGAATCCTATTACAAGAACATGATCAATCTCATACATCACAATGCATCACATCACATCCTTTGGCCATATCACATCACAAGGCATATGCTGCAAAAACAAGTTAGACGTCCTCTAATTTGTAGTTGCAAGTTTTTACGTGGCTGCTATAGGTTTCTAGCAAGAAATTTCTTACATATGCCAAAACCACAACGTGATATGCCAATTGCTATTTACCCTTCATAAGGACCTTTTTCATCAAATCCAAACCAACTAAGGTGGGAGAGACAGACACCCGCTAGCCACCTTATGCAACAAGTGCATGTCAGGCGGTGGAATCGGTCTCACGTAAGCGTACGTGTAATGTTGGTCCGGGCCGCTTCATCCCACAATACCGCCGAATCAAGATAAGACTAGTAGTGTTAAGAAAATTAACAAGATCGGTGCCCATAACAACTTTGTGTTCTACTCGTGCATAGATTCTACGCATAGACCTAGCTCATGATACCACTTTAGGGAGACGTAGTAGTAAATCAAAAAAATTCCTATGTGTTCACCAAGATCTATCTATGGAGAAACCAGCAACGAGTAAGGGGGAGTGCATCTTCATACCCTTGAAGATCGCTAAGCGGAAGCGTTACAAGAACGCGGTTGGTGGAGTCGTACTCGTAGCGATTCAGATTGCGGTGGACTCCGATCTTAGCGCCGAACAACGGCGCCTCCGCGTTCAACACATGCAGCCCGTTGACGTATACAATGCCTTGATCCAGCAAGGAGGAAGGAGAGGTTGAGGGAGAGCTCCGGCAGCACGACGGGGTGGTGACGGTGGAGCTGTGTGGTCTCCGGCAGGGCTTCGCCAAGCACTACGGAGAACGAGGAGTAGGAGAAGTAGGTCTGCGTCAAGAGGGAGAGAGAGAGTCGTGTCTCAAACAGCCCCAAGGGCTCCACTATATATAGGAGGAGAGGGAGGAGGGTGCCCACCCCTAGGGTTCCCACCCTAGGTGGTGCGGCAGCCCCTAGATGGGATCTTGGCCGGCGGCCAAGAGGGAGGGGAGAGGGGTGCGGCTGCCCTAGCTGCCCTAGGGTGGGCCTAGGGCCCATCTGGGCTAAGATTTGCCCCCTTCTCTCCTTTGCTGTGCCTTGGGCCAAGTGGGAGGGGCGCACTAGCCCACCTAGGGGCTGGTTCCGTCCACCTTCGGACCATGCAGCCCTCTGGGGCCCGGGGGCCCTCCCGGTGGACCCCCGGAACCCTTCCGATGGTCCCGGTACGTTACCGATGACGCCCGAAACATTTCTAGTAACTAAAACCTCACTTCCTATATATCAATCTTTGACTCCGGACCATTCCGGAACTCCTCGTGACGTCCGGGATCTCATCCGGGACTCCAAACATCCTTCAGTAACCACGTACACTATTTCCCTATAACCCTAGCGTCATCGAACCATAAGTGTGTAGACCCTACGAGTTCGGGACACACGTAGACATGACCGAGACACCTCTCTGGTCAATAACCAACAGCGGGATCTAGATACCCATGTTGTCTCCCACTGTTGGAAATATGCCCTAGAGGCAATAAATAAAGTGTTTATTATTGTATTTCCTTGTTCATGATAATCGTTTATTATCCATGCTATAATTGTATTAATTGGAAACATGGATACATGTGTGGATATATAGACAAACACAATGTCCCTAGTGTGCCTCTAGTGAACTAGCTCGTTGATCGAAAGATGGTTAAGGTTTCCTAGCCATGGACATGGGATGTCATTTGATAACGGGATCACATCATTAGGAGAATGATGTGATGGACAAGACCCAAACTACAAATGTAGCTTATGATCGTGTCAGTTTATTGCTACTGTTTTTCTGCTTGTCAAGTATATGTTCCTATGACCATTAGATCATGCAACTCACAGATATCGGAGGAGTGCCTTGTGTGTATTAAACGTCGCAATGTAACTGGGTGACTATAAAGGTGCTCTACAGGTGTCTCCGAGGGTGTCTGTTGAGTTTGCATGGATCAATACTGGGATTTGTTGCTCCGTGTGACGGAGAGGTATCTCAGGGCCCACTCGGTAATACAACATCATAGTAAGCCTTGCAAGCAATGTGACTAAGTGTTAGTTACGAGATCTTGTATTACGGAACGAGTAAAGAGACTTTCCAGTAACGAGGTTGAACTAGGTATGGAGATACCGACAATCGAATCTCGGGAAAGTAACATACCAAAGAACAAAGGGAACATCATACGGGATTAACTAAATCCTTAACATAGAGGTTCGACCGATAAAGATCTTCATAGAATATGTAGGAACCAATGTGGACATCCAGGTCCCGCCATTGGTTATTGACCGTAGAGGTGTCTCGGTCATGTCTACATAGTTCACGAACCCGCAGGGTCTGCACACTTAAGGTTTGGTGACGTTTCGGTAGTGTAGAGTTGTGTATGGTGGTGACCGAAGTTTGTTCGGAGTCCTGGATGAGATCCCGGACATCATGAGGAGATCCAGAATGGTCTGGACGTAAAGATTCATATATAGGAAGTCCCATTTTGGTCGCCGTAAAAGTTTCGGGCTCATCGGTAGTGTACCTAGAATGCGGGTAGTGTACCGGGAGGCCTCCGGAAGGAGTATTTCGACCCAAGAGGCTACATGGACTGTGGGAGAGTGGAAACCAGCCCTTAGTGGGCTGGTGGAACAACCACAAGAGGCCCATGCGGCTGGAAGAAAAAGTCCTAAGAGAAAAAGTGGAAAAAGGCAAAAAAAAGGGTGAATCCTAGTCCTACTAGGATTGAAGGTGGACTCCACCTCCACCCTTGGTTCGGCCGACTGCTTGGTGGCTTGGCCCTTGGGCCAAGCCACCTCCTCTCTTCCTCCTATATATACTGGTGGTATTAAGGGTTTTTGCACTAGAATTTCAGCCACGTGCTACCCATTCCTCCAGTGCATAGTTTCTCCTCTAGATCGGATTTCTATAGTGCTTAGGCGAAGCCCTGCCGGAATTGCTCCACCATCATCGCCGGAGCGCTGTCAGGCTGCCGGAGAACTCTTCTTCCTCTCCACTCCTTCTTGCTGGATCAAGACGGTGGAGATCCTCATCAAGCTGTAAGTGTGCTGAACGCGGAGGTGTCGTCCGTTCGGTGCTAGATCGGAAGGATCGTGATCAAGCTCGTGAGACGGAACGTGATCAAGTTCGTGGGACGGATCGTGATCGGATCGCGGGACGGATCGTGATTGGATCGCGGGACGCACGGCAATTTGGATCGCGAAGACGTTCGACTACACCAACCGCGTTTCTTAACGCTTCCCGCTTAGCGATCTACAAGGGTATGTAGATCCACTCTCCCTCTCATAGATGCTCATCACCATGGATAGATCTGCGTGTGTGTAGGAAAATTTTTGTTTCCCATGCAACGTTCCCCAACAGTGGCATCATGAGCTAGGTCTATGTGTAGATGAGATCTCGAGTAGAACACAAAAGGTTTGTGGGCGTTGATGCTTAGATTGCTTCCTCCCTTGGTCGGATTTTGGTTCAGCGGTATTGTGAGATGAAGTGGCCCGGACCAACATTACTCATACGCTTATGAGAGACCGGTTCCCTCGACGCAACTTGTTGCCTAGATGGCTTGTGAGTGGCAGTTTCTCTCACTTTAGTTGGATTGGATTCGACAAAGGCGGTCCTTGAGAAGGTTGAAAAGAAAATTATGTATCACTTTTGTGGTTTATGCGTAGGTGAGAATCGTTCTTGCTAGAAACCCGTAGCAGCCACGTAAAACATGCAACAACAATTAGAGGACGTCTAACTTGTTTTTGCAGGGTATGTTGTGATGTGATATGGCCAATTACATGATGTGATATATGTGATGTATGAGATGATCATGTGATGTATAGAATTTCACGACTTGCATGTCGATGAGTACGGCAACCGGCAGGAGCCATAGGGTCGTCTTTAATTATTGTATGACCTGCGTGTCAATCATTACGCGCTATGTAATGCTTTACTTTATCGCTAAACGGTAGCAATAGTAGTAGAAGCATCGTGGGCGCGTCAACCCCGATGGCGACACATTGATGGAGATCAAGATGATGGAGATCATGGTGTCATGCCGGTGACGATGGAGATCATGTCGGTGCTTTCATGATGGAGATCAAAAGCACAAGTTCATGGCCATATCATGTCACTTATGAATTGCATGTCATGTTAATCCTTTTATGCACCTTGATTTGCTTAGTATGACGGTAGCATTATAAGGTGATCCCTCACTTAAATTTCAAGATAAATTGTGTTCTCCCCGAGTGTGCACCGTTGCGAAAGTTCATCGTGTTGAGACACCACGTGATGATCGGGTGTGATAGACTCTACGTTCACATACAACGGGTGCAAGCCAGTGTTGCACGCGTAGAACACTCGGGTTAAACTTGACAAGCCTAGCATGTACAGACATGACCTCGGAACACAAGAGACCGAAAGGTCTAACATGAGTCATATAGTAGATATGATCAACATAATGATGTTCACCATTGAAGCCACCTCAACTCACGTGATGATCGGACTTGAGTTGATGGATTTGGATCATGTGACACTCAGATGACCTCAGGATGTCAATTTGAGTGGGAGCTTTAGTAATTTGATTAACTGAACTCATTATATTGAACAATAGTCTAAGTAAACTTTGCATATTTATGTTGTAGATCAATGGCTCGTGCAGTAGAACCCCTGAATTTTAATGTGTTCCTAGAGAAAGCTAAGTTGAAATATGATGGAAGTAACTTTATTGACTGGGCCCGTAATCTGAGGATTATCCTCACGGCTTCCCAGAAATCATATGTCCTTGATGCACCTCTTGGTGACCAACCAGAAGACATGACCTCTGAAGACGTTAAGAACGCTTGGGAGGCACATACGGAGATTACTCAATAGTTCAGTGTGCAATATTGTATGGCTTAGAACCAGGACTTCAAAGATGTTTTGAACGTCATGGAGAATCTGAGATGTTCCAGGAGTTGAAGTTTATCTTTCAGAAGAACGCCCGGATCTAGAGGTATGAAACCTCCGATAAGTTCTATGCTTGCAAGATGGAGGAGAACGGGTCTATCAGTGAACATATACTCAGAATGTCTGGGTATTCAACTCGTCTAGCGGAGTTGGGAATTGCCCTTCCGCCAGAGGTGATCACTGACAGAGTTCTTCAATCACTGCCACCTAGTTACAAGAGCTTTGTGATCAACTATAACATGCATGGGATGAACACGTCAGTCGCCGAGCTGTTTGTGATGCTAAAAGTCGCTGAGTCTGAAATCCAGAAAGAACATCAAGTGTTGATGGTCAATAAAACCACTAGTTTCAAAAAAAATGGCAAAGTCAAGGGCAAGGGCAAGAAGGGTAAAACCAAGAAGGATGGAAAAGCAGTTTCTACTCCTGCAAAGAAGCCCCAGCATGGACCCAAGTCAGAAACTGAGTGCTTTCATTGCAAGGGAACTGGTCACTGGAAGCGGAACCGCCCCAAGTACCTGGCTGACAAGAAGGCGTCCAACGACAAACAAGGTATATATGATATACATGTTATTGATGTGTACCCTACTAGCTCTCATAGTAGTGAGTGGGTATTTGATACCGGTTCGGTTGCTCACATTTGCAACTCAAAGCAGGAACTACGGAATAAATGAAGGCTGGCAAAGGACGAAGTGACGATGTGCGTGGGAAATGGTTCCAAGGTTGATGTGATCGCCGTCGGCATGCTCTCTCTTTGATTACCATCGGGATTAGTGATGAACCTGAATAATTGTTATTTAGTGCCTGCGTTAAGCATGAACATTATATCTGGATCTTGTTTATTGCGAGATGGTTACTCATTTAAATCAGAGAATAAGGGTTGTTCTATTTATATGAGTAATATCTTTTATGGTCATGCACCCAATGTTAGGGGTTTATTCATATTGAATCTTGATAGTGATGACACACATGTTCATAACATTGATGCCAAAAGATGTAGAGTTGATAGTGATAGTACCACTTTCTTGTGGCACTGCCGTTTAGGTCATATTGGTGTAAAACGCATGAGGAAGCTCCATGCTAATGGACTTTTGGAGTCACTTGATTTTGAATCACTTGACACATGTGAACCATGCCTCATGGGCAAGATGAATAAAACGCCGTTCTCTGGAACAATGGAACGGGCGAGTGACTTATTGGAAATCATACGTACTGATGTGTGCGGTCCAATGAATGTTACAGCGCGTGGTGGATATCGTTATTTTCTCACCTTCACTGATGACTTAAGTAGATATGGGTATATTTACTTAATGAAACACAAGTCTGAAACGTTTGAGAATTTCAACCAATTTCAGAGTGAAGTTGAGAATCATCGTAACAAGAAGATTAAGTTCCTGCGATTTGATCGAGGAGGTGAATATCTGAGTTATGAGTTTGGCAGTCACTTAAGACAGTGTGGAATTGTTTCACAGTTGACACCGCCCGAAACACCACAGCATAATGGTGTGTCCGAACGTCGTAATCGAACCTTATTAGATATGGTGCGTTCTATGATGTCTCTTGCTGAGTTGCCACTATCGTTTTGGGGTTATGCATTAGAGACAGCTGCATTCACTTTAAATAGGGCACCATCAAAATCCGTTGAGACGACGCCATATGAACTATGGTTTGGCAAGAAGCCAAAGTTGTCGTTTCTTAAAATTTGGGGATGTGATGCTTATGTCAAAAAGCTTCAGCCTGAAAAGCTGGAACCCAAAGAGGAGAAATGCGTCTTCATAGGATACCCGAAAGACACAGTCGGGTATACCTTCTATCTCAGATCCAAAGGCAAAGTGTTTGTCGCTAAAAACAGAACATTTCTTGAGAAAGAGTTTGTCTCGAAAGAATTGAGTGGGAGGAAAATAGAGCTTGATGAGGTTATTGAACCTTTACTTCAACCAGAAAGTAGCGTAGCGCAGAAAGATGTTTCTGTGGAACCTACGACGATAGAAGAGGAAGTTAATGATGATGATCATGAAGCTTCGGATCAAGCTGCTATTGAACCTCGTAGGTCGACAAGGCCGCGTACTACCCCTGAGTGGTACGGCAACCCTGTCTTGGAGGTCATGTTGTTGGACAACAATGAACCTATGAGCTATGGAGGAGCAGTGATGGGCCCGGATTCCGAGAAATGATTAGAGGCCATGAAATCCGAGATGGGATCCATGTATGAAAACAAAGTATGGAATTTGGAAGTATTACCTAAAGGGCGAAAGGCCATTCAGAACAAATGGATCTTTAAGAAGAAGACAGACGCGGATGGTAATGTCACCGTCTATAAAGCTCGACTTGTGGCAAAGGGGTTTTCACAAGTTCAAGGAGTTGACTATGATGAGACTTTCTCACCTGTAGTGATGCTTAAGTCTGTCAGAATCATGTTAGCAATAGCTGCTTATTTCGACTATGAAATTTGGCAGATGGATGTCAAAACAGCGTTCCTCAACGGTTTCCTTGAGGAAGAGTTGTATATGATGCAACCCGAAGGTTTTGTCAATCCAGAGAATGCTGACAAAGTTTGCAAACTCCAGCGATCCATTTATGGACTGGTGCAAGCATCTCGGAGTTGGAATAAGCGCTTTGATGAGGTGATCAAAGCATTTGAGTTTATACAAGTTTACGGAGAAGCTTGTATTTACAAGAAAGTGAGTGGGAGCTCTATAGCGTTTCTAGTATTATATGTGGATGACATATTGCTGATTGGAAACAATATAGAAATGCTGGAAAGCGTGAAGGAATATTTGAACAAGTATTATTCAATGAAGGACCTAGGAGAAGCTACTTTCATATTAGGCATTAAGATCTATAGAGATAGATCGAGACGCTTAATAGCACTTTCACAGAGCACATACCTTGATAAAGTTTTGAAGAAGTTCAAAATGGATCAGTCTAAGAAGGGGTTCTTACCTGTGTTACAAAGTGTGAAGTTGAGTAAGACTCGATTCCCAGTGACTGCAGAAGATAGAGAAAAGATGAGTGTCATCCCCTATGCTTCAGCCATAGGCTCTATAATGTATGCAATGTTGTGCACAAGACCCAATGTAAGCCTTGCCATAAGTATGGCCGGAAGGTTTCAAAGTGATCCTGGAATGGAGCACTGGCAAGCGGTCAAGAATATCCTTAAGTACCTGAAAAGGACTAAGGAAATGTTTCTCGTTTATGGAGGTGATGAAGAGCTCGTCGTAAAGGGTTACGTCGATGCAAGCTTTGACACTGATCCGAAGGACTCTAAGTCGCAAACCAGATACGTATTTATTCTTAACGGGGGAGCGATAAGCTGGTGCAGTTCCAAGCAAAGCGTGGTAGCTGATTCTACGTGCGAAGCAGAATACATCGCAACCTCGGAGGCAGCGAAGGAAGGTGTCTGGTTGAAGCAGTTCATGACAGATCTTGGAGTAGTGCCCAGTGCACTGAATCCAATGAACCTGTTCTGTGACAACACTGGTGAAAGCTCTGGCCAAGGAACCAAGGTTTCACAAGAGGACCAGACACATAAAGCGACGCTTCAACTCCATCCGCGATTACATCATGGAGAAAGACATAAATATTTGCAAACTGCACACGGATCTGAATATTGCAGACCCGTTGACTAAACCTCTTCGAAGGGCTAAAAATGATCAACACCAGAACTGCATGGGTGTTCGATTCATTACAATGTAAATCACATAGTGATGTGAACTAGATTATTGACTCTAGTGCAAGTGGGAGACTGTTGGAAATATGCCCTAGAGGCAATAAATAAAGTTTTTATTATTGTATTTCCTTGTTCATGATAATCGTTTATTATCCATGCTATAATTGTATTAACTGGAAACATGGATACATGTGTGGATACATAGACAAACACAATGTCCCTAGTATGCCTCTAGTGAACTAGCTCGTTGATTGAAAGATGGTTAAGGTTTCCTAGCCATGGACATGGGATGTCATTTGATAACGGGATCACATCATTAGGAGAATGATGTGATGGACAAGACCCAAACTACAAACGTAGCTTATGATCGTGTCAGTTTATTGCTATTGTTTTTCTACATGTCAAGTATATGTTCCTATGACCATGAGATCATGCAACTCACAGATATCGGAGGAGTGCCTTGTGTGTATTAAACGTCGCAACGTAACTGGGTGACTATAAAGGTGCTCTACAGGTGTCTCCGAGGGTGTCTGTTGAGTTGGCATGGATCAATACTGGGATTTGTTGCTTCGTGTGACGGAGAGGTATCTCAGGGCCCACTCGGTAATACAACATCATAATAAGCCTTGCAAGCAATGTGACTAAGTGTTAGTTACGAGATCTTCTATTACGGAACGAGTAAAGAGACTTGCCAGTAACGAGGTTGAACTAGGTATGGAGATACCAACGATCGAATCTCGGGCAAGTAACATACCGAAGAACAAAGGGAACATCATACGGGATTAACTGAATCCTTGACATAGAGGTTCGACCGATAAAGATCTTCATAGAATATGTAGGAACCAATGTGGAAATCCAAGTCCCTCCATTGGTTATTGACCGTAGAGGTGTCTCGATCATGTCTACATAGTTCTCGAACCCGCAGGGTCTGCACACTTAAGGTTTGGTGACGTTTCGGTAGTGTAGAGTTGTGTATGGTGGTGACCAAAGTTTGTTCGGAGTCCCGGATTAGATCCCGGACGTCACGAGGAGCTCCGTAATGGTCCGGAGGTAAATATTCATATATAGGAAGTCCCGTTTTGGTCGCCGGAAAAGTTTCGAGCTCATCAGTAGTGTACCGGGAGGCCTCCGGGAGGAGTATTTCGACCCAAGAGGCTACATGGGCTGTGGGAGAGTGGAAACCAGCCCTTAGTGGGCTGGTGGAACAACCACAAGAGGCCCATGCGGCTGGAAGAAAAAGTCCTAAGAGAAAAAGTGGAAAAGGGCAAAAAAAAGGGTGAATCCTAGTCCTACTAGGATTGGAGGTGGACTCCACCTCCACCCTTGGTTCGGCCGACTCCTTCGTGGCTTGGCCCTTGGGCCAAGCCACCTCCTCTCTTCCTCCTATATATACTGGTGGTATTGAGGGTTTTTGCACTAGAATTTCAGCCACGTGCTACCCGTTCCTCCAGTGCATAGTTTCTCCTCTAGATCGGATTTCTGCAGTGCTTAGGCGAAGCCCTGCCGGAATTGCTCCACCATCATCGCCGGAGCGCCGTCAGGCTGCCGGAGAACTATTCTTCCTCTCCACTCCTTCTTGCCGGATCAAGACGGTGGAGGTCGTCATCAAACTGTACGTGTGCTGAACGCGGAGGTGTCGTCCGTTCGGTGCTAGATCGGAAGGATCGTGATCAAGCTCGTGAGACGGATCGTGATCAAGTTCGTGGGACGTATGGTGATCAGATCGCGGGACGGATCATGATTGGATCGCGGGACGGATCGTGATTGGATCGCGGGACGCACGGCGATTTGGATCGCGAAGACATTCGACTACACCAACCGCGTTTCTTAACGCTTCCCGCTTAGCGATCTACAAGGGTATGTAGATCCACTCTCCCTCTCATAGATGCTCATCACCATGGATAGATCTGCGTGTGCGTAGGAAAAAGTTTCTTTCCCATGCAACGTTCCCCAACACCCACATCCTCCACAATGATCTCATCGGATGAACCACGATGTCGGGGATTTAATTAATCCCGTATACAATTCCCTTTGTCTACCGATATGATACTTGCCCGAGATTCGATCGTTGGTATCCCTATACCTTGTTCAATCTCATTACCGGCAAGTCTGTTTACTCGTTCCGTAACACATCATCTCGTGGCTAACTCCTTAGTCACATTGAGCTCATTATGATGATGTCTTACCGAGTGGGCCCAGAGATACCTCTCCGTCACACGGAGTGATAAATCCCAGTCTCGATTCATGCCAACCCAACAGACACTTTAGGAGATACCCGTAGTGCACCTTTATTGCCACCCAGTTATGTTGTGATGTTTGGCACACCCAAAGCATTCCTACGGTATCCGGGAGTTGCACAATCTCATGGTCTAAGGAAATGATACTTGACATTGGAAAAGCTTTAGCAGACGAACTACATGATCTTTTGCTATGCTTCAGATTAGGTCTTGTCCATCACATCATTCTCCTAATGATGTGATCCCGTTATCAACGACATCCAATGTCCATCGTCATGAAACCATGACCATCTTTTGATCAACGAGCTAGCCAACTAGAGGCTCACTAGGGACACTTTGTGGTCTATGTATTCACACATGCATTATGGTTTCCGGTTAACACAATTATAGCATGAATAATAGACAATTATCATGAACAAGGAAATACAATAATAACCATTTTATTATTGCCTCTAGGGCATATTTCCAACAGTTATGTGAACGTCGACTACATAACACTTCACCATTGTTTGGGCCTAGAGGAAATCATTGGGAAGTAATAAGTAGATGATGGGTTGCTAGAGTGACAGAAGCTTAAACCCTAGTTTATGCGTTGCTTCATAAGGGGCTGATTTGGATCCATACGTTTCATGCTATGGTTATCTTAATTCTTCTTTCGTAGTTGCGGATGCTTGCGGGGGGGGAGGGGGGTTAATCATAAATGGGAGTCTTATCCAAGTAAGGGCAGCACCCAAGCACCGGTCCACCCACATATCAAATTATCAAAATAGCGAACGTGAATCAAGTGAGCATGATGAAAACTAGCTTGACATAAATTCCCATGTGTTCTCGGGAGCACTTTGCTTTATATAAGAGTTTGTCCAGGCTTGTCCTTTGCTATAAAAAGGATTGGGCCACCTTGCTGCACCATTGTTACAATTGTTACTTGCTACCCGTTATAAATTATCTTATCACAAAATATCTGTTATCGATATTTCACTGCTTGCAGAGAATACCTTGCTGAGAACCGCTTGTCATTTCTTTCTGCTCCTCGTTGGGTTCTACACTCTTACTTATCGAAAGGACTACGATAGATCCCCTATACTTGTGGGTCATCAAACTACATGACTCCAACGTGAAGTTGGTAAGTTGCAATTCTAAAGTAAAGATCATGCAAATGAGCTTAATTCTTTGGATATAGGATTCTACCAAACCATTTTGATTCTAGACATATAGGACAAAGTGCTAAACTTAAATCTTGGGGCCATATAGGAAAAGGTGCTAAACTTAAATCCTAGGGCTATATAGGACAAAGTGCTGAACTTAAATCCTGGGGCCATATAGGAAAAGGTGCTAAACTTAAATCCTAGGGCTATATAGGACAAAGTGCTAAACTTAAATCCTAGGGCCATAATGAAGGTACGCAAGGAGAATTTTACAATGTTGTCCACGAAATTGGTTGAAATCTATGTTCGGGATATAATGAGCCAATGGATAAAGGAACACTTGAGAGCATAGTGCAGATGTGTCTTTTATAACCATGGATAACCGAAAAGTCTAGTTAATGGTTGGGAAGAACCATTTTACCTTGACTTGATGCGTTGGATCTGAGTGGTCCAACATAGACTTCAAGGTGCATGAGTCTTAAAATTAGATTCTTTGTGTTACATATAGTGCACATAAAATCCAAATGTTGTTAGGAAATAGCATCACTGTAGTCATGACTAATAGAATTGTTGATAATTTCCATTTCAACTAAATGTCAAGATGGGCAAGGCTAGTATGCCAAGTTTGGAATGTAAGAAATATTCCCAAAACTATTATGTACGCAACATGTGTTACGGATTTTGTAGTATGCAGTAATAATCCTGATGGGACAGAGGGAAGTAATTTGCTTTTCATATCCGTTGTATATGGTAAAGATAACATGTTCCTCTTTGTTATCATCATAAGTTTTGATATGGAAACTATTTTGACGGATATGTCTATGTCTATAAGTTGAACCGGGATATATCAGAAGCATTTGTAATGTTACTCGAGTACCCATGGGAATAGTAATATGACCCAGTCTAGCGATTGTTAAAATATCTCCTTTTTTCTTAGTAACAAAGGAAACATTGCACTGCATGGAGTGTAAAGTTTGTGATGCATGCACTTATTCTCTTCACCACAGGTTGACTCCCCAATAAAATCTATATTGAAATGTTGAATTTTCAATGATGAAAAGACTTTATTAAAATCGAAGTGTTGATACCAATACATATTGTGTTTTACAATGTAGGGTGATGACAGCAACAATAACAATATGTTTTTATTACAATAGTCTAAGAGCATCTCTAACTGATCTCCTATACAGGGTTAGAGAGGGATAAATTTGGTTATCTCCTCTAACCGGACCTATCCGAACTCGTAAAAGCTATAGTGGAGGAATATTTATCCTCCTCGGCCGCTCGGACTCCTAAATATACTTGGCCTCCACCTCGCGGAGTAAAAGTTTTGGCCTCTCACCCGCGATCGTGTTGTCCTCACCCCGCGTTGCGTCATCACCGACGTTGCTTCCGGGTTCCGACGACTTCTCACCGCCTTTGTTGACACCCCATCGCCTCCCTTCGCCCTCGTCGTCCTCCTGTCCTAGACTGAGCCGGTCGCCGGCCGTATCCGTTGCCGGAATCGAGCTCAAACGCCACCTCCGTTGCATCGATCCCGTCACCAAGAAATCTTCTTCATCCTAGGCTCATCGTTTACTATCGGCTATTTCGAAGCCCCGCTAACCGCTAGTATTTACTCAACGTCGCCGAACGGCCACCTCTGTCGCCTCCTTGCAAGTTGCAAGTGTTTGACAGTGTGCCTAGGTGATTTTTCTATTTTTTTGCTTTTTCATCTCGCTTTTTTCTTTCGTGAATTGTGTGAATCTTAACTATTATGTTTGGATTTAGTATGCATGCAAATATGCTGTTCAAGTGCAGTGCTCCCTCCAATCCATATTAATTGACGTTCATTCAGTACAACTTAACAAGCGATCAATTATTATGGATCGAATGGAGTATGTAGACTAAAATTAGAAAGATTTGGTAAAAATTACTCCGTTAAGTTTAGAGGACTGATTAGAAGCCGGCTAGCAAAACCTGCGCACTTCAAAGTGGAGAGAAGACGCAATTGAAGTCTATAAATGTAGGTGTCAAATGTGCTAGGAGGTAGGAGCATGTTGCAGGATGCCCATCTCTCAAATCAGATTCAATCAATCGCCATTTAAATTATTGCCGTCGTACAATCAGAGCACGCGAGAGCAAGAACGAAAACGTGCCCCGAATAGCACACCCGGGACCCGGACGAGACTTTTGCCGACACCCTAAACAGCGGATTTGCATAGCTCAGCTCTGTTTCATGACAAATATAGGGTAAGCTCTATGACCAGCCCACAAACGAATGATCCTATATTCGCTGTGCAAGCAGATGTGCTCGGTTGTAGGTTTTGAATATAAATTAGCTATCACGCTGCATCAAGAATCTTCAAACATTGCAAGAAAATACTGCGGCTTGCAGTTGAAATCCACAGACAACATCATTGCAAAGGGTATCCAAAACTGTAATATAACCAAGTACTCAGGTCAAATCGTCAAACACAAAGTAATAGCATACGGGTAATGAGATCCAGATCCACCCTCGGAACAAGAAAATGGACGGAAATCTCTAGCTTAATTCAGTAACCACGAGCTTAGCATACTACGCAGGCTTTGACTGAACACTCATCACCATCTGTCCTCCAAAAAAAGGCTTCGACCATTTCACTTTGATGGCTGCTTCTCTTTGGTCTTCTGGATCTTCAAGACCTTCTTCACAATCTTTTGCTCTTCCACAAGGAAAGCACGGATGATCCTGTAACAACCATGTTAGATAACAGAAGATAAAGAACGATAAGCCAGCAGTTACAACAAGATGCACTAACCTCTCCCTAACAGCCTGACCAGATAGAACACCACCATAAGGACGGTTCACAGTTCTCCTGTTCCTGGATAATCTGGATCTTTTGTACTCAGTAGGCCTTAGATGAGGTATCTACAAGTCAAACAAATATTATTACAGCTCGCATTTCAAAACACTAATATTATACAACATGAAGCAAATTTAAACATCAGTCAATAGATCAAACAAATATTCTCTCAGGATACTATTTCGATGTGCGTTCAGTAAAACATAAAATGGATATTTCATCCATAAAAACAGTACAGTAAGTGAACAGAAAAGCATAACAACATTGCATCTACCAGCCAGCAAGTCACTTGTTCTTTTACTCGTTTTTTCAAACTCACCTAGTCCACTCGTAAATCATAGGCAGCAATAAATCATAATCAAAGGCCCTTCAACATAAAATTAACCAACTAGCATTACTCATACATTCTACAGTTTTTAGGCATTACGACCCAGATTGTTTATGCTTAGATGCAATGGTGATAAACTGCAACTATACCCAATGTTAAAATTAAGTTCATTCATTGTACTCCGTCCAGAATTACTTGTTATAGAAATGGATGTATCTAGACGTATTTTAGTTCTAGGTACGTCCATTCCTTTCTATTTTGGTGACAAGTAATTCCGGACGGAGGGAGTAGATAGCAATCCAATCTTCACAGCAAAATTGCCAACACTCACTCACCCTACAACACAGAGATGGTCGCAATAGCACAGTTTTGCATTCAAACTAACCTATTAATAGTTATTGCAGTAAAATTACTGAGCTAATAATTATTGCGGTAAAATTACTGAGCTCCAATAGCAAATGCTGCAACAACAAATACTGAGAACATGTACAGCTAATGAAGCCTAAATAGGTCACTACCAGAATTGATGTTCAACATCACCAATGTGTATACACGAGACATCTACTGTAATAGACACTACAGTTAACAAAATAAAACTACTATCACCACGCCAGAAGCATACCATCAAACAGCTATATGTATAGCATACATAAAAGATAGCAGAGATCAGAAACGAAATTAGGTAACTCATATGTCGCGAAAAATTCTGCAAACGAAGATGAAACTACAGTAGGGCAAGTCGATTCGCGCCAACGGTTCGGGAAGGGGTCACACGCAATCGCTTACCCCCTGGATCTTCTTGCCGGTGACCGGACATTTCGGCCCGCTCGCCCTCTTCTTGGTGTACTGGTACACAAGCCTCCCTCCTGCACCAATCACACGGCACGCGTCATCGCACGCGGGTTCAGCGCACGGACAGCCCAAGGACTCGAATCGCAGCCCGAGAATCGGCCAGAGAGAACCAGTGGAGAACGCAGATCTCACCTGGGGTTTTGACGACCCTGGTCTGGTTGGACTTGGTGGCGTAGCTGTGCCGCTTCCGATACGTCAGGCGCTGCACCATGGCGTCGACCTCCCTGTCGCTCGCTTCTCTCTGCGGGGGGCGGGGGCGGCGGCGGCGGCGGCGGCGGCTAAAACCTTGGACTAGCAAAAATTGTGGGATGGTCGGGGGAGCGCATAAAAGGGAGGGTGCGGGGAACCTGACCTACATCGGACGGCTTTGGAGGCCTCGATGTCACGGGAACGGTTAGGATGCCCTGTGGAGGTGGAACTGATATTTTTTCTTGACGATGGTCTTTTTTTCTGAAAGACAATTTCTACGGGCATCCTAGCTTTTGTTCGTTATTATAAGGGGAAAAGCAAAAAAGGGTGAATGTCTCAAAAAAAATTCAAAAGGGCGAGTGTGTACATGCGCGTTTGTGAGCGTGTTTGTATATATTGTGTTTCTAGAGAAAAAGTTAGAATTTCTGTAATGAATCCAATCTTCAAGCTCCCTTTTGTTTCCTTGCAAAATACACTGACCAATTAGAAAAGTTATTGAAAGTACAAGTCACCTCGAAGATAATAAAAATTACATTGAAACGCTGGATCACTGAACAACCACTGTCCGGTAGAATGAGTTGTCGACGCATCGCTGTCGTCGCTTCCATAATGGAGTCGTCCTGACTTATCGATGACAATCATGAATTCTTCATGCATGTGCCCCTAATCATATGCATGCACAACAAATAACCCAAACCTCGTCGCCTCGAAAGAGATGATAGGAATCTGAGTTGGAGCTCCGTCGACTCTATCTTGTCGGATTAATTCGAGTCGGAGCCCAAGGCACCCCCTCCTCACCACCAGCTGCCCGAGCGCAGGCAGAGGGGATTAGAATCTGCAAGCTGGCTCATGGAGATTGAAGAGAAGAATTTTTCCCTAGCCATATTTGCGTGACAGCGTGAGGAAAAGAAATATAACTCTACGGAATTTCTACAAATTAACGGTACATCATGTGTTTATGTTCTATCTTCAAGCACTCTCGCTCGGTGTCTTCAGAGAGTGTTGTGTGAGCGTGTAATTTTGGTGGTGGGTGAATCTAGCTCTATGCATCATCATGGTTGGTGTTCCTAAGGAGAATGTCAGAACCGATAAATTTACATGTTATATGCCTTCATGGATGTTCGATCTCATAACTGTTAGCAAAGTTGAAGCGCCCAGTCTTCGCAACATAAATCTCTCACACGCAACACATTTTTCGTAATTGTGCAACATTTTGCTCCACAAACTAACAAACATCACAAAAAAATCACAACATAAAAACATGTGCATGCAACAATAAAAGCTATGTATGCAACAAACTCTCATTCATTTTAACAACAAACTGAAAAAATGATTTGAAACATATGTTAGATTTAATAATCAACGTATCCAATATACAAAGGACATTACATGCACTAATGAAAACATATCTTTGCAACTTGAACGCAAAACTATATAAGTTTGCAACATGATTTCGCACAAAAGGAGAAAGTTTGCGTCATGTTAACACAATAGACAACCCACGTAATATCAAATACCGACCCGTTTATCCTCAACCTTTAACATACCGGGATGTCAATCTCATATGACTCTAGTCGACATGAATTCGACTCGTTGGATTATTGCAGGCTCACGTCCCTAGATTTGGCAGGGCTGGATCCATTCACCTCTCCTCGCCATCTTTACAAAGTTCGACATGAAGGACTTCCATCTTTAAGATTTAACTCAAGCTCCATCGCGAGTCTATGGCAAAGATCTCCACCGCATCTTTAAGTTTTAACTCGAGCTCCATCATGCGTTTATGGCGAAGAGCTTCATCGTCGGCCTCTTTCTCAGGCAAAGGAGGACAAGCTCATATGGATCGAAGTGGACGAGCAGAGGGTGTTGTGTTAATGAAGTATGTAGGAGGAGGCGAGAGAAATGGTAGATGAGGTGCCATAAGTGCACATTGCTAGTTACTTCACCAACGAAGTGCCGAGTCGTGCCATAGCGGTGAACCGGGCGAGCTACTTGCCACTCGGTTCTATCTAAAGCAAGGAACACATGACACCATAGGACCAATCGACCTCTTTGGTTGGCTCATCCGTCATGAGACGCCAGTTAGCTCACGCACGGCGAAGTGATGAGTTGATCAGGTCGCCGAAATGTACCTGGAAGTTGTTGTGTCGTCCACCAAGGCACTCCAACACCACTAGTGCGATGAATTTATGACATTTGGTTTTTCAAGAAATCAAAAACTTGAATCTAGATTTTATAAAAGGATTGTGCCATGCCCCGAGGGTGTATCCACGGAGGAGGAAGAGGCCCAACGACCACGGGGCAGCCCAAGCCTTATATGGTTCCAACTAACTAGTATTTAAATTTGGAAATATTAACTACTAAATCATACCCTGCAACCAGATCTCGAACATCTGCTTCAATAGGAGTTCATGTTTGTCAATATTTTGGCTTCATGCTACTCCTAGTCCACCAACAATACAAGGGTGCATTGCCACCTTGGGGCACGCGACAAGGACATAATACTCATCAATTTAAAACTTATGTAAACCTAGCCACATCTGACTATGTAAGGCCTAGCAGGTACCCCCGATAGGCAACACACAATACACCTTACGTACGTCTTAGGACATAGTCATCTGAGCCCCCCCCCCCATACGATCTCATAATCGAACCCTTGTAAATACAAGCCCTAGTTTTCACATGAGGCTTGATCATCTATACAAGCAAGCATCAAATAGGGTATTACCGCAATCCAAAGGCATGCACCTGGATAAATCTCCTCGCGTGCACCTGTGATGCCCCCAATTTCGACCGTACGCTAAACATACACGCAATGCGTATGACCAAGATTAGGGACTCACTAATCAATATCACAACACAACTCTAGACACAAATTAAAGTCATACAGCTTCATATTACAAGCCAGGGGCCTCGAGGGCTCGAATACAAAGCTCGACAAGCATGAGTTAGCGGAAGCAAAAATATCTAAGTACAGACATAAGTTAAATAAGTTTTGCCTTAAGAAGGCTAGCACAAACATAAGCAGCGAATCGAAAGAGGCGAGGCCTCCTGCCTCGGAACCTCATAAACTACTCCTGGGCGTCGGCACTCTCCACGTAATAGAAGGCTCCTGCGGTGGTGTAGTAGTCGTCTTTGGCGTACTCCATCTCCTGGGCTCCATCATCTGAACGTAGAATCGTATCGAGGGGGGAAGAGAAAGCAAAGCAGCGATGAATACTCATCCAAAGTACTCGCAAGACTGACATCAGAACTATGCTAAGTATACATCATTATCAAGGGAAGGGATTATATCTGGGCTAACTGCAAAAAGCAAGAATAGGGGGAAGGCCTAGTCCTATCGAAGACTAGCATCTTCAGCATCTTGCAGCATTAGAAGAGAGTAGACAGTTAATCACTTATAATCATATTATTGTAACAATTTTATTAAGTAACCATGCCCAGAGATTCTTCCTCGACTCCCTGCGAGGAAGCAATCCCGGAGCCACAATTCAATTCAATTCAAATCACATTTATAGTTGTATAAGGTCAAGGTATAACTCCAAGTCGTCCTGTTACCGTGGACACGGCTATTCGAATAGTTAATTTCTTCCCTGCAGGGGTGCACCGCATTTCCAACACGCTTGATCACCTCTGGCCGGACACACTTTCCGGGGTAATGCCTGGCCTCGGGATCCAAAACGTCATCGCCCCACCTAGACTCAACGAAGAGGCCAGCCCGCCGGTCTACTCCTAAGCGCGCAGGTTCGTGGGCCCACTTGCCCTTGCACTCCTGCACGGTGCGCACGCGGCCGGAAACAGACAAAGCACCCCTTAACTTACAAGCGCGATGCGTTCCAGTTCAATCCAGCGCGCGCCACTCCATTGCTGACGTCCGAAGAGCTTCGGCTAATACAACGATGCTGAGTACCCATAACTTCTCCCACGTGAAGGTTTAGTGCGTAAAAAGGTCAACGACCAACTCAGATCAAATACCCAACCCATTAGCATTTTATTAGTGCAGGGCAGGCTTGAGCCATATTGCAGGCCGTCGCCCCGCCAATAACACTCGGGTGCCTTACCGGCGCACCCCACCAAGTCTTCGGATGCCTTACGACGCATCCCACCAATTCTTTCTCACATGAGTACCCTTGGGGCCGACCCGTCTCAGAATTGTCGGGAACTCAGGTCCACCTCAACAGAGTGGTACCGCCTATCCCTTCAGACCCGTCATGTTAGTACAGTGCCAAGTCAATAGTAATTGTGTGGTTATAACATCAAGACGGGAACTGAGGAATCACCCTCAATGGTCCCCGCTCGATGTAACCGTCAAGGTGGACTTTAGAGGAATCACCCTCGAGGGTCCCACACTTGAGGGGCTGCACGACAGCGACATCGTCGGGAATGGTGAAGGAGGAATCACCCTCGATAACCACGACCGACTAGCTGCACTACAGGGCTAACATCATGAGTACTTCACGAGGTGTCACCCTCGGTATTCGATAGTAGCACTGCAGAGTCATACAATTTAGGGGAGTGCGGTGATGTGAGTGGCCTGGCTTGTCAGTCAGTTGATCGAGTCTTCGAGTCATCGAGTCGTCGGGTCATCGGGTTGTTGACGAAGAAGCAGGGGCAACTAGGACTAAGAGGTCACTTGGGATTCACTATCCAACCTCTACTAAGCAGTTGGTATGATTACAGGAATAGTAATAGTTCATCAAAAACAGGCTATGCATCAGATTAGGCGCTAGCTAAAACGGTAGCAAAATTCTAATGCAAGAACAAGAGGGAAAGGGGTGGGTGATATCGGAATGCTCAAGGGGGGTTTTGTTGGGAGACGTAGTAGTAAATCAAAAAAATTCCTACGATCACCAAGATCTATCCATGGAGAAGCCAGCAACGAGTAAGGAGAGATTGCATCTTCATACCTTTGAAGATCGCTAAGCGGAAGCGTTACAAGAACGCGGTTGGTGGAGTCGTACTCGTAGCGATTCAGATCACGGTGGATTCCGATCTCAGCGTCGAACAACGGTGCCTCCGCGTTCAACACACGTGCAGCCCGGTGACGTCTCCTATGCCTTGATCCAGCAAGGAGGAAGGAGAGGTTGAGGGAGAGCTCCATCAACACGACGGCGTGGTGACGGTGGAGCTACGTGGACTCCGGCAGGGCTTCGCCAAGCGCTGTGGAGAACGAGGAAGAGGAAGGGTAGGGCTGCGCCGAGAGAGAGAGAGAGAAGTCGTGTCTCAAATCAGCCAAAACCCTTGCATATATATAGGAGGAGGGAGAGGAAGGGCTGCCTTGGCCCCTCCTCCAAGGAGGAGAGGTTCGGCCGAACTAGGGGGAGAGTCCACCTCCCACAAGGGAGGTGGATCTCCTCCTTTTAAATCTTTTCAGCCCTATCTCTTGATCTCCAGCCACATGGGCCTTTCTAGAAGGTCTTGGCCAGCCCAATAAGGGATTTTACACCTCATCTAAGGGCCCACGAAGTCCTATGGTCGTCACACCCCTCCTGGGGGTCCTCCGGCACCCTCCCGGCACTCCCGGTACACTACCGATCAGCCCAAAAACTTTCCGGTGACCAAAACTGGACTTCCTATATATCAATCTTTACCTCCGGACCATTCCGGAGGTCCTCATGAGGTCCGGGATCTCATCCGGGACTCCAAACAACCTTCGGTAATCACGTATACCATTTCCCTATAACCCTAGCGTCATCGAACCTTAAGTGTGTAGACCCTACGGGTTCGGGAGACACGTAGACATGACCGAGACACCTCTCCGGTCAATAACCAACAGCGGGATCTAGATACCCATGTTGGCTCCCACATGCTCCACGATGATCTCATCGGATGAACCACGATGTCGGGGATTCAATCAATCCCGTATACAATTCCCTTTGTCTATCGGTATGATACTTGCCCGAGATTCGATCGTCGGTATCTCTATACCTTGTTCAATCTCGTTACCGGCAAGTCTCTTTACTCGTTCTGTAACACATCATCCCATGGCTAACTCCTTAGTCACATTGAGCTCATTATGATGATGTCTTACCGAGTGGGCCTAGAGATACCTCTCCGTCATACGGAGCGACAAATCCCAGTCTCAATTCGTGATGTGATCCCGTTATCAACGACATCCAATGTCCATGGTCATGAAACCATGACCATCTATTGATCAACGAGCTAGTCAACTAGAGGCTCACTAGGGACACGTTGTGGTCTATGTATTCACACATGTATTACGGTTTCCGATTAACACAATTATAGCATGAACAATAGACAATTATCATGAACTAGGAAATACAATAATAACCATTTTATTATTGCCTCTAGGGCATATTTCCAACAGTCTCCCACTTGCACTAGAGTCAAAAATCTAGTTACATTGTGATGAATCGTACACCCATAGCATTCTGGTGTTGATCATGTTTTGCTCGTGAGAGAGGTTTAGTCAACGGATCTGCGACATTCAAATCCGTATGCACTTTACAAATATCTATATCTCCCTCCTGAATGTAATCACGGATGGAGTTGAAGCGGCGCTTGATGTGTCTTGTCTTCTTGTGAAACCTGAGCTCCTTCGCAAGGGCAATAGCTCTAGTGTTGTCACAGAATAGAGTCATCGGGCCCAACGCACTTGGAATTACTCCTAGGTCGGTGATGAACTCCTTCATCCAGACTCCTTCCTTTACTGCTTCCGAAACAGCTATGTACTCCACTTCACATGTAGATGTCGCCACGGCACTTTGCTTGCTGCTGCACCAGCTGACTGCCCCTCCGTTCAAAACATACACGTATCCGGTTTGCGACTTGGAGTCGTCCGGATCAGTGTCGAAGCTAGCATCGACGTAACCCTTTACGACGAGCTCTTTGGCACCTCCATATACGAGAAACATGTCATTTGTCCTTTTCAGGTACTTCAGGATATTCTTGACCGTTGTCCAGTGTTCCGCTTCGGGATCACTTTGGTACCTCCCTACCAAACTTATGGCAAGGTTCACATCAGGTCTGGTACACAGCATGGCATACATAATAGAGCCTATGGCTGAAGCATAGGGGATGACCCTCGGGATCACTTTGGTACCTCCCTACCAAATCGCCGAGCGTCCCGCGATCTCATCATGATCCGTCCTGTGAACTAATCACGATCCGTCCCGCGAACTCATCATGATACATCTCACGTTCTTGATCATGATCCATCTCGCGAACTCATCACGATCCGTCTCACGATCTTGATCACGGTCCTTCCGATCTAGCGCCGAACGGACGGCACCTCCGTGTTCAGCACACGTGCAGCTTGATGACGATCTCCGCCGTCTTGATCCAGCAAGAGGAAGTGGAGAGGAGGAAGAGTTCACCGGCAGCGTGATGGCGCTCCGGCGATGGTGGTGGAGCAATTCCGGTAGGGCCTCGCCTAAGCACTGCAGAAAACCGATCTAGAGGAGAAACTATGCACTAGAGGAACGGGTAGCACGTGGCTGAAAATTCTCTGCCAAAACCCTAAAATCCTCTAGTATATATAGGAGGAGAGGAGGAGGAGTCTTGGCTGCCAAAAATCCAGCCCTTGGCTCGGCCAAAGTGGGGAGGAGAGGAGGACTCCTCCTCCAATCCTAGTAGGACTAGGATTCCTCCTTTTTTTGGCCTTTTTCCACCTTTTTCCCTTTGGGCCTTTTCTCCCAACCGCATGGGCCTTGTGTGGGACTTCCACCAGCCCACAAAAGGCTGGTATTTACTCTCCCATAGCCCATGAAGCCTCTTGGGTCACAATACCCCTTCCGGTGGTCTCCCGGTACACAACCGGCACTCCCGGTACATTACCGATTAGCCCGAAACTTTTCCGACGACCAAAATGGGACTCCTATATATCAATCTTTACCTCGGACCATTCCGGAGCTCCTCGTGACGTACGGGATCTCATCCGGGACTCCGAACAACCTTCGGTCACCACCATACATAACTCTATACTACTGAAACGTCACCGAACCTTAAGTGTGCAGACCCTGGGGGGTCGAGAACTATGTAGACATGACCAAGACACCTCTATGGTCAATAACCAATAGCGGGACCTGGATGCCCATATTGGTTCCTACATATTCTACGAAGATCTTTATCGGTCGAACCTCTATGTCAAGGATTCAGTTAATCCCGTATGATGTTCCCTTTGTTCTTCGGTATGTTTACTTGCCCGAGATTCGATCGTCGGTATCTCCATACCTAGTTCAACCTCGTTACCGGCAAGTCTCTTTACTCGTTCCGTAATACAAGATCCCGTGACTAACACTTAGTCACATTGCTTGCACGGCTTGTTGTGATGTTGTATTACCGAGTGGGCCCTGAGATACCTCTCCATCACACGGAGTAACAAATCCCAGTCTTGATCCATGCCAACCCAACAGACACCCATAGAGATACCTGTAGAGTACCTTTATAGTCACCCAGTTACGTTGCGACGTTTGATACACACAAGGCACTCCTCCGGTGTCAGTGAGTTGCATGATCTCATGGTCATAGGAACAAATACTTGACATGCAGAAAATAGTGGCATTAAACTGACACGATCATATGCTACATTTGTAGTTTGGGTCTTGTCCATCCCATCATTCTCCTAATGATGTGATCCCGTTATCAAATGACATCTCATGTCAATGGCTAGGAAACCTTAACCATCTTTGATCAACGAGCTAGTCTATTAGAGGCATACTAGGGACATGGTTTTGTCTATGTATCCACACATGCATCTAAGTCTCCGATCAATACAACTATAGCATGGATAATAAACGATTATCATGAACAAGGAAATATGATAATAACTAATTTATTATTTTCTCTAGGGCATATTTCCAACAGTCTCCCACTTGCACTAGAGTCAATAATCTAGTTCACATCACCATGTGATTTGCATTATTATGAATCTAACACCCAATGAGCTCTGGGGCTCGATCATGCTTTGCATGTGAGAGAGGTCTAATAGTCAACGGGTCTGCGACATTCAGATCCTTGTGTACTTTGCAAATTTCTATGTCAAACCGTAAACACTTCTACCACACTCCACTTGGTACTATTCCAAATGGCTGCTCCACTATACATATCCAGATTGCTACTACGAGTCATCTGGATTGGTGTTAAAGCTTGCATCGACATGACTCTTTACGACGAACTCTTTATCACCTCCATAATCGAGAAACATCTCCTTAGTCTTTTAGTTACTAAGGATAATCTTGACCACTGTCCAGTGCTCCATTCCAGGTTCACTTTGAAACCTTCCGGCCATACTTATGGCAAGGCTAACATCGGGTCTTGTGCACAGCATTGCATACATGATAGAGCCTATGGCTGAAGCATAGGGGATGACACTCATCTTTTCTCTATCTTCTACAATCACTGGGCATTGAGTCTTACTCAACTTTATACCTTACAAATCAGGCGAGAACTCTTTCTCTGACTGATCCATTTTGAACTCTTTCAAAATCTTGTCAAGGTATGTACTCATTGAAAGTCTCATCAAGTATCTTGATCTATCTCTATAGATCTTGATGCTCAACAATTAGGTAGCTTTATCCAGGTCTTCCTTTGAAAAACTCTTTTCAAACAACCCTTTATGCTTTCCAGAAATCCTATATCATTTCCGATCAACAATATGTCAACCACATATGCTTATCAGAAACTCTACAGTGCTCCCACTCACTTTATTGTAAATACAAGTTTCTCGTAAACTTTGTATAGACTCAAAAACTTTAATCACCTCATCAAAGTGTATATTCCAACTCCGAGATGCTTGCTTCAGTTCATAGAAGGATCACTGAAGCTTGCACACCTTTTAGCATCCTTAGGACTGACAAAACCTTCTGGTTGTATCACATACAACCTTTCCTCAAGAAAGGAAACGATGTTTTGGCATCCATCTGCCAGATTTCATAATTGAAAAATGCAGCAACTGCTAACATAATTCTAACAGACTTTAGCATCGCTACGAGAGAAAGTCTCATCACAGTCAACTCCTTGAACTTGCCGGAAACTTCTTTGCGACAAGTCGAGCTTTATAAATGGTGACATTCACCATCAGCGTCTGTCTTCATTTTAAAGATCCATTTGTACTCAACGACCTGTCGTCTAATGAGCAAGTCTACCAAAGTCTATACTTGGTTTACATATATGGATCCTTTCTCGGATTTCATGGCCTCTAACCATTTGTCGGAATCCGGGCCCATCGTCGCTTCTCCACAGCTCGTAGGTTCATTGTTGTCCAACAACATGACCTCCAAGACATGGTTGTCATACCGCTCAGGAGCAGTACACATCCTTGTCGACCTACGAGGTTTGATAGTAACTTGATCTGAAGCTTCATGATCATCATCATTTACTTCCTCTTCAACTGACATAGGTTCCACAGAAACATCTTTTTGCGCTGTGCTACTCTCTGGTTGAAACAAAGGTTCAACAACCTCATCAAGTTCTATCTTCCTCCCACTCAATTCTTTCGAGAGAAACTTTTTCTCGGGAAAGGACCCGTTTTAGCAACAAACACTTTATGCTTGGATCTAAGATAGAAGGTTCACCCAACTGTTCTTAGGGTATTCTACGAAGATGCATTTGTCTGCTTTGGGTTCGAGCTCATTAGGTGAAAACATTTTCCACACAAGCGTTGCAGCCCCAAACATCAAGAAATGACAGCTTAGGTTTCTATCAAACCATAATTCACATGGTGTCATCTCAACGGATTTAGATGGTGCCCTATTTAAAGTGAATGTAGTTGTCTCTAATGCACAACCCCAAAATTATAGTAGCAAAACGATAAGAGACATCATAACATGCACCATATCCAATAGAGCACGAGTATGACGTTCGGACATACCATCACACTATGGTGTTCCAGGTGGCGTGTGTTGTGAAACAACTTTCACATTGTCTAAAGTTGTATGCCAAACTCGTAACTCAGATATTCACCTCCACGATCATATCGCAGATATTTTTATCTTCTTGTCACGATGATCTTAAACTTCACTCTGAATTTGCTTGAACTTTTCAAACAATTCAGACTTGTGTTTCATTAAGTAAACATACACTATATCTACCCAAATCATTAGTGAAGGTAAGAAAATAACGATATCCACCGCACGCTACAAGACTCATCGGATTGCATACATCAACATGTATCATTTCCAATAAATCACTTGCCCGCTCCGTCAAACCAGAAAACGGGGTCCTTAGTCATCTTTGACCAAGAGGCATGGTTCGCATGTCTCAACCGATTCGAAATCGAAAGAGTCCAAAGATCCATCAACATGGAGTTTCTTCATGCGTTTTATACCAATATGACATTTAGTGGCAGTGCCACAAGTATGTGGTACTATCATTATTAACTTTGCATCTTTTGGCATCAATGTTATGAACATGTGTATTGCTACGATCAAGATTCAACAAACCATTCTCACTGGGTGCATGACCATTGAAGGTATTATTCATATAAACATAATAACCATTATTCTCTAACTTAAATGAATAACCTTGTTGCAATAAACACGATCTAAGCACGTTCATGCTCAACGCAAAACACCAAATAACACTTATTTATGTTTGTTACTAATCCCGAAGGTAGATCACATCAACCTTGGAAACACTTCCAACACACATCGTCACCTCACCCTTAGCTAGTTCTCCGCTTATTCCGTAGCTTTTATTTCAAGTTACTAACATTTAGCAACCGAACCGGTATCCAATACCCAGGTGCTACTAGGAGTACTAGCAAGGTACACATCAATAACACGTATATCAAATATACTTCTGTTGACGTTGCCAGCCTTCTTATCTACCAAGTATCTAGGGTTGTTCCGTTTCAGCGACCGCTCTCCTCATAATCGAAGCACTTAGTCTCGGGTTTGAGTTCAACTTTGGGTATTTTCACTCGAGCAGCAACTGACTTGCTATCCATGAAGTTTCCCTCCTTGCTCTTGCCCTTCTCGAAACTAGTGGTTTGACTAACCATCAACACTTGACGCTCCTTCTTGATTTCTATCTTCGCGGTGTCAAACATCGTGAACAGCTCAGGGATCACTATTTCTATCCCTGGCGTTTTATAGTTTATCACCAAGTTCTAGTAGCTTAGTGACAGTGACTTGGAGAACTATATCAATCACTATCTTATCAGGAAGATCAACTCCCACTCGATTCAAGCGATTGTAGCACCCAGACAATCTGAGCACATGCTCGACGATTGAGCTATTCTCCTTCATCTTGCAGGCAAAGAATCTTGTTGGAGATCTCATATCTCGCAACATGGGCACGAGCCTGAGGTCCTAATTTCAGCTCTTAGAACATCTCATATGTTCTGTGACGTTCAAAACATTTCGGAGCCTCAATTCTAAGTCGTAATGCATGACGCACTAATCTATCAAGTAGTCATCAGAACGTGCTTGTCAGATGTTCACAACATCTACAAACCACGCTAGAGGGGTTGGCGCACCGAGCGGTGCAATAAGGACATAAGCCTTCTATGCAGCAATGAGGACAATCCTCAAATCACGGACCCAGTCCGCAATATTGCTACCAACATCTTTCAACTCTATTTCTCTAGGAACATATAAAAATTCAAGGGAGCTACAGCGCGAGCAAGTGATCTACAACATAATTTGCATAGACACTATTGACTATGTTCATGATAATAAGTTCAATTAATCATATTACCTAAGAACTCCCACTCAAATTGACATCCCTCCAGTCATTCGAGTGATACATAATCCAAATTCACCAACTCAAGTCCGATCATCATGTGAGTTGAGGAGGTTTCAATGGTGATCATCATCATGTTGATCATATCTACTATATGACTCATGTTTGACCTTTCGGTCTCTTGTGTTCTGAGGCCATGTCTGTACATGCTAGGCTCGTCAAGTTTAACCCGAGTGTTCTACGCATGCAACACTGGCTTGCACCCATTGTATGTGAACGCAGAGTCTATCACACCCGATCATCACGTGGTGTCTCGACACGAAGAATTTTCGCAACGGTGCACACTCGGGGAGAACACAATTTATCTTGAAATTAAGTGAGGGATCACCTTATAATGCTACCATCGTCCTAAGCAAAACAAGGTGCATAAAAGGATTAACATCACATGCAAATCATAAGTGACATGATATGGCCATGAACTTGTGCTTTTGATCTCCATCATGAAAGCATCGGCATGATCTCCATCGTCATCGGCATGACACCATGATCTCCATCATCTTGATCTCCATCAACGTGTCGCCATCGGGGTTGTCGCGCCCAACATGCTTCTACTACTATTGCTACCGTTTAGCGATAAAGTAAAGCATTACATAGCGCTTAATGATTGACACGCAGGTCATACAATAATTAAAGACAACCCTATGGCTCCTGCCGGTTGCCATACTCATCGACATGCAAGTCATGATAATCTATACATCACATGATCATCTCATACATTACATATATCACATCATGTAATTGGCCATATCATATCACAACATACCCTGCAAAAACAAGTTAGACGTCCTCTAATTGTTGTTGCATGTTTTACGTGGTTGCTACGGGTATCTAGCAAGAACAATTCTCATCTACGCAAAAACCACAACGGTGATACACTAGTTGCTTTTCAACCTTCTCAAGGGCCGCCTTTGTCGGATCCGATCCAACTAAAGTGAGAGAAACTGGCACCCGCAAGCCATCTATGCAACAAGTTGAAGTCGAGGAAACCGGTCTCTCATAAGCGTACGAGTAATGTTGGTCCGGGCCGCTTCATCTCACAATACCGCTGAACGAAAATCCGACCAAGGGAGGAAGCAATCTAAGCATCAACGCCCACAAACTCTTTGTGTTCTACTCGAGATCTCATCTACACATAGACCTAGCTCATGATGCCACTGTTGGGGAACGTTGCATAGGAAACAAAAAATTTCCTACGCACACGTAGATCTATCCATGGTGATGAGCATCTAAGAGAGGGAGAGTTGATCTATGTACCCTTGTAGATCGCTAAGCGGGAAGCGTTAAGAAAAGCGGTTGGTGTAGTTGAACGTCTTCGTGATCCAAATCGCCGAGCGTCCCGCGATCCAATCACGATCCGTCCCGTGAACTCATCACGTTCTGTCCCGCGAACTCATCACGGTCCATCTCGCGATCTTGATTACGATCCATCCCGCGAACTCATCATGATCCATCCCACGAACTCATCATGATCCGTCTCGCGATCTTGATCACGGTCCTTCCGATCTAGCGCCGAACGGACGACACCTCCGCGTTTAGCACACGTGCAGCTTGATGACGATCTCCATCGTCTTGATCCAGCAAGAGGAAGTGGAGAGGAGGAAGAGTTCACCGGCAGCGTGACGGCGCTCCGGCGATGCTGGTGGAGCAATTCCGGCGGGGCTTCGCCTAAGCACTGCAGAAAAACGATCTAGAGGAGAAACTATGCACTAGAGGAACGGGTAGCACGTGGCTGAAAATTGTTGGAAATATGCCCTAGAGGCAATATATAAAGTGTTTATTATTATATTTCCTTGTTCATGATAATCGTTTATTATCCATGCTATAATTGCATTAATTGGAAACACATTGCATGTGTGGGTAAATAGACAACACTGTGTCCCTAGTATGCCTCTAGTGAACTAGCTCGTTGATCAAAGATGGTCAGGGTTTCCTAGCCATTGACATGTGATGTCATTTGATAACGGGATCACATCATTAGGAGAATGATGTGATGGACAAGACCCAAACTACAAACGTAGCATATGATCGTGTCAGTTTATTGCTACTGTTTTCTGCATGTCAATGTATATGTTCCTATGACCATGAGATCATGCAACTCACGGATATCGGAGGAGTGCCTTGTGTGTATCAAACGTCGCAACGTAACTGGGTGACTATAAAGGTGCTCTACAGGTATTTCCGATGATGTCTGTTGAGTTGGCATGGATCGAGACTGGGATTTGTTACTCCGTGTGACGGAGAGGTATCTCGGGGCCCACTCGGTAATGCAACATCACAATAAGCCTTGCAAGCAATGTGACTAATTGTTAGTTGCGAGATCTTGTATTACGGAACGAGTAAAGAGACTTGCCGGTAACGAGATTGAACTAGGTATGGAGATACCGACGATCGAATCTCGGGCAAGTAACATACCGAAGAACAAAGGGAACGTTATACGGGATTAACTGAATCCTTGACATAGAGGTTCGACCGATAGATCTTCGTAGAATATGTAGGAACCAATGTGGACGTCCAGGTTCCGCCATTGGTTATTGGCCGTAGAGGTGTCTCGGTCATGTCTACATAGTTCTCGAACCCGCAGGGTCTTCACACTTAAGGTTTGGTGACGTTTCGGTACTATAGAGTTATGTATGGTGGTGACCGAAGGATGTTCGGAGTCTCGGATACGATCTCGGACATGACGAGGATCTCCGGAAGAGTCTGGAGATAAAGATTGATATATGTGATAATAGTGTTTTGATCTCTGGAAGAGTTCCGGAATTAACCGGAAGGGGTTCCGGATGTTTACCGAAGTGTTCGGGTACAACAACACTTTATATGGACCAATGGGGTAAAACCCACGAGGTATTGGAAAGGGCAAACAGAAGTTTTGCTGTTGCCTTAAGCAGTAAGGCAGTACTACCGCTTGTGCAGCGGTACTACCGCTCAAGCGGTACTACCGTTCGTGAAGCGGTACTACCGCTCGTGAAGCGGTACTACCGCTTGTGCGCGGGACTGCAGGGATCCGAGTTGGACTCTTTTCTTGCGGGCCAAACCGACCTTGTGCGGGCAAAATCGGCCTTGTAGAGGTTTTTGCTCCAAGTTTAGACCCCAGGGCTCAACATATAAATAGAGGGGCAGGGCTAGCACACGGGACACAACTTACGGCCACGTGCTACCCGTTCCACCGGTGCTCCTCTAGATCGGTTTTCTGAAGTGCTTAGGTGAAGCCCTGCCGGAATTGCTCCACCACCACCATCACCGGAGCGCCGTCACGCTGCCGGTGAACTCCCTCTCCTCTCCACCTCCTCTTGCTGGATCAAGACGGTGGAGATCGTCATCAAGCTGCACATGTGCTGAACGCGGAGGTGCCGTCCGTTCGGTACTAGATCGGAAGGATCGTGATCAAGGCCACGGGACGTTCGTGATCGGATCGCGGGACGGATCGTGACGAGATCGCGGGACGGTTCGTGATTAGATCGCGGGATGCTTGGTGATTTGTATCGCGAAGAAGTACGACTACACCAACCGCGTTTCTTAACGCTTCCCGCTTAGCGATCTACAAGGGTACGTAGATCTACTCTCCCTCTCGTAGATGCTCATCACCATGGATAGGTTTGCGTGTGCATAGGAAATTTTTCGTTTCCCATGCAACGTTCCCCAACAGTGGCATCATGAGCTAGGTTGATGGTTCGATGAGATCTCGAGTAGAACACAAAAGGTTTGTGGGCGTTGATGCTTAGATTGCTTCCTCCCTTGGTCGGATTTTAGTTCGGCGGGATTGTGAGATGAAGCGACCCGGACCAACATTACTCGTACGCTTACGAGAGACCGGTTCCCTCGACGCAACTTGTTGCTTAGATGGCTTGCGGGTGACAGTTTCTCTCACTTTAGTTGGATTGGATCCGACAAAGGCGGTCCTTGAGAAGGTTGAAAAGCAATCTATGTATCACCGTTGTGATTTATGCGTAGGTGAGAATCGTTCTTGCTAAATACCCGTAGCAGCCACGTAAAACTTGCAACAACAATTAGAGGACGTCTAACTTGTTTTTGCAGGGTATGTTGTGATGTGATATGGCCAATTACATGATGAGATATATGTGATGTATGAGATGATCATGTGATGTATATATTTTCACGACTTGCACGTCAGTGAATACGGCAACCGGCAGGAGCCATAGGGTTGTCTTTAATTATTGTATGACCTGCGTGTCAATCATTAAGCGCTATGTAATGCTTTACTTTATCGCTAAGCGGTAGCAATAGAAGTAGAAGCAGGGCTGGCGCCACAACCCCAATGGCAACACATTGATGGAGATCAAGATGATGGAGATCATGGTGTTGTGCCGGTGACGATGGAGATCATGCCGGTGTTTTGAAGATGAAGATCTTAAACACAAGTTCATGGCCATATCATGTCACTTATGAATTGCATGAGATGTTAATCCTTTTATGCACCTTGTTTTGCTTAGTACGGCGGTAGCATTATAAGGTGATCCCTCACTTTAATTTCAAGATGAACTGTGTTCTCCCCGTGTGTGCACTGTTGCGAAAGTTCGTCGTGTCGAGAAACCACGTGATGATCGGGTGTGATAGACTCTACGTTCACATACAACGGGTGCAAGCCAGATTTGCACGTGCAGAACACTCGGGTTAAACTTGACGAGCCTAGCATGTACAGACATGGCCTCGGAACAGAAGAGATCGAAAGGTCAAACATGAGTCATATAGTAGATATGATCAACATAATGATGTTCACCATTGAAACCAGCTTAACTCACGTGATGATCGGACTTGAGTTGGTGAATTTGGATCATGTGACACTCAGATGACCTGAAGGATGTCACTTTGAGTGGGAGCTTTAGTAATTTGATTAACTAAACTCATTATCATGAACAATAGTCTAAATAACCTTTGCATATTTATGTTGTAGATCAATGGCTCGCGCAGTAGCACCCCTGAGTTTTAATGCGTTCCTAGAGAAAGCTAAGTTGAAAGATGAGGGAAGTAACTTTGTTTATTGGGCCCGTAATCTAAGGATTATCCTTACGGCTTCCCAGAAACAATATGTCCTTGATGCACCGCTTGGTGACCAACCAGAAGACATGACCTCCGAAGACGTTAAGAACGCTTGGGAGGCTCATGCTGGAGACTACTCAATAGTTCAGTGTGCAATATTGTATGGCTTAGAACCGGGACTTCAAAGACGTTTTGAACGTCATGGAGCATATGAGATGTTCCAGGAGTTGAAGTTTATCTTTCAGAAGAATGCCCGGATCGAGAGGTATGAGACCTCCGATAAATTCTATGCTTGCAAGATGGAGGAGAACGGGTCTATCAGTGAGCATATACTCAGAATGTCTGGGTACTCAAACCGTCTAGCTGAGTTGGGAATTGCCCTTCCGCAAGAGGCGATCATTGATAGATTTGTTCAATCACTGCCACCTAGTTACAAAAGTTTTGTGATGAACTATAACATGCACGGGATGAACAAGTCATCATCCGAGTTGTTTGCGATGCTAAAAGTCGCTGAGTCTGAAATCCAGAAAGAACATCAAGTGTTGATGGTCAATAAAACCACTAGTTTCAAGAAAAATGGCAAGGGCAAAGGCAAGAAGGGTAAAACCAAGAAGGATGGCAAAGCAGTTGCTACTCCTACAAAGAAGCCTAAGCATGGACCTAAGCCAGAAACTGAGTGCTTTCATTGCAAGGGAACTAGTCACTGGAAGCGGAACTGCCCCAAGTACCTGGCTGACAAGAAGGCAGCAACGAAAAACAAGGTATATATGATATACATGTTATTGATGTGTACCTTACTAGTTCTCGTAGTAGTGCCTGGGTATTTGATACCGGTTCGTTTGCTCACATTTGCAACTCAAAGAAGGAACTACGGAATAAACGAAGACTGGCAAAGGACGAAGTGACGATGCGCGTGGGAAATGGTTCCAAGGTTGATGTGATCGCCGTCGACACGCTCTCTCTTCGATTACCATCGGGATTAGTGATGAACCTGAATAATTGTTATTTAGTGCCTGCGTTAAGCATGAACATTATATCTGGATCTTGTTTATTGCAAGACGGTTACTCATTTAAATCAGAGAATAAAGGTTGTTCTATTTATATGAGTAATATCTTTTATGGTCATGCACCCAATGTTAGGGGTTTATTCATATTGAATCTTGATAGTGATGACACACATGTTCATAACATTGATGCCAAAAGATGTAGAGTAGTTAATGATAGTATCACTTTCTTGTGGCACTGCCGTTTAGGTCATATTGGTGTAAAGCGCATGAGGAAGCTCCATGCTGATGGACTTTTGGAGTCACTTGATTTTGAATCACTTGACACATGTGAACCATGCCTGATGGGCAAGATGACTAAAACGCCGTTCTCAGGAACAATGGAACGGGCAAGTGACTTATTGGAAATCATACATACTGATGTGTGCGGTCCAATGAATGTTGCAGCGCGCGGAGGATATCGTTACTTTCTTACCTTCACTAATGACTTGAGTAGATATGGGTATATTTACTTGATGAAACACAAGTTTGAAACGTTTGAAAAGTTCAAGCAATTTCAGAGTGAAGTTGAGAATCATCGTAACAAGAAGATTAAATTTCTGCGATCTGATCGAGGAGGTGAATATCTGAGTTATGAGTTTGGCAGTCACTTAAGACAATGTGGAATTGTTTCACAGTTGACACCGCCCAGAACACCACAGCGTAATGGTGTGTCTGAACATCGTAATCGAACCTTATTAGATATGGTGCGATCTATGATGTCTCTTGCCGATTTGCCACTATCGTTTTTGGGTTATGGATTAGAGACAGCTGCATTCACTTTAAATAGGGCACCATCGAAATCCGTTGAGACGACACCATATGAACTGTGGTTTGGCAAAAGGCCGAAGTTGTCGTTTCTTAAAGTTTGGGGATGTGATGCTTATGTCAAAAAGCTTCAGCCTGAAAAGATGGAACCCAAAGCGGAAAAATGCGTCTTCATAGGATACCCGAAAGAGATAGTCGGGTATACCTTCTATCTCAGATCCGAAGGCAAAGTGTTTGTCGCTAAAAACAGAACATTTCTTGAGAAAGATTTTCTCTCGAAAGAATTGAGTGGGAGGAAAATAGAGCTTGATGAAGTTATTGAACCTTTACTTCAACCAGAGAGTAGCGCTGCGTACAAACATGTTTCCGTGGAACCTACGACGGTAGAAGAGGAAGTTAATGATGATGATCATGAAGCTTCGGATCAAGCTGCTATTGAACCTCGTAGGTCGACAAGGAAGCGTACTACTCCCGAGTGGTACGACAACCCTGTCTTAGAGGTCATGTTGTTGGACAACAATGAACCTACGAGCTATGAAGGAGCAGTGATGGGCCCGGATTCCGAGAAATGGTTAGAGGCCATGAAATCTGAGATGGGATCCATGTATGAAAACAAAGTATGGACTTTGGAAGTACTACCTGAAGGGCGAAAGGCCATTCAGAACAAATGGATCTATAATAAGAAGACGGATGCGGACGGTAATGTCACCGTCTATAAAGCTCGACTTGTGGCAAAGGGTTTTTCACAAGTTCAAGGAGTTGACTATGATGAGACTTTCTCACCCGTAGCGATGCTTAAGTCTGTCAGAATCATGTTGGCAATAGCTACTTATTTCGACTATGAAATTTGGCAGATGGATGTCAAAACGGCGTTCCTCAACGGTTTCCTTGAGGAAGAGTTGTATATGATGCAGCCCGAAGGTTTTGTCGATCCAGAGAATGCTGACAAAGTTTGCAAACTCCAGCGATCCATTTATGGACTGGTGCAAGCATCTCGGAGTTGGAATAAGTGCTTTGATGAGGTGATCAAAGCGTTTGGGTTTATACAAGTTTATGGAGAAGCTTGTATTTACAAGAAAGTGAGTGGGAGCTCTATAGCGTTTCTAGTGTTATATGTGGATGACATATTGCTGATCGGAAATGATATAGAAATGCTGGAAAGCGTGAAGGAATATTTGAATAAGAGTTTTTCAATGAAGGACCTAGGAGAAGCTGCTTTCATATTAGGCATTAAGATCTATAGAGATAGGTCAAGATGCTTAATAGCACTTTCGTAGAGCACATACCTTGATAAAGTTTTGAAGAAGTTCAAAATGGAACAGGCCAAGAAGGGGTTCTTGCCTGTGTTACAAGGTGTGAAGTTGAGTAAGACTCAATGCCCAGTGACTGCAGAAGATAAAGAAAAGATGAGCGTCATCCCCTATGCTTCAGCCATAGGCTCTATCATGTATGCGATGCTGTGCACAAGACCCGATGTCAGCCTTGCCATAAGTATGGCTGGAAGGTTTCAAAGTGATCCTGGAATGGAGCACTGGCAAGCGGTCAAGAATATCCTTAAGTACCTTAACAGGACTAAGGACATGTTTCTCGTTTATGGAGGTGATGAAGAGCTCGTCGTAAAGGGTTACGTTGATGCAAGCTTCGACACTGATCCGGACAATTCTAAATCGCAAACCGGATACGTATTTATTCTTAACAGGGGAGCGGTAAGCTGGTGCAGTTCCAAGCAAAGCGTGGTAGCTGATTCTATGTGCGAAGCGGAGTACATCGCAGCCTCGGAGGCAGCGAAGGAAGGTGTCTGGATGAAGCAGTTCATGACAGATCTTGGAGTAGTGCCTAGTGTACTGAATCCAATAAATCTGTTCTGTGACAACACTGGTGCCATTGCTCTAGCCAAAGAACCAAGGTTTCACAAGAGGACCAGACACATAAAGCGATGCCTCAACTCCATCCGGTTCTACATCGAGGAGAAGGACATAAATATTTGCAAAGTGAACACGGATCTGAATGTTGCAGACCCGTTGACTAAACCTCTTCCAAGGGCTAAACATGATCAACACCAGAACTGTATGGGTGTTCGATTCATTACCATGTAAATCACATAGTGATGTGAACTAGATTATTGACTCTAGTGCAAGTGGGAGACTGTTGGAAATATGCCCTAGAGGCAATATATAAAGTGTTTATTATTATATTTCCTTGTTCATGATAATCGTTTATTATCCATGCTATAATTGCATTAATTGGAAACACATTGCATGTGTGGGTAAATAGACAACACTGTGTCCCTAGTATGCCTCTAGTGAACTAGCTCGTTGATCAAAGATGGCCAGGGTTTCCTAGCCATTGACATGTGATGTCATTTGATAACGGGATCACATCATTAGGAGAATGATGTGATGGACAAGACCCAAACTACAAACATAGCATATGATCGTGTCAGTTTATTGCTACTGTTTTCTGCATGTCAATGTATATGTTCCTATGACCATGAGATCATGCAACTCACGGATATCGGAGGAGTGCCTTGTGTGTATCAAACGTCGCAACGTAACTGGGTGACTATAAAGGTGCTCTACAGGTATTTCCGATGATGTCTGTTGAGTTGGCATGGATCGAGACTGGGATTTGTTACTCCGTGTGACGGAGAGGTATCTCGGGGCCCACTCGGTAATGCAACATCACAATAAGCCTTGCAAGCAATGTGACTAATTGTTAGTTGCGAGATCTTGTATTAAGGAACGAGTAAAGAGACTTGCCGGTAAGGAGTAAGGAGATTGAACTAGGTATGGAGATACCGACGATCGAATCTCAGGCAAGTAACATACCGAAGAACAAAGGGAACGTTATACGGGATTAACTGAATCCTTGACATAGAGGTTCAACCGATAGATCTTCGTAGAATATGTAGGAACCAATGTGGACGTCCAGGTCCCGCCATTGGTTATTGGCCGTAGAGGTGTCTCGGTCATGTCTACATAGTTCTCGAACCCGCAGGGTCTGCACACTTAAGGTTTGGTGACATTTCGGTACTATAGAGTTATGTATGGTGGTGACCGAAGGATGTTCGGAGTCTCGGATACGATCCCGGACATGATGAGGATCTCCGGAAGAGTCTGGAGATAAAGATTGATATATGTGATAATAGTGTTTTGATCTCTGGAAGAGTTCCAGAATTAACCGGAAGGGGTTTCGGATGTTTACCGAAGTGTTCGGGTACAGCAACACTTTATATGGACCAATGGGGTAAAACCCACGAGGTATTGGAAAGGGCAAAAGGAAGTTTTGCTGTTGCCTTAAGCAGTAAGGCAGTACTACCGCTTGTGAAGCGGTACTACCGCTCAAGCGGTACTACCGCTCGTGAAGCGGTACTACCGCTTGTGCGCGGGACTGCAGGGATCCGAGTTGGACTCTTTTCTTGCGGGCCAAACCGACCTTGTGCGGGCAAAATCGACCTTGTAGAGGTTTTTGCTCCAAGTTTAGACCCCAGGGCTCAACATATAAATAGAGGGGCAGGGCTAGCACACGGGACACAACTTATGGCCACGTGCTACCCGTTCCACCGGTGCTCCTCTAGATCGGTTTTCTACAGCGCTTAGGCGAAGCCCTGCCGGAATTGCTCCACCACCACCATCACCGGAGCGCCGTCACGCTGCCGGTGAACTCCCTCTCCTCTCCACCTCCTCTTGGTGTATCAAGACGGTCGAGATCGTCATCAATCTGCACATGTGCTGAACGCGGAGGTGCCGTCCGTTCGGTACTAGATCGGAAGGATCGTGATCAAGGCCACGGGACGTTCGTGATCGGATCGCGGGACGGATCGTGACGAGATCGCGGGACGGTTCGTGATTGATTCGCGGGACGGTTCGTGATTAGATCACGGGACGCTCGGCGATTTGGATCGCGAAGAAGTACGACTACACCAACCGCGTTTCTTAACGCTTCCCGCTTAGTGATCTACAAGGGTACGTAGATCTACTCTCCCTCTCGTAGATGCTCATCACCATGGATAGGTTTGCGTGTGCGTAGGAAAATTTTTGTTTCCCATGCAACGTTCCCGAACAAAAATTCTGTGCCAAAACCCTAAAATCCTCTAGTATATATAGGAGGATAGGAGGAGGAGACTTTGCTGCCAAAAAGCCAGCCATTGGGTCGGCCAAAGTGGGAGGAGAGGAGGACTCCTCCTCCAATCCTAGTAGGACTAGGATTCCTCCTTTTTTTGGCCTTTTTCCACCTTTTTCCCTTTGGGCCTTTTCTCCCAGACGCATGGACCTTGTGTGGGACTTCCACCAGCCCACAAAAGGCTGATATTTACTCTCCCACAGCCCATGAAGCCTCTTGGGTCGAAATACCCCTCCCGGTGGTCTCCCGGTACACTACTGGCACTCCCGGCACTCCTGGTACATTACCGATTAGCCCGAAACTTTTCCGACGACCAAAATGGGACTTCCTATATATCAATCTTTACCTCCGAACCATTATGGATCTCCTTGTGATGTCCGGGATCTCATCCGGGACTCCGAACAACCTTCAGTCACCACCATACATAACTCTATACTATCGAAACGTCATCGATCCTTAAGTGTGCAGACCCTGCGGGTTCAAGAACTATGTAGACATGACCGAGACACCTCTACGGTCAATAACCAATAACGGGACCTGGATACCCATATTGGTTCCTACATATTCTATGAAGATCTTTATCGATCGAACCTCTATGTCAAGGATTCAGTTAATCCCGTATGATGTTCCCTTTGTTCTTCGGTATGTTTACTTGCCCGAGATTCGATCGTCGGTATCTCCATACCTAGTTCAACTTCGTTACCGGCAAGTCTCTTTACTCGTTCCGTAATACAAGATCCCGTGACTAACACTTAGTCACATTGCTTGCAAGGCTTGTTGTGATGTTGTATTATCAAGTGGGCCCTGAGATACCTCTCCGTCACACGGAGTAACAAATCCCAGTCTTGATCCATGCCAACCCAACAGACACCCTTGGAGATACCTGTAGAGTACCTTTATAGTCACCCAGTTATGTTGCAACGTTTGATACACACAAGGCACTCCTCCGGTGTCAGTGAGTTGCATGATCTCATGGTCATAGGAACAAATACTTGACATGCAGCAAACAGTAGCATTAAACTGACACGATCATATGCTACGTTTGTAGTTTGGGTCTTGTCCATCCCATCATTCTCCTAATGATGTGATCCCATTATCAAATGACATCTCATGTCAATGGCTAGGAAACCTTAACCATCTTTGATCAACGAGCTAGTCTATTAGAGGCATACTAGGGACATGGTTTTGTCTATGTATCCACACATGCATTTAAGTCTCCGATCAATACAATTATAGCATGGATAATAAACTATTATCATGAACAAGGCAATATGATAATAACTAATTTATTATTGCCTCTAGGGCATATTTCCAACATGAGATGCGTGCACCAGCCCATAGATGGAGCGCTGGAGCTTGCATACTTTGTTAGCACCTTTAGGATCGACAAAACCTTCCGGCTTCATCATATACAGTTCTTCCTTGAGGAAGCCACTAAGGAATGCCGTTTTCACGTCCATTTGCCAGATCTCATAATCATAAAATGCGGCAATTGCTAACATGATCCAGACAGACTTCAGCATCGCTACGGGTGAGAAAGTCTCATCATAGTCAATTCCTTGAACTTGTCGATAACCCTTAGCGACAAGCCGAGCCTTATAGACGGTTACATTACCATCCGCGTCAGTCTTCTTCTTAAAGATCCATTTATTTTCAATGGCTCGCTTATCATCAGGCAAGTCCACCAAAGTCCATACTTTGTTCTCATACATGGATCCTATCTCAGATTTCATGGCCTCAAGCCATTTGTTGGAATCCGGGCCTGCCATTGCTTCTTCATAGTTCGAAGGTTCATCGTTGTCCAACAACATGATCTCTAGGACAGGGTTGCCGTACCACTCTGGTGCGGAACGTGTCCCAGTGGACCTTCGACATTCAACAGTAACTTGATCTGAAGTTTCATGATCATCATCATTAACTTCCTCTCCAGCCGGTGTAGGCTCCACAGAAACAACTTCCTGTGCTGCGCTACTCTCCGGTTCGAGTGGAGGTACAATTACCTTATCAAGTTCTATTTTCCTCCCACTTACTTCTGTCGAGAGAAACTCTTTCTCGAGAAAGGATCCATTCTTGGCAACAAAGACTTTGCCCTCGGATCGTAGGTAGAAGGTATACCCAATAGTCTCTTTGGGATATCCTATGAAGACGCACTTTTCTACTTTGGGTTCGAGCTTCTCAGGTTGAAGTTTCTTCACATAAGCATCGCATCCCCAAACTTTTAGAAATGATATCTTAGGTTTCTTAACAAACCATAATTCATACGGTGTCATCTCAACGGATTTTGATGATGCCCTATTTAAAGTGAATGCGGTAGTCTCTAATGCATATCCCCAAAATGATAGCGGTAAGTCGGTAAGAGACATCATAGATCATACCATATCTAATAGAGTGCGATTACGACGTTAAGACACACCATTTCGCTGAGGTGTGCCAGGCGGCGTGAGTTGTGAAACAATTCCACATTTCCTTAGGTGCGTGCCAAACTCGTGACTTAAATTTTTTCCGCCACGATCAGATCGTAGGCACTTTATTTTCCTATCACGTTGATTCTCTACCTCACTCTGAAATTCCTTGAACCTTTCAAAAGTTTCAGACTTATGTTTCATTAAGTAGACATACCCATATCTACTTAAGTCATCAGTGAGGGTGAGAACAAAACGGTAGCCACCACGAGCCTCGACACTCATTGGACCGCATACATCGGTATGTATTATTTCCAACAAGTCAGTTGCTCGCTCCATTGTTCTGGAGAACGAAGTCTTGGTCATCTTGCCCATGAGGCATGGTTTGCACGTGTCACATGATTCGAAATCAAGAGACTCCAAAAGTCCATCAGTATGGAGCTTCTTCATGCGTTTGACACCAATATGACCAAGACGGCAGTGCCACATGTAAGTGGGACTATCGTTATCAACCTTACACTTTTTGGTACTCACACTATGGACATGTGTAACATCACGTTCGAGATTCATCAAAAATAAACCATTGACCAGCAGGGCATGACCATAAAACATTTCTCTCATATAAATAGAACAGCCATTATTCTTAGATTTAAATGAGTAGCCATCTCGCATCAAGCGAGATCCAGATACAATGTTCATGCTCAAAGCTGGTACTAAATAACAATTACTAAGGTTTAACACTAATCCAGAAGGTAGATGTTGAGGTAGCGTGTCGACGGCGATCACATCAACCTTGGAACCATTCCCGACGTGCATCGTCACCTCATCCTTTGCCAGCCTCCGCTTATTCTGCAGCTCCTGCTTGGAGTTACAAATGTGAGAAACTGCATCGGTATCAAATACCCAGGAGCTACTACAAGCGCTAGTTAGGTACACATCAATAACAGGTATATCACATATACCTTTAACATTGTCGGCCTTCTTATCCGCTAAGTACTTGGGGCAGTTCCGCTTCCAGTGACCGGTACCCTTGCAGTAAAAACACTCAGTCTCAGGCTTGGGTCCATTCTTGTTCTTCTTCTTCCCGGCAACTTGCTTACCGGGCACGGCAACAGCTTTGCCGTCCTTCTTGAAGTTCTTCTTACCCTTGCCTTTCTTGAAACTAGTGGTCTTATTCACCATCAACACTTGATGCTCCTTTTTGATCTCGACCTCCGTTGATTTCAGCATCGAGTACAACTCAGGAATGGACTTCTCCATCCCTTGCATGTTGTAGTTCATCACAAAGCTCTTGTAGCTAGGTGGAAGCGACTGGAGGATTCTATCAATGACCGAGTCATCCGGGAGATTAACTCCCAGCTGAGTCAAGCGGTTGTGTAGCCCAGACATCTTGAGGATGTGCTCACTGACATAACTATTCTCCTCCATCTTACAGCTAAAGAACTTGTCGGAGACGTCATATCTCTCGACCCGGGCATGAGCTTGAAAAACCAGTTTCAGCTCTTGGAACATATCATATGCTCTGTGTTGCTCAAAACGCTTTTGGAGCCCCGGTTCTAAACTGTAAAGCACGCCGCACTGAACAAGGGATTAATCATCGCAGCGAGAATGCCAAGCATTCGCAACGTCTTGCTCTGTTGGGAGAAGGGGTAGGTCACCTAGCGGTGCATCGAGGACATACAATTTCTTGGAAGCTATGAGGATGATCCTCAAACCATGGACCCAGTCCGCATAGTTGCTTCCATCATCTTTCAGCTTGGTTTTCTCTAGGAACGCGTTGAAATTGAGGGTGACATTCGCGTTGTATAGATTGTAAATATAATTTTAGACTAAGTTCATGATAATTAAGTTCACATAATCAAATTATTTAATGAACTCCCACTTAGATAGACATCTCTCTAGTCATCTAAGTGACACATGATCCATGTTAACTAGCCCGCGTCCGATCATCACGTGAGACGGACTAGTCATCCATGGTGAACATCTCCATGTTGATTGTATCTTCTATACGACTCATGTTCGACCTTTCGGTCTTCCGTGTTCCGAGGCCATGTCTGTACATGCTAGGCTCGTCAAGTCAACCTAAGTGTATCGCGTGTGTAAATCTGGCTTACACCCGTTGTATGCGAACGTTAGAACCTATCACACCCGATCATCACGTGGTGCTTCGGAACAACGATCCTTAGCAACGGTGCACAGTTAGGGTGAACACTTTCCTTGAAAAATTATTGAGAGATCATCTTATTTACTACCGTCGTTCTAAGCAAATAAGATGTAAACATGATAAACATCACATGCAGTCAATATAGTGACATGATATGGCCAATATCATCTTGCTCCTTTGATCTGCATCTTCGGGGCACCATGATCATCACTGTCACCGGCACGACACTATGATCTCCATCATCGTGTCTTCATGAAGTTGTCTCGCCAACTATTACTTCTACTACTATAGCTAATGTTTAGCAATAAAGTAAAGTAATTACATGGCGTTTATGATTGACACGCAGGTCATACAATAAAATAAGACAACTCCTATGGCTCCTGCCGATTGTCATACTCATCGACATGCAAGTCGTGAATCCTATTACAAGAACATGATCAATCTCATACATCACAATGCATCACATCACATCCTTTGGCCACATCACATCACAAGGCATATGCTGCAAAAACAAGTTAGACGTCCTCTAATTTGTAGTTGCAAGTTTTTACATGGCTGCTATAGTTTTCTAGCAAGAACGTTTCTTACCTACACCAAAACCACAACGTGATATGCCAATTTATATTTACCCTTCATAAGGACCCTTTTCATCGAATCCAATCCGACTAAGGTGGGAAAGACAAACACCCGCTAGCCACCTTATGCAACAAGTGCATGTCAGGCGGTGGAACCAGTCTCACGTAAGCGTACGTGTAAAGTAGGTCCGGGCTGCTTCATCCCACAATACCGCCGAATCAATATAAGACTAGTAGTGGTAAGCATATTAACAAAATCGACGCCCACAACAACTTGTGTTCTACTCGTGCATAGATTCTATGCATAGACCTAGCTCATGATGCCAATGTTGGGAGACGTAGTAGTAAATCAAAAAAATTCCTACGATCACCAAGATCTATCCATGGAGAAACTAGCAACGAGTGGGGAGATATTGCATCTTCATACCTTTGAAGATCGCTAAGCGGAAGCGTTACAAGAACGCGGTTGGTGGAGTCGTACTCGCAGCGATTCAGATCGCGGTGGATTCCGATTTTAGCGACGAACAACGGCGCCTCCGCGTTTAACACACGTGCAGCCCGGTGACATCTCCTACGCCTTGATCCAGCAAGGAGAAAGGAGAGGTTGAGGGAGAGCTCTGGCAGCACGACGGCATGGTGACGGTGGAGCTACGTGGACTTCGGCAGGGCTTCGCCAAGTGCTGTGGAGAACGAGGAAGAGGAAGGGTAGGGCTGCGCCGAGAGAGAGAGAAGCCGTGTCTCAAATCAGCCCAAACCCTTGCATATATATAGGAGGAGAGGGAAGGCTGCCTTGGCTCCTCCTCCAAGGAGGAGAGGTTCGGCCGAACTAGGGGGAGAGTCCACCTCCCACAAGGGAGGTGGATCTCCTCCTTTTAAATCTTTTCAGCCCTATCTCTTGATCTCCAGCCGCATGGGCCTTTCTAAAAGGTCTTGGACAGACCGATAAGGGCTGGTACACCTCATCTATGGGCCCGCGAAGTCCTATGGTCGTCACACCCCTCCCGAGGGTCCTCCGACACCCTCCTGGCACTCCCGGTACACTACCGATGAGCCCAAAAACTTTCCGGTGACCAAAACTGGACTTCCTATATATCAATCTTTACCTCCGGACCATTCTGGAGCTCCTCGTGATGTCCGGGATCTCATCCGGGACTCCGAACAACCTTCGGTAATCACGTATACCATTTCCCTATAACCCTAGCGTCATCGAACCTTAAGTGTGTAGACCCTACGGGTTCGGGAGACACGTAGACATGACCGAGACACCTCTCCGGTCAATAACCAACAGCGGGATCTGGATACCCATGTTGGCTCTCACATGCTCCACGATGATCTCATCGGATGAACCACGATGTCGGGGATTCAATCAATCCCGTATACAATTCCCTTTGTCTATCGGTATGATACTTGCCCGAGATTCGATCGTCGGTATCTCTATACGTTCAATCTCGTTACCGGCAAGTCTCTTTACTCGTTCCGTAACACATCATCCCGTGGCTAACTCCTTGGTCACATTGAGCTCATTATGATGATGTCTTACCGAGTGGGCCCAGAGATACCTCTCCGTCATACGGAGCGACAAATCCCAGTCTCGATTTGTGCCAACCCAACAGACACTTTCAGAGATACCCGTAGCATACCTTTATAGCCACCCAGTTACCTTGTGACGTTTGGCACACCCAAAGCATTCCTACGGTATCCGGGAGTTGCACAATCTCATGGTCTAAGGAAACGATACTAGACATTGAAAAGCTTTAGCAAACGAACTACACGATCTTGTGCTATGCTTAGGATTGGGTCTTGTCCATCACATCATTCTCCTAATGATGTGATCCCCTTATCAACGACATCCAATGTCCATGGTCATGAAACCGTGACCATCTATTGATCAACGAGCTAGTCAACTAGAGGCTCATTAGGGACACATTGTGGTCTATGTATTCACACATGTATTACGGTTTCCGATTAACACAATTATAGCATGAACAATAGACAATTATCATGAACTAGGAAATACAATAATAACCATTTTATTATTGCCTCTAGGGCATATTTCCAACAGGTTTTGCTTGCCTTGTTGCTCTATCGAGAGGGAAGGGTCATCGACGACGTAGTCGTACACAACAATATCATCGGTAGTCTCAGCGTCTATCGAGAGAGAAGGAGGGGGAAGGAACAGTAAATATAAAGCAGACTGTCGTAACACAAAGTATGACATGGCGATATGTAGTGCCGGGTGTGACCTAACACAATGCTACTCGATACCGATGAAGGGAGAACCCATCCGAGAAGGTTTTCCCGGTTCCGAACAAATGTCGGACAGATGACTGAAGAGGGGGGGTGTTCCAGGTTTGCGGTGTCAGAGGCATGGAAAATCTAGGATGCAGTGTAGGGTTGCCTAAAATCATGTCTATACCATTTTAGTTATTTTAGGATTAAAGTTGGAATTAATAGTTGGTAGTCATGCACTATTCATTTATCGAAATCAGTCAAAAATTTCCATGTTCATATAGTTAGAGGCATCACACGGATATGTGGGTAGCGTATCCGTGTTTGTCTCGTCGTTTTGAGCAACTCTGATGTACAAAGTTTTTCGATCCGGGTTACGGATTATTTTATATGTTTTTCAAAGTTTTATCTAATTTCTTGAATTAATTTAATTATTTAAATTAGGAATTATCCGAAACAGTACCAGGGTGATGTCATCATGATGTCACAGTGATGTCAGCAGTCAACAGTGGTCAACTGACATGTGGGTCCCTCTTGTCATTCTCTGTTAACTAATTAGATAGGTTAATTAACTTAATTAGCTTAATTAAGTTAATTAACTAATTACTTAAACAAATTATCTAATTAATTAATTGATTTACTAATTAAACATTTTTATTAAATTATTTATTTTTATTTTTATTTAGTTTTAGGGGGGCGTGGGCCCCCAAAGTCAGTGGGACGGGGGGGTGGTTAGTGGGTGGTCAAACCCCACTAACCAGATCGGGTTAGGGGGGCGAAGCCGAGGCCGTTCGACCACGGGCAACGGCGGTCGGGGCTGGCCAGGGAGCCAACAGGGGGGGGGGGTCCGCCGGTGGGCTGGCCGTGGCCGGCGGCGAACAGGGCGGTGGCCAGCGCGTGACGATGCTTGGCCGGGAGCGGCCTGAGCTGTGCATGCGCACAGCGAGCATGGGAGGGACCGCGGGCGCGGCGGCGAGCGCAGGCCACGGGCGGAGAGAGTGCACGACGGCCAAGGAGCACGACGAGGTGCGGGGCATGGGCTGCGGGGAATGCCGGTGCGCGGCGAGGCGGCATGCAGCGATGGGGAGTGTGCGGGGCCGCGTGGAGTGTAGTCGCGGTGACGGGGACAGGGCCTGAGCGCGGCCTCGCACGAGCGCGCGGGGGAGGCAAGCGAGGCGCATGGCGAGCCGGGGGAGTAGGGGGGCTGAGCGCGGAGCCCGGAGGCTCACCGGGAGGAAGAAGCAACGGCGACAGCATGCGTGAGGGAGGGGGCGGCGGCCGGCGACGTTGCGGGCGAAGAGGAGGAAGCCAAGGAAGGTGAGGTGCGGCGGGGTCTGGCGCGGTGGAGGAGCTCTAGCAGCGGCGCCAACTGCTGGTGGGGAGGGCGCCGATGGGCGTCGGGGATGGCCCTAAGCCGCCTTAGATCGAGGAGGGGGAGAGAGCAGGAGAGGGGGAGAGTGGAGAGGCTCGGGGCTAGGGTTTTGGTCACCCTAGGGGATAAGGGGAGTGGGGTGGGCCGTTTGGGTCGACCGGCTGGGGCTTGGCCTAGTTGGGCCAGTGGGGGGTGCCTTTTTTTAATCTTTTGTTTATTTCCTTTTACTGTTTTGTTTATTCCCAGTTCTATTTTTTTAGTTATTAATTATTTTTAGTCTTACTAAATACAAAAGTGGCACCTAAAATAGTATAGTTATTTATTCCACTGCCACAAAAAGTTTGGGGTTAGTTTGAAAGCGTTTGGTAATTTTCATAAATCCAAAGGCATTTAATCAATTGTTTTGCCCACTGTTAAAATAGATTTGAGGCACTTAAATACATGTTAAAATATGTGTTGCCATTTTATAAATACCAGGGGAATATTTGTAATATCATGAACATTTTACTTTTCATGTTGAAGAAATTATTTATTTGACTTTATTTTAAATTTGAATTATTGTTTTATTTTCATCAAGTGACAATGTGGCTTAATAAAACATGATCACATGACACATTAGGGTGAGGTTACTGTGGCATGGGTCCAGGGGTGTTACAACACTCCTCGTCTAACAAGAATTCTCGTCCTAAGAATTTAGAGGTAGAGTAAGGGGGACAAAGTTTGGTTACGAAATTCTAACGAGTCTTCTAGCTCTTGGTCGCTCTTCTTGAAGAGGTTGATCCATGGCATTAATGTCTTTAACTTGCTGTATCAGGGCATCATGATGAAGTCGTCATCTTTTCTTCGGGATCTTCATCGCCTTACGTATGCGATAAGAGGGGCAAACCTGGAAGAACGAATCTAAACAAAGTTGGGCATCTAATGGTGACCTGAGGCAAGGAATCCATTTAGAGTAAAGCTATGGTACAAAAGTTTCAAACGGGTTGGCAACCATTCGATGCCTAATCAGAAGGCGAAAAAGGGGTTTTCAGAGCAACGAAATAAATATTGCGTTTGAGACAAGAATAGATCATGCCATAGGCGGTGGCTCAGGAATTACGTACGAAGCCAAGTAAAAATGATACCTTGGAATCAAAGTGGTACAGGAGAGTCAGGTTTCGATCCTGTGGAACTATGGGTTATGGGCCCATCATGTGATTAAGAGTAGGAAGAGTGGTGACATCTTGCACGGTCATGCGAGCGAGACATGTCAGCGGATAGTCTATCAACTATGACGGCAACAACATCGATACCAAGGGCGGGGGACGAAGATAACCATGTTCCTTCTCGTTAAAACGAGGCGTACCAATAGGCAAAGTTCTCTTCCACCGGCGATTACCGAAATGATAACAACAATAGTAATAGGGTCTTACTGACAGAGGAGTACACGGAGGTATTTACCTAAGCAGGGAACTATCACTTCTCAGATGTAATAACTCTCAAGAAAGGTTAAACAGATCAATGGAAGGGGAAATTTTATTATTAGATTAACCAGACCAATGGAAAGGAAAATGTGTATACTCGAGCATTAGGTGTATATCCTTTCCAAGAGCAAGTAGAGCAAGACGATCATGACAAGGCTACAACTATGTAACCATTTAGGGAAAGGACAAGGAATTTTATGATGTTTACCCATACAACGATGTTTGGATAATTGACCAAGAAAGATTTAGCATTATGCCGCCAATGTTGTTGCTTGAGGTTTGGTGTACCATAGACATGCTTCGAGATAGCAACGACATGGTTACCAGGTAAAGGACCGGAGTTTGGGAATACAAGGGATCCATCAAGAATATCTCCTAGACTAAATCATAGGATTTCCTCTTGGAAGAATGGCAATTCTTATTGAACAAGGAATCACAACAATAGGTCATCCGGCCAGGTGTGCTAGGCAAGACATCACCTTACCTGGTAATAAATACCAAAGTTACAATTTTTGGAAATGTTCCAACCATCATATCTGCCCGAGATTTCAAATCAGATTGGTGCCTTGACACTTCAGACTTAGCGGGCCTGAGAGGAAAGAGGATGCAACACAGATCGACGAGTTGACATGGTAAGATTCTCGGGAAATGAATTATGGAATCGGTTCCCGAAACAAGAGCTCGTCATTATGCCAAGGAGAGGATGAGGAGTGGCTGATGGACTCAATGACAATTCATCAAGAATTCCAAATGGATGGACTTCCACAATTATGTGAACAAGGAGACGGCATCCGTCAGTTCAAATGACATAATTTTGTATGCTCGAGGAAAACATACACCATTAATCATTGGTTGAAAGGGACGTACGAAATATGACCTTAGATAGCACGATCAATGTAGAGCGACGATTCGATAACCAACAGTTGAAGAACAAACTGCCGATCGTTAACTCCAAAGCAACAGGGTTGCTAGAATTACAGAATCTAAGCAGTATTGCTTGCATATTGGTATTCCGGTTAGAACCAACACGGAGATCAAGAAAGAACGGTGATGGTGAGAAGTATCACCATGTCGGGAATTTCTTAAGAGGTGGAGAAATCCTCACAACATACTCGACATAAAGACATTAGTACTCCAAGAAAGAACATAATATAAGCTAGATAGCAAGTTGCATCCATAACATGGACAAGCTTGCACTGAAAAGAAGTCAAAGGTGTTGTCGATGATAATAAAATCATCAAGACAAGGGGGGCATTTCTCATCATGAACTCGATTGATACCTGGAATAGCTCCAAATGTTAATGATTATCACAACACATTTGTTGAGAAGTTTCATGAAGATGTAACCGATCAGCGACAACATCGAGCAAAGGAATGGCAAGGCGAAAGGTTATCGGAACCACAAATAAGATTACCAGCTCAAAATCGATATCGTCCTTCAAGACAACCAATCGTGATGTTGAAAATTAGATTTAATCTTAGCACACTATTGGAATTGTGTCCCGAGGGTGAAGGATACAAAAAGCATGGTCAAGCCTTAGCATGACGATGATGAGGTAGCCAACCAGCTGGGAATGACATGATTGAGTACAAAGTCATAAGCAAGGAAGATTCTACGAGTTGTTGAATTGTAATGCGAACTCGATTCACTATTCGATGTTCTTGAGTGTCCAACAACTCAGGACACGAGGAAACTGGAATTAGTGAAGGAAAACATGGTTGATTAGGAGCTCATAAGAGGTTATAAAGCTCCGTGATATTTATCAAGATACCAGGGATAATACTCGAAGGTAGATCGAAATAGAGGCCGGGCAGGTGCATTGATCTGCTGAAGACAAGTGCTTGAACTTGTCCAAGAAATGGGATCAAAGAAGAACAATCATGGTCGAAACCACTGTTGCAAAGTACCAAAACACAGATACAAAATCAATCCATACAAAGAGAAAGATTATTGTTACAAGAAGCTCCATGATAAGTCATACACCGGGTACATGGGCATGAACACGAAGTTCAAGGTCGATTCCCACTTCTTCAAGGCATAACCTCTCATTCACTCCTCGCTTTCGATGAAGTTGCGGTGTTGAAAATTCTATCGGGCTAAACAACAAATAATATGACTCGTGTAAATTGTCGAGTTCACATGGATTAAGGAAAGCATAGGCTCCACCCAGCAGGGCATCTTAGGATCATATACCACAAGTTTCAAGAGTGAATAACACAAGCTCGAAGGTAGAGCATGGTTGACAAAGGCAGAGGATACAATTTTACCAAAAGCATTTAAGTATCAGGGGGAGAACTCACAAGTTTTTGAATGCGAAGGATACCATCGGATAATCAACCCAGCAATGGGTCTGACGGTTCACAACGGAGCTGATGTGAGTATTGGTACTCAATCACGGGAAGAGAGAATGCAGGGCATCGGGGTTTAGAACTGCCGAACAATTTGATGCTTAAATAACAAAGGAAATAAGATTTCCAAAATGAAGGATCAACAGCAGACGCTCTAATCAAGGATGGATAAGTTGAACAGACTCCAAGGCATAATCGTTCAAGGTTTGATTTGCCGAGAACCAACTCATGTCCGGAAGGACGTTTGAGCCGGAAAGATAATTTAAACGGATCACCTGATGACTGCGTGCATACACACACATTGAATTAATAGGCTCAAAATGGCAAAGACAAGGGATGCAAACGAAGACTACTAGTCATATGGAATTAACCATAATGTGAGCAAGCAAGAATTTCATGAGCAACAAGCTGCAAAGGATTTTCGGAAAATCGAAGAATTTTGTGAAACACATGAACAACTGGGATGAACGGACCCTAAACAATTGTGAGGAATTATCCATAAGGCTTCCTTACGGAAAAAAAACTATAAGGCAGTAAACCCAAAGGGTTGTCGGGGAAATGGAGAGTATTTCGGGGCATCTTGTAACAACAGGAGCAACGAGAAAAGATTGTATGAATGACAAGTGCAATTAGTTATCCATAGGGACTTATTGGTGGTAGGGAGTTGCAAAGCCGATGAGTGCAAAGTCTCGGAAATCATCAAAAGGGTATCTTCAGAACCTTCTGACGGAGTAGGTGATCTTCTAGTACAAGGGCTCTCCGGGAGAGGTAGTTACGATAACCTAGAGCCAGAGTTAGTAAAATCTTTAACCCGAAAGAGAAGAGAGATCAGAACCCAGAGTATAGATGAGGAATAAAAGATCCTAATTGTTGGGGAATGTCGCATGGGAAACAAAAATATTCCTACGCACACGCAAACCTATCCATGGTGATGAGCATCTACGAGAGGGAGAGTGGATCTACATACCCTTGTAGATCGCTAAGCGGGAAGCGTTAAGAAACGCGGTTGGTGTAGTCGAACGCCTTCACGATTCAAATCACCGAGCGTCTCGCGATCCAATCACGATCCGTCCTGCGATTTTGTCACGATCCGTCCCGCCATCCAATCACGAACCGTCCCGTGGCCTTGATCACAATCCTTCCGATCTAGTACCGAACGGACGGCACCTCCGCGTTCAGCACACGTGCAGCTTGATGACGATCTCCACCGTCTTGATCCAGCAAGAAGAAGTGGAGAGGAGGAAGAGTTCACCGGCAGCATGACGGTGCTCCGGCGATGGTGGTGGAGCAATTCCGGCAAGGCTTCGCCTAAGCACTGCGGTAATACGATCTAGAGGAGAAACTATGCACCGGTCGAACGGGTAGCACGTGGCCAGAAAAACTGTGCAAAACCCTAGAAATCCACTAGTATATATAGGAGGGAGGGAGGAGAAGAGGCAGCCTTGCCTCCAAGCCAAGGAGGCTTCAGCCGAAGCAGAGGAGGAGGAATCCTACTCTTCCTCCAATCCTAGTTGGACTAGGATTGCTCCCTATTGGCCCTTTTTCCACCTTTTTCTTTAGGCCTTATTCCTCCTGGCGCCATGGGCCTTTTGTGGCTGTTCCACCAGCCCACTAAGGGCTGGTTATTATTCTCCCACAGCCCATGGACCCTCTAGGGTCGAAATACCCTTCTCGGAGGTCTCCCGGTACAGTACCGACACTCCCGGTACACTACCGATGAGCCCGAAACTTTTCCGACAACCAAACTGGGACATCCTATATATGAATCTTTACCTTAGGACCATTCTAAGCTCCTCGTAACGTCCAGGATCTCATCCGGGACTCCGAACAAACTTCGGTCACCACCATACATAACTCTATACTATCGAAACGTCACCAAACCTTAAGTGTGCAGACCCTGCGGGTTCGAGAACTATGTATACATGACCGAGACACCTCTACGGTCAATAACCAATGGCGGGACCTGGACGTCCACATTGGTTCCTACATATTCTACAAAGGTCTTTATCGGTCGAACCTCTATTTCAAGGATTCAGTTAATCCCGTATAATGTTCCCTTTGTTCTTCGGTATGTTACTTGCCCGAGATTCGATCGTCGGTATTCCCATACCTAGTTCAACCTCGTTACCGGCAAGTCTCTTTACTCGTTCCGTAATGCAAGATACCGTGGCTAACATATTAGTCACATTGCTTGCAAGGCTTGTTGTGATGTTGCATTACCGAGTGGGCCCTGAGATACCTCTCCGTCACACGGAGTAACAAATCCCAGTCTTGATCCATGCCAACTCAACAGACACCCTCGGAGATACCTGTAGAGCACCTTTATAGTCACCTAGTTACGTTGCGACGTTTGATACACACAAGGTATTCCTCCGATATCTGTGAGTTGCATGATCTCATGGTCATAGGAACGTATACTTGACATGCAGAAAATAGTAGCAATAAACTGACACGATCATAAGCTACGTTTGTAGTTTGGGTCTTATCCATCACATCATTCTCCTAATGATGTGATCCCGTTATCAAATGACATCTCATGTCCATGGCTAGGAAACCTTAACCATCTTTCAATCAACGAGCTAGTTCACTAGAGGCATACTAGGGACATTGTGTTTGTCTATGTATCCACACATGTATCCATGTTTCCAATTAATACAATTATAGCATGAATAATAAATGATTATCATGAACAAGGAAATACAATAATAAACACTTTATTTATTGCCTCTAGGGCATATTTCCAACACTAATACCACCTGATTGAGATGTGGGCCTGTAAGCCACAACATCAATGTTAGTAGAAGTTTTTCAATGACTAGACTCAACTTCGGCCAAGGAGTTGGAAAGGGGGCTACCTACAGGTAGTCGGCTCTGATACCAACTTGTGACGCCCTCAATGTCGACCGTACGCTAAACATACACGCAATGCGTATGACCAAGATTAGGGACTCACTAATCAATATCACAACACAACTCTAGACACAAATTAAAGTCATACAACTTCATATTACAAGCCAGGGGCCTCGAGGGCTCGAATACAAAGCTCGACAAGCACGAGTTAGCGGAAGCAAAAATATCTGAGTACAGACATAAGTTAAACAAGTTTTGCCTTAAGAAGGCTAGCACAAACATAAGTAGCGGATCGAAAGAGGCGAGGCCTCCTGCCTCGAAACCTCCTAAACTACTCCTGGGCGTCGGCACTCTCCACGTAATAGAAGGCTCCTGCGGTGGTGTAGTAGTCGTCTCCGGCGTACTCCATCTCCTGGGCTCCATCGTCTAAACGCAGAATCGTATCGAGGGGGGAAAGAGAAAGCAAAGCAACGGTGAGTACTCATCCAAAGTACTCGCAAGACTGACATCAGAACTATGCTAAGTATGCATCATTATCAAGGGAAGGGGTTATATCTGGGCTGACTGCAAAAAGCAAGAATAGGGGGAAGGCCTAGTCCTATCGAAGACTAGCATCTTCAGCATCTTGCAGCATTAGAAGAGAGTAGACAGTTAATCACTTATAATCATATTATTGTAACAATTTTATTAAGTAACCATGCCCAGAGATTCTTCCTCGACTCCTTGCGAGGAAGCAATCCCGGAGCCACAATTCAGTTCAGTTCAAATCACATTTATAGTTGTATAAGGTCAAGGTACAACTCCAAGTCGTCCTGTTACCGTGGACACATCTATTCGAATAGATAATTTCTTCCCTGCAAGGGTGCATCGCATTTCCAATACGCTTGATCACCTCTGGTCGGACACACTTTCCCGGGTAATGCCCGGCCTCGGGATCCAAAATATCGTCGCCCGACCTACACTCAACAAAGAGGCCAGCCCGCCGGTCTACTCCTAAGCGCGCAGGTTCGTGGGCCCACTTTCCCTTGCACTCCTGCACGGTGCGCACGCGGATGGAAACAGACCTAGCACCCCTTAACTTACAAGCGCGATGCATTCCGGTCCAATCCGGCGCGCGCCACTCCATTGCTGACGTCCGAAGAGCTTCGGCTGATACAATGACGTTGAGTACCCATAACTTCTCCCACGTGAAGATTTAGTGCGTAAAAAGGTCAACGACCAACTCGGATCAAATACCCAACCCATTAGCATTTTATTAGTGCAGGGCAGGCTCGAGCCATATTGCAGGCCGTCGCCCCGCCAATAACACTCTGGTGCCTTACTGGCGCACTCCAACAAGTCTTTGGATGCCTTACGGCGCATCCCACCAAATCTTTCTCACACGGGTACCCTTGGGGCCGACCCACCTCAGAACTATCGGAAACTCAGGTCCACCTCAACAGAGTGGTACCGCCTGTCCCTTCAGTCCCGTCATGTTAGTACAGTGCCAAGTCAACAGTAATTGTGTGGTTATAACATCAAGACGGGAACTGAGGAATCACCCTCAATGGTCCTCGCTCGATGTAATCGTCAAGGTGGACTTTAGAGGAATCACCCTTGAGGGTCCCACACCTGAGGGGTTGCACGACAGAGACATCGTCGGGAATGGTGAAGGAGGAATCACCCTCGATAACCATGACCGACTAGCTGCACAACAGGGCTAACATCATGAGTACTTCGCGAGGTGTCACCCTCGGTACTCGATAGTAGCACTGCAGAGTCATACAATTTAGGGGAGTGCGGTGATGTGAGTGGCCTGGCTTGTCAGTCAGTTGATCGAGTCTTCGAGTCGTCGAGTCATCGGGTCGTCGGGTTGTTGACAAAGAAGCAGGGGCAACTAGGACTAAGAGGTCACTGGGGATTCACTATCCAACCTATACTAAGCAGTTGGTATGATTACATGAATAGTAACAGTTCACCAAAAACAAGCTATGCATCAGATTAGGAGCTAGCTAAAACAGTAGAAAAATTCTAATGCAAGAATAAGAGGGAAAGAGGTGGGTGATATCGGAATGCTCAAGGTTTTTTTTGCTTGCCTTGTTGCTCTATCGAGAGGGAAGGGTCGTCGACGACGTAGTCATACACAGCAATATCATCGGTAGTCTCAGCTTCTATCGAGAGAGAAGGAGGGGGAAGGAACAGTAAATATAAAGCAGACAATCGTAACACAAAGTATGACATGGCGATACGCAGTGCCGGGTGTGACCTAACGCAATGCTACTTGATACCGATGAAGGGAGAACCCATCCGGGAAGGTTTTCCCGGTTCCGGACAAATGTCGGACAGATGACCGGAGAGGGGGGGTGTTCCAGGTTTGCGGTGTCAGAGGCATGGGACAGCTAGGATGCAGTGTAGGGTTGCCTAAAATCATGTCTATACCATTTTAGTTATTTTAGGATTAAAGTTGGAATTAATAGTTGGTAGTTATGCACTATTCATTTATCGAAATCAGTCAAAAATTTCCATGTTCAGGTAGTTAGAGGCATCACACAGATATGCGACTAGCGTATCCATGTTTGTCTCGTCGTTCTGAGCAAGTCTCATGTACAAAGTTTTTCGATCCGGGTTACGGATTATTTTATATGTTTTTCAAAGTTTTATCTAATTTCTGGAATTAATTTAATTATTTAAATTAGGAATCCGAAACAGTACCAGGGTGATGTCATCATGATGTCAGCAGTCAACAGTGGTCAACTGACATGTGGGTCCCTCTTGTCATTCTCTGTTAACTAATTAGATAGGTTAATTAACCTAATTAGCTTTAATTAAGTTAATTAACTAATTACTTAAACAAATTATCTAATTAATTAATTGATTTACTAATTAAACATTTTTATTAAATTATTTAGTTTTATTTAGTTTTAGTTTTAGGGGTGTGTGGCCCCCAAAGTCAGTGGAACAAGGGGTGGTTAGTGGGTGGTCAAACCCCACTAACCAGATCGGGTTAGGGGGGCGAAGCCGAGGCCGTTCGGCCACGGGTAACGGTGGCCGGGGCTGGCCAGGGAGCCAACAGGGGGGGAGGGGGTCCGCCGGCGGGGTGGTCGTGGCCGACGGCGAACAGGGCGGTGGCCAGCACGCACGGCGCTCGGCCGGGAGCGGCCTGAGCTGTGCGTGCGCACAACGAGCACGGGAGGGACCGCGGGCGCGACGGCGAGCGCAGGCCGCGGGCGGCGAGCGTGCGTGACGGCCAGGGAGCACGGCGGGGTGCGGGGCATGGGCTACGGGGCGCGTCGGTGTGCGATGAGGCGGCATGCAGCGATGGGGAGTGTGCGGGGCCGCGTGGAGTGTAGTCGCGGTGACGGGGACAGGGCCTGAGCGCGGCCTCGCGCGAGCGCGCGGGGGAGGCAGGCGAGGCGCACGGCGAGCCGGGGGAGTAGGGGGTGAGCGTGGAGCCCGGAAGCTCACCGGGAGGAAGAAGCGGCGGCGGCAGCATGCGTGAGGGAGGGGGCGGCGGCCGGCGACGTTGCGGGCGAAGAGGAGGAAGCCGAGGAAGGTGAGGTGTGGCGGGGTCCGGCACGGTAGAGGAGCTCTAGCGGCGGCGCCAACTGCCGGTGGGGAGAACGCCGACGGGCGTCGGGGACGGCCCTAAGCCGCCTTAGATCGAGGAGGGGGGAGAGAGCGAGGAGAGGGGAAGAGTGGAGAGGCTCGGGGCTAGGGTTTTGGTCTCCCTAGGGGATAAGGGGAGTGGGGTGGGCCGTTTGGGTCGGTCGGCTGGGCCTTGGCCCAGTTGGGCCAGTGGGGGTTGCCTTTTTTTTAATCTTTTGTTTATTTCCTTTTACTGTTTTGTTTATTTTCAGTTCTGTTTTGTTTTAGTTATTAATTATCTTTAGTCTTACTAAATACAAAAGTGGCACCTAAAATAGTATAGCTATTTATTCCACTGCCACAAAAAGTTTGGGGTTAGTTTGAAAGCGTTTGGTAATTTTCATAAATCCAAATGCATTTAATCAATTGTTTTGCCCACTGTTAAAATGGATTTGAGGCACTTAAATACATGTGAAAATGTGTGTTACCATTTTATAAATACCAGGGGAATATTTGTAATATCATGAACATTTTACTTTTCATGTTTGAAGAAATTATTTATTTGACTTTATTTTAAATTTGAATTATTGTTTATTTTCATCAAGTGGCAATGTGGCTTAATAAAACATGATCATATGACACATTAGGGTGAGGTTACTGTGGCATGGGTCCAGGGGTGTTACAGCACCATATGAATCTAGGCACACGTGCCACCCTTAAATGGATATTGCAAGGAAAATACCACGAGTCGTTCTGGTTGTGCCACTCAATTGGGGGCATGCGAGGATTTGGAGGGTGTTGGTACTGTTGGGACGTAAGTACAAGTTGGCTCCGACCTTGGCGATGTGTGAGGGTGTTGTTACTTCCTGAAGTCGTCGTTACAACAAACCTTTGTCCTCTTGGGTTCCGAGCAAAAGCTCGACGATGTTGGCACCGTGGACGTCGTTACCTCTTTCTAAAGGTGTCACGAGGAACCCTATCCTCGCCATTCATGTTGTCGTCCTCGAAGGCGGTGCATAATGGCATCACAATGCTGCCATCTACCCACTCGTGATGGTCGTGTGGTCCCAACATCCATGCTAGACTCTCCCTTCCTTATGTGAAGTCCTTCGCACATCGACGTCATCGTGAGATTCCTCCAAAATCTTCATCTTGCCGCCTTTTGATTCCGTGTTGTTCTGAATCTAGTTGTTGTGCAATGCCCTTCACTTACACTTTGTGGTCAATGTCCAGAGATTTTATTCATTGTTGGCACTTTCTAAGATCATGTCATTTTTCATCGCTTGTTCCTCCCACTGCTTTGGGCAATGAGCACCCTTTCGATGAAGGATCTGCACGTCCTTCATACATGTTCAACGAGCCAGGGTCTCTCTCATACCCATTTGTACTCGACATTGGACAATGACCACCCTCGGTTGTGTGCGACCATGTAGTCAGCAATGACGCAACTCCTTGATGATGACTACTTGTGATCCTTGCTTGTGGTTTTGGCGTTACCTTTAACGGAGCGTTCATGTGATTTCTTTCGGAGCCCCTCCTCCCCCCAAGTGTTGCCTTGTATTACTGTTTGACATAACCTGGGTTGTGTCACTCATTTCTCTACCTCTCGAGGCTATTATTTGCGTCCTGTCAAATCATGTGTTTGGTGTTTTTTGTGTTTTTATATGTTCTTGCTTTGGCAAAATATATTGCTTCTCGTGGTGTTAAGGTTTTTGATCCGGTTTCTCTTATAAAATTGATCAGATGTTTTTTAAACTAGATCATATTTAGGTGAGGATTACCACTTTCCCCGTTGTCTGTTAGAGAAATAGAAACATTAAAAATCTGACGTCAGACTTTTAGGCATGGCAAATTTGGCGTTTTTCGTGACAATTTATATTAGCACGACGATGGCAAATTTAGTTTGCAAGCATGACATTTTTCTGACAAATAAATAAATTAAGAGGGATTTTTCATACTCGTCAACTAAACTTGTTATCCACATAAAATATAGTTTGTCATAAAAAACGTTAAATTTGTCATGGTCAAAACTCCAATGTTAGATTTATAGTGGAGTCCTAAAAGAACTACACACCTGGATGCCGACATCTCCGCATCTAACTCGTCGACACGAATTTGGCTCATTAGGACATAGCTCCTGTTTGTTTTGAATTTGTCGGAAAACAAAGGTCCGAACTGGTCTGCCAATGTTTAAGAGTCTTCGTTGAACGACAAAAATTAACAAAAAATGGTCCGGAGATCGTTGTCCGAACAGAGATACTATATTTATGTACATATTCTCACGGGATTCTGTTACGGACTCACATGTAGAGTTGTGGTTGAAGAAGATTAGGAAGGAGAGGTCCCACCAGCTAAAATCAGGGGTTAGTTGGCGAAGAGTAGTCCGTAAAACAAATCCGTACTAGATTTTCTATAAAGATGTGTTTGGTTGCGGAACGAAGTGAAATGAAATGGAATGGTTCCATGACATTCCATTCTACTAGAATGGGCCGGTTCCGTTCTTACATTTGGTTGAGCCAATAAATTGAATGAAGTGATCAGACCTGACCAAACGGCCCGGCCCGGCCCGCAGTAAAACGTGCCTGGCACGGCACGGCCCGCCTCGACACGATTAGTATACGGGCCGTGCCGTGCCGGCCCGCGTGTGCAGCCTTGCGGCCCACGCATGGCCCGTTTGCTAATCGGACCGGCCCGTCGGCACGTCAGGCCTGCTAATATGCCTACTATTTGACGCATTGGACGTTTTTTAGTCTATTTTTACTTGTTGTGCCGTATAAAAAAATAAGATAATCAGGCCGTGTCGTGCCGGCCCGCGTGCTGGTGGTGGCGGCCCAGGCACGGCCCAAGGCGGGCCGCGGGCCTGACACGGCCCGTTTAGCTTGTGTCAGGCCGGGCCGCGTGCCGCTGGGCCGGCCCGTTAAGCCCGACCCGTTTGGCTAGGTTTGGAAGTGATTACATTCGAACGTTTGGTTGAAGAGACAGAATAAAACGAATTTGGTTCATTTTGATAACATGTATACACAAGCATGACAGATACATAATATCCAAAACATATGCTACGACTATTCTCTTGCATCATTACATTTCTACACACAAAAGGAAGAAATTTACACAAAAGAACCAAAAATATATGAGCAGAGAAGATGCTACGGCATGGCCCAGCATGTCTGGTCGCTGCATACACCCAGCAGGACCATGTAGTCGTGTACGAGCAGATCAGGCCGCATGTGCCGCCCTCGCAGCAGCGGATCAAGACGCCGGCGTGCAGCAGCGAATCAAGCCGCCGGCGCAGACTCACAGCAGATCAGGCCACCGGCGATGCCTCCCGCAGATTAGTCCGCCGCGCATGGCAGATCAGGCCGCCGCCGCCGTCGCCCCCGACAGATCAGGTCGCCGCCATCGTCGCTCCCCGGCAGATCAGGCCGCCGCCGCCGCCGGAACAGGTCCTAGGAACGCCGCCGCCACCGCAGGTCCGGCCATCGTCCGCCAGTCTTCTAGCCGCCGCACTTGCTCCTCTTCAGATCGAGAAATGGGGAGACCAGAAAAAGAGGCGATGGGATTTCTCGGGGTGAGGGGTTAGCGCGAGACCCAGACCGGTTCCGCGTGATTCCTCCAATTTGGAGGTATCGGCGCGTTCCGCATATGGGCGAAATATTCCCTCGGTGGGAACCAGTTGGTTCCTTTTCAAGTTACATACCAAACATCGAAACGAAGCCTCGGAACGGGTCCGATCCATGCCATTCGAGTTGGTGACTGAAACCAAACACATCCGAAGTGTAACATTTTTGTTGTCCGAATGGTATACCGAAGCTTTGAAGGTCTGTTTTGGAGATGCTCTTAGATTGTCGAGCCTCCCGTCTTCAAATTTGGCGAGGCTGGACCTTGCTAGTTACATGGCCAACACAGTGTCGGCTCGTGCCGTCGCACTCACTTGCCATGTCGCCAGCGGCTGAGCTCGGTAGCAGCACCGCCACGGAGCTGGTGCCAGTTCCCGCTTTTCGGTAACCACTGCCCGCCCCTGGGGCGCCTTGCATTGCTTTGCGTCCACCGTGTGCCTCCCCGCCAAAGGTAGGCCACCGCAGGCAGCCGGGATCCCCTGTTGGCATGGGAAGTTGCCGCGCCATTTGCCACCGGGGCACCCAGTAGTCCAGCACAAGAAGTGTGATTAACTAAACGCATTTCGTCGTGCAAATCTAATCTCGGAAACTCTGAACGAATCTTAAAAAGTAGGAAGGACATTGCTGGATTCAGACTCAAGTAATAAGTAGGTACACATGCGCCCATCCTTTCATCGGCATCTATGTACATGTATTTCTATGACAAAACCGGTTGAACCCCAGAAGGAATGGAACGACTCAAACCTCAAGAGAGGGGGAAAAAGCGTCAAAGAAAAAAGAAGAAGAAGAAGAAGAGTAGAGGGAAAGGGAAACAAGGAGAGTTGGCTGGCCCTTCAAGTCCGGCCATCAATGGGTCCGCCCAGCCGTCAGCATTTGTTGTGTATGGGATCGGAGCCTCTCCGGACTCGCCGCTTGCTCATCCTGTCCGCGTCGAACACCGTCGGAGGCGCAGAAGAGCCGGCCGTCGCCGCCGCCGCGGGTTTCCCGGAAGCATCCAGGCTAGCGGCGGGGGCGCCATTGCCGCCAGCGTCGGCGAGTCTCCGCGGTTGCCCGGCAGGTGGCACGGCGCCGCGGCTGCTCGTTGGGGCGAGAGGGACGCCGGGGCTCCGGGCCGCGACGACCCCCGGACGGCTGGTGGCGGCCGAGAGGGCGACGAGGACAAGGATCGCCAGTGCAAGGCTGGGGACTCTCGCCATCCTGTCGTGTCTAGTGGGTGTGCTGTGCCCTCTCCTCCCCGGCCTATGAGTCGTGAGCTGTGAGACACCTCCGAGGTAGCTAGCTTAGCTTGGCGGCACGCAAGTTTTATACGGGGGCAGTGGAGGAAGCTTGGACCATCTCATTGCGTGTCCTCGTCCTTGTAGATATAGGATAGGAGAGGGAGAGGAGAGTATCCCCGTAGGGTCACATCTGAAACAGCGACGGGTAAGATCTTGGTCCAAAGGCATAAATAAAGCTCAAAGAGAGAGAGAGAGAGAGAGAGAGAGAGAGACGATGAGCATTGGGCACACACCCAACAAGGCAACATATGGCTTTACACTTGCTTGCATGTAAACCCCGTATACTGTATAGCCTGCTAAAATCAAGTGGGGGCGAATCAGGTACCGAGGTATCTTCCGTAATGCAGGATTTTCCCCAGTAATCCACATAACATAAGAGAAAAGAAAAAGGCAAGTGACCATGACCGTGACCACCAAGGAAAGAAAAAGCAGAGGTTTTGTGTTCAGGGCGCTTCTAAATACGGTCCTGCCAGGTGGAAAACAAAAATGTCCTCTACTACTAGTCTTGGAGGCTGGGAGGTGTAGAGTGGAGACCATCTCCTCGTCTTTTGTTGTTTTTCCTTTGGATCGCAGAGAGATGATCCAATGTAGAGACCCGTGCTTTTTTTCGCCTTTGTGTACTTTGGAAGCTTCTCTTTGAAGCAAGGAGGAGCACGGCCCCCCATGTGTTCCAAACACCAGAGAGGCATCCCCTGCTGCTTTGGCTTGCTGTGCAGCTAGTCGAAGCTCCCGTTGGCCGCCGCTTTATGTTCCCTCCACTCTTCTAATCTTCTTTGGCTGCTGTCTTGGATTGAGTGGGGTCAGTCCAAAACCCAAAGCCAAGCATCGCCTGCCCCGTTCAAAGATCCAAAGCCTCACGCTGTTGCCGCTGGTAGGGACATTCCATTCCCCCGCTTTCGCTTTCTCTTTTCCAAAATCCCTCGGTTCAATTTAAAGCGCGCCCCCAAAAACGTTTGATGTCGGTGAGAAATTCTCCGTTCATTCACCACGCATGCCCTCATCCATTCCATTCTCTGCATCTATGTTCGGTTACGGATTACAACATGGCATGATGCTGGTGCTAGCGCAGAAGATTCCAAGGAACATTTTCGACTGATCAAATCCATGAGGAGGTCACAAGATTACACCGTAGAACCGGGAACGGGAAGAAAAAAAACTCCAGGGGCCCATCAAACGCTTGCGTCTTCCAGCGACAGGGCGACCGGAATGGTCTCGGCGCCTCTTCTGATCGTCAGGGTCACCGTGTCTCCGACGCCGTAGTCGTCCAGAACCCTCAGGAGGTCAGACTTGCCCTTGATCTGCTCCAGAAGCGACCGTGCGAAATGAGAGGAGGCGAAACGGCAATAATCCTATTCTAGATCATGTATAAACTCTGTAAACATCTCATGAATGCAACTTGATCAGCAAGCACTCACCGGCTTGCCGTCCACTGCAACAATGATGTCGCCGAGAATAATATTGCCGGCAAAACCCCTGCCGGTGGGAACCAGACCTGCCTTTGCCACGGCGCTGCCCGGGGGAACCTGCAACGAAGCACAAGTTATGGGATCAGGGGATGTTTCCGTTTCTGTTTCTGTTTGGCCAACGGAGCAGAGATAGGTGCAAATGATTCAGCTTACCTTCAGTATAAGAGCACCATCACGGACGTCAAGCTGATATGCAATCGGATCTGGCGCGAATTCCACGTTCAGGCCAGCACGGCGAACCTTAGATAAAAGGTAAGCATAATTTAGACCGAGATAAAATACAGAAACCAAACAAGAGTGTCAGCAACGAACAAATAACCAAATGGTCGGATAATAACATGGTCTAACTTTGCTTATTTCATACTGTAAATTTTATTAGTATATAGAAGAATACATAAATAGTGCAAGTTTTTTCTTAATGCAAGTACAGTGATCTCTGACAAATGCATTTTCTACTATTTGTAGAACCAAAAAGGCTAAACGTTTTCCTCCTAGTGCAATAGCTTTGTATAAATTATCTGGGATTGTTTAATCCATTTATTCACAATCATGCCTGGACAACTGAAACATACACGAGTACAGACATGTACGGAAACAAGGGAAAGTATTACTGATCGTGATAAATAACTCTCAACTCTCAGGGTGATGTTTGTTTCATGAATGCTATGCTTCTCTACATATATGTCATCACCATAAGATGACGAATGATTCTAAGGGAATGGTTCTGAAAATGGTATTAAGTTCATGATGTGGCTTTAAGATGTCAAGGCAGCATACCTTTCCAGACTGAATCAACTGAGGAACTATTTTGAGTATAGTTGACGATTGGATAGCGAAACCAACACCTGCGGACGTTCCTGCAACATTAAAGAAATAGTGGCATCTCAGACTTAGAAACTACATTAACCGGTAGAAAGGATAAATGGATGTAGTTCAATCTGAGATATGCACTGCCAAGTCAACACAATGACGTCAATTCATTGGCCGATATTAATAAATATGCCTGGCCTCTAGGATGAGAGCATATAGCAAGTTAGATGAATGCCATGTGAAAACAAAACAAAAATGAATTTTAGTCATGATATTACCCACTGATCACCTCATCACAAACAAAAGTAATCCAAAACATGCCATCACTGATAACAGTCGGTACAATGAGCAAAGTAACTTCGAAAATGACACTGAAATATAGCAAGTAGGTAAGATAAACACTAGTTAAGAACTTAAAATCATGATAGTTTACAGGAATTGTGCTCTTAATTTTAGATTTAGACACTCATTTAAATGGTAACAGGCATAGCGACTGAGGTATAGCTTAGCTATAAAAAGCAGAAAAATCTGATAACGTCTCCAAATAAAATAAAATTACTACTACTTTATGGATTAATAGACCCAATCATGATCTCACAGTGCACTTTTGAATAGTAGATGTCAAAATGGAAGTAACCTAACCTGTCTGTGTAAAAATTGCTGTGTTAATACCAATCATGTGCCCTTTTGAATCTAGCAAAGGACCACCACTGCATCAAGGTCCATCAGACTATATGGTTAGTAAAATCCTTTGTAATACATTTTCAGTTAAAGAATTCAGATTGGCTCATATTTAATTAATCGACAAGTTAACTAAAGGTGCTACAGATATAAGCCATACTTTCAGTGAATGATCCATTTCAAGAGTAAGACATAGAGTTCACTGTCCCAAAGGCCATAGCACATGTAATAGTGAATCAGTTGAGCTTATATCTTGAATGCGGTAGTGAAGCAAACAATTTAAGTTAGTGAAGCAAACAATTTAGATGCTATCTGCTAAGTTCCAGACTATTATGCTATATGATCATTATGCCAACTATCGTAGCTGGAATTTAACTCCAAGTCTGTGTGTCCTGTCTTATGATTAATCACTTACAGAAGAACAAGATTTAATACTAGTTTTGTCTGTGTACCAACATAGACCCTTCATGTTTTGCAATTTTGCATTTAGTAATGTGGTACTGAATAAGAAATATAAACACCATAATTGCCAAGTTAGGTGAAACCAGTAACACATATGCCTAGGAATTTCTAACTGTGAGTGACAGATAATGAAATATAAAAATTTGCCAATCCTCAAAGCAGTACCACTAGCAGTAGTTTCTACTTTCTACACAAGTTCTGAAATCATAAATGTCGGGGCCTCCCCTACAATTTTCAGTTCCAAAAAGTTCTGGAATCTGAAATGTAAAATTGCTATGAATTGCTCCTGAAATAATTATACAAAATGTGGTGATTAGACCATCTTCACAAACCTGTTCCCAGGGTTAATAGCTGCATCTGTTTGAATCCCACCTCCAATTGTCACTCCAGCTTGACTAAATATATCTCGATTTAAACCACTGATAACACCAACAGTCAGAGTATGGTCAAAACCAAAAGGATTTCCAATTGCTAAGCATTGCTGACCAACTTTTAGAGCTGAGGACTGTCCCACAATAATTGGCTTCAAGATATCTGAAGGAGCGTCCACCTATGACATATGTACATGTCAATATATGAGATTCCCAGAGAGAAAATGTTCCGTGAGATGTTTTCCGAAGCGAACTATAGAAACAATTTAAGCAACATACATAACTACGATTAACTAAAGATGAACTTAGGTGAATATCACAAAACCGGCACTGACATGCTCCAGAACTCGTTTGTGACAGCCTTCTTTTGTACTAGCAAAATTAAACATTCTAGCCCTTGCAATGCACGTCCATGAACCAGATGGAGATAGGGTGAGAACAATGTTAGCAGGTTCACATAATCATCTCGGCACTCTGAAAGACCATGTTGACATTCCCAATATAGATGAAACGACAAGACATACAGAACGGCGTGTAACCTCAATCTCTAATATGACTCGGCATCCTTTGGTCTCATAAGTCAACTCTCATTTTTATATCTGTTTCATTGGAATCACGTCATGTCACTTGTAACTAAAGAAACAAGATAAACTAATTGCATGCCATCTATTTAGCTAGAAGGGGCAACAGGAAACTGAGGAACAGAAAACTAATTTAATTGACAAGGAGACATGGTGAAACTGTGAAAGTAGAACTCATTAAGTCTCCACCGACCACCCCCAGTCCCTCCCATTTTGAAGTTTGCTCACTCCCTTTTTTAGCTTTATGTGGCATGAGTATATATAAATTCCATTTAGATAGTTAATTTCAGAATTACTATTGTCCACAATAGTCTCTATATAAGAGCATCAGCATTTTTAATTAAACTCTGACCCTTGTTCAGAACAATTAGTCAGGAGAAACTTTTACCTTAAGGACAGCAAGATCTTTAGCGCGGTCTGCCCCAATCAATATTCCTTCGAAATTTTTCTGTATCCTTTCAAGCAGATATAGGAGAGTATTTACTGTTAATTGGCACGCATACACAAGGAATAATAACACCCCTTCAAATTTCATGGAGAATTGTACTAGCAAGTGTAGTTATATAAGAATTTACCCTTCGGCAGCAAGAATGTTGACACGTGCAACAACTTCACCAAGCTTTGGATTTTTCGAAAGAGCATTGCCAACCACTATAATCATACCAACATTGCGAACACATGCATATATCAAAAGTAATTCAGTGTATTGTGTACAAGGGAAAAGAGTCAAGCACGGTAAAGTAGGCATGAGAGGAGTAGGTTGTGTTGTTCATATATGGTAGACATTTATATAATCATGTGATTGACATACCATGATAATTTGTAACAATATGTCCAGACTCATCCCAAACAACTCCAGAACCATTTCCTTCCGGGATCTACAATGAATATTATAAACTTTCTTTCAAACAGGAGCTTCTCACATCTTTTGAAGTTTCAGTGTCATTTAGAAAGTACATTCGCAAAATATATCAAAGAATGAATCTGCGATTATTAGCCTAACTTTAGCATAATCAAACTATTCGATGGAGAGAATGTGTAGGGTGCTCAGCGTATCATATTCTAGTGCTTCTAGGAGCATACTCAGACACCCTTGGTCTAAACTTACAATATTCAAACATGTGGTTAGTTTACCTCAACAACACCTGTTACATTGAGCTGGGGGCGCAGTGTCGCATCAAAAATGTTGACCACTGAGTAAGTATTTGTTTCGAAAAGCTCTGCGATCCGTTTCTGTCGCACAGGCAGAAAAATTCAAAGAAATGTAAGTATGTTTTGAGAACAAGTAAATAGGGTAAGGTTAATTCAACAGAGTACTGACTAGGGACCTCGGTTGGAAACAATGGACCAGATGGAAATATCTTTGGAGTTACATCCTCAATTTTGACAGATGGATCACCCAACGCAAGTGCTGTAATAAGAACATATCAAGCCATAGAAAGCTCACAGACACAATAAACTAACACTGTTACAGGAGTAAAACAATCTGGTACAAGAAAGACGTATGATTAATTTATATAAACACCTAATTACCATGTCACCTAGTCCGAACCTGATAAGTACCTTGAAGAATGTAAGCAAAGGCAAAAGGCCGAAAATGCAAGAATCTTCCTCTTTGACGCAAACAGCAGTGCTTTGCTTGAGATTTCAGAAAGTTCACATGTTTCCCTTAACCTGGACGAAAATTCGCACACATATTAGCAGATGTGTTGTTTATTAGAAGATCAACTCAAGTATACTGTTTATTAGAAGCTACGGATAGTGATAACTTGTCGGGAAAAAGACTCTTGAGTTATGATACGGAGTATGAATGGGATTATCTAATCTGACTGCATGACTGTGCTCCTGACAACCGCATAGTCCGAAAATTTGCAGAAATGCGGCGAGAGGTGCGCTGACCTCGGAGGCGTTCCTTCGACGTTGCGGTCTGCGGAGGCGGCGCAGTCGATGACCACCCTCCGGCGGCCGAAGCGCCTTCCGGGAGCACGAGCGGCGGCCGCTGTAGCCGGCGCGGCGCAGGCGAGGCAGTGCATCCGAGAAACGGGGGGAGTCTGCAGTCAGAGCCAAGCGTGTGGCCGTAGTAGAGTTCAGACTGATGATATTTGGGGAACTTGCGGTTGGAGAGAGGACGACGTTTCACATTCAAGTCCACGACGTATGTTGTTATTGCACACCTCGATGCATCACACAAGGTCAGCTAAATTCTTATTAGTTTATCTCGGTTCCATACTTCCATATAGTAGTATTTTTTCCCTAAAAAATATAGTATTTTTTTTCAAAAGGAGGAATATCCGGCTTCGGTAATGCACACATGCATTTATTTAACTGAATATGGTAACAAAGTAGGAATAACATCTCAAGTAAGTGAGCATACAAAAAATATAAAAATAGACACAACCCACAAAATAGGATACAAGACCTACACCTCTATCATATCAATCATATTATTGGGTCAGTCATCAAAACCGATTATATGTAGCCCGTGCAACTCTCATCGGTAGCATCCAAAGCCCATATGCTTCCTTTCTCCGGCTGGATGTAGTAATGACCAAGTACAGATCCATCCAGACGTCCGATAGATAAACTACAAAAGTTTGTGATACTTCTCCTATTAAATGCAATATCATTCCTGTAGTTTTAAATAGCCTAAAATGATGCATAACATTTCACACGAATTTGTGCCCTCTGTTAGACTCAACCCCATCTAACAAATTGCTAAAGAAATTGGAGATGCCAATGGGTGGAGAGATGTTCAAGGACACATGTATTGTTCGTCACAATAACCTCATTGTTTCTTTGTGAGCACAAACAACACAGTTTACTCCTCATTCACCTATGTTTTGCCAAGTTGCCAATAGTCAGAATCACTACCTTATGCATGAATCACATTTTTGTTTTTAAAGGCATCTTTGTTTTCCAAATATGAATGGGGGAGCGCTACACGTACGCCGATAGATTAAATGAAAACATCGGCCGCCTCCTATGACGTTGGATTGAGCCATAAATAACTGTTGGATCTCCCTAATGAGGAGTGTCACGATTGCAACAAGATAGATGTTGCGCAACTTGCTCTTCAACAACGATTTTGTTGCAAAAACACTAAAGTGTTATTTTTGATCGATTTTTTTATTCTTGTCTTCACTTTTTTTGCAACATGGGTTACGTTGCGAGATTTTTTTCCATCTTTACCTTTTGCAACATAGCTAATGTTGCAGGAGGACTTTTGCAACATGGATGATGTTGCAGAGATTGTTTATCAAAAAAAGGATGTCGTCTGCAAGAAAATTTTATGTAACAGAGATGATGTTGCGGGAGGACTTCTACAACAAGGTTGTTGTTGCGAAAAGTATAAAACATCACCCGTTGAAGCGATGACGGAGGGCAAGAGGAGAGGCTGGAGCGGCATAGCTGGGCCAACGGTGGGCGAAGCGGTGCTCGGGGATACAAGCTCGAGGAGTAGCCATGGCTGCAAGCCGACATAGAGATACGGGGAAGGAGATGCAATGCTCGTGAAGTTTCTAGAGAAGGGGGATGTGTTGTTCGGGACCACGAGGATATGTGTCTACCAATGAAGAAGACCGATGCAATAATAGGATCCGTCGGTTGATGAGAATAGTTTCCCGTATGAATAGACATGGGGATTGGTCCATTATTAATCAAGTACACGCACATAAGTGTGATTGAAAACATGACTCAAATCAAGGGTTTTCATTGGAATGCATCTGGCTCATTAGACAGGTTGACTACCAATCCTTCAACAACCTACACACTAAATGGAGCCATCTATCACATTATTCCCTAACTAGTGCCCGTTGAACTAGATGTTTAAGGGAATGAAACATTTGTACAAGGGGATAATTATTTTTGTTGAAAAGTTTCTATAATCAAGATTCGTAAAGTTTCCATGGCATGAAAAAAGGTTCAGGGATGTCCCCCACTTCAACGGTGCTTCTTTTTTGAACAAGTTTTAAGTTCCCACTTTTTTTTTGTTTTTAGTTATTTTAAAAGAGAACAACAGAATAAAGTGACTCTCTAAAACTTGTGGGTTGTCTCCCTGGCAGTGCTTTCTTTAAAGCCATTAAGCTAGGCATATAGTGCTCAAGTAATTGATCCACCCGAATTCCAAGGTATATCAAAGCCAATTTCAATTGACAATGATTTTTAATTAAGTAGTGAGAACAAAGTGATATATATACTCTATTCATCACCCAGGATGCAGAATAAGTTATTCTTCACCCGAGATAATCTTATGATTAATTTATAAATAAATTACGTTCGGAATTCAAAAAGTTACATTTATATTGAATCACGACGTAAAATTTGATATAAGAAAACAAAAATATAAGTCACAAGACCCAAAAAATTGAATTTATTGTATATTTTCCACTATTTTTGTATGTTTGTAATTTTACCTGGCATAAATTATTTTTATGCTGATTACAAAATTTCTTACGGTCTATTTTTACGTATGAAATGAGATAAAAATTACGGAACGTCATACTCTCTTCCTATGCATTGTCATGTCATAAAAAGATAATTCATGCACATCAAGTAAAGGCCAATACATAGCATAGGTAGTTGATACGTCCATTTTGGATCATGTTTTCCTACTGTTATTTATAATGTTTTTATGCATAATAATGTTTTGAGGTGTAATTCTAATGTCTTTTCTCTCATAATTTGCAAGGTTCACACAAAGAGGGAGAATAGTGACAGCTGGAATTCGGGATCTAAAAAAAGCATGTCACAGACACCTATTCTGCACACTCCCAATGAAGCTGAAATTTTATGGAGATTTTTTGTGGAATAAATGAGGAATATGTTGGAAATATGCCCTATAGGCAATAATAAATTAGTTATTATCATATTTCCTTGTTCATGATAATCGTTTATTATCCATGCCAGAATTGTATTGATCGGAAACTCAGATACATGTGTGGATACATAGACAACACCATGTCCCTAGTATGCCTCTAATAGACTAGCTCGTTAATCAAAGATGGTCAAGGTTTCCTAGCCATGGACATGAGATGTCATTTGATAAACGGGATCACATCATTAGGAGAATGATGTGATGGACAAGACCCAAACTATAAACATAGCATATGATTGTGTCAGTTTATTGCTGTAGTTTTCTGCATGTAAAGTATCTGTTCCTATGACCATGAAATCATGCAACTCACTGACTCCGGAGGAGTACCTTGTGTGTATCAAACGTCGCAATGTAAATGGGTGACTATAAAGGTGCTCTACAGGTATCCCCAAGGGTGTCTGTTGGGTTGGCATGGATCAAGAATGGGATTTGTTACTCCGTGTGACGGAGAGGTATCTTAGGGCCCACTTGGTAATACAACACCACAGTAAGCCTTGCAAGCAATGTGACTAAAGTGTTAGCCACAAGATCTTGTATTACGGAATGAGTAAAGAGACTTGCCAGTAACGAGATTGAACTAGGTGTAGAGATACCGACGATCGAATCTCGGGCAAGTAGCATACCGAAGAACAAAGGGAAGAGCATACGAGATTAACTGAATCCTTGACATAGAGGTTCAACCGATAAAGATCTTGGTAGAATATGTAGGAACCAATATGGGCATCCAGGTCCCCCTATTGGTTATTGACCGTAGAGCTGTCTCGGTCATGTCTACATAGTTCTCGAACCCGCAGGGTCTCCACACTTAAGGTTTGATGACGTTTCGGTAGTATAGAGTTATGTATGGTGGTGGCCGAAGGTTGTTCGGAGTCCCGGATGATATCCTGGACATCACGAGGAGCTTCGGAATGGTCTGGAGGTAAAGTTGATATATAGAAAGTCCTGTTTTGGTCACCAGAAAAGTTTCGGGCTCATCGGTAGTGTACCGGGAGTGCCGGGAGGGTACCGGGGGACCATCGGGAGGGGTGTCTCGACCCAAAGGGCCTCATGGGCTGTGGGAGGAGTCAAGCCAGCCCTTAGTGGGCTGGCCGAGCCCCCCACTAAGGCCCGTGCTGCTAGGGGTGGGAAAAACCCAAAAGGTGGAGAGGTGGAAAGAGTTTCCAAGTGGAAAGGAGGAATCCTACTCCTAATAGGATTGGAGTAGGAATCCTCCACCTCCAATTTCGACCAAACCTTGAGGGGTTGAGGCTGCCTCCTCCCCTCCCTCCCTCCTATATATACTAGAGGATTTAGAGGGAAGAGCTAACCCTAATTGCCACGTGATGCCCTCTTCTTCTCCTCTAGATCTGTTTCTCCTCTAGATTGATTACGTAGTGCTTAGCAAAGCCCTGTCGGATCAGCTCCACCGCCACTGTCGCCGCACTGTCGCGCTGCCAGAGAACTCATCTACCTCTTCGCCCCCTCTTGCTGGATCAAGAATGCGGAGATCGTCATCGAGCTGTACGTGTGCTAAACGCGGAGGTGTCGTCCGTTCGGCGCTAGATCGGAAGGACCATGATCAAGATCGCAAGACGATTTGTGATTTGATCGCGGGACGGATCATGATGGGATCGTGGGACGAACCATGATTGGATCGCGAGATGGATCGTGATGGGATCGCGGGACGCTCGGAAATTTGGACCGCGAAGACGTTCGACTACATCAACCGCGTTTCTTAACGCTTCTCGCTTAGCGATCTACAAGGGTATGTAGATCCACTCTCCCTCTCGTAGATGCTCATCACCATGGATAGGTTTGCGTGTGCGTAGGATTTTTTTTTGTTTCCCATGCAACATTCCCCAACAGAATATTGGACCAGAAAACTACCGGAGGGGGCCACCAGGGGAGGAACACCCACCAGGGCACGCCAGACCCATGCAACTCTCATCGGTCGCACCCAAAGGCCATATGCTTCCTTTCTCCGAATGGATGTAGTAATAACAAAGTACGGATCCATCCAAACGTCCGATAGATAAACTACAAAAGTTCGTGATATTTTTCCTATTAAATGCAATATCATTCCTATAGTTTTAAATAGCCTAAAATGATGCATAAACTTCCACACGAATTTGTGCCCTGTGTTAGGCTCAACCCCACCTAACCAATTGCTAAACAAATTGGAGATGCTAGTGGGTGGAGATATGTTAAAGGACACATGTATTGTTCGTCACAATAACCTTGTTGTTTCTTTGTGAGCACAAGCAACACCGTTTACTCCTCATTCACCTATGTTTTGCCAAGTTGCCAATAGTCAGAATCACTACCTTATGTATAAATCACATTTTTTTGTTCTTTAAAGGTATCTTTGTTTTCCAAATATGAATAGACCTGGGGATTGGTCCATTATTAATCAAGTCCATGTACATAAATCCGATTGAAAACATGGCTCAAATCGAGGGTTTTCGTTGGATGCATTTGGCTCATTAGACAAGTTGACCACCAATCCTTCAACAACCTACACACTAAATGGAGCCATCTATCACATCGATCCCTAACTAGTGCCCGTTGAACTGAATGTTTAAGGGAACAAAACCTGGTATTGTACTTACAAGTGTGTATTTACATTGTACAATATTATAAAGTGTTGGATACTATAAAGTTAGAGGCATCTTCCTAAGCCAAGTCTCCTAGAATATAGTTGTGCGTCCATCCCCAATGATTAAAATTTACTCCTGCAACACGATCTTAGGTCTCATCAAACCCTTCCAAAAGGGAGGATCATTTGGCTTCATCGTAACTTGTACTAAAGTATCGGAGTTCAGATACTTGTTACACAATAACTGAATCCACACCCCTTCCTCCATCGAGGACAGATATAACCATTTGCTAAGGAAGCATTTATTCTTTACTTTGAGATTTTCAATTCTCAACCCCCTTGTTCTGTTGGCCTACACAATATGTACCACTTAGCAAGTCTGTATTTTGTTTAGTCTCATTGCTTTGCAAAAAAACATGATTGATAAAATTCCAATCTTTTTCGTAACCCTATGGGTATTTCAAAGAAAGATAACAAGAACACCAGCATGCTCATAAGCACAAAACTAATAATAATTAGCCGCTCCTTGTAAGACATACCTTACCCTTCAGCAACTTAGCTTATTTTCAAATCGATCTTCAATACATTTTAATTCTTTGTTAGTAAGCTTTCGATGATGAATTGGGATCCCAAGACAACTAAAAGGGAGGGATCCAATTCCACACCTGAACAAATGTCTATAGTTTTCCTGTTCCTCTTGAGCGCGCCTAAATAAGAACAATTTACTTTTATGGAAAGTTATTTTTAGCCTAGATAATTGTTTATAGGACATATAACTATCTTAATATTATTAGCTTTGGCCATGTAATGCTCCATGAAATTATCATATCATCAGCAATAATGGACACACCCCATCCATGAGATGTGAGATGAGCCTCCTACATGATCTTCCTCCTTGGTTGTACCAACAAGGACCGCCAACATGTCTGAAAGAACATTCAAAAGGGTGGGAAATATTGGGTCCCTCCGAGGCATTCCTTTTTATGTCTGAAAGTAATGGCCTACATCATCATGTACTTTGATCTCATCAGTGCCTCCTTGTATAAAGGCTCCGGCCTACTTCCTCCAGGCCGCATTGAAACCCTTCACACGCCGATCTTTTTGCAGAAATGGGCATTTAAATTTATGATAAGCTTTCTCGAAATCCATTTTGAAGATAACTCCATCAAGTTTCTTTGAACGAATTTCGTGCAAGGTTTCATGTAGAACGACCATACCCTCTAAAATGTGTTGCCCAAGCATGAAAGTGTTGGAAATTTTCCCTATAGACAATAATAATTGTATTATTTATTTCCACATTTATAATTTGCTATGGTTCTTGAATATGTGATCTAGAGGAAAACCCATAAACACGTATAGAGTAATAAATAATAAAACTTGATTCCTAGTCTCGCCTCTAGGACAACCTTGGTGTTGCGTGACGGTTATGTTTTCCTGATCATTGACATAAGTTAAGTGTATAAGGATGCTGACAACTTTCAGAGTATGATGTTAGTAGGATGTGTTGGGGAACGTTGCATGAGAAATAAAAAAATCCTATGAACACCCAAGATCTATCTATGGAGATCAATAGCTATGAGAGGGGGAGTGCATCTACATACCCTTGTAGATCGCTAAGCGGGAAGCGTTAAGAAACACGGTTGATGTAGTCAAACGTATTCGCGATCCAATCACGACCTGTCCCATGATCCAATCATGATCCATCCCGATCTAGCGTCGGACGGATGGCACCTCCGCATTCAGCACATGTACAACTCGATGATGACTTCACCACCTCAATCCAGCGAGCGAAGGTGAAGTAGTAGCTTGAGTTCTCCAGCAACATGACGACATAGTGGCGGTGGTGGTGGAGCTATCCCGACATGGCTTCACCAAGCGGTGCCGCGACAGGAGGGAGAAGAACTACAAGAGGGAGAGGAGGGCTGCGCCGTGGCTTGGTTGCGGCTGACCTCCCTCCCCTCTCATATATATAGGGGCAAGGGGGAGGGGCGGCCGCCCTAGGATTTCCCCTAGGGTTGGGTGCGGGACCCTAGGTCCAGCCCTTGACCTTTGGCCGCATGGGCCCTTGGGAGGTGGACCCTCCCGGTGGACCCCCTGAACCCTTTCGGTACTCCCGATGAAATATGACAAATCCCGAAACTATTCGGAACCCAAACATCAACTTCCCATATATAAATATTTACCTCCGGGCCATTCTAGAACTCCTCATGATGTCCGGGATCTCATCCGGGACTCCTAACAACTTTCAGTCACCAACATATATAACTCAACAATACTATATCATCACTGAACATTAAGTGTGCGGACCCTACGGGTTTGAGAATGATGCAGACATGACCGAGACACTCTCTGACCAATAACCAATAGCGGGACATGGATGCCCATATTGGTTCCTACATATTCCACAAAGATCTTTATCGGTCGAACCACAATGTCAAGGATTCAATCAATCCCGTATGCAGTTCCCTTTGTCCATCAGTATGTTACTTGCGTGAGATTAAATCATCGGTATCTCCATACCTAGTTTAATCTCGTTATGGACAAGTCTCTTTACTCGTTTCGTAATACAAGATCCCGTGACTAACTCCTTAGTCACATTGCTTGCAAGCTTCTTGTGATGTTGTATTACAAGTGGGTCCATAGATACCTCTCCGTCATACGGAGTGACAAATCCCAATGTCGATCCATGCCAACACAATAGACACCCTCGTAATGTGTTTGTGAGTATACACATGTCCTATAAGTTGATGAGGAGTTTGATATATTCAGAGATTATCGACCCCTAAAAATTAATGTTTTCAGCTGAAGACTTTGGTATTCCCTGAAGACTTTGAAGCTGAAGAATTCAGTATGACCTTGAAGATATTAACGAGGACTATGAAGCGTGAAGACTTTTGTTTTTGTAGTTTCATTTCCTTTCTTTGAGTCATAGGAAACACTGTACTGTTAAAGGGGGCCGAGGTAATGCTAAGGAAAATTTTCCAACTGATGCTCAACTCAAAAGCCTCAACATACCCAATCCTTCGAGTGAAGCCTTTGGAAATCTCTTGCAGTTCAGTCAAGTTCTTCAGTGACAGAGACAATGTTCTTATGGTCTCTGAGGAAATTGGTCTGACTGAGGAGTTAGGATTTCTCCAGTGCGGATTGCCTACAGTGAGGAATATGATAAGCCTTGAGGAATTTGACAGTTCAAATTCTGATCGTTGTTGTGCTTTGCGCTAGCTGTCCAGATATTCTATCCACATAATAGTCATATCATTGGGGGGCATTTATGTCTTATCATGCCGGGTTGCACCCTGGCTATAAATAACCGCCCCCACAACCACTAGTTGATGGCTGCTCTGAGAGAGAACTTGACACTTGTAATTTGAGAGCAACCCATCCTCCAAGGACTTTGAGAGAAATCATCAGTGAGGAAAAACCCCAAACCAAACCATCAAACCCAAAGTGATTGAGCATAATTGAAGAGATTGTTCCTGTGTGGAACCGATGCGTGTTACCATTGAAGACCGTGTATCTTCTAGACGGTTAGGCGTCATGGTCTAGAGCATCCAGAAGTCAATTGTGGATCGCCGGGTGACCAGTTTGTGAGGGTTTTGGAAGTCTACCCTGAAGACTTACCACGAGTGTTGGGCGAGGACTGTGTGACCTTAGCTCCTCGGATTGTGTGTCCTTTGATTTAAATACCAAGCCGCTCCGAACCAGACGTACGACTGACACAACAGTTGGAACTAGGTCATCAAATCATTATCTTCACCGAGCTACCTGGTTCCATTTCCTCAACCCTTCTATTTCCTCGAATACTTGTTAATGAAATTGATGATTACTGTTTGAAGAATTTGACTAAAGACTTTCTCAATTTCCTCATCTCAAATTCCTCAGTCACCTTGTTCTTCACCTGCTAATCATGTATCATGCTACCTGTAATCTGTGCATGTTCTATTTCATCATGATGACTATGCTCCTGCTATGTTTCACATGCACTTGAGTACTTATTCCGTTGCTAGTAGTTCATCACATTTCAAATTCCTCAAGTTGAAATTACTCAGTGATGAATTTGTAAAAATCTCCTATTCACCCCCTCTAGTCGATATAACGCACTTTCAAGCAGGAATATGGTGAAGAGTTCCTTGGTGACGATCATTCGAACTAGGACTCTTCCCAGACAAAATGCTTGTAGGGTTAAGGCATATGACTTGGGTTCACACTATTGTTGAAGATTTCTGCTGCAAGTTTATGAAGACTTGGCCATAAAGATCATATTTGAGTAAAATGGTATGTAATGGATGTAAGACTCTTGTTATTCAGTTTATGTGTGTCCAGTGAGCTTTGATCTTTGGGATCACTGTACACGTGCATTTGGTGATCACGACTTATGAGTCGGGGTCCCCACACAGGGCAAACGGAGCATCGAAGGCCCTAGTGCCCCACAAACTAAGACGATACGCTCTAGGCGGGAGGGCGTGCCACCTGAACTTGTGGCCCTGTGGTGGCCCCTCCGGCAGATATTTTCGCCAATATTTTTGATATATTGTGAAATAATTCCCCGTCGGTTTTTTCAAATTCTGATAAATTTTATTCCTGCACAAAAAAGAACACCAAGGTAGTTATGCTGGAAACGACGTCACTTTGGGTTAATTTCATACAAATTATGCAAATTACAAACCCCGACGATGTACCTAACCAGGACATCAAGTTCACCAATCCTTTTTCTATAGCCATAGTTTTCTTTTCCTTCACATTCTTGACGACTCCAAGTTTTCCTCCTACTCTTCAAGGCTAGTGTACGATATATTGAATATGGATGTGCTGATCTAACATTTCCAACTTTAGATTCTCAATGTTATCATGTTGTTCCGATAGTGCATTGTTGACACCTTCAAGTACTTTTTGCTTCTCTAGAAGGGTAATGTAGACGTATTCAACTTGATGTTGCGAATTTGACAGGGGATGCTTCAAAACTTCACATTCTTGATGCTGCTCTGTCAGTGCCTTCTTGACAGCTTCAAGTTCTAGCTGATGTCATGCTAGGGCCTTCTTCATAGCATTTACTTTGTTATGATGGTTTGTACTAGGGTCACATAATAGTACAATTAAGATGCAAAATTGCAAAGGAGCACTCAACAATGACGCTCATCGGAATCCGGCCATGCATGCATCTTGGGATCTGCACTCACTGAAGTAGGACTAGTGTATTCGCTAGTTTTCAACCTCGTATTAGTTTACAACTATTCCCGTATATCAAGTGGAGGTCCCACGCGCTTCTATCCATCGAGATCAACTTTTATGCCCATGCCACAAGAGACCGTCCCCAACCACCAATGCCCACCTACTTTTTAATTTCAATGCTTGCACATGCCTCTTCATTACAATGTGATGATGTCTACTACATAACCTTCTTATTGTAGATTTGTGTTGGGCCTCCAAGCATGGAGTTTTGTAGGACAGTAGCAAATTTCCCTCAAGTGGATGACCTAAGGTTTATCAATCTGTGGGAGGCATAGGATGAAGATGGTCTCTCTCGAACAACCCTGCAACCAAATAACAAAAAGTCTCTTGTGTCCCCAACACACCCAATACAATGGTAAATTGTATAGGTACACTAGTTCGACGAAGAGATGGTGATACAAGTGTAATATGGATGGTAGATATAGGTTTTTGTAATCTGAAAATATAAAAACAGCAATGTCACTAATGATAAAAGTGAGCACAGATGATATTGCAACGCTTAGAAACAAGGCCTAGGGTTCATACTTTCACTAGTGCAATTTCTCTCAACAATGCTAACATAGTTGAATCATATGTAAATACCTCTCGTGCGACAAAGAGTTCACACCAAAGTCACAAATAGTGAAGAACTAACAAAGAAATTATTGTAGGGTACGAAACCACCTCAAAGTTATCTTTTCTGATCAATCTTATGAGCTATCCCTATAAGTGTCACGAACAGCCTTAGAGTTTGTACTAAAATAACACCTAGACACACATCAACCAAAACCCTAATGTCACCTAGATACTCCAATGTCACCATGAGTAGCCATGGGTTTGATTATCTGATATGCATCACACAATTTCAGATTCATCATGTTCAATCCAACATAAAGAAGTTCAAAGAGTGCCCCAAAGTTTCCACCGAAGATTCAAGACGAAAACATGTGCCAACCCCTATGCATAGATTCCCAAGGTCATGAAACCCACAAGTTGATCACCAAAACATACATCAAGTGGATCAATAGAACATCCCATTGTCGCCACGGATATCTCATCACAAGACATACATCAAGTGTTCTCAAATCCTTAAAGACTCAATCCGATAAAAAAACTGTTGGAAATATGCCCTAGAGGCAATAATAAAATGGTTATTATTGTATTTCCTATTTCATGATAATTGTCTATTGTTCATGCTATAATTGTCTTAACCAGAAACCGTAATACATGTGTGAATACATAGACCCACAACATGTCCCTAGTAAGCCTCTAGTTGGCTAGCTTGTTGATCAATAGATGGTCACACTTTCATGGCCATGGACATTGGATGTCGTTGATAATGGGATCACATCATTAGGAGAATGATGTGATGGACAAGACCCAATCCTAAGCATAGCACAAGATCATGTAGTTCGTTTGCTAAAGCTTTTCAATGTCAAGTATCGTTTCCTTAGACCATGAGATTGTGCAACTCCCGGATACCGTAGGAATGCTTTGGGTGTGCCAAATGTCACAACGTAACTGGGTGGCTATAAAGGTGCACTACGGGTATCTCCGAAAGTGTCTGTTGGGTTGGCACGAATCGAGACTAGGATTTTTCACTCCGTGTGACGGAGAGGTATCTCTGGGCCCACTCGGTAAGACATCATCATAATGAGCTCAATGTGACTAAGGAGTTAGCCACGGGATGATGTATTACGGAACGAGTAAAGAGACTTGCCGGTAACGAGATTGAACAAGGTATAGAGATACCGACGATCGAATCTAGGGCAAGTATCATACCGATAAACAAAGGGAATTGTATACGGGATTGATTGAATCCCCAACATCGTGGTTCATCTGATGAAATCATCGTGGACCATGTGGGAGCCAACATGGGTATCCAGATCCCGCTGTTGGTTATTGACCGAAGAAGTGTCTCGGTCATGTCTACGTGTCTCCCGAACCCGTAGGGTCTACACAATTAAGGTTCGATGACGCTAGGGTTATAGGGAAATGGTATACGTGATTACCGAAGGTTTTTAGGAGTCCCAGATGATATCCCGGACGTCACGAGGAGCTCCGGAATGGTCCAGAGGTAAAGATTGATATATAGGAAGTCCAGTTTTGGTCACCGGAAAGTTTTTGGGCTCATCGGTAGTGTATCAGGAGTGCCGGGAGGGTGCCGGAGGACCCCCGGGAGGGGTGTGACGACCAAAGGACTTTGTGGGCCCTTGGAGGAGGTGTGCCAGCCCTTATTGGGATGGACAAGACCTTCTAGAAATGCCCATGCGGCTGGAGATAAGAGATAGGGCTGAAAAAGGATTTAAAAGGAGGAGATCAACCTCCCTTGTGGGAGGTGGACTCTCCCCCTAGTTCGGCCGAAGCTCTCCTCCTTGGAGGAGGAGCCAAGGCAGCCCTCATTTTCCCTCCTCCTATATATATGCAAGGGTTTGGGATAATTTGAGACACGACTTCTCTCTCTCTCTCTCTCTCTCTCGGCGCAACCCTACCCTTCCTCTTCCTCGTTCTCCGTAGCGCTTGGCGAAGCCCTGCCGGAGTTCACATTGCTCCACCGTCACCACGCCGTCGTGCTACCGGAGCTCTCCCTCAACCTCTCGTTCCTACTTGCTGGATCAAGGCGTAGGAGACGTCATCGGGCTACACGTGTGTTGAACACGGAGGCGCCGTTGTTCGGCGCTGAGATCAGAATCCACCGCGATCTGAATCGCTGCGAGTACGACTCCACCAACCGCGTTCTTGTAATGCTTCTGCTTAGCGATCTTCAAAGGTATGAAGATGCAATCTCTCCCCACTCGTTGCTGGTTTCTCCATGGATAGATCTTGGTGATCGTAGGAATTTTTTTGATTTACTACTACGTCTCCCGACAGTGGCATCATGAGCTAGGTCTATGTGTAGAATCTATGCACGAGTAGAACACAAGTTGTTGTGGGCGTCGATTTTGTTAATATGCTTACAACTACTAGTCTTATCTTGATTCGGCGGTATTGTGGGATGAAGCGGCCCGGACCGACTTTACACGTACGCTTACGGGAGACTGGTTCCACCGCCTGACATGCACTTGTTGCATAAGGTGGCTAGCGGGTGTCTGTCTCTCCCACCTTAGTCGGATTGGATTCGATGAAAGGGGTCCTTATGAAGGGTAAATAGCAATTGGCATATCACGTTGTGGTTTTGGCGTAGGTAAGAAACGTTCTTGCTAGAAACCTATAGCAGCCACGTAAAAACTTGCAACTGCAAATTAGAGGACGTCTAACTTGTTTTTGCAGCATATGCCTTGTGATGTGATATGGCCAAAGAATGTGATGTGATGCATTGTGATGTATGAGATTGATCATGTTCTTGTAATAGGATTCACGACTTGCATGTCGATGAGTATGACAACCGATAGGAGCCATAGGAGTTGTCTTATTTTATTGTATGACCTGCGTGTCAATCATAAATGCCATTAATTACTTTACTTTATTGCTAAATGTTAGCCATAGTAGTAGAAGTAATAGTTGGCGAGACAACTTCATGAAGACACAATGATGGAGATCATGATGATGGAGATCATGGTGTCGTGCCGGTGACAGTGATGATCATGGTGCCCCGAAGATGGAGATCAAAGGAGCAAGATGATATTGGCCATATCATGTCACTATATTGATTGCATGTGATGTTTATCATGTTTACATCTTATTTGCTTAGAACGACGGTAGTAAATAAGATGATCTCTCAATAAAATTTCAAGAAAAGTGTTCACCCTAACTGTGCACCGTTGCTAAGGATCGTTGTTCCGAAGCACCACGTGATGATCGGGTGTGATAGGTTCTAACGTTCGCATACAATGGGTGTAAGCCAGATTTACACATGCGATACACTTAGGTTGACTTGACGAGCCTAGCATGTACAGACATGGCCTCGGAACACGGAAGACCAAAAGGTCAAACATGAGTCGTATAGAAGATACGATTAACATGGAGATGTTCACCATGGATGACTAGTCCATCTCACGTGATGATCGGACACGGGCTAGTTGACATGGATCATGTGTCGCTTGGATGACTAGAGAGATGTCTATCTAAGTGGGAGTTCATTAAATATTTTGATTATGTGAACTTAATTATCATGAACTTAGTCTAAAATTGTCTTTACGATCTATATTGTAGATCCAATGGCCAACACGAATGTCACCCTAAACTTCAACGCGTTCCTAGAGAAAACCAAGCTGAAAGATGATGGAAGCAACTATGCGGACTGGGTCCATGGCTTGAGGATCATCCTCATAGCTTCCAAGAAATTGTATGTCCTTGATGCACCACTAGGTGACCCACCCCTTCTCCCAGCAGAGCAAGACGTTGCGAACGCTTGGCATTCTTGCTGCGATGATTACTCCCTTGTTCAGTGCGGCATGCTTTACAGTTTAGAACCGGGGCTCCAAAAGCGTTTTGAGCAACACAGAGCATATGAGATGTTCCAAGAGCTGAAACTGGTTTTCCAAGCTCATGCTCGGGTCGAGAGATATGACGTCTCCGACAAGTTCTTCAGCTGTAAGATGGAGGAGAATAGTTCTGTCAGTGAGCACATCCTCAAGATGTCTGGGCTACACAACCGCTTGACTCAGTTGGGAGTTAATCTCCCGGATGACTTGGTCATTGACAGAATCCTCCAGTCGCTTCCACCTAGCTACAAGAGCTTTGTGATGAACTACAACATGCAAGGGATGGAGAAGTCCATTCCTGAGTTGTACTCGATGCTGAAATCAGCAGAGGTCGAGATCAAAAAGGAGCATCAAGTGTTGATGGTAAATAAGACCACTAGTTTCAAGAAAGGCAAGGGTAAGAAGAACTTCAAGAAGGACGGCAAAGCTGTTGCCACACCCGGTAAGCAAGTTGCCGGGAAGAAGAAGAACAAGAATGGACCCAAGCCTGAGACTGAGTGTTTTTATTGCAAGGGTACCGGTCACTGGAAGCGGAACTGCCCCAAGTACTTAGCGGATAAGAAGGACGACAACGTTAAAGGTATATGTGATATACTTGTTATTGATGTGTACCTAACCAGCACTCGTAGTAGCTCCTGGGTATTTGATACCAGTGCAGTCGCTCACATTTGTAACTCCAAGCAGGAGCTGCGGAATAAGCGGAGGCTGGCGAAGGACGAGGTGACGATGCACGTCGGGAATGGTTCCAAGGTCCATGTGATCGCCGTCGGCACGCTACCTCTACATCTACCTTCGGGATTAGTGTTAAACCTTAATAATTGTTATTTAGTACCAGCTTTGAGCATGAACATTGTATCTGGATCTCACTTGATGCGAGATGGCTACTCATTTAAATCTGAGAATAATGGTTGTTCTATTTATATGAGAGAAATGTTTTATGGTCATGCCCCGCCGGTCAATGGTTTACTTTTGATGAATCTCGAACGTGATGTTACACATGTCCATAGTGTGAGTACCAAAAAGTGTAAAGTTCATAACGATAGTCCCACTTACATGTGGCACTGCCGCCTTGGTCATATTGGTGTCAAACGCATGAAGAAGCTCCATACTGATGGACTTTTGGAGTCTCTTGATTTTGAATCATTTGACACGTGCGAACCATGCCTCATGGGCAAGATGACCAAGACTCCATTCTACGGAACAATGGAGCGAGCAACTGACTTGTTGGAAATAATACATACCGATGTATGCGGTCCAATGAGTGTCGAGGCTCGTGGTGGCTACCGTTATGTTCTCACCCTCACTGCTGACTTGAGCAGATATGGGTATGTCTACTTATTGAAACACAAGTCTGAAACCTTTGAAAGTTTCAAGGAATTCCAGAGTGAGGTAGAGAATCAACGTGATAGGAAAATAAAGTGCCTACGATCTGATCGTGGCGGAGAATATTGAAGTCACGAGTTTGGCACGCACCTAAGGAAATGTGGAATTGTTTCAGAACTCACGCCACCTGGCACACCTCAGCGAAATGGTGTGTCTGAACGTCGTAATCGCACTCTATTAGATATGGTACGATCTATGATGTCTCTTACCGACTTACCGTTATCATTTTGGGGATATGCATTAGAGACTGCCGCATTCACTTTAAATAGGGCACCGTCAAAATCCGTTGAGACGACACCGTATGAATTATGGTTTGGTAAGAAACCTAAGCTGTCGTTTCTAAAAGTTTGGGGATGCGATGCTTATGTGAAGAAACTTCAACCTGAGAAGCTCGAACCCAAAGCGGAAAAATGCGTCTTCATAGGATATCCCAAAGAGACTATTGGGTATACCTTCTACCTACGATCCGAGGGCAAAGTCTTTGTTGCCAAGAATGGATCCTTTCTCGAGAAAGAGTTTCTCTCGAAAGAAGTAAGTGGGAGGAAAATAGAACTTGATGAGGTAATTGTACCTCCACTCAAACCGGAGAGTAGCACAACACAGGAAGTTGTTTCTGTGGAGCCTACACTGGCTAGAGAGGAAGTTAATGATGATGATCATGAAACTTCAGATCAAGTTACTATTGAACGTCGAAGGTCCACTAGGACACGTTCCGCACCAGAGTGGTATGGCAACCCTGTCTTGGAGATCATATTGTTGGACAACGGTGAACCTTCGAACTATGAAGAAGCAATGGCAGGCCCGAATTCCAACAAATGGCTTGAGGCCATGAAATCCGAGATATGATCCATGTATGAGAACAAAGTATGGACTTTGGTGGACTTGCCTGATGATAAGTGAGCCATTGAAAATAAATGGATCTTTAAGAAGAAGACTAACGCGGATGGTAATGTAACCGTCTATAAGGCTCGGCTTGTCGCTAAGGGTTATCGACAAGTTCAAGGAGTTGACTACGATGAGACTTTCTCACCCGTAGCGATGCTGAAGTCTGTCCGAATCATGTTAGCAATTACCGCATTTTATGGTTATGAGATCTGGCAAATGGACGTCAAAACGACATTCCTTAATGGCTTCCTCAAGGAAGAACTATATGTGATGCAGCCGGAAGGTTTTGTCGATCCTAAAGATGCTAACAAGGTATGCAAGCTCCAACGCTCCATCTATGGGCTGGTGCAAGCATCTCGGAGTTGGAACATTCGCTTTAATGAAGTGATTAAAGCGTTTGATTTGTACAGGTTTATGGAGAACCCTGTATTTACAAGAAAGTGAGTGGGAGCTCCATAGCATTTCTTGTATTATATGTGGATGGCATACTGATAATGGTAAATGATATAGAACTCTTGGAAAGTGTAAAGGCCTACTTGAATAAGTGTTTTTCGATGAAGGACCTTGGAGAAGCTACTTACATATTAGGTATTAAGATCTATAGAGATAGATCAAGATGCCTCATAGGTATTTCACAAAGCACATACCTTGAAAAGATATTGAAGAAGTTCAATATGGATCAGTCCAAGAAGGGGTTCTTGCCCTAGTTACAAGGTGTGAGATTGAGTACGACTCAATGCTCGACCACGACAAAGGATAGAGAAGAGATGAGTGTCATCCCCTATGCTTCAGCCGTAGGCTCTATTATGTATGCCATGTTGTGCACCAGACCTGATGTGAATCTTGCCATAAGCTTGGTAGGGAGGTACCAAAGTGATCCCGGAGCGGAACACTGGACAGCAGTCAAGAATATCCTGAAGTACCTGAAAAGGACAAAGGACATGTTTCTCGTATATGGAGGTGCCGAAGAGCTCGTCGTAAAGGGTTACGTCGATGCTAGCTTCGACACAGATCCGGACGACTCCAAGTCGCAAACCGAATACGTGTATATTTTGAACGGAGGGGCAATCAGCTGGTGCAGCAGCAAGCAAAGTGTCATGGCAGCATCTACATGTGAAGCGGAGTACATAGCTGCTTCAGAAGCAACAAAGGAAGGAGTCTGGATGAAGGAGTTCATCACCGACCTAGGAGTAATTCCAAGTGCATCGGGCCCGATGACTCTATTTTGTGACAACACTGGAGCTATTGCCCTTGCGAAGAAGCCCAGGTTTCACAAGAAGACAAGACACATCAAGTGCCGCTTCAACTCCATCCGTGATTACATTCAGGAGGGAGATATACATATTTGTAAAGTGCATACAGATCTGAATGTCGCAGATCCGTTGACTAAACCTCTCTCACAAGCAAAACATGATCAACACCAGATTGCTATGGGTGTGCGATTCATCACAATGTAACTAGATTATTGACTCTAGTGCAAGTGGGAGACTATTGGAAATATGCCCTAGAGGCAATAATAAAATGGTTATTATTGTATTTCCTATTTCATGATAATTGTCTATTGTTCATGCTATAATTGTGTTAACCGGAAACCGTAATACATGTGTGAATACATAGACCACAACATGTCCCTAGTAAGCCTCTAGTTGGCTAGCTCGTTGATCAATAGATGGTCACAGTTTCATGGCCATGGACATTGGATGTCCTTGATAACGGGATCACATCATTAGGAGAATGATGTGATGGACAAGACCCAATCCTAAGCATAGCACAAGATCATGTAGTTCGTTTGCTAAAGCTTTTCAATGTCAAGTATCGTTTCCTTAGACCATGAGATTGTGCAACTCCCGGATACCGTAGGAATGCTTTGGGTGTGCCAAACGTCACAACGTAACTGGGTGGCTATAAAGGTGCACTACGGGTATCTCCGAAAGTGTCTGTTGGGTTGGCACGAATCGACACTGGGATTTGTCACTCCGTGTGATGGAGAGGTATCTCTGGGCCCAATCGGTAAGACATCATCATAATGAGCTCAATGTGACTAAGGAGTTAGCCACGGGATGATGTATTATGGAATGAGTAAAGAGACTTGCCGGTAACGAGATTGAACAAGGTATAGAGATACCGACGATCGAATCTCGGGCAATTATCATACCGATAAACAAAGGGAATTGTATACAGGATTGATTGAATCCCCGACATCGTGGTTCATCCGATGAAATCATCGTGGAGCATGTGGGAGCCAACATGGGTATCCAAATCCTGTTGTTGGTTATTGACCGGAGAAGTGTCTCGGTCATGTCTACGTGTCTCCCGAACCCGTAGGGTCTACACACTTAAGGTTCGATGACGCTAGGGTTATAGGGAAATGGTATACGTGATTACCGAAGGTTGTTCGGAGTCCCGTATGATATCCCGGACGTCATGAGGAGCTCCGGAATGGTCCGGAGGTAAAGATTGATATATAGGAAGTCCAGTTTTGGTCATCGGAAAGTTTTCGGGCTCATCGGTAGTGTATCGGGAGTGCCGGGAGGGTGCCGGAGGACCCCCGGGAGGGGTGTGACGACCAAAGGACTTCGTGGGCCCTTAGAGGAGGTGTGACATCCCTTATTGGGCTGGCCAAGACCTTCTTGAAAGGCCCCTGCGACTGGAGATAAGAGATAGGGCTGAAAAAGGATTTAAAAGGAGGAGATCCACCTCCCTTGTGGGAGGTGGACTCTCCCCCTAGTTCGGTCGAAGCTCTCCTCCTTGGAGGAGGGGCCAAGGCATCCCTCCCTCTCCCTCCTCCTATATATATGCAAGGGTTTGGGCTGATTTGAGACACAACTTATCTCTCTCTCGGCGCAGCCCTACCCTTCCTCTTCCTCGTTCTCCGTAGCGCTTGGCGAAGCCCTGCCGGAGTTCACGTTGCTCCATCGTCACCATGCCGTCGTGCTGCCGGAGCTCTCCCTCAACCTCTCCTTCCTCCTTGCTGGATCAAGGCGTAGGAGATGTCATCGGGCTGCACGTGTGTTGAACGTGGAGGCGCCATTGTTCGGCATTGAGATCGAAATCCACCGCGATCTGAATCGCTGCGAGTACGACTCCACCAACCGCGTTCTTGTAACGCTTCCGCTTAGCGATCTTCAAAGGTATGAAGATGCAATCTCTCCCCACTCGTTGATGGTTTCTCCATGGGTAGATCTTGGTGATCGTAGGAATTTTTTTGATTTGCTACTACGTCTCCCGACAAAAACTTAAAGGGGAAACTCAATTCATCACAAGAAGATAGAGAGGGAAAAACTCCATATGATTCATATATATCAATAGAGCTCGCGGTACATCAAGATCGTGCCATCTCAAGAACACGAGAGAGAGAGAACAAACACATAGCTACTGGTACATACCCTCAGCCTCGAGGGTGAAATACTCCCTCCTCGTCATGGAGACCGCCGGGATGATGAAGATGGCCTCCGGTGATGGCTTCCCCTCGGTAGGGTGCCAGAACGGGCTCCTGATTGATTTTTTGTGGCTACAGAGACTTGTGGTGGCGGAACTCCCAATCTAGGTTTCTTTCTGGAGGTTTTAGTATTTATAGGAATTTTTGGCGTATGTCTCACATCAAGGGGGTGCTCGAGGAGTCCACAAGCCACAGGGGCGCAGCCTAGGGGGGTGCCACGCCCAGCAGGCTTGTGGCCTCCTCGTTCACTTCGTGGCCTAGCTCCTTGCTCCAGTATTTTTTATATTTTCCAAAAATATTCTCCGCAAATTTTCAGCCCATTCTGAGGACTTTTATTTCTGCACAAAAACAACACCATGGTAGTTGTGCTGAAAACAGCGTCAGTGCGGGTTAGTTCTAATAAAATCAAACCAAAATCGTATAGAATTATCATAAACATGGCATGAATACTTCATAAATTATAGATACGTTGGAGATGTATCAGCATCCCCAAGCTAGCTTAATTTATGTTCGTGCTCGAGTAGGTAAATGATAAAAGAAATAATTTGTGAAGTGTGAATGCTAGCATAGTGCATAAATTTGATCGATGATAGTTCCAAACACTTTTTCTAACATCATCAACAGTATCTCATCTCATAAAACTTCTCATGATGAAGTAACAAGCTATTCACATGTTAAAGTATAGACCATAAAGTTTCTTGAAAACTAACAAACTATGCTTTGAGTCACCAAACAATTGCAATTCATCTTATTTTCAGGAAAGGTCTATGCAAGAGCTTTGATTTAGCAAATTCCACATACTTAACTATCATATAGTCTTCCATGATTGCTAACTCTCAAAGCATATTTTTAGAGCAAAAGGCATCTGTCGAACACAGAAAAAGATAGGGGCTTAAAGTTTCGCCTCCCAACTTATTTATCATATAGATAATTGTCAACAATAATAATTCATGATCAAATATATTTGAATGGCCATATATGCTTGGATCTTTCCCCACCACATGATGCTTGACAAGAGAAAAAGGCAAAATATAGGAAGTGGTGAAGATCACCATGAATCTTGTATAAAGGTAAGTACTAGAAAGTAACAGATAAGCCCTTCATAGAGGGAAGCATTGATTTACAGAGGTGCGAGAGCTCGAACTTTTAAAGCAGAGATGAATAATAATTTTGAGCGGTATGCTTTCATTTTCAACATAACAACCGAGAGATCTCGGTATCTTCCATGCTAGATACATTATAGGCGGTTCCCAAACAGAATGGTAAAGTTTTTACTCCCCCTCCACCAATCAATCACACTCCACGATGAGCCGAATCCACGGGTACCGTCCATACAAACAACAATCCCGGGGAGTTTTGTTTCATTATATTTTGATTTGATTTTTGATCATGGAACTGGGCATCCTGAATACCAGCCACTTTCTCGTGAATGATAGTGAATCAACACATATCGTGAGAATAACCCACCTAGCATGGAAGATACTAACAACCCCTAGTCACTATATTAGCGATTCGGGCATACAAAACAGAATATTATTTGAAGGTTTAGAGTTTGGCACATGCAAATTTACTTGGAGCGGCAGGTAAATACCACATATAGGTAGGTATGGTGGACTCATATGGAACAACTTTGGGTTTAAGGTTGTTTGGATGCACAAGTATTATTTCTACTTGCTGCGGAAGTTTTGGCTAGTATGAGGTGGAAGCAAGCACCACATGTTGGAGGATCCATAACAATATAACTTCTATACAAATATACCCAAGCATAACTCATTACATTGTCTTCCTTGTCCAACTTCAACTAATTTTATCAAGTTTGGAAATAATTAATGGGTATTCACAATCATAGAAGATGTCCAAGATAGTATAATTATATGTGAAATCTCTCTTCCTTCAATATTCTTTCATGAATTGTTCAAGTGACTAATGCGGTGTTTGCTAACTTTCAATAAATTGTTACCACCTATACTTCTTATATGTGAAGTCATTACTCCCCATGGTATAAGCATATAAAACATATATAATTTCAGATTTATGATATTCAATTTATTCAACCATTTACTCATAGGATATAAGTGAAGCACGGGAGTAAATGACAAAACTACTCCAAAACATATAAGTGAACATCAATGAGTAGTCAAACAATTAAGTAGCTATGTGAGGACTTTCTATCTCTCTCTCTCAATAAATATTTTCAGATCTGAGTATTTTATTTAAACAGCAAGCATAAGAAAAATAGCACTCCAAGAATAGGATGCATCATGTGAACGAATAAAAATTTAGTCTCAACATAGGCTAACCGATAGTTGAAGAAGAGAGGTGGGATGCGTAGCATCCCCAAGCTTAGATGCTTGAGACTTCTTGAAATATTTACTTGGGGTGCCTTGGGCATCCACAAGCTTGAGCTTTTGTATCTCGTTCAATCCTCTCATATCATGGTTTCACCTATTCTCGAAAACTTCATTCACACAAAACTCGAAAAGAACTCGTGAGATAGGTTAGTACACATGAGAATAAATGAACACTTCATGTACTAACAAGACAAGTTGCATAATAATTTTCAAACATCAGGTAATGTATACTATCATTTCCACAATTTATATTTACAAATATAGGCTATGGAAACTATAGGATAAGTAGATAACAAAACTATGACAGGAATCTGTCCAAACAGAACAATGTGTAGCAATCTATTAAACCAGTGTACTTATGTAACTCAAACAATTATGAAAGTTTAGGACATTCTATAAAGTTTATATGACAACACCGTGTAAAAATTTCAGAAACTTTCCACGTTCCAGTAGAATCTGAAAATTCAAACACTAGAGCATAAGTTTCTGTTTTTACCCAACACATATCAAAACATGCAATGCAAGCATCCTAAGGCAATTCTTGGAACTTTTATTGAAAAACAATATTATAAATAACACCTAACAGAGGAAAAAAAGTAAAATGATGCTCCAAGCAAAACACATATTATGTGACGAATAAAAATATAGCTCCAAGTGAGATATACCGATAGTGTCACCACGGATATCCCATTGCAAGACATACATCAAGTATTCTCAAATCCTTAAAGACTCAATCTGATAAGAAAACTTCAAAGGGAAAACTCAATTCAACACAAGAAGAGAGAGAGGAAAAAATCCATATGATTCATCTATATCAATAAAGCTCGGGGTACATCAAGATCGTGCCATCTCAAGAACACGAGAGAGAGAGAGAGAGAGAGATCAAACACATAGGTACTGGTACATGCCCTCAGCCCCGAGGGTGAACTACTCCCTGCTCATCATGGAGACCATCGGGATGATGAAGATGGCCTTCGGTGATGGTTTCCCCCGTCGGCAGGGTGCCGTAACGGACTCCCTATTGGTTTTTCATGGCTACAGAGGCTTGCGACGGTGGAACTCCCGATCTAGGTTTCTTTCTGGAGGTTTTAGTATTTGTAGGAATTTTTGGCATCGGTCTCATGTCAAGGGGGGGGGGGGTGCTCGATGAGTCCACAAGCCACAAGGGCGCGACCTAGGGGGGTGGCCATGCCCAGCAGGCTTGTGGCCTCCTTGTCCACTTCCTGGCCCAGATCCTCGCTCCAGTATTTTTTATATTTTCCAAAAATATTTTTCGTAAATTTTCAGCCCATTCTGAGGACTTTTATTTTTGCACAAAAACAACACCACGGTAGTTCTGTTGAAAACAACGTCAGTCCGGGTTAGTTCTAATAAAATCATACCAAAATCATATAGAATTATTGTAAACATGGCATGAATACTTCATAAATTATAGATACATTGGAGACGTATCATGTGACACTGCTTCCCTTCCAACATTTGTCTTACGCACTAGCATACAAACTGTCGTTGTCGGTGCACTAAAAATTGGGTACCCAGTGCCCCTGACTTATGCACATGCATTAGTAGCCAAACCCACGACAAGAAGACACCAAGCCAAGGCCAAGCAACGCCGGCAAGCTCGGTGCTTCAACCCAAGACAAGCTCGGAGCATGCCATGCACTTCCCTGGTGCTTGCCGGGGACGGAGGCGTCAAGCTCCCAAGTGGCTAAGTGACTCTTTCTAAGCACGTGGCAATGCGCAAGAAGATGATTACACCCCCTTGACACCCGCCCATAGGTGTGTCAAGCTGTGGTGCAACAGTTAGCTAGAGCGGTGGTAGGAGTTTGTCGGGAATGCATCCTCGCACGCCACCTAGACTAGCAATGATGGCATTTTGTCCTTAATGTCTGGGTTAGGTATGATAAGCTCTGCTAGCTATGTAATCATTTCACAATGTCTATTTTGCCACTGTGGTTGCCCCTTGTGCTATAAAAGGAGGCCCAAGGCAACCTAGCCGAGGATTCGGACCTTTGGACATTTGTACTATCGTAGCAGCTCTTTCCCCGAAGGCAACCCTTGTCGGGCTAGAGCGTCGCGTGCCTTTCGTGTTCCTCTAATCAATCCACCAAAAGAAGGAGTAGGGCTTTACGCTTCACAGCGGCCCGAAGCTGGGTAAAACACCTGTGTCATGATCATCACGCCGTCTTGCCATCTCCGCTCTTTGTGCAAGTGACCTCGCCCCCACCGAACCACAAAGGGGCCTGCTGCCCCATAGGTGATCGAGTGCATCCTGCCCTAACATCTTTGGCGCGCCAGGCAGGGGTGTCATTTGTGCGAACCCGAGTTCGTGAGTGGTGAATTGATCTTCATCATCATGGCTCCCAAGAAGAGATTCGGTGCGACCACGCATCCTTCCACTTCGAAGGCTCCCACGCATGCAGCCGTGGACGTTGTTGGTGCAGTAGCAGCTGCAAGCAATGTGGGCTTTGTGGGCGACGCAGTCGACACAGGTGGTGCCACTGTCGTGTCCCCGGCGGTCGAAGTTGGGGCGGGGAACGCCGGAGAGGAGCAACAACATCAATGCCATGGTGAGCACGGCCCTGGTGCCGCAGGCGGAGGAAAAAAGCAATCTCCGCCTCCCTGTCATGCCGATGGCCGTGGCTGCCACAGCGACGCACAATCTAGAGCAAGCCATGACCCCTCGGTTGCGCCCGTCACCGGGACGACGCTGAGTGCGTGCCACGACAGGAACAAGACGGAGCGCCGAGCAGGGCCGCAAACCCACAAACTCGGCCTCCTCCACTTCAGGTTGCTCAGTCAAGTGACGCATGATGTTAGGAACGCAATGACGACCATCCTAGTCCCACCAGGAGCCGCGCGACGTTGCAGTACGCCTCCTTCGCCATGCCGGATATGACATCAGAAGCAATGGCGCGAGTCCAGATGCTACTAAACTTCCCACCGGCGGGTGAAAAAATGGACGAATGGAGGGATACAATCCATAGCTTGATCTCCTTTGTTGAAGCTAACAAGTCCCAGCATGCAGAGCCGTCGTGACGTACACGGACAACGACGGTGGTCCGGGCCGGTGATCGCGTTGAGGGGGCCACACCCACGGTGCAGTCCCCTCCGCGACAACAGACCCAGAAGCATCCATGGCTTCGTCCGGCCCACGTGATCACCGGGACCAGAGGCGTGTCCTGGAGGATCGACGGAAGGAAGGTGCGTGCATCATCATCAAGCGGCGTTTAGAAGCACACCGCTAGTCTGACAAGTGCAATGGTTCAGATGCAGGCAACCTCGCGCCGAGTGATGGTGGGTACCTGCCTTACAAGGTTGGATGCCCTTCCTTCGCTCGCGATCTGCGACCGGTCCGCTAGCCATCAACCTGAGCCTTTAAGCCAGAGCTGACGGAGAAATACGACTGGAAATTGAACCCGACAGAATTCCTGGGCATTTACACGATAACCATTCAAGCTGCTGGAGGAAGGGACGAGAAGGTGCTCACCAACTATTTCCCTTTGGCACTCAAGCCAAATGTGAGGTCGTGGCTGATGCACCTGCCAAAAAACTCCATTTCATCATGGGCTGACCTATGCAATGAGTTTGTCGGCGCCTTCACCGGCGGCCACCAAGAGCCTAGACAGCTGATACATCCATTTTGTATCATGCTTTTATATTGATATTTATTTCATTATGGGTTGTTATTACACATTACGATACAATACTTATGCCTTTTCTCTCTTATTTTACAAGGTTTACATGAAGAGGGAGAATGCGGACAACTGGAATTCTGGACTGGAAAAGGAGCCAATATGAGAGACCTATTCTGTACAACTCCAAAAGTCATGAAAAGTTACAAAGAATTGTTTAGGAATATATAAAAAATATTGGGCGAAAGAAATACCAGAGGGGACCCACCAGGAGGCCACAAGCCTGCTGGGCGTGGCCTAGCCCCCTAGCCACGCCCTTGTGGTTTGTGGTCCCCTTGGCAGCCCTCCGGTGCCCATCTTCTGCTATATGAAGGTTTTTGACGTGTAAAAAAATAAAGAGAGAGCTTTCAGGACGAAGCGCCGCCATCTCGAGGCAGAAGTTGGGCAAAACCAATCTAGGGCTCCGATGGAGCTATTCTGCCAGGGAAACTTCCCTCCCGGGGGGGGGGGGGGGATCGAAGCCATCATCATCACCAATGATCCTCTCATCGAGAGGGGGTCAATCTCCATATAGTGGTGTATGTTGTCTCTCCTCTAGTGGTGTTATGTGAACGTCGACTACATGACACTTCACCATTATTTGGGCCTAGGGGAAGGCATTGGGAAGTAATAACTAGATGATGGGTTGCTAGAGTGATAGAAGCTTAGACCCTAGTTTATGCGTTGCTTTGTAAGGGGCTGATTTGGATCCATATGTTCCACGCTATGGTTAGATTTATCTTAATTCTTCTTTCGTAGTTGCGGATGCTTGAGAGAGAGGTTAATCATAAGTGGGAGGTTTGTACAAGTAAGGGCAACACCCAAGCACCGGTCCACCCGAATATCAAATTATCAAAGTAACGAACGCGAATCAAATGAGCATGATGAAAACTAGCTTGACAGAAATTCCCATGTGTCCTCGGGAGCGTTTTGCTTTATATAAGAGTTTGTCCAGGCTTGTCCTTTGCTACAAAAAGGATTGGGCCACATTTCTACACCTTTGCTACATTTATTACTTGCTACCAGTTACGAATTACCTTATCACAAAATTATCTGTTACCGATAATTTCAGTGCTTGCAGAGAATACCTTACTGAAAACCGCTAGTCATTTCCGTCTGCTCCTCGTTGGGTTCGACACTCTTACTTATCGAAAGGACTACGATAGATCCACTGTACTTGTGGGTCATCAAGACTCTTTTCTAGCGCCATTGCCGGGGAGTGAAGCTGAAGCGCCTTTGGTGAATGCAATTTGGTAAGGAAAATTTATATAGTGTGCTGAAATTTACTGTCACTTGTTACTATGGAAAATAATCCTTTGAGGGGCTTGTTCGGGGTATCTTCACCTTGACCGGAAGCACAAAGAGTTTCTCCTCAACCTACTAAACCTACTAAAAATATTTATTACGAAATTCCTTTGGATATGATAGATAAACTGCTAGCTAAGGAGATGGAACACTACATCCAGATTTGCATCTAATCTGTGGGGATGAAGTTTGTGGATTATTTAAGCTTACAGGTTTGCCAAGGATGATGTCAAGAAGAAGGTCTTTCCTTTATCTTTTAAGGAGAAGGCATTGACATGGTATAGCCTATGTGATGATATTGGATCATGGAACTACAACCGATTAAAATTGGAATTTCATCAGAAGTTTTATCCTATGCATCTGGTTCATCGTGATCGGAATTATATCTATAATTTTTGGCCCCGTGAAGGAGAAATTATTGCTCAATCTTGGGGGAGGCTTAAGTCAATGTTATATTCATGCCCCAATCATGAGCTCTAAAGAGAAATCATTATTCAGAATTATTATGCTTGACTTTCTCATAATGATCAATCCATGCTCGATACTTCTTGTACTGGTTCCTTTATGAAGAAAGATATTGAATTTAAATGTGATTTATTGGAAATAATTAAACACAACTCTGAAGATTGGGAACTCGACGAAGGTAAGGAGTCAGGTATAAACCTTAAGTTTGATTGTGTTAAATCCTTTATAGACACCGATGCTTTTCGTGAATTTAGCACTAAATATGGACTTGACTCTGAGATAATAACTTCTTTCTGTGAATCATTTGCTGCTCATGTTGATCTCCCTAAGGAGAAGTGGTTTAAATATCATCCTCCCATTGAAGTGAAAGTAGTTGAACCTATTAAAGTTGAAGAAGAAACTATTACTTATAATGTTGATCCTGTTATTCCTGCTGCTTATATTGAGAAACCACCCTTTCCTGTTAGAATAAAGGAACATGCTAAAGCTTTAACTGTGGTTCATAAGAGCTATGTTAGAACACTTACACCCCATGAACAAATTAAAGTGGAACCTAGTATTGCTATGGTTAAAGATCTCTTGGTTGATAATATTGATGGGCATGTTATTCATTTCTGTGATGAAGCTGCTAGAATTGCTAGACCTAATGCTAAAGATAAACATAGACCTATTGTTGGCATGCTTGTTGTTTCTGTTAAAATAGGAGATCATTGTTATCATGGCTTATGTGATGTGGGTGCTAGTGTGAGTGCAATTTCCTTTACCTTATATCAATAAAGTATGAATGATATTGCACCAGCTAAATTGGAAGAAATTGATGTTACCATTAAACTTGCTAATAGAGATACTATAGCACCAGTTGGGATTGTTAGAGATGTTGAAGTCTTGTGTGGAAAAATAAAATATCCTACTGATTTTCTTGTTCTTGGTTCCCTGCAAGATGATTTTTGTCCCATTATATTTGGTAGGCCTTTCTTGAATACTTTTAATGCTAAGATAGATTGTGAGAAAGAAACTGTTACTGTGATTTTTGGGGATGTGTCCCATGAGTTTAATTTCTCTAAATTTCATAGACAACCCCATGATAAAGAATTGCCTAGTAAGGATGAAATTATTGGTCTTGCTTCTATTGTTGTGCCTCCTACCGATCCTTTAGAACAATATTTGCTAGATCATGAAAACGATATGCATATGAATGAAAGGAATGAAATAAATAAGATTTTCTTTTATCAACATCCTATTTTGAAACACAACTTGCCTGTTGAAATACTTGGGGATCCTCCTCCACCCAAGGGTGATCCCGTGTTCGAGCTTAAACGGTTACCGGATACTCTGAAATATGCTTTTCTTGATGAAAAGAAAATATATCCTGTTATTATTAGTGCTAACCTTCCAGAGCATGAAGAAATGAGATTATTGAGAACTCTGAAGAAGCACCATGCTGCTATTGGATATACTCTCGATGATCTTAAGGGCATTAGTCCCACTCTATGTCAACATAAAATTAATATGGAACCTGATGCTAAACCAGTTTTTGATCACCAACAACGGTTAAATCCTAAAATGCAAGAAGTGATAAGAAGTGAAATATTAAATCTTCTGGAGGCAGGAATAATTTATCCTATTACTTATAGTAGATGGGTTAGTCTTGTTCATTGTGTCCCTAAGAAGGGAGGTATTACTGTTGTTCCCAATGATAAAAATGAATTGATCCCACAAAGAATTGTTACATGATATGAATGGTACTTGATTGTAGGAAATTATATAAAGCTAGTAGGAAAGATCATTACCCTCTACCTTTTATTGATCAAATTCTAGAAATACTATCTAAACACACACATACTTCTGCTTTTTAGATGTTTATTCTGGTTTCTCTCAAATACCTGTGTCAAAAGAGGATCAAGAAAAGACAACTTTTACTTGTCCTTTCGGTACCTTTGCTTATAGACGTATGCCTTTTGGTTTATGCAATGCACCTTCTACCTTCCAAAGATGTATGACTGCTATATTCTCTGACTTTTGTGAAAAGATTGTTGAGGTTTTCATGGATGATTTCTCCGTTTATGGAACTTCTTTTGTTGATTGCTTGAGCAACCTTGATCGAGTTTTGCAAAGATGTGAAGAAACTAATCTTGTCTTGAATTAGGAGAAGAGCCACTTTATGGTTAATGAGGGTATTGCCTTGGGACACAAAATCTCCGAAAGAGGTATTGAGGTGGATAAAGCTAAAGTAGATGCTATTGAAAAAATGTCGTGTCCCACGGATATTAGAGGTATAAGAAGTTTCCTTGGTCATGCTGGTTTCTATAGGAGACTTATTAAATACTTCTCTAAAATTTCTTGGCCTCTCACTAATCTCTTGCAAAAATATTTTCCTTTTGTTTTTGATCATGATTGGGTAGAAGCCTTTGAAATCCTTAAGAAAGCCTTGATTTCTGCACCTGTTGTTCAACCACCTGATTGAAACCTACCCTTTGAAATTATGTGTGATGCTAGTGATTATGCCGTTGGTGCTGTTATAGGACAAACAGTTGATAAGAAATTAAATGTTATCCATTATGCTAGTAAAACCCTAGACAACGGTCAAAGAAACTATGCTACCACTAAAAAGGAATTTTTAGCAGTTGTGTTTGCTTGTGACAAGTTCAGACCTTATATTGTTGATTCCAAAGTAACTGTTCACATTGATCATGCCGCTACTAAATATCTTATGGAAAAGAAAGATGCTAAACCAAGACTTATTAGATGGGTTCTTCTGCTACAAGAATTTGATTTGCATATTATTGATAGAAAGGGTGCTGAGAACCCCGTAGCAGATAACTTGTCTAGGTTAGAGAATGTTCCTGATGACCCACTACCTATTGATGATAGCTTTCCTGATGAACAATTAGCTGTTATAAATGCTTCGCGTAATGCTCCATGGTATGCTGATTATGCTAATTACATTATTGCTAAATTTATACCGCCTAGTTTCACTAACAAAAGAAAAAGTTCTTCTATGATTTAAGACATTACTTTTGGGATGATCCACAGCTTTATAAAGAAAGGGTAGATGGTGTTATTAGACGTTGTGTACCTGAGCATGAACAGGAACAGATCCTACACAAGTGTCATTCCGAGGCTTACGGAGGACACCATGCTGGAGATAGAATTGCACACAAGGTATTACAATCTGGTTTTTATTGGCCTACTCTCTTCAAGGATGCTCGTAAGTTTGTCCTTTCTTGTGATGAATGTCAAAGAATTAGTAATATTAGTAGACGTCAGGGAATGCCTATGAACTACTCACTTGTTATTGAACCTTTTGATGTTTTGGGCTTTGATTATATGGGACATTTTCCAAAGTCCAACAGGTATACTCATATTCTAGTGGCTCTTGATTATGTTACTAAGTGAGTAGAAGATATTCCAACTAGTAGTGCTGATCGTAACACTTCTATTAAAATGCTTAAAGAAGTTATTTTCCCTAGAGTTGGAGTTCCTAGATATTTAATGACGGATGGTGGTTCACACTTTATTCATGGTGCTTTCCGTAAATTGCTTGCTAAGTATGATGTTAATCATGGAATTGCATCTCCTTATCATCCTTAGTCTAGTGGTCAAGTAGAATTGAGCAATAGAGAAATTAAATTGATCTTGCAAAAGACTATTAATAGATCTAGAAAGAATTGGTCCAAGAAACTTGATGATGCATTATGGGCTTATAGAACTGCTTACAAAAACCTTATGGGTATGTCTCTGTATAAAATGGTTTATGGTAAAGCTTGTCACTTACCTCTTGAACTAGAACATAAAGCTTACTGGGCAATTAAAGAGCGCAACTATGATTTTAAACTTTCTGGTGAGAAGAGGTTATTTGACATTAGCTCACTTGATGAATGGAGAACCCAGGCCTATGAGAATGCCAAGTTGTTTAAAGAAAATGTTAAGAGATGGCATGATAAAAGGATACAAAAGCATGAATTCAATGTAGGTGACCATGTCTTGCTATACAATTCTCGTTTAGGATTTTTTGCAGGAAAACTTCTCTCTAAATGGGAAGTGCCTTACATTGTTGAGGAAGTATATCATTCCGGTGCCATCAAGATCAACAATGCCGAAGGCACTAACCCGAAGGTGGTAAACAGGAAAATAATCAAACATTATATCTCATGTTCTGCCATAAATGTTGAAACCAATATTATCAATACCATAACTTCGGAGGAGTACATTAGGGAGACCTACCAGAACATTTCAGACTCCAAGGGAATATGTATGTGGTACGGTAAGCAAACTGACTCCAAAACTTTTCCAATAGCAATTTTTCTCCGTTTTGGATTTTTTAATAAATTAGGAAAATTTAAAGTAGTCTAAAAGGTGCACGAGGAGGCGTCAAGCCAGGTGGGGGCGGCCTACCCCCATGTACGTGTCCCTGTGGCTTGTGGCCACGCCGTGGACCCCCCTAGACTCTGTTTTCTTGTGGTACACTCCTTTAGGTTGGTAAAAATTCATTATATAATCTCCCAAAGGTATTGACCACCGTACCACGGAAAAAATCCTCTGTTCTCATTTGTTGTTGTTTTCCGGACAGATTTAGATCCCCATGACGTCCCCAAGTGCTTCGACGGACAAGTTCTTTGAGAAGGTCATAAACCCCTATCTTGCGGAGGTGATGCGACACCCTCAAACCATTGAGATGTGTGAGGGGGTGTTGCATATCCGTGATGTCGAGGGGCCAAAGAAGATCGGAAGCGTGGAGACAAGACTCAAAGCAATGGAGAAGCATGTCTTCAAGTGCCAAGGGATGGTGGAATGTGGCCTCAATGCCAATCATATGATGATCGCCGAGTTTACCCATAAGCACAAGCTGGACGCCAAGGACAAAGGGGAGGACATCTTCAAGCTTTACGACAAAATTGAGCATCTCCAAGCCGAGATCTATGACCTGCAAAACAAAAACTGTGAGTATGAATACAGATTTAAGAGAATGAGTTTGGCTGCAGATTTGAGGGTCCCGCCCCACATAGATTGCTGGAAAGAGGAGTGAGCCGGCTTTGGAACTCTCCTTCGTGAATAGCCCGTCGTCTTGCACTCCAAATCGGAGACTCGTTCATCTTTTTACGACGGTGAGCCTATGCCTTGGAAGACGGAGGACAAGCCTCCAACCTCATCAACAACTCCACCACAATCACCTCCCAAGAAAGACAACTAAACACATGGGTATGTGCACTCCCCTTGGCTTGTGCCAAGCTTGGGGGAGGTGCCCCGGTATCGTATCACCATCACATCTTTTACTTTTATCGTTTTTCCTAGTTTGATCCTTTTGGTTTTATCTTGATCTAGTAGAATAAATTTTTTAGTATGATCTAGCTTTGAGTTTTTCTTTATGCTCCCCATACGCAAGCGAGTCCGAGAGTTATATAATAAAAAGTACTTTTGAGTTAAGGGCTTTTCTTGCTGCTATGATCTTGAGAAAAAGAAATAGAAAGAAGTATAGAATAAAAGCAAACCATATATATAATGATCTTATGGGGAGTGATGACTTCACATATAAAAAGTAGGTCGATTGAAATTTGTTGAGAGTTGATAAACATAGCAATTGGTCACTGTTGCAATTAAAAGGAAGTAATAAAGAAAGAGAGGTTCACATATAAATACATTATCTTGGACATCTTTTATGGTTGTGAGCACTCATTAAAATATTATAAGCTAAGAAGTTGATGTTGGACAAGGAAGACAACATAATGGGTTATGTTTGCTTATCTCCGAATAGAAGTTATATGGTTATAGATCCTCCAACATGTAGTGCTTGCTTCCACCACATACTAGCGAAAATTTCTGCACCAAGTAGTGATACTACTTGTGCATTCCAAACACCCTCGACCCAGTTTTGCCATGAGAGTCCACCATACCTACCTATGGATTGAGTAAGATCCTTCAAGTAAGTTGTCATCGATGCAAAAAGCAATAAAAATTGCTCCTAAATATGTATGATCTCACCCCATGTGGATCGAAATGAGCCCCTTACAAAGCAACCCATAAACTAGGGTTTAAGCTTCTGTCACTCTAACAACCCATCATCTACTTATTACTTCCCAATGCCTTCCCCTAGGCCCAAATAATGGTGAAGTGTTATGTAGTCGACGTTCACATAATACCACTAGAGGAGAGACAACATACATCTCATCAAAATATCAAACGAATACCAAATTCACATGATTACTTATAGCAAGACTTATCCCATGTCCTCAGGAACAAACATAACTACTCACAAAACATGTTCATGTTCATAACCAGAGGAGTATTAAATATCATAACGGATCTAAACATATGATCTTCCACCAAGTAAACCAAACAACATCAACTACAAGGAGTAATCAACACTACTAGCAACCCACAGGTACCAATCTGAGGTTTGAGACAAAGATCGGATACAAGAGATGAACTAGGGTTTGGAGAGGAGATGGTGCTAATGAAGAAGTGAATGGAGATTGACCCCCTCTCGATGAGAGGATCGTTGGTGATGATGATGGCTTCGATTTCCCCCTTCGGGAGGGAAGTTTCTCCGGTAGAACAGCCCTGCCGGAGCTCTAGGTTGGTTATGTCCAAGTTCCGCCTCGAGATGGCGGCGCTTCGTCCCCAAAGCTCTCTTATGATTTTTTTCTAGGTCAAAACCCTCCATATAGCAGAAGGTGGGCATCGAGGGCCTGCCAGGTGGGTCACAAGCCTGCTAGGTGTGGCTAGGGGGTGGTTGCGCCTGGCAGGCTTGCCACCTCCTGGTGGCCCCCCTCTGACGTCTGTTTAGCCCAATATATTTTATATATTCCAAAATTTTCAGGACTTTTGGAGTTGTGCAAAATAGGTATCTCACATTTGCTCCTTTTCCGGTCTAGAATTCCAGTTGTCGGCATTTTCCCTCTTCAGGTAAACCTTGTAAAATAAGAGAGAAAAGGCATAAGTATTGTACCATAACGTGTAATAACAACCCATAATGCAATAAATATCAACATAAAATCATGATGCAAAACGTACGTATCAACTCCCCCAAGCTTAGACCTCGCTTGCCCTCAAGCGAAAACCAAGATCGATAAATGTATCCACATGATTAGAGATAGAGGTGTCGATAAAATACACTACGAACATGAGGGCATCATGGACATCTTTAGAACAACAATACTTATTGTATAAGATTTCTTATGCTAGAGTAACAATTCATTCACAAGATAAAGTATGAACTAATAAATCTATTGACAAGCAAAAAACTATGATCTTAGTCATTGAAGCAATTGCCAATTTATCATAACATTAGAAAGGGTGAATATACGAGCTTGTAAAGCAAACACACATACTCAATCATCTTTTAGTCTTTCAAAATTGCTAACACTCATGCGATACCCATGAGCTCAAAGCTTCAATCGGACACAGAGAAAGATAGGGGTTATAGTTTTGCCTCCCAACTATTCACCTCACGGGTGATGTCAACAATAATAACTCATGATCACCCACATACGGGTGGATATATGCATCTTGATCATTCCCCAACACACAATGCTTGCCAAGAGAGAGGCGAAATATAGGAAGTGGTGAGGATCACCATGACTCTTGTGTGAAGTAAGTACTTAAAAGGTAGAAGTAATAGATAGGCCCTTCGCAGAGGGAAGCATAGGTTGTCATGTGCTTTTTGTTTTGGGATGCACAAACCCTTAGTGCAGAGGAACACCGCGTTGTATTGCCCTTTGAGATAGCAACCTTTATTATGAAGTCTGTCGCTTTTATTTCTTTACTATCACAAGTTCATACAACACTTATTTCCCTTACAATAAAAGATCACACATTTTTAGGAGCAATTTTTATTGCTTTTTGCACCAATGACAACTTACTTGGAGGATCTTATTCAATCCATAGGTAGGTATGGTGGACTCTCATGGCAAAACTGGGCTGAGGTTTTTGGATGCACAAGTAGTATGTCTACTTGGTGCAGAAGTTTTGGCTAATATGAGGTGGAAGCAAGCACTACATGTTGGAGGATCTAAAACCATATAAATTCTATTCGGAGGAAAGCAATCATAACTCATTATGCTGTCTTCCTTGTCCAACATCAACTTCTTGGCATGTAATATTTTAATGCATGGTCACAATCATAAAACATGTCCAAGATAATATATTTATATGTGAATCTCTCTTTATTTATCACTTCCTTTTCAATTGCACAATTGACCAATTACTATGTTTGTTAACTCCCAACAAATTTCAATCGACATACTTCTTATACGTGAAGTCATCACTCCCCATAAGATCATTATGTATACTCTTTGCTTTTATTCTATTAGACTTTATTTGTTACTCTCAAGAGCATAGTAATCTAGCAAAGCCCTCACATCAAAACTACTTTTTATTATATAACTCTCAGACTTGCTTACATGAGGGGAGAAAAAGCAAAAAACTAAAAGGTAGATCATACTAAAACTTTATTCTACTAGATCGAAACAAAATAAAAAAGGACCGAACTAAGAAAAACATGAAAAACGAAAAAGGAAAAAGGTATGATGGTGATACGATATCGGGGCAGCTCCCCCAATCTTGGCACAAGCCAAGGGGAGTGCCCATACCCATGTGCTTAGGTGTCCTTCTTCAGAGGTGATGGTGGTGGAGTCGTTGATGAGATTGGAAGCTTGTCCAAATTCCACTTAAGCATAAAAATTTGTTCCCTTGGGTCATCTACTTCCTGCTTGAGCTTCAATATCCTTTGACATAATTCTTCCTTGCTCTCCTACAGAAAGCGAGAAGGGATAAATAGAACTTTGGTTTTCTTCTTGTGTTTGGGAGGCTTGATTTCCTGAACTCCACGTGCATATCTCCCAGTTGAGGCAAAGGAGTCTCCTCTTCATCTGAGCTTTCCTCCCCATACTTGTCTTCTTGTTCCTCCTCCGAGAATAATCTGTAAGGATCTAGGTCCCCATAGAGCTTGGGATTGGCAAGATAATGTTATATATAGCTCTTCCCATCAGACTCTTGGGACGACATCTTGCTCTAAATCTACTGCAAAATAACTCAAAACAAAAACATGAGGTATTGTTGTGATACGAAAGTCCAAACCTTCGGTAGATTATATAATGAATTTTTGTCCTACTCGAAGGAGTATACCGCAAGAAAACAAAGTCCGGGGGGCACACAGGGTGGTGGCAAGCCCCCTAGGCACGACCAGGGGGTGGCCACGCCTAGCAGGCTTGTCGCCTCCCCATGCGTCCTTCGGACTACTTTTGATTTTCCTAATTTTTAAATATTCCAAAACTGAGTAAAATTGCTATTGGGAAAGTTTTGGAGTCGGTTTACTTACTGTACCACATATCTATTCCTTTCCGGAGTCTTAAACGTTCCGGTTGGTCTCCCTAATATGCTCTTCCGGAGTTATGGTATTGATAACATTGGTTTCAACATTAATGGGAGTACCTGAGATATAATGTTTGATTCTTTGCCCGTTTACCACCTTCGGATTTGTGCCTTCGGTGTTGTTGATCTTGATGGCACCGGAATGATATACTTCCTCAACAATGTAAGGCCCTTCCCATTTAGAGAGAAGTTTTCCTGCAAAAAATCTTAACCGAGAATTGTATAGCAAGACATGATCACCTACATTGAATTCACACTTTTGTATTCTTTTATCATGCCATCTCTTAACTTTCTCTTTAATCAACTTGGCATTCTCATTGGCCTGGGTTCTCCATTCATCAAGTGAGCTAATGTCAAATAGCCTCTTCTCACCAGCAAGTTTGAAATCATAGTTGAGCTCCTTTATTACCCAATAAGCTTTATTCTCTAGCTCTAGAGGTAAGTGACATGCTTTAACATAAACCATTTTATACGGAGACATACCCATAGGGTTCTTGTAAGCAGTTCTATAAGCCCATAATGCATCGTCAAGCTTCTTAGACCAATTCTTCCTAGATCTATTAACTATATTTTGCAAGATCAATTTAATTTCTATATTGCTTAATTCTAATTAACCACTAGACTGAGGATGATAAGGAGATGCAATTCTATGATTAACATCATACTTAGCAAGCAATTTACGGAAAGCACCATGAATAAAATGTGAACCACCTTCAGTCATTAAATATCTAGGGACTCCAAATCTAGGGAAAATAACTTCTTTAAGCATTTTAATAGAGGTGTTATGATCATCACTACTAGTTGGAATAGATTCTACCCACTTTGTAACATAATTAACAACAACTAATATATGAGTATACCCGTTGGATGTTGGAAAAGGTCCCATATAATCAAAACCCCAAACATCAAATGGTTCAATAACAAGAGAGTAATTCATAGGCATTTCCTAACGTCTCCTAATATTTCCTATTCTTTGACATTCATCACATGACAAGACAAACTTACGAGCATCCTTGAAGAGAGTAGGCCAATAAAAACCAGATTGTAATACCTTATGTGCAGTTCTATCTCTAGCGTGGTGTCCTCCGTAGGCCTCGGAATGAGACTTGTGTAGGATCTGTTCCTGTTCATGCTCAGGTACACAACATATAATAACACCATCTACTCCTTTATAAAGGTGTGGTTCATCCCAAAAGTAATGTCTTAAATCATACAAGAACTTTTTATTTTGTTGGCATGTGAAACTAGGTGGTATAAATTTAGTGACAATGTAATTAGCATAATCAACATACCAAGGAGCATCACAAGAAGTATTTATGACAGCTAATTGTTCATGAGGAAATCTATCATCAATAGGTAGTGGGTCATCAAGAACATTCTCTAACCTAGACAAGTTATCTGTTACAGGGTTATCAGCACCCTTTCTATCAACAATATGCAAATCAAATTCTTGTAGCAGAAGAACCCACCTGATGAGTCTAGGTTTAGCATCTTTATTTTCCATAAGATATTTAATAGAAGCATGATTAGTGTGAATAGTTACTTTAGAATCAACAATATAGGGTCTAAACTTATCACAAGCAAACACTACTGCTAAAAATTCTTTTTCATTGGTAGCATAGTTTCTTTGAGCACTGCCTAGAGTTTTGCTAGCATAATGAATAACATTTAATTTCTTATCAACTCTTGGTCCTAGAACAACACCGCATAATCACTAGCATCACACATGATTTCAAAGGGTAGGTTCCAATCAGGTGGTTGAGCAACAGGTGCAGAAATCAAGGCATTCTTAAGAATTTCAAAAGCTTCTACACAATCATCATCAAAAACGAATGGAACATCTTTTTGTAAGAGATTAGTGAGCAGCCTAGAAATCTTAGTGAAGTCTTTAATAAATCTCCTATAGAAACCAGCATGACCAAGGAAACTTCTTATACCTCTGATATCTGTAGGACACGGCATTTTTGCAATAACATGAACTTTAGCCTTATCAACTTAGATACCTCTTTTGGAAATTTTATGTCCCAAGAAAATACCTTCATTCACCATAAAGTGGCACTTTTCCCAATTCAAGACAAGATTAGTTTCTTTGCATCTCTGCAAAACTCGATCAAGGTTGCTCAAACAATCATCAAAAGAAGTTCCATAAATGGAAAAATCATCCATGAAAACCTCAACAATCCTTTCACAAAAATCAGAGAATATAGCAGTCAGTCATCTTTGAAAGGTACCAGGTGCATTACATAAACCAAAAGGAATACGTCTATAAGCAAAGGTACCAAAAGGGCAGGTAAAGGTGGTCTTCTCTTGGTCCTCTTTTGACACAGGAATTTGAGAGAAACCAGAATAATCATCTAGAAAGCAGAAATGTGTGTGTTTGGATAGTCTTTCTAGCATTTGATCAATAAAATGTAGAGGGTAATGATATTTTCTAGTAGCTTTATTCAATTTCCTAAAATCAACTACCATTCTATATCCTTTAACAATTCTCCGCGGGATCAATTCATTCTTATCATTAGGAACTATGGTAATACCTCCTTTCTTAGGGACACAATGAATGGCACTAGCCCATCTACTATCATCAATAGGGTAAATTATACCTGCCTCTAGAAGCTTTACTATTTCATTTCTTACCACTTCCTTCATTTTAGGATTTAACCGTTGTTGGTGATCAACAACTGGTTTAGCATCGGGCTCCATTTTAATTTTATGCTGACATAGAGTAGGACTAATGCCCTTAAGATCATCAAGAGTATATCCAATAGGAGCATGGTGCTTCCTCAGAGTTTTCAATAATCTCTGCTCTTCATGCTCTGAAAGGTTAGCATTAATAATAATAGGATATATCTTCTTTTCATCTAGATAAGCATATTTCAAAGTATCCGGTAATTGTTTAAGCTCAAACACGGGATCACCCTTAGGTGGAGGAGGATCCCCAAGTATTTGAACAGGCAAGTTGTGTTCCAGAATAGGATGCTGATCAAAGAAAATCTTATCTATTTCATTCCTATCATTCATATGCATATCATTTTCATGGTCTAGCAAATATTGCTCTAAAGGATCAGTAGGAGGCACAACAATAGAATCAAGACCAATAATTTCATCCTTACTAGGCAATTCTTTATCATGGGGTTGTGTTCAAAATTTAGAGAAATTAAACTCATGAGACATATCCCCAAAACTTACGGTAACCGTTTCGTTCTCGCAATCTATCCTGGCATTAACGGTATTCAGGAAGGGTCAACCAAATATAATGGGACAAAAATCATCTTGCGGGGAGCCAAGGACAAGAAAATCGGTAGGATATTTTATTTTCCCACACAAGACTTCATCATCTGTAATCATCCCAAGTGGTTATATAGTATCTCTATTAGCAAGCTTAATTGTAACATCAATTTCCTCTAACTCAAATACTGCAATATCATTCATAATCTCTTTATATAAGGTAAAGGGAATTGCACTCACAGTAGCACCCATATCACATAAGCCATGATAACAATGATCTCCTATTTTAACAGAAACAACATGCATGCCAACAATGGGTCTATGTTTATCTTTATCATCAGGTTTAGCAATTCTAGCGGCTTCATCGCAAAATTGAATAACATGCCCATCAATATTATCAACCAAGAGATCCTTAACCATAGCAATACTAGGCTCGACTTTAATTTTCTCAGGGGGTGTAGGTGTTCTAGCAACAGGGAAAGGTGGTTTCTCAATATAAGCAGCAGGAATAACAGGATCAACATTATAAGTAATAGTTTTCTCTTCAACTCTAATAGGTTCAACTACTTTCACTTCAATGGGAGGATGATATTTAAACCACTTCTCCTTAGGGAGATCAACATGAGAAGCAAAAGATTCAGAAAAAGAAGCTGCTATCTCAGAGTCAAGTCCATATTTAGTGCTAAATTCACGAAAAGCATCGGTGTCTATGAAGGATTTAACACAATTAAACTTAAGGTTCATACCTGACTCCTTACCTTCGTCGAGTTACCAATCTTCAGAGTTGCGTTTAATTCTTTCCAATAAATCCCATTTGAAGTCAATATCTTTCTTCATATAGGAACTAGTGCAAGAAGTATCGAGCATGGATTGATCATTACAAGAAAGCCGAGCATAAAGATTCTGAATAATAATTTCTCTCAAGAGCTCATGATTGGGGCATGAATATAACATTAACTTAAGCCTCCCCCAAGCTTGAGCGATTCTTTCTCCTTCACGAGGCCAAAAATTATAAATATAATTCCGTTCACGATGAACTAGATGCATATGATAGAACTTCAACCGGTTGTAGCTTCATGATCCAATATCAATGTCAATGCCTTCTCCTTCAAAGATAAAGGAAAAACATTCTTCTTGACGTGATCCTCTGGTAGACCCGCAAGCTTAAATAATCCACAAACTTCATTGTCAGTGCACGACACCTATGGGATCGCGAGGATCCCTTTGTGGTTTGGCGGGGAGAAGGTATGTGCAAAGAGGAGATCAAACGAACAGCGCGAGCGGAGATTTTTACCCAGGTTTGGGCCGCCGAGGAGCATAAAATCCTACTCCTACTTCGGTGTATTATGGGTGTTTTGGGGGGTCCAGCTACAGGAGCGCTATTAATAGCTGCTACGCGTGTGAGCCAAAAGGTCAGAGAAAAAGTCCTCCTCTCATAACGCCTTGGACCTCCTTTTATACGATTAAGGGGATCCCAACAGTGGCGTACAGTGCATGCACAAGGTGCACAATGCTATAGTGCTATCATACCTAACACTGACGGTGTAGGACAAACACATTTAATGCTCTGTTAGGCGTCCCTAACCTTCCACGGGACGGGACAGGAGCCCGTCCCATCAGCACCGCTTGGCCTCTCCATCGCCCGGGCCTCGACACGAACCCTGGTGGATCGACACCTGGCCTCTGTGCTGGCAGGGTGGCCAGGCCTTGCCGGGTGCGCTCCTTGCCGGGGCTCCGCAGGTAACCCCCGACAAGATCTTGCCGGGGTTCCAGCCTTTGGCCTCCGGTCTTGTGATTGTTAACTTGAATGTCCTTTTGACATCTTCATATTCTCTTCCAGTAGTCCTCCGACGGGCCTTGCCGTGGGTGTGGCTATAACTGTCCGTGCACAAGTAAGGGGTACTAATAGACCCAAACCTTAGTACACCGACAGGAGCCCTCGGGCCTGGGCCACACACGACACGAGGCGTTGTTGGGCTAGGCCCAAACAGTGCACGGGCACGCGTGGTAGGAGTCTGTAGTTGCAATCATTCCGCTTACTACGCCTCACCACGATGCGCGTTAAGTGCGCGACATGGGAGGCATGCGTGGAGCAGCCGTAGTTTTTCCAATTACTGTGTCAGTCCATTTCTGCCATGCGCTCCGCATGCATAGCTGGGAATCGGTAGCGGGTGCTCGTGACTTAAAGTCCCGGCCGTGGCAGAAACCACAATGCCATGGATTGGGGGAAGAGGGCGGCTACCTGTTCGCCCCATGATCATGGGCGGTGCTATTGGTGGAGATGGGTAGCGACTCTTGGAGCGAGGGAGAGCCAGCCCCCGCGCTTCTCCCTATAAATTGGGGGGGGGGGCAGCGAGGGCGAGGCTCACCCATCCTTCTTCCTCATTGAGTGTAGACCTCCAAAGCCTGCCCTTCTACACCTTCCCGATATTGAGTTGTACTCGCCCTTGGCCATGGCTGGGCGGCGAGGGCGACCTCCGTCGTCCGCCCGTTCGGTGAGGTGTTCCCGTGAGGATCGTGCCACCGCTTCAGCCACGGAGGCGGATGGTGGCTCGAGCGTGCATGGCGGAAGGGGTGCGAGGGGTCGTGGTCGGCGTGGAGGCCAAGGCCGAGGGAGGTGAAGCGGCATTCCACCCTTCCTCTGATGCCAGACCCCTCCTTGAAGAGACCCACACCGAGGGGACGGCGCTGGAGTTCATCCTCGAACTGCGTGGTCCTATGGTTGACAAGCCACCCGCCCTATGGTTGCAGGCACATGGTTGCTGTAATGGCGCCACGCGGGTGGATGTTGAGTACCCAAAGCATCACGTCATGTTCCTCAGGCGTGGTTGGAAAGCCTTCGCCCGTGCCCACAGCCTCAAGGATGGGCACGTCCTTCGCTTCAAGATGATGAAGGTCGACCTGCTCCCTGTCAAGATTTATGGGTGCTCGGGCGTCCATCTTAGCTACCGCGAGGAGATCTTGAGCGGTACTGGAAGTTCCTCCTCGAGTGACAGCGATGAGGAGGAAAGTGGTGAAGAAGACGACGACGAGTCCGAGCTCTAGGCCGTCAAATCGGAATATGACGACCTGAGCTCCGACTAGTCGCCGGCCGCACCATCATCGCCAGCCCATGCCTCCCCCCTCCTGGTGGAGAGACCTTGCCGGGGGCCCTTGTCCCGGGCACTACCTCATCTTGCAGCTGGATCCCTTGGCATCCCCGTGGACTTCGGCTTCGTCCTCACTTCTTGATGCCCTGCCCTTCGTGCAGTGCTGGTCCAGAAGGGGTCAGGCTGGGCTTCTGCCCGGGGCCTCTCCCTATCTTTTTCTTCTTGTAATCTGCCCCTAGGCGTGAAAGTCAAATAAACATGTACTTAGGAAAAGGCACTATCTCATGTAAATTTCATTCCTTTTAAATGAATGTTTGTTGCTCCTCTTGTCTGATTTTCCTTTGCATGGTGTACTCCCTACGCTTTATCGACAACTTGCCGGCATACGCAATACCACCGCTAGCACTTTGAGGAGCGGATCCTTAGCAGCCTGCTGGCAATGTCGCTGCCGGCAAGACATCTTGACATTTTTAGTGCATCCACTTAAACCGTTGAGCGGGCTCGAAATAGAGTAAGGGCACGACCAATCATGACAAGTTACCTTGACGTTTTCAATGCAACCGCTTAAACTGTTGAGCGGACTCAAACCAGAACAAGGGCGCAACCGATCACGGCAAGGTTCCCTCGCATGCAGGTTTTCCATACAAAAGTTTAAATCATCCAAGGACAAAAATAACCTCATAGTAAAAGTTTACTTAGAGTTTTATAACTTAGCTTTTCGTTGTCGTACTCCTTTCCACAAGGTGCCAACTTCGAACGTCGCCCATAGGTGTCCACACTATCTCATCCCCCCAGACAAACTTGCATGCGAAGGAACCTTCTATCCTTTAAGAAAAAGAAAGAAGAGAAAATAGAAGTATGGAACCTTGGCGGTTCGTTAGCACTTGCTAGGAATAAGCGTAATGCAACATCTCAGATAAACATGCATGTAAATAAACATGGGAATCGACAAGAGTTGCAAGACGCCTGATCTTATTCAACTATGCACAGGGTCTGCGCCTAGCTTTGTACAAAGGATGACATGCCCTTCCGGCAAGACTTGTACAAAAGGTGGTTGCCGGGGGGCCCGACAACCGCGCCTTATGGATAGAACTTACGAAGATGTTCGATGTTCCAGGAGTTGCTCATTGGTACGCCATATTTGGTCTCCAGACGGACTACGCCAGGCTGGTGACTCGTACTACCCGATAAGGGCCTTCCCACTTTGGCATCAACTTGTTTGAATTCTTGGCCGACTGAACGCGCTGAAGAACAAGGTCGCCTTCCTCAAGACGCCGGGCATGAACTTTGTGGCTATGGTAGCGGCGCAAAGCTTGCTGGTAGCGTGCAGGTCGCTCAGCAGCCCGCAGACGATCTTCCTCAAGGAGTGTTACGTCATCTTGGCGCAACTACTCTTGCTCAAGCTCACCATAAGCAAGCACTCGAGGTGACCTGTATATGAGTTCTATGGGGAGAACTGCTTCCGCCCCGTACACCAGGGAGAAGGGTGTCTAGCCGGTGGCTCGATTTGGCGTCGTTCTGATCGACGAAAGAACCACCGACAGCTCATCAATCTAGCATCTTTCGCACTTGCACAGCCTGTCGAAAGTTCTCGTCTTAAGCCCTCGCATCACTTCAGCATTTGCCCTTTCCACTTGGCCGTTGCTCCTTGGATGAGCGACAGAAGCAAAATAGATCTTGCCACCAAGGTCTTGGACATATTGCATGAAGGTGCGGCTTGTGAACTATGCACCATTATCGGTGATGAACCTTCTTGGCACACCAAAATGGCAAACTAGTCCTGTGAAGAACTTGACGGCTGATTGCACTGTCACCTTTCTCACTACTTCCACTTTCGGCTACTTTGTGAACTTGTCGATTGCGACGTACAAGTACTCAAAGCCCCCGGTAGCACGAGGAAAGGGGCCCAAGATGTCGAGGCCCCAGACCGAAAATGTCCAGGAAAGAGGGATTGTCTGAAGAGCTTGAGCTGGTTGATGTAGCTTCTTCGGATGGAACTGGCACGTTTCACATTTGGTTACTAGTGCAGTTGCATCCTCGAGAGCAGTAGGCCAAAAGACACCTCACCGGAAGGCCTTCCCGGCAAGATCTCTTGATCCTATGTGGGAGCCACATATGCCTCCATGTATCTCTGCCAACAGCTCTAGTCCATCCTCCCTAGGAATACACTTCAATTTCACACTGTTCGGTCTCTTTCTGTATAGGACGTCGTCCACAAACTGGTACATACTAGACTAAAAGGCTACTTTTTCCGCTTCTTCCTGTTCCTCTAAGAGTTCTCCTGTTTGAAGGAACTGAACTATGTGTTGTGCCCATGCTGGAGCCTGAGGCTCGACGGCAAGGACTAAAGGCATGTCTTCTGCCACGGGGGCACTTGTCTCTACGGCAAGGGCTTGTGACCCTGCCGAAGCCTGTTGCCCCTCGGCAAGATTGGCGTCAATCCCGACAACTTCCTTGCCGGTGGCTTCTGTGAGCTCTGCCGGGAAACTGGCCAGAATTCAACTTTCTTCTCTTGTTCTGCTTTGTCGCCGGCGATACGGATGGCTGAGTCAATTGGAGCACAAAAGTCCCTAGTTCCATAGGTAACTTGAGGGCGGCATGCTTTGACAGCTCATCAACAACACTATTCTCTGCATGAGGAACATGCTATGTTTGCAGACCATCAAAGCGCTCCTCCAACTTCCTCACTTCATCTACGTAAGCTTCCATCAACGAGCTTTGATAATCCTTGTTGACTTGCTTGATGACAAGCTGTGAATCTCCTCTGACAATAAGCTTCTTGATCCCAAGGTCTACCACAATCTTGAGGCTGGCAAGCAGCCCCTCATATTCTGCGGTGTTGTTTGTCGACTTCTCCCGAGGAAAGTGCATCTGAATTACATACTTGAGGTGCTCTCTGGCGGGTGCGACAAGCAGCACGCCAGCACCAACTCCCTCTAGGGAGAAAGCCCCATCAAAATACATAACCCATTCTTGGCTTGTTTCCTTGCCGGGGAGGGTCGTTTCTTGGATCTCTTCATATGGTGTTGGAGTCCATTCTGCAATGAATTCTGCCAAGGCTCTGCTCTGGATGGTTGAAGCGCGTTCAACCTTGAGGCCAAAGCTTGACAACTCCAAAGCCCACTCCACAATCCTGCCGGTCGCGTTTGGGTTTCGCAAAATCCGTTACAGCGGAAAGCAAGTGACGACGGTAATTTCATGCACTTGGAAATAATGGCATAGTTTCCTTAAGGCCATGAGGAGGCCAAAAAGTAACTTTTTCATGCCAGAGTACCTTGACCTGGCCCCTTGTAAAAGGGAGCTGACGAAGTACACTAGGCGTTGCGCCATCTTCTTCTTCCATGTCGCGTTGTTCATCTGCGCAGGTCCTGACTTGTCGGCACCGGACCTCGTTGGGGAAGCCCCTAGTTCGTCGCTTGGCGGTCCTGCTTCTGTAGCGGCTTCTTCACCGGCTTCTCTCTGCGCCACCAACGCAGCACTAGCCACTTGATTCGTTGTTGCCAAGTATAGCAACAACGGCTCTCGTGTTCTAGGTGCGACTAGTATTGGCAGAGAGGAGAGGCATTTCTTCAAATCCTGCAGCACTACCTCCGCTTCCAGAGTCCACTTCATTGGACCTGCCTTCTTCAAGATTTTGAAAAAGGGAAAGGCACACTCAGCAGACTTTGAGATGAACCTACTTAGAGCCACGATGCAGCCGGCAAGACGACACACATCCTTGACACGTTTTGCTGCTTCAATCTGCTCAATTGCTTTGATCTTGTCGGGGTTCGCCTCGATCCCACGTTGAGACGGAAAGAACCCGATAAGCTTGCCGGACGGAACACCAAACACACACTTCTCAGGGTTGAGCTTCAAGTTGATCTTGCATAGATTTGCAAACATCTCTTCTAGATCTTGTACAAGCGTTGCTTTGCCCTTTGTTTGAACCACTATGTCATCCATACAGGCTTCCATATTTCTATGTATCTAAAGGTCAAAACCAATCTGGACTACTCTTGCAAGTGTCGAACCAACACTTTTCAACCCGAAAGGCCTACATACAAAGCAATATGTACCACACGGGGTGATAAATGTGGTCTTCTCTTCGTCTTCCTTGGACATGAAGATCTGGTGGTATCCTGAATAAGCATCGAGGAATGACAGGAAATCACAACGTGCAGTGGAGTCCACAATCTGGTCGATGCGCGGCAAGGGGAAATGATCTTTTGGACAGGCTTTGTTAAGATGTGTATAATCAATGCATAGCCTTCATTTTCCATTCGCCTTGCGCACCACAACTGGATTGGCCAACCATGTTGGATGGAGCATTCCTCTGACCAAGCCTGCAACTTCCAATTTCTTGATTTCTTCAGCAATAAATTCTTGCCTCTCCAAGGCTTGCTTCCTAACTTTCTACTTGACGGGCCGCGCGTGGGGATAGACGGCAAGGTGGTGCTCAATTACCTCCCTGGGAACACCAAGGACATTAGATGGTTTCCATGCAAACACATCGACCTTCACCCGTAGGAAGGCAATGAGCACGCTTTCCTATTTGTCATCGAGGGTGGAACTTATGATGAAAGTTCCTCCCATGCCATCATCCTTGATGGGCACCTTCTTGGTTTCTGGTGGAGCTGCCTTGGATTTCTTGTGCTTGCTGGTGGAGCTCTCTGGCACATCGTCGACGGGAGCGCAACACTTCGAAGAGGCACACTTGCCAGAGTGTGCACCCGAGGCCTTGTCGGTCTTCTTCCCCCAGGAGCTTCAACGGTAGGAGCAGGTGCCTTGGCGGCAGGTGCTGCAACTGCCTCCCGGTAAAGTTGGTTGGTACAGATAAGTGTGTCCTTCTTGTCAGAGTTGATCGTGATGACGCTTATCGTCCCGGGCATCTTCAACACATTGTAAGCATAGTGTGATGCCGCCATGAACTTAGCCAACGTCGGGCGTCCAAGTATCCCATTATACGGCAAGGGTATCTTGGCAACGTCAAAAACAATCTTCTCTATTCCGAAGTTCATGTCACTGCCAAATGTTACCAGCAATGTGATCTTGCCCTTCGGCTGAGTCCTTCCCGGATTGATCCCCTGAAAGGTGCCTGTCTCCTTAAGATCCCCATCAGGAATTTGCAATCACTTGATCACATCAGGCAAGATTAGATTCATACCGGCCCCACCATCAACTAACATTTTCATCGCTTTGAGGTTGTGAATCATTGGTGAAACCAACAATGGCAGACACCTGACCACTATTGTGCGATCAGGGTGATCATCGACATCAAAAATGATAGGCGTGTGTGACCATCTCAGAGGTTTCCATGCTTCAATAGATGGTTCTATCGCATTAATCTTGCGCGCCCACTGTTTGACTTGGCGGCGGGAAGAATGCAACGAGGCACCTCCATCGACGCACATGACATATGTAGCTCTCTGAAACTCGTGCTCGCTGGACTCATCGTCCTCTTCATTGCCGTCATCATCATCCTCTTCCATTTCACGGACTCGAGCAGGCCTCTCCCGTTGCTTGGTCTTTCCGGGGTGACCTCCTCGGCCACTGTGTTTCTTGCCGGACCCCTATGCACCTTCTTGGGCCTTCTCCTTGTCTCGCCTTACGTACTCAGCTGTCTACCTCTTGGCAATTGCTCGACTTGTCGACAGTTTTGGAGATCGTGGCCCTTGGTGTGATGGACCTTGCAATACTGCTTGTCGGATCCCTCCGTCTTGTCAGCAGCCGCCAAGGCCTGACAAGAGGCGCACCCGGCAACCTCCTTGCAGGGGTTGTCAACCTTTGTCTTCTTGGCGGCGCTAAGGTTGCCGAATTCCTCGACGGCAAGCAGGACCTTGTCCTTGCATTTCTTGTTCCGCCATCGGCCTTTCCTTGTCGGGACGGTAGTTTCCTTGTCAGACTCGACTCCAGCACCGGCAACCTCACCGGGGAGTCTCCTCCCTTCTTCAGCTCGAGCACACCTATCAGCCAGGGCATAGAGCTCAGCGACATCCTTGACTTTATTCGTCGCCAGCTCTTCACGCATCCTGCGGTTATGCACGTTCTGATGAAACGTGCTAATAACAGCGGCAGGATAAACGTCTGGGATGTTGTGATGTATGCGACTAAATCTCAGAATGTACTTGCGCAAGGTTTCTCCTTCCTTCTTGGGGATGAGATGCAAATCGCTTGCTTGACCAGGAGCTTGGTGGCCTCCGGTAAAGGTGCCAACAAACTCGTGGCATAGGTCTACCAGGAAGAAATGGAATTCTCTGGCAGATGCATCAACCATGACCTGACGTTGGTCTTGAGCACCAACGGGAAGTAGTTGGCGAGTATCTTGTCGTCGCGAGCCCCGACAACCTGCACCGCAATGGTGTAGATGCTCCAGAACTTCGACGGGTGAGTCCTGTTGTCGTATTTCTCCGGGACCTCCGGTTTGAACATTCGGGAATTGGGCCACTGGACTCGCCGCAGCTCACGGGTTAACGCTGGGCAACCTACCTCATAAGGCAGGTCGACAGGATACCCTAGCGCAGGCTTGTCTATAGTGCCCCCCCATGCTTATGGGATTGATGGCGCGTTTCTCGTTGCCGCTCGATGGTGGTCCGAGCGTCCTCCTTGATACGCTCCCGAAGAACTTGACGTTGATCACAGCGAATTCGCGGATCAGACGATGCCGTGGAGTCGTCACCACCAGCGCCTACCGATCGAGTCGGCGACCGCCGTTGTCGCCGCAGAGGAGAGTGCACCGTGGTTGTGCCACCTCCGGCCTTGTCGCCATTAGCATGCGCTGACTCGATGGACCCCTGTTGTGAGGGCTCCACCCGCTGCAGTCCACCCCTATCGGCGAAGCTGGAGAGGCTCTAGATAGTAGCTCTCCACTTATTAAGCTTCTCCACCGCAAGAGGGAAATTCAGGAGCAGCTTCGCTCGCGCCAATGCTTCTGTTGACGAGGTTGGCAGCGAAAGGTGCGACGAATGAGGTGCTCTGACTCCTAACTATGTTAGAAGGAGCTCCATCACGGTCCCGCGACCGCGCACCACCTCTGTCTGCATTTTGGCGCGCATGTTGGTCCCACGCATCTCGAGAGTGATGCATAGGGGCTTTTCCATGGGGGCGCTTGGAACCACCGACATTGCGACGCTGCTCATCGCATGCGACCTGAGAAGGCCGCGGTGTATGCACCGGCGTAGGTGTATTGGAAGGCGCCCTATCGTCTCTGGAGTTCACCGCACCACCCGCAGGCCGCACGACTTTGTCTTGATATCTAGCGGCACGTGGAGTGCCACCGTCACTACGAACAGCATCGCTGGCTTGGCCTTGATCACCAGAACATCGTGGAGGCTTGAGGCCTCTGCTCGCATCCACACCGCCGCCCGTCTGTGTGGCTACGAGCCCGTAGGACGTGGACGACTCAACCGCCGTGAAATCCTTCTTCTTGGGGGCCATGGCGATGAAGATGATGAAGGAACTAGCGCACAGATCGTGTGACCAGGTTCACACAACCCTGCCTCCCTACCTGGCGCGCCAAAGATGTCGGTGCATGACACCTATGGGACCGCGAGGATCCCTTTGTGGTTCGGCGGGGAGAAGGTATGCACAAAGAGCAGATCAAACGAACGGCGCAAGGGGAGATTTATACCCAGGTTCGGGCCACTGAGGAGCGTAAATCCCTACTCCTACTTCGGTGAATTATGGGTGTTTTGGAAGGTTCCAGCTACAGGAGCGCTGTGAACAGCCGCTACACGCGTGAGCCAGAAGGTTGGTGAAAAAGTCCTCCTCTCGCAATGCCTTGGGCCTCCTTTTATACGATTAAGGGGATCCCAATAGTGGCATACAGTGCATGCACGAGATGCACAGTGCTACAGTGCTATCATACCTAACACTGACGGTGTAGGACAAACGTATTTAATGCTTCGTCAGGCGTCCATGACCTTCCAGGGGACGGATAGGAGCCCATCCCATCGGCACCGCTTGGCCTCTCCATCTGTGAGAGCCTGGCTTAATAGGAATGATAGACTACTCATATCAACAAGGAATTCCTTCTTTTCCGGGAGCCCATTCGAAAAGAACTCAACAGTTAAGCGTGCTTGTCTTGGAGTGATTCTAGGACGGGTGACCGACCGGGAAGTTGGTCCTGGGTGCGCACGAGTGAGGACAAAGTGCACAAGAAAGACTAGTGTTGGTCTGTGGGGCTAGTCTAGATCCCGCCAGGCGTAACAGGGTGTTACAATTGGTATCAGAGCCGGCCCTTGCGGTTACACGGGCATGCACGGGTCAGGTGGACGGGCTTGTGGCGCATGGCGCGTGTGGCCTGTTGTGGCACACGGCATGGCACATGTGTTGGACTGGACGCACATGCGTGTGCCAAAAGGGAACGTTCCTGATGGGCCGACGAGGACGTTGGTTCCTTTGAGTGGGGGTGTATGTGAGAGCCTGGCTTAATAGGAATGATAGACTACTCATATCAACAAGGAATTCCTTCTTTTCCAGGAGCCCATTCGAAAAGAACTCCAAAGTTAAGTGTGCTTGGCTTGGAGCGATTCTAGGATGGGTGACCGACCGAGAAGTTGGTCCTGGGTGCGCAAGAGTGAGGACAAAGTGTGCAGGAATGACTAGTGTTGGTCTGTGGGGCCAGTCTAGATCCCGCCGGGCGTAACGGGGTGTTACACCATCGCCAGTGCCTCAACACATACCCTAGTGGATCGACACCTGACCTCTGCGGTGGCAGGGTGGCGAGGCCTTGCCGGGTGCGCTCCTTGCCGGGGCTCCGCAGGTAACCCCCGTCAAGATCTTCCCGGGGTTCTAGCCTTTGGCCTCCGGTCTTGTGCTTGTTAACTTGAATGTCCCTTTGGCGTCTTCATATTCGCTTCCAGTAGTCCTCGACGGGACTTGCCACGGGCGTGGCTACAACTGTTCGTGCACAAGTAAGGGGTACTAATAGACCCAAACCTTAGTACACCGACATTCATCCACATAGATTAAATGCAAATCAGGATATAGTGTTCCATCTCATGGATAAGGATTATCCAGGAGTTTCTTTATCATACCCAAAGGAATTTCATAATAAATATTTTCAGTAGGTTCAGTAGGTTGAGGGACAACTCTTTGTGTTTCTGGTCGAGGTGAAGATACCCCGAACAAACCCCTCAAAGGATTACTTTCCATAGTAACAAGTGACAATAAATTTCAGCACACTATATAAAGTTTTCCTTACCAGATTCCACTTACCAAAGGCGCTTCACTCCCCGGCAACGACGCCAGAAGAGAGTCTTGATGACCCACAAGTATAGGGGATCATTCGTAGTCCTTTCAATAAGTAAGAGTGTCAAACCCAACGAGGATCAGAAGGAAATGACAAGCGGTTTCCAGTAAGGTATTCTCTGCAAGCACTGAAATTATCGGTAACAGATAGTTTTGTGATAAGATAATTCGTAACGAGTAACAAGTAAAAAGTATAGCAAAGGTGCAGAAAGGTATCCCAATCCTTTTTGTAGCAAAGGACAGGCCTGGACAAACTCTTATATAAAGCAAAGCGCTCCCGAGGACACATGGGTATTTCTGTCAAGCTAGTTTTCATCATGCTCAATTGATTCGTGTTCGTTACTTTGATAATTTGATATTCGGGTGGACCGGTGCTTGGGTGCTGCCCTTACTTGGACAAACCTCCCACTTATAATTAACCCCTATCACAAGCATCCGCAACTACGAAAGAAGAATTAACATAAATCTAACCATAGCATGAAACGTGTGGATCCAAATCATCCCCTTATGAAGCAACGCATAAACTAGGGTTTAAGCTTCTATCACTCTAGCAACCCATCATCTACTTATTACTTCCCAATGCCTTCCCCTAGGCCCAAATAATGGTGAAGTGTTATGTAATCGATGTTCACATAACACCACTAGAGGATAGACAACATACATCTCATCAAAATATTGAACGAATACCAAATTCACATGATTATTTATAACAAGACTTATCCCATGTCCTCAGGAACAAACTTAACTACTCACAAAACATGTTCATGTTAATAATCATAGGAGTATTAATTATCGTAAAGGATCTGAACATATGATCTTCCACCAAGTAAACGAACTAGCATCAACTACAAGGAGTAATCAACACTACTAGCAACCCACGGGTACCAATCTGAGGTTTGAGACAAAGATCAGATACAAGAGATGAACTAGGGTTTTGAGAGGAGATGGTGCTGATGAATATGTCGATGGAGATTGACCCCCTCTCGATGAGAGTATCGTTGGTGATGACGATGACTTCGATTTCCCCCTCTGGGAGGGAAGTTTCCCTGACAGAACAGCCCTGTCGGAGCTCTAGATTGGTTCTGTCCAAGTTCCGCCTCGAGACGGCGGCGATTCATACCAAAAGCTCTCCTATGATTTTTTTTCCAGGTCAAAACCCTCCATATAGTAGAAGATGGGTGTCGGGGGCCTACCAGGTGGGTCACAAGCCTGCTAGGCACGACCAGGGGGTGGCCACGCCTGGCAGGCTTACCACCTCCTGGTGGCCCCCCTCCGACATCTGTTTTGCCCAATATTTTTTATATATTCCAAAATAATTCTCCACAAATTTTCAGGACTTTTGGAGTTGTGTAGAATAGGTATCTCAGATTTGCTCCTTTTCCGGTCCAGAATTCTAGCTACCGGCATTCTCCCTCTTCATGTAAACCTTGTAAAATAAGAGAGAAAAGGCATAAGTATTGTACCATAATGTGTAATAACAACCCATAATGCAATAAATATCAACATAAAAGTATGATGCAAAATGGACGTATCAGGGACCGACATGGAGCAAGGGGGACCTCCGCAAGCAAGCGAAGACAGTGACAAGGAAGTGGCAAAGAAGAAAGTGGTTCAGCAACCGGTGTACTTTGTCATCTCCCTGCTACAGCGGTCTAGGTCAAGGTACTTTGGAGTGCAAAAGATGATCTTTGGCCTCATCATGGCATCGAGGAAGCCGCGCCACTACTTCCAAGCCCACGAAATCACAATTCTTACCCGCTTTCCACTACAATGTATATTGAGGAATCCCGAAGCCACTAGGAGGATAGTTGAGTGGGCACTTGAGTTTTCGAGCTTCGGACTAAAGTATGAGAGCACTTCCATGATACAAAGCAGGGCATTGGTAGAATTCATTGTAGAATGGACACCCACGCCAGACGAAGAGGTTCCAGAGACAATTCTCCCGGGAAAAGAGGCACCCAAGGATTGGATCATGTACTTTGACGGTGCTTTCTCACTCTAGGGCACTAGAGCAGGCATGCTCCTCGTCGCCCCCACCGGAGAGCATCTCAAGTATGTGACTAAATGCACTTTCCCCGGGAGGAGGCCACCAATAACACCGCGGAGTATGAGGGGATCCTTGTCGGACTCTGAATTGCGATGGAGATGGGAATCAAGAAACTGATCGTCAGGGGAGATTCTCAGCTCGTGGTGAAGCAAATCAATAAAGTTTATCAGAGCTCGTTGATGGAGGCATACGTAGAGGAAGTGAGGAAACTGGAGGAACACTTTGATGGATTGCAGGCAGAACATGTGCTACGAACGGAAAATGGTATTGCTGATCATCTAGCAAAGTGCATTGTGCAGAAGCTTCCTATTGAACCAGGGACTTTTGTACTCCGCCTCGCTCAACCGTCGGTATCCCCGTCAGCAATGTCTAGGAAGAGAAGAAAGCTGAACTCCGACAAGCATTTCCCGACAGAGCTTCCTGAAGCCACCGGTAGAGAAGCTGCCGAGAAAAGTCCCATTTCGGTTGATGAGCAGCTCCCTCTTGCAGAGCCCCAGGTTCATGCAGTCAAGGTTTGCGCTCCCATGAGCGAGGAGACGCATTTGGTCTTTGTTTTCAAGCCGCATGCTCCAACCTCAGCGCAACAAATAGTCCATTTCCTTCAAACGGGAGAACTCCCCAAAGAACAAGAAGAGGCCGAAAAAAGTAGTTCGTCAGTCAAGTATGTACCTGTTTGTTGATGACACCTTGTAGAGAAGATGAGAAAACGATGTGAAATTTAGGTGCGTATGCCGGGAGGATGGACTAAAGCTGTTGGTAGAACTTCACGGGGGCTTGTGTGGCTCTCACATCGGATCAAGGGCCCTTGCTAGAAAAGCATTCTGGCAGGGTTTCTATCGGCCCACCACCCTTAAAGATGCGACAGAGCTGGTCACAAAGTGTGAAGCCTACAAGTTCCATTCCAAGAATATCGATCAACCAGCACAAGCTCTTCAAATGATGCCTTTGTCCTGGCCATTCTTAGTCTAGGGGATCGACACCTTGGGCCCTTTCCCCCACTTTGTCGAGGGCTTTGAGTTCTTGTTCGTAGCAATCAACAAGTTCACAAAGTGGCCAGAGGTGGAGCCAGTGAGGAAGGTGATCGCGTAGTCAGCTATCAAGTTCATGAATGGATTGGTGTGGTGTTTTGGAGTGCCCAACAGAGTGACCACTGACAAGGGCACCCAGTTCACGTGTCACGCCTTCATGCAATACATCCAAAACCTTGGAATTAAGGTCTCCTTTGCCTTTGTTTCCCATCCAAGAAGCAATGGGTAAGTCGAGAGGATGAATGTTGAAGTGCCGCGAGGGCTCAAGACAAGGACTTTTGATAGGCTGCGGAAGAACAACAAGCTCTAGATAGATGAGCTGTCGGTGGTTCTTTGGTCCCTCAGGACGACACTGAATCGAGTCACCGGCCAAACGCCCTTCTCCCTGGTATACGGGGCGGAAGTAGTGCTCCCCACATAACACATATACGGGTCACCTCGAGTACTTTCCTACGATGAAGTAGAGCAAGGGCAGCTACGGCATGATGATGCCATGCTCCTCGAGGAAGATCATCTCCGGGTCGTTGCGTGTGCTGCACGCTACCAGCAAGCCCTGCATCGCTACCATAACCACAGGGTCCATGCCCGAAGCCTTGAGGAAGGCGACCTTGTCCTTAGGCGCGTTCAGTCTGCCAAGGGTACCAACAAGTTGACGCCAAAGTGGGAAGGCCCTTACCGGGTAGCACGAGTAACTAGACCTGGCGTTGTTCATCTGGAGACCGAAGATGGAACCAAGGTGCTTAACTCATGGAATATTGAGCATCTTCGTAAGTTCTACCCATGAGGTGCGACAACCGGGCTCAGTCCCCGGTAGCCACCTTTTGTACAAGCTTTGCCAAAGATGCATGGAAACCTTTGTACAAAGCCAAGCGCAGACCCTGAGCAACAATAATAAAGCTAGGCAGTGCATCATATCATTGCATTGCATGTTCACTATGCACCTTTTTATGATTGCAATGTTACCGCTTTTTAACCATAGATATCTGATATAGTACTTGTTGAGCTTATAATCCTTTTTGTCGCATTCTCTCTTCGGGGATTGAGCCTTCTCGCCCCGCGTGTTTGTCCACTAGGGAAAACATAGGAGGAAGGCGAGAGGACAAGGATGACGGCTCAACACACTCCAGAAAAAGATATCGCCTAGAAGAGATAATTTTAATCACATATCTCAGGCTCCATGTTGATTTTCCCCTCAGAGGAAATGCTTAACCTCCTTCTAGATGTGACTAACGGAGTCCTCCATGTGGTGAACACCCTTGCCGGGACGAGCCATTCCCCAACTCTTGATACACATCAGTTCTGGGGGACATCATCGATACCGGCAAGGAGCCTTGCCTGGAGACGATACCATCCTGTTGCCGGGGGCTTGATCCCTCTTTGACATTTGTGGTTATCAGTGACCCGGGAAGCGGCCCCGTGTGACAAGGACAGACATACAACACAATAGAAACAAGAGGGAAAAAGGATAGTACTTGAGGAAGGAAAAATAACATTCTTTCGTTCCTTTCCGATACAAATTGGACGGAGATTACATTCTGATTAGCTAAAAAATTGGCAAGCGCCTACATCTTTTGACTTATAAGATTATAAGTGCTCCGTAATGCCTTTCTTGTCCCTCTCCTCCTAGGAATTAGGCAGAGAGGAAAAAGAGGGCAAAAGAAGTGCCTGGCTGGGATTCAGCGTCTCCCCGCCAGGACCAGAGGGATGCGTTTCCTAGAGGAGCTGAACGGAGCCGGTGGGGAGGAAGAAGGCGGAGGGCAGGTGCAGATGGTGGCGCTGCTAAAGCCAGCTGTTGATGATGGTGCTGCCAGCGATCACGAGGCATCGAAACTGTCGTCCCTGTCCTGACGCGCCAAGGGTCGCTGCCGTCGTCGTCCTCTTCATCTCCACCACTCGAGAAGACGCCTCCGCCATTGTTCAAACCCCAGACACGGCGACCGAGGCGGGCGCCAAGACCCCTAGGGGACCTCGCATAGAGCATGGTCATCCCTGGTGGCCAAAGGCGGGGAATACCCCCTGCCCTTAAGAAGGATACGCGAGCAAAATGCTCCCACCCATGTGCATCATACCTAACGCCTTAGGTGGAGAACTCCACTGTGATACAAGATGAACCACCGCCGCAACTTCTCACGTGCAACTAGAGAACGTACGAGCGATTTCTCTTCATCACCATGAAGAAGGAGCGCGAGGTCCGTAGGTCGCTCCGGCGTTGTGTTTCCATTATGGACTCCAACATGGTGTCAACCGCGTGGCGTCCCTCAAGACTGAAGTACCAGGCGACATAGTGGTGGGTGCTCCGCCGCAACTGCTTTTGGCATGACCGCCACGCCGCCCGCTCCCCCACTCAAGACTCCTTCGGCCATCGGTCTATGGCAAGAACTGAGCATGAACCCAAGAAGAAGACTGTGCGGTGGTCGACACATCCACCAGGCCCTTCCCCCTGTTCATCAGGAGGGGAGGGCGACCTGGAGACAAGAGAAGAAGGGCGAGCGCGGCGAGCTTAAGACCAAGGAGGAGGAGATAGATGAGCATCGCCCCTCATGACCCCCCCCCAATTTATACGGCGGGACACGGGGGATGGCTCTCCTCAACTCCAAGGGTCACCGTTCGCCTCCACCAATTCCACTAGCCACGATCACGAGCAAACAGTGTGGGGGAACATTCCATGGGAAACAAAAAATTCCTATGAACACCCAAGATCTATCTATGGAGATAAATAGCTACGAGAGGGAGAGTGGATCTACATACCCTTGTAGATTGCTAAGTGGAAAGCGTTAAGAAACATGGTTGATGTAGTCGACCGTCTTCGCGATCCAAATCGCAATCCGTCCCACGATCCAATCACGATCCGTCCCGATCTAGCACCGAACGGACGACACCTCTGTGTTCAACACACGTACAGCTTGATGACGTCTCTGCCTTCTGATCCAACAAGCGGGGTGCGGAGAGGTAGATGAGTTCTCCAACAACGTGATGGCATGGCGGCGATGGTGGTGGTGCTATCTTGGCAGGGCTATGCCTAGCGCTATCAAAACCGTGAACGGAGGAGAAAACTATCTAGGGAGAGAGAGAGGGGCGCCAAGAGCTTCATGTGTGCTCTTGGGGCGCCCCCTCCCCTCTATATATAGGTGGAGGGGCGTGGTGCTCAGCCCCTCCAAGCCCTAGGGCGCAGCAAAGGGGGAGGAGTTGGACTCCTAGTCCAATTCCCTCCCTTTCCAAAACCAGGTGGATTTTCCACCTCTCCCAAGCCACATGGGCCTTGAGGCACTTGTGCGCCTATCCCAATAAGGCCAGGGAACCTCCCCTCAGCCCATGCAAACCCTTCGGACGTGGTGGAACCCTTGGCGGACTTCTGGACTAATCCAGAAGTTTTCGGAACCTTCTAGATGCTTCCCAGTACAATAGCGGAAAAACCCGAAACTTTTCCGGTAGCCAAAATATGACTTCCCATATATAAATATTTACCTTCGGACCATTCCAGAGATCCTCGTGATGTCTGGTATCTCATACGGGACTTCGAACAACCTTCGATCACCAACATACATAACTCAACAATACCAAATCTTCACTGAACGTTAAGTGTGCAGACCCTGCAGGTTCGAGAACTATGTAGACATGACCGAGACAACTCTACGGTCAATAACCAATAGCGGGAACTAGATGCCCATGTTGGTTCCTACATATTATACGAAGATATTTATCGGTCGAACCATGATTTCAAGGATTCAGACAATCTCGTATGAAGTTCCCTTTTTCCATTTGTATGTTACTTGCCTGAGATTCGATCGTCGGTATCTCCATATCTAGTTTAATCTCGTTACCGGAAAGTCTCTTTACTCGTTTCATAATACAAGATCCCATGACTAACTCCTTAGTCACATTGCTTGGAAGCTTCTTGTGATGTTGTATTACCGAGTGGGCCCAGAGATACCTCTCCGTCATACGGAGTGACAAATCCCAGTCTCGATCCACGCCAACCCAACAGACACCCTCGAAGATACCTGTAGAGCACCTTTATAGTCACCCAGTTACGTTGTGACGTTTGATACACACAAGGCATTCCTATGGTGTCAGGGAGTTGCATGATCTCATGGTCGTAGGAATAGATACTTGACATGGATAAAGTAGTAGCAATAAACTGACATGATCAACTGCTATGCTTATGGTTGGGTCTTCTCCATCACATCATTCTCCTAATGATGTGATCCCATTATCAAATGACAACTCCTGTCTATGGTCAGGAAACCTTGACCATCTTTGATCAACGAGCTAGTCTAGTAGAGGCTCACTAGGGACATGGGGTTGTCTATGTATCCACACATGTATTTGAGTTTCCGATCAATACAGTTGTAGCATGGATAATAGACATTTATCATGAACAAGGAAATATGAGAATAACCAATTTATTATGGCCTCTAGGGCATATTTCCAAGAGTCTCCTACTTGCACTAGAGCCAATAATCTAGTTCACATCCCCATGTCATTTACACCCACTGAGTTCTGGGTTTGATCATGTTTTGCTTGTGAGAGAGGCTTTATAGTTAACGGGTCTGCAACATTCAGATCCGTGCGCACTTTGCAAATCTTGATGTCATATCATAGATGCTGCTACTACGCCCCACTTGGAGCTGTTCCAAATGGCTGCTCCATTATACGTATCCGGTCTGCTATTCAGAGTCATCCGTATAGGTGTCAAAGCTTGCATCAACGTAACCCCTTATGACAAATCCTTTGTCACCTCCATAATCGAGAAACACCTCCTTAGTCCTCTAGTTACTAAGGATATATTTTAACCATTGTCCAATGATCCACTCCTGGATCACTCTTGTACCCCCTTGACAGACATGTGGCAAGGCACACATAGGTGCGGTACATAGTATGGCATACTGTATAGAGCCTATGGCTAAGGCATAGGGGACGACCTTCATCCTTTTTCTTTCTTTGTCCGTGGTCGAGTGTTGAGTCTTTACTCAACTTCACATCGTATAACACAAGCAAGAGCTCCTTCTTTGGCTGTTCCATTTTCAAATCCCTCAAAATCTTGTCAAGGTATGTGCTTTTTGAAAGTCTCATTAGATGTCTTGATCTATCTCTATAGATCTTGATGCCCAATATGTAAGCAACTTTATCCGGGTCTTCCTTTGAAAAACTCAGTTCAAACAACCCTTTATGCTTTCCATAAATTCTACATTATTTCTGATCAACAATATGTCATCCACATATACTTATCATAAATTCTATAGTGCTCCCACTCACTTTCTTGTAAATACAAGTTTCTTATAAACTTTGTATAAACCCAAAAGCTTTGATTACCTCATCAAAGCGTATATTCCAACTCCGAGATGCTTGCTCCAATCCATAAATGGATCGCTAGAGCTCGCATGCCTTTAGCATCCTTAGGATTGACAAAACCTTCTGGTTGTATCACATACAACCTTTCCTCGGGGAAACCATTAAGGAAATGATGTTTTAACACCCTTCTGCCAGATTTCATAATTGAAAATGCAGCAACTGCTAACATAATTCCAACAAATTTTAGCATCGCTACGGGTGAGAGAGCCTCATCGTAGTCAACTCCTTGAACTTGTCGGGAACTTCTTTGCGGCAAGTCGAGCTTTATAAATGGTGACATTCACCATTAGCGTTTGTCTTCTTCTTAAGGTCCATTTGTACTTAACGACTTGTCGTTCTATGGGCAAGTCCACCAAATTCCTTACTTGGTTTCCATACATGGATCCTTATCTTGGATTTTCATGGCTCCTAGCCATTTGTTGGAATCCAGGCCCACCATAGCTTCTTCATAGTTTGCAGGATCATCGTTGTCTAACAATATGATTTTGAAGACAGGATTGCCATACCACTCAGGGGTAGTACGATTCCTTGTCGATCTACGAGGCTCGGTAGTAACTTGATCCGAAGTGTCATGATCATCATCATTAACTTCCTCTTCATTTGGTGTAGACGCTGTAGGAACAACTTTTTGTGTCGTGCTACCATCCAACTGAAGTGAAGGTTCAATCAAGTTCTACTTTCCTCCCACTCAATTCTTTCGAGAGAAACTCTTTCTTGAGAAAGGACCCGTTTTGACCAACAAACACTTTGCCCTTGGATCTGAGATAGAAGGTATACCCAACTGTTTCCTTAGGGTATTCTATGAAGATGCATTTGTCCTATTTGGATTCGAGCTCATCAGGTTCAAACCTTTTTCACATAAGCATCGCAACCCCAAATATCAAGAAAGGACAACTTAGGTTACTTGCCAAACCATAATTCATACGGTGTCGTCTCAACGGACTTTGATGGTGCCCTATTTAAAGTGAATGTATTTTTCTCTTATGCATAACCCCAAAACTATAGTGGAAAATTAGTAAGAGACATCATGGTACACACCATATCCAATAGAGCATGACTACGACGTTCGGACACACCATCATACTATGGTGTTCTAGGTGGCATGAGTTGTGAAACAATTTCCACATTGTCTTAGTTTGCATACCAAACTTGTAACTCAGATATTCACCTCCACGATCATATCATAGACATTTTATCTTCCTGTCACGATGATCTTCAACTTCACTCTGAAATTGCTTGAACTTTTCAAACATTCTAGACTTGTGTTTCATTAAGTAAATATCCCCATATCTACTCAAATCATCAGTGAAGGTAAGAAAATAACAGTATCCACTGCGCGCTTCAACACTCATTGGACCCCATACATCTACATGTATCATCTCCAATAAGTTACTTGCCCGTTCCATCAAATCAGAAAATGGGGTTTTAGTCATCTTGCCCAAGAGGCATGGTCCGCATGTCTCAACCGATTCGAAATCGAGTGAGTCAAAAGATCCATCAGCATGGAGTTTCTTCATGCGCTTTACACCAATATGACCTTGGCGGCAGTTCCAGAAGTATGTGGTACTATCATTATTAACTTTGCATATTTTGGCATCAATATTATGAACATGTGTATCACTACTATCGAGATTCAATAAACCATTCATATTGGGTGCATGACCATTGAAGGTATTATTCATGTAGACAAAATAACCATTATTCTTTGACTTAAATGAATAACCCTATTACAATAAACACGATCTAATCATGTTCATGCTCAACGCAAACACCAAATAACATTTATTTAGGCTCATCACTAATCCCTAAGGTAGAGGGAGCGTGCAATGGTGATCACATCAACCTTGGAAACACTTCCAACACACATCGTCACCTCACCCTTAGCTAGTCTCCGTTTATACCGTAGCTTTTATTTCGAGTTACTAACATTTAGCAACTGAACCGACATCTAATACCCAAGTGCTACTAAGAGTACTAGTAAGGTACACATCAATAACACGTATATCAAATATACTTCTATTGACGTTGCCATCCTTCTTATCTACCAAGTATCTAGGGCAGTTCCGCTTAGTGACTATTTCCCACATTACAGAAGCACTTAGTCTTAGGTTTGGGTTCAACCTTGGGCTTCTTCACTGGAGCGGCAACTGGCTTGCCATTCATGAAGTTTTCCTTCTTGCCCTTGCCCTTCCCGAAACTAGTGGCTTTACTAACCATCAACACTTGATGCTCCTTCTTGATTTCCACCTTCGCGGTGTCAAACATCGCAAATAGCTCAGGGATCATATTTTCCATCCCTGGCATGTTTATAGTTCATCACGAAGCTCTAGTAGCTTGGTGGCAGTGACTTGGAGAACTATATCAATCACTATGTTATCTGGAAGATCAACTCCCACTTGATTCAAGCGATTGTAGCACCCAGACAATCTGAGCACATGCTCATCGATTGAGCTATTATCCTTCATCTTGTAGGCAAAGAATCTTGTTGGATGTCTCATACCTCTCAACACGGGCACGAGCCTGAAATCCCAATTACAGCTCTTAGAACATCTCATATGTTCCATGACGTTCAAAACGTTTTGGAGCCTCAATTCTAAGACGTGATGCATGACACACTGAACTATTAAGTAGTCATCAAAAACGTGCCCGACTGATGTTCTCAACATCCACAGACAATGCTTGAGGGGGTGGCGCACCAAGCGGTACATTAAGGACATAAGCCTTCTGTGCAGCAATGAGGACAATCCTCAGATCACAGACCCAGTACGCATTATTGCTACCATCATCTTTCAACTCTATTTTCTCTAGGTTCGCATCAAAAACACAGGGGAGCTACAACACGAGTTATTGATCTAGAACATAATTTTGCAAAGACAACTTTAAACTATGTTCATGATAAGGAGTTTAGTTAATCATATTACTTTAAAACTCCCACTCAAATTGACGCCCCTCCAGTCATCCGAGTGTTACATGATCCAAATTCACCAACCCAAGTCCGATCATCACGTGAGATGAGGTGGTTTCAATGGTGAACATCTCCATGTTGATCATATGTACTATATGACTCATATTCGACCTTTCGGTCTCTTGTGTTCCGAGGCCATGTATGTACATGCTAGGCTCGTCAATTTAACCCAAGTGTTCGGCACGTGCAACACTAGCTTGCACCGATTGTATGTGAACGTAGAGTCTATCACATCCGATCATCACGTGGTGCTTCGAAACGATGAACTTTCGCAGCGGTGCACACTCGGGGAGAACACAATTTTATCTTCAAATTTTAGTGAGGGATCACCTTTTAATGCTAGCGTCGTCATAACCAAAATAAGATGCATAAAAGGATTAACATCACATGCAAATCATAAGTGACATGATATGGCCATGAACTTGTGCTTTTGATCTCCATCTCCAAAGCACCGACATGATCTCCATCGTCACCGGCATGACGCTACCTCTTGAGCTTGCGTTGGTTTTCCCTTGAAGAGGAAAGGGTGATGCAGCAAAGTAGATTAGGATTTCCCTCAGTTGTTGAGAACCAAGGTATCAATACAGTAGGAGATACAAGAAAGTCACCAATGGATGCACCTACACACACAATCAAACTCTTGCACCCAATGCTATAAAGTCAATCCCTTCACGGTTATTTGCAAGGATGAGATCTGATAGAGATAGATAGGAAAGATTGCGGAAAGTAAAAAAAGGTAAAAAAATTGCAGCAAGGTATTTTTGGTACTTTTGGTTTATAGATCTGAAAATATAATATGGAAAGTGGACCCGAGGGCCATAGGTTTCACTAGAGGCTTCTCTCTTGAAGGAAAATAACACAGTGGGTGAACAAATTACTGTCAAGCAATTGATAGAAAAGCGAATAATTATGAAGATATCCAACGCAATGATTATGCATCTAGGCATCACGTCCGTGTCAAGTAGACCGAAATGATTCTTCATCTACTACTATTACTCCACACATCGACCGACTCCTGCCTGCATCTAGAGTATTAAGTTCATGAAGAACAAAGTAACACATTAGGTAAGATGACATGATGTAGAGGGATAAACTCAAGAAATATTATGAAAACCCCATCTTTTTATCCTTGATGGCAACAATACAATACATGCCTCGCTACCCCTACTATGTCACTGGGTGAGGACACCGCAAGATTGAACCCAAAACTAAGCACTTCTCCCATTGCAAGAATTACCAATCTAGTTGGCCAAAGAAAACAAATAACTCGAAGAGACTTGCAAAGATATGAAATCATGCATATAAGAATTCATAAAAGACTCAAATAATATTCATGGATAATCTGAACATCAACCCACAATTCATCGGATCTCGACAAACACACCGCAAAAGAGTATTACATCGGATAGATCTCCATGAAGATCATGAAGAACATGGTATTGAAGCACAAAGAGAGAGAAGAAGCCATCTAGATACTAGCTATGGACCCGTAGGTTTGTGGTGGACTACTCATGCATCATCGGAGGGGCAATGGAGTTGATGTATTTGCCCTCCGTGATCGAATCCCCCTCCGGCAGATTACCGGAAAAGGCTCCAAGATTGGATCTTTCGGGAACGGATGCTTGTGGAGACGAAAAAGTATTTGTGTGGCTCTTTTTGGTATTGGGGGAATATTTGGGAATTTATAGGTCGAATAATAGGGTTAGGAGACCTGCTGGGGGGCCACAAGCCTGCCAGGCGCGACCAGGGGTGGTGGTCACGCCCCCTGGCTTGTGACCTCCTCGCAGGTCTCTTGCCTTGCACTCCAAGTCTGGTAGATGTCTTCTGGTCCAAGAAAAATCACCGCGAAGATTTTATTCTGTTTGGACTCTATTTAATATTCCTTATGTGCAATACTCAAAAACAAGGAAAAAACAGAAACTGGCACTAGGCTCTAGATTAATAGGTTAGTCCCAAAAATGATATAAAATAACATATTAATGCATATAAAACATCCAAAAAAGATAATATAATAGCATGGAACAATCAAAAATTATAGATACGTTGGAGACGTATGACATGACACCATGATCTCCATCATCATGGTCTCCATCATTGTGTTTCCATCGGGGTTGTCGCGCGAACCATGCTTCTACTACTATTGCTACCGTTTAGCGATAAAGTAAAGCATTACATAGCGCTTAATGATTGTCACGTAGGTCATACAATAATTAAAGACAACCCTATGGCTCTTGCCAGTTGCCGTATGCATCGACATGCAAGTAGATATGAACTATTACAAAACATGATCATCTCATACATGAAATATATCTCATCATGTCTTTGGCCATATCATATCACAACATACCCTGCAAAAACAAGTTAGACAACCTCTAATTTGCTATTGCATGTTTTATGTGGATGCTATGGGTATCTAGCAAGAACGATACTTACCTACACAAACACAACGGTGATATACAAGTTGCTATTTAACCTTCTACAAGGACCGCCTTCATCGAATCCGATTCGACTAGAGTGGGAGAGACAGACACCCGCCAGCCATCTTTATGCAACAAGTTGCATGTTATTCGATGGAACCAATCTCTCGTACGTCGACGAGTAAGGTTGGTCCGAGCCGCTTCATCCCACAATATCGCTGAATCAAGATAAGACTAAGGAAGGAAGCAATCAGAACATCGACGCCCGCAAATCTTTTGTGTTCTACTCGTGCATGTTATCCATGCATAGACCTAGCTCATGATGCCACTGTTCGGGAACATTGCATGGGAAACAAAAAAATCCTACAAACACCCAAGATCTATCTATGGAAATCAACAACTATGAGAGGGAGAGTGGATCTACATACCCTTGTAGATCACTAAGAGGGAAGCATTAAGAAACACATTTGATGTAGTCGAACATATTCGTGACCCAAATCGCAATCCGTCTCGCGATCCAATCATGATCTGTCCCGATCTAGCGCCGAACGGACGATACCTCCTCGTTTAGCACACGTACAACTCGATGACGTCTGCGCCTTCTTTATCCAGAAAGTGGGGGCGGAGAGGTAGATGAGTTCTCCGACAATGCGACGGCATGGCAGCGATGGTGGTGGTGCTATCCTGGCAGGGCTACACCTAGCGCTACTGAAACTGCGAACGAAGGAGAAAACGATCTAGTTAGAGAGAGAGAGATGAGCCAAGGGCTTCGTGTGTGCTCTTGGGCTGCCCACTCCTCTCTATATATAAGTGGATGGGCATGGAGATCAGCCCCTCCAAGCCCTAGGGCGCAACCAAGGGGGAGGAGTTGGACTCCTAGTCCAATTCCCTCCCTTTCCAAAACCAGGTGGACTTTCCACCTCTCCCAAGCCACATGGGCCTGTAGGGACTTGTGCGCCTGTCCTAATAAGGCCAGGGCGCCTGCACTCAGCCCATGCAAACCCTTGGGATGTGGTGGAACCCTTGGTGGACTTCCAGACTCCTATGGAAGTTTCTAGAACCTTCTAGAAGCTTCCCAGTACAATACTGGAAACACCCGAAACTTTTTTGGTAGCCAAAATATGACTTCCCATATATAAATCTTTACCTCCGGACCATTCCGGAGCTCCTCGTGATGTCCAGCATCTCATCCAGGACTCCAAACAACCTTTGGTCACCAACATACATAGCTCAACAGTACCAAATCATCATCGAACGTTAAGTGTGTGCGGGTTCGAGAACTATGTAGACATGACCGAGACAACTCTATGGTCAATAACCAATAGCGGGACCTGGATGCCCATATTTGTTCCTACATATTCTACGAAGATCTTTATCGGTCGAACCATGATGTCAAGGATTCAGACAATCCCGTATGCAGTTCCCTTTGTCCATCGGTATGTTACTTGCCCGAGATTCGATCGTCGGTATCTCCATGCCTAGTTCAATCTCGTTACCGGCAAGTCTCTTTACTCATTCCGTAATACAAGATCCCGTGACTAACTCCTTAGTCACATTTCTTGCAAGCTTCTTGTGATGTTGTATTACTGAGTGGGCCCAGAGATACCTCTCCATCATACGGAATGACAAATCCTAGTCTCGATCCACGCCAACCCAACAGACACCCTCAGAGATAGCTATAGAGCACCTTTATAGTCACCAAACTACGTTGTGACATTTGATACACACAAGGCCTTCCTGTGGTGTCAGGTAGTTGC